>CM033732.1:41839391-43156572 GCA_019671005.1 Hibiscus mutabilis
TCTACTATCCAATGTAAGGTATTAATTGTTGCTAAACAATAAATTCTACCTTCAGATGTTGTTAAGGCAGTAGTATGAGTTTTAGACGATAGTTGGCTGAATATTTGTTGAAGTTACGCAATCTGGCTGTGGTTGAAGTCTCTTGGAAAGGTGTTCTGTAGATGCAACATTTGCTTCCTTCTGAAATCTGGATTTAGAGGGTTTCCAGTCTGTTGGTTTTCCATGTAGCTTCCATCACTGCTCCATCAAATGTCCAGCCTTTTTACAGTGCTCACACCATGGTCTCCCCCTCTTTTGTTTATTCCCAGGATTAGAGTTTGTAATGAGTGCCGAAGCATCTGTCTGTTGAGCAGCTGGTACCATCAAGGAGAGTCTGCTTTCTTCTCTCCTAATCTCAGAAAAGGCCTCCCGAACCAATGGTAGAGGTTTAGTAGCCAAAATTCTACTCCTTGCCCCATCAAACTCACCATTAAGTCCAGAAAGAAATTGAAAGATTCTCCTCTGATTTTTGATTTTACTATAGAAGTTAATATCACCAAAACACTTCCACTCATTGGCCTCATATAAAATCGATTTGTTGCCAACACTTAGTGAGAACTCCAAAATACTGTGCTACAGACAAATCTCCTTGTCTGAGATCCTTAATCTGGTTTTCAACCCCAAATAATTCTGGTGTATTATCCACACTGGAGTATGTATCCCTGGCTGCACTCCATATCTCTGCTGCAGTCTGGTAGAGCATGAAATTTTCCCCAACTTCAGGAACCATGGAATTAATTAGCCATGACATAATCATGTTGTTCTCACTCAACCAGTTAGAATAGGCTGGATCAGATTCTTCTGGAATAGGCATTGAATCTGAGAGATAGGAAGCCTTCATTCTTCCTGTAATATATAGCCTTACTGACTGAGACCAAGGGAGATAGTTGTTTCCATTTAGTTTGTAGGATGTAATTGGAGAAAGAGATGAATCTGAAAGCTGGAACTCAGAGGGACGAGGATGATTTTGAGAACTGATTTCAAAAGCAGAGGGGTCTGAATGAGCCATTGAAAAGGAGGGTTTTGATCGACAGAGAGACTAGAAGGAAAAAAAAGTTGTTGGATAGGTAAGATCTTCCTAATCTGATACCATGTAGAAAAATAGGCTTAGAGACGTTTTTCTACTCTTCTTATTTCGATTTACAGAAAAATAAGTCTACTTATAGACTTTTACAAGGAGTTTTACATTGAGTAGATGTCCTCTCGGCTGAGACTCTTATCCCTTACATGGATAGAGTTAGACTCCAACTAAACTACTTAATTAGGATCGACTTACAATTCTTCTAAACTACTTAGTTAGAATTGACTTACAACTCCTATTATTTACATATTAACCTACAGATAAGGCTCGAGAAACACAGGGTAGATGGCCATCAAGAATATAGAGCCCATTTTGCAGCCTAGCATTGCCAATCATCTCCTTCGAGTCCATTGCCTGCAATACACAACCAGAATCAGTAAACCTTGAAACACATATCAAATCCCTGGACAGTTTACTAATAGACAAGAGGTTGCAGGCTGGATTAGGCACAAATAACACATCATGAAGCAAGATATTTTCATTAAGAACCACAGAACCAATCCCTAGAATAGGAGATAAAGAACCATCAGCTATTTTAATAGAGGTCTTAAGAGTTGAAGCTGCAAATGTATAAAATAAATCCCTGTTACCAAACATGTGATCCGAGGCTCCTGAGTCAATTATCCATGCTGGAGTATTTTGGGAAGAAAGAAGAGCAATAGGTAAAGAACTGCTCGTTGTACCTGCATCTTCTGTCAAGACCAGATTTGCTCCGCCAAGGCCATTAACTTTACCAAACATCTGCTAGAGTTCCTCAATTTGTTGCTTAGAAAAACTGCTAACACCAACTGTGCTAGCTGCATTAGACTGAAATTCTCTAGAGGTCCTATTTGGAGAATGCTTCCAATCTCCAGGCTTGCCATGGAGCTTCCAACACTGCTCTTTCAAGTGGCCTACTTTTTTACAATAGCCACACATAGGCTTTCCTCTTCTAGCTTTATTGGATGAAGAGGACTGAGTAACAAGGGCAAAACTGTCATTAGGGGAAACATCCGGAAGCATATAGGACCGTCTACTCTCCTCTCTTCTTACTTCTGAAAAAACTTCTCGAATGGAGAGGAGAGGTCTGCTGCCAAGAATCCGAGCCTTCACTGCATCCCATTCTCTATTCAGGCCATTGAGAAACTGAAACACCTTTTTCTGTGCCTTAATCTTTCGAAATAAGGCAGCATCAGTTGGAGTTTCCCGAGCATTTTCTTCATATAGGTCAATCTGCTGCCAAAAGCTTGTCAAAGTGTTATAGTACGCAGTGACACTCATACCATCTTGTTTCAAATTTGATGCCCTGCTCTCAATGCCAAAGAGCTCAGAGATGTCGTCAGTACTGGAATAAGTCTCCTTAACAGCACGCCAAATATTTGCTGTTGTTTCATACAAGAGGAAATTCGCACCAGCTTCAGGGGACATGGTATTTATTAACCATGACATAACTCTCCCATTATCCCGGATCCATTTTTCAAACCCTGAGTCAGTGGCAGGTGGTTTCTGAGTCTCACCAGAGATAAATCCAAGTTTTCCTCGCCCAATAAGAAAAATCTTGACAGATTGGGACCACTGAAGATAATTGTAGCCAACAAAACGATGACAAGTGACTGTCGAACCAGAAACATCTAGAAAATCATCAAGAGCAGAATTGTGATCTGCTAAAGAATTCATATCAGAGGATGTTGGAGTATGACCCATTGATTAGAATTTAGGATCTATACCTAATTTGATACCATGAAGATTTTGACGAAAACAGTGTAGGTTTTCTGTTTCATTCAACTAAGAAAATAATCCTTTTACAAAGTCTTTTAAAGACTCTAGTACAGTAGTTTAATTACAACTAGGAGTCCTAACTATTTACAACTTCTATCTCTTATCATCTAGACTTAGGATAAGAATTACATTAAATGATAACTATTAAATCTACTAGTCTTCTAAACGTATACAACTTACAAAATCCTTTTACACCATTACATTAAACCCCTAGACATATTTATGACATTTCTGCAGTAACTAGGATGAGAAAGCCATAGTTCCACCTTTGGAAAAAGATGCATATTGAGACCTGCAGTTACAACATGAAAAACTAAAATTCATTTCTATGATTTTGAGCCTAATAAAGTTCAATGAAAGCTTGTTCTGTTCTATAATGTTTGTGATCCCCAGTATGTGCCTTCTATGTAAGAAATTAAAAGTTGCCTATACATGGTCACTTTGAAATTCAAATTGAAGTTTAAGCAGGCTCCACATTTTTCGTTAACATGCTATTGTTTTCAATTTCGAGTGTATGCTTTTAACCCTTCATGCATATTATATCTGTTCTCATCTGTCGCTTCCCCCCCCCCCCCCACCTCAAAAGATTTCTCTAAATCACATTAATTGGACTGAAACATTCTATATTCCTCTCAGTTATTAGAAGAGCTCCTCATGAATTCAAGATTGCATGCTTAGAGGTTAGTTTTCTGCCCCGAGATACTTTCTTCTGATATGATATTTGTGCTGTTAAAAAACTGATGATTATTTTGTGCATTCCAAGTTTTTATATTTATATCCCAATAGAGCAAAATTAAATCAGTTGAACGGGTTGCATGCAAGTCTGAGAGGAATTTACAGCGTTTCTTTATTCCTCCACTCAACAAAAATGAAATTTTAATCGTTGAATTATAAAACAAATTTTATGTTATTACAACTCTTGAATAAGTTTTTGGTCAAAACACGCCGTTTCATTTGATATTAATCTGTCTTAATAGTTAATATTATTCATCACATAGAGAGTGGTAAAGATGTAAAAGATTTCTAATATAGATAGGTCAATGATCCGTACGTTGCAAATTAGGAATGTTTTAATGCGCTTTGATATCTTTTGACATGTAGGAAATAAAAGCATTGTTCCCTTCTGATTGCAATCCGTTCTATGCTGGTTTTGGGAATAGAGATACAGATGAAATCAGTTACCTTAAGGTTGGAATCCCAAAAGGGAAAATCTTCATTATTAATCCAAAGGTAATCTATCCGAGGCTTTCGTGCCTAAAGAATGACAACCAATTGCTTCTAATATTAACGTCCTAAACTTCTCTTCTAATAGTTTCAAGTTTGCAGGGTGAGGTTGTTGTCAACCGCAGTGTTGACGCAAAAACATATAGTTCCCTTCATGCTCTTGTGCATGGCATGTTTCCACCAACAGCTACTTCTGAGCAGGTTACCTTTTCTTTTCCATTTATTTCTCACAATATGGAGTTTGTTGCCAAAGCTATAGACCATTATTGATTGACTACAAACTTACTATTAATGGGACCTCTTGTGGATATTTCTGTTTCAAAAACATA
Organism: Hibiscus mutabilis; assembly: GCA_019671005.1. Taxonomy (NCBI): domain Eukaryota; kingdom Viridiplantae; phylum Streptophyta; class Magnoliopsida; order Malvales; family Malvaceae; genus Hibiscus; species Hibiscus mutabilis. The sequence goes on from CM033732.1 coordinate 41,843,823, forward strand.
GTTGCAAAGGCAATTAGGCTGAGTTTCGTTATTCTTCTTTTGGGAAGAGACCCAATTGTTCCCCACTTTCTTCTAGATTTTCTCTTCTGCACTTGGTTGAAATCTATAATGTCAGATCTAATCTTTCAATGTTACTCGTATTTGGGTGTGAGTGTTGGATACATGTAGGTTTCCAACATGGGTATGTCTAATTTTTTTCTATGGGGTAATATTCTCACACCCATATCCAAATATCCGTCGAATCCGACTACTAGAAAAAATGAAGAGCTGGAGCAACATAGTCACCTTCTCCTGATAACATATTGTATAATTTTTCAAGTGTTGTTTAATTCTTTATGGGGTGTCTTACCTTCCTTTTGCCCCGTCTTTTTTTTTTCCTACTGATTACAGGAGGAATTTAATTCATGGAATTTCTGGAAACTATCGCCACCTCTAATTGATATATGAAGTCAGCTAGAATATATTGCTTTAGCATTTGGATACCGAGATAGATGAATGATGTTCGCTATCATTCTGAACTGATTCAGGTATTTGTTTTCAATTTTGCATAGTTGTTAAAAACTTGTGATAGACAGTCAGGTATTTTATATGAAACGAATAATGTCGATTACTTTCTAGGCCCTGCTTGGAAATTGAGTTGCAGTTTATTTACCTATAGAACAGTCGATATTAGACATTTATTAGACCTTTCAGCTCTTTGCCTGCGTTACATATACTCATAGGTGTCGGATATGGGTATGTATCCGGCATGGGTAAATTCATTTTTAATGCCTTTTCATATATTTGGATCATATCTTCATACTCATGTCTGAATATGTTTCAGACATGGATAATATTAGGGAAATGAAGAGTTCAAGTGAGGCCAAATATTAGGGAAAAAGAAGAGTCCAAGTGACAGGCCATTGCCATTGAAGTTTTCTCGAATTTCTAATAACAAAGATCCTGCTGGCAAAATACAGGTTATTTGCGGCAATGTCTGTTGGCAGAGCTTCCACCGTGCCGTTGAAAGCGTGGAGCTTGCCTTCGAAAATAATTTAATATGAAAACGAGGAAAAGTTTTGTTCTCTCAGTTGATGTATTAGCCTTCCTGAGTAGTTCGATTCGATAATTTGTATAGTGAATTCATCCGATTCCTTATAAAACATTCATTAAAACTCCCAAGGAAGGAAGGGTAGTGTTAATTATAGGTATTAATTGTTCATATGAAATCAATCTTCTTCATTAGTTCAAAGGAGATTGCTGTATTCAGTCTACCCAGTGTAGCAGACTGCAAATATCAGAATGCTGATATAATATGGATATATATAATTGAAAAGTGTTCAGATTCATCACTTCATCTTATATCGACAAATCGTGCCATCATTTTCGAACCTTTCGGTACTATATTCGAACTTTTCATTTATCTTAAAAAGTATTTATGTTCGATATCTGTTTCTAGTACATTTGAACACGAGTATAAGATACGATATTTGTTCTTTTACCTTCCAAATAGATGTACTACTTGAAATCTGAGTACATTAGAAGAAAGAAACTGTATGGTTGTTTGGATCATTAATTCATTCAATTCAAGAATTCAATTGACAGATGAACATATAAAACAAGAACAAAGAGATGTTGACTCAAATAAACACTTTACAAATGCAAAATCCTCACATTTAAATGTTTTTCTGCAAAATCTGCGAGGCTTTTGATCTCATTGTCATCAACAAAGCCGTTGCCATTGCCGTCCACGGATCGTATTCCGTACTTGCTCTTCCTCCTAGCAAACCATCCACCTGAGACACGTACAGCATCCGCAAGCTCATCTCTGCTAATCTTTCCATCTTTATCTTCATCAAATTTCTTTAACCATCTTTTGAACTCATCAATCGTCATTACACGCTTGCCATCGACGGCGTAGCTTCGAGTTTTAATAGCCATTTCTGATAATCAAAGCCCTCGAAGTCTCACTATTTTGCTTGCCACCTAGATTCCCAATATACAACTGCTTGAAGGCTTCTCAGATTTACAACATATCTCCCCCACTTTCCCTTGTGCTTTAGGCTTTAAACAAATACAATATGGGAATTGTTTAACACCATTAAAACATGTAATGCAAGATGCCTATAAAAACAAAACGAAGAGCCTTCAAAAGTTTTAGATGTGCAAAACATTTATTAGTAATGCTTTTGCAAAAGTTGCCTAATATTCCATTATTCCCTTTAAAGTATACATAAATGAAGCCCATAGATGCATAAAAGTACGAGAGAAAGATTATAATTATAGTAAATATTTGATGGTTGTCCAAATCCAAGGAACCTATGACGAAAATGGGGTGATTAATCTACAAACTTGTATTTTTTTTTTTTTTTGCTGCCATCCTAGAAGAGTGTCATTAAAAAAAACATGATCCGATCCTTTACGTGAGCAAAAGTGTGCAAAATGCATTTAACAATAAGATTAATGGCGGGTTCTATTTTTTTGGCATCTTTTGTTTTTATTTTACTGTTTCTTTTTCGGGATATATAATTATTCCTCAATAATGTGTTTCTTAAAGTTTAAATTAAAAACTCTCTCCTTAAAAGTACAATATATTTTATTATGATATTAATATTAAGGACCCAAAGGGATAATTCAATGGATATATATGAATTGGGGAAGAAGATTAGGCCAATCACCACCAAGGGTATCTCTTTAGAAACCCATGTCAAATCTCTGAAAATATTAGTATGGGAATGTTCGAGTTGCCACTTGCCGCGTCCATTTCTTTGCATTTCATCAGCATATTGAGAGACATTAATTCTATACAGAAAAGAAAAGAAAAATTTTGAAATATAAAAATGATAGCGCTACATATTCAATCAGACATATATTTTGAGAAAAAAATAATGGCAATGTCAACAGTAATAGTACTATCCGAAATCGTTATTGCAAAAAACAACGATCCACAATGACCACAATAGTATCTTTTATGTCTGCAACTACGATAAAATACCGTGATAAAAAATATGTCTGTAACTCTAATTTAGGATTTAGACTTTAAGATTTAGAGTTTTAGGGTTGAAGATTTAGAATTTAGATTGTATAGTTAAAAACTTGAAATGGGAAGGGCTGTGTAATTTTTTTACACATAATGTATATCAAAATATAACCTTAATTTTATTATTATATATTTATTTATATATTTTTATTGAAATGTTATTTATTTTAAAAAATCTTACCATAACAAATTTATAAAAACAAAAATATTTATGACAAAAAGTTTATAAAAACAATAAGTTTGAATCTCATCTTGTATGAGTTTGAATCCACTAATTGGCCGAGTGGCCAATGATGTTCATGTTGTCCCATCTTGTAGGAGTTTGGATCCCGACATTTACCTTAGAAATATAATATCCATATACTTAGGGGTGTTCATTGTTGGATAGCGGATCGGATCTGATTTTTCGGATTGGCGATATAGTGATCCGTATCCGATCAAGAAAAAATCGGATATTCGGATATTGGATAATTTGATCGCGATATTCAGATATCCGATTATCCAAAAATATATTTTGATTTAATTATTTTTTCAAATTTGAAATTCGTATTTATGAAAATTTTAGAATTTCAAATATAACAAACAACAAATTGCTAAATATAACAAGATTCGCATCTATGAACATTTCGATTTTTTTAATTTTTGGATATATCGAGCACCAAATTGTTAAAAATAACAAAATTAATATTCATAAAAATTTGAATTTTTGGATTTTCGGATAATCCGAAACTTGGAATTGTGATCTGTATCCGATCCGAAAATTTAAAATCGGATCGGATATCCAAATTTTCGGATCGGATCAACGGATAATAGGATCGGTCGGATCATATATTTTTGAACACCCCTACCTATACTTATTAAAAAAATAATAAGTTAAATTTCAAACAAAATATTTAGTACATATTTGATTTGTGGTCATATTATACATTACATAATGTAATTTAAACTCTAAAAATGTGTTGACGTATATATATGTGGCATAATACTAAAAATTGCTCGTAACGTTTGATTGAATAGTCACTTTGGCCCCTATTCTTTTATAAATAATTTAACCCTTAACGTTTTATTTTGGGTCAAAATGATCCCTCTGCGGATGAAAACTGTTAGTTAACTAACGTTAAATGACGTGAAAAACCTACATGGTAGTGCACGCCGAGATAGCAATGTCATATAAGCAAATATGCTGACTTTACAGAATGACGCATCAGTCAAAAATAATTTTATAAATTGTATAAAATATAAAATATTTTTTTCTTCTTACGTGTCATTCTGTCAAGTCATTTTAAGTTGTTGACTAACAGTTTTCATTCACGGAGAACTAAATTGCTTCAAAAAAATAAGGGTCGAAGTGATTATTCAGTTAAACGTTAGAGGTATTTTTTTGGCATTATGCCTAATATAAGGGTTAATATTTGATGCACCGCCAGTGAACTTTTTCTTTCCACAAGCGGGCTTCAAATGATGCCATGTGTTATTCTAGGGGCACTAAACCCTACACACTAAAACAAGCCTTAAACTCTAAAACCTAACTCTAAACCTTAAAAGCTAACCTCAACCCTAAAATCCTAACCTTAAACTCTAATAATGTACCGCTTGTGGAAAACTTCGTTTTCCACCGCCAGTACATTAAATCGTTTTCATATATATTCAATACATTGATGAGAGTTCCTATTCACTTTTACCTGAAGAGTCGATTCAAAAGAACAACTCAAGAGACAAGCTTGCTTCTTCTTGTGGGTTGGCTTAATTATTTTTTTTCAGGAAAATTATATATTTAATACTTTAACTATGTTCATGTTACTGTTATGGTACCCGACTATTATTTTTGGTAAAATAGCGCATAACGTTACGTTTTTATTCTGCTTTGGTACTTGACCGTTAAAAGCTAAAGAAATGGTGACGTGGCTTGGGTTAATAATAATTTTAGTCCAAAAACTTATACATTCTATTAATTTAGTCTAAAATTCTATCAATTTAAACATTATTTTAAGTTTTGGATTAAAATTGTAAATTCCTCATTTTTCTTCTTCTAGTCGAACGTATTTTGCAATTTTACCCCAAAATTAAGATGATGTTTTAAATTGATGGATTTTGGACTAAATTGATCATCTATATAAGTGTTTTGGACCAAAATTGTGATTATACCAAGCCACGTCATCATCTCCGTTAGTTTTTAGCGGCTGGGGTACTAAAACAGAACAAAAATGTAACGCTAGATATTATTTTGTAAAAAATAATAGTTGATGTACCAAAACAATAACACTGACATAATTGGGGTACTAAATATATAGTTTTCCCTATTTTTAAGTAGACTCCTTTTGTATTATTCGGTTTTAACTTAATTAACTGATTGAATCAAAAAAAATTTCGTTAATTCGATCGATTAATTTTAGGTAGATTCGGTTAACGATTAATTTTTTTTCGAAAATTTGGTTATCGTTAATTCGGTTCAAAACTGGTTAATTAACTGAATTAACCAAATTAACCGAAATTATTATATATTAAATATTATATATATATATATTACATATATTTATTTTTGGTCATTGAACCTTTAAAAATTATAAAATGATCATTAAATTTTTTGATATATTATAAAATGGTCATTAAACTTTTATCAAATTAGTATAAAATGAAAGTTCAGTGACTAAAAAGGTTATTTTAGCATAAATTAGTGACCAATTGTGTAATTTACCCAAAAATTTATAACAAATTTTGTTTAATTCGAAAACCGAAAAAATTCGGTTCGGTTAATGGTTAAAAGGAAAAAAAATCGGTTAATGAATTTTGGGTAATTCGATTCGGTCGGTTAACCGAATTAACCGAATGCACACCCTTAAGTGAGTGGGTGTCTACGAGAGTGATGCAAGGGTGTAAGGCTTGTCTCCTACATATAAAAATCCTTTGCTCCTTTTTGATGTATCTTTTTATATCCAACACTAAAAAATACTAAAAAATATATTTTAAACATCAACCTTAAATTCTAAATCCTAAACCCTACGCCTTAGAAAACACCCTACCACAAGTTTCTTAAACTCTAACTATAAACCCTAACCTTAAACCTAATTTTTAATGTGAGACATAAATAGAGGCATTAAAAGAGTAGATGATTTCTATTCCTCTTACACACCCTATGCCTAACAAATAGAAACCAAGGGTGATCAACCTTTTCATTTGAAAATTGGGTTATCCTCATCATAAAGCCTCTCGACCCCTCACTTTACACTTATCCCCGACAAGAGGGAAAATAAAGCCCAACTAAGCTCTTCTTTGGTCTAATGGGTCCTTTTATCTGGCCCAACTCACAAGCACGTGATTCGAGTCAACGCTAACATGTTGACTACAAAATTTAAGTCGTTACATTAACCATCATGTGGACGTATCATAATTATAATAAGTGAAATTATAATAGGACAATCCTTTTTTATGAATGAAAAAAATGAAAAAAAAAACATAAAGAATAGTAAATATAAAATAAATTGTTAAAAATCTATGACACAATTATAGATAATAGAATAAGTTATCCAAATTCAAATAAAAATATCATGACATTTATAATATCAAATAAATATTACATTTGAAAATTTTATTTTTAATTAGGCTGTTAGAAATGAAACAATGAAGGGGAAAAGAAAAAAAAGAGTGCACAATTTGTTGTTGGAATGATATCAAATCATTCCATGTTGTTACACCTAAATCTGTCGCTTCACATAATTTCAAACATACTTTTCGACTCTTTTATATTTAACTAACACCGAAGATAATTTATGACAGTTGTCTTTATAAAGAAAGTACCCCAAAGACTAATGACCCCGAATTCAAAAAGAAGAATAATTAGAAAACCTGGACTCTTGGGTTGAATTTTCTCAAGTTGATTTGGACTCTTCTAATCAGTAAAATTCAATGATAGAAGATCTTGTTCTATCAAAACGAATTCGAATGTTATAAAGATCTCTTATTTGAAAAATCAACATTATCCTAGAGAACTTTTCATATTCGAAAATGAGTCTTTGGCCACCTCTATTTGAGGACAATTATCAGGGAATTAAAGGATATCCATGAATGATGATTCTACAATAAACATCATATACCGCTACATATCACTAACTATATGTACCGCTGTGTATTATTAACTATTTTAATTACTTTTGAAATTATGGAACCGAAAGCGTTATTATTCATTTTTAGAATAAATTTTAAAAAATAATTTTTATATTGGCCATGTTTGGTAAATAACTTTTGAGTCAAAATTAGAGGTGTGAAGCATTTTTAGAGGTTTGACCAGTCAAATTCGCTAATTTAGATATTTGGTTAATAGGTGATTGTAATAGCGGATTGGGTGAAACCTCTCATTTAAAAAAAAAGCTCAATATATGAACTTTTTGAGTTAGATGTTTGGATAAAATACTTGTAAAGACTCTTTGTCCTTAATAATTATAATTTTTTAAATAACATAAATTTAAATAGCTAATAAAATTAAAAATGATTTTGTAAATAATAAATTAATATGTACATATAAATTTAATAATTAATAAAAGTATATTCAAAATATAATTTTATAAATAAGAAATTAATATATACATCTAAATTTAATAATTATTAAAATTATATTAAAAAGATAATTTCACAAATAAAAAATAATATATACATTCTTCGCATATGTTTAGTAATGATATTAAAAAATTATTTTTATAATACGATTAATATTAATTGATACAAAATAATAATAACTAATAAATTATTCAAACAAGTATTGAATATAGTCGTGTCTTTATATGTCATTTTGCTTGTTCAAATAATCAAACAACTATCAGCTATCAGTTAATTTTACAAAACACTTTTATACAATCAACTAATGCAATCCGCTAGTCAAATCAACTAAAGCAATCATCTATCAGCTAATATAATCCGCTATCAACTAATTACCAAACATGGCCATTGCTTTTTCAGATATTTTTTTTGGGTAAAGTACACAAATGGCAACTAAACTTTGGTAAATTATTCAATTTGGTAATCAAACTTTCAATTGCTTCAATGTTACCATTAAACTTTTAGTTTTGCTCTAAATTGGTCACTGACTTGTTAACAACCGTTAAAAGGGTGACGTGACAGTTAAAATATGTTGTATAATAACACATTTAGTCCTCTACATTTACACATTAAAACAATTTTGTCCTAATTTAAAAAATATAATAAATTTAACCCTTATTATTTCAATTCCACCCTATTTTAATTAAAAATAATTTAACCCTAAAACCAAAACCATAAACCCTAAACTCAAACTTAAAACTCTAAACCTTAAACAAGTTCTTTTAACAAGTTTGTTTAGGGTTTAAGAAGTTCTTTTAACAAGCATCGTCTAATGAATCGAACATGGCTGCAAAATAATGCAAAGACTCCACGAATCTCGGCAGAAAACTTCTTACTCTTGGATTGTTAATGTTATTACCTTATTGTTCCAATAAGATGACAATGGAAGGCCTAAGTGAATGAACTGGTCTCAATGTCTCGGACATTTCGGATTCCACAAAGTTGTTGGCGAAGTGAAGAACTAAATTCACTGCCACTATTTCTAAGTGGATCGCTTCTATCGTTCTTACGGAGTCTTAACAAACTTGTTAAAAGAATTTGTTTAGGGTTTAGGGTTTAATTGTTTTTAATTAAAATAGGGTAAAATTGAAATAATGTGTAAATAATGAGAGTTAAATTTATTATATTTTTCGAATTAAGACAATTGTTTTAATGTGCAAACATAGAGGACTAAATGTGTTATTATATAAAATATTTTACCTGCCACGCCACCCTTTTAACGTGTCAGTGACCCATTTGGAGCAAAACTAAAAATTTAATGATAACATTGAAACAATTGAAAGTTTAGTTATCAAATTGAATAATTTACCAAAGTTTAGTTACCATTTGTGTACTTTACCCAAAAAGGAAAATATTTGAAAAAGTAATTTAAGATTGCTTTTTTTGGATTTTATTCTAAAAATGGATAATAACGCTTTTGGTCCCATATAAAAAATAATTAAAATAGTTAATGGTACATAAAGATAGACATTATTAGTGATACATAGTGGTATATGGCGTTTATCGTAGAATTATCCTATTCGTGAATATTTTTATTGCCTTTTAACTTGGGGATAATTATTGAAGATAGGGAGGAGATTTATTTTATCTTTTCTGTACATCCTAAGCAAGCCGACGCCATCCTGTAAATATATGTAGCTTATGTTTCTGAGTTTGTTGGGCAGTTTGAGTGGAAATTGTTGCACTTTTTTTTTTGTGAGAAACATCATTTTAATGTTTGAGAGCTTTGTTTTACTTATTTTTCAGTTTGTACACTAAATATTCGATGGAACTATTTAGAGAGGGAGAATAGTTAGGATGTATTGTATGAGAGAGCGCATACAACCAGCAGAGAATTGAGTTGGAGTTAGCCCCGTTTTTGATTGAGTTTGAAGGGCCAAAATGACTTCTCCACCGAATAATTAATAAAAAATTACTTAAATTTTAATAGAAAAATTCACTTTTGTTTCCGGAGAAAATGGAAATCTTGTCAAAAATTCGAACTAGCATCTTGGTTGCTGTCCACGAGCAGTAATGTTATTTTGTGGTTTCTTTGATTCAACTCTAACGAGTTTCAAGTACATATGAGAAAACTAAGGAGCCTAAAAAAATTTGTACAACAAGTGTGTATTGAATAATTTCTATTTTTAGTACATACATTACAATATTGAAATAAAAAAATTGTAAACATAGAAAATAGGTCAGACTGGGCTTGTACCTCATTGCTGGAGACCAAGTCCAATTCGTATATTAAACGAGCCGAAGTTTTTTTTTTCAAACTCATTTTTTGGGTCCAATATTTTTCCCTTCCCCTTGTATAAAAAAAACAATAAATAATAATTTTGTAATTTCATTTCCAAATGAAGAAAATCAGAGTTTATTTGGTTTTAGAAAACATATTTTTTTATTTTTTTATTTTTTTATTTTCAGAAAACAACTTTCATTTTCAGTTTTTCAAATATTAAGAAATACGTTTGGTTAATATAAGTGAAAATCATGAACATGTGTTTGATATCTAATTTTTTAAAATAGAAATAAACAAATAGTAATTGAATAATTAAATTATAATTATTAAAAATGTTATAATAATAAATAAAATATAATTACATAAACCAAAGTTTTAAAATTGTATTCGAACCCGGGTTAAATAAAATTAAAATTTTAAAACCTTTATTTTCATATTTTTCTAAAATATTTTCAATCCACAAAAATGGAGATGAAAACGGTCTATATTCTCTAGAACGAAACGCACACTCATATTGTCTCCGTTATTGCATCTTCATCTGTTTGTTTCTCTACATTCTCATTTGATACACGTATAAAGTTTTCCATCCGTGGAAATGCTTTTGTTCTTGACGGCCATATAGAATATTACAGTAACATGGTTTTGATCGACTCATTTAGTTTAGACCGGCCAAATCAACTATTACAGAACATTCATTGCAACACAACCCTTTGCTTGTTTTTCCGAGCATCTTTGAAACTTCAATTACGTATGATTATGAATGTTTTAGATAACCCAACTTAAATTATATATCAATCCAATCCATTTACAGTTTATTACATAACCCAAATATAATACAATGGCCCGTTAGGCCCAAAACAACAAAAAATCCTAAAGTCTAAATCTGATCTGCCTCCTGCTTTTTTGCGCAGCCTATCTCTAGTCATTAGATCAAATCTGATCTAACGGTCCAAATCGAAAAGAGAAGAGGCCATTCAGCTCTCTATGGAAGCATACTCCTCACGACTGCGATCATTCGGCTCTCACGCGCCTGACCCTTAATCTTCCCGTCCGCGTGGCCTTGTCGCCGGTGATCACGCTATCACTGTACGGCCACCGACACTCTCCACCACCGCCATCACAGGGGAAACAATTAAAAGATTATAGAGACCATTTTCAGCATTGAATGTATTTCTAACTATTTTAAAAAAGAAATCGGATATAAGCAATGTAAAAGCAATCCATGTATTTTCAGATTAAAAGAAAAAAGTAATACAATACAAAAAAAAATAAATTCAGAGAAGGTATTGCGTTTTTTCCTCTCTTAGCATATTTTTATCACAAATACATAAATACAAAAAGAAAGGGGAAGGTTATACCTTGGCCACGGTCTCAGATCCTCTTTGATGATAAGCCTCTGGTTATCGAACCATCTAGGGTGAATCGGAGTGGGAGATCGGAATTTTGGTGATGCTAAAAGGGTTTTAATTTTCTATAGATTTTCCTAAATCGATATCTCGTTTTAAAAAACGGCGGCCAGATTTGAGTTTAAGAGTGAGGAATCTGTGTTTTGGTAGGGTTTTTGAGTCCACCGACGCCCACGAGTGGCAGCCGGCAGTGCCCAATGGCGGCCATCAGGACGACAGAAACGGCGGTTCATCGCCGAAATCTGGGTTCGTGATAAACTCAGATGATGTTGGAAGAGCAGTTGGGAGATATTTTATTTTTGCTTTTGATCTGTTTTTTTAAAAATAAAAGAAAAGGTTTTTGATTATAATATTTGGTATTTATATTGAGTATAAAAATTGTTTTTATTGCGTTTTAAGGACCTCCGCCCCTATCAAACCCGTTCCACAGCCTTTCTTATTTTTAAATATTTTCAATTTTGTCCTTATCTTGATTTAAATCCATATTTAAAGGGCTAAATATCCTATTTAGTCCTTCTAATTTGATTTCTGTTTTATTGTGGTCTGAAGGCTATTCGGTTTAATTACCCGGTTGATCCTTTCCCTTTCCATGTTGTTTAATTCAATATTTAATTGCTTTATTTTGTATGTTTTATTTATGCATTTATTCTGATTGTATATTTATGGTATAATTGTTTGTAATATTTTTGTTTATTTCCATAATAATTCTTGTACAGTCAGTATACATATGTAAATAGTTTTGTTTACAACGTTTTGTATGGTATCTAACCTATTTTAGGTAAATTATTAATTTTGAATTGTAATATATATATAGTTACCTTGATTTCTTTAATATATATAGATACATTTATTAGTCTTGTATATAATATTTACTAATACATTATATGTACGCAATAAGTTTATATTCATATCCTACACATTTTATATTCTAAGTTTTACGCATTACCATATATTATATTAACATATTTTGTTTTTTTTTACTTTATGGTTTCTATGCTTATTATATATATATTATCGCTTTATTATATGTATGCATGTTGTTTAATTTCAAGCATTTCATATTGCTCTTTTGTTTATTTTATGCCATGTTATTATGTCGCATATCGGGATATAAACTGCTAATGCGGTGTCTTTTTATCTGAGAGTAAACGTGGCTAGTATCAGGCGTAGTGGTGGTGGTTTTTTTGTTTATTCTCGAATAATAGGGCCATTAAAATTTACTCCCATGTATAACCAAATTTTGATTTAATCGTTACTTTATCTTGCAAAATTCGATATTAATAAAAAGATAATTGATTTTGTACCAAGTTTGGGCGTGGTGGGGGTGCGAACCCTTCCCCACACATAACCGACTCCCGAACCGAAAAGAATGAGAATCTCTAGTTTATTTTTTGGTGTCCGGTCTACCTAACCCAAGTGACTAGTGGTGACTCCAGTTTTATTCTAAAATACGATTTTTTTTAAGAAAATCCTCGAAAACTAATTTTTTCAAGAAAAGTGGGATACCTCGAATTTTTTTAATCGCTACGGTATGGCAACTCCGTTGGGGATAAATATTTGTTTTTTATAAAAAAGAGAGTCAGGCCTAAAGATGATTATCAGTCTCATTAATATCGGAAGTTACGAGTTAAAGTGGCAGTTAAATTACTATTTATTTATAAATGCGAGTTTATTTTAACGCATTTTAAAATTTGGCATATAAGCCCGTCCTTCTAAGTGAGGGGAAAATGCTATTGCTTTCATGGGAATATTGTTCCTCTATATGCCATTTGCTCGAGTCAGGCCTATAATGGGAGATGATCAGGGGCTTTGCTACCCTGAGTAGGGAACGGAAATGACAATTTGGGTACCCTTTTAGTACCAAAACTGCATATAGCGAATATAAAAGCCTACCCCATTAGAGCTATGCGGATAACCTAAGAGGATTAGAGGACATGTAGATATGGTTGCATCTTTTCATGCTTTGTTTGCTCTTTTTATTTCCTTTTATCGCATTATCATTTTGATTATTTATTTATATTCGATACTGATTTATTTCTTTTGTTTTGTTTTCTTTTTTGCATCTTTATGGCATTTTTAAGGTATTGATTCGTGAATGGTCGCCAAATTAGAAATCGTTCATAATGGATAGAAGGTTTTGTGATCATATAGAAAAGAGTGTAAATTCGAGGTTATGTCTCAAAGAAACACCGGAGACAATATGAGAGGGCTCATCCAAAGGCTTCAGGTCAGACATGTCAGATGATACTCGCACTGGTGATGAGCGAAATGAAATACAAGAATTAAAGAAGCAAATGGCCGAGATGATGAACTTGATGACCGTTATGGCTAAAGAAAAAGGGACTGCTGAATCAAAAGAAGAATTGGCCAAGAATCAAAATATGAAGTTTGAGGGGCAAAACTCTACCCTTGAACGAGGCAGCTCCAACAAATACCATAGTTTGAACCCATTTGTGATTCACATCAACAAACTAGTAGGAAGAATATCTGAGTCGAGCTCTAAGAAAGTGGTGGTAGGTCTAGAAAAAACCCGAGAATTAAGTAATGTGAAGAAGCATTTTCTGATTCCTATGAGATACACTAAGTTACTCCCAATACTGGCTGAAAGGAACCTCATTACCCCTGTTCAGTCTGTGCCAAAGGAACCTCCTTACCCAAAAGGTTACAACATTCGTGCCAGATGTAGTTACCACTTAAAAAGTTCGGGTCATACTACCGAGAATTGCAGAGCGTTGAAGAATAAAGTTCAATATCTTATCAAGACATGAATGTTGGGTTTTGAAGACGGAAGACCCCGATTCTACAGTGAACTAGTGATTGCTAGAACAACTTGAGATACAAAATTGAAGAAGGGCCAATGCACATGACAAGGTTTGAATCCCGATGTCTACTTCTCAATTGATGTTCAAAATGTGAGAGTTAAAGGTCTTCATTTCGATCCGATACCCGTATCGTATGGAGAGTTGTATCCTCAACTGTTGGAAGCCCAATTGGTGAGTCTGGTCTTTTTGACACCCCTGCAACCTTCATATCTGGATTGGTATGACGTTAATGCTCGTTGCGAATATCATGCCAGAGTTTAGGGGCATACCATCGAGAATTGCATTGCCTTCAAAAGACGAGTTTAAACTCTTTTGGAAAATGGAAAATAGGAGTTCAGAACAAGGGGTCAGCCTAGTACAAAAAGGGGCCGCTCTATAACCCCCTTGACCCTGCCTAGATGCCAGACCGAATTGAGCGAGTTATATTGGGTTTGCCGAGACAAACCCGAACGATTTACTTAGAAAATAGTTGTTTTTTCTTTTATCTTGTCTAAATTCATAATTAAGTCCTAAGGTGATCAGGCTAGCAGTGGTAAAATCTATAATTAAGTCGAGCGTCGAATTGACATCCAATTGGTCGAGAATGCACTCCAAGGACAAATTGTAATTTTGGAAAACTATGAGGACTTAATTAAATCCAAAGTTACCAAACCTTAATTAATCATTTTACATACAAGCCAGTTAAATTCCAACATAAATAATCATCCAAACTCATTTAATTGCATGATTAAGAAACAAGGACTAAACTACAAAGGTTTAAACTTTAGAAAACATATTACCAGCAATAACAGACAGCGTAATGATACACCCCTTGCCCGTATCAATATGGGTATATTTTGCAAAGGGTATCGGTACAGTCCTTAGGCGTACCGATACGATTGTTCGATATTAAAAATAGAGAATTCCAGTAGCTAAAGGGAGTACCGATACCTATGGTATTTTTTGAGGTGCGTACTGATACAGTTACCAGGCTTACCGATACGCCTATGCGATTTTGCACAATTTTAAGCCGAGATAAACCCCGCGTACCGATCCTTGAGGACCCGTACTGTAATAACCCATTTTTATCCAGGCCAACTCAAGCCCATTTATTACAACCCATTACAAGACCCAAAACCAGTATCCAATCCCAAACCCATATTTTAACCCTACCCAATCTCCAAAACAAATTCTAAAAACCCTAAAATAAAATAAAATTTAAAATCTAACCCTACCAACAACCCTCTGTCAATACCCATACCCCAATTGACCATCACCCATTCCCTACTCGACCGACAAACCCTAGAAAATCCGGCCTTCCTCAGATTTGCAGATTAAAAAACACAGAGTTGTTATTTTTTTTATATATATTTGTAAATCGATTATAAAACCGAAGAAGACTAAATGTAAAATGGGTCTTTTTGGGTTCTGAAAAATTATAAGGGGGTTTTCGATTCTGAAAAAAAAAACCTAAAAAAGGAGAGAATCAATAAAAAATCCAAAGGTAAAAATTAGAGATATGTTCGAACTTCATTTTTAGTTTGAAATCAAAGTTTTTTTTTCTTTTTGTTTTGAATCTAAAATCAAAGTTTTAAAGTAAAAAAAGAAAAAGAAAAAAAGGGTTTTGAATCATACTTTTCTGGTTGGGGAAGAAGGTCACCGCCATTGCCGACTGAATCTTCGCCATGAGGTTAATGCCTATGAACGATGTCGTCTACGCGAGGCCTGTCGCCGATGACCGCCTCAGCTGTCGCCGTAAAGGCAAGAGAGGCCACGGTCGCCGCTCTAGTGTTAGAAGCAGAGGAGATGTGGGGAAAATTATGGTTTAGTTTTTTTTTATTTGATTTTAACAAAAAATAACCCATTAATATTTTAAACCGACATACCAAAACGGTGCCGTTTAGGTACCTCAACCCGCGTGTTGACCCAGATACCCATAAAGGATCCGCGCGTTTTGGGTCGATAGGTTAATTACCCAATCGGTCATTTCCTTTTATTCTCGCCCTTATTTTCATCCAAGGGCCAATTGCACTTTTGGACCCTGTAGTTTTAACTTTGTTATATTTTTGTATTTACTTAGTTTTTGCCCTTTAATTTTAGTTTTGTTGTAATCTGGTCCTTCTCCAGATTTTATTTTATTTTATTTTATTTTAATTCATGCCCCTTTATTTCGGTTTTTATATTTTAGCATCTTTATTTCATGTTTTTTATTTTTTCCATGATATATATATATTATATATATGTTTATGTTTTATAAATATGTGTGTCATATTTAATATAATATATTTTTATTATACAAAGTATATTATATTGTTACTATATAGTATATTATGTGTTATTACTGTATGTATGTATATATATTAGTATTATTTGTTACATGTATTTTGATATGCTATATAGTTTTTATTATATTATATTGTAGTTTTTATATATGTATATGTATTTGATATGTATATTATATATATGTGCATGTCTTTATTTATGCATTTGATATGTATATTATATTGTAGTTTTTATTATATTATATTGTAGTTTTTATTAGTATTATTGTAGTTTTTTTAGTATATTATGTATTGATATGTATATTATATATGTATATGTATTTGAATGTTATAGAGATCTCTTATTTGAAAAATCAACATTATCCTAGAGAACTTTTCATATTCGAAAATGAGTCTTTGGCCAGCTCTATTTGAGGACAATTCTCAGGCAATTAAAGGATATCCATGAAAGATGATTCTACAATAAACGTCATATACCGTTATATATCACTAATCATATGTACCGCTATGTACTATTAACTATTTTAATTACTTTTTAAATCATGGGACCGAAAGCGCTATTATTCATTTTTAGAATAAAATTTTAAAAAAACAACTTTTATATTGGCCATGTTTGGTAAATAACTTTTTGAGTCAAAATTAGAGGTGTGAAACATTTTAGAGGTTTGACCAGTCAAATCCGCTAATTTAGATATTTAGTAAATAGATGATTGTAATAGCGGATTGGGTGAAACTTCTCATTTTAAAAAAAAAGCTCAATTTAGGAACTTTTTGAGTTAGAGGTTTGGATAAAATATCTGTAAAGACTCTTTTGTTCTTAATAATTATAATTTTTTTAAATAACATAAATTTAAATAACTAATAAAATTAAAAAATAATTTCATAAATAATAAATTAATATATACATATAAATTTAATAATTAATAAAATTATATTCAAAATATAATTTTATAAATAAGAAATTAATATATACATCTAAATTTAATAATTATTAAAATTATATTAAAAAAATAATTTCACAAATAAAAAATAATATATACATTCTTCATATATGTTTAGTAATGATATTAAAAAACTTATTTTCATAATATAATTAATATTAATTGATACAAAATAATAGTAATAACTAATAAATTATTCAAACAAGTATTGAATATGGTCGTGTCTTTGTATGCCATTTTGCTTGTTCAAATAATCTAACAGCTATCAGTTAATTTTACCAAACACTTTTATACAATCAGCTATGCAATCCGTTAGTCAAATAATATTTTTGTTTTTGGGTAAAGTACACAAACGATAACTAAACTTTGGTAAATTATTCAATTCGGTAACCAAACTTTTAATTGCTTCAATGTCACCATTAAACTTTTAGTTTTGCTCCAAATTGGTTACTGACCTGTTAACAACCGTTAAAAAGGGTGACATGGCAGTTAAAATGTTTTGTATACTAACACATTTAGTCCTCTACATTTGCACATTAAAATAATTTTGTCATAATTTAAAAAATATAATAAATTTAACCCTTATTATTTCAATTCTACTCTATTTGATTAAAAATAATTTAACCCTAAAATCAAAACCATAAATCCTAAACTAAAACTCAAAACCCTAAACCCTAAATAAATTCTTTTAACAAGTTTGTTTAGGGTTTAAGAAGTTCTTGTAACAAGCATCGTCTAATGAATCGAACATGGCTGCAAAATAATGCAAAGACTCCACGAATCTCGGCAGAAAACTTCTTACTCTTGGACTGTTAATGTTATTACCTTCTTGTTCCAATAAGATGACAATGGAAGGCCTAAGTGAATGAACTGGTCTCAATGTCTCGGACATTTAGGATTCCAAAAAGTTGTCGGCGAAGTGAAGAACTAAATTCACTGCCATTATTTCTAAGTGGATCACTTCTATAGCTCTTATGGAGTCTTAACTCTTAACAAACTTGTTAAAACTTGTTTAGAGTTTTGAATTTATGGTTTAATTATTTTTAATTAAAATAGGGTAAAATTGAAATAATGTGTAAATAATGAGAGTTAAATTTATTGTATTTTTCGAATTAGGATAAAATTGTTTTAATGTGCAAACGTGGATGACTAAATGTGTTATTATACAAAATATTTTAACTGCTACACCACCCTTTTAATGGTTGTTAACGGGTCAGTGACCAATTTGGAGCAAAACTAAAAGTTTAATGATAACATTGAAGCAATTGAAAGTTTAGTTACCATTTGTGCACTTTGCCCAAAAAGAAAAATATTTTAAAAAATAATATAAAAATTATTTTTTCCAGATTTTATTATAAAAATGGATAATAACGCTTTCAGTCTCATATAAAAAATAATTAAAATAATTAATGATACATAT
This sequence comes from Hibiscus mutabilis, assembly GCA_019671005.1. Lineage (NCBI taxonomy): Eukaryota > Viridiplantae > Streptophyta > Magnoliopsida > Malvales > Malvaceae > Hibiscus > Hibiscus mutabilis. The sequence continues at coordinate 41,862,506 of CM033732.1, forward strand.
CGATATACATTATTAATGATACATAATGGTATATGACGTTTATCGTAGAATTATCTTATTCGTTAATATTTTTATTGCCTTTTAACTTGGGGATAATTATTGAAGATAGGGAGGAGATTTATTTTGTCTTTTATGTATATCCTAAGCAAGCCGACGGCATCATGTAAATATATGTAGCTTATGTTTCTGAGTTTGTTGGGCAGTTTGAGTGGAAATTGTTGCACTTTTTTATTTTTGTGAGAAACATCATTTTAATGTTTGAGAGCTTTGTTTTACTTATTTATCAGTTTGTACACTAAATATTCGATGAAACTATTTAGAGAGAGAGAATAGTTAGGATGTATTGTATGAGAGAGCGCCTACAACTAGGGATGGTAACGGGCCGGATCTGAACCGGATTTAGTTGGACTTAGATCCATACCCATTTTTATATTATGGATTTAGACCCGTCCCCGATCCGTGGGTTTAGAAAATTGAGACCCAGATCCAGATTCAACGGATCGCACAGATTCAGGTCCAAAACGGGTCTATTAAAAAAAGATAATTCGACTTACTTTTTAACGTAATAAAACTGTCATTGATTAATTTCATCACATCTCTAATGGATGAAAGATTAATTTCAATACAACTAGTAACAAAATAAAAAATGATAAACTAAAGTCTCAAAACAAACTCTAATACAATTACACAAATGTCTTTGAATAACACAAACATAAAAAATATAGATCATGAATTCCATTGTCACAAGCCGAGTATCGCACTTCTACCTCCTTAGAGTGCTAGTCTTTATCACTACTTGAATCATCAACATCCTGAAACAACCAACAACCAACCAAAGATTAAAATTTGTTTAATGAAAATAATATTTGTGAAATTTAAATATTAATATCAAGGTGAATTTTTCTATAAATGGGTCTAGGTTCAAATTTTAGTGTCAGATCCGGACTTTAATCAGAGGATCCAGATCCAGCCTGAATCAGTCGGGTTCAAAATTTTGGGATCCAGACCCTATAAAACGAATCTGAATCTACAAATTCGGGTTGGGTCCAAGATCCATTGCCATCCCTGCCTACAACTAGCAGGGAATTGAGTTGGAGTTAGCTCCCCGTTTTTGATTGAGTTTGGAGGGCCAAAATTACTTCTCCACCAAATAATTAATAAAAAACACTTAAATTTTAATAGAAAAAATCACTTTTGTTTCCGGAAAAAATGGAAATCTTGTAAAAAAAATCGAACTAGCATCTTGGTTGCTGTCCACGAGCAGTTATGTTATTTCGGGGTTTCTTTGATTCAACTCTAACGAGTTTCAAGTACATATGAGAAAACTAAGGAGCCTAAAACAAACAAAAAAAACTTGTACAACAAGTGTATTGAATAATTTCTCATTTTTAATACATATATTACAATATTGAAATAAAAAATTGTAAACGTAGAAAATAGGTCAGACTGGGCTTGTACCTTCATTGCTGGAGACCTAGTCCAATTCGTATATTAAACGAGCCGAAGTTGTTTTTTTTTTCAAACTCATTTTTTGGGTCTAATATTTTCCCTCAATTTCTCCCAAATTACAGGTGGACCTTTAGGCTTGGACGTGTGGCCCAATCGTTAAACGGGTCTAATCCCATGTAGCTTTTCCCTTCCCCTTGTATGTAAAACAAACAATATATAATAATTTTGTAATTTCATTTCCAAATGAAGAAAATATTCGTTTGGTTTTAATTTTTTTTATTTTTCTTTTATATTTTATTTTTAGAAAATAATTTTTATTTTTATTTATTCAAATATTAAGAAACACGTTTGGTTAATATAAATGAAAATTATGAACATATGTTTAATATCTAATTTTTTAAAATAGAAATAAACAAATAATAATTGAGTAATTAAATTATAATTATTAAAAATGTTATAATAATAAAATAAAATATAATTACATAAACCAAAATTTTAAAATTGTATTCGAAGTTAAAATTTTAAAACACTTATTTTCATTTTTTATTTTTTAAAACATTTTCAATCCACGAAAACGGTTTATATCCTCTTGAACGAAATGCACACTCATATTGTCTCCGTTATTGCGTCTTCATATGTTTGTTTCTCTACATTCTCATTTGATACACGTATAAAGTTTTCCATCCGTGGAAATGCTTTTGTTCTTGACGGCCATATAGAATATATGATCGACTCATTCAGTTTAGATCGCTCAAATCAACTATTACAGAACATTCATTGTCTTTGCTTGTTTTTCCGAGCATCTTTGAAACTTCAATTACTATTATGTATCTGATTATGAACGTTTTAGATAACCCAACTTAAATTATATATCAGTCTAATCCATTTACAATTTATTACATAACCAAAATATAATACAATGGTCCGATAGGCACAAAACAACAAAAAACCCTAAAGTCTAAATCTGATCTGCCTCCTATTTTTTTTGCGCAACCCATCTTTGGCCGTTGGATTAGATTTAATCCAATGGTCCAGATCGAAAAGGAGAAGAGACCATTCAGCTCTCTGCGACCGCGATCATTCGACTCCCACACGCCCGACCCTTCATCTTCTCCGTTCACATAGTTTCGTCGTCGAAGATCACGTTGCCGCCATACGACCACGGACACTCTCCACCATCACCAGGGAAACAATTAAGAGATGTCAGAGGTCATTTTCAGCATTGAATGTATTTCGAACTACTGTAAAAAAGAAATCATATATAAGCAATGTAAAAGCAATCTATGCATTTTCAAATAAAAAAAATCAGTACAATACAGAAAAAGGAGAATTTCAAAGAAGGTATTGCGTTTTTTCCTCTCTTAGCATATTTTCATCACAAATACATAAAAACAAAAGAAAAGGGGAAGTTTATTCCTTGGCCACGATCTCGGATCCTCTCCGATGATAAGCCTCTAATTATCCAACCATCTAGGGTGAATCAAAGTAGAAGATCGAGATTTTGGTGATGCTAAAAGGGTTTCGGTTTTTTACAGATTTTCTTAAATCGATATCTCGTTTTAAAAAACGGCGGCTAGATTTGAGTTTAGGAGTAAGGGATCTTTGTTTTGGTAGAGTTTTTGAGCTTGTCGACGCCGGCTAGTGACAGCCGAGAGTGCCCGATGGCCGCCATCATGACGGCAGAGGCGGCAGTTCATCACCGGGATCTGGGTTCGTGATAAAACCAGATGATGTTGGAAGAATACTTGAGAGAAATTTTATTTTTGTTTTTGATCTGTTTTCCTAAAAAATAAAAGAAAAGGTTTTTTTATTATAATGTTTGGTATTTATAACGAGTATAAAAATTGTTTTTATTGCATTTTAAGACCTCCGCCCCTATTAAATCCGTTCCGCAGTTCTTATTTTCAAATATTTTCAATCTCATCCTTATTTTGATTTAAATCCGAATCTAAAGGGTTAAATATCCTATTTAGTCCTTTTAATTTGATTTCTGTTTTATTTTGGTCCGAACGCTATTCGGTTTAATTACCCGGTTGATCCTTTCCTGCTTTATTTTGTATGGTATATTTATGCATTTATTCTGATTGTATATTTATGGTATAATTGTTTGTAACATTTATGTTTATTTCCATAATAATTCTTGTATAGTATGCATACATATGTAAATAGTTTTGTTTACAACGTTTTGTATGGTATCTAACCTATTTTAGGTAAATTATTAATTTGAAATTTTAATATATATAGCTACCTTGATTTCTTTAATATATATAGATACATTTATTAGTCTTGTATATAATATTTACTAATACATTATATGTACGCAATAAGTTTATATTCATATCCTACATATTTTATATTCTAAGTTTTACGCATTACCATATATTAAATTAACATATTTTGTTTTTTTTTTTACTTTATGGTTTCTATGATTATTATCTATATATATTATCGCTTTATTATATGTATGTATGTATATTATTTAATTTCAAGCATTTCATATTGCTCTTTTGTTTATTTTATGCCATGTTATTATGTTGTATATCGGGATATAAACTGTTAATGTAGTGCCCTTTTATTTGAGAGTAAACGTGGCTAGTATCAGACGTAGTAGTGGTGGTTTTTCGTTTATTCTCAAATAATAGAGCCCTTACAATTTACTCACATGTATAACCAAATTTTGATTTAATCGTCACTTTAACTTGCAAAATTCGATATTAATAAAACGATAATTGATTTGGTACTAAGTTTGGGCGTGGTGGGGGTGCGAACCCTTCCCCACACGTAACCGACTCCCAAACCCAAAAGAATAAGAATCTCTGGCTTATTTTATGGTGTCCGGTCTACCTAACCCAAAATGCTATTGCTTTCGTGGGGATTTGTTCCTCTGTATGGACCTAGCAAGTGCCTTTGGGGCTCGAGTACCTATGTTTTTGTGGGAATATTGTTTCCTCGTATGGACGTAGCGAATGGGTCCCCCTGAATTGAACTCGATTGAAATGAGCCTATAATGGGTGATGGTTGGGGGCCTTGCTACCCTTAGTAGGGAACAACGAGGTCAATTTGGGTACCCTTTTAGTACCAAAACTGCATATAGCGAATATAAAAGCCTACCCCATTAGAGCCATGCAGATAATTTAAGAGGATTAGATAACATATAGATAGGGTTGCATTTTTTCATGATTTGTTTGCTCTTTTATTTCCTTTTATAGCATTATCATTTGACCATATATTTATATTTGATACTGATTTATTTATTTTGTTTTTTTTTTCTTTTCTTTTTTGCATATTCATGGCATTTTTAAGGTATTGATTCGCAAGTGGTCGCCAAATTTGAAATCATTCATAATGGATAGAAGATTTTGTGATCATATAGAAAATAGTGTAAATTCATGGTTATGTACCAAAGCTACACCGGAGACAATAGGAGAGGGCTCATCCAAAGGCTTCAGGTCAGATATGTCAGATAATACTCGCGCTGGTGATGAACAAAATGAAATGCAAGAATTAAAGAAGCAAATGGCCGAGATGATGAACCTAATGACCTTTATGGCTAAAGAAAAAGGGACCGTTGAATCAAAAGAAGAATTGGCCAAGAATCAAAACATGAAGTTTGAAGGTCAAAATTCTATCATTGAACGAGTTAGCTCTAACAAATACCATAGTTTGATCCCATTCGTGATTCATATCAACAAACCAGTAGGAAGAATATCTAAGTCAAGCTCCAAGAAAGTGGTGGTAGGTCCAGAAGAAACCCGAGAAGTAAGTAATTTGAAGAAGCATGTTTCGATTCCTATGAGATACACTGAGCTACTCTCGATGCTGGTTGAAAGAAAACTCATTACCCCGGTTCAGTCTGTGCCAAAGGAACCTTCTTACCCAAAAGGTTACAACATTCGTGCCAGATGTAGTTACCACTTAGGAAGTTCAGGCCATACTACCGAGAATTACGGGGCATTGAAGAACAAAGTTCAAGACCTTACCAAGACATAAGTGTTGGGTTTTGAAGACGGAAGACCCCGATTCTAAAATGAACTAGGGATTGCTAGAATAACCCTAGATACAAAATTGAAGAAGGGCCAATGCACAGAATAAGGTTTGAATCTCGATGTCTACTTCTCGACTAATGTTCATAAGGAGAGAGTTAAAGGTCCTCATTTCGATCCAATACCCATATCGTATGAAGAGTTGTATCATCAGCTGTTGGAAGTCCAATTTGTGAGTTCGGTCTTTTTGACACCCCTGCAACATCCATATCTAGATTGGTATAATGTTAATGCTCGTTGCGAATATCATCTCGGAGTTTAGGGGCATACCATCGAGAATTACATTGCCTTCAAATGATGAGTTTAAGCTCTTTTGGGAAATGGAAAATAATAGTTTAGAACAAGGGGGAGCCTAGTGCAGAAAAGGGCCTTCCAGTGGGATTAGAATCCAAGGCTAAGGATAGAAGTACTCCAGAAGAGGGCATTCGTTCGAATATGATGCTCAAGTGAATAAGCTCAAGCAAGAAAGAGATAGTTTGAGTGAAGAACTGAAAAATTTGTAGGATAATTATCAGAGGTTTTATTGGGTGTTTAAGGCTATTGGTTTAGGAGATACTCTTGATGAATGGTGTTATTCAATTGAAGAATGACTCAGATTATTAGAAAAAGAGGAGCAGGACAAGTGGAAATCAAGCCAGGCTATTGTCACAAATATTGAAAGAAGCCAAAAGCCAATGCAACATTCTCAGGGATGAGCTGCAAGATAGTCAAGCCGCAAACGAGATTTTGAATACAAGTATACAACAGTGCGATGACCAATCCAATATTGTTCAGTTTGAAAACACAGCACTAAAAGAGCAAACAAATAAGCCAAAATGTTCTTTACGCACGTGCCAGATTTGTGTTGAAGCAATCAAGTGAGTTTTATTTGAAAGCATTGTGAAACCGACTTCTAAGTTGCAAGAGTCTAAACATGAAATACAAGAAAGGGCCAATGACATGAAGGTTGCTATCACCCAAGCATGTAAAGTGGCTCAGCAAGTGGCAGACTTGGCTAATGCAATGATGCCGTTAAGTTAAAATATTGATTCAATGCTAGATCACGAAGGAAAGCTGACTCGATTGTTGGACAAAGTTAAAAATCTGCGTGTTAGGGACTACTGTTATATGTAAACATCTAATATTTGATATAATGAAACCTTTAGTCTCGATGAAAGTTGTTCTATGGGGATCACTTCTAGAATCAATACCTTATTGCATATATGTTTACATTTTAGCAATGCATTGCACATTCATTGCATATTTAACACGATGTTATCATTTAACAAACATTACATTACCTTTCATGATCTAAAATTCATGGGGTTCGATAACAGTAACTCGAGAATCAATTGAAGTTTATCATGGGCAAAAATTTGGATAGAATAGAACAAACTAAAAAATAAGACTCAAGCAACTAGAAGAAAGACTTGAGAAAATGATCAAGATTAGAGGAGATGTTGACAATTTCGTCAAATTGAATGCAAGAGAGCTCTGCCTGGTCCCTAATTTGGTAGGCACAATAGTAATGAATCAAACAAAAACATCTCATCCTCCAAGCTTTTGGCAGCAGATTGACCTATATGAAGAAAATGCTCGGGAAACTCCAACTGATGCTGCCTTATTTCGAAAGATTAAGGCACAGAAAAAGGTGTTTCAGTTTCTCAATGGCCTGAATAGAGAATGTGATGCAGTGAAGGCTCGGATTCTTGGCAGCAGACCTCTCCTCTCCATTCGAGAAGTTTTTTCAGAAGTAAGAAGAGAGTAGACGGTCCTATATGCTTCCGGATGTTTCCCCTAATGACAGTTTTGCCCTTGTTACTCAATCCTCTTCATCCAATAAAGCTCGAAGAGGAAAGCCTATGTGTGGCTATTGTAAAAAAGTAGGCCACTTGAAAGAGCAGTGTTGGAAGCTCCATGGCAAGCCTGGAGATTGGAAGCCTTCTCCAAATAGGACCTCTAGAGAATTTCAGTCTAATGCAGCTAGCACAGTTGGTGTTAGCAGTTTTTCTAAGCAACAAATTGAGGAACTCTAGCAGATGTTTGGTAAAGTTAATGGCCTTGGCGGAGCAAATCTGGTCTTGACAGAAGATGCAGGTACAACGAGCAGTTCTTTACCTATTGCTCTTCTTTCTTCCCAAAATACTCCAGCATGGATAATTGACTCAGGAGCCTCGGATCACATGTTTGGTAACAGGGATTTATTTTATACATTTGCAGCTTCAACTCTTAAGACCTCTATTAAAATAGCTGATGGTTCTTTATCTCCTATTCTAGGGATTGGTTCTGTGGTTCTTAATGAAAATATCTTGCTTCATGATGTGTTATTTGTGCCTAATCCAGCCTGCAACCTCTTGTCTATTAGTAAATTGTCCAGGGATTTGATATGTGTTTCAAGGTTTACTGATTCTGGTTGTGTATTGCAGGCAATGGACTCGAAGGAGATGATTGGCAATGCTAGGCTGCAAAATGGGCTCTATATTCTTGATGGCCATCTACCCTGTGTTTCTCGAGCTTTATCTGTAGGTTAATATGTAAATAATAGGAGTTGTAAGTCAATTCTAACTAAGTAGTTTAGAAGAATTGTAAGTCGATCCTAATTAAGTAGTTTAGTTGGAGTCTAACTCTATCCATGTAAGGGATAAGAGTCTCAGCTGAGAGGACATCTACTCAATGTAAAACTCCTTGTAAAAGTCTATAAGTAGACTTATTTTTCTGTAAATCGAAATAAGAAGAGTAGAAAAACGTCTCTAAGCCTATTTTTCTACATGGTATCAGATTAGGAAGATCTTACCTATCCAACAACTTTTTTTTCCTTCTAGTCTCTCTGTCGATCAAAACCCTCCTTTTCAATGGCTCATTCAGACCCCTCTGCTTCTGAAATCAGTTCTCAAAATCATCCTCGTCCCTCTGAGTTCCAGCTTTCAGATTCATCTCTTTCTCCAATTACATCCTACAAACTAAATGGAAACAACTATCTCCCTTGGTCTCGGTCAAGAAGGCTATATATTACGGGAAGAAGAAGGAAGGCTTCCTATCTCTCGATTCAATGCCTATTCGGAAGAATCTGATCCAAACCTATTCTAACTGGTTGAGTGAGAACAACATGATTATGTCATGGCTAATTAATTCCATGGTTTCTGAAGTTGGGGAAAATTTCATGCTATACGTGATCTGTGAGAGATATGGAGTGCAGCCGAGGATACATACTCAGTGTGGATAATACACACAGAATTATTTGGGGTTGAAAACCAGATTAAGGATCTCGGACAAGGAGATTTGTGCAGTAGTACAAAGTATTTTGGAGTTCTCACTAAGTGTTGGCAACAAATCGATTTTATATGAGGCCAATGAGTGGAAGTGTTCTGATGATATTAACTTCTATAGTAAAATCAAAAATCAGAGGAGAATCTTTCAATTTCTTTCTGGACTTAATGGTGAGTTTGATGGGGCAAGGAGTAGAATTTTGGCTACTAAACCTCTACCATTGGTTCGGGAGGCCTTTTCTGAGATTAGGAGAGAAGAAAGCAGACTCTCCTTGATGGTACCAGCTGCTCAACAGACAGATGCTTCGGCACTCATTACAAACTCTAATCCTGGGAATAAACAAAGGAGGGGAGACCATGGTGTGTGAGCATTGTAAAAAAGGCTGGACATTTGATGGGCGATCTTTGGAAGCTACATGGAAAACCAGCAGACTGGAAACCCTCTAAATCCAGATTTCAGAAGGAAGCAAATGTTGCATCTACAGAACACCTTTCCAGCAGCTTCAGTACACAGCAGATTGCAGAACTTCAACAAATATTCAGCCAACTATCGTCTAAAACTCATACTCTCGCCTTAACAACATCCGAAGGTAGAATTTCTTGTTTAGCAACAATTAATACCTTACATTGGATAGTAGATTCGGGTGCCTCCGACCATATATGACAGAAATATGAGTCATTCGAGGAAAGTATAACCATCACAGATCTCCTCCTCGATCAAGATAGCAGATGGTTCCCTCTCAACAGATTAAAGGAAGTGGTTCTATTGAATTAAGCAAACACATAGTATTATATCGATGTGCTTTATGTTCCTAAATTAGCTTTGTAATTTATTATCGGTGAGTAAGTTGATTAAGGATATTCTTTGTAATGCTAATTTTGGGGTTGATGGATGTATTTTTCAGGCACAGGGCTCGAAGATGGTGATTGGTAGTGCTAGGCTATCTAATGGCTTATATATCCTTGATGGAATATACTACCAGAACTCCTTCATTCCCAGTTGCCTTCAAACATCAGTTTCATCCACAAGCTTAGGTTCAGATAATATTATGCTCTGGCATCTTAGATTAGGACACCCCAGTTTTTATTACCTTGCAAAGTTGTTTCCAAATCTCTTTATCAATAAAAATCCCTCTTCTTTTACTTGTGAAGTGTGTCAAATGGCAAAACATACCAAAAAACCATATGTTTCTTCTCCTTTTAAACCTACTTCACCATTTGCTATTATACACAAAGTGATATTTGGGGCCCTTCTAAAGTTTGAAATATTTCGGGTCTAGGTGGTTTGTGTCTTTCATTGATGATTTCTCTAGGACCACTTGGACATATTTAATGAGAGAAAAGTCTGAGGTTGAAGTAATTTTTAAAACTTTTTATCAAATGATAAAAACACAGTTCGATAGAAACATCAAAGTGGTTAGGAGTGATAATGAAAGTGAATATCTTAGCAAGTCTATTAGGTGTTTCTTTCGAGAAAAGGGAATTGTTCATCTCACCTCATGTGTCAATACCCCTCAACAAAATGGAGTGGCTGAGAGGAAGAATAGCCATCTAATGGAAGTAACTAGGTCCCTTTTGTTTTCAGCTAATGCACCTAAATATCTTTGGGAGGAAGCTCTTCTTACTGCAACCTATCTTATCAATAGGATGCCTAGCAAGACTAGGATTTAAAATACCCACTGAAGTTTTGTTTCAACATTTTCCACACTTTAAACCATTGTCCTCAGCCCTTCCCCTTCGAGTCTTTGGATGCACATCTTTTCTTCATGTGCATAGCAACAATCGTAGTAAACTGGATCCTAAATCATTAAAGTGTGTGTTTATAGGCTACTCCTCGAGTCAGAAGGGTTACAAATGTTACTGCCCCACTAATAGGAAAACATATATTTCCTTTAATGTTACCTTTTTTTGAAAATCATCCTTTCTTTGCAGGGCCTAACATTCAGGGGGAGAGACCTAAAGAATCTCAGTCCATACAGTCCTTTATTCCTATGCCTATCCTTCCTGAGCCTGCCTTGGATATCATTGAAACTGCTGTCCCTAACCCTGTAGACACAACTTCTCCACAGTCCAATACACCTTCTCCACAGTCTAAACCCTTCAGTCCCTATACAACACCTCCTCCTACACTCAGAACTATATCACACTCTGTGACTCCACAACCACCAGAGAAACAACTTAATGTCTATACAAGGAGGAAAAGAAATCAAACTGAAGATGTTGGTCAGCCTAGCACTTGCCAGGAACCAGTTTTGAGTTTTGATGCTATTGAGACGGGAGGTAATGTTATTCCACAAGATTCTACTGTAAACTTAGATGACTTTCCTATTGCTATTAGAAAAGGGGCAAGGAAATATACTGCTCATCCTATCAATAAATTTGTTGCCTATGGGAAGTTATTATCTGGTTTCAAAGCCTTTACAGCCAGCATTGATAGGGTGAAGATTCCTAAGACAGTAGAAGAGGCGTTCGAAAGTCCTGAATGGAGGAAGGCTGTTGAAGAAGAGGTCAAAGCACTCTGAGAAGAATAATACTTGGTGTTTGGTGAGTTACGAGAAGGAAAAAAAGGTTGTTGGGTGCAAATGGGTATTCACAGTCAAATATCACTCGGATGGGAGCATTGAGAGGTACAAAGCAAGGCTAGTGGCTAAAAGGTTTACTCAATCCTATGGAGTAGATTATCAAGAAACCTTTGCCCCAGATAGCTAAATTGAATACCATCAGTGTTGTTATTATCGCATTTGTTAACAAGGACTGGAAGTTGCACCAATTGGACATCAAAAATGCTTTCCTCAATGGAAGCTGGAGGAAGAAGTATACATGGAGGTTCCACCAGGTTTGGAGGAAAAGACCACGAAGAGGACAGTGTGCAAACTCAACAAATCATTGTGCGGATTAAAACAATCCCCTAGAGCATGGTTTGACAGATTTGCTAAGGCTATGGTTCAAAATGGGTACAAGCAGAGTCAGGCAGACCATACATTGTTTCGAAAGGTTGCTCCAGATGGTAAGAAGACTCTTTTAATTGTCTATGTTGATGATATGATCATTACAGGGGATAATACTGAAGAAATAGAAGTGCTAAAAACTGTTCTAGCTAAGGAGTTCGAGACTAAGGATTTGGGAAGCCTTAGGTACTTCTTAGGAATGGAAGTAGCAAGATCGAAAGAGGGGATTGTTATAAACCAAAGAAAGTACATTCTAGATCTACTTATAGAAACTAGGATGCTTGGAAGTAGACCAGCTGAAACTCCAATGGAACCAGGTTTAAAGTTCAATAAAGGTGAAATGGGGAATCTAGTGAATAAAGAATCCTACCAAAGACTAGTTGGGAAACTAATCTATCTCTCACTTACAAGGCCTGATATTGCATACTCAGTGAGCATAGTCAGTCAACATATGAGTGACCCTCGAGAAGAGCACATGGATGCAGTCAATAGAATTCTGAGATACTTAAAATTTACACCTGGATCTGGACTACTTTTCAAGAAACATCAGGATAGGACAATAAAGGTCTACACGGATTCAAGCTGGGCAGGAGAACTGACAGATAGAAGATCTGTTAGTGGCTATTGCACTTTTTTGTGGGGAAATTTGGTCACCTGGAGAAGCAAGAAGCAAGCTGTGGTTTCTAGAAGTAGTGCAGAAGCAGAATTCAGAGCCTTGGCTCTAGGGATATGTGAAGGAATGTGGATCAAGAAACTTCTCATGGAGTTAGAGTTGGATGGAAAGGCAGAATTTGAAGTTTATAGTGACAGCCAGTCAGCAATGAGCATTGCTAGAAATCCAGTACAACACGACATGACCAAACACATTGAGATTGATAGACACTTCATCTATGAGAAGGTCAACAACAGGGTTGTAAAACTTCACTATATTCCTACTAAAGACTAGCTAGCCGATATTTTCACCAAAGCACTTCCAAGAGTAAGCTTTGAAGAAATGTCATCCAAACTGGGTGTACATAACATATACACACCAGTTTGAGGGGGAGTGTAGGTTAATATGTAAATAATAGGAGTTGTAAGTCAATTCTAACTAAGTAGTTTAGAAGAATTGTAAGTCGATCCTAATTAAGTAGTTTAGTTGGAGTCTAACTCTATCCATGTAAGGGATAAGAGTCTCAGCCGAGAGGACATCTACTCAATGTAAAACTCCTTGTAAAATTCTACAAGTAGACTTATTTTTCTATAAATCGAAATAAGAAGAGTAGAAAAAAGTCTCTAACCCTATTTTTCTACATTATCTAGTAGTTTTGTTTCTTCTTTAGGACGGATTGATGATATCATGCTATGACATTTTAGGTTAGGACATCCAAGCTTTCATTATCTTGCAAAATTGTTTCCTACTTTATTTATCAATAAAAAGCCAAGTTTGTTTAAATGTCATATCTGTCCTCTAGCTAAACAAACTAAAAATCTTATTTACCATCAAATTACAAACCATCTCAACCTTTCTCTTTAATTCATAGTGATATTTGAAGAATGTGAATGGTTGTCGGTGGTTCATTTCTTTTATAGATGATCACAGTAAGACTACATGGACCTATTTGATGAAAGAAAAGTCTGAAACTACATCCATTTTTGAAAATTTCTATAGCATGGTTGAAACACAGTTTAGTAGTAAAATTCAGATTTTTAAATTTGATAATGGGAGAGAGTATTTTGCTCAGTCCCTAGGTCTCTGTTATTTACTAGTAATGTTCCTAAGTATTTGTGGGGAGAAGCCTTGTTAACGGCTACTTATTTGATAAACCGTACGCCTAGCAAGGTGTTAAAATTCCACACACCTAGGTCTGTCCTTTTGGAGCATTATACATATTTTAAACCCATGTCTTCACTGCTTCCTTTAAAATTGTTTGGGTGCACTGTGTTTGTCCATAATAAAGATCCTTCTCGATCGAAATTAGATCCTAGGTCCTTGAAATGTGTGCTGATAGGTTATTCTTCACTTAATAAGGGCTACAAATGTTACTATCCTCCTACTAGGAAATTTTTTACTTCCATGGACGTTACCTTTTTGTTAGATTATCGATAGAGTTAGAGTATTTATGTAAATAGTAGTTTAAATTAAAGTTTAAAGATAGAATTAGAGTCCTTATGTAAAAAGTAGTTTAAATTAAAGTTTACTTCCTAAAAGATAGAGTTAGATGTCTTTTGTACTTAGAACTCCTAATTGTAACTAAAGTCCAATACTTGAGTCAATAAATTCACTATAAAGGGATGTAATTTTTTGAAAAAAAATTCAATAACAAAAAATCAATTTTGTTTTCTTCTTCTTTTTTGTAGAAACTTAAATTCTGCTTTATTTTTTTGAGTTATTTAGTTTTTTCCTAAAGCTAGAAAATTGCTTTTCTACATGGTATCAGTCTAACATCGATCCTAGTTAGAATTTTTAATGGGATCCCCTTCAATAACCTTTGAGATGCTGTCCATAGAGTAGTAGGTCTTTGGATTGGAGTTTTTTTCCAAAAATTTGAGTTCGACAAGAACTTTGTGAAGCAGATTTAGCCCTCGTGGAGGATAAAGGCATACAAAATACGTGTTCTCCTACTGCATTTTTTTCTACCAAAGGTGCATCAGCATGGATCATTAACTCTGGAGCATCTGATCACATGACTGGTAACAGGGAATTATTCCTTAGTTTTTCAGATTCATCTTCTACAAGTTCTATTAAAACAGCTGATGACTTTTTCTCTCCAATCAAAGAAAGTGGTTCAGTCCTCATTAATGATAATTTGTTGCTTGAAGATGTTTTTCTTGTGCCTAATCTCGCCTGCAATCTCCTCTCTGTTAGTAAACTCTCAAAGAATTTGAAGTGTTCATTTGATTTCATCAATCTGGTTGTTTTTTTTTGCAATGAATTCGAGGAAGATGCTTGGCACTGGTAGCTTGCAAAATGGTCTCTATGTCCTCGGAAATCAACCATCTACCCTACCAAATACTTCTTGCTCTTTTACTTCTTTAGGAAAAATTAATAATATAATGTTATGGCATTTTAGGTTAGGACATCCTAATTTTCATTATCTTGCTAAATTATTCCCTTAATTGTTTGTTAATAGAAAACCAAGTTCTTTTAAATGCCATATATGTCCTCTCACTAAACAGACAAAAGCATCCTATTTACCATCTTCCTACAAACCTTCCCAACCTTTTTCATTAATTCACAGTGATGTTTGGGGTCCTTCTCGAGTGAAGAATATAACTGGTAGTAGGTGGTTTATCACTTTTATTGATGATCATAGTAGAACAACTTTGGCATATTTGTTAAGGGATAAATCTGAAGTAACCTCTGTTTTTGAAAAATTTTACAATATGGTTGAAACCCAATTTGGAAGTAAAATTCAAATCCTCAAATCTGATAAAGGGAGTGAATATTTTACCAAGTCCTTGGGGGCATTTTTTAACAAAAAAAAGGGATTGTTCAACTTAGCACTTGCGTGGATACACCACAACAAAATGGGGTTGCAAAAAGGAAAAATAGGCATTTGTTGAGGTAACTAGGTCTTTGATGTTCACTAGTAATATTCCTTAGTATTTGTGGGGTGAGGCTTTGTTAACCGCAACCTATCTCATTAATTGAATGCCCAGTAAGGTTTTGCAATACAAAACACCTAGAGTTGTTTTTTTTAGAGTTACCCCAATTTTAAACCTCTGTCCTCTATTCTCCCTTTCAAAGTTTTTGGTTGCACTGTGTTTGTGAAAGATTATGTTCCCTCTAGGTCAAAACTTGACCCCAGATCCTTGAAGTGTGTCTTGGTCGTGTATTCTTCACTTAAGAAGGGTTACAAATGATATCATCCTCCTTCTCAGAAATTTTTTACTTCCTTGGATCTCACATTTTTTTAACAGGAACCTTATTTCCCTGCGGCTGCAAATCAGGGGGAGAATTGTGGTGTTTTTCAGCCTCTACCAATCAGGTTTATCCTTCTTTACCTTCAGAGTTATTACCTACTAATAATCCTTTGTTATTTGAGTCTCATACTCCTTTAAACCCTTCTACTTCTTCACCTATTATTACACCTACAGCTTCCCATCCTTCACCTATCGTTACTACTCCACAAAATTCACCTAAACCTTCCTCACAAACCCCTCAACCTCCTAAGCAACTGAAAGTTTATACCAGAAAATAGAAAACAAAAACTATTCCAGTGTTTTGAAATCTGACACTTGCCGAGAATTGGACTTGAGTTCAGTTGCCAATGAAAATGATGGAGGTAATGTTCTAGCCGAGATTCCCTCGCATTTACTTGAATTTGATTATTTGCCTATTGCTAAAAGGAAAGGGGTAATCTAATGCCATCATTTAAGGCTTTTACAGCTTTCTTAGATAAAGAACAGATACCTAACACTATTGAGGAGGCTCTAAAAGATTCTAAGTGGAGAAGGGCTGTTAAAGAGGAGATTGAAACACTTGAAAAGAATGACACTTGGACCATTACAGATCTTCCGCAAGGCAAGAAACCAGTCAGACGCAAATGGGTGTTCTCCATAAAATACACTCTGATGGCAGTATACAGAGGTATAAAGCAAGGTTGGTGGCCAAGGGTTTTACTCAAACCTATGGAATTGATTATAACGAGACATTTGCTCCTGTAGCTAAGCTAAATACAGTTAGAGTTCTCTTAAGCTTGGCTGTAAACAAGACTGAAAGCTTCATCAACTTGACATTAAGAATGCCTTTCTTAATGGAAAATTGGAAGAAGAAGTGTACATGAGAGTGCCTTCGGGTTTGAAGTCAGTAAAAGGAGATCAGAAAGTTTGCAGACTTAATAAATCCATCTATGGTTTGAAGCAGTCACCTAGAGCCTGGTTTGACAGATTCACCAAGGTGATTCTAGAAAATGGATACAAACAATCCTTGGCAGATCATACTCTCTTCATTAAGGTAAGCTCTAGCAATAAAATGGTTATTTTAATAGTATATGTGGATGACATAATTCTGACAGGTGATGATGATGAAGAGATAAGTCACTTGAAAGGGTTGTTAAATACACAGTTTGAAACAAAAGACCTAGGAAAGCTCAGATACTTTCTAGGCATGGAGGCTGCTAGGTCGAGCAAAGGTCTGGTGATAAACCAGAGAAAATATGTTCTTGATCTACTTAATGAAGTAGGAATGTTGGGATGCAAAACAGTTAATACTCCCATGGAAGCAGGCTTAAAATTCAATAAAGATGACACAAGCCCTAAAGCTGATAAGGGTAAATTTCAAAGGTTAGTTGGAAAGTTGATTTATTTGCCATTAACCAGACCAGACCAGACATTGCTTTTCCAGTTAATATTATCAGTCAACACATGACTGATCCAAGGGAAGATCACATGGAAGCTGCAATTAGAATTTTGAGATACTTGAAAGGGACACCAGGGCATGGATTGCTATTTAAAAAGACTCAAGAAAGGACTGTTCAGATTTATTCAAATTCAAGTTGGGCAAGCGAACTGATAGAAAGGAGATCAACTAGTGGTTAATGCTCTTTTGTTTGGGGAAATCTAGTGACCTGGAGGAGTAAGAAACAAACAGTTGTATCTAGAAGCAGTGCTGAAGCAAAATATAGGGCTTTAGCATTGGGAATGTGTGAAGGAATTTGGTTGTTAAAGCTATTGAAGGAGCTAGATATGAACCAAGAGGAGAAGTTTGAGATTTTTTGTGATAATCAGTCCACCATACAAATTGCTCGAAATCCAGTCCACCATGATAAGACTAAACATGTGGAGATTGACAGGCATTTTATCTCAAAAAAGATTACTAGTGGGACAACTTCTTTATCTTATGTTCCTACAAAAGAACAAGTGGCAAATGTACTTACAAAAGCACTACCAAAAGCTTATTTCGACAAGTTTATATTCAAGTTGGGATTATACAATGTATATTCTCCAACTTGAGGGGGAGTGTTAGATTTACGGGTGATAATAAGCCTGGCCGGCTCGCAAGCTACTCGGGCTCGGCTCGGTCAAAGCTCGGCTCGAGTGAGCTCGACTTGAGCTCGGGCTCGGCTCGAGACCTTACAAGCCGAGGCTCGGCTCGAAAAGCTCGTGAATAGGCTCGAAATAATTATATATATATATTATATATGCTACATATATACTAAAAGTAATCTCTTTAGCAAAAGAAAAACAATAAAATAAATTAGGGGAAAATCCACTAAAAATAAATTAACTAAAATAAATTGGGCACTCTTTTCCCCTTCCCCGATATTGAATTTCGTTTCAGTGTTGGTTATGAAAGGGATTTTTAACGAGGCCCTATCTTTTATAAAAAAATTATAGCAAAATTGTCCATTTCGAGTCGAGCCGAACCGAACCTGACGAGCCCGAGCCGAGCCCAATAGTATTGCTTCCAAGCCGAGCTCGAGCCTTAAATTTCGAGCTCGCCGAGCCTTGAGCCCGAGCGAGTCGAGCCCAATAACACTGTAAAAAGTAGTTTAAATTAAAGTTTACTTCCTAAAACATAGAGTTTGATGTCTTTTGTACTTATGACTCCTAATTGTAACTAAAGTCCAATACTTGAGTCTATAAATTCATTGTAAATGGATGTAATTTTTCGGAAAAAAAATCAATAACAGAAAATCAATTCTGTTTTCTTCTTCTTTTCTACAGAAACTTAAATTCTGCTTTATTTTTTGCATTATTTAGTTTTTTCCTAAAGCTGGAAAATTGCTTTTCTACACTTTTTTGAACAGGATCCTTATTTTTTCAAGGTTGCTATTTACGGGGGGGACTTGGGATGAATTTCAGCCTCATCAACAAACCCAAGTTTATCCTTCTTTATTTCCTTATAAGTTTTTCCTATAACACCTCCTAGTAATCTGCTCTCTCTGAACTAAACACTTCTACAAATTCTCCTATTCCACCACCTATTATTTCCCCTACAGCTTCTCACAACTCACCTCAAGCTCTACTCCCTAATACGCAGACTCCTAAACAATTCCGGGTATATACAAGAAAAAAGAAAATTATCCCAGAGACCATTTTGTAGTCTGACACTTGCCAAGAGTTGGTAATGAGTCCAATTGCTTCTGAAAGTAATGAAGGTAATGAAATGGCTAAAACTCCTTCCCTTTTGTTAGAGGATCTACCTATTGCTAAAAGAAAGGCTGTGAGACAATGTACTAAACATCCGATTCAAAAATTTGTTGCTTATGGACATTTAATGCCATCCTTTAAAGCTTTTACAGCTTGTCTAGACAAGGAAGAGATTCCTACAACTATTGAAGCAACTCTGAAAGATCCTAAGTGGAGAAGGGAAGTGGAGGAAGAAATTGGTGCATTTGAGAATAATGGTACCTGGACCATTACAGATCTCCCACAAGGTAAAAAACCTGTGGGTTGTAAATTGGTATTTGCTATAATGTATAACTCTGATGGCAAACTTATGGGATCGACTACAAGGAAACATTTTCACCTGTACCAAAGTTTAATACAATCAGCGTGCTCCTTAGTCTAGCTGTGAATAAAGACTGGGGGCCAACTAGCCAAAAAGAATGCATTTTTGAATGGGAAATTAGAAGAAGTTTATATGAAGATGCCTCTTCGAATGCAGTTTGATCAAGGTATTCAGAAAGTATGCAAGCTTGATAAATCTCTCAATGGGCTGAAGCAGCCACCTAGGGCCTGGTTTGACAGGTTCACAAAGGTTATTATGCAGAATGGGTTTAAACAATGCCAAGCAGTCCATACATTGTTTGTTAAGGTAACTTCCAGAAATAAAAAAGTTATCTTAATTGTGTATGTTGACGATATTGTGATAGCAGGAATGTTGGGGTGTAAATCTGCACACTCCCATGGAAGCTGGCCTAAAATTGAAGAGGGAAGAAATGGGTGCACAGGTTGACAAAGAACAGTTTCAAAGAATGGTAGGGAAGTTGATTTATCTATCATTAACCAGGCCAGATATAGCCTTCCCTGTCAACATTATTAGCCAGCATATGACAGACCCTAGAGAGGGACACTTGGAAGCAGCAAACATAAAACTAAGGTACTTAAAAGGAACTCTAGGTAACGGTTTAATTTTTAAAAAATCTGATGCAAGAGACATCAAGGTGTATACAGACTCTAGCTGGGCTAGGGAACTCACTGAAAGAAGATCGACCAGTGGGTATTGTACATTTGTATGGGGAAACTTAGTAACCTGGAGAAGCAATAAACAAACGGTGGTTTCTAGGAGCAGTGCTAAAGCATAATATATGGCTGTAGCATTGGGAATTTGTGAAAGAATGTGGCTGCTAAGATTACTAAAAGAATTGGAGATGGAACAAAAAGGAAAGTTTGAAATTTTGAGTGATAATCAATCTGCTATTCAGATTGCTAAAAATCTTGTCCATCATGATCGAACTAAGCATGTAGAAATCGACAGGCATTTCATTTCAGAGAAAGTTAATGGAGGGATAGCAGATTTATCATATGTTCCTACAGAAGAGCAGTTGGCTGATGTGTTTACCAAAGCATTACCCAAAATATATTTCGATAAATTTCTATCCAAGCTAGGATTATACAATGTATTCTTGTATACGTTTAGAAGACTAGTAGAGTTAGTTGTTATCATTTAATGTAATTCTTATCCTAAGTCTAGATGATAAGAGATAGAAGTTGTAAATAGTTAGGACTCCTAGTTGTAATGAAACTACTGTACTAGAGTATTTAAAAGACTTTGTAAAATGATTATTTTCTGAGTTGAATGAAACAGAAAACCTACACTGTTTTCATCAAAATCTTCAGATTTAATAGCCTTTAAGTGGTATATGTTGCATAAGAAAAGATAGCTCAGAACAACAATCACAAAACTTGCATATGAAACACAACCCCAGAAAACTGTTTCATTAAATCACTGAATTGCAAAAGCACTTACCTTCTCGGTATAGAGATGGAAAAAGCCCGTCAGGCGAAATAACAATTGGCCCATCTGGTAATGCCTTACCATCCTATAAATATGAAGATATGCTTGTTAAACAGTTTATCCTTTATTTTTGAGACAGTGGTAAGTTGAACAAATAATAAGGAAAAAGAAAACAAGAACTTTTAAGTTTCTTGATTCTCATTTTACAGTTCGATATAAGAAAAGCATCAAACGAAGATAGATCACCTGCTTAAGGTTGGCTAAAAATTGTCTAGTGATATGTGCCTGGGATATTGAACGTGCACTAAGAAAAAGCAATTGATACCCATTTTCCTGCAATATAGAAGAAGAATTTTGATCTATTGAAGATATTAAGAGTCCATGTGAACTCTAGAAATGTTTTTCTTTCCAAAATCTAAACAAAGTAAACAAGAAAATGACTGACTTCACTAAGATCGTACATGTTTCACAAACCAATGGGTTGTTAGTTGTGCTAGGAGTAAAATATTATTATGACCTGAAAAATTAAAATGTAAGATGAAAATCATTCTACCTTAATAGCTGAAAATAAATGTGCAACGCCTGTTTGTGACCAATCCATCCCAACCAGTGGCATGAACTGACCTAGAACATCTGATCTGTAACAATGACATAAAATTAGGGAAGCTAGAAAGTAGAAACTAAAACATGAAACCATGTCCACATGGTACTAAGAGCTTAGGAAAGAAGCAGATTATAAAAGAAATCCACAGTAAAAAAATTCGAGGAGCAATTCAGGGTATGTAATCTAGCTGCCTCCAATAACTTGTGGGCCAAGATTAGAGCTATGAAAAACAAGCAGAATTAGATTTGAGAAATGAAATTACTAAATTTTCCAAAATTAAGACTTGAAGACAAAACAAAACATTATTCAGATTTTATCAGAAGTTAATGCTAAAACTGAACATATTAATAGATAAAATGAATTGATTAAAACAAAGAATATTGAAAAATGAAAACTGCCATGAAGCTCAAACTCCTAGCAAGTACACTTCAAATGACTGAAATGCCAGAAGTATATATAGCCTGAAATCTAAACCATGGCCCCTTTTTGGGGCTATCAAAAGCTAACATTGTGCAAAAGGTTTTTTTTATGCACATGTTATATCTTATTAGTTATTACTAAATCATCAAATCCTTGTTCTCAGTTTCATCATATCCAACAGAATACCATCCTCAGTGATGTTTTCTTCTTTCTATTGCATATGTATGCTTTCATGCAATTAACCCAAAATAAATCCCATAGATGGGATATTCCATTTGGATGGAGATTCCCCACCTAAATCAATTATTACCAACCTTTACCACCTAGGTCGAATAATACCTAATAAGCTAGTTAAATTTCTATTGCCAATTTAATGTCAGGCCCATTATAATTTGAAGAATGTACTAAATTATCATTCGCAACATGTGACTATCATCTATGCCTGGCATTTAATTGCAAGAAAGAGAACTTAATAACACGACATGGACATGAATAAGTACACAATCTAAAACGTGAAATAGGGTATTCTGAATCAGAAAATCTGAGAAACTTCCTTACTTTGTAATTGTCCCATCCACATCTGATATTACTACAATAGTGTTCCATTTCCACAAATAGATTCTGGCATCAACCTGTTTAGTACATAATTCTGAGTCAGAACATCCAGACAACAAGAAATATATAAGAAACTATCTCGACAACAAAAAATTAAATAAGAATTCAAAAAGAATATGTAACTTCAAGTAAGAATCCAACAAAAAGGACCTGTTGTTTCCCTAACATCGCGGTGCAAAATGCAAAGGTTATTTGATTCATCCCATCTTTTAGATTCAATGACGCCAGCTGTTCAGAGGTTGGAGTGATTGCCCTAATCATCTTCTTCACTGGCTTGGGTGTCATAAAATTCTCATCATCATCATCACTAGCAACAGTAAAATCAGCAGCACTTTCGGCATAATAGCCTCTGGTATCAGCTGCAGCCGGTTGCATAGCCCTCCTAGATTTTGATCTTTTCAGAGAAAAAGGCCAAAGCTTCCATCTTCCACTCTGGGAGAATATGGCTTTTGATGGATCTCCTTCGATGGATTTCCCCACTCTGTCAGCAGGTATCATTCCTTTGGGTTCAATTATTTCTTCACTTCCAAATGCAGCCATTCCTAACAGAATAGGGGCTGCTGCATCCCACGGAAAGTAATGGCCATCAATTCGAACAACAAGCCTATCATTCTTCACAACAGCCGCACCTAAAGAACTAAATTTCTCACTATCCAGTTTTTCAGCATCAAAAGCTTTACAGGCAGCTTCAGCACCCATCCCTTCGTATAACAAGTGTTTGCAAAGAGATATCTCTGCACAAAGCACAAAGCACAAAGCATCACTTTTCACAGTTTACTGCCTAAAGAGCAGATTCAACAGAAAGACAGAATATTTATTCTATGCTTAATTAAAATCATAACATATAATATGTTGCACTTCCGCATGATTTATTGCATCATACAAGGGACTTTAATTATAATTCATTACAGGGCATTCTGCAGTAAATAAATGTAAGAAATACATGATAACTGAGTTCTCTTGCTTATTGAAGAAAAAGATAACTAAATTCTCTCACCAACAGCACAATTGCAAAGTGTATTTTTCAGCTTCCCTGAAGTCTCACTCTCCTCTCTACTAGAACTTTCATGTGCTAATTGTTGTTCCTCATCTGCATTGGACCTTATCTCGTTTGAATCATCTTTCTTCATTGATGTCCACCCAAAGGTTTCAGAATTTGTGCCTAGAGAATGGCTTACAGGACCGTTGTTGCTTGAATCGGGCTTGGCAATAGGAGACCGAATGATTGGAAGTGATTCCGCCTGCCAGCTAATCTTTTACCAGTTACTCTGTGATTTCTAGAGATATTAATGGGATCAGAGATTATCCCCGACTTTTCTATGGAGTTTTCCTTATTAGCTGATGAATTCTCGCAAACAAACTTGTCAGAGTTTAAATATGACTCATTATTCGTATTACATAAACCATTTACTTTTTCATTTTTGGTACAAATTGAAGGAAGATCTTCATTTACACAATCTGTCTCAAGGTCTTCGAATTCAGCAAGGTCACTGAAAAGGAATTGTTCATTCTCAGAACTCTCTGATGATGGAGCACTGCCCATTGGATGAGAGTTCACCTCCGGCACTAGCTCAGTAGTTCTTACCAATGTTTCAGCATGAACATGTACTTCCCCATTCCCTACATCAGGGAGGCTCAGTGTTTGATGAGTTTGTTCACTGGAACCATCCGATGTTATTACCACACTCTCCGAAATGAGAGACTGAAGACTGTCTGAAACAGCCTCCTTATTGAAAATTTCACAGACTGGTAAACCAACATTCTTTTCATTATCATCCCGTTCTCCATCAAACTGCTTGTCCTCACATGCTTCAAGCTTATGTTGACATTGAAGATGAGAGTTCCCAACACTATTACCATCAATAGCTCCTGAAATATTGGCTATTACTTCTGATTTTTCTTCCATAAAACCTTCACATGATGCCTCCTTATTGAAAATTTCGCAGACTGATAAACCTACATTCTTTTCATTATCATCCCGTTCTCCATGAAACTGCTTGTCCTCGCACGCTTCAAGCTTATGTTGACATTGCAGATGAGAGTTCCCAACACTATTGCCATCAATAGCTCCTGAAATATTGGCTATTACTTCTGATTTTTCTTCCATAAAACCTTCACATGATGCAGAGGTTCTACAGAGGTCATTTCCCCCCTTATCATTCACAAAAGACTGAAACTGGCTTTGTTCAAATGACAATGTTTCAGCACTAGCATTGTCATTTGAACTGTCATAGACAATATTAGTGGACCACTTCGTCTCCAACACGCCAGCAGCAATCTCAGTGCGCTCCAAGGAATCTAATCTAATTACAGTGCCACCATCCTCCCTGTAATCATCCTCCTTTTCCGAACTCTGTCCTAAAACAACATCCAACATCAGAGATGGTTGGGAAGATGCCCTAGCAATCCCTTTGCTCACATCAATTTGCTCCGCGGAAGTTAACATACCACTGTCAAAGTTGCAACTGAAGGATTTCAATGGCCTCCTATTAGGACAGGACGGTTCATCTGTTTCAAATCCAGAAGGAAAAGGAAATGAAAAGGCTTCAGATTCCCATTCGTCACCGTCTACCTCCCGGATAAAGTATGCTTCCCCTTTATGATCAAGAAACATGTGGAAATTGGGTTCGACGCCATTAACATTGATGGTAACCACCTTTTCCCTTGTCTTTAAAACCCCTTGAAACTTACCAAACCGAACATACCAAGGCGATGATTTGAAGCTCCCATCGGGTTGTTCCACTACAATTATATCTACAGCCCCACCAAAAGGATGAAATGGAGCTGAAACAGAATATACACCGCGAGAGATATAGCTGCCTAGTCTCCCCACCGCGTACATCCTCTTGATCTTGAATTTCTAACAACACCCAGGTCTCAAATTACATTCTATTCATAGATATGGCTTTGAGATGAGAGATGTTGGAAAGTATAGAGCTTTAAATTCTGCAAATACCCAGATTATAAAATCTCAATCCATAATTGAAGAACCCCAATCAATCAAAAGGATGAAACACTGTTAAAAAATTGAATTCCCCTTGTAAATGAACAATGTAAACATAGACAAAAATGCATAAATTTGGAAATTGTTCAATGCACGATAACTCACAAAAACGAAACAAAGGGAGCATTAACAAATAGCTGAGAAACTCTCTTTCCCTTGTTTTGAGAGTGATTCTCAGTTATGAATCCAATGCAGATATAAAACGGGAAAATGGAAATGAAAACAGAAAAAGAAACGTACCCGATCAAAACCCAAACAAAAAAAAACAACGGCTAATGAGTAATGGATGAATTAAGGCACATTCATGTTCTTATTGAATTGGATTTTACCCAGAAAGTAAAGGCCTAGATCATTGAATCCCAACTTATTAAAAAAAATGAAACAATTCTGTCTCGCAAAATCTAACACAGACAATGAGAAGGAAAAGGAAACGATTTAAGGCTTAGACAGAGAGAGACCAGCAGTTTCGTGATGCGTGAGAGAATTAGAGCATTTCCAATCATTTCTTTTTTGGTTGTTCATGACCGAATGTTTTGCCACTTTTTAATGGGTGTGTAAAAATTTTATATGTTTATTATAAAAATTTAAATCTTAAATTCTTAATCCTAATCTTAAAAATTAAATCTTAAACTTTAAATTTTATACACTAAATTCTAAACATTAACATTAAATTCTAAACCCTTAAACCTTAAACTATAAACTAAAACCATAACCTCTAAAACTAAAAAGCACGTGTAAGTGTGTATCAAAGTTTTTTCCATTTTTAATACTCCGTCCGTATCACTATTTTGATCGCGTGTTAACTTTTCACAGAATTTTAAAAAAATAAATTTATATAAAATTTATGATATAAAATAATTTAAATGATAAATTTATCTTTAAAAAATTAATTTTTATTTTTGTTAAAAAATAAAAAAGATAAAAATATATATATATATATTATAAAAATTATTGAGTTTTTAAAGTGACATTTTAACTGAAATAATTTTAAAATATAAATATAACAATTTTTTTAATAATCAAATGTGACAATTATTTTTATAATCAAGTATTGACCGACAAATTATTCAAAAATGAATATTCTGCCTTCGTTGCTCATAACAAAGTGCTATTACTTTATACGATAACTAGTTCTATCCTTATTGTATAAACCCTGGCCGCTTTTCACCTTTTTTTTTTATTCTGTTTTTTTAGTTGTTCGGTAATTTTTTCTCTTAGCACCTTAAGTTTTATTTTGTATTCGATGGTGACATCAGTTTTATTGTCGGTTGTCGACCGTCGAATCTATTTTTATTTTTTATTTTTTAATAAAATAATTCTGTTTTTATGACATGATTTTTCTTTTTTATAGCACGTTTATCTCTATCTATTAGCATGTTTAACTCTGTCGGTTGACATATTTATCTCTGTCTTTTGGCATGTTTTCTTCTACTCATTCGATCGTTTTGTTCGTTCTTTATTTTATGTTTTTATCAGGGTTGGATTTGACGACGTCACGACTGATCAAGATGACGCTTATTTGTAATCCTGTTGATCTTCCCTGCTCTGGACCTTCGGTTTAAATTTGGATACACAGTTTGCGTTTGTGAAGAGTTTCTCACGGTGCTCGGCTCTGATTTGCTTTTCTCGGTGGTTTATTAATAGCTTCATTCCCTTTTGTGGTTCGTTTTGCCGGTGCATTCAGGCTTCGTATCTATTTTTCGATCAAGTATTTGGATGGGTTTATAACCTTTTCATGTATGGTTCATGTCTGATCTAAAGTGGTTAGTTTTAGAAAAATGTCCAAATTATATATTTAGTTGCTTCCCAAATCCTTAGTCTCGAACTCCTTAGCTAGAACAGTTTTTAGCACTTCTATTTCTTCAGATTATCCCGTAATGATCATATCATCAACATAGACAATTAGAAGAGTCTTCTTACCATATGGAGCAACCTTTCAAACAATGTATGGTCCTTTGACTCTGCTTGTACCCATTTTGAACCATAGCCTTAACAAATCTGTCAAACCATGCTCTAGGGGATTGCTTTAATCCGTACAATGATTTGTTGAGTTTGCACACTGTCCTCTTCGTGGTCTTTTCCTCCAAACCTGGTGGAACCTCCATGTATACTTCTTCCTCCAGGCTTCCATTGAGGAAAGCATTTTTGATGTCCAATTGGTGCAACTTCCGGTCCTTGTTAACATTGCTGATAATAACACTGATGGTATTCAATTTAGCTTTTGGGGCAAAGGTTTCTTGATAATCTACTCCATAGGATTGAGTAAACCCTTTAGCCACTAGCCTTGCTTTGTACCCTCTCAATGCTCCCATCCGAGTGATATTTATTTGTGAATACCCATTTGCACCCAACAGACCTTTTTCCTTACGTAACTCAGTCAAACACCAAGTATTATTCTTCTGTAGTGCTTTGACCTCTTCTTCAACAGCCTTCCTCCATTCAGGACTTTCGAACGCCTCTTCTACTGTCTTAGGAATCTTCACCCTATCAATGCTGGCTGTAAAGGCTTTGAAACCAGATAATAACTTCCCATAGGCAACAAATTTATTGATAGGATGAGCAGTACATTTCCTTGCCCCTTTTCTAATAGCAATAGGAAAGTCATCTAAGTTTACAGTAGAATCTTGTGGAATAACATTACCTCCTGTCTCAATAGCATCAGAACTCAAAACTGGTTCCTGGCAAGTGCTAGGCTGACCAACATCTTCAGTTTGATTTCTTTTCCTCCTTGTATAGACATTAAGTTGTTTCTCTGGTGGTTGTGGAGTCACAGAGTGTGATATAGTTCTGAGTGTAGGAGGAGGTGTTGTATAGGGACTGAAGGGTTTAGACTGTGGAGAAGGTGTATTGGACTGTGGAGAAGTTGTGTCTACAGGGTTAGGGACAGCAGTTTTAATGATATCCAAGGCAGGCTCAGGAAGGATAGGCATAGGAATAAAGGACTGTATGGACTGAGATTCTTTAGGTCTCTCCCCCTGAATGTCAGGCCCTGCAAAGAAAGGCTGATTTTCAAAAAAAGGTAACATTAAAGGAAATATAGGTTTTCCTATTAGTGGGGCAGTAACATTTGTAACCCTTCTGACTCGAGGAGTAGCCTATAAACACACACTTTAATGATTTAGGATCCAGTTTACTACGATTGTTGCTGTGCACATGAAGAAAAGATGTGCATCCAAAGACTCGAAGGGGAAGGGCTGAGGACAATGGTTTAAAGTGTGGAAAATGTTGAAACAAAACTTCAGTGGGTATTTTAAATCCTAGAGTCTTGCTAGGCATCCTATTGATAAGATAGGTTGCAGTAAGAAGAGCTTCCTCCCAAAGATATTTAGGTGCATTAGCTGAAAACAAAAGGGACCTAGTTACTTCCATTAGATGTCTATTCTTCCTCTCAGCCACTCCATTTTGTTGAGGGGTATTGACACATGAGGTGAGATGAACAATTCCCTTTTCTAAAAAAGAAACACCTAATAGACTTGCTAAGATATTCACTCTCATTATCACTCCTAACCACTTTGATGTTTCTATCATTTGTGTTTTTATCATTTGATAAATTTTTTAAAAATTACTTCAACCTCAGACTTTTCTCTCATTAAATATGTCCAAGTGGTCCTAGAGAAATCATCAATGAAAGACACAAACCACCTAGACAGTAAATATTTCGAACTTTAGAAGGGACCCAAATATCACTGTGTATAATAGCAAATGGTGAAGTAGGTTTAAAAGGAGAAGAAACATATGGTTTTTTGGTATGTTTTGCCATTTGACACACTTCACAAGTAAAAGAAGAGGGATTTTTATTGATAAAGAGATTTGGAAACAACTTTGCAAGGTAATAAAAACTGGGGTGTCCTAATCTAAGATGCCAGAGCATAATATTATCTGAACCTAAGCTTGTGGATGAAACTGATGTTTGAAGGCAACTGGGAATGAAGGAGTTCTGGTAGGATATTCCATCAAGGATATATAAGTCATTAGATAGCCTAGCACTGCCAATCACCATCTTCGAGCCCTGTGCCTGAAAAATACATCCATCAACCCCAAAATTAGCATTACAGTGAATATCCTTAATCAACTTACTCACTGATAATAAATTACAGGCTAATTTAGGAACATAAAGCACATCAGATAATACTATGTGTTTGCTTAATTCAATAGAACCACTTCCTTTAACTGTTGAGAGGGAACCATCTGCTATCTTGATCGAGGAGGGAGATCTGTGATGGTTATACTTTCTGAACAGACTCATATTTCCTGTCATATGGTCAGAGGCACCCGAATCTACTATCCAATGTAAGGTATTAATTGTTGCTAAACAAGAAATTCTACCTTCAGATGTTGTTAAGGCAGTAGTATGAGTTTTAGACGATAGTTGGCTGAATATTTGTTGAAGTTCTGCAATCTGCTGTGTACTGAAGCTGCTGGAAAGGTGTTCTGTAGATGCAACATTTGCTTCCTTCTGAAATCTGGATTTAGAGGGTTTTCAGTCTCTTTGGTTTTCCATGTAGCTTCCAAAGATCTTTGCATCAAATGTCCAGCCTTTTTACAGTGCTCACACCATGGTCTCCCCTCCTTTGTTTATTCCCAGGATTAGAGTTTGTAATGAGTGCCGAAGCATCTGCATGCATTGAGCATTTGGTACCATCAAGAGAGAGTCCTTTCTTCTCTCCTAATCTCAGAAAAGGCCTCCCGAACCAATGGTAGAGGTTTAGTAGCCAAAATTCTACTCCTTGCCCCATCAAACTCACCATTAAGTCCAGAAAGAAATTGAAAGATTCTCCTCTGATTTTTGATTTTACTATAGAAGTTAATATCATCAGAACACTTCCACTCATTGGCCTCATATAAATCGATTTGTTGCCAACACTTAGTGAGAACTCCAAAATACTGTGCTACAGACAAATCTCCTTGTCTGAGATCCTTAATCTGGTTTTCAACCCCAAATAATTCTGGTGTATTATCCACACTGGAGTATGTATCCCTGGCTGCACTCCATATCTCTGCTGCAGTCTGGTATAGCATGAAATTTTCCCCAACTTCAGGAAACATGGAATTAATTAGCCATGACATAATCATGTTGTTCTCACTCAACCAGTTAGAATAGGCTGGATCAGATTC
Source organism: Hibiscus mutabilis (assembly GCA_019671005.1). NCBI lineage: Eukaryota > Viridiplantae > Streptophyta > Magnoliopsida > Malvales > Malvaceae > Hibiscus > Hibiscus mutabilis. Next base: position 41,892,836 of record CM033732.1, read on the forward strand.
TTCTGGAATAGGCATTGAATCTGAGAGATAGGAAGCCTTCATTCTTCCTGTAATATATAGCCTTACTGACTGAGACCAAGAGAGATAGTTGTTTCCATTTAGTTTGTAGGATATAATTGGAGAAAGAGATGAATCTGAAAGCTGGAACTCAGAGGGACGAGGATGATTTTGAGAACTGATTTCAGAAGCAGAGGGGTCTGAATGAGCCATTGAAAAGGAGGGTTTTGATCGACAGAGAGACTAGAAGGAAAAAAAAGTTGTTGGATAGGTAAGATCTTCCTAATCTGATACCATGTAGAAAAATAGGGTTAGAGACGTTTTTCTACTCTTCTTATTTCGATTTACAGAAAAATAAGTCTACTTATAGACTTTTACAAGGAGTTTTACATTGAGTAGATGTCCTCTCGGCTGAGACTCTTATCCCTTACATGGATAGAGTTAGACTCCAACTAAACTACTTAATTAGGATCGACTTACAATTCTTCTAAACTACTTAGTTAGAATTGACTTACAACTCCTATTATTTACATATTAACCTACAGATAAAGCTCGAGAAACACAGGGTAGATGGCCATCAAGAATATAGAGCCCATTTTGCAGCCTAGCATTGCCAATCATCTCTTTCGAGTCCATTGCCTGCAATACACAACCAGAATCAGTAAACCTTGAAACACATATCAAATCCCTGGACAATTTACTAATAGACAAGAGGTTGCAGGCTGGATTAGGCACAAATAACACATCATGAAACAATATATTTTGATTAAGAACCACAGAACCAATCCCTAGAATAGGAGATAAAAAACCATCAGCTATTTTAATAGAGGTCTTAAGAGTTGAAGCTGCAAATGTATAAAATAAATCCCTGTTACCAAACATGTGATCCGAGGCTCCTGAGTCAATTATCCATGTTGGAGTATTTTGGGAAGAAAGAAGAGCAATAGGTAAAGAACTGCTCGTTGTACCTGCATCTTCTGTCAAGACCAGATTTGCTCCACCAAGGCCATTAACTTTACCAAACATCTGCTAGAGTTCCTCAATTTGTTGCTTAGAAAAACTGCTAACACCAACTGTGCTAGCTGCATTAGACTGAAATTCTCTAGAGGTCCTATTTGGAGAAGGCTTCCAATCTCCAGGCTTGCCATGGAGCTTCCAACACTGCTCTTTCAAGTGGCCTACTTTTTTACAATAGCCACACATAGGCTTTCCTCTTCGAGCTTTATTGGATGAAGAGGATTGAGTAACAAGGGCAAAACTGTCATTAGGGGAAACATCCGGAAGCATATAGGACCGTCTACTCTTTTCTTACTTCTGAAAAAACTTCTCGAATGGAGAGGAGAGGTCTGCTGCCAAGAATCCGAGCCTTCACAGCATCCCATTCTCTATTCAGGCCATTGAGAAACTGAAACACCTTTTTCTGTGCCTTAATCTTTCGAAATAAGGCAGCATCAGTTGGAGTTTCCCGAGCATTTTCTTCATATAGGTCAATCTGCTGCCAAAAGCTTGGAGCATGTTAATTCTTGACTCAATCCGACCATCCAAACTCAAGCAATTGCACTCACAACATTCAGGGGCTAAAACAAAAGAATCAGAAACATTCAAACATCGCATTAACAGAATTAATTGTAGCTCGTATCGATACGCGTACAAGTGTTTTGGTACGCCTTGGCCTTTTTAAAAAACACAGATTCTAGTAGCTCAAAATTGTATTGAAATACTTCCCCGTGTATCGATCCGCTAATCCTAAAAGAGCTAACCCGTATCGGAACACTTACCCGCGTATCAAAACGCTATGCCTAAAATGGCTCACCCGTACCGAAACACTTATCCGCGAATCAAAATGCTATACCTAGAAATGGCCTAGCCATTCCGGAACAAGAGGTCGCATTCTGATACACCTGGACCTAAAACGTCCACTTGATTGGTTTTTCACTCGAATGCAGATGCTTTTGGATCCTAGCAACTCACATTCATAATACAACCAACCATCCAATCATATTCCTACACTTGCACCCAAATTTAGCAACCAAAACAATTCATATAATTCCAAAAGATCAACCTATAGGCATGCTCCCTAAACCACTTAACCAAACATGCCAAATACTCATTTGAACAATTCCCAGCATCTGCAACTTACCAACATATCTCTAGTATCATCATCAACTTGCTAGAATTATCAAAGCATGACAATCAACCAATGCTAACTAAATGCATACCTAGGCAATCACTTAGCATCAACCATAAGCAAAAACCATTAATGTGCTTATCAACATCAATCAAGATCCCAAAACACAACATTTGCCATACTAAAAAACCATGGAAAATAGAATTACAAATCCAAAAAACATGGCGAACACATTACCTTATTAACTGAAAACTTAAACCGAGTTCATACTCAAAATAGTCTTGGTTCTTGGATCACTTTAAACCTTGCCTTTGCTGCCCCAAACCTCAATGATTTACATCATTAGGAAAAAGAGGGCATAAGTACACATGCTTAGTGAGGATGCTCATAAGATAATGATGCATTTAAACCCTTTGAAAACTTAAACCACTTGTTTTCAAAACATGCTTAATGACCAAAGCATTTTCATTGTTTCCAACCGAAACATGCATAACAATCCTTATACAACATCATATATAAATCCCATGCTTAACTACCAAAGCATTTTCATTAATTCCAAATTCAAACATGCATATCAACAATATGCAAAATCATTTACAAACCACATGCTTAATTCTCAAAGTGTTAAATCATATTACCATGCTTAAATCCCAAAGCATTAAATCATATTACCATGCTTAAATCCCAAAGCATTATAAAATAGGTTCAACATATGAACTTTCATATATTGCCATTTATAGTAACCCCAGACAGTCGACCACTATCATTGATTAGCTGACCGCTAATTACTGGTTAATCGGCCGTTAATATTACATATCGAATACACAGATCTCCCTTGATGAGCGACCGCCATCAAGACCCATACCATGCCGACCGCATGATATGATAACCTTGCCAACTGATAAGTGTTGAAAAGTACTATTTTATTACCCTTTTTACTCAAATTATTGTTAGACTTAGGCTCATATTAGTTGCATAATTAGTCATTCATGCATTAATTCATGTTTCTTTCCACCGTTGAGCTTGATTACATAACTTGGTGATTTTTATGGAAAAAGATGCTGCTTTGGTGTACTTTTGTGTGTGTGCAGAATCACTTGCCTAAACAAGGCTAGAACCAGTTGCCAGGGCAGTGCATGAAGGAGATGCCGACGCTGTTGCCAGGGCAATGCATGAAGGAGATGTCGAGCTAGTTGCCAGGGTAATTTTTGATAAGGAATAAGATGATATGGTAGTCGAAATTGATGACTAGATAAGCCCAAGATGACGTGGAGCAAAGTTAAATCCCAAAGGAGTTTGATTTCCATGAAGAGGTTAAAGAGAAATTAAATCCCAAGAAGATAGGAGAAGTTCTAGAAGTAATTTAAATATAATAAAGAATTATATTCTTTTAAAGTATTTAATTCCAACTTAACTTCCTCCTCAAGAAGGATTTTGACCTAGCCACCTCCTATTTAAAGGAGACCAAGCCGTCAAAGAGAGTTGAGCAAGAATGGAGATATTTTGACAAGAGAGTTCAAGAGGGGAGAGTTCGATTGGGGGAGATTTTCCAAATAGGGCTGATCAATTTCTTCTTCTTCTTCTTTGCTTCCATTAGATTCATGGTTTGGGGATTATTCTTTGTTTATCTTTTGAACCCAACCATGAAATAACTTGATTGGTTGGGGTTATTGTGTTTTTGTGGTTGTGAAATCTTTTGGATTTTGTTTAGGTTTTTGAGTTGCAATTCAATTTTCAAAGTTTGTTCATTCTTGGTTTTTAACATTGGTTGCGAGCGAATTGGGAGAGGATCTCGGAATTCAATCATACATTTATCTAATATCAGGAGAGTTAGATTCAAGAAATGAATGAACATGGTTTTCATACAAACGGAAGTTGATGAAGACTAATTCGGCTTAGGGATAAGTTACAAATTTCAACGACTAAGAGGAACGCAAGATTGGTTGTTGTTCACCCTTGATTCACACAAGGATGTATTATCAAGACGTGTGCAATTAATAGTATTTCACGTTAGGGATAACGAGGAATCACTGAAGAACGTTTCGCCGAACTTTGGAAGTGAATGATCAATTTCCCAGGCAATCGACCCATTCTTAATTGCCCAGGCAATCGCGGGAGCATTGCCTAGGCACTCTGATCAGACAACGCTGGGGAATTGCCCTGGAAACCGACCATGCAACACGGCAGAATTGCCCTGGCAATCAACCAGGCAATTGCAACCAAATTGCTATGGCAATCGACTAGGCAATCGTAACAGAATTGCCCTGGCAATCCGGATGCTACTCAATCACCACGACGAACCATTCGATCATCACTCTACAACTCACGATAACCTGGCCTATTCCCTCTTATTTGATTACATCTTTATTTTATTTACTTGCTCTTTTATTTTATTCGTTAGTTAGAACTCCTACAATTATCAATTGTGTTTTTACTTTTACAGTGCAATAACTAAGGCAAAGTGGCCCAAACCAATCCCTCTGGAGACAATACTCGATACTAATCATATCACTTTATTACTTGCGACGTGTATACTTGCACAATTGTGTAACACTTATTACACGCAACAAGTTTTTGGCGCCGTTGCCGGGGATTGGCAATTGGTGTTAGTTGTTTTTGTTATTGCATTTTTTCTCTTAGTTTACTAACTTTTCTTTTTGTTTGTTTTATCAAAAAAATTTAGGTGCGCTACAAGTTAAAGGACATCAACATGTCAGGAAATAAAAGCTGATCTATTCGAGAGTTGATGATGGAAGATAGGAATCAATCCACTCAAGAATTTCTTACACCCTTCAATGATTACCTATACCAACTGAGAAAAGCCCAAAGAGCCTATCTCGTGGAAAACTCTTGTGCTATGTGTGGAGAACATCATGTGTTTGAAAATTGTCCTCACATTTTCAGTGCATATGGCTACATGGAGGGCCATGGATGGAACCAAAAGCAAAATCCTTCATGGTATTATCAAAAAGCTCAAATTTTTTTTACCATGATAATTTTGCCGTAGCAACATATATGCCATGGCAATATAGTCATTTTCAAGAGCATTCAAATTCCTTGGAGGAAACGTTGCTAGCTTCCTTGGCTAGACTTGATGGATCAATTGAAGAGATTCGAGAGCTATTAAAGTCCATGGATACGAGGATAGCTCAGTAGGATACAACCTTGGGGGATTCAGAAGATCAATTGAGGAGATCCACATATGCCTTGGATAATATGCACCAACAATCCATTCCTGGGAACACTGACGTCCAAAGGCAAGAGGATAAGGAGCAATACGAAGAGAGGTCCCTGATGTGTGGGGAACAACTAGAACCTCCAAGTCAAGAGGATGCCAATGAGAGAGACTGCCCAACACATGATGAGCCTGAGAAACAAATTGCCTCGGCAATGATTGAGGAGCCTGGACAGAGCAATGACGTGACAACACTCAGTGAAGCTGAGAACAACAATACTACAACAAATTCTGAGGAACCTGATGCCTAGAAGGTTACAACGTTGATGTTAAAGTAGGAATTTGTAGATTACTATCATCTACAGTTGCCACGGCAATTGCACGACCACATGTAAGATCAACGAGATGATAATACATTGCCAATAGAATATGAGCAGGTAATGGTTGAACCTTTCGAATTCTTTAAGAACTCACCTTGTCCATTGCAGATATGTCTTGAGGAACCGATGTTGGTAGATTTAAAGCCATCAAAATCTCTACTGATGGAGATGTTTGAGAGGCCAAAAGAAAATGGTGTCTGGACTCGTGAAGCTTTTCAAAAAATTGGTTTTTGCCTTGACTTACAGCGAATTTTGGCAACTGATTGCCACGTCAATTAGCTTGAGCAACAATTGCCACGACAACAAATGATACATCCAACCATGATAGAAGTCGACAAGAATGAGGTAATTGAATGGTTGGGAATAGATATAATTTTTCCTATTAATATATTTGTGCCTTCAGGAACAGTAGTAAGGTGAAGGGCATGCATGGACTACAAGGGAACACGAAAGAAAGACACCTCCACCATGGTAACACAAAGGGGAGTAGCTGCGGGCACATTGGCCCAATTCTTTTTAGGCAATATCGTCACTCGATGGAGGGTGCGGATGGACTATAAGAAGTAATGAAACAACCCTCCTCAAGTTTTCTCAGATATGCAATAACATTAGAAGATGCATGAAAAATGCTCTTTCTAAGAATTTTTAATTTTTGGAACTTTATTTTATTATCGGTTATTTCTTTTTATTTATTTTTGGAATTTTTAGGAGATATTTTATTTTTTATTATCTTTAGTTTCCAGGTTTTCTTTGTTTTCTTTTCTTTTTCACAACAAGACTCACAACCACCATGCTAAGGAAATTCACTGCCGACTACTAGCCACGACAACCGCAACAGAGGATGCCCCGACAACTACCTCAGCAGTTGCCACGACAACAGAAACTGGCGATGCCCAGGCAACAACAATGGCTTCGGAAACTACTGATGCCCAGGCAAGTGAACCTGCCTCGGCAAACATGGATCAAATCAAAGCAATGTTATTGACGCGGTACCAGCCACAAGCATTCAACCGCTGGCCGAAATATGAATCAAGCAAACGGCACGAAGGAAACTTATCGCTCGAGGTGACGACCTCTCTGACTAACTCATTTCATTTAGTTTCTTTTAAATTTTGTTTCACTTTTACATGCATTGGGGACAATGCTTCTCTCTAGTTTGGGGGGTGTTGGTTTCTAGTTAGTTTCATGTTTAGTTGCATTCATCTTTAGCAATCACATATAGGTTGCATATGTTACTTGCCATGGCTTTGATTGGATTTAATTGCTTAAGACTTGCTGAATATCCAATGATGAATTTTTGCCACTGAACTTATTTGAAAGAACCTTTAATTTTAGGATTGCATGAAAAGAACTTAGAATTTTACTATGATGCTGAATTTTTACACGGTTGTGGCTTGTTGATTGAAAGAAACTTAGTGAACTTAGGTTGCTTAAAATTTGGGTAAATTTAAAATTTAAAATTAAATTCTTGCTAGAGGTGCCCGAAACTTGCTCTAGTAGTTAATGCACAATAAAAAATCGCTAGAGGTGCCCGAAATTGGCTCTAGTCGACTAAAATAAAATGAGAAATTGCTTACTTTGCTAGAGGTGCCTGAAATTGGCTCTAGTGAAACTAAAAATAAATGCCCCGGTAATTAAATTGATAAAAGCCTATTGTTCACATAGAATCTTAAAAATCAACTTGTACACAACTACGCACACACTTGTCACGAGCATTATAGTTTGGTTCCGGGTAATTTTTGTGCTATCCGAAAAATTAAAAGGTGATCATACTTTGTGCCACGGTTCCGAGGTTTGAATTCAAGTTTGAAGCATGTCTTTGATGATTAAAGTCTTGGTAGGTAATTTTTAGTTTGCATTGCTTGAGGACAAGCAATAGTTCGAGTTTGGGGGTGTGGTAAGTGTTCAAAAGTACTATTTTATTACCCTTTTTACTCATATTATTGTTAGACTTAGGCTCATATTAGTTGCATAATTAGTCATTCATGCATTAATTCATGTTTCTTTCCACCGTTGAGCTTGATTACATAACTTGGTGATTTTTGTGAAAAAAATGCTGCTTTGGTGTGCTTTTGTGTGTGTGCAGAATCACTTGCCTAAACAAGGCTAGAACCAGTTGTCAAGGCAGCGCATGAAGGAGGTGCCGATGCAGTTGCCAAGGCAATGCACGAAGGAGATGTCGAGCTAGTTGCCAGGGCAATTTTCGATAAGGGATAAGATGATATGGTAGTCAGAATTGATGACTAGATAAGCCCAAGATGACGTAGAGCAAAGTTAAATCCCAAAGGAGTTTGATTTCCATGAAGAGGTTAAAGAGAAATTAAATCCCAAGAAGATATGAGAAGTTATAGAAGGAATTTAAATATAATAAAAAATTATATTCTTTTAAAGTATTTAATTCCAACTTAACTTCCTCCTCAAGAAGGATTTTGACCTAGTTACCTCCTATTTAAAGGAGACCAAGCCGTCAAAGAGAGTTGAGCAAGAATGGAGATATTTTGAAAAAAGAGTTCAAGATGGGAGAGTTCGATTGGGAGAGATTTTCCAAAGAGGGCTGATCGATTTCTTCTTCTTTGCTTCCATTAGATTCATGGTTTGAGGATTATTCTTTGTATATCTTTTAAACCCAACCATGAACTAACTTGATTGGTTGGGGTTATTGTGTTTTTGTGGTTGTGAAATCTTTTGGATTTTGTTTAGGTTTTTGAGTTGCAATTCAATTTTCAAAGTTTGTTCATTCTTGGTTCTTAACATTGGTTGCGAGCGAATTGGGAGAGGATCTCGAAATTCAATCATACATTTATCTAATATCGAGAGAGTTAGATTCAAGAAACGAATGAGCATGGTTTTCATACAAACGGAAGTTGGTGAAGACTAATTCGGCTTAGGGATAAGTTACAAATTTCAACGACTAAGAGGAGCGCAAGATTGGTTGTTGTTCACCCTTGATTCATGCAGGGATGTATTATCAAGACGTGTGCAATTAATAGTATTTCGCGTTAGGGATAACGAGGAATCATTAAAGAACGCTTCGCCAAACTTTGGAAGTGAATGCTCAATTGCCCAGGCAATCAACCCATTCTTAATTGCCCAGGCAATCGCGGGAGCATTGCCCACACACTCTGATCAGACAACGCAGGGGAATTTCCCTGGAAACCGACCAGGCAACATGGCAGAATTGCCCTGGCAATCAACCAGGCAATTGCAACCAAATTGCTATGGCAATCGACTAGGCAATCGTAATAGAATTACCCTGGCAATCCGGCTGCTACTCAATCACCATGGCGAACCATTCGATCATCACTCCACAACTCACGCTATTCCCTCTTATTTGATTACATCTTTATTTTATTTACTTGCTCTTTTATTTTATTCGTTAGTTAGAACTCCTACAATTATCAATTGTGATTTTACTTTTACAGTGTGATACCTAAGGCAAAGTGGCCCAAACCAATCCCTGTGGAGACGATACTCGATACTTATCATATCACTTTATTACTTGCGACGTGTATATTTGCACAATTGCGTAGCACTTATTACGCGCAACACCAACCGCAAGATTAACATCAACAAGGGTAACCTACCGATTAACCCAAGTGACAACAACATAGTCCGAGTAGCCGACCGCTATGTCTAAACGACCTCTAACCACGATCGATTTTAAACATATTATAGTGCACTTTATCATATGGCATGCCAACTATATCTGAATATTTTCTCATCATGTCACATCACCAATATATCATTTACAAAATCATTTACTCACTGTTTTAGAATACATTATACAAAATCACCACACATGCAAACCACATTGCCAAAGCAATACCACATTCCTGACCGGAATGAAAACCAGTACTCATTAGATTTTCATATACTTTTAACCCATTGCATATGTACTCAAAATCATGCATTTACAGTAAGTAAAACAAAACCATGTTTACGACCAAAACATGAATTACACGTGCTCATATTCGAACCGATATTAAAGAGCAAAAGAGGAAAACCTACTTCCGAGCTTAGGTAAGTGTTTCAAGCTTAACATAAACTCTCAAAAGCCACTTTTAAAACTTTAAAATACTGTTAAAATCGTTTCCACTCACCGATTACACCTCGCCTTGATCGCCAAGGCAAATCGAGCTCCCAGCAAGCCACATTCTACCTCAAGCTACTTTGCCTTGATTATCCCATATTTTGGCCACACAAAACCAGAGGAAACATGCATCAAAATGCATCCGAACCACTAACTCAAAGCAATTACCCGCAATTCACAAGTTGACCACTAAAAAACCATCTAAAACTTATCGAAATCAACCTCAAACACGTTTCAATCATTACCCAACCACAATTAAATGATTCGATACATCTAACCTCAACAATTAACATCTAAATACACTTTAACGACACCCCTTTACTTCCAACAATCTTTAAACTCCACTAACAACACAAAAACCCTCAATTAACAACTTTTAACATTAGAGATTCAACTAGTTTCGGGATTACAATGTTAAATCCAAGCTTTTAACATTATTAAACACCAAAATCATGATCTATTCTGATCATGAACCCAACAAAACATATCCAATTCGAAAATCCATCAATCAAAACACAATTAAACCAATTTTCCTTAATTAAACTATCAAAACACATTAGAAAACAATTGTAAAGAATCAACAACTTGGGAATTTCAATAAAGAACCTTTCATTAGAGGAGAAGAATAAACCTTACCTCTAATGGATGCTTTCTCCCTTAATTGGCTGAATTTACATGTGAAAACAAAGCTAAAACAATAAGGTTTTGTTTAGAAACCATAGAGAATCCATTAGAAATCAAAAAATTTAAGAAAAAGAATATTTACCTAAAGATTTAGAAGAAGAAAATAGTGTTTGGCTGGAGAGATTTTGAGAGAAAGTTACGTAACTTTTGTTTTAAAGAATTAATTATTAAATTAATTCTCCCCAAAATATTTATATTTCCAAAACACTTTTAAAAATATCCATTTAAGGGATAAAGTTTGAGATTAGAATTTTGGGCAATTTGCTCTTTAAAGATTCAAAGTTTTTACCCTTTACAAAACAGTCACTAAAAACAGTTTTCAAAGTTTGCATTTTGGTCACTAGTCCAAAATGTCTGATTTCCAAAACTCATTTTCCAAAATTGTTTTCACCACAATCATTGATATATTAAATAATGATTTTATAACATTTCTCCATATTTTGATCACCTTCAAAAATATTAATTTGATTTAATCCCAAATCTGACTCGAATATCTAATACCGGTCCACTAGAGGCTCAAAATGAGCCCCAAAACATCTAGACCCAAAACTAGAGAGTTACAACACCATTTAATAAGAAGAACCATGGAGAATTGATTAAGTTCGAGCGAAAACATGCATGAATACTAGTCAGGATGCAATATAGTCCAAAAATACATATTCCTAGATTAGAAGAAAAGAAATAAACTCTAGGCTGAAAACCCAAAAAGGGACAGTCTAAAAATATTAAAAGAAAAAAAGAAAAAAGAAGAAAAATTGAAAGAAAAAGAAAAATTGAAAGAAAAGAAAAAGAATAAAAGAGAAAAGAATATCTTACATGAGCACACCCCGATCAAGCAATGCAAGAATAAGGCTTTAATTGGAAGAAATGAGTAAGAGACTTCTACGTAATCCTTCATTCAAGTATTTATCAATTTTGAAGAAACACAGGGTTGATCAACTTTCAATAGAAGTGCGCATCAATGCCAAGTCAAGACACAAATTAGTCCAAAGCTACATATTCTAGAAAAAGAAATAAACTCTAGGGTGAAAACCCAAAAATGAGCAGTCTAGAGCAATCCAAAGAATAAAAGAGAAGATAATGTTTCATATGAGCATATTCTGGTCAAACAAGCACAAAAATATAGTTTCGCTTACCCATGACCTACACTACGAGCCTACAGAGACCATTGTAATTATACATGGATATCTAAGTTGGATGAGTTTGTCTTCAGATTACATTCCGCCTATAAGGGTTAACCTTTCTTCAAGGAATGTCGAACTTTAAATCCTTGATCGACACCAAATAAAAGAAAGATGGGGCATGGTGAGTTAGTGAGATTAACCTTAAATTGGTTAGAAATTAGGCATGTGAATCATTCCTCTCAGAAACCTAATAGATTAGAAGAGACTACACATGTGCATATATCATCACAACAGTCAATATATTTTAAGCATACACTTCATTTGAGTTGATCTTTGTTAATTTGAAGCAAATATGCCATTGCATTTAATACTTGGAGCCAAACATTGGTTTTAAAATATTTGTCATTTTCTCTAAATTTTGAATTTAAAAATGTTTGTCTTTTCCCCCAAAATTCAATTATTTTCTTATTTTGAAATATACACAAGCAAACTGCCCTTTTATATTACTTTATAATGAGAATTAAAGCATAAGGACCTAGAGTTGGTTTCCGCTGAGATGCTTCGATGAGTTCAATAAAGAAGATTAAACTTAAAGATGAGTTCAGGGAATTGAGGCATTTTTGCTCGCCCAAATGATAGGATAGATGAAGACTCTGAATGTTGGGTCAAAGAATAGAAAGTAGTTGAGCTCAAGATTGATTAGGGAAATGCTGAACATAAGAGATGATGAGAGTTCTTATATAAGAATAGTATAAGGACCAAAGGCAGATTAGTTACGAAGATGGGTAATAACCCTGAATACGAGAAAGCTACTTGTACGAAAGAATTGAAAGCATATTGTTAATTCATATTTGAGGTGAATATCCAGTTGACAAGATGAAGATTTAAGAGCATACAGTAAAGAAACGAAACAAAGAAAACTGACCTTTCAATGGAAATAAACTTGTTTTAAAAATTCTAAAAATTTCATGCATCATATGTAGTTAGACATCCCTACGTTAGGAGCATGCTAACTTAAAAGAATTTTACTTATTTTAACAGGTATTCATAGACTAGCAAAGACTTAGATCTGGAACTTCATGTTGAAGAGTTAGATTCATTAAATATTTCCATCTAGTAGTCTTTAAGCGAGATGCCACTTTTTAATTCCTTCGGGCCATCAATAAGACCTTCGGGCCATCAGTAAGACCTTCGGGCATGATGTTAAGTCTTTCGGGCCATCAGTAAGACCTTTAGGTATGATGTTGAGCCTTCTCTTGATGTTGAGACAAGTAGAAACCAGGGCATCATCTTAAAGTATTTTGGTAGTCTCTAAGTGAGATACCACTTTTTAAGACTTTCGAGCCATTAGTAAGACCTTCGGGCATGATGTTGAGCCTTCTCTTGATACCGAGATGAGCAGAAATCAGGGCATCATCTTAAGGTATTTTGGTGTTCTCTAAGCGAGATGCCACCTTTTAAGTCATTTGGGCCATTAGTAAGACCTTTAGGCATGACGGTAAGTCATTTGAGCCATCAGTAAGACCTTCCGGCAGGATGTTAAGACTTTTTTTGTGCCAACACGATAGAAATTAGGGCATCGAAGAATTAAAGAATCAACCGAGGAAAAGCGAAAAGTTTCAAAAGAACTCGTGATTCCAAGGCGTCAGACAGGGAGGTAGGATAGAAATTAGTGCTTATGATCTTTGCCCTATTCTCGTTTCACAAGAATGAGTAAAGAAGGGTAATTGTATTCACTAATTTTTATCCGGGTTATATTAATATTAAATTATATGTTTTAATATTATTATTATTATTTTCGGTTATTATTATTATTTTTAATAATATAAAAGAAATTAAATAAATCAGATATAGAAAACAAATAGCCCAACTTAAATTATATATCAGTCCAGTCCATTTACAATTTATTACATAACCCAAATATAATACAATGGCCCGTTAGGCCCAAAACAACAAAAAACCCTAAAGATTAAATCTGATTTGCGTTTTGCTATTTTTGCGCAACCCACCTCTGGCCGTTGGATCAGATCTGATCAACAGTCCAAATTGAAAGGAGAAGAGACCATCCAGCTCTTCACGCACGCGTGTTCCCCATGACCGCGTCCGTTCGGCTCCCACGCGCCCGACCCTTCATCTTCCCTGTTCACGTGGCCTCGTCGCCGTAGATCACGATGCCACCGTATGAACACCGGCTCTCTCCACCCACAACCATCACATGCAACAGGGGAAAACAATTAAGCGATGTCAGAGGCCATTTTCAACATTAAATATATTTCTAAATACTGTAAAAAAGAAATCGGATATAAGCAATGTAAAAGCAATCCATGTATTTTCAGATTAAAAGAAAAAATCAATACAATAAAAAAATAATTTTAGAGAAGGTATTGCGTTTTTTCCTCTCTTAGCATATTTTTATCACAAATACATAAAAACAAAAGGAAAGAGGAAGGTTATACCTTGACCACGATCTTGGATCCCCTTCGATGATAAGCATCTAGTTCTTGAACCATCTAGGTTGAATCGGAGTGGGAGATCGAGATTTTGGTGATGCTAAAAGGATTTCGATTTTTTATAGATTTTCCTAAATCGATATCTTGTTTTGAACAACGACGGGCGGATTTGAATCTAGGAGTGAGAGATATATGTTTTGGTAGGGTTTTTGAGTCCGTCGATGTCGGCGAGCGACAACCGACAGTGCCGGATGACGGCCATCATGACGGCAGAGGCGGCGGTTTATCACCTACCTAACCCAAGTGACTATTGGCGACTCCAGTTTTATTTTAAAATACAATTTTTTTAAGAAAATCTCAAAAAACCAAAATTTTCAAAAAAAAGTAGGATACTTCGAATTTTTAGTCGCTAGTGAACTTCACCTCCCATTTTCTTTTCACGAGATAGAAAATTTAATTCACTTTAAACTAAGGGCTATAATTGTGAATAAAAATCCTCTATCCTTTTTCGGTGCCTCTATTTATGCCCTACACTAAAAATTAGGTTTAGGATTTAAGGTTTGGGTTTATGGTTAGGGTTTAAGGAATTTAGGGTAAGGTGTATTTTTTAGGATGTAGGGTTTAAGATTTAGAATTTATGATTAGGGCTTGAAATTTAATTTTTTTTAATAGTTTTAGTGTTGGGATATAAAAAGAGCACCGAAAAGAGTGGAAGATTTTTATCCAATAATTGCATAGGCAGATCAATTCACTTGCAATCAAATTTGGAAGCTTTTACTTGAATGAACGGAAGAGACTAGGGAAATAAAAAGTAACCCAAACTTCAATGTTTTGAAACTGAAATAGTTATTATAAATAATATCATTTTATAATTTAATAATTACAATTTAGATCATCAAACATGACATTAAATTAAAACATAACTATAATATATCAATCAAACATATCTAAATAATTAAAATTCAATATAATGATTTGGGGATGTAAATACTAGGATAGTAAAATTTTGTGGTAAACTTAATTACGTCCTCAAGTAATTGCACGAGAGGCATTCTGTGATATTCAAGTAAATTTTGTACTATCCAAGCACACCTAGTTAAAATATTTAAGTTAAAATTATTTGACTCAAACATATTTACTAAATTTTAAAGCATATGAGAATAGTTATATAGTTATATATATATATTGAATGTTTTATATTCATAAGAAATATCATAAGAAAGAGAATAGGGAAATTATTGACGATTAAACGGATTGCAATTCATTGTTGTTAAGATCAACACAACTTATATGAGGTAGAAATAAAATATAAACTAGTCTCTTTTTTTGTCAACAATCACTTGATACGGAATTGCTGAAGCAATCAAAACCCAAGCAAATACACAACGATAAGAACATTTTATGAACCTAGTTGACGCCATATCCTTGTTTGACAGCATATTTGACAAGTTCTTCCAGCTCGTTCAAACTGATGGATCCGTCTCCGTCTGTGTCGGCATGGTGCAGGGAACGACGAACTCGCCACCCAGGGTTGCGGGAACCCAGCTTTTCGAAAGCTTTCAACAACTCCGCCTTGCTAAGACGTCTGTCCCCGTCGGTGTCTTGTTCTTTGAAGATAGCCTTAAAATGTTCTTCATTTATGGCGAGATTAATGGATTTTGGCACGTAAAGAGGCATTTTAGGAAATAGGCTAAGTTTTTGGAGTTTTGGGTTTCTGAATAACAAGACACTAGCTACTTTACTTTGCTATATAATCAAAAGGGTTAATGGAACCATTGGTTTATATAGAACTCATTTGATTAATTACCATAGTTAACTACTTTTCTCCTATATATTGGTACCTCACCTTCTTTTACTTAATTAAATGAATGAATTTTCTCTTTATTTTTGTTGTATCCCCATTTTGTTCTCCACCGAACTTTTATATGCGAAATAGGCCCATAAACATTCAATTATTTCCAAGTTTTTACCCCATGTTAAGTCCAAAAGCACCTATCAACCAAGTATTCATAAGTTAACGCGGATAGAACATGGTGTAAACTAGCTATTTGGCAACCACCTATATATTTTTATTTTGATCATTAAATTATTTTTTGACAAAATAATATTTAACGTTACATTTTATTTCTATTTTTATATCTCATCGTTTTCTTTAAATTTAACGAAAATGATGACATCACATTGTGTAATAGTAGTTTTAGTCTCAAAACTTATATATTCTATCAATTTGAAGCTAATTTAAAATAATTTAATAATAAATTAAACCCCTAATAATTAAAATCGTATCAAATTGGTCATTTTATATTCTCTCTTCTCTAAACTCAAATTTCGACAAGAATCATTGTCGGCCACCACGCGGGTCATCATTGATTGTCGTCATCGACGATCGTTAAATTCAAAATCTCTAGATCTCCCCTTTTTGACCTCATAAATATGAATATGACATCTGTTTCGCTAGAAAACGTCCCAAAGTGCACATATGTAAGAAATAGGTCCAGAGCGAAAGGGTTTACTAAAATCGTTGAGGCTGATGGAGGTACAGCAGGCGACGAAGAGATCAGACGTCCTTTGGTTGCACCACATGGAGTAGTGGTTTTTGTGAGCTGGGCGTTGGGTACGATTCTTTAGTGCGATCGAAGTGTAACGGTGCTCATGGGATCAAGAAGATGGTTTGTAGGTTCCAAGGCGATGGCTTGGAGGTAGGGGCAGACGCTGGTTGGGTGTTGGAGAAAAAAGGATGATAAGTTGGGGAAATTGGGACTACTAGGATGATGATTACATTTATTATTAAATTATTTTAAATTAGAATCTAATCGTTAAAATATATAAATTTTAGAACTAAACTATTATTATATAATGCCATATCCCTTGCTAAGGACAAATTCAGTCTGTATATCAAATGAGTGTTAGGTTCATTCAAGGATATAAAAGATTATAATCATTAGTTCTTCGTAGATACTTGACTACATGATTTACTGCTTGCTAATAATGTCTAGGACCAGGATTTGTCTGCTATCAACTCTCCATTCCTACTACAAAACATAGTTTGGAAATGCGCAAAGTCCTACATATCTAAGTATGGGTGTCCGTAACTGGTCCAATGAATATTGAGAGGCTCAATAAGCTTATAATGCAAGTTAATAAAGTGAAAGGGATGATGAAAAATAATAATACTATGGTAGAGATATTGAACTTATTGAGCCTCTAGATACCTATTGGGCCAGTTATGAACACCCCTATATAGTGACAGAGCCACATATATGTTTGGGTGGGATCATGCCCACCTTAAACTTTTCAAAGTTCATACATTTGGTTTTAATTTTTTTTAACTTTTTTAAAATTAGTACTTAAATTTTATAATTTGTGCAAACCCTAAAAAATATTTTAACTTGTCAATCCTAAAAAAAATATTTTGAATCTGCCACTGCCCCTATATATAAGGCTTTCCACAACCGATGCATAGGTCACACTTTTCATATGCTCCATTTCTTTTACTTTTTTGGACAATCTTCTAAAGATAGATGAAAGTATGATACTGAAGGCCGCGTAGATTTCTTCGAGTCAATCATTGCAAAACGTTCCAAAGCTTTATCTATATTTGAAATTTGAGACAAAGCCATCGTTTTGTTATTTCTTTTGTTATTTCGATCCCTTAAATTTTGAATACCTAGAATATAGTTAGCTTTTTCCAAGTCCTTCATGATAAAATGAATAGAACTAAGTATTTGTGTTAGTACCTGCGAACCGCCACCACGCAAACACCCAATCAATAAATCACCTGCGAACGTACTAACAGGCCGTGATCGTGCAAACAACCAGCTATGACCGATCGTGAACTCGACATGCGAACATAACCTCAGACCACGTGACGATGCACGTGGTCCACACCGACACCCGAGTCATGGCAAACTCAACTAACTAAGACACCTGTCCTCCTTGATGGACACGTGTCCACACCTTTTCTAATCTTTATAAGGGACCATTCAACTCTAAAACAGGTGTGTGTGTGTGTGTGTCTCTACACAGCTGAGATACACAGATCTCCAGATACTCCTCATATCCACAAAAAAACTCCTTCACCACCGTCTGAACTACCGGGATCCTCCACCGAAGAGTGTTGCACACTTTCGTACAATTGATGCGATGAGTGTGGATCCTTCACTTTTTCAGTCTGATTCTCAAAAAACAACGAGGATTGACCTCCAACAAAAGCATAAATGGAGGAAAGGACAGAGATAAGAAAAAAAGGGTAAAGAAGTGGAAAAGGAAACCTCCATCTTTTAAGCCAAAAGTAACCAACCAGCCAACATGCAAAGTAGAAGCTAGAACGGTCGAGGTAGGGTACACTCATGCAATAAAAAAGGGACACCAACATATAGAGGACCAAATGAGAGAAAACTCTCATATCCATCAGGAGCAGAGGTAAAAGATATAAGAACTTCAAATAAGAGATATAAAAGTAAAAGGGCCATAAGTGACATGGGGGAGAATATGGACGCAAGAAGTCCGGATGAGGGATGTAAGGAGCCCTCATAGTTCTTCTGCTGAAAGAGAAGAAGTAATCACTGCTGATGAAATTCAAATTTGTATAACTTCTAAAAAGAAGATGTTCCCCCATAGCCTCATTGGTGGCTGCAAGAACGATTAAGGGTGCCATCAGATGCAAAGCTTTAGATCACCACAATTAAGTATGGTAGCAAGAATGCGAGAGAGTGATGACTTGTGACCAAGCAAGGATGCACCACAAAAGCAAATGTACAACCTAACTCATATTGTTTAATATGCATTCTGTTGGGAAACGCCGGTATACCCTATGGCGCGGCGAAAAATTATTCGACAAACTCCACCAGCGGTCCATGTACTATGAATGAATTCGGGGTGAAAAAGGATAAAATGTTACCTCAATTAAATATGATAACTATAGGGACGCGGGAGAATCCAATTCTTTCAGTCAAGATGTCGAGTGCAAGTCGTCACAACAGAGTTTCGACCTCTACGTAGTTCACCCGAATAAAAAGAACAGTATTTTAGTTCTCTAACTGTTAGAGAGGTTTCCAGAAATAGGCATATATTTGGCTACTAGACCTTATGCCTTTATATAGCATTTAGAAACCTAATCCTAATTAAATGCAGATTCATTAAATATACAATATATTTAACCGAATATAATTAAATAGGTAGAATCTAATTCTACTCTAATTAGGTTTCTTTAGGGATATTTCTATTTTAATATTATTTGATAATTAAAATAATTATCTAGTATTAATATATATATAACCGAAATTATCTATAATTACAATAATTATAATAATTCCAGTTTTAACTAATTTCGTGTACAACAAGTTTGCACACATGCTATCTAGTCAACATTTGTTCATTTCAATCATATGGTGTGATCCTTGTAGGTTCATGTAACGTTATTAATAATATCTAGAACAATTCTAATAATATAAGCTCTTCGTGATTAACTCTTTTTCATATATTACATCATTTTGTCCTTTATATCTAGATTGGACACATGTCATGGAACAAGCACACTTGTATAGTCCATCTAATATTTCTTGATATATTGAGTAGACTACTATAAACGAATAACTATGATATCTCATATCAATTTATTCGAGCATGGCCATGCATTTCTATTCCTACTCAATCAAGTGGCCTGTGATATTATTGTTGCGCGTAATAAGTGCTATACAATTGTGCAAGTATACACGTCGCAAGTTATAGTATAAAAGATATCGTCTCCACAGGGATTGGTGCCACTTCAAGAATCTAATCTCTTGCACTGTAAAAAGTAAAAACACAAATAGAAGATTATAAGAGTTTAACTAATAACTAAAGTAGAAAGCAATAAAGTAAAAGAATAGATGAGATCAAATAAGAGAGATAGGCCAGGTTATCGTGAGTTGAGGTGTGATAGCGGATTGGATCGTCTTGGTAAAAAAGTGCAAGGGCAACTCAGTTGCCGTGGCAACTTTCACAATGGGGTTGCCTTAACAACTAATCGATGGTTTCCTAGGCGACTAGTTGGGCAACTACTTGGGCGTCTGGGCAGCAACTTCAAGGTTCGGCAGAGCGTTCTTCAATGGTTTCTTCTTATCCCTAAGTCAAAACTCTAGCTACTTGTGCATGCCTTGATAATACATCCCTGCTTGAATCAAGGGTGAACAACAACCAATCTTGCGCTCTTCTTAGCCGTTGAAATCCTTAACTTATTCCTAAGCCAGATTAATCTTCACCATCAATAGATTGAATAAAGATCATATTTATTCGTTTCTTGAATCTAACTCTCCCGATATTAGATAAATAGATAAAGTTACGAGATCCTCTTCCAATTCACTCGCAAACAAGAATAAGAACCAAGAATGAATAAACCTTGAATAGAAAAGTGCAAACTCTTATTACCTAAACAAAATCCAATTGTTTCTCACAACCACAAAACATAATAACCTTAGCCAAATAGATTTAGTTCATGGCTAGGTTCCGAAGAAACACAAGATAAAGAATTCCTAGCATGAACCTAATTGAACAAGAAAGAAGAAGATGACGGATGGATGAAGCCTTCTTGTCAAGATCTCCCCCTTGAAGCTTGTCGAAAATTCTCTCTACTCCCCCCCTTAGAGTTGACGGCTTGGTGATCTATTTATAGGGCTAGGTCAAAGTCCTTCTTTGAGGAGGAAGTTAAGTTGGAATTAAATTATCTTTAAAGAATATAATTCTTTATTATATTTATATTCCTTCTTGAACTTATCCTATCTGCTTGGGATTTAATTCTTCTTTAACCTCTTCATGGAAATCAAACTCCTTTAGGATTTAGCTTTGCTCCACGTCATCTTGGGCTTATCTAGTCATCAATTTTGACTACCATATCACCTTATTCTTTGTCGACAATTGCCCTGGCAACTGGCTCTACATCTCTTTCATGCATTGCCCTGGCAACTAGCTCGCCATCTTCTTCATGCATTGCCCTGGCAACTGGTTCTAGCCTTGCTTTGGCAAGTGATTCTGCACATATACACAAAACACACCAAAGCAGCATCTTTTCCCACAAAAATCACCAAGTTATGCAATCAAGCTCAACGGTGGAAGGAAACATGAATTAATGCATGAATGACTAATTATGCAACTAATATGAGCCTAAGTCTAACAATATTATGAGTAAAAAAGGTAAGAAAAATAGTACTTTTGAACATTTATCACACCCCCAAACTCGAACTATTGCTTGTCCTCAAGCAATGCAAACTAATAATTACCCGCCAAGACTTCAATTTTCACAAACTTAGCTTTGAACTTGATTTTAATTCTCAAAACCATGGCACAAAGTATGATTGGCTTTTCATTTTTCGGAAACTTAGGAGTTACTCGGAATCAAACTATAATGCTTGTGAGTCTGTGCGGAGTTGTGTGCAAGTTGATTTTTCAGATTCTATGCAAACAAGAGGTTTTCAAATTATTTCATTGTGTTCTCTTAACATGTTTT
The DNA here is from genome assembly GCA_019671005.1 of Hibiscus mutabilis. Lineage (NCBI taxonomy): Eukaryota > Viridiplantae > Streptophyta > Magnoliopsida > Malvales > Malvaceae > Hibiscus > Hibiscus mutabilis. Next base: position 41,914,347 of record CM033732.1, read on the forward strand.
AACTAGAGCCAGTTTCGGGCACCTCTAGTGTTTTGTTTTAAGTTTTCTTAAGTTAATTAATTTATTCGACTAGAGCCGGTTTTGGGCACCTCTAACGATCAATTTTTAGCACATGCTAGAGCCAATTTTGGGCACCTCTAGCAATCAAATTTTTTTAGCACATACTAGAGCCAATTTCGGGCACATCTAGCATTTGTCCAATTTTTATTCTAATCCCCCATTTTTTTTAACTATCAACCTAAGTTCACTAGAATTCCTTAAATCAATCAAACCACAACAGTGTTTCATCAAAATTTAGCATCATAGTAAAATTCTAAGTGTTTCCATGGTTTTCCTAGAATAAAAATTCTATCAATTAAGTGCATTGGCAAAGTTATCATCGGATATTCATCAAATCTAGGCAATTCTTGTTCCAACTAAAGGCATGACAAGAAATTTATGTATCCTAAATGTAATACTTAAGATGAATGCAACTAAACATGGTAACTAACTAATAACAATCCCCCCAAACTCGAGTGAGGCATTGTCCTCAATGCATGCATTAAAGAGAAATAAAAATAAAGAAAAGTAAAATATAAACGAGGACTTAGTCTGAGAGTTCATCATCGTAGATGATTAGTTTCCTTTTGGTCGGTGTCTTGATTCTCTTGCTTGAACGCGATGGTTGTTTCCTTGTTACCGATGGTGGAATCGATCCTCGTACGGGGTTGTCCTCATCGTCCTCTTCATCAATGTCATTGGCTTTTCGCTTGGAGGATTCAATTGGTGCGGTCTTTGTTGGTGCAATGGAGGACTCATCCGAATCTGAAAAATCAGACAATGATTTCGTACGAGTTGGTTCGGGCATAGGTGCTTTACCTTTGACGTTTGCAGTGGTTGTTGGGACGTCTTTAGCTTTGGTTGCCGTGGCATCTTCAGGGTTGGTTGCCATGGCATCTTCTTTGGCAGGCGCGGTGTAGGTTGCTGCGGCATCATCTGTTGCGGTTGCCTTGGTGACTGTTTCATTGGTTGCCGTGGCAAGGATCTCGGCCAAAAAGATTGGGAACGACACGCGGCTGTCCGGGTACTTTTCTAGGATGACTTGGGTGATGTCATTGTTGTGTTTCTTCATGTACCGCATGAACATTAGTTTTCGGTCTTCAATTTGCCTAAGGTTGCTCGCCAATGGTTGCAAGAGTGCTTCAAAGTGTCCCGGGGTTGATGGCCGAGTTGCCCGGGCATTAGGTGCTTGGGAATTAGGGGTTGCCGAGGCGGCAGGGGTTGTCGTGGCAATTGGAGGCCTTGAGGATTTTATCGGTGCCTATTCCATTAGCTTCCGAATTTGTGCTTGATTCCAACAGGACTTTGGTAGGGCCTTTTCATCGGTGGACTCACTTGGGACATGCATCTCCTTGCACAGATTGGAAATTAAGCAAGGGAAGAAAAGAGAACCCTTGTCCTTTGAGCTGCATACAAAAATCTCATCACAAATAATTTTTCCAATGTTGATGATGCAATTATGCAAGATAGAATGTATGAGCAAAAGACGTGGTATATCAACGGTAGTATTGTGTGTGGTGGGCATTTAAGAATTTTTAACAAACTTATTCTATAGTTTTGCCTCGGGTTTAAGCCAAAGGTGATTTACCGTGCCCTTGTATTTACCGCCGTTCCAATGAGTTCCCGGTAGAGTGAGTTCTTGAAGTACCTTGTCGAGTTGCTTGGGCGTGAGTTGATCAACAAAGGCTTGATGCTCGTCCTTCTCAATGTAGATCCCGTAAAAGGTGTTGATGTTTTTGGGGCTTATGAGTATGGCCTTGTCACGAACAAAAACATAAGGATTATCCGGGTTAGGTGAGTGAGCATAGAATTCTCTTACCAATGAGATGTTACCCAGTTCCGATTGATGGCAAAAGATTTGCCACTTTTGATGTGCAATCCTCTCGAAGATGAATGGTTCAAGGCCGAAATCTTGATGAGAGTTGGAGTATTCAAAGCCTTGTTCTTCGTAAATCTTTCGACTTTCAAACTTGGAGTGAAATCTTTCTTGAACCACCAGTGTAGCAAACTTCTTGTATCTTGGTTCTTTGGAGGAACCTGGATGAACCAAAAATTTAATTTTGGATGCCATGGATGATATTGGTTGTGAGTTTTGTAAAAACAAAGAAAAGAAAATAAAAGAAACTAAAGAGTTGCAAGATGAAAAGTATGAATAGGTTTCTTGGAAGTTAAGGGTGATGGGTTATATAGAAAAAATAGGTAGTAAATATGGTGGGTGGGATTAATTTTGGAAAGAAGAAAAAGAGGGTTTCAGTTTAGGGGAAGGGTGACGGCTAGGGGGTTTAATTAGGGTAAGTTGGAGGCTTTATATAAGCCTTAGATTCAACCCATTAATTTCCTTGTTGAAGATGTTTTCCTTCTTGAATCAAAATTCCTCTTTATCTTGATTTCTTTTCCTACAATTCAAAGACAAATCAAATAAGGATTAAAATTAAAGATAAACTAATAAAAGAAAATAAAGAAAGATGTATAAAGAAATTCTTAAACTTAAAAAGATAAATATGAAAGAAATATGTAGTTTTAATCTTAAAGAAAATAAATCTATCCTAAAAAAACAAATAATCGACAATAATAAAATAAAAATAAAAATTAATTAGTTCGAAAAAAATTAAAAATAAAAGTAAAATAAAAATAGAAATAAAAATAAAATATTGAAAGGAGAGCATGCTCATGCATCTCCTAAGATGACCACTTCTTTGTTACGTTCCACATGGGCACCATTGTAGTGCTTTAATCTTTGTCCATTAACTTTGAATTCATGTTTGTCAATGATGGACTTGATTATCACGGCACCATGGGAGAATGGTTTGACAACTTCGAATGGTCCCGACCATCTTGATTTCAGTTTTCCTGGGAAAAGTTTTAGCCGAGAATTGAATAAAAGAACTAGTTGCCCTGGCATGAATTGCCGCGACAATAGTTTCTTGTCATGCTATTGCTTTGTTTTCTCCTTGTAGATTCGTGTATTGTTATAGGCGAGTGCACGGAATTCTTCTATCTCGTTGAGGTCCAACAAAAGCTTTTATCTGGCACTTTCCCAATCCATATTCACGATCTTGATTGCCCAATATGCCTTGTGTTCGATTTCCACCGGTAGATGGCATGTTTTGCCATAGACAAGTCAGAAGGGGGAGATACCTAAGGGTGTTTTGAATGCAGTGCGATATGACCAAAGTGCATTATCTAGTCTTAATGACCAATCTTCCTAGAGGTATTTACAACCTTCTCGAGTATACCCTTCAATTCTCGGTTGGAAATTTCTGCTTGCCCATTGGTTTGTGGGTGATAAGCTGTGGTAATCTTGTGTGATACACCAAAGCGTTGCAACATCTTGACAATAAGTCTGTTGTCAAAATGCTTACCTTTGTCACTGATAATTGCTCTCGGCATCCCAAACCGTGTAAATATGTTTTTTCTGCAAGAATCGTTGCACGGTCTTGGAATCGTTGTTGGGAACTGCAGCTGCCTCAACCCATTTAGACACGTAGTCAACGACAAGTAGAATGTAGAGGTTGCCGAATGAAGATGGGAAAGGTCCCATAAAATTGATCCCCACACATCGAACAATTCCACATCGATGATGTTTTGGAGCGGTATCTCATGTCGTCTAGAAATATTGCCCGTCCTCTAGCAACGATCGCATTGCTTGTAAAAGTCTTGGGCATCTTTGTATAGTGTTGGCCAATACAAACCGGATTGCAAAACTTTGGCCACGGTACGAGTTCCTCTAAAATGTCCTCCATAGGGTGAAGAATGGCATTGTCGGAGTACATTCTACTGCTCTTCTTCAGGGACGCATCGGCGTATAACCTGATCTGCACATTGTTTAAACAAAAGAGGCTCATCCCAAAAGTAATGCTTAGCATCATGGCGGAACCGCTTCTTCCCTTGGTGAGTAAGGCCATAAGGTAAAATACCACAAACAAGGAAATTAACTAAATCCGCGTACCAGGGTATTGTCGAGGCATGTGCTACCGTGTCGACTACTCCTAAAATTATCGAGGCGTGCGAGTCAAGAGCTGCTGCGGCGTCGAGGTTTGCCGAGGCATGTGCATCCGTGGTTGCCGAGGCATGCACGTCAAGAGCTGCTACAACGTCGAGGGTTGCCGAGGCATGCGCATCCGTGGTTGCCGAGGCGTGCGCGTCAAGGGCTACCGAGGCATCGAGGGTTGCCGAGGCAACTAAAAGTTGCTCATCCGGGAATGCATCGTATATCTCTAAATCTGTGTCCTCCTCCCTATTGCGTTCTAAACGTGATAAGTGATCGGCCATTTGATTTTCTGTTCTTTTCCTGTCCTTAATTTCAATATCAAATTCTTGTAAAAGTAATATCCAGCGAATCAAACGAGGTTTGGCATCCTTTTTAGCAAATAGATATTTAATTACCGAGTGGTCCGTATGAACAATTACCTTTGTACCAATCAAATAGGATCAGAACTTGTCAAATGCGAAAACTACAGCTAGTAATTATTTCTCCGTTGTTGTGTAATTCACTTAAGCACTATTAAGAGTTTTACTAGCGTAGTATATCACATGGAAGGTCTTATCTGTGCGTTGGCCTAGGACTGTTCCTACCACAAAATCACTTGCATCACACATGAGCTCAAAAGGTAGCGTCCAATCTGGTGGAACGACAATAGGTGCCGTGGCAAACTTTTCCTTTAGGGTTTTGAATGCTTGGGTGCAAGAATCATCAAAATCGAAGACTTTATCCTGTTCAAGCAAATTGCACAAGGGTTTAGTGATTTTAGAAAAATTATGAATGAACCTCTTGTAAAAACCTGCATGTCCAAGAAAGCTTCGAATTCCTTTAACCAAACTTGGTTGGGGTAATCTCTCGATCACGTCCACCTTGGCTTTGTCTACTTCAATTCCCTTGGATGAAATCTTGTGGCCGAGCACTATTCCTTCATCTACCATAAAATGACACTTCTCCCAATTGAGGACTAAATCAGTTTCTTCACATATTGCCAACACCTTCTCTAAATTGCCGAGGCAACTATCGAAGTCATTACCAAAAGCGGAAAAATCATCCATGAAGATCTCAAGGAAGTCTTCGACCATGTCTGAAAAGAGTGCCATCATGCATCTTTGGAAGGTTGCTGGGGCGTTACACAATCCGAATGGCATCTTTCAGAAAGCATAAGTACCGTATGGGCATGTGAAGGTTGTCTTTTCTTGATCTTCTGGTGCTATGGCAATTTGATTGTAACCTGAATAACCATCAAGAAAACAATAAAAAGGTTTACCTGCAAGACGGTCAAGCATTTGATCAATAAAGGGTAATGGGAAGTGATCTTTCCTAGTGGCTTTGTTTAGCTTTCGATAATCCATACAAACCCTTCAACCGGTCACAGTCCTGGTTGGAATGAGTTTATTGTTTTCATTACTTACCACCGTTATACCTCCCTTTTCGGTACACATTGTACCGTACTTTCCCATGTACTATCAGAGATAGGATATATAATGCCGGCGTCAAGCCACTTGATGATTTCTTTCATTACCAAAAACTTGTTACGCATAATAAGTGCTACGCAATTGTGCAAGTATACACGTCGCAAGTTATAGTATAAAAGATATCGTCTCCACAAGGATTGGTGCCACTTCAAGAATCTAATCTCTTGCACTGTAAAAAGTAAAAACGCAAGTAGAAGATTATAGGAGTTTAACTAATAACTAAACTAGAAAGCAATAAAGTAAAAGAATAGATGAGATCAAATAAGAGAGATAGGCCAGGTTATCGTGAGTTGAGGTGTGATAGCCGATTTGATCATCATGGTAAAAGAGTGCAAGGGCAACTTGCACAACGGGGTTGCCTTGGCAACTAATCGATGGTTGCCTGGGCGACTAGTTGGGCAACTACTTGGGCGTCTGGGCAGCAACCTTCAAGGTTCGGCAGAGCGTTCTTCAATGGTTTCTTCTTATCCCTAAGTCAAAACTCTAGCTACTTGTGCATGCCTTGATAATATATCCCTGCGTGAATCAAGGGTGAACAACAACCAATCTTGCGCTCTTCTGGGCCTCAATTAAAGGTTTGTGATCATCTTCCAACAAAATCTTGTGCATGCAAACTGTCGGGCTAATTCCCTTTAAGTCGGCAATTGTCTACACTATTGTCTTCTTGTGTAGCATCAACATTTTGATAAGCTTCTTTTCCTGCTCAGACTGTAACTTAGAAGAAATAATTACAGGCAATGTATTATCGGTTCCTAAGTATGCATATTTTAGTTGCTCTGGCAACTATTTCAACTCAAGAATCGATGGTTGTTCAATAGAGGGCTTTTCGAGCTTACCTTCCTTACCTGAGTAATCTAATGGTTCAAAGTATGTACCTGGTCGATTGACTAGCCAATTTGCCTCTTCTTTTTGTTCCTCATCAGTTCTTCATACTCTTCAGGTTCCTCTTGATCGGCAATGTAGTTTCTGAGGTAACTAAATTCCTCGTCGAAGTTAAACTCTATTGTGGCATGAAGAAGTTGGCATTCTTCTGGATCATCGGCGTGCCTTAGTGTTTGGAACACATTTAGTTTAACTTGCTGGTCATTCACCCTCATTGTGAGTTCTCCCTTTTCAACATTGATCAAGGTTCTCCTTGTTGCTAGGAATGGTCTCCCGAGAATGATAGGTGCATGTTCATCTGCTTTACAATCCAAAACAATAAAGTCAGCGGGAAAATAAATTTATCAACTTTTACCAGTATGTCTTCGATTTTTCCCTATGGATCGACATAGGATTTGTCGGCTAGCTGTAGCATAACTGTTGTAGGTCGTGCCTTCCCGATTCCTAGTTTTTGGAAAACCAATTTAGCCATCAAGTTTATGCTTGCTCCAAGGTCACATAATGCTTTCCCGACATAGTGGTTTCCAATGGAACATGGTATTGTGAAACTTATGGGATCCTTCAACTTGGGTGGCATGCGATTGTGCAACATGGCCATGCATCCCTCTGTTGCGGCAACTGTTTCAAACTCTCATAGCCTTGTTCTCTTGGACACAATGTCTTTAAGGAACTTGGCATAGTTCGACATTTGTTCAATTGCTTCCACCAATGGCAAGTTGATGTGGAGTTGCTTTAGGATATCAAGAAACTTCTTGAATTGATATTCTTGCTTTTGTCACTTCAACCTTTGTGGGAATGGGGGTGGAAGTTGGATATCTTCGATCCTTTCATTGGTCTGGAACCTGATTGACGGCATTGCTGGAACAACTGAAGTTGCCGAGGCATCATCAACTGGGGTTGTCGTGGCGTGCCTATCGTTGGCTGCCGAGGTATGCTTATCGTTGGTTGTCGAGGCATGCTTATTGCCGGTTGCCGCGGCAATTCCTGGTTTATCCTCTGAGGTTTTGCCGCTGGGTTCGTCTTGATCTTTTTGTGGAGTTTTGTTTGGTGAGCGAGCTTGAGCCTCTTTAAATTGTTGGCCACTTCTAGTGGTGATCACCTTACATTGCTCATGGCCAGTTCCTCTTGCGACTTCAGTATCGCTAGGTAAACCTCCTTGCGGTCTAGTACTCAGGTTTTGAGCAAATTGTCTGACTTGATTTTCTAATGATTTGATTGCCGCCTCCTGGTTTTGCAATCTCATCTCGGTCCTGTTAATAAAAGCATCAGTTCTTTTTATGAAGTTACTATTCTCATCCATATAAGATTCAGTTTTCAACATAAAAGCATTGAGAGAATTTTCCAAAGAACTAGATGTTGTCGGTTGTTACTGCGGCAACTGTTGCTGTAGCATATTCTGCTGGAATTCCGATGCTTATGCATTATGATTGTTATGGTTTAGAGCTTTGTTTAGATTACTCCATGAAAAATTTGGGTGCTTCTTCCAAGCTGGATTGTATGTATTGGACATCACATTGTTGTTCCGGTTGTAATTCCCCACATAGATGCTGGATTCCGGATTCTGCATACATTCAGAAGAATCATGGTTACCACCACATAACTCACAAAAAGAATCCATTACCTTGACCTCATGTGTGTTGTTTGGTTTCTGCATGTTCTGGACCATCTTGGTTAAAGTGGCCAATTTTGCCGAAATTGAGTCTGATGATCCTAGTTCATGTATTGTGTCTTGGCGTCTAACTCCTCATCTTCTAGTAGAGGGGAATTGATAAGCATTCTTGGCAAGCCTGTTTATAATTTGCATTGCTTCCTCCGACGACTTATCTAGGAGTATGCCGTTTGCCGAGGCATCTAGCATCATCCTTGTTGGTGTATTCACGGCGTTGTAAAACATTGTTACTTGTGTCCACACTGGGAATCCGTGTAAGGGGCATTTTTGTAGAAGTTCTCTATATCGCTCCCAAGCCTCGTACATGGATTCATCGTCTACTTGTCGAAAAGAAATAATGTCATTACGAAGCTTATCAGTCAAATTTGTAGGATTAAACCGAGTAAGGAAATCATGACAAAGATCGGTCTAAGATCTTATTGATCCGGCAGAAATGCTATTCAACCATGCTTTCGCCCTATCCCTCAGTGAATAGGGGAATAATCTTAATCGTAAAACATCAGGGGTGACTCCGTGTATTTTGAATGAGTTGCAAATCTCGAGGAAAGATTTAAGATGTTGTTGTGCATCTTCAGTTGCTGAGCCGCCAAATTGACCAATTGTGTTGATCATATTAAACATCACCGGTTTCAACTAAAAGTGGTCAACTTCAATTTCAGGTGCGACAACTCCTGGATTAAGTCCATCAAGATCTTCTTCAAGATAGTCTCGAATAGTTATGTTTCGTGCAAGAATCACTCCTCCTCCTGCTGGTACAAGTTTATTCATATTGCCGTCTTGATTAGCCATTGCTACTCTTAACCTTCATCTAAGTATTTGTAAGGTTCGTTCAATTTCTGGATCAAAGGGATATTCTGGTGTAATCGGTCTTGCCCTAGTCATATACCAATGCAAAACCAAAGTTTGTTAACCCTTTGAATCTTAAACAAGAAAAATAAAAACAAAGTATACACGTCGCAAGTTATAGTATAAAGATATCGTTTCCACATGGATTGGTGCCACTTCAAGAATCTAGTCTCTTGCACTGTAAAAAGTAAAAACACAAATAGAAGATTATAGGAGTTTAACTAATAACTAAACTAGAAATCAATAAAGTAAAAGAATATATGAGATCAAATAATAGAGATAGGCTAGGTTATCGTGAGTTGAGGTATGATAGCCGATTGGATCGTCTTGGTAAAAAAGTGTAAAGGTAACTCAGTTGTCGTGGCAACTTGCACAACGGGGTTGCCTTGGCAACTAATCGATGGTTGCCTGGGCAACTAGTTGGGCGTCTAGGCATCAACTTCAAGGTTTGGCAGAGCGTTCTTCAATGGTTTCTTCTTATCCCCAAGTCGAAACTCTAGCTACTTGTGCATTCCTTGATAATACATCCCTGCGTGAATCAAGGGTGAACAACAACCAATCTTGCACTCTTCTTAGCCATTGAAATCCTTAACTTGTTCCTAAGACTGATTAATCTTCACCATCAATAGTTTGAAAAAAGACCATACTCATTTGTTTCTTGAATCTAACTTTCCCGATATTAGATAAATAGATGAAGTTACGAGATCCTCTCCCAATTCACTCGCAAACAAGAATAAAAACCAAGAATGAGTAAACCTTAAATTGAAAGTGCAAACTCTTATTACCTAAACAAAATCCAATTGTTTCTCACAACCAAAAAGCACAATAACCTTAGCCATATGGATTTAGTTCATGGCTAGGTTCCAAAGAAACACAAAACAAAGAATCCCTAACATAAACCTAACCGAACAAGAAAGAAAAAAGATAAAGAATGGTTGAAAGCACAATAACTTTCTCATGAATTTTTCCATCTCCTTATCTGCTATGTCCTCAACATGTTCCATCTTGAACTGTCTTGCCCCATCTGTCTCACCACCTCTAATGCATCTAAAGAGGCTAAACCTTCAACTATTGCACTCGCGGCTTTCACAGTAAGAACAATAAGAACACTAATAGAACCTGATGGACAGGACATAACAACAATCACATTTGATAAAGATACTACAACCACTAAAGCAGATAAACAAATAAGAAGAAATACTAGAAAAAGGGCTATTTATAGCCAAAACCCGTGCCCTTCTTAAAGAGTTTCGCTAATAAAAAAGATTGTTATGTGACTTTTCACATTTGAGTGGGTTTTCCTCTATAACACCCTCATCCCAGATGTTACATTTGGGCCTCAAGCCCAACCCTTCTCAAAACGTTTCGCTAATGAAAATGATTGTTAAGTGATGTTTCATATTTAAGTGATTTTTTCTCTGTAACACCGTCAACCTGGATATCACATTTAGACCTCAAGCCCAACCCATTACCATAAAATTTTCAATCTGGTTTAGCCCAAACCACATCCATTTTCATAAAAGCCATTAAGTTTAAATATTCCAACATAGATAAATAGTCAGAAAACGTTGCATGTGATCTCCATTTAAAATACATAATTAAAAGTATTTGACTCACAGCTTAAAATCCAAAATAGAGTTACAATACAAACATAGGGTCCTATGAATACATAGCCTAATATAATCTAAGTATTGTACTCAGACACAAGTTAATGCTGGAGTCCTACTCTAATGGTGCTCTAACAATACACGCCAACCTACTAACCTGTGAACGGAAACAACAATTCTGAACACTAAGCTAATGTAGCTCAGTGGATACACTTCCATGCTTCATGCAAATCATAATTATGAGCATGTAGCTAAAAATGATATCATGGAAAAATATAACAATATTGGCTCTACCTCTATCCACCTAAACACATAGCAAACAATAAGGATAAATTTATCTCAAAAATCATATATGCATCATACCAACCAAACCTGAAGTGAGGCTCGGTGTCACACATCTTGGGAAACATACACTTGTATTCAGAATCTCTCCTCGAGGTTCATCGGATGAGGCCCAGTGTCACACAGTCTCAAGAACATACATATGGAATCTCATCTCATGGTATTGTAACACTGTAACGACCCAGAATTTAGTAGTGTTTTGGATCTTAAATTCGGCTTTGGCATTTTAAAGTTAAGGGTTTAATTTAAAAATGAGTAATGATCATTTTGTGAAAAGATGGGAGGTTGGGGGCTTAAGATATGATTTTACCGTGATATTTTTGAAAAAGATATTTGAGTAAAAGTGGTAAGAAAGGGAATGAAGAAAATAAGATTTTATATCTCTTTCTCTCATCCCTTTTCATCACTTTTTCTCTCATTTTCTCCCTTCTTCTTCAAACTTCAATCTTCAATCTACAGAAATCTGGCCATTCGTTGTCGGCACCTCCACTGTCTTTGTGTTCATCTCGTCGAGACGAGTTCACTAGTACCAGTGACACTATCATCAGAGTCACCGTCAGAGGGGGTGAGAGAGAAAAAGTTTTAAGTTGTTGAGTTGAAGGGGTTAGAGTGCTCAAAACGAAAAACAAAAGCCACCATCGTGTTCACCGATGTTGAGATAGTTAATTTAGGCGTTCAACATCACCGTTCATCCACGAAAAGCCTCCGCATGCGCCATATGCACCGTCATCTATGCGTGGGCAATGTCAGGCCGAGCTGGGTTATTATAACCAGCTGGATCTAGTCGTCTGGGCTGAGTTGGTTAGGCCAAGCTGAGCTAGCCTGCCAAGCCAACCCAAGCCACAGGCCGAGTCGATCCTTCAAGCTAGCTTTTCGAGCTAAGCTAGTCGCCAGCCACATTGCTGTCATTGACCGTTGATAAACATTGACTTTTTTAAGGATCATACCTGACGGTTTCTCAATGTTCTAAGTCTGTTGGCGCATTCTTTTTTGCCAAATTCAAACCTGGTAAGCTATTTTTATGCATTTGACCTTGTGGATTAGTTAGTGAATGGAGTTAAGTAATACTTATGGTATTCATATATTTATGAGGATTTTTTAGGCTTGAATATCAGATCAAGAGGAACTTTTCAAGAGCTCGAGTAGGGAATTGTTGATAGTCACTTAAGGTTAGTACACCTCAAACTCATATTGCTTTATGAGCATCATAAATGTGATTACTTTTCCTGTTATTATCTGTAAATTAGGTAGACGATGAATACACATGTTTGGAGACCTATAGTATGAGGTGTGGTATCTGTGTGTATCATGATGATGTTGTGATTATGATAAGACTCATAGGGGCTTTAGAGACCGTTTAGGGTCTTTCAAGATGTTCATATGATTATTTGATGATTCATTGTTTGGTTGATAAATTGTGATGCTTTGTGTGCTTGTTCGAATGGTTTAACGTGATTTGATGGAAATTATGCTTAAGGGATAATACTGATAAATACCCAATTAAATGATTATGAAGCCAGTAATTAATATTAATTGATTGAATGCGTTAGTAAAGAAATTAATCCTAATGACTTTCATAAGCTTTAGGGATAGAGTAAATATAACACCCTAAAAATTGGTCTAGTCAGTATTAGGTTTCGGTGATTAGAAATTTTGCATTGGAGTGGTCCAATCATTGTAATGATTCCAATTCTGTACTCAATTGCATTGTAATGAACTTCAATTGAGTCTAATAATTGATCTTGGGCATTCTTGGAAGAATTAAAAGTCATTTAGTGACTAAATTAAGAAAATTGAAAGTTTGAGGGTAAAAGTGTAAACTTTGGTAAGTTGAGGGACCACCCTCGTAATTATTCCAATTAGAGGAGTGAGTCACCTCCTTGTTTGGCTTAGTTCACGTGTGTTTGGTGGCTATTTTCATAAAAGATGACATAAATCATTTCCATGGAATTATTATTCATGAAAATAATGTTTATTAAGGTTTCCTCCCAAGCTAGGAAACCTTTTGATTGGTTGCTTGGGAGGAAACCATTTATGTAAGGTAATACAAGGCTAAGTTGGGTGAAAAGAAAAGGGGAAACAAATATTGAAAACACTTGGATTGTAAAACTGAAACCAAGCTTCTACTTTCTTTATCTTTTCCCACCAAAGCTAAGTAAGCAGCACCATTTCCATCTTCTTCACCAAGCTCAAGCAAGCATCTCCCTTGGTTTCACAAGCTTTCTTTGATTTCTCTACCTCGTTAGAAAGCTATCGGATTGGTGAGTTTAATCCCCCTAATAATTTATCGATTCCACAGATACTTGAAGTTTAATTTCAAGATTAAAGTCTTGAAAGTTAAGGCTATACCCATGTGCTGGAAGCTTTAATCCATGGAAATAATATTATCTACAAGCTTTATTAAGCTTGAATATCGATTTTGAACCAATAGTTTTGCTTCTAACTATTTCCCCTAATTTTTGCCTAGCTCAAATGTTGAAGGAAAGCTCATCATCTTCTACAAAAGCTAAGGGCAAGGGAATTGTCATCCGAGAGCCATACTAGCTTTGAATTTTGAGGTGACTATAGACAGAGTCTCGAGATTAGGCTAGGTACCTTTCTCAGTTTTATTGTTATTGAATATGATATAGCTAACATTGGATTTAAGGTCATTGCATCGAACCCTTTTGAAGGGTGAATTGGTAAGCTTCGGTAAGCTCTCTCATTGAACTATTGATCATTGATATTACTCATCGAATATGGATCATTGTTATTGAATCATTGGATATTGACCATAGTCATCGAACTATTGAATATTGATCATTTCTATCTAGGCATCGAGTATGAACATTAGCACAGCATTAGAAAGATTATTGCTATTGTCATTGATTAATAGACATCGACTAAAGGAATATTGTCATTGGTATTGATCATTGTCACCAAATTATCAAACTTATTGATATTGTTACCAAATCATTGAAATGGACCTTAGGGTCAATTTATTGTTATCAGATCATTGAACTTATTGACATTGATAATCTATTGAATATTGGCCTAAATTACCGGACCTTGGATTCGAGCGGACACTGGATACAATTGGCATGCCATATGATTTATGAGCTCATTGGTACGGGTGGACTATGGTCCTTGGGCTACGGCGTTTATATTGGCGAAGCGGAGGGATGTCGTTGGTCGATTGGCGAGGCGGAGGGACTAGAACTTTATTGACTTGGCGAGGCGTAGGGATTCGCGTATCCCCTATCTTGAGTCGATCCAAGGGTTAATAATGAATTAAAGGACTATTGATATTGAACATTGACATGTTATCATTGGCTATTGATGCATTGTTATCGATCATGGATAACATGTCATTGAAATATTGATAAAGCATGCATTTGAATGCATATCGCTTATTGATATCGTTTATGACTACCTAGGCAAAGTATGCCTAATGCATTCATCTTCATACATTTTTAGGTTAAGAAAGGTTCGAACGGAGATCGGACAAACTTTTGAAGGTTTGGGCAAGTCGCCAAAGGTTATTGTAATGTATACCTACTTTACGTACTCCTAGAATGGTCGCATAATGGTTGTATAAGTCCCTTTTAGCCTTTGAGAAGCATGTATGATATGTGTGATAAAAGTATGCTATTAAAAGCCTAAAATGAACTTTTGGTAATGGCTAAATAGGGTTAAAACATGCATATTGGGCTAAAAGGTGGGAAACTAGGTAAATGGATTCAAAATGCTTTGAAATTTTGCATGCTATTAAAAATGGCTATTAATGATTCTTTGGTAAAATTTCATTTCTTTTGGACTTCATCCGATAGGTTAAACAGGTTAAAAACCAGTTAAAATTTGTCATTATAGACCAGGGCGTACCGATACAGTATTTTTGGATCAAGTCAACGTTGGTCAAAGGGGCGTACCGATACTGTTTAGTTCATATCCGTGCGAACTTTAGTCACTAGAATTTCACTGTAGCACTATACTGATACGTATAGGAAGTGTATCGGTACGGTATATCGAACCTGAAAAAAATGAATTTGTTGGTTACGCGTACCGATATTCTGTATCAGTACGGGCTTAATCATTTTAATGGTCATTGTGGGCATACCGAAACAGTATAGCCGTACCGGTACGGTAAAATGTTATGGAATTCTTGAAAGTTGATATTAAGCTGAGTTGTACCGATACATCCACACAGCGTATTGGTACGAGGTTGGTTAATTCAGTTATAAGCGATTAAAATGAATTCTTAGACTTTTACAAATTAGTCCCGTAATAATGAAAGAGTAAATTGGATAGGTAAACGACCTCTGAATACACTGAAATTCTACAAGATTACTATTTATATGCTTAATTCCAAGCTGGTAAAAAGAATTTCTGTTAAGGACCTATAATTTATAAAAATTACATTTTAGTCCCTAAAAATTATAAAAGTTTAAAATTGGTCCAAAAAATGATAAGACATTGTGTACTAATCCCTTAGCGAATCATACGCTAAAGAATAAAGCACTGCATCAAACGCCGAACTACCTTTCGATAACACACTCCGACCCGGTTCTCTCTTAGGTTGGGAAAGAGGTGTTACAATTGTGGTATCAGAGCTAAAGTTTAGTCGATTCTAGGACTAAACTATTGTCTATCGTATTGTTATTATATTGCATTATGCCACCTAGGAGTTATTATTGTATAGTGTGACTTGCCAACTAACCTGATCTCTTCCTTATAGATGTCTGACTCTAATAAAGCTTGCATAGATGAGCGTGTTACTGGCTCTACTACCCACGGCGAGGAGATTAGTGGTGGAGACCTTCCACCATAGTAGAACCCTTCGACACAAGATCCTGAGCCCGAGGCAATGACTGCTTAGGCTGAATGTTATCAAAATATGGCTGACATGTTCAAACAATTTATGACTTCAATGAGAGCCGAGCAGGTCGTGCAACCTACTGCACCAGTTATCCAATATGTTCGAACCCCTATTGACAAGCTACCGCAACATCGAGCTTATACCTTTACCGGCCAGAATGATGACAATCCAGATATTACCGAATACTGGTCGGATAATACGTTGCTAATCTTGAACAAGCAGCTACAGTGTTTGGATGAACACAAGCTAGAGTGTGCCTTCGCGTTACTGGCACTCTAATGGTGGGAGACTACTATTCTCACGGCCCCTAAAGAAGCTATAACTTAGGAGTTCCTCTTTGAGAATTTTTTAATAAATCATCAGTGAGTTCTACCTCGCAGAGAGGTGTAACATCTTCCTCTATCTTAAACAAGGCAGGCGATCTGTGGAGTAGTATATCCATGACTTTTGCAAGTACTGTCGATACGGAGCTAAATATATCAAAAAAGAGGAAGAGAAGTGTATAATGTTTATTGCTGGGCTCAATGACGAGCTACACCATATGTTCACAGCACTGGACATCACTAACTTTCAGGACCTGGTGAATCAGGTAAAGGCTACTGAAGCTGCTCAGAAAGCATAGAGGTTTGGAGGATCTAACAGATTCGAGAAGAGGCAATATGATGATTCTGGTCCTCCAAAGCCTAACAAGAAAGGAAAGTATCAGGGTCCAAATCAGAATGTTTATCCTCAACCTTCTCGATTTGGGAATATTGTTAGATTGCAGACGATGACTCAGTCATTTGCCAATGATGCTTTAGTTGAGAGTACTGGAGGTTCAGGGTGAGCCGTACAACATCTAGTATGTAGCTATTTCCAGAACAAACATTCTGTGGGACAATGTCGCAAGCAGTCTAGAGCTTGCTATTTATTTGGTGAATAGTGCCATTTTATTCGAGATTGTCCATTGAATACCAACAAGCATGTTGCCACACCAACCGCTACAACATCACCTGCTCAATCTTATCGAGGTAAAAAATCAAAGTAGGGTTCTTCGAGAGCTGCGGGGAGACCCGATAGCTTAGCTAAGACGTCAAATAGGCAAGATTCAAAGGCCCCTGCTCAGATGTACCATGTGAGGAGCTGTGAGGAGGAGTATGATACTAATATCATTGCAGGTACCATTGAGTTATACTCTCATACTATTTATGCATTGATCGATCCTGGCTCCACACATTCTTTTATTAGTATGATGCTAGCTAAGAAACATAAGATGTCATTTGAACCCGTAGTATCTAGGATCACGGTAACCAATCCATTGGGTGATTGTGTCAGCATAAGCCTTGTATGTAAGAATTTTCCTTTAATGATCCAAGGGATTCATTTTTCGGCCAACTTATTGGCATTACCGATTCATGAGTTTGATGTTATACTGGAATTGATTGGCTCAATGAACATTAAGCTTGGGTGGATTGCTCCAAGAAAAAACTGTACCTCTAACGCCTTGGCAAGGAGAGCGTCACCCTGATGAGTTTGAGAAACCCATCCTTGTATGCATTGACCTTGGAAACCAAGGATGAACCTCAGCTGCTTAATATCTATACTATGTGTGAATTCCTCGATGCCTTTTCTGATGAACTTCCAGGTTTACCTCCAACCCAGGAGGTAGAATTCAACATCGAAGTGCAACCAGGAACATCCCCAGTTTTCATCGCACCTTACCATATGGTTACAGTTAAGCTTAAAGAGTTAAAGGATCATATTCAAGATCTACTTGACAAGGGTTTCATACGACTAAGTTCTTCACCTTGGGGAGCTCTGGTCCTCTTCGTGAAGGAAAACGATGGATCAATAAGGCTGTGTATTGACCATCGACAATTGAATAAGGTGACCACCAAGAACAAGTATCCTCTACTGAGAATTGATGACTTGTTTGATCAGCTTAAGTATGTCGTAGTGTTTTCCAATATAGATATGAGGTCAGGATACTATCAAATGAGTGTTAAAGAATGCGATATACCCAAAACTGCCTTTCATACTAGGTACGAGCAATATGAATTCTTAGTAATGCCATTTGGGCTAACCAATGCACCGCCAACCTTTATAGATTTGATGAACTAGGTTTTTAGACCTTACTTGGATAAATTTGTGGTGGTGTTCATCGATGACATATTGATCTATTCCAAGAATGCTGCAGAACATCGAAACCATATTCGAATTGTGTTGCAAACCCTATAGGAGAAGCAGTTGTTTGCTAAGTTCTCCAAGTGTGAGTTTTGGCTCACCGAAGTTGCCTTCTTTGGGCACATTGTATCATATTTAGGCATCCAAGTAGATCCAAAAGAAAATCCAAGCTATCCTAGATTGGAAACCACCGAAGAACATTGGAGAAGTAATAAGCTTCCTTGGTCTAGCTGGCTCTTACATGAGATTCGTGAAAGGATTTTCCATAATAGAAGCTCATTTGAAATAGTTGTTGAGAAAATACTCTCCTTTTGTTTGGACTGAGGAACAACAAAGAAGCTTTGATCAGCTAAAGTAGGTATTGACTCATGAACCCGTCCTAACCCAACTCGAGTCTGGCAAAGACTACACAGTCTATAGTGATGCATCGCATCTCGAGTTAGGATGTGTTCTTATGCAAGAGGGCAAGGTCATAGCGTATACTCGACAACTTAAGCCACATGAAATAAACTATCCTATGCATGACCTGGAATTGGCTGTAGTTGTTTTCGCGCTAAAATTTTAGGGGCATTATCTCTATGGGGAGAAATGCTACCTCTTTACCGGTCACAAGAGTCTCAAATACTTGTTAGCTCAGAAGAAGTTGAACCTTCAACAACGGAGATGGATAGAACTCCTCAAAGAATATGATCTTGTTATTGACTACCATCCGGGAAAGGCCAACATTGTAGCTGATGCACTCAGCCGCAAACCTCAGCCTGGTAAGTACTGTTATTGATCATTAAACCTTATATTTTTATTGTATCGAACTCATTGAATAATCATTATATTGTAGCCCCTCGTGCTATAAAAGCTCATTTCTTACTTCAAAAACATCGTTGCCTAGTAGCTAAACTCCAGGTTCAGTCTACTATCGTATCAATTAAAGCTTTGCAAGATCAAGATCCTCAATTACAATCCCTTGTTTCCAAACTATAAAGTGGAGATGAATCTAACTTCAAAATTAATTCTGAAGGTCTTTTGTGCTATCGTGATCTGGTTTACGTGCCCAACAATGAATCTCTCCATATCGACATACTAAAGGAAGCTCACTCAAGCTCTTTTTCTGTACACCTTGGTTCGGTGAAGATGCATAAGGACCTCCAGGAACTGTATTGGTTGCTAGGCATGAAACGAGGCATATTTGATTTTGTGTCTATGTGCTTTATGTGTTATCGTATCAAGGATGAGCATCGTGCACCTACCGAACTATTGCAACCTATCGATTTACTACAGTAGAAATAGGAGAAAATCACTATGGACTTTGTCAGTGGCTTGCCTTTGACTCCCGTTAAACATGATATTGTATGGGTCATTGTAGATTGTTTCACCAAGTCAGTACACTTGGTCAATTGGAATGGATTCGAGCGGACATTGGTACGGGTGGATTACAGTCCTTAGGCTATGACCTTTATATTGGCGAGGCAGAGGGATGATGTGTTGGTCAATTGGCGAGGAGGAGGGACTAGACTTTTATTGTCTTGGCGAGGCGTAGGGATTCGCGTATCTACTATCTTGAGCCAATTCAAGGGTTAATATTGAATTAAAGGACTATTGATATTGAACTTTGACATGTTATCATTGGGTATTGATGCATTGTTATTGATCATGGATACATTGTCATTGAAATAATGATAAAGCATGCATTTGAATGCATATGGCTTATTGATATCGTTTATGACTACCTCACTAGGCAAAATATGCCTAATACATTCATATTCATACGTTTTCAGGTTAAGCAAGGTTCGAACGGAGATCGGACAAACTTTTGAATGTTTTGGGCAAGTCACCAAAGGTTATTGTATTGTATACCTACTTTACGTACTTCTAGAATGGTGGCATAATGGTTGAATAAGTCCCTTTTAGCCTTTGAGAAGCATGTATGATATGTGTGATAAAGGTATGCTAAAAAGGCCTAAAATGAACTTTTGGTATTGGCTAAATAGGGTTAAAACATGCATATTGGGCTAAAAGGTGGGAAACTAGGTAAATGGATTCAAAATGCTTTGAGATTTTGCATACTATCAAAAATGGCTATTAATGATTCTCTGGTAAAATTTCATTTCTTTTGGACTACATCTGATAGGTTAAGCAGATTAAAAACCAGTTAAAATATGTTATTAAAGAGCAGAGCATACCAATACGGGTGATGACGTATCTGTAGGGTCTTGCATTTTTGGACCAAGTCAACATTGGTCAAAGGGGCATACCGATACTGTATAGTTCAATCGATACAGACTTTATTCACTGGAATTTTATTGTAGCACCGTACCGATACGTCTAGAAAGTGTATGGCTACAGTATATTGAACCTGAAGGGAAATGAATTTGTTGGTTACGCTTACTGATACTATATATCAGTAAGGGCATAACCATTTTAACAGTCATTGTGGGCGTACCGAAATGGTATAGGTTGTACCGGTACGGTAAAATGTTCTGAAATTCTTGAAAGTTGACATTAAGCTGAACTTTATCGATACGGCTACACAGCGTATTGGTACGAGGTTGGTTAATTCTGTTATAAGCGATTAAAATAAATTCTTAGACTTTATAGATTAGTCTTGTAATAATGAAAGAGTAAATTGGATAGGTGAACGACCTCTGAATACACTAAAATTCTACAAGATTACTATTTATATGCTTAATTCCACGTTAGTAAAATCTGTTAAGGACCTATAATTTATAAAAAATTATGTTTTAGTCCCTAAAATTTGTAAAAGTTTAAAATTGGTCCAGAAAATGATATGACTAATTGTGTACCGATCCCTTAATAAATCATAGGCTAACGAATAAAGCACTGTATCGAACATTGAACTACCTTCCGGTAACACACTCTGACCCGGTTCTCTACTAGGCCAGGAAAAGGGTGTTACAGTAAAGCATTTGTAAAATTGTAATCTAAGGAAATGGTACGAACACATGTGTAGGGTATAGGTATGAACTTTGGCCTTACCGGTACGTGATTGGGGACCATATCAGTATGGGTCGACCTGTACCGGTACTTGTGGAAATTGAGGATTTCTCATCAGCTATATTAGTATCCGTACGTGTGTAAGTACTGGTACCCAACGAAATAATCTATAGAGATAATTAATGAGGATGAGTATTGTGCGCTTCTATAAGGATTAATAACTTGGTAAACATTGGGTGGCTTGATGATGATGGTAATAGCAACCGTAGGGATCCTTGGTGGATCGTATGGTGTTGTGTGTTGTGTGGTAGATGTGTCCTTGCTATGTGCTGATATGGACACCTAGATAGTCGAGTCATCTTTAATTGATAGGATCCGAATACCTAGTAAGGGAATGAGTGTGTTGTAACACCATGGTTGAAGATTTCTAAATATAGGATCTCGATGATGTGTGGACGTGGGCCTCATTCAAAGATGCTTGATAAGAGATCCCGGGCATGGATGTAGGATCCCAATGATATGTAGACGCAAGCCTCATCCATACAAGAGTACAATCTCGATGTTGTGTGGTTCTAGGCCTCACATAGAGTGTACGATCTTGATTCTGTGTGGACGCGGGCGTCACTCCAGGTTTATGGTATGACTTGTGAGCTTTCTCTCGGATGATCAAGTGTGATCCCGAGTATGGTTGGGCCTTGTGGGCCATGTATGATGTTTTGATATATTGAGAGCATGTGTTTAGGCGACTAGTGGTAGAGCCACGTGTTTAATTATCTCTTCTTACTGCTAGTACTAGCTTGCATGATTATGTTTATGATTAGCATGAAGTATAGTAGAGTAGATGTGTACCTCTGAGCTTTGTAAGCTCAGCGCTCGAAATCATTGTTTCCGTACCTAGGTTGATCATCGGATTATGGAATTGAGGATAACTATCAGTACGAGATTCTAGAATGTGATAATCTTCAAAGTATGGTAATTGTGCTTAGTGGGCTATGTATTCATAGGACCTTACGTAGTTGAGTCTGTAATTCTTACTTTTGAAATTGTATTAATCAAGTCGAATGCTTTCATGCTTTAAATTAAAGTGGAGCTCCTTTGTAAAGATTTAAATTGTTTATGTATGTTTTCAACTATTAGATCTAAATGTTTTTAAAATTACTTGTTTGGAATAAACCCAATTTGAGAAATTTTATGGATTTAGTTTGGGCTTGATGCCCAAATGTGACATTCGGGTCGAGGGTGTTAGAAAGACGCTCTCTGGGTATCCGGATCCCATCAACCAAGGTAACTCTACCAAACAAGTGCCTTTAAGTGTCACACAACATTTACTTTATCCCCCAAGGATCCCTATTGTTACTATTACAAACAAGTCACCCAAGGCTTTACCAAGTATTTACCCATTATGCTTGTATGCGAGGTTTAAATCTTGGTTTCTTAGTTTTACTATTTGTTTTACCACATTAGAAGCCCATTGAGCCATAGTCCTCGAATTATTAGCCCCCCAAACTTAAAACCTAATTTTTGGGTAGATTGCCCAGTGGGTACCGGTACTAGCCCTCGTGTACCGGTACGGTACCCCTTGGATACGGGTACTCACATGCGTACTAATACGAATTAAGCTTACTAGAATTTCTCAAAACTATAACATACAAATATAGGTTGACCCGTACCGATACCAACTTGCATGACATACCGGCACAAGTTGAACACCATATCGATACCCCTCTCTCAGCTCATCCAATAAAATGGTGTTCTTTAAACCCAAAACACTAGGGTATCAGTACTACTATCGAAGCCCAGAAATAGCTTCCTAGGCTCTAAAAATCACTTCCTAAGCCCTCAGTTCACAACCATTAACCTCCAAATTTGATCATATATCTTATGGGAGTATTTAGGGTGGTTTAATACCATTTTTACAAGTTTTTAACACTTAATCCGAGTTTTACTATTAAAGAGGGTCTCAAGCATTTAACATCCAAAAACAATCATACATATCAAATCGAGCAAACAAGACATCATCCTTAGGATGTGCATGAAACCAAGGAGTTAGTAGTGTACTAACCTTGATTTAAAAGCTGGAAACGAAGCTCCAAACCAACTCCTTATACCTTCTTCTTCCCAAGCTCCTTGGAAGAATTACCAACTTCTTTCACTACACAAGGAAGTTATAAAATGAGTTACAAATTGTAGAAGAAGATAAACCAGCTGAAACTTACTCTCAAGCTAGAAGAACGAGATTGACTCTCCTCAAACCATTTTCCTCAAAACCCCCTACTAAAACCCATTTTCTCATCCACCACCAAACTTAATGAAACTTACCTTGAAATATAGATCCTTGGGTGGAGGACAATTTCTTCTCAACCACAACTCTGAGATTCTTACTTGAAAAAATATATTACACTTTTACTTGGCTTTTTTGTAAGAAAATAGGGAAAAAAGATGGAGAACAAGCCAAGGAACAAGATGATATCATTCCCCCAAACTTTCTATAGAAAAACTAAAGAGACAGCCTTACCTCTTCAAAAATAGGGTGAATTTACCTCCTTGTCCCTTGTGTCTTCCTTCTAACCCATTCTCAACCCAAGGCCCATGTCAAATAAAAAGAAAGGAGCCCACAAAGGCTCTCAAATGCCTAAACTCCCACCAAAATGCAAATCCCACAACTCGGGTTAAACTGAACCTCTTATTCCAAAATCTACATCATTACAACTCTCCCCTCTTTAAAGAAAATGTTATCCTCAAAATTTACCTGATGAAAATAGATGCGAATAAAGCAACCTCATATCCTCTTCGGTCCCTCACATAGCCTTCTCAACTATATGGTTCCTCCACATCATCTTAACTAAAGGTATACAATTTTTTGACTCCCTTAGCCAAAACTCTTATCGTTCTTCCTCATAGGTCAAGTCAGTATTGATCTCAATCTCCTCATGTAGGATAATATGCGAAGGATCAGAGTAGTAGCGTCTCAACATAGGCACATGAAACATATTATGAATGTGCACCATATCCGGAGGTAAGGCTAAATGATAAGCCACGAGTCTAACCCTATCAAGAATCGCATATGGCCCAATAAACCTTGGGCTAAACTTGCCCTTCCGCCCAAAGGGGATTACTCTTTTCCACGGTGACACCTTTAGGAACACTTTGTCACCAATCTCATACTCGATATGCTTACGCTTCTGATCTACATAAGCCTTTTAATGATCAAAGGCCACTTGCAATCTTTCTTTGATAATATGAACCTTCTCTTCAATTTTTCTAATCAAATATGATACCACAATCATTCTCTCATTGAGCTCGGTCCAACACAAGGGTGTTCTACATTTACGTCCATATAAGGCCTCAAATGGAGACATCTTGATGCTCGATTGGAAACTATTGTTATAGGCAAACTCAGCAAGCAGTAACTACTCTTTCCAACTCTTTTCAAAATCAATGACACAACACTGAATCGGATCCTCCAAAGTCTAGCTAACTTGCTCAAGCTGACCATCGATCAGAGGGTGAAAAGTAGTAGTAAAATGCAACTTTGTATCCAAAGCCTCGTGTATCTTCTTCCACAACCTTGCCGTGAACTAGAGATCTCTATCTAATATGATCGATGATGGCACTCCATGCAACCTTACAATCTCTTGGATGTATAATTGCGCCAACCTCTCAAGCATAAAATCTATACGCACTTGCAAGAAATGAGCATACTTGGTCAACCGATCTACTATAAACCATATAGCATTACATTTTCTTTGGGTCAACGGCAAACCCGTCACAAAATCTATGGTCACATGATTCCACTTCCATTGTGGAATCTAGATAGACTGAAGCAAGCTTGAAGGAACTTGTTGTTCGGCCTTAACTTGCTGACAAGCTAAGCATCTGGTCATAAAATCAATACATCTTTTTTATACTAGGCTACCAATAAAAAGGGTGAAGGTCTTGGTACATCTTATTGCTACTCAGATACATAAAAAATGGACTATGGTGCTCCTCTTAAGGATACAGTCCCATAAATCCACCAAGGCTGGGATACACAACCAACCTTTGAAGTACAAGATCCTACCATCCTGTACCTCAAAATCAGATGTCATGCCTCTCTGAACCATCTCTATCTTTGACACCAACTCCTAATCTAATACTTGTGTTCTCTTAATCTCTTGCACTAAGGTAGGCTCCACACAAAGCTCGACCAACGACCCACCATCCTAGCCATCCTCAATCAGGTAAACATCGCCCTCAAGTTCGATATAGAATTTTAGCTTAAAGTATCAACCACCATATTAACTTTACCGGGATAATACTCTACGATACAATCATAGTCCTTTAACAACTAATCCATTGTCTTTGCCTCAAATTCAATTATTTTTGGGTGAGGAGGTACTTCAACCTCTTCTGATCAGTGTAAATATAGCACTTCTCTCCATACAGATAGTGCCTCCAAATCTTCAATGTAAAGATAACTACGACAAGCTCCAAATCACGCGTAAGGTAGTTCCGTTCATGAGGCTTAAGTTGTCTCGAGGCATAAGCAACCACTTTAGACTATTACATTAGAACACAACCAAGCCCATTCAATGAAGCATCACTAAACACGACATAATCCTTTCTTGGCTTGGGTTACATCAAGACCGGAGCCTTCGTAAGATAAGCCTTTAATTTCTTAAAGCTTCGTTGTCTTCTCTCATTCCACTCAAATAGAACTCATTTCTGTAACAACTTGGTCATAGGTGTCGCTATGATATAAAAGCCCTTGACAAAACTGTGGTAATATCTGGCAAGCCTAAGGAAACTATGGGCTTCCGCGATATTCCTAGATGGCTTCCAATCTACCATTACATAAATTTTTTACAGATCGACATGGATTTCGTCTGCTGCAACAATATGGCCCAAAAATGCCACCTTAGAGAGCCAAAATTCACATTTATTGAACTTGGAAAAAAGATGACTCACTCTCAAGTTCTAAAGGACTACAAGAAGATGATAGTTGTGCTCCTCCTCCGAGCTTGAATAAACCAAGATGTCATCAATGAAGACCACCAAAACTGATCTAGGTAGGGCTAGAAAATCTGGTTCATCAAGTCTATAAAAGTGGCAAGTGCATTGGTATGCCCAAAAGGCATTACCAATAACTCATAATGTCCATACCACATCCTAAAAATAGTTTTCTGAACATCCTCTTCTACTACCTTCAACTGGTAGTAACCCGACCTCAAGTCGATCTTTGAAAACATACGGGAACCTCTCAACTGCTCGAACATGTCATCAATCCTTGGTAGGGGATAATGGTTCTTCACCGTTACCTTGTTGAGCTGACAATAATCAATGCACATCCTCATTGAACCATCCTTTATCTTGACAAACAATATCAGTTTATCCTGGGGTGAGATGCTTGGTCGAATAAATCCTCTTTCCAACAAATATTGAATTTGATTCTTTAACTCTCTCAACTCCGTTGGTGCTATGCGATATAGGGCAATGGACACTGGTGTCATAATTGGCATCACATCTATCCAAAACTCTAGCTCACGATCTAGAAGTAGTCTGGGTAACACTTCTGGAAACACATTGGCAAACTTTCTAATAGTCTAAAGGCTCCTAAGCATCAAACTCTTAACACTTGTATCTACCACATGAGCCAAGAAGGCCTCACAACCTTGTTAGATCATCTTTTGTGCCGCCAAGGCCGACACTATATTAGAAAGGCGAGGGTTTCTCTAGCCTTTTACCACCAACTTGGCCCTGTCCAAACCACGAAGCTTAAGACTCTTTACTCTACAGCCTAGACACGCATCATGCTCAAACAACTATTCAATCCTTAAGTTAACATCAAACTCTTGAAATTGTAACACCATCAGATTAGCCATAAACCTCTGATACACCTTATCTACTAACACATCATATCCAAAAGAACTCATCATACGAACTCCTATCTCAAGATCCTCGGTAAGAATACCTTATTGCTGAGATATTCTACTATAGATATAGGAATAGGTAAACCCCAAATCTACAAGAGCAATAGAGACTAAAAATAAGGTAAACATACTTGAGATGACATTGGTAGCCTCGTGGTTCACCTGAGCCTTGACTGCAAACTGTCTCGTTGGTTCCCTTATTGTGGACTAAAATGTACCCCCACTATGATGTCAAGACATATGGCTTGTCCCTTCTCTAGCAAAGCCCCAACCCCTCTAAGTTGGATAAGAGATCCTCCGAGTCTAGACCAGAATGGTGTCCAGCAACTATCAGATAATGATTCAGAGATCCACAACTATAGCAAACTCTAGATGTCCCCCAACACTTGTCTCTATGCTTACACCTACACTGATCACAAACCGATATGCCCGTACTCTTTTGTGAGCCCTCTGGAGTTATCATGGATGAAGATGACGAAGGCCTCCTACGGTCAGCAGACTCTGACCTACAGTATGATCTAGCAAATTGACTAGAAGCTCTTTTATTCTGATTCTATTGAACTCTACTCCTCCGAGAGTGAGACTGTAACTAGTTAGGTTGGGTATAATTCCTTCCACTCGAGCCTCCTTACCCACTAGCCTGACTATAGGTAAAGCCTTAAACTTGCTCAAGTGATTTGACACTAGCGGTTAAATTTGAAAACACCTTTGGTGGGTCAGCCGTCAAGTAGGTTTGGATGTCCTTACTTAAACCTTTCTAAAACCTCTTACACCTTATTTTCTTTGTAGCAACCAACTCTGGGGCATACCGACTCAACTACAAAAACCCTTGCTCGTACACAAACAATAACTGATTCCCTTAGACCAAATGGGTAAACTGATCCCTTAAACAATTAATGTGAGCTTTACCCACATATTTCTTCTTGAACTCATCCAAGAAATTATACCACGAATGATGATTAGGGTACAATCCCAACTCTACAGTTTTCTACCATTTTCATGTATTCTTCTTCAATAGGGAAATAACATATGTCAACTTGTTCTCAAGTTCCAACCTCATATGTCTCAAGATCCAGTGGGTGTCGCTCAACCACTGATCTACCTTAATCAGATTATCTTGTCCTATTTCGAGGAAATCTATTGCACCATGGCATTACACCCTTTCTACCGGTGCCTCATGAGAGGTAGCCGAAGGCCTAAGTATGGCCCTCACAATCCGGTTAAGGGCTTGATGCAGATGAGAGAAATAATTAGCACCCCGACCACTCTTGTCTTCTGACATCTCTTCCGTGTCAGGAACATAATCCTAATTGTAGCTCCCTTCACAAGATCCCCAACTCTCTTCATGGTCTCGTGCCCTCCTTGGCATGATAACTTTCTGCACAAGCAAACAAAAAGGGTTACACTATCAAATATTCAGCTTAAACGAATACAACTTTAACTTATGGGCAACGTATTTGCTAGACACCTATTTACCACTCTAGATAATCCCCAAGATTTTCTTAGAATTGGCTAAATCTAGGCTCTAATACCATTAAATGATGCGACCCCATTTTTAAATGAAAATTCAAAAATCGCTAAAAGATAAGTTCTTTTCCTTTTCTCTTTTGGAAAATATAAAAACGAGTAATTCTTTTAAAAATCGCGTGTTTGAAAATAAAAAGACTTGGAGTCGCCACCGGCCACTAAGGTAGTCTGGACGTCATAAAAACCAGAGATTCATTCAAAAGTCAAGTTCAGGAGTTGGTTACGTGTGGGGAAGGATTAGCACCCCCATCACGCCCGACAATAGGTACCAAAATATATGTTGCTTTTAATTGATGGAAATTATCAAAATTTAAATTGACTTTAATTAAATGGTTTGTGACTGAATATAAACATTAAATAAACGGGCTTTGTCAAATTGGTAAATTTGAATTAATTAAACATTTAATTAATAAGGGTGATGATACCTCAAACCATAGATTAAACCGACATCGAATAAGCCTGACTACCGTGTTAATTTATTTTTTGAATTTCGTTCATCACCTTTATGCATGATGCAAGCAATTAATAATGATGTTATGCCTTGTCAAAATTTTAACTTAAATTACATTTACCTTTAGACGGTAATAATTAATTCGAATATTTTGTCAACATCCAATGAGCCAGGACTATTACGACACAAATATCGGAATTAATAAATACCTCATTTTATAAGTTAAGTTAATTAATCAAGTGCATGTCTATCAAAACATTAAAGTCATATAAATGACAATTAAAATGCATGACAAGGAAAAACTTGAAATTAAAGCCCTAGTGTAACGCCCTGATTTTTGGGCCTAGCGATTTTGGGGGTTATTAGACGGTTCGGTGGACCGGGTTAGATATTCGAGTCGGATTCGGGACGGTACATTTTTTGGTAAGATAAAAATATGGAAAATAGTTAAAAATCATATTTTAATATATAATTATTTTTAAGGGCCAAACAATCAAGATTTTATCAAAAACAAGAGGTGGGAGACTGTTTTACTCAGATTCTTGATGAGTATTTGTTTATTCAACTTTGTTTTACAAAATCTCATTGAAATCTTAAGTTTTCTAAACTTTAAACAAGCCAATTGAGGGAGAAATCACATAACAGGAGTAAGTTCCATGATCTCCTCTGTTAAATGGTTCTTTATTGATATTCCCAAGTATTTTATCCTTAATTTATAGTTATAATCTAATTTTGTGTTTTATTATGGATTTAATTGAGTAAAAGTTATAAAATGATGAAAGATTCGTATTGAATCTGATTTCCAGTGTTATGGATTGTTTTTGAATATATTTTGGATGTAAAATGATGTTGATAAGTTGATTTTATCAATGGAATCCCGAAACTCTTGAGTCTCTAATTGTTTAGGTTGCTAGATTTGTGTTCTTTAGGTGTTTTGGTGGCTGCCTGAATACAGGGGATGTTAGATTGATTTGATTCTATTTCTGGATGTTAGTTGTAGTTAAAAGTGGAGTTAGATTGTTAGGTTGTGGTTGGGTTGTGTTTGAGAAGGTTTTGATGATGATTTCGGTTGTTGTGGATGGGTAATTTTTAGAGGATTGTAGAAATCTGAGAGGATTTGTTGTTGTAGTGTTTTGAATGCATAGAGATGCATTAATACTCTGTTGTGTTGTGGTCAAAGTAGGGGAAGTTGATCCGGAAGTGATTGATGAAGCGTTGGAAGCTTCGGACACTTGATTCTGCGGCAGCGAATCAAGGTTTCGTGTATTGGTGAGTGAGAACGTGGATTCCAGCTTTGGAATGTTTTAAAGATGGTTTATGAGAGTTTAAACTTAGCTTGATACGTTGGTTTAAACTCGGAAGTAAGTAAAAGTGGATTTTCTCTCTCGGCCGTGTTAATGTTAAATGGTTTTAAGCACTTGTTTTGATTTGCATGTTACCTACTATTTAAGCATGTTTTAAAGTATTTGATATACTGTATTTGAGCATTAAATGCTGAAGGATGCACATGGTAAGTGATCCTTGTAAATATATTGTTCATACTTGTGGTTTAAAGCATGGTTGTTGCTTTGGATAAATGGTTTGGTTTTATGCTTGTTAAAAACATTGAGGTAAATGTTAAATGGTAAATCATATTGACAAGTAATGTGGTTTTAAAACTGTTATCGGATATAGTTGGCCGGCCATAGGATTGAGTGCGCTATAATAAGTCACTTTGGATGTTGAGCGGTTTATATGGTATGCTGAATACTTCATCCAAGTACCCTAACAATTGAGGGGTTATATGGTACCAAAAATTCCCGTTGGTGGATTAAGCGTCTAACCGATGATTGGGGTTGGTGTCCTTGTGGGTTGAAAGTGTACCCGGTTGTTAATGTACCGCGATTGTGATTGTATCGCTATTCCGGTTGAGATGGCTTGAAGTGTTGGTTGAACACCTGTTGAATTTGTGTATCTGATGAACTCTTTTGGGTATTGGACTTGTTAAATGATCACTTGTAAGCCAATATAATTGTTAATGTAGCATTGGAAGGTTTATGTTGTATAATGTGATTTATACATGTACTCTTTAAGCTTTGCATATGGTTGTTATGTGTGGGAAGGCTTAAATTGAGTTTAGCAATGGTTTTGTTGTTGGTTAATGATACATGTTGCATATGGTTTAGTATGCTGGTTTTGAAAGTGTTTAAGTACATGGGTTTTAATGCATGATGTTTTATATGATGAAAAATATGATTTGAAATGAGATTTTCAATGTGCTATTGAAAAAATGGTTTTAAATGCATTGATGGTGTGTTATACTCGAGCACTCCTCACTACGCCTAGTGTGTTTACGCTCTTTTTATCCATCAATGCATAGAACTAAGGTCTTGGAAGGCAGCAAGAAGTAAGGGGATCCTAGCAAGACTTGGTTATCAAAGTATATTTTGGATTAGACTATAAGAATAAAGGCAATGGGGTACTTGTTTTGGTTTTGTGAGATGCTTTGTTGAACTCCCTGTTTGAGCATTATTGCTTGGTAGCACTTGAGTTGTAAATGGCCTCTAAAGGTTATTTTTGGTGTTGGTTTACATTTTGAAATGTTGCTTGAAAGGAAAATTAGGATGCATGCCTATAGATTTACTCTTGGCGCAAGATGCCACGACATGATGTTAAATTTTGATGCTAAGTCGTGTATGGTATGCCAAGTATGTTAGTAGTGCGTTCCAAGGATGTTGGGGTGGTCTGATTATGTTAATTGCATGCTAAACTAGCTAAAAGTGTCATTACATGACCAGGCGTACCGATACGCGGGGGACCGTATCGGTACGGCTGGGCATTTTCAAGCACAGGTTTTCAGTACGGATGCTAGGTGTTTCGATACAACTAGTCCATTTTAGCCTCGCGTACCGGTACAAGAGAGGGTGTTTCGGTATGGGTTTTAGTCACTGGAATTTTCTTTTTGAGTAAACCGCGCATACCGAAACACCACAATACCGTATCGTTACGATTGTCAACTTTTCTATACTACTAGTTATGCGTATCGATACGGTTGTATGGTAATTCTGTTATTGTCATGGAAATGAAGTTCTATTTTCTTTCATTTTGGTCCCCGAATATTGTGGATACAATTGAGTGAGTTTAGATGAATGTATCGACTTGATTTTAAACGTGTAAGCTTGAAACCTGTTTAATTTAAGATCGGTAACGTAAAATTTGCTAAGTCCCTGTTTTTTGCTGAAATTGCGATTAGGTCCCTAAAGTGCAATCTTAATCAATTAGATGTTTATTTGACGCCTGATTAAGTTTAGTTTTCACCAGCTATTGGCATGAACATGTAGGGTTTTAATTAAGCATTTAGATAAGTTAAAAGGAAAAAAAGGGTCACATTTTTGGGTTTTTCTCACAGTTTACTTCGGTAAACCTAATGTAACTCGCTCGGGTCGGTCTTGCGACTAGGTCGGGTCAAAGGGGTTACATTTGGTGGTATCAAAGACAGGTTTGCGATAGGTTGGGATGTTATATTTGATCGTTTGCTGTTGTTTGTTGTGCACGGTGCTTGTTTTTTATGTTTGGTGATAATTGGAAGATTGACATGATTATTGTGATGTTGTTATGAGCTATAATCTGATGTTGATATGCACGGTGGTTGAAATATGCACGCTGATTGTTTATATTATGTTGGGAAAATTTGGAAAAAAACCTATTTCCTTATTATTATAGTCTGGAAAGTTTTGATTTTTGAAATAGAAGTCTTGGATCCTTGCTTGAAGCTGGCCTAATTGTTTTGTTTGAAATAATTATCATGCCTTAGATATATTTTAGCTCGATAGGACTGAGGAGAGAGTTGTGATCGGGTACGGTTGTTGCTACCACTGGGCAGGACGCTGAGGGGGATGTTGTACCTCCTGGAGGGCTGCCACCGCCCCTACCTAATCCACTTGAGGTAGTGGAGCAAGTGCCACCTGTACTGGCTGGGCCAGGGATGGGTGATATGGCATTGTTGATACAGGCCATGACCAGTACCTTTTAGGCAGCAGTTGCAGGTGTTCGTGTGCTAGCACCACCGGTTGAAGGGCAGGGTTTGTCGCTTGAGTGTCTATGCAGTTTGGGCAGAGTTGAGTTTTGAGGGCTAGTTGGCCAATACTAAGAGGATATTGGGCTAGATAGGGTGTACTGATACTCGTAAGCTGGCCTGTGATGTTTTTTTGCTGCAGAGTGATGCATATACATGGTGGACTACTATGATATCAGGTATGGCGGTCGAGGATGTGACCTTTGAGTTCTTTTGTGAAGCTTTCTAAAAGAAGTATTTGGGGGTCCGATATTAGGACAATAGAAAGCTTGAGTTTATGGCTTTGGTACAGGTAGTATGTCTATTACGGAGTACGAGGTGCAGTTCATAAGGTATAGTCAGTATGTACCTAAATTGGTTCCTGATGAGTGTAAGCAATGCGATCGATTCCGCTATAGGCTTGTGCAAGAGGTTAAGACATACATGCTCGCTGCTGATTATACCAATTTTGATGTGTTGGTTTCGCGAGCCAAGGATGTAGAGTAGAATCTGGGTTTGGCTTTTGGGTCGCGAGGTTTTAGCTCAAGTAAGAGAGTTGTTGTTGTTGGTTTAAGCGGTGGTCAGGCTAAAAGGCACCGTGATAAGAGGTTTTGCCCGGAGCTGAGGCATGTCAGATGTGTTGTAGGACGTGGAGTCTAAGGGCAGGGTGCCCAGGTTAGAGCTCCATGTAACACTTGTTTGGTTTGTGGATTCTGAGATCATTTGAGGCGAGATTGCCTGCGTCTGGACAGTGAGGGTCAGGCACATGCGTCTGTTGTAGCCAATGCTTGTTGGAGTTGTGGGTCTGAAGACTATCAGAAGCGTGATTGTCTGTTGTTGGCTAGAGGTGGGCAGGGTGTTGTACCTGTTGTTGCTCCGTAGCGGGGTCGTGGTCGTGGGCGTGGGCGTAGACCGTTTTAGTGTCGAGATAGTAGGTAGAGGATTGTGGCTCATACTGTTGCTATCCAGCCCGATGAATGAGGACCGTCTAGGGCGTATGCGCACCGTGAGGGTCACAATAATATCGATGTAATTGTAGGTACTTTTACTTTACAATCATTTTCATTGTATTCGTTTGTTGATTCTGGTTCTACCCATTCATAAATATTGGGTGAGCATGCTAAGTTGCTTGACATGTCTGTTGAAATTCTTAATGTGGGTGTTAGAGTGACTAGTTCTCTTGGGGAGACAGTCGTGGTTAGGAGGTTGTATTATAGGTGTCCGCTGATGGTTCAGGGACATGAGTTTGTCGTAGACTAGATGGAGTTGCCATTATATGGTTTTGATGTGATTTTGGGTATGGATTGGTTAACTAAACATCGAGTTGTGGTGGATTTTGAGACCAAACGGATATTCTTGAGGTTTTCGGATGATTACGAGGTGGTGGTGGTTGGTGAGAATACCAAGTTTTTGTCTAATGCTGTTTCGGCTTTGGAAGCAAGTCGAATGTTGGATTCGGGATGTCAGGCTTTCTTGGCCTATGTTATGAATCCTGGAACCAAGGAGTTGAGAGTGCAGGATATTTGCACTGTATGTGAGTTTTTGGCCATTTTTCTTGAAGAGTTGTCGGGGTTGCCACCAGACTGTGAAGTCGAGTTTGGCATTGAGTTTTTTGCAGGTATAGAACCAATATCGATTGCTCCATATCATATGGCCCCAAAGTAGTTGAAGGAATTGAAGACGCAACTGCAAGAGTTACTGGATCAAGGCTTTATTAGGCTTAGTATTTCACCGTGTGGCGCGCCGTTGTTGTTTGTAAAAAAGAAAGATGGTACGTTGCGGATGTGTATAGACTATCGGCAATTGAATAAGTTGATGATAAAGAACAAGTATACCTTAACGCGGAAAGATGATATGTTTGATCAGTTCAAGGGTACCTCAGTGTTTTCTAAGATAGATTTGAGGTCGGGTACTATTAATTGAAGGTGAAGGAGGTGGATGTGCCCAAGACAGCATTTCGTATGAGGTACGAGTATTACGAGCTTTTGGTGATGCCATTTGGTTTGACCAATGCACCAGTTGCTTTCATGGATATGATGAACCATGTGTTTCATGAGTTTTTGGATCAGTTTGTGGTTGTGTTTATAGATGATATCCTTGTGTACTCTCGTACAGGGGATGATCATGATAGCCATTTGCGAATTGTGCTTCAGAAGTTGCTAGAGAATCAGTTATATGCCAAGTTCAGCAAATGTGAGTTCTGGCTTAGGGAGGTTGTATTCATTGGGCATGTTGTGTCGGCCGAAGGAATTCGTGTTGATCCGCATAAGGATGAGGCTGTGATGAGTTGAAAGGTGCCCAAGTCTATGACAGAGGTTATGAGTTTCCTTGGTTTGGCTGGTTACTACCGTAGGTTTGTGGAAGGATTATCCAGTTTGGCGGCTCCTCTAACTAAGTTGCTACAGAAGAATGTTCGGTTTGAGTGGACGAAAGATAGACAACAAGCTTTCGAAAGGTTGAAGGAAGCCTTGCACAAGCTCCAGTCTTAGTTCAACTAGAATCGGGAAAGAAGTTCATCGTTTATTGTGATGCGTCGTATGTCAGGCTTGGTTGCGTGTTGATATAGGAAGGTAAGGTAGTTGCGTACGCATCTAGGCAGTTAAAGGTGCATGAACGTAACTACCCTACCCACGATCTTGAGCTTGCAGTGGTGGTGTTTGCTTTGAAAATTTGGAAGCATTACCTCTATGGGGAGAAATGTGTGGTTTTCACGGATCATAAAAGTTTGAAGTATTTGATGACCCAGAAAGAGTTGAACCTAATACAACGTAGGTGGTTGGAGTTGTTGAAAGATTATGATTTAGCCATTGAGTATCATCTAGGTAAAGCTAACGTGGTAGCTGATCCTTTGAGCAGAAAGGCGGCGGTGGAGTTGAAGGTTATGTTTGCATGTTTGCGTGTGACATGTGACGATGGGTTGTTGGCTGAGTTGCAAGTGAAGTCGTCCTTGTCACATTTGATTAAGGAGAAGCAACCGTATGATGGGAGTTTGGTACTTCATGTAGAGGATATCAGGGATGGGAATCCTACGGAGTTTCATTTCAATGATGATGGGGTGTTGTGTTTTAAGGGTCGAATTGTGGTGCCTGAAGATGAAGAGTTAAGGCATACTATTCTAACCGAGGCGCATGCTAGTCCTTTTGCTATGACTCCCGGTAGTACCAAGATGTATCGAGGTTTAAAGGGGGGTACTATTGGGTTGGGCTGAAGAAAGATGTGGCTAATTTTGTTGCTCGATGCATGGTTTGTCAGTGGGTAAAAGCTGAGCATCAGTTTTCTTCTGGGTTGTTGCAACCGTTGAGAATACCGAAAGTGGGAAAGAATCACCATGGATTTTGTGTCTGGGCTGCCTTTGACGCTGACCAAAAAGGATTCCATTTGGGTTATTGTTGATAGGTTCATGAAGTGTGCGCATTTTGTGTCAGTGCATACTACGTATACCTTACACAGGTTGGTTGATTTGTACATCTCTGAGATTGTACGTTTGCACGGGGTACCCAAATCTATAGTTTCAGATAGGGATCCGTGGTTCACCACAAGATTTTGGGTGAGTTTGCATCGTGCTCTAGGAACTCAGTTGAGTTTTAGTACTTTATATCATCCTAAGTCGGATGGTCAGTCGGAGCGCGTGATTCAGGTCCTCGAGGATATGCTGAGGTGTTGTATTTTTTAGTACCAAGGAACGTGGGAGAAGCAGTTGCCATTAGTTAAGTTTGCTTAGAATAATACCTATCATGCTAGCATTCAGATGGCACCTTATGAGGCATTCTATAGTAGGAAATGTCGCACTCCTGAGTGTTGGGCAGAAGCGGGAGAAAAGTTTGCATCTATGCCTAATGTTTTGAAAGGCGCAACCGAAAAAGTAAAGTTGATATGTGAGCGCTTAAGAGCGACTGTGGATCGTTAGAAATCCTATGCGGATATGAAGCTTAGGGATATAGAGCACGATGTGGGTGATCGAGTGTTTTTGAAAGTGTCGCCCTGGAAAAAGGTGTTGCGGTTTGGGCGAAAAGGGAAGCTTAGCCCAAGGTTAATTGGACCATGCGTGGTATTTGAGCGTGTGGGTCTTGTTGCGTACCGTTTAAGGTTACCTCCGGAGTTGGGAAGGATTCATGATGTGTTCCATGTTTTGGTGTTGTAGAGGTATCGGTCGGATCCATCGCATGTCATGTCGGTGGAGGAGATCGAGTTGAGACCGGACTTATCTTATGATGAAGAACCGGTAAAGGTTCTTGATACTAGCAGCAAGGTGTTGTGTGGCAAGACAATCGAGCTTGTTAGTGTTGAGGAGGCCACGTGGGAATGCAAGTCGGATATGTTGAAACAGTTTTCGCACCTGTTTCCTTCAGGTAAATTTCGGGGATGAAGTTTCTTAAGTGGGGGAGAGTTGTAATGCCCCAGTTTTTAGGCCTAGCAGTTTTGGGGGTTTATTAGACGGTCCGGTGGATCGGGTTAGAGATTCGAGTCAGATTCGGGACCGTATATTTTTCGATAAGATAAAAATATGGAAAATAGTTAAAAATCATCTTTTAATATATAATGATTTTTGGTGGGAAATGTGACATTTTGGTTAGTGACCAAAATGTAATTTTTGAAAAACTATTTTAAGTGACTAAAATGAAAAGGTTCAAATTCTTAGAATCCTTAAGGAGCTAAATTACCAAGTGTTTATTGGTGGTTTCTCCCTTCAATTAAATCATTTTAAACATGTGTTTTAAAATGATGATTTAGAAGGATTAAAGATTAAAAGTTGATTATTGTTTTTTCAAAGAAATTCACGTAACTTTTCCTAACTCTTTTCTCTCCACTTCTTTTCTGCCAAACACAATAAATAACAATAAACAAATGGCTAATCATAGCCTTCCAAGTACCATTATTTGTCGACATAAACAACCTTGAAAAATAACCAGAACTCTCACAAGATCTATCAAGTGAAGTCTGCGTAACTATCCATTAAAGAATGTAAATTCCTCCAAGGAAGAAACTCACAAAGGAAAGAATAGATCACTCAATAATCGAGTTATAGAAAGTTAGCCCAAAAGAACACTATTTTTAGCAAAAAAAGAAAGGAAAAACACAAAGACCCAATGATTAAAGTCCAAATTTTAGAAATTGCTCAGACAAGCAGTTAGTTTTGAGATTTTGAAACCTTCAAAAGTTGCCTAAAATCACACAATATTGAAACCTCCAATTAGTAAATGTAAGGATACAAAGCTTGCAATTACTATAGCCTATCATATTATTTCTTTCTCCTTACAGCCTATCTTGAACCTTAATAATCCGCGTTTCCAGGCTTGTGAAGGTCACTTTATAACCTTCCCTCTCCTAGGAGGCAATTGTTAGTATATATGAACCGCCACCACACGAACACCAATCAACAAACCACCTACGAATGTACTAGTAGGTCGTGACCGTGCGAATAACCAGCTATCACCCATCGTGAACTCAACATGCGAATCCTCCTTAATTGACACGTGTCCACACCATTTCCAATCCCTTATAAGGGACCATTAACCTCTAAAATGGGAGAGGTATCTACACAGCTGAGATACACAGATCTCCAGATCTTTCTCATCTCCACAAAAAAAACTCTCTCACCACTGTCTGAACTACTTGCTGCTCCACCGAAGAGTGTTGCCACACTTTCATGATCAACAAATTGGATTCAAAAAGCATCATGAAAGCAATTAGAGTGATAGAAAATCTGGATGGTATGGTTGTTGTCTTTGGTATTTGTTTTTTTGTGTGTAGTTGAAAGTTGGTGGTTGTGACTTCTCTATAAGTTGCAATGCAACTAGAGTGCCAGGTGTTTCGTTTTGTTGTGCTGGGTATCGTAGGTGTTGGTTAGTGGTTGCGACCATGATTTTTGTTTTTGTATTTCACTGGTTATCCCTGAGTGTGTTGTGCTCTTTTCCTTCATTTAGGATTAGGTCAGTTTTTAACGAGACACACAACTCAGGTTAGGGTGTTTACATATTCTAATAAAAATTTTCTTGCCAAGAAAAAAAACATGAGAACCATCAAACCCGTCTGACCCGCCAGCTAAGCCTATTGTCTGGTTGTTAAGGCTAACCCTGGCAGCCCACGTGACCGGGCTAAAAAGCCTATCGGTTGAACCGATCAGTAATCATCACTATACCTAGCTCTGTCCTATCAAACAATATCATCCGCCTATAAATACTGATGATTTGAAAAGAACGACCAAGTGAAACCCCACATACAATGGCGAATCCAAAAAAACCATTATCACCTAGGCCAATATAAATAGAACAAGATTTACTAACAATTTATTATGTAGCCTTAACTTATTTGTGTAATTGTATCATTATTATTCAAGACAGATAATAAAAAAAAAGAAAATGAACCGTTAATATTAGGATAATTCCATAACATTATATGACAGCAAAAATTAAGGTATTTAGGTATTAATAATAATAATAATAATAATAATAATGATAATAATAATAATAATAATAATTGGCATAGGGTGGGTCCTGGCCTAGGTAAACCCAACCCTAGATTCGACACTGCCCACATACTAAAACCTCTGCCATCTCCCTCTCTACAATCATCAGTGGCTCTCCGCCACCTCAAAATTGGTGAACCACCTCAAACAACCATCAACCATCGCCTTCATCTTTACCTTAGCCACCGTCTTCACTCCCTATTTAGTATATGACATTTTGGACATCAATAAAGGTCATACAAATGTATATTGTTGAACCAAATTGAGTGAAAAACATTATAAATGAATAGATAAAAGTGACTAGAATTATTGAAAGGAAGGAATAAAAGGTGATAAAATAAATATTGCCTTTGAAATCTTATATTAACTAAGAAATATATGATATTGAGATTTTTTATATTTTGAAAATTTGACACTTTTAATACGGAGGATTATCAACAGAAGGTAAATTAGTAATTCAAACGTGATAATCATTTTTCAAAATCTCTTATTCTTTAAAAAAAAATATTGCTTTTTCCTGAATTAAACGAGCCTAGTGTTTGCAAAGGACAAAAAAGGGGGTAATTTGCTTGTTTGTAAAGTCACCCGAAATTCCACGGTTGAAAAGACATTTGTAACAAATATTCTCATTCGCAGTTACTTCACGTGGCAAAATATATTATTCCAAAAAACATATCTCATACATTTAACAATAATAAAAAGAGAAAGTAAAGCATATATAGGCAAGTGCCAAGAAAAAGCGTCTAAGACAGCAATGTTGCATGCATTATTTTATTCCTGCTTATCAAAGAAGCTTTTGGATAGGGCCACATAAACAAACATTAATCAAAAACATATAGGGTAAATTAAGAATCCTAATAACACTTTCAGTAAAAAAACGAATGATGTTCATCTCAAGAGGTCTGGGTTCATTCATTATATCTGTAAGATGTGTGCATTGTCAAAAAATTAGTAATATGTATGAACAGATACACTACCTTATAATCACTTTTAAACTATTAAAAAACACAATAATAAAAATACTTTCATATACTCACTTGCAAAATAAATAAAAAAACCGTTACCCTAACAAAATAATAAAAATAATACATTCACTTAAACATATTTAAACTCACGTATTCTTAAATGTTAGGATAATAATTATGTCAATAGAATAAAATTAAATTGATTATTAATAGCTTCTTAACTGAAGAAATGTATGAAATAATTTCATTTATAAGCAAAACAAAAGTATAATTATAAAAAATAAAAAAAAATGACGTTGGAGGTTGATGTCATATTTAACCAGTGACGATGGAGCTTTTGGAGATATTTAATAGTGGAACTATTTAGTAGACGGGCAGGCTTACGGGTCAGGTCGTATTGAGTTTGTACATGGAATTAAATAATTCATTTTTGTTTAAGTCTAATCTAGTTTGAAATATGAACTTTAACATTTTTCTAAGACCACTCAAAATTTAAACTTATAAATTCGAATTTGTTTTCGGGTTGCTCATGTTAGTTTTTTTAACTATATTTATTCTAATTAAAATTTAATATTTTTAATTAGTTTTATTTTTTACTCTTTTATACATAACCAACTTAATATATTTTTAATGTTTATATTATAACATTTTATAGTATAATATAACAGTTTAAATTTAATTTTTATATAATATATAAAAAATAATATAATATACTAAGTATACATTTAGAAAGCAAGTTGACATGGGCTCGGCCCTTGAATATTACGATCAATACTCAATTCATATTTTAAACAGGTCTAACTTGTTTCATTCAAACCCTTCAAAATTTCAAACCGACCCTGGGACTTGAACATATAATTCGGATCTTGAACAACTCTACTATCCTGTTTGGATGTTATTTTGTCGGATGGCTTCAATTATTTTTAGGGATGTAAATGAACAGAAAGTTTGACGATTTATTCGTAAATCGTTCATTTATTAAGTTAAATAAACGAACATAGAAATTTTATTTTCATTTAATAAACGAGAGAACATGAACAAATGTGTGTTCGGTTTATTTATGTTCACGAACAAGTTCATTTATTGGCTCATTTATAAGATTATTTATTGGTTCGTTTATCGACTCGTTTATAAGTTCGTTTACCAGATTCCTCCATTCCTTTTATTTTTTTCATTTTAAATATTGGTGAAGTTAGAGATTAAGTTGAACACAGTGAATTTTGAAGTTCAAACTATAAAGCCTAAAGAGCTTAAGACGAGTGACATAATTTCATCATTTTCTTACGAACGTGAATGCTAAACCGTGGGATGAGTGTGTTGGGGTGGCGATGAATATGAGAGTGGTGGTGATGGAGCATTTGTGGGATTCAGTAGTGATCAAGGATGAGTTTTATGTTAGGGGTGCGAATTTTTATAATTAGGAAAATTATATGAAAATTTAAAAATTCTAGAGGTGCGAAATTAGATCATCAATAAAAAATACAAAAATATAAAATATATAGATTTAGAAATTTTCAAGGTGCGATAGAAATTTTTAATCCACATGGCTTGTCTGCGCGGCAGGTCGGGTAGAAATTTTCAATCCACATGGCTTGTCTGCGCGGCAGGTCGGGTATAAAATATATAGAATTAGAAATTTTCAAGGTGCGATAGAAATTTTTAATCCCTTGTAGTGATGAAAACCGGGAGAGATAGAGGTTGTGAAGGAGAAGAGCCGTGTCATCAGGTAAAAGAAATTAGATAGAAATTTTTAATCCACATGGCTTGTCTGCGCGGCAGGTCGGGTAGAAAAATTATGGGTGTGAACCTTTCCATAGATAACATTAGCTTTGATCACTAACAAGGCAGGAGATGCAAACTCCTTTACATCACACTACATAGATACATATAAAAAGAGCCACTGAAACCCTAAAACTCGAAAGTTCTGTACATATCATAACACTGATTCAAACCTTATTCCTCGTATAGGCTATAGACCAGGATAGTTCGCAGCATCGAGTTCTACTTATCGGAGATGGACTTATATTGACGTTTATAAGCGAATTCGATGAGGGCCTCGAGCTCGTCCCGGCTAACGCATCCATCGTTGTTCGCATCGGCACATCTCAGTCCTTCCCAAGTTCTGAAAGCAGGGATCATGGCACCCAATTTTCGGAACGCTTGTTTTAGCTCCGCCCTGGTGAGGAGTTCATTGTGATCGGCATCGCAATCCAGGAAATGCTGCCACAATTGATCCTTACTCAAGACTTTGGGTTGATCTGGAAATGATTTGATAATTGTCATCTTGTTTAAAGGATTTTGGGGTTTGGCTTGAGAATATCAGTTGAAGATAGCCGGGGATGGTCGATATTGAAGCCATGGGCATGCTATTATATAGACGTGCATGTATTCTATATGACGACGGGATAATGAATCTCAATCTCATGTTAGTTAACACGTGAAATGTAGATGTCATTGTTGTTACGAATTAAGCTTGTGGAATCTTAATTATCAGCTTGTGTTGATAACTCCTACAATAAAATTGTTAGTTTAAATTATCAATAAAGAATCAATACGTGGGACAGTGGAGTTTGAAAGGTTGGTAATATGTTAGTTGTTTATGAGAATCATCTTTCTATCATAATGAAAATTTTATTAATATTCACTGATTGATTGAGTGGTAAAAAATATTCATATTATTTTATTTTATATAAATTTAAATCTCAACAATTAAAAATATAATATCTTTTTATTTAATAAAAAAAGCATCATTTGCATCGAAGTTGATCCATCGAATTTCTCTTTGAACAAAACTCGCAGAGGTAAAGGTCAATTTGATCCGAACTACGTAATCATTTTCTTGTGTTGTTCACCTCACGCATTTTACACTTTTAAAGTCTTAATAAAAAAACTACAGTTATATCTTTAATCTAAAATAACTCTACAACTCTTTTATAATAAATCACCTTTGTTTTGTTTTTAAACTATTATTCCTTAAATAATTATCATTGATTTAAAATAAATATCTTAAATAAATACTTTCCTTTCAATCAAATAAAGATACAACACATCTTACACCTCATCTTCTTC
Source organism: Hibiscus mutabilis (assembly GCA_019671005.1). Lineage (NCBI taxonomy): Eukaryota > Viridiplantae > Streptophyta > Magnoliopsida > Malvales > Malvaceae > Hibiscus > Hibiscus mutabilis. The sequence continues at coordinate 41,957,576 of CM033732.1, forward strand.
CTCAAACCTTTCCGAAACCTCTTACACCTCATCTTCTCTGTAGCAGCCAACTCTAGGGCATACCGGCTCAACTGCAAAGACTCTTGCTCGTATGCAAATAATGACCAGTTCCCTTGGACCAAATGGGTGAACCGATCCATCAAACTATCAACGTGAGCTTTACCCACATATTTCTTCTCAAACTCATCCAAGAAATCATCCCGCGAAGGATGATTAGGGTACCATCCCAACTTTATAGTTTTTCACCATTCTCGTACATTCTCTTTCAATAGGGAAATGGCACATATCAACTTGTCCTCAAGTTCTAATCTCATCTGTCTCAAGATCTAGTGAGAATCCCTCAACCACTGATATGCCTTAATTGGATTGTCTTGTCCTATTCCAAAGAAATCTGTTGCACTATGGCGTCGCACTCTTTTTATCGGTGCCTCACGAGGGGTAGTCGAAGGCCTAAGTATGGCCCTCACAATCTGGTGAAGGGCTTGATGTAGATGAAAGAAATAATTAGCAACCCAGCCACTCTTATCTTCTGACATCTCTTCCAAGTTAGGAACATAAGCCTCATCGTAGCTTCGTTCACAAGAGCCCTAACTCTCTTCATGGTCTCGTGCCCTCCTTGGCATGATTACTTTATGTACAAGCAAACAAAAATGGTTACACCACTTATCACTCTAGACAACCCCTGGGGCTTTCCTAGAACCGGCTAAACCTAGGCTTTAATGCCATTAAATATAACACTTTCAACCTGGATATCACATTTGGGCCTAAAGCCCAATCTATTACCATAAAATTTCCAACCTAGTTTAGCCCAAACCATATCCATTTTCATAAAAGCCATTAAGTTCAATTATTTTGACATAGATAAATAGTTAGAAAATGTTACATAGAAGCTCTATCTAAAATACTTAATTAAAAGTATTCGACTCACAATTTAAAATCCAAAATAGAGTTATAATACAAACATAGGGTCCTACGAATACATAACCCTATATAATCTAAGTGTTGTACTCGAACTCAAGTAGATGCTGAAGTCTTACTTCAATGGTGATCTAACATTGCACGCTAACCTACTAACATGGGAACAAAAATAACAATTCTGAATGCTGAGCTAACGAAGCTCAGTGGATACACTTTCACTCAACCATGCTTCATGAAAATCATAATTATGAGCATGTATCTAAAAATGATATCATAGAAAAATATAACAATGGCGCTACCTCTAACCGCCTAAACACACAACAAACAATAAGGATGCATTAATCTCACACATCACATATGCATCATACCAACTAAACTTGGAGTAAGGCCCGGTGCCACACAGCCTCAGAAGCGTACACTCTAAGTGAGGCCCTATGTCACAGAGCCTCGGGAATGTACACTCGTACTCGGAATCTCTCTTTAAGTATCATCGTATGAGGCCTGGTGTCATACAACCTCGGTAACATAGTGTTGCAACACGCTCTCTAGGTATCTAGATTTCATCAACCAAGGTGACTCTACCACACAAGTGTCTTTACGTGGCACACAACATTTACTCGATCTACAAAAGATCCCGATTGTTACTAATACAAATAAGTCACCCAAGTCTTTACCAAAATTTACACATTATGCTCATATGTGATGTTTAAATCTCAGTTTCTTAGTTTTACTATTTGTTTTACCACATTAGAAGCCCATTCGGCCATAGTCCTCAAATTATAAGCATCTCAAACTCAAAACGTAATTTTTGAGTAGATTGTCCAGTGGGTACCGATACTGGCCCTGAAGTGCCGATACGATACCCCTTGGGTACTGGTACTCACATGCATACCGATACAAATTGAGCTTACTAGAATTTCTCAAAACTATAGCGTATCAATACGGGTCAACCCGTACCGATACCAGTTTGCATGGCGTACCAGTACAAGTTAAACACCGTACCGGTACAACTTTCTCAGCTCATTCAATGAAACAATGTTCTTTAAACCTATAACACTAGGGTATCGATACTACCTCCCTGTGTACCGATACCAAAGTTCAGAAATAGCTTTTTAGGCTCGAAAACCACTTCTCAAGCACTCAATTCTTAACCATTAACCTTCAAACTCGATCCTACATATTATGAGATTATTTAGGGTGGTTTACTACCATTTTTACAAAATTTTAGCACTTAAAATGAGTTTCACTATTAAAGAGGGTCTCAGGCATTTAACATCCAAAAATAATCATACGTATCAAATCGAGCAAACAAGGCATCATTCTTAGGATATGTATGAAGCCAAGGAGTTAGTAGTGTACTAACCTTGATTTAAAATATGGAAATGAAGCTCCAAGCCAACTCTTCAAGTGTAGCGATCTTTTTTTTTGAGCTAAAAAATAAGGTTTTAAGGTGTTTGAGGTCTTTTGGGTATTTTAAAAAATGTGTTCCATTGAGGTTTTAGAAAAAACCGTATTATTTTAAAAATGGAGTCGCCACCGGCCACTAAGGTAGGCCGAGCACCATAAAAACCAGAGATTTTAAAAATGTCGGGTTCGGGAGTCAATTACGGATGGGGAAGGATTAGCACCCCACACCGCCCAAAATTGGTACTTTAATAATTTTTGCTTTATTAATATTAAACTTTCCGTATTAAAGTGACGATTAAATTAACATTTGGTTATAAGCGCGAGTAGATTTTAAAGGCCCTGTTATTCGAGAGTAAACCAAAAGACCACCATCACCACGCTTGACACTGGCCACGTTTACGCTCGAATAAAAGGGCACCGCATTGACAATAATATATCCGAAATGCAACTTAAAACATGGCAAACATAAATAAATACAATACGATAAAAATATAAATAAATACTAATCTAACATAAATACTAATCTAACATACATAAAATATTAATCTGAAACATACATACGTAAATATTAATCTAACACATAAATAAAAACGAATCTAACATAAATAAAATACTACTCTAAAACATTCATGAATACTAATCTAAAATATGATAATTAAGGTAAAATATGTAATACTTATACCTATCAAAAATATCTAGATATATTTAAAGTTAATAGTTTATATATTTTATTATTTTTTAAAAAAGGTTTTTATTTATATTATATATGTAGTAATTAAATAAAATACTATACATATTTTTACAAATAAGCATAAAATCATATACATAATATAAAAAATAATAAATTTATTATATATAAAAAATGTGACATAGATAAAAACATATATATATATATATACACCTATATCTTATATCAATATATAATATGCACAAAATAAATTACTTTTAATAATAATAATAATAATAATAATAATAATAATAATAATAATAATAATAATAATAGTGCATGGATCAAATTATTACAACATGAAGCTAATAAAAATGCATGGATTAAAGTGCATAAGAATTAAATTACTTGGCATAAATAGCAAACATTATAGGGCTAAAATGCAACAAATATAAAATACGAAGAAATGATCATAAACTAAAGGAAGTAACAAGTTGGGAATTAAATACTAAAAAAGAGTGACTAAATTAAAGTAAAACACAAAGAAACAAAGAAGGATGATATTTAATACGCAAAACAAAAAAATGGACTAAAAACATAAATTACCAAAACTGAAACGAAAACGGGGAAGAATGGAAAGGACTAGATCTGTAATTATACCCTTAGACTAAAAACGTGGATCCTCCCCTCGGGTTGGGTCACCGCGCGAATCGGTTCATAAAACGATGCCGTTTCGTATTGGCCGGTTTAAAACTAAGAGATATTGTTTTTTTAAAATACGGTTTAATAAATAAAAAAACCTAAAAACCCTAAGAGTTTCTCCTCTTTTCTACACCTCCCTTAACTCGAACGGCGGCCGTATTTCACCATCTCAACGCTGTCATTGGCACGATGGCCTCGGGGCTGAGGTCGGATGATCCTGGCGAACCTGCGGCGGCCGTAAACAACCCGGTAAGCTCCTAATCCTCTTTTTTTATGCGAAATAAAAGGAAATAAAACAATGAAAATCAAACAGATTTTGAAAGAAAAAAACTTTTAGACCTTCAAGCTTCTTATATCACTTTCGAATATCTTACAAAAAATGCCCCGTTTTTACAAATTTCACTCAATTTTTTATTTAAAATTCCCCACATACATTTGTTTCCCCAGGGTTTTATAAACCCAAAATTTTCCATCTAATAGCAACCCTTCATATTTTTATTCTGATGCAGATCTGACTTGATGATGGATGGCCAGATTTTTTAGGGATTAGGGGTATGGCCGGTTGAAGCATAGGGTATGGGTGAGGTAGTGGGTAGTTGTTTGGGGGTAGGTTTTAGGTTTATTCTTTAATTTATGCATTTTAGATTGGGTTTGGATTGATTTGTGGGTTTAATTTAAGGGTTTTAGTTTAATTTGGTTTTGGGTGGTTGGAGGTCGGCGGCAAGGATGAACGACGGCAAACGAGGTGGCGGCGGTGGTGGTTTTAGGGTTAAGGTTGATTTTAGGTTTTTTTGGTTCTGGGTCGAGTCAGGTTTGAATCGAGTTTTAGGTTTCGGGTTTGGGTAACTCGGATAAAACAGGCTATTACAGCTGCCCCTCTTTGCTCATTGTTGTGTAATAGCAATAGAGCAAAGACTAAAAATGACCTATTTTGTCCGGTCTGGCTAAGCTTTTTCCCTCTTGATGTATGTCTTATTTCTTCAGTAGATCTTCTTTCTCTTCGACGTGTGCCTTCTTTCTTGACTTGATTGATCCATCTTGTCAGTCTTGGGAAGCAAAATCTTCAGAATAGGGGTTGTCTGTTGGGAAAGCAAAATGAGTCCGACTTACTACATTATTTGATGATGAACTAATACCTAAAGAAAATTTGACCCAGCTGCAACACCGACGAAGAGGCAGGGTTTACAAAATTTGATCCAGCTGCAACATTGACGAAGAGGCAGGATCAGTGGATGAAAGTTCCAATGTCTGATCCAGCTACAACTCTGACGAATAGGCAGTATCAGAAAATTGAAAACTTTTTTTCTTTTTTTCTTCTTTCTTCTTTTTTCTTTTTTCTTTTATCATTTTTTTGAAATTTTCTCTTTTTTTCTCTCTTTTTTGTTTTTTTTAATTTTTTCTTTTTTTCTTTTTTTGAATTTTTTTAGATACAACATTGATAAAACTTGAAATTAGTAAATTTTGACCAAGCTACAACACCGACGAAGAGGCATGGTCTAAAGTTAGTAATGTTGATCCAACTACGACACTGACGAAGAGGCAGAATCAAGAGTTAGTGAATTTGGTCTAGCTACAACACCGACGAAGAGGCAAGACCGAAAGTTAGTAAATCAGGTTCAGCTACAACACCGACGAATAGGCAGAACTGAAAGTTAGACTTAACCAAGTTACAACACCAACAAAGAGGCAAGGTCTGAAGATTTGATCCAGCTACGACTCTAACGAAGAGGCGGGATCGAAAGGTTGATGTCTGATCCAGCTACAACTCTGACGAAGAGGAAATATCAGAAAATTGAAAACCTTTTTTTCTTTTTCATTTTTCTTCATTTTTGTTCTTTTTTGCTTTTTTTCATTTTTTCTCTTTCTTCTTCTTTTTTGCTTTTTTTTCTTTTCTTTCTTTTTTTTTTGCCTTTTTTAGATACAACATTGATAAAACTTGAAAGTTAGTAAATTTTGACCAAGCTACAACACCGACGAAGAGGCAAGATCAAAAGTTAGTGAATTTGGTCTAGCTACAACACCGACGAAGAGACAAGACCAAAACTTAGTGAATTAGGTTCAGCTACAACACTGACGAAGAGGTAATGTATGAGGATTTGATCCAGCTACAACTCGGACAAAGAGGTAGGATCTGAGGGTTGGTTTCTTTGTGATCAAGCTACGACTCTGACGAAGATGCAGAACCGAAAGGTAATCAAGTCGGATCTATCCATACCATCAACGAAGGGCTAAGATCAAATTTTAGCTCTTAGACTCCACTAGACCATCAACGGAGAATCATAATCGGTAACATCAATATGAGTCCTACTACGCCATCAACGGAGGAGTAGGACTGGATTTCAGCAACTTAGAATTAGCCTTACCATCAATGGAAGGGCTAAATTGAATAACACCAACTTGGATCTTACTACTGTAATCACTCATTTTCACTTGTAAATATATTAATATTGCATGTATATTCATTATATGTATGTTACTAATATAAGGTGGTGTGTGCATGTATAAGCTATGTATACGTATTAGGGGTGTATGTATGTTGCGTATGTATCTAGAGTATGAGCGTATTTGATTAATATATAGATGTTATGTTAATTATATGTATGATTATACGTACTTTTACTAGAATATTATATTAATTAATGATTGTATAATATAAGTATACATTTTCGTATGTATATGTATTGCTGTTATAATTATATTATTATTATTATTGGGCTGACAAAATGAAAAGAATTAAATATATTAAACCCAAATAAATTTACAGTCCAAGTCCAAGTCCAATTACAAGGCCCGGTTGGACCAAATCTAAATCTTATCTAATTACAATGGAGTAGCGTGGGCGTTGGATCAAGATCGATCCAACGCCACGATGCAACCAGAAGTCAAAAATATTCGCCAGCGCGTGTTCCACACGTATGGACCGTTCGAGTGCCACGCGCGCGTGTGGTCCACGCACGGACGCTTTAACATCCCACGCGCGCGTAAGATCCATGCGTTCTGACTCCTCGACCGCGGAGCTCCACGTGGCGAAATCTGAAGCCGTCTCATCAAATCGAGGCTTCATCCAGGCCGATCGTTCTTCAAGCCATCTCGACCGTTAGATCAGATCGATCTAACGGCCGAGAACGTGTCCGCCTCTCGGCGAATCGTCCATATCGCCACCGCGCCCGATATTGATCCCGTGTGCCGAGAACATGCCCAAGATAACAAGCAAAATTGTCAGTCCAGTTCAGATCTGAAAAAAGCAAGATGCAACTTGCAACAAAACAGAGACAATAATATATATGAAACGGGAACTTTTGTAACGGGGATAAGAAAGGGGGTAGTAACAAAAAAAGAGAGAACAGAGATCTTGTAGAAACAAAAAAATTGTAACCAGTCAAGTGATAATCAAAAGACAATCCAGTGGTAAACACTTGTCTCTTTTTCTTACTTGTTTTCTTTACATGCATATACAAAATAGAACAAAAAACAGAAACAAAAAAAGGAGAGTAGTCTTACCGGCGTTGTTTGTGGGTCTTCCCTTCCTCAGTGATAAGCCTTTCGGCTTCTACAAGCCAGATCTGGTGAACTAAAGGGAGGAGAAGACCCTTTATAATTTTGTTTTGGTCTAAAAAAATTTTTTTTTTTGGTTCGTATTTCCTAGATCTAGGGCAAATAGAGGTATATCCTCTGAATCCAACCTAGGATTCGTGTTGAGGACGAAAAGAGGGTTGTTTTGGTGTATTTTGGAGGCTCGCCAGTGCCGGTTAGCGGCGGCCGGCGGCGGAGAATACGACGGCCGGCCGCCGGATTCTGGGTTTCAGAAGAACAAGGGAGAGAAAAATGAAGAACATGGTTCTTGTAAAAACCAGAAAATGAAACAAATGGTTAAAATTTTGATTTCGGCCTAAAAAGAGGGTTTATATAGGCGTTATTATTTTGCTAAATGGGTAAATTACACACTTAATCCCACCGCGTTTTCAATATTTTCGTTTTTGTCTCGCCGCATGGTATAATCACAATCCTGGTCCCCCTGATATTTCAAAAGTTTACAATCTAGTCCCTAAATTACACCGAATCAGTTTCTAAATGGTAAAATTACGCCCTTAACCATCCCGCGTTTTTGAATTTTTCATTTTGGGTCTGCCCCTTGGTCTAATTACAATTCTGGTCCTTTTAGGTTTTGTTTATTTCGCAATTTCGTCCCTAAATTACATATTATTATTCTTTAATTTCTGCCACTGACTTTTATTTTTCTTTCATTTCAGTCCTGTTTTCTTTTTAAATATTCATGTTCGTATTATAATCGTATATATTGATATTCTAGTATTTTATTTTATGTCCCTCATATATGACTTGTATTTTATGTTTATATGTATATGTGTGTTAAGCTTATAATAGTCATGTTTTTTTATCCGGTTATTCGTATTAAAGCATGCTATGTTTTATCTGACTCGTAAAACAGCATGTTCTTGTATTTTTGTACACATTGTATGTTTCCTTGGCTTTTAGGTTACGTATTAGTGTGTCTTCTTTGTTCATATATGTTGAAATATGTTTTATTAATAGCATGTATGTCTTTTTAAATATTTGTTCGTCTACATATAACGTAATTATTCCTGCATTGTTGTTCTAATTTGTTAAAGTTGTTTTTACTTATCATTTAGAATAATATGTATATATTCATGCTTTAATCTAGTATATCATTTATTAGATTAGTATCTTATTATGTGAATATTTACTGTCTTTAAATTATCTGTCATGCTTTATATTTTTGTCACTAAGATTGCATATGATTTATAACTTGTTAATGCGGTGTCCTTTTATCCGAGCGTAAACGGGGCCAGTATCAAGCGTAGTGATAGTGGTTGGGCGTTTATTCTCGGGTAACGGGACCCTTAAAATATATTCGCAATTATGATCGAATTTTAAAATAATCGTCACTCTAATCCGAAAAATCCAATATTAATAAAGCGGTAATTATTAAAGTACCAATTTTTGGGCGGTGTGGGGGTGCTAATCCTTCCCCATCCGTAACCGACTCCCGAACCCTGTCTTTTTGAATCTCTGGTTTTATGGTGTCCGGCCTACCTAAGTGGCCGGTGGCGACTCCATTTTTTAAAATGCGATTTTTAAAAAAAAAACCCACGGAATAAATATTTTATATCCAAACACCTCTCAACACACCTTTCAAAAACACTCGAAAAAGCCACGTTTTATTTAGCGATAAAGGAAAAAAAGACATCGCTATAGATGGCGACTCCGCTGGGGACATTTTTTGTTTTTGAAAAAAAAAACAAATGAGAGTCAAGCTTTTAAAATAATTACCGCTTTACTAATATTGGAAGTTCCGGATTAAAGTGACTATTAAATTAACATTCGGTCATAATTGCGCGTTTATTTTAACGCATTTAAAATATGACATATAAACCCGTCTTTTTAAGTGGGGGGAAAACGCTAATGCTTTCGTGGAGATATCGTTCTCCCGTATGGGCCTAGCAAGTACCTTCGGGGCTCGAGTACCTTATGCTTTCGTAAGGATATCGTTCCTTCGTACGGGCATAAGCGAATGGGTCCCCCTGAATTGAACCCGGTTGAAAGGAGCCTATAATGGGTGATGATCAGGGGCCTTGCTACTCTTAGTAGAGGACAGCAAGGACAATTCGGTTACCTCCTAGAACCAAGACTGCATGTAGAGAATACATAGAAACCTACCCATTTAGAGCCATGCGGATAACCTTAGGTTTTAGACGGGATAAATAGGGTTGTTTTGTGTGTTTATTTTTGTCCTTTTATTTATATATTTATTAATTATATTTGGTACTGACTTGTTTCCTTTTCGCTTTTTGTTTTTTTTTCTCTCATACATCATTGCATTTGCATCACATAAAGGTACTGGATCAAGTGGTTTGCCTGATCAGAAAGTCTTTCACCATGGAAAAAAGGTGTCTTAGGAAAGAAGAGCTTAATTTGTCAGTCAGACATTGGTCAGAGGTCAACCAGAAAATCCAAGGGGACAGTTTGCCTAACGAACGCGTAATAGCTGGATACACCTATGTGAGTCTCCAACAGAACGACTTGTGGGATCTTCAAAGCATTTGGGAAAGATGGGACCAAAGACTACAAGACCTGTTCTGCAATAGTTATGGCGACATCGCACAGCTATTATATGTTCGGATTAACCAGCCCCTACTCCGAGCTATAGTCCAGTTCTGGAATCCGGCTTTTTGTTGCTTCACCTTCAATGGGCAGGACATGATGCCTACGGTAGAAGAATACACTACTTTACTTAACCAGAAAAATATTCAGGAAGATTGGATCTACGCGAAGCCTCCGAGGAATCAGAATTACACTGCGAAACTCAAAACCTTTGCGGGAATGAGTGACGATTGGGTTAGTGGCCTCCTTCAAATCCGAGGAGATAATACAGTCTTTGCATGGGAAAGTATTCGGGACATCATATCGACACATCCAGACGAGGCAAAGAAAATGGACTTATTCGCTTTAGGAATATATGGCTTGGTGATCTTTCCCAGAGTACTCGGGAACATTGACATAGCCATTCTGGATTTGTTTGAGCGGGTGAAACGGAAAGCAAACCCAGTACCAGCAATCTAGGTCGAGACTTTCATTTCCTTAAATGCTAGTCGGAAACATGAAGAAGGACGTTTTCGAGGCTGCGCACAGCTATTACAAGTATGGATTCAGAGTCACATGTGGAAGACGCCGACGCGGGTCCTGCCGGGGATATCCTTTCAAGGTTTTTCGCCTTTACGAGAATACTTAGCAAAGGAATGGCGAGAGGATTTGAAAACAAAAATGTGGACCAGTTTCTTCAGGAACATTCAAGATGAAGACATAGCATGGAGGGTCCCATGGCTCGGTAAAGTTAATTATTTTCTATACAGTTGTGGTGACTTCAACTGGCTGATGATGTTGGGATTGCACGGAGGGATCGCTTGTGCCCCGCTTTTAGTATCTCGGCAGTTCGGATCACGACAGTTCATTCCTAATACCGCCGGATTAAGCCAAACTGAATTTCTTTTCAAAGGAGAGTTCAAAGGAAAAATTCAAACCATCATGAGGGCCTGGGATCATTATTATCGGATCAGGGTGGAAGGAGATACCGAGCACATGACTACCCCAGATTACAATCTTTGGAGACGTTTGAGGGTTAATAATGTGATTCCTGAATCTGATCGAGGACCAGCAGTGTCACTCGAAGAGCTTACAAGGGTGGTACCGTCCGAAGCCGACATCTTAAGGAGTGAACTCAAGGAAGTTAAAAAGAAAATGGATATCCAACAGACCCAACATGCGAGCGAGCTCTATAAGGCAAGTTTAGAAGTTGATGAGCGAGACGGGATCATTAGGCAATTGAAGAAATTAAATGCAGATTTGAGCGACAAGAATACTCTTTATCAAAAAGATGCCCTTCTATTACAAGCAAAAATACAGAAGGCCAGCCGGAGTCAGTTCATAGCTGTGGAAAGAGAAAGAATGAACGGCATCCGTTTAGTGGAAGAAGAAAGAGAAATTAACAAAAGAGCGATCGAGAAAGAGATTGAAAGCTGCCGTTTGGCTATGGAGGAGGAAAAACGGTCCGCCAAGAAGGCCATTGATCAAGAGAAAGAAAGATTCAGACAAGAAATCAGCAAGGGAAAACAAGCTGTCCATCATGAGAGAGAAAGTGTCGCCGTATGGAAAAGAAAATCCATGAGTAGTCGAAATAGACTGTTAGAGATGCAGAAACTGTACGATGACACTATTTAAAGGTTGGGGCAAAGCCAAAGTCAAAATGATGAATTAAAAGGAAAGATGGCGGAAGTCGAACACTCATTCCGAATGTACTGCCACAGGAATAATTTCGCTGAGCTGCAAGAAAGAGAACGTGAAGTGGGTGTGTTACAAGCACGAATCGGGTCCCTCGAAGCAATTGTGGAGGATTACAAGGAAAGAATTAATGTGTTCGAGGAAGCTGCAGCCGGAGGGGACACCTATTGGCAGAAGAGATTACACGATTTGCTCGAATGGTACGGGACATAGACCAAGACTACGCAAACCTAATGGTGGACATACAATGAGTCGCCGGACATGTAAATGATTTAGTGTCGAAATTTGAGACACTCCGACCTTTTATAGCCCCGGGAATGGAAGAAGCTCCTAGGTTCCTCAAGCTGCTCAGGGCAATTGGAAAATTAGGAGATAGAGCTAGAGTCTCTCTATAGGACTCTGTGTTGTAATTAGATCTTTTGTACTAGGGATCTTTACTTTGTAACACGAACTTTGTTGTAATCAAGACCCTTTAATTCTCGTGGAAGTAGTTCAAAAGGGTGATTACCAGCGGAATCAGTACCTTATCTGCATACATTCTTGCATTTGCATCATAACATTCGCATCATTGTACATGCATTTATTTTTTGCAACCATATTAACAATATGAATATTGTGGCGTTGTGTGTAGTTAACCCGCAATCATTCATCACCTATATTTTACCCGGCTACAAAGAAAGCTCATGGAAGAAAGGATAATTAGTCTAGAAAGAGGGCAGAGAGAGCTCGAGACAAGGCTAGAGGAGGCCCAGAGAAGCCTTAGTGATCAGATTGCTTGTGATCACAAACATCTATAGTATCGACATAAACTGCATTCTTTGGCAAAAAGTCTTGGAAAACGAGTAGAAGGAGAAAATGTTCCAGAACCAGAAGGTACCCCGGCTCACTACAAGGTTCAACCAACTGCACCAAACCAGGCTAGGAAGGTGTATATTGACCCTGCAGGAATGTCTTCCAGCTTTCAAATAGGGGCACCTGAGACTCAACCCCTCGATACTGAAGCACTTTATGAAGAAGAAGTACCGGACCTGAACATGGTCAAAAGAATCAGGAATGAGGTAGAAAAAAAGTGGGAAGAAAGATTTCGCCTCATGGAGGAAATTTAAAGCGTTACAATCAAATGAAGAATCAGGAAATGACGCTAGTGACCTAAGTCTGGTGTCTGATCTTGTCCTGCCGCCAAAATTCAAAATGCCAGAGTTCGATAAATATGATGGAACCACGTGTCCTTCTGCACACATAACGATGTATTGTAGAAAAATGGCGGCTTACCATAAAGATGAAAAGCTACTGATCCATTGTTTCCAGGATAGTCTAACTGGAGCGGTGTTACGTTGGTATACTCAGTTAAGCAAAGCGAATGTTAAAACATGGAAAGATCTGTCTAAAGCATTTACTGAGCAATACAAACATGTAACAGACAAGATCCCTAACAGAATTATGTTTAAAAAATATGGGGCGAAGTCCAATGAAAGCCTGCGACAATATGCCCAAAGGTGGAGAGAAGTGGCGCCCAAATCCAGCCACCTATCCGGAGCATGAAATCACGCCATTATTTGTCAATACTCGAAAGGGCACTCTTTGATCGCCTCATTAATAACACAACACAGTGTTTTGCCAACTTGATCAGGACTGGAGAGTCTCTCGAACTGGCAATTAAGAGCGGCAGAATTGATGGTGGGGAAGGGTCTCGAAAGTACAACAAGAGAAATGAAGTAAACACCACCAGCACCTATACCGCCCCGAAGAACTTCACAGTCTCACAGCCACAAGCACCTGTGGGAAAAACACAAAATTCGAATCAAAGAGATGAGAGAGTCACCAGAAAAGAGAAAGAGAGGAGAACTTTCACTCCCCTACCTGTTTCGTACTCAGAACTTTATTCCCAGTTATATGAAGCAGACCTGGTCCGGCCATACATCGTTACTCCTGTCAATCCACCCTTCCCGCCTTGGTATAATCCAAGCGCACATTGCGACTATCACGGCGGTACCCCTGGACATCCCACTGAGAACTGTCTTGCCTTCAAAAAAGCTTGCAGTAACTTAATCAATTCTGGGATATTGAAGTTTGAAGAGCCGAGTGTAGCCAACAACCCGCTACCTAATCATGGGAGTAGAGGGGTAAATGTCATCGAAGAATGCTTTACCAGGAGGATAAAGGATGATGTGTTAGAAATCAAGTCTCCTTTACGGTGGGTATTTCAACAGTTATGCATGGCTCGTGTGATCGACAAAGGCATGATAACAAAAGCGAAGGAATGTGGAAAGTATTGCGAATTCCACAGCATCAAGGGCATGATATCCAAAAATGTGACGAGTTCAAGAAATTGGTGCAGAAATTGATGAATGAAAAACAAATAGAATTCTTTGAGGAGCCCATAGGGAAGAAGGGGTCAGACGTACACATGACAGATAGCCCCAAAACTAAATACGGGAAAGATAGACCTTTTATCATCTCTCCCAGGCCAGGGAATGTAGGTGTCTCCCAAGGAGAAACCAGCAAAATAAGTCCCAAGATCATCATTTCAGCACCATCTCCATTCCCATTCAAAGATATGCGACAAATTCCCTGGAATTATGCTGTAAATGTGACCACGCCCGAAAAACCAGAACACGATCAGGTAAAAGAGCCTATGTTGAAAGACCAACAAAGCCAGAACGATGTGAACGTGGGTGAGACAGGCCATTTCACAAAGAGCGGCCGATGTTATTCCTCCGAGGCTTTGAAAGCGGCTGAAAAAGATAAGGGGAAGAGTACAGCAGTTAGCCCTACGCAGATATTTGGAGAAGAACCTTCCCCAAATATAAATGAGCCGGTAACTGAGGCCCAGGCCAAAGAATTTCTAAAGTTCTTGAGACATAGTGAGTACTGCGTAGTGGAACAATTACGAAAACAACCGGCCAGGATCACAGTGCTGGAATTACTCTTGAGTTCAGAGAAGCATCGGGAGACGCTATTGAAAGTGCTGAATCAAACTTTTGTGCCCCAGGACATTTCTGTAACAAACCTGGACATGATAGTGGGGCATATTACCGCCTATAATCATATCACATTCAGTGATGATGAGATCCCGAATGGAGGAATGGGGTCTACCAAAGCCCTTAACATCACTACCCACTGCAAAGGGTATGTATTACCAGGAGTACTGATCGACAACGGGTCAGCATTGAATGTCTTGCCTATGGTAACCCTGCAAAAATTGCCAATAGATGGTTCGCACCTAAAGCCCTGCCACAACTCGGTAAGAGCCTTTGATGGTACGCAAAAAGGAACAATGGGGAATATTGAGATACCCCTATTGATCGGACCAACTGAATATGTGATCGATTTTGTGGTGATGGACATAAAACCATCTTACAGCTGCTTGTTGGGAAGACCGTGGATCCACTCCACAGGAGTTGTCCCATCATCATTGCATCAGAAATTAAAATTTGTAGTTGAAGGCAAATTGGTCACACAGAGAGGCGAGCATGAATTTGTTGCTTCCGTGACATCAGACACCCCCTACATTCAAAATGATGAAGATGCTGCAGAATGCTCGTTCCGAGCATTAAAACTAGTAAATGCCATATTCGTTTCAGAGGGAAGCCGGATCCCCTACCCCAGGTTATCTAATTGTACCAAGATGACCGTCGCAGAAACTCTGGGCCGAGGAGCCAAAATAGGAAAAGGGCTGGGGAAGAAATTACAAGGAAACCTGAGACCCAAGAATATGACAACCAAGAAGGATCGTTTCGGGCTGGGTTACCAACCAAGTGTCCAACAGAAGAAAGAGAAATATAAGAGGAAGGAAGAACAAAGAAAAGCCAGATCTAAAGGAGAAGACATTCCATGGAGACCGATATCCTTTCCTAGTTTGAAAGCCACTTTTGTCTCCGGAGGGTTCTACCAGCCAGGTCAAGATATTGGAGAGGCAATGAAGAAAAATGATGAACTTAACCAGGAGGAAGTACTCAGAGAATCATTTGAAGGGATGTACATCAACATGATAGCTGAAAAGGACCGAGGCAGCAAAATGTTGACCAACATCTGCCCTTGCCATCCCGGGGAAACACTCAATAACTGGAGCTGCATTGATCTACCTGTAGTTTTTAGGAATAGATCAGAGTAATGCTCTGAATCAACCTTTTGTTTTTGCCCATAAACAATGGGGATCTCTTGTATGGGGCACCTATGTTAACTTTTTGATTGAAATGAAAATATCCCCACTTTCTTAAAAATGACCAAAGTCTCATTTATTCCATTCATGCATTCTTCATATTCATTCTCTTCATATAAAGCCGTCTCTTTCCCAATACAATTCATTCTCATTTAATGCAGGTCGCTCATGATTGACGATATGAATGATACGGATCCAATCACTCGAGTAAATTTGAATGCCCCGAGGTCTCGAGAGGAAATTGAGGAAGGATATGATGAAATAGAAATTGAGGTCCCGGAAGAGTTAAAGAGAATGGTGGACGACGAAGAAAGGCAGATTATGCCCCACCAAGAAGAAACAGAAATTGTCAACTTGGGGACTGAAGAAGAGAGAAAAAAAAATAAAAATAGGAACGACTATTTCCTCAAAAACCAAGCATGAACTGATAGCCCTACTTCAGGAATTCAAGGATGTCTTCGCCTGGACTTATCAAGATATGCCAGGATTGAATACCGACATAGTGGTGCACAAATTGCCAACAAAATCGGAGTGCAAACCAGTACAACAAAAACTTCGGAGAATGAGACCAGATATGTTGTTAAAGATCCGAGAAGAAGTGAAAAAGCAATTTGATTTGGATTCTTGAAGTAGCCAAAATACCCGAATGGGTTGCAAACATTGTACCAATACCAAAGAAAGACGGAAAGTTCGTATGTGTGTAGATTATAGGGATCTGAACCGAGCTAGCCCTAAAGACAACTTCCCTTTGCCACATATTGACACGCTGGTTGACAACACCGCAGGACATTCATGGTTTTCCTTCATGGACGGCTTCTCGTGGTACAACCGGATAAAGATGGATCCTAACGACATGGAGAAAACCACATTCATAACCATGTGGGGAACTTTTTGTTATCAAGTGATGCCGTTTGGGCTAAAGAACGCAAGGGCAACATACCAAAGAGCAATGGTGACTCTTTTCCATGACATGATGCACAAAGAAATAGAAGTATACGTGGATGATATGATTGCCAAATCCCGAACAGAGGAAGAGCACCTACAGAACTTGAGAAAACTATTCCAAAGACTACGGAAGTACCAACTGAGGCTCAATCCTGCCAAGTGTACCTTCTCCGTTACTTCTGGAAAACTCCTAGGGTTCGTAGTAAGCAGAAGAGGGATTGAGATTGATCCCGATAAAGTGAAAGCCATCCAGGACCTTTCACCACCCCGCACGCAGAAGGAAGTCCGCGGTTTCCTGGGGAGGCTGAATTATATCTCTCGTTTCATTTCCCAATTAACCAATCAATGCGACCCGGTCTTCAGACTTCTTAGAAAGAATAATCCTGGCGTGTGGGATGAAGAATGTCAAAAAGCCCTAGAAAAGATCAAAAAGTACACGACAAATGCTCCAATTTTAGTCACACGATGCACAGTCGACCACTAATTCTCTACTTGATGCGAGAATTCAATGGGATGTCTTTGGGCAATACGATGAGTCAAGAAAAAAAGGAGCAAGCCATCTATTACCTAAGCGGGAAATTCAATGATTGCGAAAACACGGTACCCTTGGTCAAAGGCAGAAAGTGTGTTGTGCTCTAGTTTGGGCTACCAAGCGGCTCAGACAAAGTACATGTTGTACAATACTACCGGTTGATATCCAAGCTAGACCCACTGAAGTTCTTAATGGAAGCGCCAGCACTAACGGGAAGGATGGCTCGATGGCGGATGCTCTTATCCGAATTCGACATCGTATATGTTAATCGAAAGCTGTAAAGGGAGTGCCCGTAGCAGATTTCTGGCTAGTCGTGCTTCGGATGAATATGAGGCATTGAACTTTAGTTTCCCAGACGAAGACTTGATGTGCATTACCACTGAAGAAGAGGTTTCAGATGATAAGTCATGGAAACTTTACTTCGATGGAGCCTCCAACGCCCTCGGACATGGGATAGAGGCAGTGCTAATTTCACCTGAGGACGTCTATTATCCTTTCACCAGCAGATTGGAATTCGTCTGCACAAACAATATAGCCGAATACGAAGCTTACATCATGGGACTAAATTCAGCCATCGATAGAAAGGTTAAGAAACTTCGAGTGTTCAGAGATTCGTCCTTAGTCATTTATCAATTACGCGGGGAGTGGGAAACCAGAGACCCGAAGTTGGTCAAGTATCACGAATTGATCCAAGAGCTCGTCAAAGAGTTCGAAAAGGTCAGCTTCAATTACCTGCCCCGAGAAGAAAATCGGATGGCGGATGCATTGGCAACCTTGGCATCCATGTTTAAAATAAACACCGGGCAGAAATGAAGCCCATTGAGATGCTGAGCGTTTGAAAAGCCTGCTCATTGTTGTAATGTAGGAAGAGATTGACGGAAATCCATGGTACTATGACATCCCGCAATATGTCAAGCTTCAAAGTATCCGAAGGGGCAAACGACAATGATGAAAAACGCTCGTAAAAATGGCAACAAAATATGTCCTAGATGGGGAGATCCTATATAGGAGAAGTCATGATCAAACATTCTTTGAGATGTGTGGATGCCGGGAGGCGAAGGAAATCTTAGCCGAAGTACATGATGGGATCTGTGGAACGCATGCCAACGGGCTGTCTATAGCCCAGAAAATTATGAGATACGGTTATTTCTGGTTGACCATGGAGGGAGATTGCATCGATTACGCCAGGAAATGCCACAAATGCCAAATTTACGCTGACAAAATTCATGCACCCCCATCGCCTCTACACACCATGAATTCTCCGTTGCCTTTCGCAGCGTGGGGCATGGACGTCATCGGGCAGATCCATCTGAAAGCTTCCAATGGGCATCATTTCATTTTGGTCGCCATAGACTACTTCACTAAATTGGTAGAGGCAGCGTCTTACGCCAATATCACCAGGACTACAGTTTGTAAGTTCTTAAAGAAGGAAATTATTTGTCGACACGGATTGCCAAAGAGGATCATCACCGACAATGCTTCCAATCTGAACAACAAAATGATGAAGGACGTGTGCACTCAATTCAAGATAACACACCATAATTCCACAGTCTATCGTCCTAAAATGAATGGAGCAGTGGAAGTGGCAAACAAAAATATAAAGAAGATCATAGCGTAGACTACGGATACCTACAAGGATTGGCATGAGAAGTTGCCTTTTGCCCTTTTCGCCTATAGGACGTCCATTCGCACATCAACAGGGGCAACACCCTACTCCTTGGTGTATGGTACCGAAGCAGTACTCTCAATTGAGGTAGAGATTTCGTCTCTCCGGGTCTTAAACGAAGTAAAATTGGAAGAAGCTGAATGGGTGCAGGCCAGACTCGACCAGCTAAACCTCATTGACGAAAAAAGACTAAAGGCCATTTGTCATGGTCAGATGTGCCAAAAGCGGATGGTGCAGGCATATAACAAAAAGGTGCGCCCAAGAGAATTCAAAGAAGGGGATCTGGTACTCAAGAAAATCCTCCCTATCCAAAAAGATTCTCGAGGAAAATGGATGCCCAATTGGGAAGGACCATACGTCGTAAAAAAGGCCTTCTCAGGAGGAGCCCTGATCCTAACAGAAATGGATGGGGACGAGCTGAAAAATCCCGTAAATTCTGATGCCGTCAAGAAATACTATCTCTAAAAAAATGAAGAGCTCAGGACGAAAACCCGAAACTGGGCGTCTTGAAGCAAAGGAAGGACTCGAGTTGAAAACCCGCAAAGGGCGGCTTGGGTAAATTGAAAAGTTGAATATCCGAAGAGAAGGGTATCCCCATAAACATCATGAAGAGAAGGTTTCAGGCAAGAAATTCTACACCGGTTGACAGGATCATGTATCATTCATATCAAGGATAATGAGGGATTTTGTATCTTCATGTGTGTTATACCTTTCTTTTTAAGATATCCCAAACCCTTAATCATAATAAAACCGTGTTTTGAGCATCCATTCCTGGCCTTCTTGTCAATTTCAGTCAAATAAGATAACATAGGCTTATAATGAAACAAGAGATTTCGAAGCATTACTATGATTTAACCTTGAAAATGCAGGTGATCAAAGAAAACGATGTTAACTCCGTCCTCTAGTTCCCTAATGGCTGTCGATAGGGAAGGCGGGAAGCTTCAAACAACCTGGTAGGATAACCAATGGCACATGTCCTATCTATTCAAGAAAGGCATACGAGATAACAAAAGAGATCTTTTGGGTGAAAACCAGAAGGGCACCCCTCTCAAAAAAAATCTCTAAAGTTAAAACCCGAAAGGGCACTTTAGAATTCCAAGTCGTAATTGAAAAAAAAAGAGAAAGGTCGAGATGGTTGAACTTGGCAGTGAAGCGGGGTATCGATGCCCGTAAGAAAGGAGAAAGCGAACGTCAAGATCAAATAAGGACCAAAACAAGCCCACCAAGATATTGAATCTCATGCATCATGAATAGTCAGACATCACTAGGATTAGGAGCATGTCAATTCATTCATTTGTCATAGCATTTTGTTTTCATCTCAGACAGGTATCTGCAGATCCAAAGAGACATTGAGGGCCATCACGGTGTGAATCCCAAATGAGAAGACAATGTTTTTACATACAAAAGGCACATGTTTTCAAGCTCTAGAAAAAGGTTCTATATAGGAAGAATCCTCCTCTCCGAGGCTTCAGAAGCTGAAAGTTCTATATAGGAAGGTGTGACTCAGGTGAAGACTAGCGAGTTCTATATAGGAAGGACTCCCGGTCGAAGGAATTCACCCATGACACGCAAGATTATATAGGAAATACTGCTGTGTCGAAAGCAAAGAGTTCTATATAGGAAGGGCTCTTAGCTTCAATGTCTTAGAGTGAAAGATTCTATATAGGAAGAATCCGTAACTCCAAGATTTCAAGACGCTTGAAAAGTTCTATATAGGAAGGACCGACGGCTCCAAGGTGAAGACTCATGATTCTATATAGGAAGAACTCCCGGTCAAAGAAATTCACCTATGACACGAGGGTTATATAGGAAACTGTTGTGTCGATAGCAAAAAGAGTCTTAAATAGGAAAGGCTCGAGCTTCATTGTCTTAGAGTGAAAGGTTCTATATAGGAAGAACCTGTAGCTCGAGAGATTTCGAGACGCCAAAAAGTTCTATATAGGAAGGGTGACGGCTCCAAGATTTGAAGACTAGCGATTCTATATAGGAGGAACTCCCGATCGGAAGAATCCATCAGTGGCGCAAAAGGTTTTATATAGGAGAAACCAGCGTTGAAAGCAAAGAGTTCCATATAGGAAGGACTCCAAGCTTTATTGTCTCAAAGTGAAAGGAAGGACTCATAATTCGGGATGTCAGAGCGAAGGGTTCTATATAGGAAGAACATGTAGCTCCAAGATCGGAAGGTGATGAAGCTCTATATAGGAAGAACTTCCGAGCCTAAAGATTCAGCCAAGGAAGAGCGGAGATGTCCAAAAGAATTCGTTTTTTCAAGGCTACAAACAGGGAAGTCTGATAAAAATGAGTGCTTATGAATCTTTGCTTTGTTTCCCATTCCATGAGAACAAGCAAAGAGGGGCAACTGTAATCACTCATTTTCACTTGTAAATATATTAATATTGCATGTATATTTATTATATGTATGTTACTAATATAAGGTGGTGTGTGCATGTATAAGCTATGTATACGTATTAGGGGTGTATGTATGTCGCGTATGTATCTAGAGTATGAGCGTATTTGATTAATATATAGATGTTATGTTAATTATATGTATGATTATACGTACTTATACTAGAATATTATATTAATTAATGATTGTATAATATAAGTATACATTTTCGTATGTATATGTATTCTTTGTTATAATTATATTATTATTATTATTGGTGACAAAATGAAAAGAATTAAATATATTAAACCCAAATAAATTTACGATCCAAGTCCAATTACAAGGCCCGGTTGGCCCAAATCTAAATCTTATCTAATTACAATGTGCGAGTAGCGTGGGCGTTGGATCAAGATCGATCCAACGGTCACGATGCAACCAGAAGTCAAAAATATCGCAGCGCGTGTTCCACACGTATGGACCGTTCGAGTGCCACGCGCGCGTGTGGTCCACGCACGGACGCTTTAACATCCCACGCGTTCTGACTCCTCGACTGCGGAGCTCCACGTGGCGAAATCTGAAGCCGTCTCATCAAATCGAGGCTTCATCCAGGCCGATCGTTCTTCAAGCCATCTCGACCGTTAGATCGGATCCGATCTAACGGCGAAAAAACGTGTCTGTCCTCTCCGCGGAATGTCCATATCGCCACCGCGTGCGATATTGATCCCGTGCTCAGAACATGCCCAAGATAACAAGCAAAATTGTCAGTCCAGTTCAGATCTGAAAAAAGCAAGATGCAACTTGCAACAAAACAGAGACAATAATATATATGAAATGGGAACTTTTGTAACGGGGATAAGAACGGGGGGTAGTAACAAAAAAAGAGAGAACAGAGATCTTGTAGAAACAAAAAAATTGTAACCAGTCAAGTGATAATCAAAAGACAATCCAGTGGTAAACACTTGTCTCTTTTTCTTACTTGTTTTCTTTACATGCATATACGAAATAGAACAAAAAACAGAAACAAAAAAAAGGAGAGTAGTCTTACCGGCGTTGTTTGTGGGTCTTCCCTTCCTCAGTGATAAGCCTTTCGGCTTCTACAAGCCAGATCTGGTGAACTTAAGGGAGGAGAAGACCCTTTATAATTTTGTTTTGGTCTAAAAAAATGTTTTTTTTGGTTCGTATTTCCTAGATCTAGGGCAAATAGAGGTATATCCTCTGAATCCAACATAGGATTCGTGTTAAGGACGAAAAGAGGGTTGTTTTGGTGTATTTTGGAGGCTCGCCGGCGCCGGTTAGCGGCGGTGGGGCGTGGAGAAAATGGCTGGACGGCCGCCGGATTCTGGGTTTCAGAAGAACAAAGGAGAGAAAAACGAAGAACATGGTTCTTGTAAAAACCAGAAAATGAAACAAATGGTTAAAATTTTGATTTCGGCCTAAAAAGAGGGTTTATATAGGCGTTATTATTTTGCTAAATGGGTAAATTACACACTTAATCCCACCGCGTTTTCAATATTTTTCGTTTTTGTCTCGCCGCATGGTATAATCACAATCCCGGTCCCCCTGATATTTCAAAAGTTTACAATCTAGTCCCTAAATTACACCGAATCAGTTTCTGAATGGTAAAATTACGCCCTTAACCATCCCGTGTTTTTGAATTTTTCATTTTGGGGTGCCCCTTGGTCTAATTACAATTGGTCCTTTTAGGTTTTGTTTATTTCGCAATTTCGTCCCTAAATTACATATTATTATTCTTTAATTTTCTTAATGACTTTTATTTTTCTTTCATTTCAGTCCTGTTTTCTTTTTAAATATTCATGTTCGTATTATAATCGTATATATTGATATTCTATTATTTTATTTTATGTCCCTCATATATGACTTGTATTTTATGTTTATATGTATATGTGTGTTAAGCTTATAATAGTCATGTTTTTTTATCCGGTTATTCGTATTAAAGCATGTTGTGTTTTATCTGACTCGTAAAACAGCATGTTCTTGTATTTTTGTACACATTGTATGTTTCCTTGGCTTTTAGGTTACGTATTAGTGTGTCTTCTTTGTTCATATATGTTGAAATATGTTTTATTAATAGCATGTATGTCTTTTTAAATATTTGTTTGTCTACATATAACGTAATTATTCCTGCATTGTTGTTCTAATTTGTTAAAGTTGTTTTTACTTATCATTTAGAATAATATGTATATATTCATGCTTTAATCTAGTATATCATTTATTAGATTAGTATCTTATTATGTGAATATTTACTGTCTTTAAATTATCTGTCATGCTTTATATTTTTGTCACTAAGATTGCATATGATTTATAACTTGTTAATGCGGTGTCCTTTTATCCGAGCGTAAACGGGGCCAGTATCAAGCGTAGTGATAGTGGTTGGGCGTTTATTCTCGGGTAACGGGACCCTTAAAATATATTCGCAATTATGATCGAATTTTAAAATAATCGTCACTTTAATCCGGAAAATCCAATATTAATAAAGCGGTAATTATTAAAGTACCAATTTTTGGGCGGTGTGGGGGTGCTAATCCTTCCCCATCCGTAACCGACTCCCGAACCCTGTCTTTTTGAATCTCTGGTTTTATGGTGTCCGGCCTACCTAAGTGGCCGGTGGCGACTCCATTTTTTAAAATGCGATTTTAAAAAAAAAAAACCCCACGGAATAAATATTTTATATCCAAACACCTCTCAACACACCTTTCAAAAACACTCGAAAAAGCCACGTTTTATTTAGCGATAAAGAAAAAAAAGACATCGCTACAACTACACCATCAACATAGGAGTAAGATCGGCAAACAACTTGATTTTCATTTTGATTGATTTTTTTATTTTTTTCTAATTTTTTATTTGATTTTTTCTTTTTCTTGCTTTTCTTTTCTACAACTATAATAAAAAGTAAATTTTGAGTAAAATTTTCGTCTAGCTACAACACTGACGAAGAGGCAAGACCTGGAGAGGATTTGATCTGCTACACCACTGAAGGAGAGACTAGATCAGCAAAATATGAGATCCACTACACCACCGACGGAGAGATAGGATTCAGATGAAAATTTTGATCTACATCACCACCGACGGAGAGAAGATCTACATTAAGTTAGTCTACCACCACTGATGGAGGCATGATTTGCAAGATGTTGAATTTTTGTGCCACTGACAGCAAGACAATGTCTGGAGAAATTTACTCCACTTTTCCATCAATAGAGGGTGGAATCTGGAAATAGTTGTCTCTGTTGGCAAGAGTAAGGATCTGGAAAATGTTGGCGACCGTTATACCATCGTCGGAGGAATCAAATCCTACAAAGGAGAAAATATTTGTCAATAATTGTTCAAAAAATGTTGTCGCTGATACCTTTTATTTATATGTTTCAACATCTTTTTTGTGTTTGGCCTCCTCCAAGACTAAGGTTGGTTGTCGTGATTCCCCCTCATGTTGAGGATGTTCGGTCTATTCTTCGAACTTGTTTGTATGTACAAGAAAAACATGCATGCCTGAATTTTGTACCTAAATGCATGTGTCTATCCTAAATGTATGGTGACTTTGGTGTATGCATTTAATCTAAATGTATGACGTATGCAAAAATGATTCAATGCAAGATGAATGCAATTAAATGCATGAATGTGATATGATTTCTGGTCCTCAATGGGATGCCCCTGACTCTTCACTGGTCCTGTCAGAATCTTGGTCTTTTGTATGTGGTAGTGCCCCAACCTCGTCTTGGGTTCGATCACCTTTCTTTGAATCAGCTTTCATCTGGGTGCATGCCCCAAAATTTTGGTTCTTTTAATACCATCATCTGAAACTGTTCTTGTAGCAAATTTAACTTGTATGCTTGTCTTTTCTGGAAGGTTTTTTATTGTCTTCATGAAGGTATTACGTTGCCCCCTAGGTCATGTTCACAAATTTGCTGTGTTGGTTTGTGGCAACTCATCTCTTTCGGATCAATGCGGAACAGTGATGATATGTAGCTATCGAATGCTTGTCTCTAAACCTTGATGGAGAATGCCCCCAAATTGAAGCCTTGTCGGGAGCATGGTGTTTGCGGCAGACGCTTTTGGATATGCCCCAAGATCGGGCTCTTGTAGAGGTTCTGCAAAGTGCTAGATCAACCAACCTTGTTGTATCAAATGGGGCAACCTGGGGACCGACTTTAAAACTTTCAAAATATATGCATGTAAATGCGAGGTGCATGTCTTAGATGCGAAAGTACTGATTCAAAAATGGTTCTCGTGGCTCAACTTCCGAACTCATGAGATTCATTTGCAACTTTAAATATTGCCTTGATATCTAGAATACTAGATTTTCTCCCGATGATAATTTTTAAATTAAAAACTAGTCATGAATCAGCATTTCATGTTGGTAAAATGCAAAAATAAAAATGTTATGATATGTCATGTAGTGAATGCCAAAATGAACAGATTTAATATGATGTGATCACAAAAAAATGGGTCAGTTCGAATTTAAAATAATCAAGTGAACAAATTAAATGGTAATTACGGTGAAAATAAAATAGATAAAAATTTGTACATAAAAAGATGTATCAAAGCCTAAAAGGGTAACCGCTAAACGGACAGAGTTTCACATAGCTCTAAAAAGGTTGGCTTTCTATATTCTCTACATGCAATTTTGGTGCTAAGAGGTACCTGAATTGTCCTTGTTGTCCCCTACTAAGAGTAGCAAGGCCCCTGGTTATCACCCATTATAGGCTCATTTCAATCGGGTTCAACTCAGGGGGACCCATTCACTTATACCCATACGAAGGAATGATATCCTCACGAAAGCATAAGGTACTCGAGCCCCGAAGGTACTTGCTAGGCCCATACGGAGGAACGATATCCACACGAAAGCACTAGTGTTTTCCCCCACTTAAAAGGACGGGTTTATATGCTAAATTTAAAATGCGTTAAAATAAACGCGCAATTATAACCAAATGTTAATTTAATAGTTACTTTAATCTAGAATTTCCAATATTAGTAAAGAGATAAATATTTTAAAAGCTCGACTCTATTTTATTTTTGAAGACCAAAAAAATGTCCCCATCGGAGTCGCCATCTGTAACGATCTTTTTTTCGAGCTAAAAAAATGAGGTTTTAAGGTGTTTGGGGTCTTTTGGGTATTTTAAAAAAATGTGTTCCATTGGGGTTTTAGAAAAAAACGTATTATTTTAAAAATGGAGTCGCCACCAGCCACTAAGGTAGGTCGGGCACCATAAAAATAGAGATTTTAAAAATGTCGGGTTCGAGAGTCGGTTACGGATGGGTAAGGATTAGCACCCCCACACTGCCCAAAATTGGTACTTTAATAAATCCTGATTTATTAATATTAAACTTTACAGATTAAAGTGACGATTAAATTAACATTTGGTTATAAGCGCGAGTAGATTTTAAAGGCCCTGCTATTCGAGAGTAAACCGAAAGACCAACATCACTACGCTTGACACTGACCACGTTTACGCTCGAATAAAAAGGCACCGCATTGACAATAATATATCTGAAATGCAACTTAAAATATGGCAAACATAAATAAATATAATACGATAAAAATATAAATAAATACTAATCTAACATAAATAAAATACTAACATGAAACATACATACGTAAATATTAATCTAACACATAAATAAAAACGAATCTAACATAAACAAAATACTACTCTAAAACATTCATGAATATTAATCTAAAATATGATAATTAAGGTAAAATATTTAATACTTATACCTATAAAAAATATCTAGATATATTTAAAGCTAATAGTTTATATATTTTATTATTTTTTTAAAAAAGGTTTTTATTTATATTATATATGTAGTAATTAAATAAAATACTATACATATTCTTACAAATAAGCATAAAATCATATACATAATATAAAAATAATAATAAAGTTATTATATATAAAAAATGTGACAGAAATAAAAACATATATATATATATACACCTATATCTTATATCAATATATAATATGTACAAAATAAATTACTTTTTATAATAATAATATTAATAATAATAATATTAATAATAGTAATAATAATAATAAAACGAGCCTAGTGTTTACAAAGGACAAAAAAGGGGGTAATTTGCTTGTTTGTAAAGTCACCCGAAATTCCACGGTTGAAAAGACATTTGTAACAAATATTCTCATTCGCAGTTACTTCACGTGGCAAAATATATTATTCCAAAAAACATATCTAATACATTTAACAATAATAAAAAGAGAAAGTAAAGCATATATAGGCAAGTGCCAAGAAAAAGCGTCTAAGACAGCAATGTTGCATGCATTATTTTATTCCTGCTTATCAAAGAAGCTTTTGGATAGGGCCACATAAACAAACATTAATCAAAAACATATAGGGTAAATTAAGAACCCTAATAACACTTTCAGCTAAAAAAATGGATAATGTTTATCTTAAGAGACCTAGGTTCAATTGTTTTGTCTGCAAGATATAAGTATTGTCAAATAGTTACAAATATATATGAACAGATACTACTTTTTAATTATCTTTAAATTATTAAAAAGCTAATAAAAAATACTTTTATATATTCACTTGTAAAATTAAAAAAATTGTTACCCTAACAAAATAATAACAATAATATATTCACTTAAACATATTTAAACTCACGTATTCTTAAATGTTAGGATAATAATTATGTCAATAGAATAAAATTAAATTGATTATTAATAGCTTCTTAACTGAAGAAACGTATGAAATAATTTCATTTATAAGCAAAACAAAAGTATAATTATATAAAATAAAAAAATGACGTTGGAGGTTGATGTCATCAGAGGTCGAGAATGCTAACTAGTGACAGAGCCAAGTTTACTAATTGACACCTCAATTTTTTTTATATAATTTATATAGAAAATATTAAAAACAAAATTTGACACCATTTTAAAAATATTTAATACGCTTTTAATAAATTGACACTCACTATTACCCTACACTCACTAAAAAATTCTTTATAGATTTTTCTAAAATTTGACATCGTAATTAAATTTTTTTAATTTCGTTTTTGATGTTAACGTTGAAAAAATATAAGATATATGTAGATACAATACAACGATTAAAATTTACTAAAAGTATTTGTACTATACCAAAAAGCCTACTTTGATTTCTTTTCTATTGTAAGGGACATTTTAGTTCCTATACACTAGAAAAAAAAAGTATATATTTTACTCCAAAATGTTAACATATATTCAATTGAAATAGAATATTGGGTTTAAATATCTTTTAGGCCTTTATCAATTTATAGATTCAACAAATTTATCATTTTAGGAAAACAATAATCCAGTCCATATATCTAAAAATTAACAAAGAAGGATTCAGCCATTACAATGTTTATTTTTCCCATTAATAAAATTCCAACTGTTATAGGATATTTTTTAAAAATAAAAAATGACATAATATTCAAAACAATTATAAAAAATAATTTAAAACTAAAAATCATAAAAAATATTAGGGGTGTATCCCTCAATTCCGCAAAAGATATATATCACATATGAATATATATATATATATATATATATTCTATTTGATTATAGAAAGCCGTTTGAATTAGAACTAATTAGTATCATAACATTATAAATGTTTACCATTAAATTTAAATGAAACTCGAACAACTCAACTCGAAAAAAATTCAAATAAAGTTTGAGTTATAAAATAAGATTCATCAACTGGACTAACTCAAAATTTTGTGACTCGAGTCGATCGAATGCTCACCTCTAATCGTAATTCTATTATAAGAAAATGAGTAACCAAACCGTTTTCATATTTTTATTATTGAAAACAAAATTTTGTTTTTATTAATCAAATATATTTTCAGTATCTTAAAATAAAAATTTATTTTTTAAAAAATGAAACTAGAATATAAAATAAAGAATGCTTTCAGAAACTAAACATAACTTAGTTCTTTTCATTTTTTTTATTAATGAGAAAATTTTCCTAATCTTAATCTAATACTTGTATTTTGCCAAATCCCCACGAATGACGATGGAGCTTTTGGAGATATCTAAGACCACTCAAATTTATAAATTATAAATTCGAATTTGTTTTCCGGTTGCTCAAGTTAGTTTTTTTAACTATATTTATTCTACTTAAAATTTAATATTTTTAATTAATTTTATTTTTTACTCTTTTATACATAACCAACTTAAATATATTTTTAATTTTTTATAGTATAATATTTTATAGTATAATATAACAGTTTAAATTTAATTTTTATATAATATATAAAAAATAATATAATATACTAAGTATACATTTAGAAAGCAAGTTGACATGGGCTCGGCCCTTGAATATTACGATCAATACTCAATTCATATTTTAAACAGGTCTAACTTGTTTCATTCAAACCCTTCAAAATTTCAAACCGACCCTGGGACTTGGACATATAATTCGGATCTTGAACAACTCTACTATCATGTTTGGATGTTATTTTGTCGGATGGCTTCGATTATTTTTAAGAGTGTAAATGAACAGAAAGTTTGACAAATTGTTCATAAATCGTTTGTTAATTAAGCTAAATAAACGAACATGAAATTTTTTATTCTCATTTAATAAACGAGTGAACATGAACAAATGTGTGTTTGGTTTGTTTATGTTCAAGAACAAATTCATTTATTGGCTCCTTTATAAGATTATTTTTTGGTTCGTTTATCGGCTCGTTTATAAGTTCGTTTACCGGGTTTCTCCATTCCTTTTATTTTTTCATTTTAAATATTGGAGAAGTTAGAGACTAAGTTGAACACATAGTGAATTTTGGAGTTCAAACTATAAACCCTAAGGAGCTTAAGACTAGTGCATAATTTCATCATTTTATTACGAATGTGAATGCTAAACTGTGGGATGAGTGTGTGGGGGTGGCAATGAATATGACAGTGGTGGTGATGGAGCTTTTGTGGGATTCAGTAGTGATCAAGGATAGGTTTTATGTTAGGGGTGTAAATTTTTATAATTAATAAAATTATATAGAAATTTAAAAATTTTAGAGGTGCAGAATTAGATCATCAATATAAAATACAAAAAATCTAAAATATAAGAGAATTGGAAATTTCCAAGGTGGACTGTCCCTAGCACCTATGATCCATCCCTTGTAGTGATGAAAACCGGGAGAGATGGAGGTTGTGAAGGAGAAGAGCCATGTCAGCAGGTAAAAGAAATTAGGGAGAAATTTTTAATCCATATGGCTTGTCTACGCGGCAGGTCGGGTAGAAAAATCATGGGTGTGAACCTTTCCATAGATAACGTTAGCTTTGATCACTAACAAAGCAGGAGAAGCAAACTCCTTTACATTACACACTTGCATAGATGCATATAATAAGAGCCACTGAAACCCTACAACTCGAAAGTTTAGTACATATCATAACACAGATTCAAACCTTATTCCTTGTATAGCCCAAGATAGTTTGCGGCATCGAGTTCTACTTATCGGAGATGGACGTATATTGACGTTTATAAGCAGGGATTTAAATCGCGGTCGTGGTCGCGTTTTCGGTCGCGTCGTTTTATAGCCGTTTCGGACATTAGCGGATGAATTGAGGTTATTGCGGACCGTTATTTTCCACGATAGCGGTTTTGGGCGGCGACGCTACCATTATATGGCGGTCGTGGTCCGCTATTTAATCCCTGTTTATAAGAGTATTTGTTGAGGTTCTCGAGCTCGTCCCGGCTGATGTATCCATCGTTGTTCGCATCGGCACATCTCAGTCCTTCCCAAGTTCTGAAAGCAGGGATCTTGGCACCCAATCGCAAAGCTTGTTTTAGCTCTACCCTGGTGAGGAGATCAGTGTGATCGGCATCGCAATTCAGGAAAAGCTGCCACAATTGCTCCTTACTCACAGTTGTCATCTTGTTTAAAGGATTTTGGGGTTTGGCTTGAGAATATCAGTTATACAGTGAAGATGGCCGGGGATGGTCGATATTGAAGCTTTGGGCATGTTATTATATAGACGTGCATGTATTCCATATGACCAGATCTCATGTCAGTTAACACGTGAAATGTAGATGTCATTGTTGTTACGAATTAAGATTGTGGAATCTTAATTATCAGCTTGTGTTGATAACTCCTACAATAAAATTGTTAGTTTAAATTATCAATAAAGAATCAATATGTGGGACAGTAGAGTTTGAAAGGTTGGTAATATGTTAGTTGTTATTGAGAATCATCTTTCTATCGTAATAAAAATTTTACAAAGATTCACTAATTAATTGAGTGGTCAAAAATGTTCATGTTATTCTGTTTGAATATTGACAATTGAAAATTTAATATCTTTTTATTTAATAAAAAAATTCTCGGAAAATCTGGTATGTGTGATTATATTCTAGGTGATCTTTTACCCTTTATAATGGATTTTAATTTTTTAATAAAAACTTTTATTGATTGAAAATAAAAAAGATCCGTCTATCAATTGTAAGTAGAGAATCGAATCGCTCTACTTTGAATAAAGTAATTATTTTTCGGGGATATGAGTGTTTTTTTTATAATTGTTTGTTCTGTTTCATCTGATATTTTTATGAAATTATTATTTTATTCTTACATATTTTTTCTGATAATTTTTAGAAATTTATTTTATATTTTAAATTAATTTTTTTAAGAATTTAAAATTTATTTACTTATAATTAAAAAGATGGAATATAAATAATTTGAGTTGTTAAGGGAAAGGAGTAGATAATTAAGGTGCTTAGAATAATTTTAAAAAGAAAATAATGTTTTCAGAAATTTAGTTTTTAATATATTGAGGGAGAACGACTTGTGTGTTGTGAAAATTATTGTTACATAATTTGTTTAGTAAAAAAACATTAAATTGTTTGAGCTTTGTTACTGTTCCTACAGTTCTTGCAATAAAAAATCTCAAATGAGAATTATTGAGCTTAGGATAATTGTATCAGAGATTCTGCAACTAACAAGGTTGTTGGGGTCTTTGAAATTCATTTTTTAATGGGTTGTTGCTATTTTCTTAAACACTCACCAACTGCTTGATTTTTGGTGCCAAAGCGGTTTTCTATTTGTTGTTGTCCTAAAATGGCCGAAATGCAAAGCTATCGCCGCCAACAGGTTTCGACCATGTTCATTTTTAATTTGCTTGATCACCGGGCTTTGTAAGGCATTCAATAACCATGGTGAAGTGGTGGACGTTTTCATACCGCAAAAGCGTTCGAAATTGGGTCGTCATTTTGGTTTTGTGAGAGTTGCTACGAGAAATGATGCTTGGCGTATGATCGGGAGGCTGAATTGATTTCAATAATTTGAATCATTCATTTCGGGGGTGATCAACATACTGGAAAAAGAAATGCCAAAAAGGTGTGACTTTAGAGGAGACTGCGTCAATTGCAATACACAAATTTGGTGTTGTAAAGGAGGTTCTGCCATCGATTCGTGAGGTCTAGGGGGTTGCGAGGAGATAATTTTTCGATTCTCCATAGGAGAGCTATTGAGAGATGTAATCAGTATATCAAGCTTGGAAAATTGGTGGAGCATTTGACATCGACTGGCCTTACGGGGTTCAGTTTGATGCATGTATCAAGTTTTTCGATATTATTGACATTTGATCGACTAAAAAGAGGACAGAGGCTTTACAAGATTCGGCTGACACTTTTCGACAATGGTTTGTTGCAGTGGAGGAGTGGTCGGAGAGTGTGGGCTTTATCGACAAGAGAGTTTGGTTATCAGTACATGGGGTGCATCTTCATGCATGGTCCCAAGGACCCAGGGAACTTTTCAGAATGTGGCTTCCTTAAAGGGTCCGCTCATTGATTTGGATGTGAATACAACTTCTCCATTCTCTTTTGAACGTGGTAATGTACAAATTGTAACCTCGGTTTTACATAAAATTGATGAGTTGATGTCGTTGTGTGTAGGTGACAAGTGTTTTGAAGTGCAAATTTGTAAAACAGAACCTGTGATTCTTCCAATTTTGAGGTGCAATTGTGAACTTGAAAATGACTGGGATGAGGTGTCTACGGAAACGAGTGTGGACAAGAGGGAATCAGACTGTGAGGTGTACAATTTAGAGGATGGTGGTAATAAATTGGTCGCATTCCAGCCAAGTCAGAGTGAGGAGGATGAGACCAGTAATGGGGACGCAAACGAGAATCCCGTTCGAAATGATTTTGGTAGCGCTTATATGAATTTGGTGCTACCTCAATTTTGGCAGAATAATGCCTTTTGGGAAGATATTCTGCAGTTGGATGACGTCGAGGAAGGAAAATAGAGAATTTACGCTGAACTTTAGTGGGTGAGCTTTATTTTGAGAAGGTGATGAATGGCTCAAATAAGGAGATTTTATCCCCTCCTTTACAACCATGTGGAGTAATTAATCGTGAAGTTGCTTCTGTTGATTCAAGTTCACCAAATAGGGCACAAATTATAGTTCATAATGGAGTTGAGTGCAAGATGCGTGCTATGCCAGATATTGTGTTGAGTTTCTTATCCCTTACCAAAAGACATGTTGCTTTGTTATACCCAGAAGAGCAAAAGGATGCTGTAAAAAGTATAAAGAAGAGAGGTCGTGGTCGATCAAAATCACAAAATAGTAAGATGTTTGCTGATTTGGTTTGCTGAGTTTGAGGCATTTTGTTGACTCAGAACGTTCAGTATGCATTAAGTTAGGATGGTTTGTTGTTGGTTGTTGGTTGTGTTGTTAAGAGGGGTTGGCGCAGGTTCGATGACTGATTTTCTTGAGCAGGTTCGGTATGTTGGTACATGTGTGCAGGTGTAATACCTGAATTTTACCCGAGTATATACATATATATAGATATTTTTTTCTTCTCTTAAATAAAAATATAGTAAATAAATAAAAACAAATAAGTCCAAAATCTATGTAAAACAATCCAAAACACCCAAATATACCTTATATTGGCCATTTTACTTATATAAAGCCCATATTCAATTACAAAAGCCCAAGATCCTAATTCTAACTGCTGTTCCCACCCATTTTTGAGTATAAACCAGCCCAACAAACACAATTTTATCTGAAAATCCCATTTCCCGCCCAAATAGTGCCACGTGGCGACTGTTGATTGGCCTAAACTATTTCACATGGATTATGGTTTTTTTAAAGCTTATCTGGAAACAACAGGCCGCTGATGTCACTTGTGTGATGTTAGTATGATGTCATCATCTAACATTCCTATAAATAGGGAGAGAGAAATTCTCGGGCATTAATGATTAATAATAAAAAAATTAAAAATAATAATAAGTAATAAAGATGATAGAGAAAACCTTACCATTTCAGAAACTAAATAGCTATTGGAAGTTCATCGGTCGCTGGAAAAGACACTAAAATCACTGTTTGAGTCGCCGAAAGGTACATCTTTCTCTAATCTTTTAATTCCTGAAAAGAAAAACAATGTTAGCTTCTGTAAATAAGAACATAAATGAAAATGTAAAAAGAGAAAGAGATAAGAGCTTATCTTATGGTGCCCATAATGTTTAGTGCACTACAGAGTTGAAGAGTGAAAGGGTTTTGGATAATTTTAGGTTTAAGAAGGCGGAGATGGGTGGCTTTATCGATCTGAAACTAGTTTTAGAGGGTTTAGGGTTGAAAATTGAAGGATTTAGGGTTTTTAGGGTTTAGACAGCTGCCATAAATCGCCCCAAGGCATCCGAGAGTTAACTTTTGGTAGCCAACTAACAGTAGATAGTGGCCAGAATGAGATTAAGATGGATCTGACGGTGGGGGCTATTGCAGAGTTCGGTCGGAGTTGGTGATGTTCATCCTATTCTTGACAAACATGGATGAACATTCATCCAAAAAGGGCTGGTTTTGATCTAGTTTGGGGGAATTTTTAAGTTTTAGTATTTGTTTTAGAGGATTTAGAGAGAGGGGATTTTAAAAAATGAGAGAAAGAAGGGAAATTTTAGGCTATTAGGGCTTTTTATAGCCCAGGGAAAATGGCATCGTTTTGGTGCTGGGTCAAGTAGACCAACGAGTCTGAGCCGGGTTGAACCTTAGGGTCTGCACCCCATTTTCTGAATCCTTATAGATTTGGCCCAAAATTTGTATTGTATTCAATTTTAGTTCCTATTTTAATACAATCAAGTTCCAGTTTTAATTCCTTTCAATTTGGTCCTTTGCATCTTTTAGTTACTTATCTAATTGCTTTAATTAATTATTTGAAGGGTAAACTACACCAGTAGTCACCGAACAATGGTTTCTTTCCTATTTTGGTCACCGAACAATTTTTTGGCAAAAACATCACTAACGTTATGTTTCCTTCCTATTTTGTTCACCGAGCTATTTTTTGGCAAAAACATCACTAACGTTATGTCTCCTTCCTATTTTGGTCACCAAACTATTTTTTGGGCAAAACATCACTAACGTTATGTTTCCTTCCTATTTTGGTCACCGACTATTATTTTATTTTATTTTTTTAATTTTCCATGTCATTTATTCTCCCTCCTCGTAAGCAATATATGTTATTTTATAATATTTTTATTCAAACTAACAGGATGGTGACATGTGTCACTGCCAATTAGTGGAATAAAAGGAATGAAAAATCAAGTCCCTTATGCAGCCAGAGAGATTCGACTAATAGGTAATTACACATGTCACCATCTCTCTGGCTGCATAAAGGGCTTGATTTTTTATTCCTTTTATTCCACTAATAGGCAGTAACACGTGTTACCATCATGTTAGTTTGAATAAAAATATTATAAAATAGCATATATTGCTTACGAGGAAAGAGAAGAAATAACATGGAAAATTAAAAAAAATAAAATAACAGCTGGTGGCCAAAATAGGAAGGAAACATAACGTTAGTGATGTTTTTGCCAAAAAATTAGTTCGGTGACTACTGATGTAGTTTACCCTTATTTGAATGATGCATGTTTAAAATTGAGCATGTAGTATTAATTTTTAGATAATTAAATCATCTAGTTTAATTTAATTATTTTTTAAAGCCTTAGTTAATTGTTAGATAATTAAATCATCTAATTTAATTTAATTAATATTTAAAGCCTTAGTCTTAGTTACTCTGTTAGGCTTTAATAATTAAATTAGGAAGACAATTATAGAAAATTAATGTGTATTAAGTGGGAAACTTTGAAGTTCAAATTTTGTTGAGATATTTGATTTTGATATAACCTAAATGAAAAATGATTTTGGACTTAAACAAATTTGCAAAAATATTTCAAAAGTCAATAAACTTGAAAATTATGTTTAAAATGTTTTCAAAGGGTTTTTCACATGTTCAAAATGATTTTAAATAGCTAAAATGTCAAAAATAGGCCCTGACTACTGGTACAGTTTGGCCTGTACTGATACCTATAAGTGCTCGTACCGATACAGTCTTCCGTGTACCGATACGCCCCTTTGTCTCCAAGTTTTGACAAATTTCAATAGCCAAAAGGTGTATCGATACAGGCTTGGTCATTTCGATACCCTAGGGTGCGTACCAATACACATGTATCATGTACCGAGATCCTATGTAAAAATGTCCAATGGCTCTTTCTATTTTGAGCAGGTGTACCAATACCAGTAGTCGCGTACCGATATCGATGAGCTCACAAGTGCATTTAATGCTAGAAATAAAGTCCCCATTGGCTCCAAATCAACCCCAACGGCTAGTAATGGCCACAAACTCCTTTGAGGGTTTAAAATACCTCATCAAGCAGCCATGCAACAACAAGAAACAACTTGCCAACATTCATGTATTGAGAAATCATGTTTTGTACTTAAATTGTCATATTTCTTGTAGAAAACACTAGTGAGCCAAAATTTTCTTATTTGCTCAAGTGTTTAGGATTTTGGGTGAGAGCTTAATTGTGCAAACTTATTTGCCTTGTGAGGTTTTCTTTAGTTTGCTAAATTTGTTTCCTCTTGTAAGAGAGTGTTTCAAAACTTTTGGTATAAGTCTTGGTTGTAAGAGTTATCTCCTTGAACCTGGAAAAAAGAAAGCAAAACTGGTGGATTTGAGAAAATCCTTAGTGTAGATAGCTAAGGTAGTGGAGGTAGACTTGGTTTAGGAGTTGAACCACTATAAATCATCGTGTCTTAATTTTTATTACTTAGCCATCCATCCACCAAAGCAAAAATCTAATTCACCCCCTCTTGGCATATTCGGGTGATCATTCGAGCCTCCCAACAAATTTGAATGGTGTCCCAATGCAATGTTGTGTTGTTCAACATGGGTTTTTAAGTAGAATACTTAATATACATTACAACACTAGAAAATTGATAAATAATTTAGACTAATTAATTAGAGCTTTAATAGGATTAGAACTTTAAATAATTATAATAATTAATTAATAGGGGAATAATATCTATAACTTTGGAGTTTAATATGGATGATGCTCTAAGGTAACTGAGTGTTATCTCATGCAAGCGTTGGAGTTAAATAATATTCATAGATTAAATAACATATAAATTTAATTAGTGCATTTTTACATTAGTACTTAAAATGAACAAGACCATAATTAATCATGCATATAAAACCTTTTATATACGAAATATATTTTTGGAATATGAATAGAGGTGCCCTGAGCGTATAAGGGTGTTTCTAATTTATATTCGAATCAAAAATATATTTTCATATAAAAGAAATATTTTCATTTGGAACATAAGCCCAATTAATAATTAATGATTAAATTAAATTCGAATTGTTATTCCAAAATGCCAATATGCCACACAAAATTAAAGGTACCGATATCGGGCGTTTATGGGGTGTTAATCCTTCCCCACGCGTAATCGACTTTCGAACCCCAATTTTAAAAAAAGAAAGAATCTATGGTTGTTTGTATGGTGTCCGGTCTACCAAAGTGACTAGTGGCGACTCCAAACATTTTCAAAAATCGAATTAAAAAAGGAAAAAGCCATAATTTTCAAAATAAATCGTCAAGCTATTTTTACAGGTTTAAAATGGTTTTGAAAGCTTGGAGACCCTGCTAATGAGCACTTCTTCAGTCAGGCCTAATTAATTTTGTGTGGCATTTCTAGAATGGTAATTTGAAGTTAATTTCTTCATTAATTATTGGATGGGTTTGTAGGAAGAATGAAAATATGCTTTTTATTTGTGTGATATAACTGTCAATCATGCATAAGCCTTCTACCCGAGCTTTCTCCTTTAAGTAGGAGCAAGACATGATCATATGTGGGGTTCTCCACGTCCGTGCAGGAATTTTGTCTTTCTTCTTATATAACAACCTTATACACCATGGGGTATTCACCTCCTCTATAAGGGGCCATATACTCCTGAATTGATGTCTTGTTGTCGCAGTAGACAGTAATGATAGTTCGGGTACCCTGAGTCTAAAACCAAAACGTATTCTATAAATGTAAGAGCCCACCCCACTAGAGCCAGACATGAACCTTAGATTTAGATAGAGTGTTGTTAGATTGTTGCTATTTTAAATACGCTTCTCCAGTTATTTCTTTTCCTGATATAAATTATTTTAATTTTTAGTAATTTAATTTTTGTGTATACAATTATTTCACTGTACTGACTTATTTCTTTTTTTACATTTTTTACACTGCATCTTCATTGCATAAAGGTATTGATTTGAAAGTGATTATCAAATTCGAAGGCGATCATAAAAGATAAAGGGATTCGTAATCCGATGAAGAGAGTGCAAATATAAGGCAATGTCCGGGACAAACCACGGAAGGAGTAAAGGGTAGTTTATCAAAGGGTCACACATAAGATTTTGTTAGTGTTGATATTGACAAGAATGAGATGCAAGAACTGGAAAGGCAAATGGTTGAGATGATGACGGCTATGGTCAAAGAAAGGGGCACACTGAACTAAGAGAAGAACCGAACAAAGACCAAAACATAAATAAACAACTGGGTTCGCGTACTGTTACAATTTGCATCAATTAACCAACTAGAGGTGTAATTGAGTCGAACTCCAAGAAAGTGATGACAAGCCAGAAAAAATTCAAGAATAAAATAATAGGGGAAGACCTTTTAATTCAATTCTGATGACATATGCAAAATTGCTTCTAATGTTGGTAGAGAAAAACTTTGTGAGCCGAGTTTAGTCTAAGCCCAAAGGGTCTTCTTATCTTGAAGGTTATGACATCAATGCAGAATATGACTACCATTAAGGAAGTTAATATTATACAATCGCGAATTGCGAGGCTCTAAAGAACAAGGTTGAAAATCTTATCAAGGCGGGCATGTTGAGTTTTGAAGATGGAAGACCCAACTTTTCTTAAAGCCTAACAATTAATGGAACACATGGAGATACAAAAGTGAAGGAAAGCTTAAGTCCATCAAAGTCAATTAAGTGTCCATGACAAAGTTGAAATTCTAGTATTCCCTCAGCTGATTGTCAAAAGACAAGAGTTCATAAACATCATTTTGATCCAATTCCTATGTCGTATAATTGTATCCTCAATTGTTGAAGGCCAGATTGGTGACCCCACAATTCATTACACCTTTGCAACCTCCGTATCCAAAATGGTATGACACTAATGCTCATTGTGAATTTCATGATAGAATTCAAGGACATTCTATTGAGAATTTTATCGCCTT
This sequence comes from Hibiscus mutabilis, assembly GCA_019671005.1. Taxonomy (NCBI): domain Eukaryota; kingdom Viridiplantae; phylum Streptophyta; class Magnoliopsida; order Malvales; family Malvaceae; genus Hibiscus; species Hibiscus mutabilis. The sequence continues at coordinate 41,997,261 of CM033732.1, forward strand.
CAAACGTCAAGTTCAAGTTATTTTGGAGCATAAAAATAGGAATTTGAAACAAAAACTAGCCTGGTTCAATGGATGAATTTAAAATTTAAGAAAAGAATACCTAGAAAGAGAGGCATCAGTTCGAATATGAGGCTCAAATAAACAAATTAAGGCAATAAAGAGATTATTTGAATGAGTTGAAAAATTTGCAATTCAATTATCAAGAACTTTGTTCGATGCTCAAGAATGCTGGTTTGGGTGTGACTTTGGAACAGTCAAAGAAAAGAATTAAAAAACTGAAACATGAAGCTGAATATTGGAAAATAAGTTTTAAAGCAAATGAAAATTGAGTCAATACGCTCTCGTTTAATCTGTCGACAATGGAAATACATCGCAATGCCATCATGGATGATTTAAGGGTTAGCCAGGCTAAATGTGAGATGGTGAGTATGTACATGCAGATGTATGGAGATAATGTTATCAAGTTGAATGACAATCAAGCTGAAAATGTAACACTAAAGAAGAAGTTAGATGAGTATCTTAATCTTAAGCTAGTGTACAAAGATCTCGCTGATGATATTAAGAAAGATTGTTAAGAAAGTGAGGAAAAGTGACATGTCCAATTTCAAAGATCGAGAATGAAGATACGAGAAAGGGACAATGACATGAAAGTTTCATTTACTCAAGCACGATAAGTGGCTCAGCAAGTGGCATACATGGTTGACATAGCAATAATATTGAATCATAATACCAATCCAACATTAGATAATGGAGGGAAGCTGACTTGACTCTTAGAGAAAGTTAGGAAATTGTGAGTTAGAGCTCACCAATATTTTTAGTATCTGATATCTGATGTAATGAATCCTTTTATCTCAATGAAATTCGTTCTATGATGATCACTTTTAGAATCAATACCCTGCATTCAAAGCTCCATGCATTCATAAAATTTTCTCACCTTATCGAAGGTTAATATCTCACTCCTAGGCCAATAAAGATAATGTCAAACCCATCTACCCATAGCTATAATCTAGATAATATCTGCGACTTTCACATGGGGGCACCAGGACATGCTAACAAGAAGAATAGTCCTTTAATGGAAGAAATCAATAAGCTAGTAAATGATGAAATCCTGAAACGAGAGCTAGTTCAGCAATGAGAGACAAAAAAATGAAGCATGCTATTATACCAGTCGAGGAGTCGGAAAGCCAAAATGAATTCTTCAAAGACTGTCTGGAATTCTGAAGAGTCTGTCTTACCCATGTTTCTGCATCATATGGGTACAATCTAAAGGGACTATTTTTGAAGTAATACATGGAGATATTATGCTACTTCTAGCCCTAAAGTAGTAGAGATCATTTTCTAAGGGTGTATGTCATGTTTGTTGGTTTTCATTTCAATTGAAGGATTTTTTTTGAAATCCATGAATATATGTATATCTCTTCTTACCCTTGTAGGCCTCTGGATACCAATTGCAAGATGTGACATTGATTCTTGTACAAAGATCGATTGGATGTTGTGAAGATGATAAAGTGAAATTTATTTCTCAGTCTACTCTGGTCGGCAAAGTAAGAAAATGGGAGATTAATACACTTTTGATAATGTTCTATGACAAATCTTTGAAATTCATAAACAGTGAAGGGGACTAGACAATTTTAACAGAGTAGAGTTGCTTAAAATTGAAATTCTAAACGTAGTCTTCTATACTCTAATAAGAACATAGATTGTATCTAGCCAAAAAAAAGAGAAAAAAGAAAGAGAAAAAGAAAAATAGAAGAAGAAAAATAGAATAAAAAGGGAAAAAAAGAAAGAATAAAAAATAGAAGGAAAAAATGGGAAGAAAGAATAATAAACTATTGAATAAATAAATCTCGAAGTACTCTGACGGAGCTATGGGGGTTGACAATTCTAATAAGAAGCTATGCTCCACCTGTCCAATACCCTGGCGTTATAATAATAATAATAATAATAATAATAATAATAATAATAATAATAATAATAATAATAATAATAATGGCTAGTTACATTTGGAAGCACACACATGCACTTATGGAATTTTATTCTTATAATGATATTTTTGCACTCTACTGGTTAAACAAGTACTGGAAGCTTGAACATATTTATGAATGGAAATGAATGACGAGAATGAAAAAAGAGTTGTTTCTGAATAGATCGAGCAATGCGATAATCATAGGGTGTGAACTGAGTGATTTGGAAAATATTTCATAACTTTAGATGTCGCCACAACATTTACAAGTTATGCTAATCACATGAGGGTTGAATCTAAGATGCTCTTGCACTTGAGATCTAGGGTATCCTATTCTGTTTTCTTTCTTTAAGATTCTGATTTTCTAGGTCTTGTAAGGTATCCTTCATTAAAATGTCGATCGACATACTAACATTTTTTGCAAACAAAAAGATTTCCATGTTTTGCTTCAGAGATAAATTTTAAAATGCAAGGCCGTGGATACAAATGATTGACCTGACATGGAAAAGATATGATTGAGTATGGGACGTTCATTTTTAATTGACAACTTTGTATTTAAAAGAGAAATAACCTATCAGGGGTCATGGTGAGCATAATGACAATAATGCATATATTAGACAATTTAGGGACTTAAAGCAAGTTTTTACCATCGAGTTTGGTTGTTCTTTGAAATTAAAGAATGAATTAGATAAATGTTCAGGGACTTGAAGAAAGTTTAGGGACTTGAGGCATTTGCTCCCCCTAAATGATGAAAGAGGGGCAAATTATACATGATGGGGCAAGAAACAAAGAGATTAGAGGAGCATTGTGCATAAGAGTTCAAATCAGAATAGACAAGAGAGGATGCAGAGATTGAAATAATTTGATTACTAAAGAAGTCAAAATCAGCTCAAGAAGAATAAGAGCTCAACAATAAAATTTTAGGGAAAATTTTATCAGGGCATGAAGCCAATAAGAGCTTCAAACAAAACCCAAGACGAGCAAGCTAAGCAAGACTTGAGAACAATCTAAAGAGATGAAGAGGCTTTGCAGCAAAAGCAGAAAACTCAACAGACAAGCAAAGAATATCAGAGCCAATCCTGGTGGTCCTCAGTTGTCACAATCCATACATCATGTATAGTCAGACATCCATAAGATAGAAGTATGCTAACTCATACATTCAAAGCATTTTTGCATATTTTGGCAAGAATTTACAAAATCAGCAAAGAATAAGCAAATATTTCAATCTACAACTTCAGGATTGAAGAAGTAGATATCAGCAAAGATTTTAATCACATTTTTGTGAAGCAAAGATATCAACTCGTGACTTCCTTTATGAAGATGCGGATCTCAACAAAGATTTTCTGAATTTCTGCATAAGATAGAAAGTGTAGTATAATTATAAAGCCTTCGAGTCATCAGTAAGTACTTCGGGCATGATGTTAAGTTCTTCGGTCCATCACCTTCGGGAGTGATGACAATATTTGATTATCTTCACAAGACAGAAAGTATAGTACAATTCTAAAACCTTCAGGTCATCAGTAAGTCTTTCGGGTATGATTTAAGTCCTTCGGGCTATCACCTTCGAGAGTGATGAGAACATTTGATTGTCTACACAAGATAAAAAATACAGCATAATTCTAAAATCTTTGGGTCATCAGTAAGTCCTTCAGGCATGATATTAAAACCTTCAGGCCATCATCTCCGGGAGTGATGAGAATATTTGATTGTTTGCACAAGATAGAAAAATCATTACAATCCTAAAACCTTCGGTTCATCAGTAAGTCCTTCGGGCATGATGTTAAGTCCTTCGGGCCATCGCCTTCTGGAGTGATAAGAATATTTGATTTTCTACACAAGATAAAAAGTGCAGTGCAATTCTAAAACCTTCAGATCATTAGTAAGTCCTTCGGGCATGATGTTAAGTCCTTTAGGTCGTCACTTTTGAAAATGATGAGAACTTTTTGAATGTTATCACAATAAGACAGTGCCGGCATGGTATCAGCAAAGATTTTAACCTTTTGGACCATCAAGAAAAAAAAAGAAGTTCGGGTTACCATGTTGGAAAGCAAGATATATCAACTTTGGGCTCAGGTGATGAAGATTCACAACTTAATTGGTCAAAAGTTTCAACGTCTCTTGTTGAAGCACTTAAAGTTTCTTACTAATTTACCTAAGTAGTATATTTACTTTAAAATTAACTTTGAAAGATTAATGGTAGATTCGACTTTTTGAAGGTCACATATGTTTTAAGCATAGAAGGAGATCGATCGATAGAGAAAGAGAAACCAGAGATCCTATGCGAGTTTCAAACTGAAAGATAGAGACACTTTAGGCAAAAGGAGCAGTGACTCTAAGGATATTAGTGCTTCAAGCTAGAAATCAAGTATATCTCATATCATATCATGTTGAATTTTCACTAATTGGTGATATTTTTTTTTTGTAGGTCAATTTTTCCCTATAGAAGGAAGTGAATGAACATTCCAAGCAAAGAATATCGAGCTCTTAATAAGAAGAGTTTGCCTAGAAAAGAATGAAGAGTTCATAATAAGAAGAACTCGCCCAACAAAGAAGATAGAGTTCCTAATGAAAGAATTCACTTGTTCAAAACCTTGGTAGAAAGGTGGATTAACATTTAAAAAAAAGGAAGAGTGTAATTGTTCCAGTCTTCATCAACATTTTAGAAGAATGAAAAGTGTAACGATTCCAGGCTTCATTGCATTTCAAAAGAATGGATAGTTTAGTTTTTCAAACTTCGTCAATATTTCAAAAGAATGAGGAGTATAATATTTTCAGGCTTCGCAGCATTTCAGAAGAATAGATAGTTTGACTTTTTAAACCTTACCAAACATTTTAGAAGAATGAATAGTGTAACTGCTCTAGGCTTCGCAGTATTTCAGAAGAATGGATAGTTTATTTTTCAGACTTCGTTAACATTTCAAAGGAATAAAGAGTATAATGACTCTGTGCTTCGCTGTATTTCATAAGAACATATAATTTAGCTTTTCAGACTTCATTAACATTTTAGAAAAATGAAGAGTGTTACTATTATGGGCTTTGTCGCATTTTAGAAGAATGGATAGTTAGACTTTTCATATTTCATTAACATTTCAGAGGAATGAATGGTGTCATTGTTTTAGGCTTTGTAACATTTTAGAAGGAAGAATAGTGTAGCTTTTCAGACTTTGTCAACATTTCCAAAAGGACTAATAATTTGATTTTTTAAACTTCATCGACATTTCAGAAGAATGAAGAATTAGATTGTTTCAGAATTCACCAACATTACAAAAGGATTTACAGTGTAGATGGTAACCAGCTGATTCGGGCAAAACTCGTGTCTTTTCAGTCTTTGCCTAGTTCCCGTTTTATAGCATTGAGCAAAGAGGGGGCAACTGTAATACTCGAATTTTACCTGAGTATATACATATATATATATATATATATATTTTTCTTCTATTTAAATAATAATACAATAAATAAATAAATACAAATAAATCCAAAATACATGTAAAATAGTCTAAAACACACAAATATCCATTATATTGTCCATTTTACATATATAAAGCCCATATTCAATTACAAATGCTTAAGATCCTACTTCTAATAGATGTCCCCGCCTATTTTCAGGTATAAACCAGCGCAACAAACACAAATTTATTTGAAAAACCCATTTCTCGCCCAAATAGTGCCATGTGGTTGTTGTTGATTGGCCTAAACCGTTTCACGTGGATTATGATTTTCTTGAAGCTTATCAGGAGATAGTTGGCCGCTAATGTCACCTATATGATGTTAGCATGATGTCATCATCTGACATCCCTATAAATAGAGAGAGAAATTTCTATGCATTAAAACATTATAATAATAAGTAATAAAGAGGAGAGAGAAAACGTACCATTTCAGAAACTGAATCGCCATGGAAAAGCTCATCGATCACTGAAAAAGATGCCAAAATCACCATTTTAGCCACCGGAAGGTACATCCTTCCTCGATCTTTTAATTCTTGCAAAGAAAAACAATGTTAGTTTCTATAAATAAGAACATAAATGAAAATCTAAAAAGAGAAAGAGATCAGAGCTTATCTTGTGGTGGTCGAAAGGTTTAGTGCATGACGGAGTTGAAGAGGGTGAGGGTTTCGGGTAGTTTTAGATTTAGGAGTGCGGAGATGGGTGGCTCTATCGAGCCAGAACTAGTTTTAGAGGGTTTAGGGTTGAAAATTGAAGGATTTAAGGTTCGGACGACGGTCAAAAATTGCCTCAGAACAGCCGAGAGTCAACTCTCGGTGGTCGGCTAACAACGAATAGTGGTCAAAATGAGGCTAAGATGGATCTGACGGCAGGGGCTATGACAGAGTTCAACCGAAGTTGATGACATTTATCATGTTCTTGATGAACATGGATGAACATTCATCCAAAAAGGGCTGGTTTTGATCTGATTTGGGGGAAATTTTTTAGTTTTTCTTGTTTGTTTCAGAGGATTTAGAGAGAGGAGAGAGTTAGAGAAAAAGAGATTTTAAAAATGAGGGAAATAAGAGAAATTTTGGGCTATTAGGGCCTTTTATAGCCCGGGCAAAACGACACCGTTTTAGTGCTGGGTCAAAGAGACTCGCGAGTCTGAGCAGGATCGAACATGCCCTATTTTTCAGATCCTTAAACATTTGGACCAAAATTTGTGTTGTATTCAATTTAGTCCCTATTTTAATAAAATCAAGTTCCAATTTCAATTCCTTTCAATTTGGTCCTTTACATCTTTTAGTTATTTATCTAATTGCTGTAATTAATTATTTGAATGATGCGTGTTTAAAATTGAGCATATAATATTAATTGTTACATAATTAAATCATCTAGTTTAATTTAATTAGTATTTAAAGCCTTAGTCTTAGTTTCTCTATTAGGCTTTAATAATTTAATTAGAAAGACAATTATAGAAAATTAATGTGTATTAAGTGGGAAACTTTGAAGTTCAATTTTGAATGGTGTCCTAGTGCAATGGGGTGTTGTTCAACCTGAGCTTTTAACTAGAATACATAATATACATTACAACACTATAAAATTGATAAATAATTTAGACTAATTAATTAGAGCTTTAAGAGGATTAGAACTTTAAATAATTAGAATAATTAATTAATAGGGGAATATTATCTATAACTTTGGAGTTCAATATGGATGATATTTTAAGGTAACTGAGTGTTATCTCATACAAGCGTTGGAGTTAAATAATATTATAGATTAAATAACACATAAATTTAATTAGAGCATTTATAGATTAGTACTTAAAATAAAAAAGACCGTAATTAATCAAGCATATAAAACCTTTATATACGAAATATATTTTTGGAATATGAATAGAGGTACCATGAGCGTATATGGGTGTTTTCAATTTATATTCGAAACAAAAATATATTTTCATATAAAAGGAATATTTTCATTTGGAATATAAACCCAATTAATAATAAATTTGAATTGTTATTCCAAAATGCCAATATGCCACACAAAATTAAAGGTACCGATATCGGGCGTTTGTGGGGTGCTAATTCTTCCCCTCACTAATCGACTTTCGAACCCAAATTTAAAAAAAGAAAGAATCTCTGGTTGTTTTTATGGTGTCTGGTCTATCAAAGTGACCGGTGCCGATTCTAAATATGTTCAAAAATCAAATTAAAAAGGAAAAATCCCAATTTTCAAAAAAAAAAAATCATCAATCTATTTTTACCAGTTTAAAAATAATTTCGACAACAGGGTATATTGTATTGATACTGGTAGGTGTTGTTTATGCAATGCCTTGCTTAATTTGGATTTGTTTATTTAACTCGTTTGTGGGCGATGTTTTGGGGTTATGTTTTGAGTCATTCCGTGATATTGATTCCATTGATATTGATCTCCACGTCATAAAAATATTTTAAATTTAAAATTTCTATTCAATATAAACATTAGTTTATTTTTATACTAAACTTCTGTTCATTTGTGGAAATTTACTGCAGGAGATAACGATTTTTTTGTTGTTTTCTTAAATTTTCATGATTTTTTTCTTGATTAATTGGATTGATTCGCATCACACCTAATTTTTGTGGGTAAATTTTTCAATAGAGATTTTTTGTATTCATAAACCCTCAAACTTAAAATTTGTTTAAAAAATATCAAATTACTTATCACTTAAATTAATTTCGTTGGCGGAAATACTGATATTTAGCTTCTACTATAAGATTGGAAATGAAGAATATCGATTTCTAAGAAATCGCTTCTCATCTTACCCTCTTTCATTCACTGTTGCTGATACCGATATCCCGTCTCAAATATTTATCTTATTCACCTGTGGCATATATGTGAGAATAATGGATGGCCACGTAGACTCCACACGCTCAACCAGCATCTTCTTCTACTTTATTTTCCCTAAAAATCCAAATATTCTAGTTTATGTTCGATTTTTCAACCCTCGAAATTTTCATCAGGTTGTTGACTCAGTCCTGGATATAAGTCAAAAGTGAATAAAAGATCTCTTAAATCACTTTATTTATCTTTTTATGTTAGGAGAAGTCTTGTTATTGAATTTATTAAGGAAGTATAGTGAATTCAAGTTAGATCAAGAGAGTATTTTGGTCTATCATTTGTACTGATGTTATTGTGGTTAAAATATGTTTCACCTGATCCAAAGGGGAGTATTATGATAATGTGTTCGATATCGCTTTATATGATTTTAGTGTTGTTTGATAAACTAAAAAATTAAAATTAAAAAATTAAGTATCAAAACAACCACTTTCGAACAACCCATGATCTGTGGTTTATACTGTATTATTGAAATGCGATCATCTAATATGATCTTAAATTAGAATCTATTAATTTAATTTCATCCTCGGATTAGACTTGGCGCTGACTTATTTAATTTCATAAATTAGAATTTAAAACCCAAACTAAAACACAAGTAATTAATATACAAAAGATAAAACCAGTAACACCCACGCGTAAGATCATAAGCTCTAAACCTGAAACTTTCAGGCAAGGTATGTCATAACACGGGAATTCATATTTTTACATGGATAGAAGTAGGAGTAATTAATTAATTACTAAACTAGTTAACTAAAATTGATGTATCCACGTTTATAAGCGTATTCAATGAGGTCGTCAAGCTCCTCCAAGCTGACGCATCCATCCCTATTTTTATCCACACGTTTCAGTGCTCTCCAAGCTCTGAAACCAGGAAAGATGGAACCGAATCGACCAAACGCCTTCTTTATCTCTTCCTTGGTCAGTATGCTGTTATCATCAATATCGCAATCGAAGAATACTTTCCGAAGCTGCTGCTTACTATCCGCATTGCTCGGCAATGCGGAGCCTTTCAGAATGTTGTGAACCATTTGTATGGCAAGGATTTTGAGGTTGATCAGCAACAAGCTGAAATCGGAACTCCTACTTCGGTTGTCTCACTGGACTCGTATGATATATCATAGGGTTTATATAGACTTGTTCGAGCATATGCTCGAGCCACTCATTGTCTGTATTGATCCGAATGAGATTTGTTTACTAAAATGTGAGGGGTGCATATTAGAAAAACAAAAGATTAGGAACGTGAGAATAAGTTATGTGTTTAATTAAGTATTTAAGTATCCATCTTTTGTGCCGTAAATTCGATATATTATAACACAGAGTTATACTCCATCGTAGAAAATTATTGAAATTTCCAAGCCTCTAAGTACAGCATCTTCTCAACATCATATCATCTTTTAATACCCACTCGTTCATAGAAAATTATTGAAACCTCCAGGCCTCTAAGTGTAGCATCTTTAAAATCCTTGTCAATAAGGTGAAAAAAAGAACATGGGCTGTTTTTTTTTTCTTTTACTCGCAGGGGCGGAACATATGAGGTGTTTTGAGGGCGTGGCCCCTGCCAAATTTTTTTGGAATGATAATAGAGTAGATATTCTTTTTAAAAAATAAAATTAGTTTTATAATTCTTTCAATTTTTTTAAAATCTTATAATAACTTCTCTCAAAATTTGTAATCACTTTATGGTCTCCTTTATAAATTTATAATTTCGCCCATGGTTACTAATATTAATCCTAATTATTCTTCGATTTAAATTTTATATCATTTTACGAATCGGATTGATGTCACTAAATTAAATAACATCAATTCAATTAATAGTGATATCAACATCATAATAAACATTTTGTATCTAGAGTATAAATTCAATAAAGACATTGAGTTACTTTTATAGCAAAACTGTGGTTCACTCTATGTGGGAATCTACTATAGGAGATACCAAACTGTAGCTTGCATTAGAAGATTGGAAGTGGAAAAGGAGATAGGATTCTAATTTCTAAGAAATGGGTTCTTATCTTATCATGTTTCATTCATTTTTTGTGTATTTGTTGTACTTTCAGTTTTTAAGATTTCACCTTGACTAATTCGGTCCGCGTCGCACACCTGATTTTCGTGGCTAAATTTTCTATAAAAAAAAATTTGTATATACAACGCCTCAAATTCGAGACTTGCTTAAGCGATATCAGACTGCTTATCAATTAGACCAACCTGATGGTCACTTTTTCTGTACATTGATATGAAGCATCAAATATTTTTCTTATTCACGGATGGCATATATGCAAATATATATATGGAAGGTCCATAAAGACTGGCCACTCAAGCAGCAGCATCCGCTTTATTTTGTCTTTTTTAAAAAGTGTGTTTCGAAAGTTACATTATAATTGAATTTAAGTGTAATTACACATATAAAAAGTTTAGTTAACTGTTGTGATTAATGAATTTCTTTGAAGTGAGTATAATTAAAGGTTCTAAATTACACTCTTCAATTCGAGGATGAATGACAATTTGTGTAATTATTCATGTAATTACACTTTTAATTTTACAAATATTTTTTTAAAATTAAACATGTATCTATGTAATCACAATTTGTACTACAAAATTTGACATAGAAAAATTAAAATGTAAATGTCCAAATCCATCTTAAAAGTCCAAACTATTGTAAATAAATTTTGAATTTCAACACTCAAAAATATTTTCCTTCAGGGATGAAACTATGTTGAGGGTGGGAGGGCAATTCCCCCAACTTTAATGATTTAACTATATTTTAAGTTATTGGTAATTTTGAATCCATTTCAATTAAATCCTTGCACTCCCCAAAATTGCTTAGTATAATTTATTTTTAGGACCATAGCAGTTTTAAAATTAATTAAATTAAGTATTGATCCCAATTTTTTTGTTTATTTGCTTTTAAGACCTTTTAATGTTAAAATTAGTGAAATTAAATCCAATTTCCTTTAAATTGTTATGTTTTAATTACTTTTTAGTATCTCAAATCATTTCAAAGTTAAACATTTTGCCCCATGATTCAATCCTTATCTATACTTTTAAGTTACGTGAGATTTATGAAATCAACTAGGCGTCTCAACTTTTAAGGTACTTTTCAGCCGTCACCGTATCACCTTCTTCAACCTCTTAGTTCCGTCCTTGCTTCCAGTGTTCATCTTCTTTGAATTTTTTCCAATGATTCTCCAATATTATCTCTTCTCTTAAATTTTTAGAGTTCAAACTTGAATTCTTTTCTGCATAAAAATTCCAAACAAGCACGATCGAGTATCGTCTCATCTGATGTTAATCAAACTTTAGCAGATTGCATACAAGGAGTGAAGCTCCAAGGACACTTACATGACATGAAATCGAACTACTTCATGGATTAGACTTTGGCGTTGGCGAATTTCATTACATTTATTAAAATTTGGAACCCAGGTTCGAAAATCACAAGCTTATAAACTAGCAATATTATCACACGGAAATCGGGAATGTATATTTTTACATTAATAGAAGTATGAATTACTAATGTGTAAGCCCTGAGTGTTCTTGTATGCACGTTTATAAGCGTAGTCAATGAGGTCATCAAGCTCATCCAAGCTCACCCATCGATCCTTATTTTTATCCACAAGCTTCAGTGCTCTCCAAGCTCTGAAACTGGGGAAGACGGACCCGCAACGATCAAGCGCATCCTTTATCTCTTCCTTGTTCAGTATACTGTTATCATCAATGTCGCAATGGAAGAATAATTTCCGAAGCTGCTCCTTACTGACCGCATAGCTCGGCAATGCGGATCCTTTCTGAATGTTGTGAATCATTGTCTGGCAAGGATTTTGAGGTTGATCAGCAACAAGCTGAAATTGGAACTCCCCTACTTCGGTTGTCTCACTGGACTTGTGTGATATATCATAGGGTTTATATAGACTTGTTCGAACATATGCTCGAGCCACTTATTGTCTATATTGATCCGAATGAGTTTTGTTTACTAAAATGTGAGGGTGCATATTAGAAAAACAAAAGATTAGGAACGTCAGAATAAGTTATGTGTTTAATTAAGTATTTAAGTATCCATCTTTTGTTCCGTAAATTCGATATATTATTACACATAGAATTATACTCCATCGTAGAAAATTATTGAAATTTCCAAGCCTTTAAGTACAGCATCTTCTCAACATCATATCAGCCTCTAAGTGCAGCATCTTTAAAATCCTTGTCAATAAAGTGAAAAAAAAAAAGAACATGGGCTGTTTTTTTTTTACTCGCTGGGTGGAACATATGGGCTGTTTTGAGGGCGTGCCCTGCCAATTTTTTTTGGAATGATAATAGAGTAGATATTCTTTTAAAAAAATAAAATTAGTTTTATAATCCTTTCAATCTTTTTAAAATCTTATAAAAACATCTCTCAAAATTTGTAATTACATTATGGTTCTCTTTATAAATTTATAGTTCCGCCTATAGTTTCTAATATTAAACCTAATAATTCTTCGATTTAAATTTTATATCATTTTACGAATCGAATTGATGTTACTAAATTAAATAACATCAATTCAATTAATAGTGATATCAACATCATAAAAAAAGTTTGGATCTAGAGTATAAATTCAATAACGACATTGAGTTACTTTTATACCAAAACTGTGGTTCACTCTATGTGGGAATCTACTGTAGGAGATACCAAACTGTAGCTTGCATTAGAAGATTGGAAGTGGAAAAGGAGATAGGACTCTAATTTCTTAGAAATGGGTTCTTATCTTATCATGTTTCATTCACTTTTTCTGTACATTTTTTGTTATACTTTCGGTTTTCAAGGCTTCGCCCTGACTAATCCAGATTGACCCGCATCGCACATATAGTTTTGGTGGGTGAGTCTTCCCGGAAAGATTTTTTGCATACACAACGCATCGAATTCGAGACTTGCTTAAGCGATACCAAGTTGCTTACCACTTGGACTAACCATGTTGATCACTTTTTCTCTACATTGATATCAAGCATCAAATATTTTTCTTATTCGCGGGTGGCATATATGCAAAAAAAAAAAAATTGGAAGGTCCATAAAAACTGGCCACTCAAGCAGCAGCATCCGCTTTTATTTTGTCTTTTAAAAAAAAGTGTGTTTCGAAAGTTACATTATAATTGAATTTAAGTGTAATTACACATATATAATAAGTTTAGTTAACTGTAATGATTAATGAATTTCCTTGAAGTGAGTATAATTAAAGGTTCTAAATTATACTCTTCAATTCGAGGATGAATGAGAATTTGTGTAACTATTCATGTAATTACACTTCAATTTTACAAATACTTTTTTAAAATTAAACATGTATCTATATAATCACAATTTGTACTACAAAATTTGACATAAAAAATTAAAATGTAAATGTCCAAATCCATCTTAAAAGTCCAAACTATTGTAATTAAATTTTGAATTTCAACACTCAAAAATATTTCCTATGTTACGGGTGGGAGGGCAATTCTCTCAACTTTGATGATTTAATTATATTTTAGGTTATTGGTAGTTTTGAAACCATTTTAATTAAGTCATTGTTCTTCCTAAAATTGTTTGGTATAATTTATTTTTAGGACCTTATCAATTTTAAAATTAATTAAATTAAGCATTGATCTCAAAATTTTCTGGTTTAATTGCTTTTAAGACCTTTAATGTTAAAATTAGTGACTATCTCTTTTAAATTTTTATAGTTTAATTACTTTTTAAGATCTCAAATTATTTTAAAGTTACGTGAGATTTATGAAATCAACTAGGCATCTCTACTTTTAAGTTACTTTTCAGCCTTCACCATGTCACCTTCTTCAACCTGCTAGCCTCGTCCCTGCCTTCAGTGTTCATCTTCCTTGAATTTGTTCCGATGATTCTCCGATATTATCTCTTCTCTTAAAATTTCAGAGCTCGAACTTGGATTCTCCTCTACAGAAAGATTCCAAACAAGCACAATAGAGTATCGTCTAATCTGATGTTAATCAAACTTTAGCAGATTGCATACATGGAATGAAGTTCCAAGGACACTTATATGACATGAAATCGAACTACTTCATGAATTAGACTTTGGCGTTGGCGAATTTCATTACATTTATTAAAATTTAGAACCCAGGTTGGAAAATCACAAGCTTCTAAACTAGCTATATTATCACACGGGAAATCGGGAATGTATATTTTTACATTGATAGAAGTATGAATTACTAATGTGTAAGCCCTGAGTCTCTAATTAACTAATGTTGATGTATCCACGTTTATAAGCGTAGTCAACGAGGTCGTCAAGCTCCTCCAAGCTGACGCATCCATCCTTATTTTTATCCACATGCTTCAGTGCTCTCCAAGCTCTGAAACCGGGGAAGACAGACCCGAATCGATCAAACGCATTCTTTATCTCTTCCTTGTTCAGTATACTGTTATCATCAATGTCGCAATCGAAGAATACTTTCCGAAGCTGCTCCTTACTGGCCGCATTGCTCGGCAATGCAGAGCATTTCTGATTGTTGTGAACCATTGTCTGGCAAGGATTTTGAGGTCGGCCGGCAACAGGCTGAAATTGGTACTCTCCCTCTTTCGTTGTCTTACTCAAATTGTGTGACATATCATAGGGTTTATATAGACTTCTACAGACCATTGTTCGTATTGATCAGAATGAGTCTTGCTTATGAAGGTTTAAGAATTTATTTTTAATAAATCCTAAACATAATCCTAATCTTACCTAGAGGGGAGAAGAAGAAGGGCTCCAGGGAAGGAATGAGAGTGCCCTAGTGGGTTTAAAACCCATGACCTAAGATAATATAAGAGAACCAGGAACGGACACAGGATTTTATGTTGGGAGCGAACTTATAAAATTTTAGGGGGCAAAAATTTTAACTGAAGTGTAAAGTACACAATACGCATATTAGAAAAATAAAATAAAGTAGGAAAAGTGGGGAATAGGTTCTCTATTTATTTACTTGATCATGAGGGAGTATTAAATTGTGATCGTAACGTAACGATTTTAGAAGTTATCGTAACAACGTGAACTGCAATTAAATTTAAAATTATAATTGTTTTTTTGAGAAAAATCACAATATAACGGTCATAACTGGGACATGGCAACCACAATTACAATTTAATACTATATGTAATTATTATTCTCGCTTTTTCGTATGAAAACTAGATTTTGTAATCCCAAGTTAACTTAAGTGGCGTTTGATACAGGTGACAATTGGGCTAATTTAGATAAGTTTGGGTTGAGTTTTTTTGGGGGTTTGAATTATTTTAATTTCAGGTTTTTCTAATATTGACAAACACCAAATGACTCCTATACAAACCTCAGAGCCTTCAAGTTTAGCATCTTTCAAACCCTTGTAAATAAAAGTGAAAAAAGAGAGAAGAATATATAGGTAATGGATTTGCTTTTCTGAGTGGGAAATGGGAGACCGGGTTATTCCTTCACTTTCGGTGAAATTTGTGTAATACATTAGAATATGAGTTAATTGTACCACATGTCTTCAAATTATGACACTCATTTTAAATTGGTACCTAAACTTTTAAATATTTTAATTCTATCCTCAAATTATGACCTTTATTTTAAATCAGTCCCCAAACTTTTGAGTATTTCTAGTTTCATCCTAAAATTATAACTCTCATTTTAAATTGGTCCTCAAACTTTTTGAACGTTCTAATTTCATCCCGAAACTACTAGAGTATATGCTAATCATATATTATGTTAATAAAACCTTTATAAAATTCATTAATTTTCATGAAACACTGATATGTATTATGTAATAATATCATGTGATATAAACGATAACTTGAGGATGAAATTGGAATATTTAAAAAGTTTGGGGTCCAATTTAGAATGAAGGTCATAGTTTGGGGATGAAAATTGAATGTTCAAAAATTTGGGTACCAATTTAAAATGAAAGTTGTAGTTTGAGGATGAAAATTGAACATTTAAAAATTTAAGGATCAATTTAGAATGAGTCATAATTTGGGGACATGTGGTATCTTAGTAAAGTAAATAATGTTAGTGCATCTGTAAATTAATCATTTGGACTGAAATGGAAAATCATGCATCTACAAAGTATCAAATTCCAAAGAATAAAGCTTGCTACTATTAATTCTTTTATATATATAGATTGATCAAGATCTAATCTCCAACTTTGATTTAGAGAGAATCAGCAAATAATTATCAGATTAGAATCAAGAATTAAAAGAAACTGGAAAGAGCATCGAATTAAAGAGTAGAAAGGCTTGGTCTTTGATTAGAATTTGTTCTAAGTTGTCCTTAGAGTGGCTGAAAGAACAAAGACAAACAAAATAACGAAACCAGTTTAATTCAAATGAGAAAAACAAAGATTAGAAATCGGAACTAAGCTTATAAGAAGGAACTAAAATTTAAAAAAATTACGAAATAATAATTTAGAGTGACTTTTGTTATTAATTAAAAACGAAAATTTAAAAAATAGAATTGTTCTATGAATTTCTTAATAAACTTGTGATATGAAACATCAATAATCGAACGGGTCAAAGGAGAGAGATAATGTTCATCTTCATGATGCATTCAAGCAGCCATTGAAGAACATTCAAACTAATAACAATAGAAGAAGAAGCCCTTGAATCAGGGTTTAATCAAGAACATTCATCAGACAATGGATGGGTTCAGAGAAGAAGAGGTTCGCAGCGACGCCAGAGCGGAAAAAAGGGCTACAGATCAAAGATATCAGGGGGTTAGCGACCAACACAGGTTTCGAATACAGTAGTTTCATTCTTTGTGAACTTTTTCAGTAAGAGGATTCATCGAGCAACTCTTAAAGAGGCGTTTTCAGAATATGGGGAGGTTCTTAATGCCTACATTGCTTACCACAACGTGAAGTGAATCAATAGCAAACACACCTTCTTATTCGTCAGATTTGCATGCTAGGAGGACGTCGGAAGGGCTGTTTAGCAAGGTAAGAACAGAAGAATGGATGGATTCACTATAAAAGTCTTTTTTTTTTAAATAAGTATTCTAATCCTTCAGCGACTGGTAAAGCGCCTAGTAGTAAAACACAGAAACCCCATGCAGCTGCTAAAAGTTTTTTAGCTGTCACGATTTAAAGGTCTTTCAAGGACGTTCTGCTAGATACTCCTCATCCTAAAAAGGATGAAAAGCTCCAATTCAAAGTGTCAGGAGGAATGGTGGTACAAAATGCAATGAGGTTGATATCTCTCTACAGATACCTTTTTTCCATCAAAATCATATTGGCTTAAGAACAGTTCTGTAGGTCAAGTTAAAGGGACGTAAGACGCTGATTTTGTTCAGGAAGCTTTGCGGTCAGAGGGTTTCAACGTCAAAGTCAGTATTTGGTCAGGTTTTTATGCTATAGTTCAGTGCTTGGAAGTCGAACAGGTCCAGATTTTTTTGGGATCTCAAGTATTCCCTCTTGGAATCATGGTTTGAGGATCTTGACACCATTGACAATTTCTTATCCAAGAAAAAACTAAAAATTTGGATAAATGTAGAAGGAGTGCCATTGTTTGCATGGCACGCCACAGTGATTGAACCCATTGTTTGTAATTGGGGTAAAGTCATTAAGATAGAAGATCATACTTTGTCCAAAAAGAGATTTGACTATGCTCGTGTTCTCGCAGGGGTGTCGTCTATATCGGTCGTTCCCAATTTTGCTTCAGTTGAATTGAATAGGGATAAGTTTAACATCAAAATGTCGACTGCGGAGTTTGAAGATAAACGTTGTTGGATAGACAAAGGGTTTTCGATGAACACCACCGACGAAGTGAATAGCTATCACTTCGAAGATATCCCACAAGTAGTTAATGTCTTGGGGTCTTCACTATCCCCTATGATTGAACGGGATTCTAACGGAACCAATCACGTGCCCAAAGACGGTTCTATATTAATGAAAGAAGTCAATGTCGGCTGCAATTCCTCGGAAAGCACCTCTCTGGCAGCTCCCCCTTCATCCGGGTCCTTAGAATCTTATTACTTGCATAATATTTCAATCTCTATAGATCCAGGTCACTTGAATTCGTCATCAGGCCTTAGCGAGCCCACTGCTCTTTTGCTAGACAAAGGGACGGGCCTTTTCTCAATCAAGCCCAGGCTCATCAAAAATGGAAAGAAAATCTCTCCATGGATTTTCAGGTCAAAATTAGATAAGTTCCAAAATTAGGCTTCAGCCATTCCCAGTGGTGGCACCCAAAATGCGTGTAAAAAAAGAAGGGGATCCCTAAGTTTGGACTCCACCACTGGTGCTAATATCGAATCCATTAAACCCAAATCCCATTTTAAGAAAGACGACAACAGATCTTGTTTGGATGCTTTGGATGTCGAAGCAATAGCGTGCCTTGAAGTCTGCAAGGCCTCAGGTCTTCATTTTAAAGTGAATGACAAAGAACTTTGTTACAGGGTTGTGGAGCTAGAATTGGAGACTGGAGATTACCGGTAACTGAGGTAATTCTAGCTTTCCCTTGTATTTTTATCAACAGTTATTTAATGAATCAGTGTTCCTTGTTGTCTTGGAACGTGAGAGGCTTGGGTAAACAAGAGAACAAAGCCTCAGTCAGAAGAATCATCTCTACGAGTAAGGCCAGTGTTATGTTTCTTCAAGAATCCAAACTGCAATTGGTGGACGATAATTTGAGTTAGATGTACTCCCTTTCGATAGGCTAAACTGAACGTTTAATATCCCTATGGGATCCGAGCGTCATTGAATGTCAATCCTCTTGTAACACTTCATTCCCAGCCTAGTCGAGAACCGCAGGTCGTCTCCGATATTTTCAGGGCCATGTGCGAAAATAAAAAAAATGAGCTCTTATAGAACGAAAGCATATTCTATTATTTTGAACAATTAATTTAATATTTTATTAGTAAACCATAAAAACATAATTAAATTTTGGCAAATATATTATGTGCATTGTTTTGTTAAGAAAATTTGAAGTAATTGAATTGTAGGGAAATGAGTGTGATATGAAGCTTGATTTTGATAACTACAAATTTTTTGAAGAATATTGCATTGGAGAAGAGTAGATAGATAATTAAATTTTGGAAAAAAAATAAATTTTAAGATTTAGAAAGGATAATTAAATGTTAGGACAGATAATTATTTTTTATTTTGTTTTTGTTTAACCATCGGTATCAAGTATCCAACCTAATGGTTGATTAATTCAGATTGAGTATTGTAGAATCCATTATGAGGGCGACCCTCCCAACCCTATCTGCTTCATTCACAATGTCAGAATTCAAACCTCTGACCTTGCTTAAGGGATGTGGTGTCTCATCTCACTAGACCAATTGATTGTTGGCGATTATTTTTTATTGTTAGATTAATTTATTTATTTAATAAATTAAAAATAAAATTTTAAAATAAAATAATTATTTTTTAGGGGCCCTAGACTAATTGGGGGCCCTGAGCGGTCCCTCACTCTACTCCCCCTATTGCCGGCTCTAGAGAATCAGGTCTGAGTATGTTACCGAAGTTCAATACGGTAATCGGTATAATGTTTTAATCATTATTCATTAATTTAGTGAGTCAAAAGCAATACGGTATACATTTCGGTGCCACTATACACTACTAAATCCATACAGTGGAGCAGCAATTCGCTACAAGACTATAATCATCAATTTAGGACCAATTTTAAACTTTTACAAGTTTTAGGGACTAATATGTAATTTCAGTAAATTAGAGGTTCTCTCCAAAAATTAAACTTACCAATATGAAATTTAACTAATAAACATCGTACATATAAATTTTTATGCCAATCGGAGGTCATTTACCCCTTTAATTAATTCATATAATATTCAGTGACCATTCTATAAATTCTCAGAATTACTCCAATGGTTTTTAACAAAATTACTTGTATCAGTACCAGTACTCGAGAGGTCGTACTGGTACGTCATGCATGATTCAAACATTATCAATTCCAATGACCAATATGCGTACTGATACACTTGTACCAGTATCGATACGCCTTTATTATTATGAATATTATTTCTTTTGAACTCCATATTGGCATCGGTACAGGCTGAGTCGTACCGATACACGTGCCCTAATTTTTAAATTAGATTAAATATGGTATATGTACCTACATGATCGTATCGATACCTAGGTATAGTAATTTTCCAGCGTTGAAATCCCGTACTGATTCGCCCAATGCAGTATCGATACACCTTGTTAACCAACGTTGACCTAGTCCAAAAATGCATACTCGTACCGATATGAAATTACCCATATCGGTACGGCAGGGTCTGTAATGACAGATTTGGTCTAGTTTTTATCCATTTTGACCTATCATACACTGTCCATATTCTACTATCATGCCAAATTTCATAGTCATATGAATCCATTTAAAGGGTTTTTACCTTCTTAGGCCAAATATGCTTATTTTACCACCTTTAGCCAATTCCAAAACAACATTTTAGGCTCATTAAGCTTATACTTGCCATATGCAACTTATACACAACAAAAGGGCTATAAGTGGTTAGTTTAACTACTTTACCACCATTCTAGGGGTTTGTAAGGATAATAAACATTACTCTATGCTCGTTGTGACTTGCTAAAAACCTTCAACCTTCCCGATCTCACAACGGTGACTTCTTTAACCTAAAATGCATGAGATGAAATGCATTAGGAATACTTACCTAGTGAGGTTGTCATAAATAACATCGATAACAATGAGATGCATTCCAAATCATGGTTGTCAATAACAATGTTATAAATGATGTTCAATGACAATAATATCACTTTCAATAATATTCCTTGGATCGATTCAAGATAGTGGACACGCGAATTCTTAAGCCTTGCCACATCAATGAATGGTCTAATCCTCTCTGCCTCGCCAAATGACGAATAACACAAGCATCCCTCCGTCTCACCACAATAAAGGTCGTAGCCCAAGGACCGTAGTCCACCCGTACCAATGATCTCATGAATTCTATAGCATGCCAATTGTATCTAATGTCCTTTTGAATCCAAGGTTCAATAACAATGTAGATGTCGACGTTCCAATAGCAATAGTGATGATCAATGTTTCGATGACAATATCAATGATCAATGTTTCGATGACAATATCAATGCCTATTTCAATATCCAATGGCTATGACAATGATACTTTCAATACCCGATAGTCAATATCTTCATGTATCAATATTACAATGATGACAATAACAATAACAATGATACTATGGTCGATATTCGATACAATAGCTTACCGATGCTTACCAATGAAGCCTCCAAAGAGGTTCGATGCAATATCCTTTTACAAAATGTTAGCTATGCAAAAATCAATATCAATGAAACTGGGAAAGGCACCTAGCCTATTCTCGAGACTCTAACTGTACTCACCTTGTTTTTTAAGTTCCTACGGCTCTTGGATTGCCACTCCTTTGTTCCTAGCTTTAGATGGAGATGGTGACCCTTCTTTGTAATGCCCCAAATTTGGGCCTATGAGTTAGCTAGGGTGGTTAGACGACTTGGGTGAACCGGGTTAGTGTTCGAGTTAGTTTCAGGAAATTTAATCGGATAAAATAGTTTTTAGATAAAATAAAATATGAAAAAAATTATTTAAAATGTTTAATTAATATATTGAACATATGTGAGCTGTCAATTTGATGAAATTAATTCAGACTAAAAGACATTTTGGGTTGGTGACCAAAATGTAAAGTTTTCAAAACTATTTTGGTGACTAAATCGTAAAAGGGTCAAAACTTAGAATCTTTAAGGAGCTATTAAACCCAATTGTTTTATCAGACTTTTTCCTTAATTTTGGCTAGTTTTAAAATGGTTTTTAAGGAATTAATAAATGGTATAAAAGGGAGTTTATTTGGTTTTAATTAAAACTAACCCAAATAGTTTTCTCACGTAACTAACTTTCTCCATACTATTTTCTCTCAAATTCTCAACAACAAAACTGCTATTTTCTCTCCAAATATTCAATGGATTCATCTTTTTAATTCTATGTTTGATTTCAACAATGATTCTTTATCAAACTTCTATTTCTACATTGGATTTCTCTTCAAATCAAACCAAATAAGAAAGGAGTCAACTATTAGAGGTAATTTTCGTTTTCTCTCCTCTAATTGAAGGTTCTTTACTGAAATTCTCAAGTTCTTGATCCTTTACAATCAATTTTTGTTATGTGTTGATGATTGAATCAAGAAATTAAGGTTTTATATTAATTTTGTTAAGGAAATTGATTGAGCTGTTTATGGATCCGATTTGTTGTGATCTTGATTGAGTTAGATCATATTTCAAGTGTATATTAATATTATGAGATGTGATTTGCAAAAGAAATCCAGAAACTAATAGAATTGCTAATTTCCTAGGTTGATTGAAGTTAGTTTTTGGGTTGTTTATGGTGTTAAATGATTATTGAAGGTATAAGGATTCTTAGAAAGTGTTTTTGGCTGGGTTTTGATAAGAATAGGATGTTAGATTTGTAGGTTTGTTGATTAGTATTGGGTGGATGATGTTTGAGAAGGATTTTGGTAGTTTCGGCTTGGTTTCAAAAGGTTTATGTATCCGATATTTTCAGGGCCATGTGCGAAAATAAAAAAAATGAGCTCTTATAGAACGAAAGCATATTCTATTATTTTGAACAATTAATTTAATATTTTATTAGTAAACCATAAAAACATAATTAAATTTTGGCAAATATATTATGTGCATTGTTTTGTTAAGAAAATTTGAAGTAATTGAATTGTAGGGAAATGAGTGTGATATGAAGCTTGATTTTGATAACTACAAATTTTTTGAAGAATATTGCATTGGAGAAGAGTAGATAGATAATTAAATTTTGGAAAAAAAATAAATTTTAAGATTTAGAAAGGATAATTAAATGTTAGGACAGATAATTATTTTTTATTTTGTTTTTGTTTAACCATCGGTATCAAGTATCCAACCTAATGGTTGATTAATTCAGATTGAGTATTGTAGAATCCATTATGAGGGCGACCCTCCCAACCCTATCTGCTTCATTCACAATGTCAGGATTCAAACCTCTGACCTTGCTTAAGGGATGTGGTGTCTCATCTCACTAGACCAATTGATTGTTGGCGATTATTTTTTATTGTTAGATTAATTTATTTATTTAATAAATTAAAAATAAAATTTTAAAATAAAATAATTATTTTTTAGGGGCCCTAGACTAATTGGGGGCCCTGAGCGGTTCCTCACTCTACTCCCCCTATTGCCGGCTCTAGAGAATCAGTGCAGTATGTTTAGAAGTTCAATACGATGAATCGGTATAATGTTTTAATCATTATTCATTAATTTAGTGAGTCAAAAGCAATACGGTATACATTTCGGTGCCACTATACACTACTAAATCCATACAGTGGAGCAGCAATTCGCTACAAGACTATAATCATCAATTTAGGACCAATTTTAAACTTTTACAAGTTTTAGGGACTAATATGTAATTTCAGTAAATTAGAGGTTCTCTCCAAAAATTAAACTTACCAATATGAAATTTAACTAATAAACATCGTACATATAAATTTTTATGCCAATCGGAGGTCATTTACCCCTTTAATTAATTCATATAATATTCAGTGACCATTCTATAAATTCTCAGAATTACTCCAATGGTTTTTAACAAAATTACTTGTATCAGTACCAGTACTCGAGAGGTCGTACTGGTACGTCATGCATGATTCAAACATTATCAATTCCAATGACCAATATGCGATCGATACACTTGTACCAGTATCGATACGCCTTTATTATTATGAATATTATTTCTTTTGAACTCCATATTGGCATCGGTACAGGCTGAGCCGTACCGATACGCGTGCCCTAATTTTTAAATTAGATTAAATATGGTATATGTACCTACATGATCGTATCGATACCTAGGTATAGTAATTTTCCAGCGTTGAAATCCCGTACTGATTCGCCCAATGCAAAGATCGATACACCTTGTTAACCAACGTTGACCTAGTCCAAAAATGCATACTCGCATCGATATGAAATTACCCATATCGGTACGGCAGGGTCTGTAATGACAGATTTGGTCTAGTTTTTATCCATTTTGACCTATCATACACTGTCCATATTCTACTATCATGCCAAATTTCATAGTCATATGAATCCATTTAAAGGGTTTTTACCTTCTTAGGCCAAATATGCTTATTTTACCACCTTTAGCCAATTCCAAAACAACATTTTAGGCTCATTAAGCTTATACTTGCCATATGCAACTTATACACAACAAAAGGGCTATAAGTGGTTAGTTTAACTACTTTACCACCATTCTAGGGGTTTGTAAGGATAATAAACATTACTCTATGCTCGTTGTGACTTGCTAAAAACCTTCAACCTTCCCGATCTCACAACGGTGACTTCTTTAACCTAAAATGCATGAGATGAAATGCATTAGGAATACTTACCTAGTGAGGTTGTCATAAATAACATCGATAACAATGAGATGCATTCCAAATCATGGTTGTCAATAACAATGTTATAAATGATGTTCAATGACAATAATATCACTTTCAATAATATTCCTTGGATCGATTCAAGATAGTGGACACGCGAATTCTTAAGCCTTGCCACATCAATGAATGGTCTAATCCCTCTGCCTCGCCAAATGACGAATAACACAAGCATCCCTCCGTCTCACCACAATAAAGGTCGTAGCCCAAGGACCGTAGTCCACCCGTACCAATGATCTCATGAATTCTATAGCATGCCAATTGTATCTAATGTCCTTTTGAATCCAAGGTTCAATAACAATGTAGATGTCGACGTTCCAATAGCAATAGTGATGATCAATGTTTCGATGACAATATCAATGATCAATGTTTCGATGACAATATCAATGCCTATTTCAATATCCAATGGCTATGACAATGATACTTTCAATACCCGATAGTCAATATCTTCATGTATCAATATTACAATGATGACAATAACAATAACAATGATACTATGGTCGATATTTGATACAATAGCTTACCGATGCTTACCAATGAAGCCTCCAAAGAGGTTCGATGCAATATCCTTTTACAAAATGTTAGCTATGCAAAAATCAATATCAATGAAACTCGGGAAAGGCACCTAGCCTATTCTCGAGACTCTAATCAGACTCACCTTGTTTTTTAAGTTCCTACGGCTCTTGGATTGCCACTCCTTTGTTCCTAGCTTTAGATGGAGATGGTGACCCTTCTTTGTAATGCCCCAAATTTGGGCCTATGAGTTAGCTAGGGTGGTTAGACGACTTGGGTGAACCAGGGTTAGTGTTGAGTTAGTTTCAGGAAATTTAATCGGATAAAATAGTTTTTAGATAAAATAAAATATGAAAAAATTATTTAAAATGTTTAATTAATATATTGAACATATGTGAGCTGTCAATTTGATGAAATTAATTCAGACTAAAAGACATTTTGGGTTGGTGACCAAAATGTAAAGTTTTCAAAACTATTTTGGTGACTAAATCGTAAAAGGGTCAAAACTTAGAATCTTTAAGGAGCTATTAAACCCAATTGTTTTATCAGACTTTTTCCTTAATTTTGGCTAGTTTTAAAATGGTTTTTAAGGAATTAATAAATGGTATAAAAGGGAGTTTATTTGGTTTTAATTAAAACTAACCCAAATAGTTTTCTCACGTAACTAACTTTCTCCATACTATTTTCTCTCAAATTCTCAACAACAAAACTGCTATTTTCTCTCCAAATATTCAATGGATTCATCTTTTTAATTCTATGTTTGATTTCAACAATGATTCTTTATCAAACTTCTATTTCTACATTGGATTTCTCTTCAAATCAAACCAAATAAGAAAGGAGTCAACTATTAGAGGTAATTTTCGTTTCTCTCCTCTAATTGAAGGTTCTTTACTGAAATTCTCAAGTTCTTGATCCTTTACAATCAATTTTTGTTATGTGTTGATGATTGAATCAAGAAATTAAGGTTTTATATTAATTTTGTTAAGGAAATTGATTGAGCCTGTTATGGATCTGATTTGTTGTGATCTTGATTGAGTTAGATCATATTTCAAGTGTATATTAATATTATGAGATGTGATTTGCAAAAGAAATCCAGAAACTAATAGAATTGCTAATTTCCTAGGTTGATTGAAGTTAGTTTTTGGGTTGTTTATGGTGTTAAATGATTATTGAAGGTATAAGGATTCTTAGAAAGTGTTTTTGGCTGGGTTTTGATAAGAATAGGATGTTAGATTTGTAGGTTTGTTGATTAGTATTGGGTGGATGATGTTTGAGAAGGATTTTGGTAGTTTCGGCTTGGTTTCAAAAGGTTTATGTATCCGATATTTTCAGGGCCATGTGCGAAAATAAAAAAAATGAGCTCTTATAGAACGAAAGCATATTCTATTATTTTGAACAATTAATTTAATATTTTATTAGTAAACCATAAAAACATAATTAAATTTTGGCAAATATATTATGTGCATTGTTTTGTTAAGAAAATTTGAAGTAATTGAATTGTAGGGAAATGAGTGTGATATGAAGCTTGATTTTGATAACTACAAATTTTTTGAAGAATATTGCATTGAGAAGAGTAGATAGATAATTAAATTTTGGAAAAAAATAAATTTTAAGATTTAGAAAGGATAATTAAATGTTAGGACAGATAATTATTTTTTATTTTGTTTTTGTTTAACCATCTAGTATCAAGTATCCAACCTAATGGTTGATTAATTCAGATTGAGTATTGTAGAATCCATTATGAGGGCGACCCTCCCAACCCTATCTGCTTCATTCACAATGTCAGGATTCAAACCTCTGACCTTGCTTAAGGGATGTGGTGTCTCATCTCACTAGACCAATTGATTGTTGGCGATTATTTTTTATTGTTAGATTAATTTATTTATTTAATAAATTAAAAATAAAATTTTAAAATAAAATAATTATTTTTTAGGGGCCCTAGACTAATTGGGGGCCCTGAGCGGTCCCTCACTCTACTCCCCCTATTGCCGGCTCTAGAGAATCAGGTCTGAGTATGTTACCGAAGTTCAATACGGTAATCGGTATAATGTTTTAATCATTATTCATTAATTTAGTGAGTCAAAAGCAATACGGTATACATTTCGGTGCCACTATACACTACTAAATCCATACAGTGGAGCAGCAATTCGCTACAAGACTATAATCATCAATTTAGGACCAATTTTAAACTTTTACAAGTTTTAGGGACTAATATGTAATTTCAGTAAATTAGAGGTTCTCTCCAAAAATTAAACTTACCAATATGAAATTTAACTAATAAACATCGTACATATAAATTTTTATGCCAATCGGAGGTCATTTACCCCTTTAATTAATTCATATAATATTCAGTGACCATTCTATAAATTCTCAGAATTACTCCAATGGTTTTTAACAAAATTACTTGTATCAGTACCAGTACTCGAGAGGTCGTACTGGTACGTCATGCATGATTCAAACATTATCAATTCCAATGACCAATATGCGTACTGATACACTTGTACCAGTATCGATACGCCTTTATTATTATGAATATTATTTCTTTTGAACTCCATATTGGCATCGGTACAGGCTGAGCCGTACCGATACGCGTGCCCTAATTTTTAAATTAGATTAAATATGGTATATGTACCTACATGATCGTATCGATACCTAGGTATAGTAATTTTCCAGCGTTGAAATCCCGTACTGATTCGCCCAATGCAGTATCGATACACCTTGTTAACCAACGTTGACCTAGTCCAAAAATGCATACTCGTACCGATATGAAATTACCCATATCGGTACGGCAGGGTCTGTAATGACAGATTTGGTCTAGTTTTTATCCATTTTGACCTATCATACACTGTCCATATTCTACTATCATGCCAAATTTCATAGTCATATGAATCCATTTAAAGGGTTTTTACCTTCTTAGGCCAAATATGCTTATTTTACCACCTTTAGCCAATTCCAAAACAACATTTTAGGCTCATTAAGCTTATACTTGCCATATGCAACTTATACACAACAAAAGGGCTATAAGTGGTTAGTTTAACTACTTTACCACCATTCTAGGGGTTTGTAAGGATAATAAACATTACTCTATGCTCGTTGTGACTTGCTAAAAACCTTCAACCTTCCCGATCTCACAACGGTGACTTCTTTAACCTAAAATGCATGAGATGAAATGCATTAGGAATACTTACCTAGTGAGGTTGTCATAAATAACATCGATAACAATGAGATGCATTCCAAATCATGGTTGTCAATAACAATGTTATAAATGATGTTCAATGACAATAATATCACTTTCAATAATATTCCTTGGATCGATTCAAGATAGTGGACACGCGAATTCTTAAGCCTTGCCACATCAATGAATGGTCTAATCCTCTCTGCCTCGCCAAATGACGAATAACACAAGCATCCCTCCGTCTCACCACAATAAAGGTCGTAGCCCAAGGACCGTAGTCCACCCGTACCAATGATCTCATGAATTCTATAGCATGCCAATTGTATCTAATGTCCTTTTGAATCCAAGGTTCAATAACAATGTAGATGTCGACGTTCCAATAGCAATAGTGATGATCAATGTTTCGATGACAATATCAATGATCAATGTTTCGATGACAATATCAATGCCTATTTCAATATCCAATGGCTATGACAATGATACTTTCAATACCCGATAGTCAATATCTTCATGTATCAATATTACAATGATGACAATAACAATAACAATGATACTATGGTCGATATTTGATACAATAGCTTACCGATGCTTACCAATGAAGCCTCCAAAGAGGTTCGATGCAATATCCTTTTACAAAATGTTAGCTATGCAAAAATCAATATCAATGAAACTGGGAAAGGCACCTAGCCTATTCTCGAGACTCTAACTGTACTCACCTTGTTTTTTAAGTTCCTACGGCTCTTGGATTGCCACTCCTTTGTTCCTAGCTTTAGATGGAGATGGTGACCCTTCTTTGTAATGCCCCAAATTTGGGCCTATGAGTTAGCTAGGGTGGTTAGACGACTTGGGTGAACCGGGTTAGTGTTCGAGTTAGTTTCAGGAAATTTAATCGGATAAAATAGTTTTTAGATAAAATAAAATATGAAAAAATTATTTAAAATGTTTAATTAATATATTGAACATATGTGAGCTGTCAATTTGATGAAATTAATTCAGACTAAAAGACATTTTGGGTTGGTGACCAAAATGTAAAGTTTTCAAAACTATTTTGGTGACTAAATCGTAAAAGGGTCAAAACTTAGAATCTTTAAGGAGCTATTAAACCCAATTGTTTTATCAGACTTTTTCCTTAATTTTGGCTAGTTTTAAAATGGTTTTTAAGGAATTAATAAATGGTATAAAAGGGAGTTTATTTGGTTTTAATTAAAACTAACCCAAATAGTTTTCTCACGTAACTAACTTTCTCCATACTATTTTCTCTCAAATTCTCAACAACAAAACTGCTATTTTCTCTCCAAATATTCAATGGATTCATCTTTTTAATTCTATGTTTGATTTCAACAATGATTCTTTATCAAACTTCTATTTCTACATTGGATTTCTCTTCAAATCAAACCAAATAAGAAAGGAGTCAACTATTAGAGGTAATTTTCGTTTCTCTCCTCTAATTGAAGGTTCTTTACTGAAATTCTCAAGTTCTTGATCCTTTACAATCAATTTTTTGTTATGTGTTGATGATTGAATCAAGAAATTAAGGTTTTATATTAATTTTGTTAAGGAAATTGATTGAGCCTGTTATGGATCTGATTTGTTGTGATCTTGATTGAGTTAGATCATATTTCAAGTGTATATTAATATTATGAGATGTGATTTACAAAAGAAATCCAGAAACTAATAGAATTGCTAATTTCCTAGGTTGATTGAAGTTAGTTTTTGGGTTGTTTATGGTGTTAAATGATTATTGAAGGTATAAGGATTCTTAGAAAGTGTTTTTGGCTGGGTTTTGATAAGAATAGGATGTTAGATTTGTAGGTTTGTTGATTAGTATTGGGTGGATGATGTTTGAGAAGGATTTTGGTAGTTTCGGCTTGGTTTCAAAAGGTTTATGTAAATGATACAAGGGATTGTGTTTGGCAGCGAGATTGAATTCATATTGATGCATTTTTCCTTTGGTTTTATGTGTCTAAAAAGGGGACAATTGAGGCGAGGTTGCCTAGTGGTGTACGTTGCGTTCCGGAGGCGTAATTTGCTTTAGTGAGCTAAACGAAGTCTATCGGTGATTGAGTATTCGCGTTAAGCTCTTTAATGATTTGGTCGATGGATCATGGGAGTTTAGTTTAAGCCTAAAAAGTTGAACTAAGCTCAAGCGTAAGTGGTTCTTACTTCGCTTGATTAATGGTTTTATTATGAGCTTGTGGATTCATGTTTGTTAATCATGGTTTGGTTTTCATGATTTGGTTTAAAGCATGAAATGATTTACTTGCTGTAAATGCATGATTTTGAGAGTAATATGCAATGTATATTGAGGAAAATGAATGCCTATGAGCATTGTGTTTTATTCCTAAAAGGAATGAGAAGTTGCCTTTGGCAATGTGGTTTTGCATATGAAATGATTTTGTGAATTGCATTGAAAACAGTAAGTAAATGTGTTTAAAAGTGATATATTGGCTATGTGATGTGATGAGAAATTATCAGATATAATTTGCATGCCATAGGATTAAATTGCATTATAATATAAACAAGTCGATTGCACCATAGTTCCTTGAGGAAAAGCGGTTTAACTAGGCTACTCGGGCTATGGGTTGTCACTTGGGATATGCGGTTTAACTAGGCAACCCAAGTGATGGTACCATACGGTTTAACTAGGCAATGTATGAGATTTGATGAAAGTGAGACCATCGGAATCCATGTATCCGATGTGTAATTATAATGTTCCAATATTGTGGATGTGTGGATAGATGTGAGACTATCTGGGTCACTATGAAAGCCAATATATGAGAATTAAAAGATTCATGAAATGAATTTAAATGCATATGGTTGTTATGCATGATATGTTTTGTGGAAACATATGAGAAAAGGTTTTATGTGAATCATGAAACGGATTTAAATGCATATGGTTGTTGTGCATGATATGTTTTGTGGAAACATATGGAAAAAGGTTTTATGTGAATCATGAAATGGATTCAAATGCATAAGGTTTTTATGCAAGGTTTGCTTTGTTGAAACATATGAAAAAAGCTTATTTTGAGATTTGACATATGGTCACTCAAGTGTGACAAGGTTTTAAAAAGAGTTTTACATTGCATCAAAGTTTTTGTTCATGAGCATCCTCACTAAGTAAGTGTGCTTACGCTCCCTTTTACCCTTTGATGCAGAGCAATAAAGTTGAAGGGCTATTGTTTGGCGAGAATGAAATCCAAGAGCGAGGCAAATGTTTGAGTATGAAATTTAGTTTTAAATTCGGTTAATAAGGCAATGTATTTACTATGTTTTAGGGGATTTGTAATCTGGTTTTCAGCGATGATGCTGATGTTGTTTGCTTTGGTTGATAGTTCATATTGATGTTTGTTAGGTGTATGTTTGATAAGAGTTTGCTTATGGGGTAATGTTCCTTGATTGCCATGTCATTAGTATACCGCTTGGATGCCTAAGTCTAGGGTCTTCTTGATTCAAGCATGTTTGATTGATGTTAGTAATTCAATGGTTATATGTCTAAGCTGAGATATGCCTTGATTACAGTTTTGATTGTGGAGTTGGGTGAGTCTAGGGTCTTCCTGATCGGTTAAGTTCACAGGCTGCCCGTGTATTCTTTCACTGTTTCCATTTGATGTCGAGTTATCCGTGACTGGATTAGACATCTTGTCTAGCTGCCCTATAAAAGTTTGAACCCATTCAAACAGAATCGGTCGAGGAGGAGCACGTGGTTCATTCTTTTTGGAAACCTTCAAATTCTTCTTATTCACACCCTTTACAAGGTTGGTTCCTTTACCAATCTGAGATGAACCCCATAGACGTGCTGCAGTTTTGGTCTCATTCTTACCCTCAACAATAGAAATTGCTTTGTGCAACCCAATAGCTATCACTGGGTTATGTAGCCTTACCTGATCTTCCGAGCCATCCACCGTAGGGACAACAATAACCTCACCACCTGACCTTTGAGGAACATTAGAAACCTTAGCCAAAGGACGCCGTAATGGCCCCTCACCTGGTGTCTTACGCCTCTCTTTTTTTTTTGCTGGACAACCGCCTGTACATACTTATCAACACGAGCATCCCCTGCAGATTGTTACCTTTCTTTTTGGCACTCTGTAACTCTGAATGTTCCTGCAGAACCACATTTAAAGGAGTCATATCCTCCTCAACTAAATTGTTAAGCGTAGTGAAACGAGAACCCACATTTTGTAAAGCATCAACAGTACCCGCAACCACCCGATTCGGACGCCTTCGACGCTTATCAATAACCATCCAAGGTCCATATAAGCTATCATCAGAAGTAACCAACTCTTCCCCATTTCCCTGACCACTATGAACAACGTTTGTATCAGCAACATGCTCAGGGGACGCGACCACCACTCCACAAAACTCTTGTGAATGCCCATACTTTCCTCATTTGAAACAAATCTGCTGCAAGCCCTCATACTCTAATTTTTGGATAAATCCATCAATACTGATGCAAGGAAGCAACGGTTTGTTCAAATTCACCAAGACCGAAAGCCTTGCAAATCGTCCCCTTTCACCGACAATGGTATTGTAGTCAATCTTAATCATTCGCCCTAAAACAGCAGCAATCTTTCGAAATAACGCCTTCGAATAGTAACGATAGGGAAGACCAGACAGACGAATCCAAACCATAACTTGGGACGGATGATTTTCCGACGTTGAGAAGGCTCTGGACCAGGGTTGCACCGTCAAGTAACACCCAAAAATAGTCCATGGTCCGATCGTCAGAACCTTGTTATCGTCATCTACAGATTCAAACTTGACAAGAAAATAATTGTTATCTAAATCAACAATCTGATAATTACATTTAGGTTGCCACAGAGACTGGATCTTGGATGCAAGGGTTTTATAACCAATAGAACGGCCAAGCAACCGAACGATAACAGCGCGTTGCATACTCCTATCATTTAACTCATGAACTCTCTCAGAAAAACGGATCTTTGGAAATGCCCCGCTATGATCAACAATGCAATCCGTATCAAGAATATCGATATTATCATCGGAGAAAGGCAAAGACAATTGACTTCCCCCAGTAGTCGATTCAGTCACCATAGCCACATACGACTTTCGAGGAGCCTCCTGGTCAACAGAGGACTTACCATGCATCGATGCTTCGACACCATCCATTGCAGCGACCCAAGAGTTACCCTCGTCCAGATTCCCACCAACGACAGTGGAGACTTGTCACTTTCTTTGTTTCAGGCTGAATCCGCACAGATTCCGGGATCTCCGGATGAAACTTGAATTGCATGATTTTCGTGACACTGTAGCTTGAATCTCTTACAAATCAACTGATCTCTTGTATCTCATTTCAACATAAATGTTAATCTTTTATATTATTCTACAATATAATATATTTTTTTCTGCTTTACTCATGTTTTTTTCTCGTCAAAGATTTTTTTTACAATTTTATTGAACAAATATTATACTTGCTTTTATCCTACGACAATATCAATAAAATTTATAATCTTTATATGGATCTTTTTTTTTTGTTGTTGTTGAAAGATTTATATGGATCTTAAGCTTGTAAAGAAGAGGGGAAATATCTGGAACGCGAAACAGGCACCTGTGTTTGTATATATGCGTTCTCTCCGGGTTTTTCTATTCTTTTTTTCTAATTTTATCACTAATTTGTTTTATTTATATTATGAAAAAATAGTTATTTTAATTTATTTCTCTTAATTCACTGATCATTAGTAATCTCTTGTATTTCCAGATTTCGTCTCTTTTATTTTCTAGTTGTTCCTTGTAAGTTCCTTCTCATTTATGCGTATTTTCTCTTCCGTGCGCTTCTTTTTAGCTGTGTAAACGAAGCTCAGAGAATTTTTGAATTGCCGGGTTAATTTATTATAATAACGTGTGACTTAAGGAATCAAGCTTTCTTTCTTTCTGTTCGAGTTTTCTCTGTTTAATTCCACAAGCAATCGATGATTTAAATCAATTATAGCTTTTAATTCATAGAACCTAAATGGGATTTGAAACCGGAGATGCTCATATTTGTGAATTTGGATTGGATTTTAATGCATCCTAGGGATTGAATTTGGATTTTATTCGAATTTTAACCGTGTGTTCTAAGCAGATGAATGATCTAAGAAACGTTTGTTTCCCGACTATAATTCTAATTCATGTCATCCAGTGTACCTTTTCCACTTTTGTTTGAAAATTTTGAATGAACTGGGCCCAGAAATTGGGGTTTTTGCTTACGTGGTTTTCTGTTTTCTCGGTTTCAGACACCTAGGTGCAACTCCTTGCCATATTCTCGTATGGAGAATTTAATGTCAGGAGATATACCTCAGTCGGAATCGTCTTTATCATTTATAGGCATCCATACTTCTGGTGAAGTTCCAAATAGGAATGGAACAGAACAACCTGACAGTTATTTGTTGGTAACAGAAAGCTCTTTACAAAATGCATCTGACGACCCGATTAACGAACAAGAAGAACATACAACAATAAGTGCAACATCAACTTCAGCACCTAAAGTTGATCAAACTGAGAAAGATGATCAGGCTAGACTGATGGAAGATTCTAAGACTCGAGGAATAGATAACGATTCGGATGAACAAATATCTTAAAAGATTAATTCGGTTGGTATTTCACATATTCATGTCGAGGACCGACGTGCTCCTCCTACAGCTTCCGATCCAAAGATTGGAAATTCTTAAAATGGCCATTTAGAATCTCATGGTGAGATTTCTTTACCTCATGATGACCAAATATCTCAAAAGATTGGTTCTGTTGGCGTTTCACACATTCATGTCAAGGAAGGAAGTGCTCTTCCAACTGCTTTCGATCCAAAGATGGGAGATTTTAAAAATGGCCATTCAGAATCTCCTGGTGAGATTTCTTTAGCTCCTGATGAACAGATAGCTCAAAAGACTGGTTATATTAGCGTTTCACACATTCATGTTGATGACGGAAGTGATCTTCCTACTGCTTCCAATCCAAAAATTGGAGATTCTGAAAATGGCCATTTAGAATCTCTTGATGGGATTTCTTTACCTCCTTATGAACATATATCTCAAAAGACTGGTTCTATTGATGTTTCACACATTCATGTCGAGGACATAAGTTCTCTTCTTACTACTTTCTATCCAAAGACTGGAGTTTCTGAAAATGGCCATTTAGAATCTCCTAGTGAGATTCTTTTACCTCCTGGTGAGATTTTTTTACCTCCTGATGGACATATATCTCTAAAGACTGGATCTGTTGACGTTTCACACATTCATGTCGAGGACGAAAGTTCTCTTCCTACTACTTCTGATCCAAAGATTGGAGTTTATGAAAATGGCCATTTAGAATCTCATAATGAGATTTCTTTACCTCATGATGAACATATATCTCTAAAGACTGATTTTGTTGATGTTTCACACGTTCTTGTCGAGGACGGAAGTTCTCTTCCTACGGCTTTTGATGCAAAGATTGGAATTTCTGAAAATGGCCATTTAGAATCTCTTGGTGAGATTTCTTTACTTCTTGATGAACAGACATCTCAAAAGACTGGTTCTGTTTACGCTTCACACATTCATGTCGAGGAAAGAAGTGCTCTTTCTACTGCTTTCAATCCAAAGATTGGAATTTCTGAAAATGGCCTTTTAAAATCTCCTGGTGAGATTTCTTTACCTCCTAATGAACAGATATCTCAAAAGACTGGTTCTGTTGGTGTTTCACACATTCATGTCGAGGACAAAAGTGCTCTTCGTACTACTTTCGATCCAAGGATTGAAGTTTCTGAAAATGGCCATTTAGAATCTCCTGGTGAGATTTTTTTACCTCCTGATGAACAAATATCTCACAAGACTAGTTCTATTGGCGTTTCACACATTGAAGTCGAGGACTCTCTCTCTCTACTGCTTTCGATCCAAAGATTGAAGTTTCTGAAAATGGCCATTTAGAATCTCCTGGTGAGATTTCTTTACCTCCTGATAAACAAATATCTCAAAAGGGTAGTTCTGTTGGCGTTTCACACATTGATGTCGAGGACATAAGTTTCTCTCTCTACTGCTTCTTATCCAAAGATTAAAGTTTTTGAAAATGGCCATTTAGAATCTCCTGGTGAGATTTCTTTACCTCCTGATGAACAAATATCTCAAAAGACTAGCTCTGTTGTTTTTTCACACATTCATGTTGAGGACAAAAGTGCTCTTCATACTGCTTCCAATCCACAGATTGGAGTTTCTGAAAATGACCACTTAAAATCTCTTGGTGGGATTGCTTTACCTCCTGATGAACAGATATCTCAAAAGACTGGTTATGTTGTCGTCTCACACATTCATGTCAAGGGCGAAAGTGCTCTTCCTATTGTTTCTGATCGAAAGATTGGAGATTTCGAAAATGGCCATTTAAAATCTCCTAGTGAGGTTTCTTTACCCCCTGTAGATGTCGATCGAGTTACTTTGGAGTCTAGAATTAGTGTTACTGATGGACAACAAACTGAAAATGTTCATTGTGATTCCTTTGAATCCCAAAGTAATCACCAAGTCAAACCACCCAACGGTTCGACTCAACCCCATCTTAAGGTCACCACTGTTGTAGCTGGATCCTCAAAAGATACTTTGGATGGACAGCGGATGTTGCTTCTGTTAGCAATTCTCAGGATCTGATCGATGGCAATATTTCCTCATCTCCCAAGGTCAATTATTCAAAGGCCGCAGATGCCATAAAAGGTGGCTATGTAGCTCAAATGAATAACCATAGCCTACGTCATCTAAAAATTACCAGTTCTGCGGATGATTCCCCAAGATATGATAGTGCTAAATGCACGAAGCAAATTGATCTAAGCAGAATTCATATCGATACAGCTGCACCTTTTGATTCGGTTAAACAAGCTGTTTCCAAGTTTGGAGAAATTGCTGATTGGAAAGCTCATAGAAAGCAAGCTGTGGAGGTATATTAGATAACTTTATAGTGGTGCTAATATAACCTATTCTGCTGAAATTATATATTTTTCATGTGTAGTGATTGTTTTTTATGATGAATTTTGTTCTATCTTTAATGACCATTATAATTGTTTCCTCTTTTATTCAACTTTAGAGACGCATGTTCGTCGAACGACGTCTCGAGAAAATGCAACAAGATATACCTGAATACAAGAAACAGTTAGAAGATGTTGAAGAGGCAAAGATGCAAGTGTTAAAGGAGTTAGAGAGCACAAAGAGACAGATAGAAGAGCTCAAGCTAAGCCTCGAGAAATCTCAGACCGAAGCGAATCAAGCAAAACAAGACTCAGAACTGGCCAAGCTCAGGGTTCAGGAGATGGAACAAGGGATTGGTGATGAGTCTAGTGTTGCAGCAAAGACACAACTTGAAGTCGCTAAAGCCAGGCATGCGTATGCAGTTTCGGAGCTGATATCCGTTAACAAAGAGTTGGAAACACTAAGAAAAGACTATATTTCTTTGATCACAGAGAGAGATATAGCTGTTAAGAAAGCTGATGAGGCAATTTCTGCTTCGAAAGAGATCGAGAAAATGGTGGAAAATTTGAGTATTGAGCTTATTGCCACAAAGGAGGCCTTGGATTCTGCACAAGCTGCCCATTTGGAGGCTGAAGACAAAAAGATTGGGGCAGCCATGGCCCGAGAGCAAGATGGTCACTTTTGGGAAAAGGAAGTAAAGCAGGCCGAAGAGGAGCTCCAGAGTCTCACTCAGCAAATACAGTCAACGAAGGATATGAAATTAAAGCTAGACATTGCTTCAGCTTTGCTAATTGATTTGAAAGCCGAATTAGCTGATTATATGGAAAAGAAACATAAAAAGGAAACCGATAGAAACTCCAATGATTCACAGACATCAGAGGCAAGAACTCACGGCGATATACAAGATGCAGTGGATTCAGCAAAGAAGGAACTTGAAGAGGTGAAGTTCAACATCGAAAAAGTGACTGCGGAAGTGGATTGTTTGAAGGTGACTGCGGATTCATTAAAATTGGAGCTTGAAAAGGAAAAGTGTGCTCTTGCCACCCTTCAGCAGAGAGAAGGAACGGCATCTGTTGTTGTTGCTTCTTTGGAAGCTGAACCGGACAAGTCTCACTCGGAAATAGCCGGGGTCCAGGCGAAGGAAAAAGAGACCAGAGAGAAAATGGAGGAGCTACCGAAACAACTGCAGAAAGCAGCACAAGAGGCTGATGAGGCCAAGTTACTAACTCAAATGACACGAGAAGAGCTGTGCAAAGCAAAGGAAGAAGCGGAGCAAGCAAAGGCTGCTGCAGGTATCATGGATAGTAAATTACTTGCAGCTCAAAAGGAGATACAGGCTGCCGAGGCTTCACAGAAGTTACCTTTAGCTGCTGTCAAAGCATTTTTAGAATTATTGTAATAATAATATTATTAATATAAAATTAAAAAAATAAAAAAAAGAAAGATAAAAAAGGGTCAAAAAAGAGAGTTAAAGTAAAAATAATAATAATAATAATAATAAATAATAATAATAATAATAAAATTAAAGTGTAAAAAAAAAGGGTGAAATTCATGTGGCTTTAACTAAGCCACGTCAACTTTAAGCTCCCCTTTGCCTATAAATATGAGGCATGGGGAGAGCATTTGAGCATGAATCGGCAGTGGCATGGCCAAATAAGGAGGCTTAGGCTTCCGGCTAGCTAAGGACCGGGGCAGTGCCCTCGGTCCTAACCGGTTCGATCAGAGTCTTATTTTGGATCTGATATACTTAATTTTTGGAGAGGTCGTGGTAGATCTCGATGGGGTTCAGTCGGGGTTCGTCATTCGAGCTCCTAGTTAGGTATATTTTCTTTCCTTTTTATTTGTGTTGTAATTTTATGATTTAATGAAGTAGTAGTTAATTTAAAATTGTGTTTTTTTTAGTTTGTATGTTTATTCATGTTTTAGACTAGTATTTATCATGTTTTAAATTTATGTTTTATATTAATATTTTATTGTTAAATTTGTTTTTATTTATGTGTTAGATTAATATTTATGAATGTTAGCATTTTATTTATGTTAGATTTGTTTTTATTTATGAGTTAGATTAATATTTATGTATGTATGTTTTAGATTAGTATTTTATTTATGTTAGATTAGTATTTTATTATGTTAATATTTATTTGCATTTTTATTGTATTTATATTATTTGTCATATTTTATGTTTTGCTCACTAAGATTGCATATCCAGATATATAAATTGTCAATGCGATGCCCTTTTATCCGAGCGTAAACAGGGTCAATATCAGGTGTAGTGATGGTGGTTGGGCGTTTACTCTCGGATAACGGGGCTTTTAAAATTTACTCACACTTATAACCAAATTTTAATTTAATCGTCACTTTAATCTGGAAAGTTTAATATTAATAAAGCGGTAATTATTAAAGTACCAATTTTGGGCGGTGTGGGGGTGCTAATCCTTCCCCATCCGTAACCGACTCCCGAACCCAACAAGTTTTCAAATCTCTAGTTTTATGGTGTCCGGCCTATCTAAGTGGCCAGTGGCGACTCCATTTTCAAAATAAAATATGGTTTCTTAAAACCTCACGGAATAAACATTTTTATATCCGAAAGAGAATAAACAGTTCGAAACCCCATTTTTTAGCAAAGGTAGAGAGAGGATATCGCTACAGATGGCGACTCCGCTGAGGACATTTTTTTTGTTTTTTCAAACAAAATAAAGTGAGTCGAGCTTTTTAAATAATTACCGCTTTATTAATATTAGAAATTTTGAATTAAAGTGACTATTAAACTAACATTCGGTTATAACTGCGCGTTTATTTTGACGCATTTAAAATATGGCATATAAACCCGTTTTTTTAAGTAGGGGAAAACGCTAATGCTTTCGTGGAGATATCGTTCTCCCGTGTAGGCCTAGTAAGTACCTTCGGGGCTCGAGTACCTTATGCTTTCGTAAGGATATCGTTCATCCGTGCAGGCATAAGCGAATGGGTCCCCCTGAATTGAACCTGGTTGAAAGGAGCCTATAATGGGTGATGATCGGGGGCCTTGCTACCCTTAGTAGGGGACAGCAAGGACAGTTCGGGTACCTCTTAGCGCCAACAGTGCGTGTAGAGAACATATAGAAACCCACCCCTTTAGAGTCATGCGGATAACCTTAGGTGTTTTAGACGGGATAAATAGGGTTGTTTTGTTTGTTTACCTTATTTAATTTGTCCTTTTATTTATGTATTTATAATTTTTATCCGGTACTAACTCATTTCTTTTTGTGTTTTATTTTATTTTTATTTTATACATATTTTTGTTGCATTATCATTGCATCCACATTACATAGAGGCGTTGATTCAAGTGGCTTGCCCAATTAGAAAATCTTTCATCATGGAAAAAATGTATCTTAAGAAGGACGGCATCGATCCAGTCGTGCGACATTGGTCAGAGATTAATCAACAGATCCGAGGTAACAATTTGCCGAGCAAGCGTGTAGTGCCAAAGTATACACACGAGACCCTGATGGTGGACATACAACGAGTTGCAAGGCGTGTGAATGACTTAGCTACCGAAGCCGCGACTCTCCGACCTTTCGTAACCCCGAACATGGAAGAAACACCAAGGTTTATCAAGTTGCTCAGAGCTATTGAGGAGCTAGGAGGTAGAGCTAGGGCTTATGTGTAGAACTCTGTTTTGTAATTAAGACCTTTTGTAATGTGGACCCTTTTTGTAATCTGGACCCTTTAGTTCCCATGAAAGTCGTTCGAAAGGGTGATTACCAGCGGAATCAATGCCTTTATTTGCATTCATGTTGCATATCATGACATGGTGTTGATTCAAGAACAGTTCATTAAAAGGCTTTCAAAATAGAAAAAATATGCTTTACCGAAAATGATAATATTACAGTATCAAGTTAGGTCGAGCAAAGACCAATCGAGAAAGAAGACGGTATGATAGTAAGGCACATGTGACACAGAAGATTCAGTCAAGGCCGCAGAACCCCAATTTTAAATCTTCACATTTAACCCTTTTGTAAAAATCTCAAAGATTTTAATTTAACTCCTTTAAAATAAAATTTGAAAATATTATTATTTTGCTTTGAATCTTTTTCCCTCCTAAAACTTTTAGAATAATACTAATAACAAAAAGAAACCTAAAAGTTTTATTTTTTAAGTTATAACTTTTTGATAATAAAAAAGGGGGAAATTTTTAAACCAAATGGTCCTTGAGAATTTTAATTTAAACCCCAAAAAGTTTTAAAGTACTCACCTAGGATCGATAGAATCCATCCCTGTTTAGACGTATTGTTCGTTTGCACCCAGATCTACAGAATAAAAGATCTTGTTTGCATTATGCATGCACTTGTTGATGTCCTTTTCAGAAGCCACAAAAATAAAGATCATGACGTCACGAGTCCATAGAATTGTAATCACTCATTTTTATCTGGTCTGTAAATACATATTAGTATAATTATTAGTATATTAGTGTTGCATGTATACATTGTATTATATTATATTATATTATATGTTTATTATGTGCATGAGTGTTGCTAATATATATAAAATGTGTGGTGTGTGCATCTATATTATAAACTATGTATGTATACGTATTAACGGTATGTGTGTCACGCATGTATCTATAGTTAGTACGAGCGTATTTGTTTTACGGATAATGTGTGTAGATGTTATGTTAATTATGTGTATGATTATATGTATGTATGTTGGTATATTATATTAATTAATGTTTGCATAGGTATACACGTATGTATTGTTGTATGTGTATTACTGTTATAATTATAACTAATATTAATATTATTGGGCTAATATAAAATGAAATAAAAAAAAACATATTAAACCCAAATAAATAAATTGCCAGTCCAAGTCCATTTACAGGTATAATATTATTACAAGGCCCGGTTGGCCCAAACCCAAAACCTATTTAATTCTATTTATTTTGGTGCAGATGACTATGGGTCGTTGGATTAAGATCTGATCCAACGGCCATGATCCAGCCAAGATAAAATATCTGCCAGCCGCGTGTACTACACGTCTGGACGCTTCGAGTGCCAGGAGCGGACTCTTTGATATCCCACGCGTGCGTGAGCCCCACGCGCTTTGACCCCTCTACTGCTGAGCCACATGTGTCACGATCTGGAGCTGTTTCACCAATCGAGGCTTCATCTGGGCCGTTCATCCTTCAAGCCAGTCCGACCATTAGATCAGATCTGATCTAACGGCCGAGAACGCCTCTGGCCGAAGACAGAGCCCCCACACCGCCACCATGCTTCACCATGCCGATCTTCAACCACCGCGCTCAGACATGTCAAAAAGCAAGAAAATAAATGTTATATCAGTTAGCAGTCCAGATCTGAAAGAAAATATTATATTACTTGTACCAAACCAAAAGACAGGCATATATGTATGAACAAACATTTTGTAAGTAACAACGAGTTGTAATCGAAAGAGCCAAGTTGTAATCGGAAGAAAAAAATACAAAAAAGTCAGTCTTTAGTGGTAATACTCTTCTCTTTTTTTTCACTTTGTTGCATGCATACACAAAAAGATATATAGTAAAATAAAAGAAAAAAGAGGGTTAGAAGTCGTTACCATCGTCGTCGGTGGATCTCCCCTCACCAGTGATAAGCCTTTTCGGCTTTCCCAAGCCGAACGTGGTGAACTGAAAGGAGTGGGAGACCCCTTTGTGGCTTCGTTTTGGGTTGAAAACAAAAAAGAGGGGGTTTTTTTTCGTTTCGTATTTCTTAGATCTAGGACATATGAAAGCTTTTTCTCCGAATCCAAGTTCAGATTCGTGTTGAGGGTAAGGAAGGGTTCATTTTGGTGTGTTTTTTGGGGCTCGCCGGCGCCGGTTAGTGGCGGCCAACGGTAGAGAATACAGCGGCCGGTGGCAGAGAATACGGCGGCCGGCCGCCGTATTCTGGGTTCATGGGATAAGGTTGAGAGAAAATAAGAACGAAGGTCGTTATAAAAACTGAAAAATGAATGAAATGGGGGAAATTTTGGTTCCGGCCAAAAATGGGGGATTTATAGGTGTTATTATTTCGTGAAATGGGGAAATTACGTAATAAATCCCCCCGCGTTTTCAATATTTTCGTTTTTGTCTCGCCGCATGGTATAATTACAATTCCAGTCCCCATGATATTTCAAAAACTTGCAATCTAGTCCCTAAATTACACCGAATCAGTTTTTAA
The DNA here is from genome assembly GCA_019671005.1 of Hibiscus mutabilis. Classification (NCBI taxonomy): domain Eukaryota; kingdom Viridiplantae; phylum Streptophyta; class Magnoliopsida; order Malvales; family Malvaceae; genus Hibiscus; species Hibiscus mutabilis. The sequence goes on from CM033732.1 coordinate 42,040,687, forward strand.
ATGGTAAAATTACCCCTTTAACCATCCCGCGTTTTTGAATTTTTCATTTTGAGTCTGCCCCTTGGTCTAATTACAGTTTCAGTCCTTTCATGTTTGGTCCTGTTTGCATTTTCGTCCTTAAATTGCATATTATTATCCTTTAATTTCTGCCACTAATGTTTATTTCTTTTCATTTCAGTCCTGTTTCCATGTAAATATTTATGTTCGTATTATAATCGTGTATGTTGATGTAGCCTTTTGCCTTATTATATATCCCTCGTACATGCCTTGTATTTTTATGTTTACATGTATATGTGTGTTAAGTTTATGATGGTTATGTATCTTTTTGTTCGGTTATTCGTATTAAGCATGTTATGTTCTAGTTGGCTGCATTACGGCATGTTTTGTATTTTTGTATGTATTGTATGTTCTCTTGGCTTTTTAGGTTACATGTTAGTGTATTTTCTTTTATGTATAATATATTGTTCTATATGTGTTGAAATGTGTTTTATTTCTAATATGTATGTCTTCTTGAAATATATGTTTTTGTCTATACATAATTTATTCGTGCCTCGTTATTGTGACATGTTAAATTTGTTTTTATCTACTATTAAGCTTGATATGTATACGTGTGTCTTAATTACGTATTTTATTTCTGTTAGATTAGTATTCTGTTATGTGAATATTTACTGTCTTTAAATTATCTGCCATGTTTTATATTTTTGCCACTAAGATTACATATGATATATAAATTGTTAATGCGATGCCCTTTTATCCGAGCGTAAACGGGGCCAGTATCAGGCGTAGTGATAGTGGTTAGGCGATTACTCTCGGATAACGGGGCCCTTAAAATTTATTCGCAATTATGACCGAATTTTAAAATAATCGTCACCTTAATCCGGAAAATCTAATATTAATAAAGCGGTAATTATTAAAGTACCAATTTTGGGCGGTGTGGGGGTGCTAATCCTTCCCCATCCGTAACCGACTCCCGAACCCAATAATTTTTAAATCTCTGGTTTTATGGTGTTTGGCCTACCTAAGTGGCCGGTGGCTACTCCAATTTTTTAAAAAATGCAGGTTTTTTTTAAACCCCACGGAATAAACGTTTTATATCCGAAAAATTACAAACAACTTCAAAACTCATTTTTTTAGCGAAAAAAAGGGACATCGCTACAGATGGCGACTCCACTGGGGATTATTTTTGTTTTTTTTCAAAAACAAATGAGAGTCAAGCTTTTAAAATAATTACCGCTTTACTAATATTGGAAGTTCCGGATTAAAGTGACTATTAAATTAACATTCGGTTATAATTGCGCATTTATTTTAACGCATTTAAAATATGGCATATAAACCCGTTTTTTTAAGTGGGGGGAAAACGCTAATGCTTTCGTGGAGATATCGTTCTCCCGTATGGGCCTAGCAAGTACCTTCGGGGCTCGAGTACCTTATGCTTTCGTAAGGATATCATTCATTCGTACGGGCATAAGCGAATGGGTCCCCCTGAATTGAACCCAGTTGAAAGGAGTCTATAATGGGTGATGATCGGGGGCCTTGCTACTCTTAGTAGAGGACAGCAAGGACAATTCGGGTACCTCCTAGAACCAAGACTGCATGTAGAGAATACATAGAAACCTACCCATTTAGAGCCATGCGGATAACCTTAGGTTTTGGACGGGATAAATAGGGTGTTTTGTGTGTTTATTCTGTTTAATTTTGTCATTTTATTTATATATTTATTAATTTCATCTGGTACTGACTTGTTTTCTTTTCGCTTTTGTTTTTTTTCATACATCATACATTTGCATCACATAAAGGTACTGGATCAAGTGGTTTGCCCGATCAGAAAGTCTTTCACCATGGAAAAAATGTGTCTTAGGAAAGAAGAGCTTAATTTGTCAGTCAGACATTGGTCAGAGGTCAACCAGAAAACCCAAGGGGACAGTTTACCGAACGAACGCGTAATAGCAGGGTACACCTATGTGAGTCTCCAACAGAACGACTTATGGGATCTTCAAAGCATTTGGGAAAGATGGGACCGAAGACTACAAGACTTGTTCTGCGGTAGTTATGGCGACATTGCACAGCTGTTATATGTTCGGGTTAACCAGCCCCTACTCCGAGCTATAATCCAGTTCTGGAATCCGGCTTTTTGCTGCTTCATCTTCAATGGGCAGGACATGATGCCTACAGTAGAAGAATACACTGCTTTACTTAACCAGAAAAACATTCAGGAAGATTGGATCTACGCGAAGCCTCCGAGGAATCAGAATTACACTGCGAAACTCAAAACCTTCGCGGGAATGAGTGACGATTGGGTTAATGGCCTACTTCAGATCCGAGGAGACAATACAGTTTTTGCATGGGAAAGTATTCGGGATATCATACGACACATCCAGACGAGGCAAAGAAAATGGACCTGTTCGCCTTAGGAATATATGGCTTGGTGATCTTTCCAAGAGTACTCGGGAACATTGACATAGCCATTCTGGACTTGTTTGAGAGGGTAAAACGGAAAGCAAACCCAGTACCAGCAATCTTGGTCGAGACTTTCATTTCCTTAAATTCTAGCCGAAAACATGGAGAATGACGTTTTCGAGGATGCGCACAGCTGTTACAGGTATGGATTCAGAGTCACATGTGGAAGACACCGACGAGGGTCCTGCCGGGGATATCCTTCCAAGGTTTTTCGCCTTTACGGAGTACTTAGCAAAGGAATTGCGAGAGGATTTGAAAACAAAAATGTGGACTAGTTTCTTCAGGAACATTCAAGACGAAGACATAGTATGAAGGGTCTCATGGCTCGATAAAGTTAATTATTTTCTATATAGTTGTGGTGACTTCAACTGGCTGATGATGTTGGGATTGCACGGAGGGATCGCCTGTGCTTCGCTTTTAGTGTCTCGACAGTTCGGATCACGACAGTTCATTCCCAATACCACCGGGTTAAGCCAAACTGAATTTCTTTTCAAAGGGGAGTTCAAAGGAAAAATTCAGACCGTCATGAGGGCCTGGGACCATTGTTACCGGATCAGGGTGAAAGGAGATACCGAGCACATGACTACCCCAGACTACGATCTTTAGAGATGCTTGAGGGTTAATAATGTGATTCCCGAATCTGATGAAGGACCAGCAGTGTCACTCGAAGAGCTTACAAGGGTAGTACCGTCTGAAGCTGACATCTTAAGGAATGAACTCGAAGAAATTAAAAAGAAAATGGACATCCAACAGACTCAACATACGAACAAGCTCTATAAGGCAAGCTTAGAGGTTGATGAACGGGACGAGATCATTAGGCAGTTGAAGAAATTAAATGCAGACTTGAACGACAAAAATGCTCTTTATCAAAAAGATGCCCTTCTACTACAAGCAAAAATACAGAAGGCCAGCCGGAGTCAATTCATAGCTGTGGAAAGAGAAAGAATGAATGGTATCCGTTTGGTGGAAGAAAAACGAGAAATCAGCAAGAGAGCGATCGAGAAAGAGATGGAAAGCTGCCGGTTGGCTATGGAGGAAGAAAAACGGTCCGCCAAGAAGGCCATTGATCAAGAAAAGGGAAGATTCAGGCAAGAAATCAACAAGGGAAAACAAGCTGTCCATCATGAGAGAGAAAGCGTCGCCATATGGAAAAGAAAGTCCATGAGTAGCCGAAATAGACTGTTAGAGATGCAAAAACTGTACGATGACACTATTCAAAGTCTGGAGCAAAGCCAAAGTCAGAATGGTGAATTAAAAGGAAAGCTGGCGGAAGTTGAACACTCCCTTCGAATGTACTGCCAGAGAAATAGCTTCACTGAGCTGCAAGAAAGAGAGCGCGAAGTGGGCGTGTTACGAGCATGAATTAAGTCCCTCGAAGCAACTGTTGAGGATTACAAGGAAAGAATTAGCGTGTTGGAGGAGGCTGCAGCCGGAGGGGACACCTATTGGCAAAAGAGATTGCGTGACGCTGCTCGGATGGTACAGGATAAGGACCGATATTACGCAAACTTGATGGTGGACATACAGCGAGTCGCCAGACATGTGAATGATTTGGCCCTCGAGGCTGAAACACTCCGACCTTTCATAGTCCCAGAAATGGAAGAAGCTCTCAGGTTCCTCAAGCTGCTCAGGGCAATTGGAAAATTAGGAGATAGAGCTAGAGCTTATCTATAGGAATCTGTGTTGTAATTAGATCTTTTGTAGTAGGGATCTTTATTTTGTAACTCGAACTCTGTTGTAATCTAGATCCTTTAATTCCCGTAGAAGTAGTTCAAAAGGGTGATTACCAGTGGAATCAGTACCTTATCTACATACATTCTTGCATTGCATCATGGCATTCGCATCATTATACATGCATTCATTTTCTTGCAACCATATTAACATTATGAATATTGTGGCGTTGTGTGTAGTTAACCCGCAATCATTCATCATCCATACCTTACCCGGTTACAAAGCAAGCTCATGGAAGACAGGACAATCAGTCTAGAAAAAGGGCAAAAAGAGCTCGAGACAAGACTTGAAGAGACTCAAAGAAGCCTCAGTGATCAGATTGCGCAGTCGCAAGCATCTATAGTATCCGACATAACCGCATTGTTGGCTAAGATTCTTGGAAAAAGAGTGGAAGGAGAAACCGTTCAAGAACCAGAGAATACCACAGTTCACTACAAGGTTCAACCAACTGCACCAAACCCGGCTAGAAAGGTGTATATCGACCCTGCAGGAATGTCATCTAGTTTTCAAATAAGGGCACCTGAAACTCAACCCCTCGACGCTGAAGCACTCTATGAAGAAGAGGTGCCGGACCTGAACATGGTTGAAAGGATCAGGACCGAGGTAGAGAAAAAATGGGATAGAGGTTTCGCCTCATGGAGGAAAAATTTAAAACGTTGCAATCTAATGAAGAATTAGGAAATGACGCTAGCGACTTAAGTCTGGTGTCCGATCTTGTCCTACCACCAAAATTTAAAATGCCAGAGTTCGACAAATACGATGGAACCACGTGTCCTTCCGCACACATAACAATGTACTGTCGAAAGATGGCGGCCTACCTTAAGGACGAAAAGCTACTGATCCATTGTTTCCAGGATAGCCTAACTGGAGCGGCGTTACGGTGGTACACCCAGTTGAGCAAAGCAAATGTTAAGACATGGAAAGATCTGTCAAAAGCATTTACTGAGCAATATAAGCATGTAACAGACATGACCCCCAGTAGAATTATGTTGGAAAATATGGGGCAGAAGTCCACTGAAAGCCTACGGCAATACGCCCAAAGGTGGCGGAAAGTGGCTGCCCAAATTCAGCCACCCCTCCCGGAACATGAAATTACGTCGTTATTTGTTAATACTCTGAAAGTGGCACTCTTTGATCGCCTCATTAATAATACAACGCAGTGCTTTACTGACTTATTTAGGACTGGGGAGTCCCTTGAATTGGCAATTAAGAGTGGTAGGATTGATGGCGGGGAAGGGTCTCGGAAGTATAGCAAGAGAAATGAAGTAAACGCCACCAGCACTTATACCACCCCGAAGAACTTCACAGTCTCACAGCCACAAGCACCTGTGGAAAAAACACAACACTCGAATCAAAGAGATGAGAGAATCCCTAGAAAAGAGAAAAAGAGAGGAACTTTCACTCCCCTACCTGTTTCGTACTCAGAACTTTATTCCCAGTTGTATGAAGCAGACCTGGTCCGTCCATACATTGTTACTCCTGTCAATCCGCCCTTCCCTTCTTGGTATAATCCGAACGCACATTGCGACTATCACGGCGCTACCCCTGGACATCCCACTGAAAACTGCCTTGCTTTCAAAAAACTTGTGCAGAATTTAATCGATTCGGGGATATTGAAGTTCGAAGAACCGAGTGTAGCCAATAACCTGCTGCCTAACCATGGGAACAGAGGAGTAAACGTTATTGAAGAATACTTTACCAGGAGGATTAAAGATGATGTGTCAGAAATCAAATCTCCTTTACGGTGGGTATTTCAACAGTTATGCATGGCCCGTGTGATCGACAAAGGCATGATAACAAGGCAGAAGGGATGTGGAGAGTATTGCGAATTCCACCAGAATGAAGGACATGACATCCAAGAGTGCGATGAGTTCAAGAGATTGGTACAACAATTAATGAATGAAAAACAAATTGAATTCTTCGAGGAGCCCATGGGGAAGAAGGGGTCGGACGTACACATGACGGATAGCCCCAAATCTAAATACGGGAATGATAGACCTTTTATCATCTCTCCCAGGCGGGGGAATGCAGGTGCCTCTCAAGGAGAAACCAGCAAGATAAGTCCCAGAATCATCATTTCAGCACCATCCCCATTCCCATTCAAAGATATGCGGCAAACCCATTGGAATTATGCTGTAAATGTGACCACGCCAGAAAAACTAGAACATGGTCAAGTAAAAGAGCCTACGCTGAAAGCCAACAAAGCCAGAGCGATGTAAACGTTGGTGAGGCCGGCCATTTCACAAGGAGTGGCAGATGTTATTCCTCCGAGGCTTTGAAAGCAGCTAAAAAAGATAAAGGGAAGAATACAGCAGTTAGCCCCACGCAGATATTTGGAGAAGAACCTCCCCCAAAGATGAATGAGCCGGTAACTGAGGCCCAAGCCAAAGAATTTTTGAAGTTCTTAAGACATAGCGAGTACAACGTAGTGGAACAACTACGAAAGCAACCGGCCAGGATCATAGTACTGGAATTACTCTTGAGTTCAGAAAAGCACCGGGAGACGCTATTAAAAGTACTAAATCAAACTTTTGTGCCCCAGGACATTTCTGTGACAAATCTGGACATGATAGTGGGGCATATCACTGCCTATAATCATATAACGTTCAGTGATGATGAGATCCATGAGGGAGGAATGGGGTCCACCAAAGCCCTTAACATCACTACCCACTGCAAAGGGTATGTAGTATCGGGCGTACTGATCGACAACGGGTCAGCATTGAACGTCTTGCCTATGGTGACCCTGCAAAAACTGCCAATAGATGGTTCTCACCTAAAGCCCTGCCACAATTCGGTAAGAGCCTTTGATGGTACGCAAAGAGGAACAATGGGGAAAATTGAGGTGCCCCTATTGATCGGACCGACTGAATATGTGATCGATTTTGTGGTGATGGACATAAAACCATCTTACAGCTGCTTATTGGGAAGACCATGGATCCACTCCGCAGGAGTTGTCCCCTCATCATTGCATCAGAAATTAAAATTTGTAGTCGAAGGCAAAATGGTCACAGTAGAGGCTGAGCAGGAAATTGTTGCTTCCGTGGCATCAGACGCCCCCTATATTCAAAATGATGAAGATGCTCATTCCAAGCATTGGAACTAGTGAATGCCACATTCGTTTCGGAGGAAAGTCGGATCCCTTACCCTAGGTTATCTAATTGTACCAAGATGACCGTCGCAGAAACTTTGGGCCGTGGAGCCAAAATAGGAAAAGGGCTGGGGAAGAAATTACAAGGAGACCTAAGAGCCAAGAATATGATAACCAAGAAGGATCGTTTTGGGCTGGGTTACCAACCAAGTGTCCAACAGAGAAAAGAGGAATACAAAAGAAAGGAAGAGCAAAGAAAAGCCAGATTTAAAGGAGAAGACATTTCATAGAGACCAATGTCCTTTCCTAGTTTAAAAACCACTTTTGTCTCCGGAGGATTCTACCAGCCAGGTCAAGAGGTTGAAGAAGCAATGAAGGAAAATGACGTACTTAACCAGGAGGAGATACTCAATGAATCATTTGAAGGGATGTACATCAACATGATAGCTGGAAAAGACCAAGGCAGCAAAATGTTGACCAACATCCGCCCCTGCCGTCCCGGGGAAACACTCGATAACTGGAGCTGCATTGATCTACCTGTAGGTTTTAGGAATAGATCAGAGTAATGCTCCGAATAAACCTTTTGTTTTTGCCCGTAAACAATGGGGATCTCTTGTATGGGGCACCTATGTTAACTTTTTTATTGAAATGAAAATATCCCCACTTTCCTAAAATGACCAAAGTTTCATTTATTTCATTCATGCATTCTTCATGTTCATTCCCTTCATATAAAGCCGTCTCCTTCCCAATACAATTCATTCTCATTTAATGCAGGTCGCTCATGATTGACAATATGAATGATACCGGATCCAATCCTGGAGTGAATTTTGAATGCCCTGAGGTCTCAGAGGGAATTGAGGAAGGATATGACGAGATAGAAGGTGAGGTCCCGGAAGAGTTGAAGAGAATGGTGGCCAACGAAGAAATGCTGATCATGCCCCACCAAGAAGAAACATAAGTTGTAAACTTGGGGACTGAAGAAGAGAGAAAAGAAATAAAAGTAGGAACGACGATTTCCTCAAAAACCAAATACGAACTGATAACCCTACTTCAGGAATTCAAGGATGTCTTCGCCTGGACTTATCAAGATATGCCAGGGTTGAATACCGACATAGTGATGCACAAATTGCCAACAAAATCGGAGTGCAAACCAATACAGCAAAAACTTCGGAGAATGAGACCAGATATGTTGTTAAAGATCCGAGAGGAAGTGAAAAAACATTTTGATGCTGGGTTCTTGGAGGTAGCCAAATACCCCGAATGGGTTGCAAACATTGTACCGGTACCAAAGAAGGACGGGAAAGTTCGTATGTGTGTAGATTATAGGGATCTAAACCGAGCTAGCCCTAAAGACAACTTCCCCTTACCTCATATTGACACGCTGGTTGACAACACCGCAGGGCATTCATGGTTTTCATTCATGGACGGCTTCTCAGGGTACAACCAGATAAAGATGGACCCTAACGACATGGAGAAAACTACGTTCATAACCATGTGGGGCACTTTTTGTTATCGAGTGATGCCGTTTGGGCTAAAGAACGCAGGGGCAACATACCAAAGAGCAATGGTGACTCTTTTCCATGACATGATGCACAAAGAAATAGAAGTATATGTGGACGACATGATTGCCAAGTCCCGAACAGAGGAAGAGCACCTACAAAACTTGAGAAAACTATTTCAAAGACTACGGAAGTACCAACTGAGGCTTAATCCTGCCAAGTGTACCTTTGCCGTTACTTCTGGAAAACTCCTAGGGTTCGTGGTAAGCAGAAGAGGGATTGAGATCGATCCAGATAAAGTGAAAGCCATCCAGGATCTCTCACCACCCCTCACTCAGAAGGAAGTTGGCGGTTTCCTGGGGAGGCTGAATTATATCTCTCATTTCATTTCCAATTAATCGACCGATGTGACACGGTCTTCAAACTCCTTAGAAAGAATAATCCTGATGTGTGGGACGAGGAATGTCAAAGAGCCCTAGAAAAGATCAAAAAGTACCTGACAAATGCTCCAATTTTAGTCGCACCAGTACCGGATCGACCATTAATTCTCTACCTGACAGTTTTTGAGAATTCAATGGGATGCGTATTGGGGCAACACAATGAGTCAAGAAAAAGGGAGCAAGCCATCTATTACCTAAGCAAGAAATTCAATGATTGCGAAACGCGATACCCGCCAGTGCAGAAGCTGTGTTGTGCTTTAGTTTGGGCTACCAAGCGGCTTAGGCAGTACATGTTGTACCATACTACTTGGTTGATATCCAAGCTAGACCCATTGAAGTTCTTAATGGAAGCGCCAGCACTAACGGGAAGGATGGCCCGATGGCAGATGCTCTTATCCGAATTCGATATTGTATACGTTAACCAGAAAGCCGTAAAAGGGAGTGCCGTAGCAGATTTCCTAGCTAGTCGTGCTTCGGACGACTATGAGGCATTGAACTTTAATTTCCCTGACGAAGACTTGATGTACATTACAACCGAGGAAGAGGTTTCAGATGATAAATCATGGAAACTTTACTTCGATGGAGCCTCTAACGCCCTTGGACATGGGATAGGAGCAGTGCTAATTTCTCCTGAGGACGTCTATTATCCTTTCACCAGCAGATTGGAATTCTTCTGTACTAACAATATAGCTGAATACGAAGCTTGCGTTATGGGACTGAACTCAGCTATTGAGAGAAAGGTTAAGGAACTTCGAGTGTTCAGAGATTCATCCTTAGTAATTTACCAATTGCGCGGGGAATGGGAAACCAGGGACCCGAAGTTGGTCAAATATTACGAATTGATCCAAGAGCTCACCAAAGAGTTCGAAAAGGTCAGCTTCAATTACCTGCCCCGAGAAGAAAATCAGATGGCAGGCGCCTTGGCAACCTTGGCATCCATGTTTAAAACAAACACTGGGGCAGAAATGAAGCCCATTGAGATGCAGACGTTTGAAAGGCCTGCTCATTGTTGTAATGTACAGGAAGAGATTGATGGAAACTCATGGTACTATGACATCTTGCAATATGTCAAGCTTCGAAAGTATCCAGAAGGGGCAAACGACAATGACAGAAAGACACTCAGAAAAATGGCAACAAGATATGTCCTAGATGGGGAGATCCTATATAGGAGAAGTCATGATCAGACATTGCTGAGATGTGTGGATGCCCGAGAGGCGAAGGAGATTTTAGCTGAAGTACATAACGGGCTCTGTGGAACGCACGCCAACGGGCTGTCTATAGCCCGGAAAATTATGAGATATGGTTATTTCTGGTTGACCATGGAGGGAGATTGTATCGATTACGCCAGAAAATGCCACAAATGCCAAATCTACGCTGACAAAATTCACGCACCACCATCGCCTTTACACACCATGAATTCTCCGTGGCCTTTCGCGGCGTGGGGCATGGACGTCATCGGGCAGATTCATCCGAAAGCTTCCAATGGACACCGTTTCATTCTGGTCGCCATAGACTATTTCACTAAATGGGTAGAGGCAGCATCTTACGCCAACATCACAAGGACTACAGTATGTAAGTTCTTAAAGAAGGAGATTATTTGTCGATACGGATTGCCAGAAAGGGTCATCACCGACAACGCTTCCAATCTGAATAACAAAATGATGACAGACGTGTGCACTCAATTCAAGATAACACACCATAATTCCATAGTCTATCGCCCTAAAATGAATGGAGCAGTGGAAGCAGCAAACAAGAACATAAAGAAGATCATAGAAAAGACGACTGATACCTACAAGGATTGACATGAGAAGTTGTCGTTTGCCCTTTTCGCCTATAAGACGTCCATTCGCACGTCAACGAGGGCAACACCCTACTCATTGGTGTATGGTACCGAAGCAGTACTTCCCATTGAGGTAGAGATCACGTTTCTCCGGGTCTTAAACGAAGTAAAATTGGAAGAAGCCGAATGGGTGCAGGCCAGACTCGACCAGCTAAATCTCATTGACAAAAAGAGACTAAAGGCCATTTGTCATGGTCAAATGTACCAAAAGCGGATGATGCAGGCATACAACAAAAAGGTGCGCCCAAGAGAATTCAAAGATGGGGATCTAGTGCTTAAGAAAATCCTCCCAATCCAGAAAGATTCTCGAGGAAAGTGGATGCCCAACTGGGAAGGGTCGTACGTGGTAAAAAAGGCCTTCTCAGGAGGAGCCATAATCCTAACAGAAATGGATGGAGACGAGCTAAAAAACCCTGTAAATTCTGATGCCGTTAAGAAATACTAAAAAAAGAAAAGAAAAGAAATAAAAAAAGAGAACAAAAATGGAGAGCTTAGGGCGAAAACCCGAAACCGGGCGTCTTGAAGCAGAGGGAGGACCTGAGTTGAAAACCCGTAAAGGGCGGCTCGGGTAAATTGAAAAGTTGAATATCCGAAGAGAATGGTATCCCCATTAACATCGTGAAGATGAGGCTTCAAGCAAAAAATTCTACACCGGTTGACAAGATCATGTATCATTCATATCGAAGATAATGAGGGATCTTGTATTTCATACTTAACTTTTCTTCTTTCTCATGTGTGTCATACTTTTTTTAAGCTATCCCAAGCCCTTAATCGTAATAAAATCGTGTTTTTGAATATCCATTCCTTGCCTCCTTGTTAATTTCAGTCAAATAAGTTAACATAGGCTTATAGTAAAATAAGAGATTTCGGAGCATTACTGTGATCTAACCTTAAAAATGCAGGTGATTAAAGAAAATGGTGTTAATTCCGCCCTCTAGCTCCCTACATAACGGCTGTTGATAGGAAAGGCGAAAAGCGTCAAACAACCGGATAGGATGACCAATAGCGTACGTCAAACAAGAGAGATCTCTTGGGTGAAAACCCAGAAGGACTATCCTCAAAAAAAGACTCTCTAAAGCGAAAACCCGAAAGGGCACTTTAGAATTCCAAGTCTAAATGGAGAAAAAGAAAGGTTGGAATGGTTGAACCTGACAGTGAAGTGGGGTATCGACGCCCGTGAGAAAGGAGAAAGTGAACAACGAGATTGAATAAGGACCAAAACAAGCCCACCAAGATATTGACACTCATGCATCATGAATAGTCAGACATCACTAGGATTAGGAGCATGTCATTTCATCTGTCATAGCATTTTGTCTTATCTTAGACAGGTATCTGTAGATTCAAAGAGACATCGATGGCCATCGTGGTATGCATCCCAAATGTGAAAACAATGGTTCTACATACAAAAAGCCTATGTTTCCCAGCGCCTGCAGAGAGAGGTTCCATATAGGAAGAATCCTCCGCTCCGAGACTTCCGAAGCTGAAAGTTCTATATAGGAGGGACTTACAGCTCCAGTGTGAAGACTAGCAGTTCTATATAGGAAGAACTCTTAGTCGAAGGAATTTACCCATGACACACAAGGTTATATAGGAAATCCTGTTGTGTCGAAAGCGAAGAGTTCTATATAGGAAGGGCTCCGAGCTTCAATATCTTAGAGTAAAAGATTCTATATAGGAAGAATCCGTAACTCCAAGATTTCAGACGCCAAAAGTTCTATATAGGAAGGACCGACGGCTCCAGGGTGAAGACTAGCAGTTCTATATAGGAAGAACTCCCAGTCGAATGAATTCACCCATGACACACAAGGTTATATAGGAAATCTTGTTGTGTTTGAAAGCGAAGAGTCTTATATAGGAAAGGCTCCGAGCTTCACTGTCTTAGAGTGAAAGGTTCTATATAGGAAGAACCTGTAGCTCTGAGATTTCAGACGCCAAAAGTTCTATATAGGAAGGACTGACGGCTCCAAGGTTTGAAGACTAGCAGTTCTATATAGGAGGAATTCCCAGCCAGAAGAATCCATCAGCGGCGCAAAAGGTTTTATATAGGAGAAACCAGCGTTGAAGGCGAAGAGTTCTATATAGGAAGGACTCCAAGCTTTACTGTCTCGAAGTGAAAAGTTCTATATAGGAGGGACTCATAACTCGAGGCTTCAGAGCTAAGGGTTCTATATAGGAAAAGCATGTAGCTCCAAGATCGAAAGGTGACGAAGCTCTACATAGGAAGAACTTACGAGCCTGAAGATTCAGCTAAGGAAGAGCGGAGATGTCCAAAAGAACACGTGTTTCCAAAGCTACAAAAAGGGAAGTCTGATAAAAATGAGTGCTTATGAATCTTTGCTTTGTTTCCCATTCCATGAGAACAAGCAAAGAGGGGCAACTGTAATCACTCATTTTTATCTGGTCTGTAAATACATATTAGTATAATTATTAGTATATTAGTGTTGCATGTATACATTGTATTATATTATATTATATTATATGTTTATTATGTGCATGAGTGTTGCTAATATATATAAAATGTGTGGTGTGTGCATCTATATTATAAACTATGTATGTATACGTATTAACGGTATGTGTGTCACGCATGTATCTATAGTTAGTACGAGCGTATTTGTTTTACGGATAATGTGTGTAGATGTTATGTTAATTATGTGTATGATTATATGTATGTATGATGGTATGTTATATTAATTAATGTTTGCATAGGTATATACGTATGTATTGTTGTATATGTATTGCTGTTATAATTATAACTAATATTAATATTATTGGGCTAATATAAAATGAAATCTAAAAAAAAAACATATTAAACCCAAATAAATAAATTGCCAGTCCAAGTCCATTTACAAGTATAATATTATTACAAGGCCCGGTTGGCCCAAACCCAAAACCTATTTAATTCTATTTATTTTCGTGCAGATGACTATGGGCCGTTGGATCAAGATCTGATCCAACGGCCACGATCCAGCCAAGATAAAATATCTGCCAGCCGCGTGTACTACACGTCTGGACGCTTCGAGTGCCACGCGCGCGTGCGGTCCACGCGCGGACTCTTTGATATCCCACTCGTGCGTGAGCCCCACGCGCTCTGACCCCTCGACTGCTGAGCCACACGTGTCACGATCTGGAGCCATTTCACCAATCGAGGCTTCATCTGGGCCGTTCATCCTTCAAGCCAGCCCGACCGTTAGATCAGATCTGATCTAACGGCCGAGAACGCCTCTGGCCGAAGACAGAGCCCCCACACCGCCACTATGCTTCACCATGCCGATCTTCAACCACCGCGCTCAGACATGTCAAAAAGCAAGAAAAGAAATGTTATGTCAGTTAGCAGTCCAGATCTGAAAGAAAATATTATATTACTTGTACCAAACCAAAATACAGGCATATATGTATGAACAAACATTTTGTAAGTAACAACGAGTTGTAATTGAAAGAGCCAAGTTGTAATCGAAAGAAAAAATACAAAAAAGTCAATCTTCAGTGGTAATACTCTTCTCTCTTTTTTTCACTTTGTTGCATGCATACACAAAAAGATATATAGTAAAATAAAAGAAAAAAGAGGGTTAGAAGTCGTTACCATCACTGTCGGTGGATCTCCCCTCACCAGTGATAAGCCTTTTCGGCTTTCCCAAGCCGAACGTGGTGAACTGAAAGGAGTGGGAGACCCCTTTGTGGCTTCGTTTTGGGTTGAAAACAAAAAAGATGGGGTTTTTTTCGTTTCGTATTTCTTAGATCTAGGACAAATAAAAGCTTTTTCTCCGAATCCAAGTTCGGATTCGTGTCGAGGGTAAGGAAGGGTTCATTTTGGTGTGTGTTTTGGGGCTCGCCGGCGCTGGTTAGCGGCGGCAGAGAATACAGCGGTCGGCCGCCGAATTCTGGGTTCATGGGATAAGGTTGAGAGAAAATAAGAACGAAGCTCGTTATAAAAACTGAAAAAATGAATGAAATGGGGGAAAATTTGGTTCCGGCCAAAAAATGGGGATTTATAGGTGTTATTATTTCGTGAAATGGTGAAATTACGTAATAAATCCCCCCGCGTTTTCAATATTTTCGTTTCTGTCTCGCCGCATGGTATAATTACAATTCCAGTCCCCCTGATATTTCAAAAGCTTGCAATCTAGTCCCTAAATTACACCGAATCAGTTTTAAATGGTAAAATTACCCCTTTAACCATCCCGCGTTTTTGAATTTTTCATTTTGAGTCTGCCCCTTGGTCTAATTACAGTTTCAGTCCTTTCAAGTTTGGTCCTGTTTGCATTTTCGTCTTTAAATTGCATATTATTATCCTTTAATTTCTGCCACTGATGTTTATTTCTTTTCATTTCAGTCCTGTTTCCATGTAAATATTTATGTTCGTATTATAATCGTGTATGTTGATGTAGCCTTTTGCCTTATTATATATCCCTCGTACATGCCTTGTATTTTTATGTTTACATGTATATGTGTGTTAAGTTTATGATGGTTATGTATCTTTTTGTTCGGTTATTCGTATTAAGCATGTTATGTTCTAGTTGGCTCGTACACGACATGTTTTGTATTTTTGTATGTATTGTATGTTCTCTTGGCTTTTTAGGTTACGTGTTAGTGTATTTTCTTTTATGTATAATATATTGTTCTATATGTGTTGAAATGTGTTTTATTTCTAATATGTATGTCTTCTTGAAATATATGTTTTTGTCTATACATGTATTTATTCGTGCCTCGTTATTGTGACATGTTAAATTTGTTTTTATCTACTATTAAACTTGATATGTATATGTGTGTCTTAATTACGTATCTTATTTCTGTTAGATTAGTATTATGTTATGTGAATATTTACTATCTTTAAATTATCTGCCATGTTTTATATTTTTGCCACTAAGATTACATATGATATATAAATTGTTAATGCGGTGCCCTTTTATCCGAGCGTAAACGGGGCCAGTATCAGGCGTAGTGATAGTGGTTGGGCGATTACTCTCGGATAACGGGGCCCTTAAAATTTATTCGCAATTATGACCGAATTTTAAAATAATCGTCACCTTAATCCGGAAAATCTAATATTAACAAAGCGGTAATTATTAAAGTACCAATTTTGGGCGGTGTGGGGGTGCTAATCCTTCCCCATCCGTAACCGACTCCCGAACCCAATAATTTTTAAATCTCTAGTTTTATGGTGTCCGGCCTACCTAAGTGGCTGGTGGCGACTCCAATTTTTTAAAAAATGCGGTTTTTTTTAAACCCCACGGAATAAACGTTTTATATCTGAAAAATTACAAACACCTTCAAAACTCGTTTTTTTTAGCGAAAAAAAGGGACATCACTACAAGAATAGAATAAGAGGAGAAGACAAAGTCATCCATCATCCTGAAGACAACGTCGAGCACAGGTTTTGCTTTTTGAAGTCAAGGTCTCCAGAACAAATCCAACTGTTACCTGTAATTCATTATTAATTTCTTGCAAACAGACATTTTCTCTATTGAAAGTTTTTTAAAGACTGCTCGAGAATCAACACCGTATTTGCATGCATTCTCGCATTTATAGGGTATTGATTCCTGAAGTTTTTTCTCAAATCTCAGAAATCGTTCATAATTGGCAAAGGGTCGTCTGGTCAGATATTAGAGGGCACAGATCTAGGGTTTTGTCCCAGAACAGGATCAGAGACAATAGAAGATGAACCATCTGAAAACTTCAGGTTAGACACGGTAAGGAGACACGATACTGGTAATGAGCAAAGTAAAGCGTAAGAGTTGAAAGAAGCAGATGGAAGAAGTGATGAATCAGATGAATACTTTGACGAAAGGTAAGCGATCCATCGAACCGAAAGAAGAATCGATTAAGGATTAGAATAAAGAGCGGGATAGTCAAAATTCTACCTCTAAGCCAGCCAAATATGACAAATTGAACCCTTTTGTGATCCGCATCAATAAACAGGCGGAAGGTATGTCTGAGTCGGGCTCTCAAAAATTAAAGCTTGGTCTAGAAGAAACCCGAGAAGCAAGTAATGAAATGAAGTACATCTCGATTCCTGTGAGATACACCGAACTACTCCTAATGTTCATCGCGAAGAGCCTTATTACCTCGGTGAAGTCTCTAGCGAAGAGACCGTCTTATCCGAGAGATTACGACACACATGCTAGAGGCAGTTACCGTTTAGGAAGTTTGGGTCACAGTATTGAGGATTGCGGGGCCCTGAAGAACAAGTTCAAGATTTTATCGCGATGAGAATTTTGGGTTTTGAAGACGGATTTCCCCAATTCTATAGTGAGCTAACAATCACCCGAGGGGCAAAGTCGAGGAAGAATCGATATCCAGGACAAAGTTTGAGTAATACCGAAGTGGGTCACTCAAGTGAGTTAAATTTGAATATCGGAGATAGGGGCATCCCAGGAGAAGAATATTCTTTCGAGTCCAGCCAGCTCAGATAAGAGAGAGATAACTTGGATAAAATTGAATTTGCAGAATGATCACCAGAAGCTTTACTAAGTGTTTAAGAATATCAGATTGGGTCACCTTTGAAGAATAGATGAACGGTGTTGTTCAGTTGAAGGACGACTCAGAATATTGGAAGAAGAGAAACTAGTCAAGCGAGAATCAAGTTAGGTTGTTATCAGGTAAGTTTGAGGAAATTAGGAATAGGTACGATAGTCTCTAGAGATGAGCTGCAGAATAACTTAGCCATTAACAAGAGTTTTGGAAACAAGTTTGCGACAGAGCAATGACAATCCAACACTCTTCAGTTGGAAAGTAAGGAGGACAACTTCCAAGCTGTGAAAGACTAAGCAGGGGATAGATGAAGACCCGAAGATCGATATTACCCGAGTAGGTAAGGCGGCTCAACAAGGTGGCAAGCTTAGTCAAAACATGGACCAAGTGTTAGACCACGGAGGCAAGCTAACCGGACTACTGGATGAAGTTAATAAAGTAGGCACTAAAGCTTATCAGTAACTGTAAATATCTAATATCTGATATAACGAAACCTTTTGGCCTCAATAAACGTCGTTCTATGGGAATCACTTTTGGAATCAATACCTTACTGCATTCATGTTTATATTTTAGGATTGCATTGCATTACATTGTACAGTCATGGCATATTTTACATAACATTACCATTACCTTGCATAAAATTTTTGTGGGTAATCCAAAGAACAATTAGAGTTTTATCGTGAATAAAAGAATTAAACACACTCAAAAATCAAGATTCGAGCAGTTAGAAGATGGACTCGAGAGAAAAAGATAGAGAAAAAAAGAAGTTTGATGTCTTTGATGCAAGAAAGCTCTGTTTGAACCTTGATTTGGTCGTTCCTCCGGATTCTAAAGATTCCAGGTTTACGCATGATAACGGAAGAATATGCCCCAATATTCACGTGACCATATTCTGCAAAAAGATGGGGATTGAAAAATTATCGATCCACTACTTCCCCGACAGTCTAGCAGGACCTACCGTGATATGATATGCTTTAGACCTAGCACCAAGTCGTCAGTATCTCCAGGGTACGAAGATAAAACCTGATGAAAGCTTCAAGGAATGTGCTTTGAGGTGTATGTGTTTAGCGACCCAGGTGCAGCCTCCCGTAGATGAAGAGGAAAGTGACTTCCATGCCACCTTTCTTATTTCTTCTTTGATAAGGTGCTTGGGAAAATGAATGCCAGCTTTGAGGACTTCATGACAGTCGGAGAGAGAATCGAACATGCACTCTGGGACCTAAGTTTAAAAGACCAGACATGTCTAGGAGCAAAAGGAAATAAAGAGATAAATGGGTACAAATTTCGAACGTTCTCGTGATCGTAAGAGAAGAAGACAGGCAGATTCCTCCGAATCACCGAGAAAAATTCCTCGAACAAGTACATATTTAGAGATATTCGGAGTATTCCATCTCGGACATATGGCCTCATCTGGTCAAGGGTTAGTACCTTACCTCAAGGCTGATAAAGATTACGCCCAGCTCATCTGCTCATAGTTTTGATCCATATAGTATATGTGAGTTTTACATTGAGGCGCCGGGGCATGACACTAAGAAATTTGGGGTCGTTAATATAAAAAATCAAGAAGCTGGTTGACGAGGGTGTCATGACGAGAGAGTTAATCCAGCGGTGGAAAAACAAGATAAGAGGCAAGCCTACACTACAAAATACCGGAATGAGTTAGTACTCGAGAGGTAGTTTGAAGGTCCCTATGGTTTTCCCATCAGTTCACAAAGAAATTCTCAATACTTTGAAAAAAAGCTCTCAAACAGATATTTTTTAGAATTAAAAATCACATTTTCATTTAGAAAGCATTTTTACATTCTTGATTCTTTAAAACATTTTATTTTTATGGGGTAGCTTTTGTTCTCCCATATGCATATACACACATTTTTTAATGGACATATGTATATATCATTCTATACCACGTCCTCGAATTTTGAATGCAACAGTACATTTGCTTCAGATCCAAAGATCAACTCTAAGTTGCATATATTTAGAAGAGATTGAATGTTGTGGGGATACTGTAAATCTGAGTATCTGCTAGTTTACTTAGGCCAACAGAGGAACAAAGCGAGTGTTTAGACAATGGGCAGTTCCCATTTTAGGAATTTATCTTCTCAGGCACTTGTCGTTTAAGATCTTTGAAACGAGAGTTGACCCTAAACCTCTACCCTCTGAAGGCTTTCTCAGGACATCTGTGAATGTGACGATGAATGGTATTCTTTTACTTTACCAGAAGACAGAGATGAGACCAGACGGATTGGATACGAAGATCAAAAAATCATCAGAAGAAAGTGGTTGAAAACAAGGATATGTCCAAACAAAAAACCGAAGAAAATAAGAGAAATGGCAATCAGAAGGCCGAAGCAATCCAGATCGAGTAAATATCAGAAGAGCTGCAGAGAGGCAATTAACTTCGAGCGGAAGATAGCATCAATACCCAGTATAGATACGTGTTGATTCGAGGATACATTTATAGACTCAAATAAAAAGAAAGAGATTCAAGGCTAAAAACCCAAAATGGGGATTCTAAAACAAAAAAACAAAAAAAACAAAAAAAAGAAGAAAAGAAAGAAAAATGGAAAAAAGAAAAAAGAAAAGGAAAGAAAGAATATTGTATATGCTTCACACACGGATCAAACAATACAAGAACGAGACTTCAACTATGAGCAAAAGACACAAGGAATCCACATTTCAAGTAAATATCAGTTTTGAAAATTAGTATAGAAGCTCGAATTGAAGCCAAGTCAAGACAATTCGGCCCGAAGATTGCCAATTTCGAAAAAGAAAATGACCTCTAGGGTGAAAACCCAAAAATGAGCAGTCTAGAGTGATCCTGAAAATGAAGAAAAAGAGTAGTCTGCCTGAGCATGCTGGCATCAACATCCAACCAAAATACACTGATTTGAAGGTACAGAAAAAGTAAGTGACCTCTAGGGTGAAAACCCAAAAATGGGCAGTCTAGAGCAATCCAAGAGAAAAAGTGAAAAAGAAGAAAAGAAAAAAAGAAGAGAAAAGTAGAAAGAAAGAATAACATTTCATCTGGGCGTGCTAATCACAAGAATTCCCAAAAATGTATTCGTAGTCCTTCATTCAAGAAATCTCATTTTCGAGGAGTTTTGGAGGATCAAACATTCTTGAACAGAAAACGAACATCAGTACATAGCCAGAATGCAAGGCAGCCTACAGTAAAAAATAAAGGAAATGAGCTCTATGGTGAAAACCCGAAAACAGGCAGTCTAGAGTGATCCAAAAAAGGGAAGGAATAATGGGCATATCCAAGTTACACAAGTACAGAAATACTGTTTCACTTAACCATAAACCAAAGGCCTACATTACAAGCCCCCAAAGACCATTCTGATCATCCATAGATATCCAAGTTGAATGAGAATGTCTTTAGATTTCATTCCACCTATAAGAGTTAACTTTGCTTCAAGGAACGTCAAACTTTGAAGTGCTTGATCGACACCCAAATGAGGAAAGGATGGGGCATGATGAGATAGTGAGATTAAGAGAGCCACCTTAAACGGGGTAGAAACTAGGTAGGGTTGTTCCTCTCAAAAGCCTATTAGACCAGAAGAAACTATACATTTGCATATATCTCCACAATGGTCAAGATCTTCTAAATGTGCGCTTCATTAGAGTTGATCTCTGGCAATTTGAAGCATATGTGCTATGGTGTTTGATATTTTAGGGCCAAACATGTTTTAAAAGGTTTGACATTTTTCCCAAAGTTTTGATGTTTACCATTTCCCCCAAACATTAGTTTTCAAAATGTTTGGCAATATACTTAGAATTTTGTTTACCACTCTCCAAACATTAATTTTTTTTAAAAATTTTTGGTCCTTAAAAAAGAGAGAAGAAAAAAGATGTTTACCATTTGTTCCAAACAATGTTTTCAAAATGTTTGGTATCCCCTCCAATTTGTGATTTTCAAAATGACTGTTATCTTTTCAAACAATCATTATTTTTTTGAAATATACACAAGTAAATTGCCTTTTGCATTACTTTAAAAATGAATGATGATGAGATTTAAAGCATAGAGACCGAGAGTTAGTTCCCGTCGAAATGCTACGAGAAGATCAAGGATGAGCTCAGGGGATGAAAGCATTTTGGCTCACCCTGGTGACTAGAAATAGATCAAGGCTCTGTATGATGGGTCAGAAAATTCAAAGCAGTGGAGCCCGTGGTTGAAAGGGGCAACGCCAAGCGAAGAAGATGACAAGGTTTCTTATAAGAATAATATAAGAACCAGAGGATCATTTATGAAGACGGGTGATAACCCTGAAGATAAGAAAGCCTTCCGTCCAAAAGGTTTGAAAGAGTGTTAATCTAGATTCGAAGTGATTGATCAAATGAGGATTTAAGAGCATACACTGAAGAAGTAAAGAGATGAAGAAATCTGAGGAATGACCTTTCAGGGTGTAAGACTTTAGAATAGAAAATGGCTGAAAGAAAAAAAGAGAAAAAAAAAAGAAAAAAAAAGGAAAGAAAAAAAGAAAGTGAGAAAAAAAAGAAAAAAAAAGAAAAAGAAAAAGAAAAAATAAGAAGAAATTGAAGGAAAAAAGAGAAAAAAAGAAAAGAAAAAGAGAATAGAGAAAATAAAAAAAAGGAGAAAGAAAGCACGATATTGCATGCATCATATAGATAGAGGCATGTCAATTTTTGCTTGTTTTTAGATAGGTATTTGAAGAATTGTCAAATAATTTACTAAAGAAATAAAAGATCGGCAGCCATAGCAGCGTGAGACCAGATGTTAAATCCTTCAGGTCATCGGTAAGTCTTTCAGGCACGGTGTTAAGTCTTTCCGGCGACCATTAAGTCTTTCGAGCATGGTGATAAGTCCTTCGGGCCATCAGTAAGTCCTTCGGGCATGATGTGGTAGCCATAGTAGCGTGAAGCCAGACGACGGTAGTCATAGTAGCGTGAAGCCAGATGTTAAATCCTTCGGGTCATCGATAAGTCCTTCAGGCACGGTGTTAAGTCCTTCGGGCCACAATTAAGTCTTTCGAGCATGGTGATAAGTCCTTCGGACCATCAGTAAGTCCTTCGGGCATGATGCGGCAGCCATAGTAGCGTGAGGCCAGATGACGGTAGCCAGAGTAGCTTGAAGCCAGATGTTAAGTCCTTCGGGCCATCAGTAAGTCCTTCGGGCCATCATTAAGTCTTTCGAGCATGGTGATAAGTCCTTTGGGCCATCAGTAAGTCCTTCGGGCATGATGAAGGAGCCATAGTAGCGTGAGGCCAGATGACGGTAGCCAGAGTAGCGTGAAGCCAGATGTTAAGTCATTCGGGCCATCAGTAAGTCCTTCGGGCATGATGATAAGACCTTCGGGCCACTAGTAAGTCTCTCGAGCATGGTGATAAGTCCTTCAGGCCATCAATAAGTCCTTCGGGCATGATGCGACAGCCTTAGTAGCGTGAGTCCAAAGATATCAATAGCCTTGTAAAAAAAGAGAAAGAAAAAAAAGAGAGAAAAAAAGAGAGAAGAGGAAAAAGGAAAAAATGAGCATAAAGAGAGGAAAAAGAAAAGAAGAGAAAAAAAGAAAAGAAAAAAGAGAAAAGAAAAAAGAGAAAAGAAAAATCGAAGATAAAGGTTATATAAAGGAGAAGCCTACGTTTTCGAGCCCCTGGTGAAAGGCTCCATATAGGAAGAGCTCTAACTCTAGAATCTCAAAGAAGAACTAAAGGTGAAGAAGTTCTATATAGGCAGAACTTACGAGCCTGAAGATTCGGCCGAGGAAAAGCGGAGAGTTCCAGAAGAACACGTGATTCTGAATGTCGTGAGCAGGGAAGTCGGATAAAAATGAGTGTTTTTGGTCTTTGCTTTGTTCTTGTTTCACAAGAACAAGCAAAGAGGGGCAACTGTAATCGCTCATTTTTGTCCAAATTTCAGTATTTTTAGTATTATTGTAATAATAATATTATTAATATGAAATTAAAAAAATTAAAAAAAGAAAGGTAAAAAATGGGTCAAAAGAGAGTTAAAGTAAAATAATAATAATAATAATAATAATAAATTAAAGTGTAAAAAAAAAGGGTGAAATTCATGTGGCTTTAACTAAGCCACGTCAACTTTAAGCTCCCCCTTTGCCTATAAATATGAGGCATAGGGAGAGCATTTGAGCATGAATCGGCAGTGGCATGGCCAAATAAGGGGCTTAGGCTCCCAGCTAGCCAAGGACCGGGGCAGTACCCTCGGTCCTAACCGGTTCGATCGGAGTCCTATTTTGGATCTGATCTAGTTAATTTTTGGAGAGGCCGCGGTAGATCTCGGTGGGGTTCGTCATTCGAGCTCCTAGTTAGGTATATTTTCTTTCCTTTTTATTTGTGTTGTAATTTTTATGATTTAATGAAGTAGTAGTTAATTTAAAATTGTGTTTTTTTAGTTTGTATGTTTATTCATGTTTTAGACTAGTATTTATCATGTTTTAAATTTATGTTTTATATTAATATTTTATTGTTAAATTTGTTTTTATTTATGTGTTAGATTAATATTTATGAATGTTAGCATTTTATTTATGTTAGATTTGTTTTTATTTATGAGTTAGGTTAATATTTATGTATGTATGTTTTAGATTAGTATTTTATTTATGTTAGATTAGTATTTTATTATGTTAATATTTATTTGTATTTTTATTGTATTTATATTATTTGCCATATTTTATATTTTGCTCACTGAGATTGCATATCGAGATATATAAATTGTCAATGCGGTGCCCTTTTATCCGAGCGTAAACAGGGCCAGTATCAGGCGTAGTGATGGTGGTTGGGCGTTTACTCTCGGATAACGGGGCTTTTAAAATTTACTCACACTTATAACCAAATTTAAATTTAATCGTCACTTTAATTCGGAAAGTTTAATATTAATAAAGCGGTAATTATTAAAGTACCAATTTTGGGCGGTGTGGGGTGCTAATCCTTCCCCATCCGTAACCGACTCCCGAACACAACAAGTTTTCAAATCTCTGGTTTTATGGTGTTCGGCCTACCTAAGTAGCCGGTGGCGACTCCATTTTCAAAATAAAATACGGTTTCTTTAAAACTTCACGGAATAAACATTTTTATATCCGAAAGACAACAAATACTTCGAAACCCCATTTTTTAGCGAAGTTAGAGAGAGGACATCGCTACACCATGAGCTCAATAAACGTGCAAATGAAGCAGAGGAACAGGCTACCTTGAGAGTGGAAGCTTTCATTTCTCAGATTGAGCAAGCTAAGCAATCCAAGTCGAGAAGCGCGAAAAGGCTTGAAGAAGTAAAGCAAGAGATGGCTGAAAGAAAGGAAGCACTAAGATCTGCCATGAAGAAGGCTGAGAAGGCCAGGCAAGGTAAGTTGGCAGTAGAACAGGACTTGAGAAAGTGGAGGGCAGAACACCAGCAGCAACGAAAGGCTTCCGAATCGAGTAACGGAGGAAACCCTCCAACGGCAAGTGTTGAGGAAAATAAAGAAGATAATGGCTCTGAACATGCCCCTCATGCTTCAGACAACACTATAGAAAGCCCAGAGGCACAAGCCAATGGGAACAAAACAGAAACTGAAGAACAATCCGCAGAAGTAAAGGTTGTAAAGAAAAAGAAAAGGGCAATTTTCCCAAAGATCTTTATGTTTTTGTCCAGAAAAAAGTCACCTAAGCCAAGTCCGGGCAAGTAAGTGGTGAATGAAGTCCGGTGTCATCATTGTCGTTGTGATTTTGCCTCCATTTTCTAGCTGCGCTTTTACCAACTTGTTCTATAACACTGGACAGTTTTCTACTCGCAGAGTGTAAATGATAAGGTTGGGATAACATTTTTGCTTTCCGGAAAGGGTTTATAAAGGGGCCGGGGTGAGTATTTGAATGGATAAATGAACAATTTTGAGTTGGCGTCACTTGATGAATTTAATTTGTAAACCAACTTCTGTTCGTAATTTTACAAAATTGAATTAAATTCAAAGTAAATAAATTTATTTTAGTTAAAATAAATATTTATTTATATTTGATAATGATGTAAAATTTTATGGCCAAAAAGCCCAATTAAAACATTTAATCATAATCACTAAGGCCACTTGTTGAATTTTATTCTAGGCTAATAAGCTATACTAATTAGATTATTAGTTCGACTGCTTAGAACTAACATCCAGAACTCTTCGAGTAAATTTTTTATATAATATTCATTTTATTATAACAACCTATTTTAAATAAATTTCCTAGAGTAACTGTCAAAAACATAAAATTTGTCAAACTATGACTGACCTTGTCGTTAAAGTGACCAAAGTTATGTATATGTTAGGTTGAATTGTAATTAATTCACGCAACATGAGTAGCTTAAATTATACATTTCATTTTCGAATTAATTTACTTAACTAGAGGTATCTTTTTAGCTTATTAAATTAAGGGCAAAATACCCGAGAGATATGATTGTTTTGGTCGATGAATATTTAAAAATTAAAAGTGATCATTAATTTGTTTGAACGGGTACAAAAAAGTAACCACAATATTATAAAATGATTATTAAATTTATCTAAATGTTATAAAATAGTTATTAAATTTTATCAAATTATTACAAAACAATTATTAAATTTATCAAATTTTATTATCGTTGTTGTTATAACGTTGCAATGGTGAGATTATTGTTGTATGGTCCTTTCACTTTTCAGTGCTACTTAATTTAGTTCTTTTATTTTCATTTCGCACCATTTAATTTATTTTTCTCTTACAATTCCATCCTATATTTTTGTTATTTATATTTTTCACAATTAATTTATTGTTTGCTTCAGTTTTAGTCCATTTTATTATTATTCTTTGCCTTTAAATTTATCATTCCATGCATTTTAACCATCATTGTTCATATTATTATTTTCATAAAGAATAGCATATTATCATTATTAATATATGTGTTTTAAGATGATTATAAATATAAATATTTATGTATATATAATAACACATTTTTCTTATATATATATATATATAATATTTTATAATATTTTAACATATAACTTTATATTATAATATTTTTTATAAATTAATATAATATATAAGTTTTAAAATGCTTTATTATTTATATAGTTTTTGAATATGATAGATATTTTTATATTATATCACATAGTATTTATGTGTATATATATATTATTTGGTTTTTTTATTAATGTTCATATATTTTACACATGATGATCGTTTTTTTCATTTCTATTAAAAATCAAGGTGCTTCCTTTATTAGATGAATCCAGGGGTAGTTGTTTTATATTAGGCTTAATAGCCAAATAGGTGCTCAAACTATACCCGCGGTTCATTTTTGGAGCCTAAACTATATTTTGATATAAATAGGTGCCTAAAGTTTTATTTTGGTCATTTAAGTGTCTAACCATTAACTACCATTACTTTTTAAAAAAAAACATATTTTTTATTTTTTATTTTATTTATTTTTTAATTTAGTTTATTTTTTAATTTATTTTTTTTAAAAACCCTAAATTTCCCAAAATTCACAAAATGACCCCCAAATTCGAAATCCCTAACTAGCCCAGCAGATTCCGCCGCCGATGGTCACGCTGCCTCCCACCATACCCGTCGTCAGACCACCACAACCATTCCCCCAACCACCCATTTTCGGTAACCAACAATAGGTGTGCCGATTGACTTTCTAACGTCGAAGGAAGCCAAAGTCGCGAAAAGAAAGTCAGTCGGCACACTTACCGTCAATTACTGGTGATGGGTAGTTGGGGGAAATGGTTGTGATGGTCCGGCGGAGGTAGTGGTGGTCTTTGGCGAGGTAGTCAACGGCGACAGTGACGGTAATTTGGGGATTTTGGGTTTTAGGTTGGGGATTTAGGACTATTTTGTAAAAATTTAAAACTGTTAATTTTTTTAATTTTGAAATTTCAATTTTATTTAAAAATTAATTAAAAGAAAGTAAAAATTAAAACATATCATGTGTCACATTTTAATTGGCTAAAGGTTTTTTAACAATCAAGCACCTAAAATGACCAAAATAAAACTTTAAACACTTATTTAGAGCAAAAAATAATTTAAACACCAAAAGCGAGCTACATATATACTTTAGGCACCTATTTGGCTGTTAAACCTTTATATTATTGGAATATGGCTTTCTTGATGATTCATAGGGACATCCTTTAAATGTTTAAAAAATTAATTAAGTCAATGCCTTTTATGGAACAATATGCTGGAAAGACTCCTAACGTATTGGAATTCGATCTGATTATTGTTCTAAATAAAAGAACATCCTTCTAAAATTCAACCAATGATAATTTTCTAAAAATCTTCGGAATTTGTTCTCTAAATATTCATTTTATTTGTAAGAAAGTGTATTTAGGGATCATATCTTAAATTATTTTTTAAATTTAAAATTTATATTGCAAAGACAACACGTAATCAACTGAGTATCGATTTTAGGAATAGTGGGTGCTAACCCTTTCTCACCGGTAATTAATTCTCAAATTCATTTTTATTTTCTCTCAAAATCAAACTTTAAAATTTTTTTAAAAGAGGATTTTTTTTCAATAAAATTATCTTATGAAAATGATTTTATAGATGTTCGATCTCATCTAACCTCAAAAGATCGTTGATGACTCTATTCTTACTAAAACTCGAGTTTTCAAATAAATTCAAACTTAAGTGAGTTTTCTAAAAACTCTAAAAAACCATCCGGCTTATGGACCGTTTTGACATGACGACTTCACTATCCACAAGCTAATTACATGTTGCCGTTATAATGAAAATTGTTAATTTAATTTTAGTTTATAATCTCATTCATGGTTTTTCAATAAAGGTTTTACTTTGAGCTATCATTTAATCCATGAATTACTTCATCTGCAAATAACTGTACTAATTAATTTGTTCATGTTTTCAAATTTGTTAAAAGTTTTTGAAAAGGGGAGGATTTTTGTTTTCGTTTTTATCAAAGGTTTGAATTTTTCCACACCTATCATGCACGTGCATTTTTGCATATAACGAGTTTTGTACCCGAGCTCTGCCCCTTTTTTAAGTGAGAATGAGACGTTATTTTTTGTGAGATTTTCACTTTCGTATGGGATAGAGAATCTCTTTCGGGGTACATATGTCTTATGTTTTCGCGGGGATTTTTGTCGGAATATTCCTTAAGCTCGACTTGAGTTAAAAATAATCAAACGAAGTTGCCACCAACCCTTTTCATTTAGGTGAGATTGACTCACCTGAAAAGTAGGTTATTTTAATAAAAAATATTTTTATTAAAACAATAATCTCAGTCTATGGAATCAAAGAAAATAGGTTCGGAAGTCGGTTACGTATGGGAAAAGATTAGCATCCCAAAATGTCTAAATTAGTATCTAGTTGATTACTTAATGTCTTAGTGTTGGACACTACGAATACGGATATAATTTAAAAATATAATCTCTAAATGCATTGAAAATGAAAATTGTTCGTTTAATCTCCTTTTTAAAAGGATGTTCCTTTATTTCGAACACACATAACATCCTATTATGTTCCTCTTCTAATTAAATGTATGATTTTGGTTTAATTATATATACGTCGACATCCGGAATTTCAAGTGCACAATACAGCAATACACGTACACCATAACTCCGCCTCCTATACAGAACAAACACAATAAACTTTGTAAACATGAATCTCCAAAGACCAATATAATTCCACACCACTCTCCCACAAGAAGCGAAACCATCCAAACCTCGTCTCGCACCATCCGTATCGACCTTCCACCCACCCTCGTCAAGAGGAAGCCAACAATTCATGCTACTAACCGATGCTACGCTTTCATGAGAAATAGTGATAATGGATTCCAAATCTCGAAGTGAACTGGACTGCAACTGACGACTTCGCTCAAGTACGAAACCATTTCCTTCCAGCGGGCTGTCAAAAGCAACCGAATTTCTATAAAACCAAAGGTTCCATAAGATAGCACCAAATTAAAGGCCTCAGCCCTATCATCCTTAGCAAAACTGCACCGACCCGAACAGATTCGCTTCAATCCAGTCTTGCAAATCTAAAGATAAGAATTTCTGAATTTTATCATGTTTGGTCTAACAATTTTCAGACAGAAAAAAAAAAAAAACAGAAGGACAGAACCGCAGCATATGATTAACATCTTCAATTGTCGCTCATCGACTATCCAAAGAGTAATTTCTTTTAAACCATTGACTATATACTAACAGAGATAATATTCTCTATTGGTATAGCAGATATATTTGATTAATTTAAATTTTTGACACATTTCATTATATTACTTAATTCAATACTTAATTTGTTAAAATATTTATCACATAGAATATTTAAAATATTTTCTTTTGATATTGGACTTGTTTTTATCCCAGTGAAAGATCTAATCGGGACAATAAGAGGGTTCAAACGGTCAGTTAAACTGAATTAACCGACCGAATTAAAATTTAGTTTAATTAATCGATCGGTATTAATTGTTTGATCGTTAACTGTTAATTTTTTTCGAAATTCAGTTATTGGTTTATTTGGTTCGAAATCGGTTAATTAATCAAATTAACCGAAAATTTAATATAATTAATATATTTTTAATTTTAAACTCAAATTTCAACCATGACTCGTAATATTTAAAATTTAATATTTATATTTTAATCTCAATTTTAAGTCGGCTAAATCACCTAAATATACCCCTAAAAATATTTAATTAGATAAATAACACCATTCCAGAATTATTTAGATAAATGTCCCCTTCAGACCACGTGGGACGAATTTGCGTTCAACGTAACGCGAGTTTTGAACTCACGTCAAGCAGAAAGTGAGTTCCATCCGACGTGGATGAAGTTTTCTGATAAAGTTATTTTAAAAAACTAAAACGAAATCCGCGTCCTAATAAACGCGAGTTCCGCGAGAAATGAAACTTGTGTCCTATTCAAAGCAAATTTCTATAACTCGCGCCCCGTAAAAGGCTAGTAGCGTGTGAATTAAACGTGGTGAATTTAATTTTGTAACTTCTTCCCTACTCGTTGTAAACGTAACTCACGTTCCATTAAAGGCGAGTTTTAAAATTAAAAAAATAATTATATCGATAATTGATGATTTTATCTCAATCGGTGTTTCAATTCCTCGCGGAACTTGTGTTTAGTAGTACGCGAGTTTTGTTTTAATTTTTAAAAATAGCATTATCGGAAAAGTTCATCAACGTATGATGGAACTCTATTTCTGTTCGACTTGAGTTCGTCCTACGTGGTCTAAAAGGGGAGCATTTGTCTAAATAATTTTAGTAGGGGTTATTTATCTAATTAAATAGTTTTAGGGGTACATTCAGATAATTTAACCTTTTTTAGTCCAACCAAAAAGAGAGAAAAATAGAGTTTTAAAATAAAAAAATCTAATTAAAAATATGTTTTTAATTTTTTTTATACTTAAATTGTTTTTTGAGTAAAACTAAATAAACTTATTAAAATATCGTTGTTAATTCAAAAACTGATCAAATTAGTTAAATTTAGTTCGGTTCAATTAATTATTTAAAAAAAATCAGTTTTATTAACGATTATTTTTTTAATTAATTAATTCAATTTTATATAATTTGATTCAATTATTAACC
The DNA here is from genome assembly GCA_019671005.1 of Hibiscus mutabilis. Taxonomy (NCBI): domain Eukaryota; kingdom Viridiplantae; phylum Streptophyta; class Magnoliopsida; order Malvales; family Malvaceae; genus Hibiscus; species Hibiscus mutabilis. The sequence goes on from CM033732.1 coordinate 42,071,723, forward strand.
TAACCGAATTGATCCTTTGAACATTCCCTGCAGGTTGCAGGGGCACGATGGGCTTGATTGAGCTCAGCTCTCAAATTGACTACTGTAACTTGACTTTTATATATATAGAGAGAGAGGGAGTCTTATCTATTTGTATAAGTATCTATAAAATAGAATCTTCTTATATTATGTAAAACTTAAATGTATTATATTTTTTTGGACTATTGGATGAAAGCAAATGTATGGTTGAGATTAACAATAAAAAATATGAAGATTATAACAAGAAAAAAAAATAAGAAAATAATTTTAGTCATTTATTACCCTCATCTAACGATCTAAAAAGATGTAAAAGTAAGTGTAAGTAGATCATAACATATATATATATATTACTGTTTTGAAAGAAGTAATAATAAATCTTTTATGCACTTGAGGTAACAACTAGGGTGTTCAAACGATTTGTTAAACTGAATTAATTAATCTAATTGAATTAGTTTGGTTAGTTGGTTGATTAATTAAGTGTTAAGTCGATTTATAATTTTTTTATGTTCAGTTAATTCAGTTCAAAATCGGTTAATTAACTAAATTAATTGCAATTTTAATATATAATTAATATGTTTTTAATTTTAAACTCAAATATCAACAATGGCCCATCACCCATAATATTTAAAATTTAATATTTATATTTTAATCTCAATTTTAAGTCCCAGCCCAAAAGAGAAATTAAAGTCTTAAAATAAAAAATATCTAACAAAAAATATGTTTTAATAATATTTCGTTTCGATTAACCGTAAAAATTTTAAGAATTCAGTTAATTCAATTTTAGATAATTCAGTTCGATTATTAACCAAACTGACAATTTAAACACTCCTAATAACAAAGATCAAAAGTCTTATGCTCATTTTTAGTGCTCCTATATATTCATTAACACTAAAAAACTAAACTCTACATTTTAACCATAATTCATAAATTTTAAATCCTAAAAACTAAACTCTAAACATTAAAAATTAATCATAAACTTCACTTCTAAATTTTTTATGTTGTGACACACAAACAACACTGAAAAAACATGATGAAAAACACCGCCTTCGTTAGGCGTATGGACCAGTTCACCAATAATTGGCAATCAATGTGCTCTCTCTTTCTCTAGGACCAATGTGGTGCACCATATCGCCTAATTATTTGGGAAAGCAAAGGAAATTGGACACCATTCCCGACCTTATTTTATGTTTAATTTTTTAATAGTCTAAATATAATTATAAAATAGGATATATTTATATATTTTTAAGCTTTTTGATAATATATATACATTTTATAAATAAAATAATTAAATATAAATCTTTTAAAATAAACATTATATGCTGTTCTAATGAAACTACTTGTTAAATTTATTTTATGTTTCAATTTTGTAAGATCATTAGCGTGCCTACATCCCAAAATTCTTTCTCACAAACGTATGGTGCAACCATACGTGGATCTCACAAGCTTTATATGCATTATTGCACGAAAAATACTTTTTCTGAAGTATCGTACAAAATATATTAAATACATCACATAATATATTGAGGCTTTATTTTTTATTATATTTGGAGGGCTAAATTGTTTTTTTCACTCAAAAAATTTCAAAAACAACAAAAAAAATACTCAAAATTTTAGTTTCTAAATCTTGGTTTGCCCACCATTTTAGCCCGTAAACCTTAGTTTGCCAAAATCTGAATTTTTCAACTTTTAAAAAATTTTAGTTTGCCCCAAACCTTGATTTGCCCACAACAAAATAAAAACGGGGCTTAAATATATTGTGTTGATTATATCATAAATGTGTTTATTTATATATGTATTTAATAAATTATTTTAATAATTAATTAAAAACACGTAACTGCAAAATAAAGTCATTAAACCTAACATGTCCTAGTGAAAAAACAGATGATGTTCATCTTAGGAGATACGGGTTCAAATTGCTTTGTCTACAAAGTGTATGTACATTATTAAAGAGTTAAAAATATCTATGAATAGATACTATTTTGTAATTATCTTTAAATTATTAAAAAAAGTCTTTTGTAAAAATAAATAATTCTATTATTAATCTATCAAATGATAATATTTATTATTTTATTTTATTTTCATTTTGTAATTTTATATCGCGTCTGAATTGTCTCTTTTTAGGTGTTATAAAGTATTCTTCTCTTCTGACCGGTTGCTTTGCTTTCAATATGAGATTGGTGGAAGCAATAATTTCGAATATTTTATACAATTGACTTACCATGATATAAAAATGGGTTAGGTTAATCGACACGTGTAAATGTTCCCTACCAAAGAAAGTAAATTCATAAATATTGTGTTCCTTTATTAGGGAAGACAATAATGAAAGTGTCTTGTTGACCAAAAAAAAGAAGATGATGAAAGTGTTTCTCTTTTTGCTAAGTTGGTCTTACTTTAACAATAATGATATATTACTACTAATAATGACATATTATTGATATGAGTAAGTGTTCGATCGAGTCGAATAGAGTTAAAAATTTAAGTTAATTTTTTTAACGATTAGTATTTTAAGATTCAAATTTTATTTAAAATTTTTGAGTCTAGTCGAGTTGCTTGAATTTCTCTTCAAAATTAATTGTAATTATTTATAATATTATGGTTTAAATATTTTTAGATTAAACGACTTTCTCTAATCATATAAGATATACATATATATTTCTACATATTCTTTTTAACATAGGTAAGTAAGACTTGTAACATTATTAAATCAAATATCGTCTAAAATTATAAAAATATATTTGTAATCTTATTTTTAAATAATGATATTTTAAGGATAAAATATTGATGATAGTATAAAGGAGTTAAGGAATTGATGGATAGAAAGAATTTACAAAAATACAATTGAAGGATCAAATTGAATAAAATGAAAAGTAGAGGGACTCAATTGCAATAAAAATAAATTTATTGTTAAAAATATGAATTGAAGTTAAATAGATATTTTATAATAGTAGAAGAGCATGTGGTGGTTATTTGAATGCGGTTGCTCCTGAGGACCTCGAGAAATTTCAGTTCCATGTGTCCTTGCAAAAGCAGGGTTGATCCGTGTAGCGATATCCATTTCTTTCGCTAAAAAACGATTTTAAGGTGTTTATGGGTCTTTCAGGTATTAAAATATTTATTTCGTGGGGTTTTTGTAAAAACCATGTTTTATTAAAATATGGAGTCGCCACCGGCCACTTAGGTAGGCCGGGTACCATAAAACCAGAGATTTTTAAAATGTTGGGTTCGGGAGTCGGTTACGGATGGGGAATGATTAGCACCCCACGCCGCCCAAAATTGGTACTTTAATAATTACCGCTTTATTAATATTAAACTTTTCGGACTAAAGTGACGATTAAATTAAGATTCAGTTATAATTGCGAGTATATTTTAAGGGCCCCGTTATTCGAGAGTAAACTGACAAACCACTATCACTGCGCTTAATACTGGCCACGCTTACGCTCGAATAAAAGGACACCGCATTGACAAAATATATATCCGTTATGCAAACTTAACAAAAACATTATAAACAAGTATTTACAAAGATATGGAATTAAAACATAAAAATATTAAAATGCAAAATGCATGAACAAAAGCAATGTAACATGCCATAATGATAAAACAAAAACATAAATATAAACATGAAAAAAGACATGCTTCCAAAAACTAAATTAATTCTAACATGTTTAAACACATTAATGCGAACCAAAACTATAATACATGCATGACTTAAATAAATTATGACATTAAATTAATAAATCAAAACAACATACTAACGTAGAAAACTAATACTTGACACTTAGCATATGACACAAATTATGCATATATTAAAAGGACATTAATATCGACAAACAAAGTCACACTATCATATAATCCTAAAATACAAAAACGATAAAAACTCATGTAAACTTACAAACATAACATACAAATCAAACTAAGAGTAACATACGAGACAAACACGTATACAACATGAACAAATGAACTATATGATACATTATCATGATGATGCACATAAAAGAAAACACACATAAATAAACACGACAAGGACGACACATTAATATGAAAAAAACAAAGCATAAAAAACAATCGGCATGCCACTAGCTAACATACATCATGATGTACAAAATGAACGAACAAAGAAAGCACATTAACATGGATATTAATACACAAATTAAACTAAAACACATAAAATAGGCATATATACGAACAAACTAAATTAGAACATAAAATCACGATAACATACTCAAAAACATAAATAAATGCGATATAAGCAAAACATATATAAATATAATCAACCACAAAACATGCTAAAAACATAAATAAATAAAAAAACATGAATACTTAAAATACAAAATGAGACTGAAATGAAATAGAATTAAAACATGAAGCTGAAATTAAAAACAACTTGAAACACGATTCGGGGATGAGATTGTAAACTGAATAAAAATTAAAAGGACCAGATACGCAATATGACCAAGGGGCAAGCCTAAAATGAAAAATTCAAAAACGCAGAGTGATTAAGCATGCGATTTTACCATTTTAAAAATGAATTTCAGTTAGTTTTAGGACTTAATCGAAAGGCTTTGAAAATAATGAGGGGCTGAGGTTGTAAATATACCAAGGGGAGAGCTCAATCTAAAAAAAAACACAAAGGACGGAGGTCCTTAGTGGACAATTAGACAAATTTTAATTAAAGACACCCCATAAAACACACATATCTGATTAAACTCAACCTCTTTTCCCTATTTTTTTAAAAAACCCTTTGATTATAACACTCATCTCTCTCAACTTGTTTTCAGAACCCATATCAGAAACACAAAACTCCTTCTCGGTCGCCGACAAATCCAGAAACCGTAGGCTCTCAACCGTATCTGCCACCTCAAACCACCACCGGCAGCCATTCACCGGCGTCGGCGGCCCTCAAACCATGACCTAAAACACTATCCTTCTCACTCTAAACCCACATCCAGCCTTAGATTTTAGGAGAACGAGACATATTTTCTATATCTGAAAAAGACAGAACCGAAACTCCCTCTCCCTTTTTTTAAAAAACATTTTATAAACCAAGACCAAACAAATCCTCCCCTTCACCGGCTCACCGTGTTCGGCTTAAGAGCCTTATAGCTTGTTACCGGCGGCGGAAAGCCTTAATCGGCGAGGGTAAGAACCAACCTCTTTAATGTTTTTTTTGATGTTTTTGATACCTTCGAAAGACATGCATACAACAGAAGAAGAAAGAAAAATACCACTGGACTTGTGTTGGTTTTTGTGTTTGAATCTTTTTTTGGATCTGATCAAAAACTGAGTGTTCCTACATGTTTTTTGAGTTTTATACTCATAACTTTCTTTCTAATGATTTCGGTAGGAGTGGGATCTAACATACATATTTTTGTTCTGATTTGGTACTGACTAATCTGATTTCCTAGTGTTTTGCACGTTCTCTGAGCGGTGGTTGGAGTTGGTGGTATGGCAGATTGGTGCCGGCGTGGAGGAAATGTCTTTCGGCCAGACTTGTCTTGACCGTTGGATCAGATTTGATCCAATGGTTGGGATCACTTAGGGCACGAACGGTCATGATTACTTCTGGCGGTTGATGGAGATGGTGACACGTGGCGTATGATTATTTGAAAGGTCAACCATGCGCGCGTAGAAGTCCAACAACCCCGGGAGTGAGCTACACGCGACAGCTGAAAAGTCATCTCCCTTTCAATCATGATTGTTGGATCAAAAATTTGATCCAATGACTCTGGATCAGCTACGCATAAGGAAAATGTTAGGGTTAGGCATCTGAAATGTAATAGGGCTTTAGGTCAAACGGGCCTTGTAACATATTTTTGGGTTTTCTTGTAATAATATATGGACTGGACTGTTGTAACATATTTTTGGGTTTTCTTGTAATAATATATGGACTGGTTTATGTTTTGGATTTTATTTTATATTATTCCAATAATATTAGTATTAGTAATAATAATAATAATAATATGATAGTACATACATACGTACACATGCACACACACATATGTGTAACATACGAATACACATGCAAATATTAATTAATGTAATATAGTAACATACATGCATATATAATCATACACGTAATGTACACATACAAAAAATATATAAATAAAATATAAACACGTACGACATACATATACTATAATAAATATTAACACGTACACATACATAATATGTATAATATGCATGCACTTACACGTATCACACACATATTTTACACACACATTAATCACACATATAATATGCATACATACATTAATTATTAAACTAACATAATACTTATACACCGGATAAAAATGAGTGATTACAGTTGCCCATCTTTGCTTGTTCTTGTGTAGGGATTCTTACCATTCTTCATGTTCTGTATTGCCCTACTCGATCACGAGCTCAGCTATCTTCCAATTATTTGACCCACATTGTAGTATTTGTCGGTTTCATCATCGGGGTGAGCAAAAGGCTTTTATGTTACGAGCTTAATTTATAAATTCAATCTTCTTGTCGCTTCTTGACGGGAACCATCTCTCGATCCCTATGCTCTAACCCTTTGTAAAATCAATGCTCATCTCTTACCTTCCCCGTATTTTGTAACCTTATTCTCGTCCCAGTTCGTTCTGTATTTCCTTGAACCAACCAAGGCATCATAGCTGAATCCGCTTCATGCTCTTGAGCTGCCTGACACATATATTCTTGTCGTCATCTTTATCTTATATATTGGGGGGTCGTTTCTCTAGTTAGGTGCCTAATAATATCCGCGACCTTGTGTTCTAGATCTCATCTCTGAAGCAATACATGGAAATATTTGTTGCTTTAAATTGTCAATTTGTTGATTGGCATTCCACTAAAAAGTGTCATTTATATTAACATACAAGATCTTGAAATCAACAGAATAGGAACTCTGGATATCAAGTGCAAAAGCGTCTTATATTCAACCGTTCAGCGATCATTTCAAGCATAGCTTGAGTCCATAAGGATTTTGAATGTGGTGGCGATTCAAGGCTGTGAAGTCTTCCCGGATGACTCGGTTTATCCTCATGATTACAACGTTGTGCAGAATACTACTCTTTCTCAATTCTCATTATTTGCTCGCCTAAAAAAAGTAGACTTGTTTTGACCACTCTGAGCTGCAGAAATATCATTCTAAGAATAAAGTTCTAGGTGGGTGGGTGTTTTTAATTAGACTCGTGTTATTGTTCATTTTTCATTTTTTTCTTTCTTATTTTCTCTTTCTTTTTTTCTTTTTTTCTTCCACTTTTTTCTCTTCGTTTTTCTTTCTTATTTTTTTTCATGCACTTATCACATTTTTTGTTTTGTTTTTTTAGGAAATCAACTCGTCACAGTCCTTTGTCTTGAGGACAACGATGGAGCAAACAACATTACCCCAAGTTACTTGGCATAGTCACGATTTGAAAATATTACCATCACTCATAAAGCTTAAGGTTCCTTGACTTGGATAGTGTATTGCAACCTTATTGCTTCAGTGGAGTGCCCCAAAATTTCTACACTCTTATCCGAACAAGTTTATTATCATGTTTCGAACATAGGAGTACTTTTTTATTTAATCCACCTAATATTGTTATTTTCTTTTATCCCACACACATGTATCCTATTTTGATTGTCAACTCTTTTAGTGCATAGAAAATTACGCTTAGAGTTTCAATTTCAAGCAACTCTACATGGTTAACATTTGGAGCTTTTTCTTCCTTAAATATCATCGAAAGAGTAGTAGTTTTGCATTGCTGACCAGAGTTTGTTTGGGGAGATCATACCTCATTGTTATCACAATATCCAACTAATTTCACATCTTGCAATTGATATCCAGTGACCTACAACGGCAAGAAGATACACACCTATGTGCTTTCAAGAACATTACATGTTAAGCGAAATGGGTTCTTTATTGGAATGAAAATCAACAAACATGACGCATGCCCCTTCACAAAAGATCTTTACTACATGTGGGCCACATGTAGTAAAGTTGATTCCTTTTATTACTTCAAGAAAGTCTTTTAATGCAGAGACATCTCTGGTTTTCTTAGCACTATGCAAACTTTCCCCTCATCTTTGGTTCTCCACTGCTGGATCAGTTCTTATGTCAAGGTCCCATCATTGATCTACTTCTTGATCTCCTCCAGTAAAGGTCTACACTTTTTGGTGGGGTACCCCGGTGCCCCCGTGTGGAATTCACATGAGCTATTCGAGTCAAAGCTATAGGCAGATGGATCAGGTGTAATCTTTATCGGTCTAGGAGCAAGATAGCGACCTTCTACCAAATGAGGCCATATGTTTGGGATGGATACTCCAAACACCTCCAAATTTGTACTCATTCGAGAAATTTTCCTTGATGACCCCGAAATGTCAGTCAGTCTTCTTTTTTACTGCCACAAGAACCTTGAAGGTGACACTCATTTACTTCTCTATATTCGTCTTCCTTTTCTTTAGTTCGGTCCTTAGACTTAGACCCTAATTTTTCTTATTGGATCACGTATTCTATCATCTTTCTCTAATCGTCATAAAATCCCCGAATCTGCTTCTTGATCTCTCTAACATCATATCGAAGAAAGGAGAGGGAAGTGTTGCGTAGAACAAGGGAGTCAACTCTTCTTCTGCTATAGAAGGCTGAACTTGGGTTGCCGAGCATCGCCACCTTAGTGCATACTTCGTAAAGCTTTCATTTGGTCTTATTTTTTCGTTCTGAAGAAACTGTCGATAGGGCGCTAAGTCTAAAGCATATCTGTACTAACTCAAGAAGGCATTAGCAAGGTCACCCCATGACCCCATGACCAACGTTTGCTCAAACGGTTTTACCACACTTTGCTAGTCCGTCAAAGCTATCGTGGAAGTAGTGGATCAACAACTTTTCATTCTTCATGTATCCTCCATTTTTCTGCAAAACATGGTCAAGTGAACCTTCAGACAGCTAGTTCCGTCATACAGTGCAAATTTGGGAATCTTAAAATCTAGAGGAATGACCAAATCAGTACTAGGCGAGTTCTCTCGTATTGAAAACATCTATTTTTTCCTTCTTCTTTAGCTCCTTCTCGATTCTTTCTTCTAGCGAGATCAAGTCTCAACTCTTTAGTTTGTTCTATTTTTTCTCAACCAGATTACATCGAACCTAAAAAATTAAATGATGAAGTGCCATGCAATGATAAAATCATTAAACAATGCAAATGATGTGATGCAAATGCAATGCATGAATACAATGGGGTATTGAATCCACAAGTGATTTGTCCCTATAGAACAATCTTTTATTTCGGCCAAAAGGTTTCATTACATCCGGTATTAGGAGTTTACAGATAGCGGTGAGCTCTGGCACATAATTCTAGATTTCATTCAATAGTCTCGTTAGCTTTCCTTCTCGGTCCAACGCTGGATCTATATTCTGGCTTATCGGTATTGCTGCATCAGCTAAGTCTGCTACCTGTTGGGCCACTTGTCACGCTTGAGTCATAAAAATCTTCATGTCTTGGTCTTTCTCCTTTATTTTCCGATTGGCCTTTCGTAGTTTGACAGTTACTTTTTTTGAACTTTCATACCTTGCATGCTTGTATGCTTCAAAGCATGAATCTCACTGGTACGTAAAGAAATCTTGAGCCTTTCTATTTGTTCTTTGAGTGCTGTGTTTTCCATTTGAAGGTCTTGAGATTCCTCCCCTTTCTATTGCAGACTTGATTTTAGGATCTCGTCCAAATCTAGACTACTTTCCAACTCACCTTAGAGGATGTCGCATTGGTTCCCAGCTTCTTTCAGCTTTTGTGACAATGATCTGGCTTTATTTTTACTAGTCTTGCATTTCTGCTTCCAACGTTCTAAATCATTCTTCAGCTGGATCATGCCATTAACCCATTCTTCAGAGGTGTCACCCAGACCGGCATTCTTGAATTCAAAGTGCAACTTCTGGTACTCGTCTTGTGTTCCCTTCAGTATTTTGCCCGGATCATACCTCTCCCCGCTTGAACCGGACGTACTCGAATGCAAGTTCATCTTCCGAGATGCTTTTACTCTCGGCTCTTGAATTTGTCTCACTTGAGTGATCCACTTCTGTGTTACCCGAACCTTGGACTAGGTAGTGACCATTCTTCAACTTTGCCCTCCGAGCAATGGTTGGCTCATTGTAGAATCAGGATTGTCCATCTTCGAAACCCAAAACTTCTATCTTGATAAGATCTTGAACTCTATTCTTCAATGATCCACAGTTCTTAGTGTGATGACCCGAATCCCCATGTGGTAGCTACACCAGAATCGCATCGTTGTAACCTTCGGATAATGAGGTCTTTTTGTTACAGACTTCACCGGTATGATAAGATTCCTTTCAATGAGCAACGAAAGCAGCTCAGTGTATCTTATAGGTATATGACAATGCCTCTTTACGTCATTTGATTCTCGCGCTTCTCCTAGTTTTGCTTCTGTTTTCTGGGTCTCTGCCCCAGATATACCACCTGTTTGTTTCTTGAGACTAGTCACAAAAAGATCCAACTTGTCGTATTTAACGATGTTGTCTATCTTAACATTATGACCATTTTGTTCTACATTCTGATCTTTGATCGATTATTCTCTGAGTTTGACAAGCTACTTACTATTCATCATAGCATTTATCTGGTTCATCATCTCAGCCGTTTACTTCTTTAATTCTTGTACTCCACCTTGCTCGCTACAATGACTGATACTGCTTGCCGAACCTGACCCGAAGTTTCTGAACGATCCTTCTTCTACTGTCTCCGATCTAGCCTCAGGATAGAACTCTAAAACCGAACCCTTTATCGTCAAGTCAAAGAACCCTTGGTCCATCATGAACAATCTCTATTACGGGAGAAACCATTCGGGAATCAATACCTTATGTAATGCGAATACGAGGAAATGTGTAAAAGCAAAACAAAAAGGAAATGAGTTAGTAACGGATAAAATAAATAAATACATAAACAAAAAGAGCAAGTTAAATAAGATAAACACGCAAAACAACCTTATTTACATCCCGTCTAAAACACCTAAGTTATCCGCGTGGCTCTAAAAGGGTGGGCTTTTTATGTTCTCTACATGCAATATTGGTGCTAGGAGGTACCCGAATTGTCCCTGTTGTCCCCTACTAAGAGTAGCAAGGCCCCCGATCATCACCCATTATAGGCTCCTTTCAACCGGGTTCAATTCAGGGGGACCCATTCGCTTATGCCTCTACGAAGGAACGATATCCTTACGAAAGCATAAGGTACTCGAGCCCCGAAAGTACTTGCTAGGCCTACACGGAGAAACGATATCCTCACAAAAGCATTAGCATTTCCCCCCACTTAAAAAGGACGAGTTTATATGCCAAATTTTAAATGCGTTAAAATAAACGCGCACTTATAATCGAATGTTAATTTAATAGTCACTTTAATTTGGAACTTTCAATATTAATAAAGTGGTAATTATTTAAAAAAGCTTGACTCTCATTTGTTTCTGAAAAACAAAAATTGTCCCCAGTGAATCGCAATCAGAGCGATATCCCTTTCTTTCGCTAAAAAACGGGTTTTAAGGTGTTTAGGGTCTTTCGGGTATTAAAATATTTATTCCGTGGGGTTTTGTAAAACCGTGTTTTATTAAAATATGGAGTCGCCACCAGCCACTTAGGTAGGCCGAGCACCATAAAACTAGAGATTGTTAAAATGTTGGGTTCGGGAGTTAGTTATGGATGGGGAAGGATTAGCACCCCACGCCGCCCAAAATTGGTACTTTAATAATTACCGTTTTATTAATATTAAACTTTCCAGACTAAAGTGACGATTAGATTAAGATTCAGTTATAATTGTGAGTATATTTTAAGGGCCCCGTTATTCGAGAGTAAACTAACAAACTACTATCACTACGTTTGATACTGGCCACGTTTAAGCTCGAATAAAAGGGCACCGCATTGACAAAATATATATCTGTTATGCAAACTTAACAAAAATATTATAAACAAATATTTGCAAAGATATGGAATTAAAACATAAAAGCATAAAAATATTAAAATGCAAAATGAACAAAAGCAATGTAACATGCCATAATGATAAAACAAAAAACATAAATATAAACATGAAAAAAGACATGCTTCCGAAAACTAAATTAATTCTAACATGTTTAAACACATTAATACGAACCACAACTATAATACATGCATGACTTAAATATATTATGATGTTAAATTAATAAATCCAAACAACATACTAACGTAGAAAACTAATACTTGACACTTAGCATATGACACAAATTATGCACATATTAAAAGGACATTAATATTGACAAACAAAGTCACACTATCATATAATCCTAAAATACAAAAAGGATAAAAACTCATGTAAACTTCAAACATAACATACAAATCAAACTAAGCGTAACATACGAGACAAGCACGTATACAACATGAACAAACGAACTATATGATACATTAGCATGATGATGCACATAAAAGAAAACACACGTAAATAAACACGACAAGGGCGACACATTAATATGAAAAAAAACAAAGCATAAAAAAATTGACATGCCACTAGCTAACATACATCACGATGTACAAAATGAACGAACAAATAAAGCACTTTAACATGGATATTAATACACAAATTAAACTAAAACACATAAAATAGGCATGTATATGAACAAACTAAATTAGAACATAAAACCACGATAACATACTCAAAAACATAAATAAATGCGATATAAGCAAAACATATATAAATATAATCAACCACATAAACATGCTGAAAACATAAATAAATAAAAAAACAAAACAAAAAAACATGAATAGTTAAAATACAAAATGAGATTGAAATGAAATATAATTAAAAACATGAAGCTGAAATTAAAAACAACTTGAAACACGATTCGGGGATGGGATTGTAAATTGAACAAAAATTAAAAGGACCAGATACGCAATATCACCAAGGGGCAAGCCCAAAATGCAAAATTTGAAAACGCGGAGTGATTAAGCATGCGATTTTACCATTTTAAAAATGAATTTTGATTAGTTTTAGGACTTAATCGAAAGGTTTTGAAAAGAATGAGGGGTTGGGGTTGTAAATATACCAAGAGGAGAGCTCAATCTAAAAATAACACAAAGGACATAGGTTCTTAGTGGACAATTAGACAAATTTTTAATTAAAGACACCCTATAAAAACACACATATCCGATTAAACTCAACCTTTTTCCTATATTTTTAAAAAAACATTTTGATTATAACCTCATCTCTCTCAACTTGTTTTCGTAACCCATCTCGAAACACAAAACTCCTTCTCTGTCGCCGACAAATCCAAAACCGTAGGCTCTCAGCCAGATCGCCACCTCAAACCACCACCGGCCGCCATTCACCGACACCGGCAGCCCTCAAACCATGACTAAAACACTATCCTTCTCACTCTAAACCCACATCCAAATTTTTAGATTTTAGGAGAACGAGACATATTTTCTAGATCTGAAAAAGACAGAATCAGAAACTCCTCTTTTTTTTAGAAAAACATTTTATAAACCAAGACCAAAAAAATCCTCCCTTCATCGGCTCACCGTGTTCGGCTTAAGAGCCTTATAGCTTGTTACCGGCGGCGGAAAGCCTTAATCGGCGAGGGTAAGAACCAACCTCTTTAATGTTTTTTTTGATATTTTTGATACCTTCTGAAAGACATGCATACAAAGAAGAAGAAAGAAAAATACCCTTTGGACTTGTGTTGGTTTTTGTGTTTGAATCTTTTTGGATATGATCAAAAGTCGAGTGTTCCTACATGTTTTTTGAGTTTTATACTTATAACTTTCTTTCTAATGATTTGGTAGGAGTAGGATCTAATATACATATTTTGTTCGATTTGGTATTGATAATCTGATTTTCTAGTGTTTTGCACATTCTCCGGCGGTGGTTGGAGTTGGTGGTATGCGGCGGATTGGTGCCGGCGTGGAGGAAATGTCTTTCGGCCAGACTTGTCTTGGCCGTTGGATCAAATTTGATCCAATGGTTGGGATCACTTAGAGCACGAACGGTCATGATTACTTCGGCGGTTGATGGAGATGGTGACACGTGGCGTATGATTATTTGAAAGGTCAACCATGCGCGCGTAGAAGTCCAACAACCCCGGGAGTGAGCTACACGCGACAGCTGAAAAGTCATCTCCCTTTCAATCATGATTGTTGGATCAAAAATTTGATCCAATGACTCTGGATCAGCTACGCATAAGGAAAATGTTAGGGTTAGGCATCTGAAATGTAATAGGGCTTTAGGTCAAACGGGCCTTGTAACATATTTTTGGGTTTTCTTGTAATAATATATGGACTGGACTGTTGTAACATATTTTTGGGTTTTCTTGTAAAATATTTGGGTGGTTTATGTTTTGGATTTTATTTTATATTATTCCAATAATATTAGTATTAGTAATAATAATAATAATAATATGATAGTACATACATACGTACACATGCACACACACATATGTGTAACATACGAATACACATGCAAATATTAATTAATGTAATATAGTAACATACATGCATATATAATCATACACGTAATGTACACATACAAAAAATATATAAATAAAATATAAACACGTACGACATACATATACTATAATAAATATTAACACGTACACATACATAATATGTATAATATGCATGCACTTACACGTATCACACACATATTTTACACACACATTAATCACACATATAATATGCATACATACATTAATTATTAAACTAACATAATACTTATACACCGGATAAAAATGAGTGATTACAGTTGCCCATCTTTGCTTGTTCTTGTGTAGGGATTCTTACCATTCTTCATGTTCTGTATTGCCCTACTCGATCACGAGCTCAGCTATCTTCCAATTATTTGACCCACATTCAGAGTATTTGTCAGTTTCATCATCGGGGTGAGCAAAAAGGCTTTTATGTTCTGAGCTTAATTTATAAATTCAATCTTCTTGTCGCTTCTTGACGGGAACCATCTCTCGATCCCTATGCTCTAACCCTTTGTAAAATCAATGCTCATCTCTTACCTTCCCCGTATTTTGTAACCTTATTCTCGTCCCAGTTCGTTCTGTATTTCCTTGAACCAACCAAGGCATCATAGCTGAATCCGCTTCATGCTCTTGAGCTGCCTGACACATATATTCTTGTCGTCATCTTTATCTTATATATTGGGGGGTCGTTTCTCTAGTTAGGTGCCTAATAATATCCGCGACCTTGTGTTCTAGATCTCATCTCTGAAGCAATACATGGAAATATTTGTTGCTTTAAATTGTCAATTTGTTGATTGGCATTCCACTAAAAAGTGTCATTTATATTAACATACAAGATCTTGAAATCAACAGAATAGGAACTCTGGATATCAAGTGCAAAAGCGTCTTATATTCAACCGTTCAGCGATCATTTCAAGCATAGCTTGAGTCCATAAGGATTTTGAATGTGGTGGCGATTCAAGGCTGTGAAGTCTTCCCAGATGACTCGGTTTATCCTCATGATTACAACGTTGCTGCAGAATACTACTCTTTCTCAATTCTCATTATTTGCTCTGCCCTAAAAAAGTAGACTTGTTTTGACCACTCGAGCGCAGAAATATCATTCTAAGAATAAAGTTCTAGGTGGGTGGGTGTTTTTAATTAGACTCGTGTTATTGTTCATTTTTCATTTTTTTCTTTCTTATTTTCTCTTTCTTTTTTTCTTTTTTTCTTCCACTTTTTTCTCTTCGTTTTTCTTTCTTATTTTTTTTCATGCACTTATCACATTTTTTGTTTTGTTTTTTTAGGAAATCAACTCGTCACAGTCCTTTGTCTTGAGGACAACGATGGAGCAAACAACATTACCCCAAGTTACTTGGCATAGTCACGATTTGAAAATATTACCATCACTCATAAAGCTTAAGGTTCCTTGACTTGGATAGTGTATTGCAACCTTATTGCTTCAGTGGAGTGCCCCAAAATTTCTACACTCTTATCCGAACAAGTTTATTATCATGTTTCGAACATAGGAGTACTTTTTTATTTAATCCACCTAATATTGTTATTTTCTTTTATCCCACACACATGTATCCTATTTTGATTGTCAACTCTTTTAGTGCATAGAAAATTACGCTTAGAGTTTCAATTTCAAGCAACTCTACATGGTTAACATTTGGAGCTTTTTCTTCCTTAAATATCATCGAAAGAGTAGTAGTTTTGCATTGCTGACCAGAGTTTGTTTGGGGAGATCATACCTCATTGTTATCACAATATCCAACTAATTTCACATCTTGCAATTGATATCCAGTGACCTACAACGGCAAGAAGATACACACCTATGTGCTTTCAAGAACATTACATGTTAAGCGAAATGGGTTCTTTATTGGAATGAAAATCAACAAACATGACGCATGCCCCTTCACAAAAGATCTTTACTACATGTGGGCCACATGTAGTAAAGTTGATTCCTTTTATTACTTCAAGAAAGTCTTTTAATGCAGAGACATCTCTGGTTTTCTTAGCACTATGCAAACTTTCCCCTCATCTTTGGTTCTCCACTGTTGGATCAGTTCTTATGTCAAGGTCCCATCATTGATCTACTTCTTGATCTCCTCCAGTAAAGGTCTACACTTTTTGGTGGGGTACCCCGGTGCCCCCGTGTGGAATTCACATGAGCTATTCGAGTCAAAGCTATAGGCAGATGGATCAGGTGTAATCTTTATCGGTCTAGGAGCAAGATAGCGACCTTCTACCAAATGAGGCCATATGTTTGGGATGGATACTCCAAACACCTCCAAATTTGTACTCATTCGAGAAATTTTCCTTGATGACCCCGAAATGTCAGTCAGTCTTCTTTTTTACTGCCACAAGAACCTTGAAGGTGACACTCATTTACTTCTCTATATTCGTCTTCCTTTTCTTTAGTTCGGTCCTTAGACTTAGACCCTAATTTTTCTTATTGGATCACGTATTCTATCATCTTTCTCTAATCGTCATAAAATCCCCGAATCTGCTTCTTGATCTCTCTAACATCATATCGAAGAAAGGAGAGGGAAGTGTTGCGTAGAACAAGGGAGTCAACTCTTCTTCTGCTATAGAAGGCTGAACTTGGGTTGCCGAGCATCGCCACCTTAGTGCATACTTCGTAAAGCTTTCATTTGGTCTTATTTTTTCGTTCTGAAGAAACTGTCGATAGGGCGCTAAGTCTAAAGCATATCTGTACTAACTCAAGAAGGCATTAGCAAGGTCACCCCATGACCGAACTTCGTTTCTGCTCAAACGGTTTTACCACACTGCTGCTAGTCCCGTCAGGCTATCGTGGAAGTAGTGGATCAACAACTTTTCATTCTTCATGTATCCCTCCATTTTTCTGCAAAACATGGTCAAGTGAACCTTCAGACAGCTAGTTCCGTCATACAGTGCAAATTTGGGAATCTTAAAATCTAGAGGAATGACCAAATCAGGTACTAGGCAGAGTTCTCTCGTATTGAAAACATCTATTTTTTCCTTCTTCTTTAGCTCCTTCTCGATTCTTTCTTCTAGCAGATCAAGTCTCAACTCTTTAGTTTGTTCTATTTTCTCAACCAGTTCTGTCATCGAACCTAAAAAATTAAATGATGAAGTGCCATGCAATGATAAAATCATTAAACAATGCAAATGATGTGATGCAAATGCAATGCATGAATACAATGGGGTATTGAATCCACAAGTGATTTGTCCCTATAGAACAATCTTTTATTTCGGCCAAAAGGTTTCATTACATCCGGTATTAGGAGTTTACAGATAGCGGTGAGCTCTGGCACATAATTCTAGATTTCATTCAATAGTCTCGTTAGCTTTCCTTCTCGGTCCAACGCTGGATCTATATTCTGGCTTATCGGTATTGCTGCATCAGCTAAGTCTGCTACCTGTTGGGCCACTTGTCACGCTTGAGTCATAAAAATCTTCATGTCTTGGTCTTTCTCCTTTATTTTCCGATTGGCCTTTCGTAGTTTGACAGTTACTTTTTTTGAACTTTCATACCTGGCATGCTTGTATGCTTCAGCATGAATCTCGCTGGTACGTAAAGAAATCTTGAGCCTTTCTATTTGTTCTTTGAGTGCTGTGTTTTCCATTTGAAGGTCTTGAGATTCCTCCCCTTTCTATTGCAGACTTGATTTTAGGATCTCGTCCAAATCTAGACTACTTTCCAACTCACCTTAGAGGATGTCGCATTGGTTCCCAGCTTCTTTCAGCTTTTGTGACAATGATCTGGCTTTATTTTTACTAGTCTTGCATTTCTGCTTCCAACGTTCTAAATCATTCTTCAGCTGGATCATGCCATTAACCCATTCTTCAGAGGTGTCACCCAGACCGGCATTCTTGAATTCAAAGTGCAACTTCTGGTACTCGTCTTGTGTTCCCTTCAGTATTTTGCCCGGATCATACCTCTCCTGCTTGAACTGGACGTACTCGAATGCAAGTTCATCTTCTGAGATGCTTTTACTCTCGGCTCTTGAATTTGTCTCACTTGAGTGATCCACTTCTGTGTTACCCGAACCTTGGACTAGGTAGTGACCATTCTTCAACTTTGCCCTCCGAGCAATGGTTGGCTCATTGTAGAATCAGGATTGTCCATCTTCGAAACCCAAAACTTCTATCTTGATAAGATCTTGAACTCTATTCTTCAATGATCCACAGTTCTTAGTGTGATGACCCGAATCCCCCATGTGGTAGCTACACCAGATACGACTGTTGTAACCCTTCGGATAATGAGGTCTTTTTGTTACAGACTTCACCGGTATGATAAGATTCCTTTCAATGAGCAACGAAAGCAGCTCAGTGTATCTTATAGGTATATGACAATGCCTCTTTACGTCATTTGATTCTCGCGCTTCTCCTAGTTTTGCTTCTGTTTTCTGGGTCTCTGCCCCAGATATACCACCTGTTTGTTTCTTGAGACTAGTCACAAAAAGATCCAACTTGTCGTATTTAACGATGTTGTCTATCTTAACATTATGACCATTTTGTTCTACATTCTGATCTTTGATCGATTATTCTCTGAGTTTGACAAGCTACTTACTATTCATCATAGCATTTATCTGGTTCATCATCTCAGCCGTTTACTTCTTTAATTCTTGTACTCCACCTTGCTCGCTACAATGACTGATACTGCTTGCCGAACCTGACCCGAAGTTTCTGAACGATCCTTCTTCTACTGTCTCCGATCTAGCCTCAGGATAGAACTCTAAAACCGAACCCTTTATCGTCAAGTCAAAGAACCCTTGGTCCATCATGAACAATCTCTATTACGGGAGAAACCATTCGGGAATCAATACCTTATGTAATGCGAATACGAGGAAATGTGTAAAAGCAAAACAAAAAGGAAATGAGTTAGTAACGGATAAAATAAATAAATACATAAACAAAAAGAGCAAGTTAAATAAGATAAACACGCAAAACAACCTTATTTACATCCCGTCTAAAACACCTAAGTTATCCGCGTGGCTCTAAAAGGGTGGGCTTTTTATGTTCTCTACATGCAATATTGGTGCTAGGAGGTACCCGAATTGTCCCTGTTGTCCCCTACTAAGAGTAGCAAGGCCCCCGATCATCACCCATTATAGGCTCCTTTCAACCGGGTTCAATTCAGGGGGACCCATTCGCTTATGCCTCTACGAAGGAACGATATCCTTACGAAAGCATAAGGTACTCGAGCCCCGAAAGTACTTGCTAGGCCTACACGGAGAAACGATATCCTCACAAAAGCATTAGCATTTCCCCCCACTTAAAAAGGACGAGTTTATATGCCAAATTTTAAATGCGTTAAAATAAACGCGCACTTATAATCGAATGTTAATTTAATAGTCACTTTAATTTGGAACTTTCAATATTAATAAAGTGGTAATTATTTAAAAAAGCTTGACTCTCATTTGTTTCTGAAAAACAAAAATTGTCCCCAGCGGAATCGCAATCTGTAGCGATATCCCTTTCTTTCGCTAAAAAAACGGGTTTTAAGGTGTTTAGGGGTCTTTCGGGTATTAAAATATTTATTCCGTGGGGTTTTGTAAAAACCGTGTTTTATTAAAATATGGAGTCGCCACCAGCCACTTAGGTAGGCCGAGCACCATAAAACTAGAGATTGTTAAAATGTTGGGTTCGGGAGTTAGTTATGGATGGGGAAGGATTAGCACCCCACGCCGCCCAAAATTGGTACTTTAATAATTACCGTTTTATTAATATTAAACTTTCCAGACTAAAGTGACGATTAGATTAAGATTCAGTTATAATTGTGAGTATATTTTAAGGGCCCCGTTATTCGAGAGTAAACTAACAAACTACTATCACTACGTTTGATACTGGCCACGTTTAAGCTCGAATAAAAGGGCACCGCATTGACAAAATATATATCTGTTATGCAAACTTAACAAAAATATTATAAACAAATATTTGCAAAGATATGGAATTAAAACATAAAAGCATAAAAATATTAAAATGCAAAATGAACAAAAGCAATGTAACATGCCATAATGATAAAACAAAAAACATAAATATAAACATGAAAAAAAGACATGCTTCCGAAAACTAAATTAATTCTAACATGTTTAAACACATTAATACGAACCACAACTATAATACATGCATGACTTAAATATATTATGATGTTAAATTAATAAATCCAAACAACATACTAACGTAGAAAACTAATACTTGACACTTAGCATATGACACAAATTATGCACATATTAAAAGGACATTAATATTGACAAACAAAGTCACACTATCATATAATCCTAAAATACAAAAGGATAAAAACTCATGTAAACTTCAAACATAACATACAAATCAAACTAAAGCGTAACATACGAGACAAGCACGTATACAACATGAACAAACGAACTATATGATACATTAGCATGATGATGCACATAAAAGAAAACACACGTAAATAAACACGACACAAGGGCGACACATTAATATGAAAAAAACAAAGCATAAAAAAATTGACATGCCACTAGCTAACATACATCACGATGTACAAAATGAACGAACAAATAAAGCACTTTAACATGGATATTAATACACAAATTAAACTAAAACACATAAAATAGGCATGTATATGAACAAACTAAATTAGAACATAAAACCACGATAACATACTCAAAAACATAAATAAATGCGATATAAGCAAAACATATATAAATATAATCAACCACATAAACATGCTGAAAACATAAATAAATAAAAAAACAAAACAAAAAAACATGAATAGTTAAAATACAAAATGAGATTGAAATGAAATATAATTAAAAACATGAAGCTGAAATTAAAAACAACTTGAAACACGATTCGGGGATGGGATTGTAAATTGAACAAAAATTAAAAGGACCAGATACGCAATATCACCAAGGGGCAAGCCCAAAATGCAAAATTTGAAAACGCGGAGTGATTAAGCATGCAATTTTACCATTTTAAAAATGAATTTCAGATAGTTTTAGGACTTAATCGAAAGGTTTTGAAAAGAATGAGGGGTTGGGGTTGTATATATACCAAGAGGCGAGCTCAATCTGAAATAACACAAAGGACATAGGTTCTTAGTGGACAATTAGACCATTTTTAATTAAAGACACCCTATAAAACGCACCTATCTGATTAAACTCAACCTTTTTCCCTATTTTTTTAAAAACATTTTGATTATAACCCTCATCTCTCTCAACTCGTTTACAGAACCCATCTCAGAAACACAAAACTCCTTCTCGGCCGCCGACAAATCCAAAAACCGTAAGCTCTCCGCCGTATCGGCCACCTCAGACCACCGCCGGCCGCCACTCGCCGACACCGGCAGCCCTCGAACCATGACCTACAACATTCCCCTTCTCACTCTAAACCCACATCCAGCCTTAGATTTTAGGAGAACGAGACCTCTTTTTCTAGATCTGAAAATGACAGAACTGAAGCTCCCCCTTTTTTTTAGAAAAACATTTTATTAACCAAGACCAAAAAAATCCTCCCCTTCATCGGCTCACCGTGTTCGGCTTAAGAGCCTTGCAGCTTGTTACCGGCGGCGGAAAGCCTTAATCGGCGAGGGTAAGAACCAACCTCTTTAATATTTTTTTGTTTGATATTTTTGATACCTTCGAAAGACATGCATGCAACAGAAGAAGAAAGAAAAATACCACTGGACTTGTGTTGGTTTTTGTGTTTGAATCTCTTTTTTTGGATATGATCAAAAGCTGAGTGTTCTTACATGCTTTTTGAGTTTTATACTTATAACTTTCTTTCTAATGATTTCGGTAGGAGTAGGATCTAATATACATATTTTGTTCTGATTTGGTATTGATAATCTGATTTCCTGGTGTTTTGCACATTCTCTGAGCGGTGGTTGGAGTTGGTGGTACGGCGGAGTGGTGCCGGCGTGGAGGAAGTGTCTTTCGGCCAGACTTGTCTTGGCCGTTGGATCAAATTTGATCCAATGGTTGGGATCACTTGAGCACGAACGGTCACGATTGCTTCTGGCGGTTGATGGAGATGGTGACACGTGGCATATGATTATCTGAAAGGCCAGCCACGCGCACGTGGAAGTCCAACAGCCCCGGGAGTGAGCTACACGTGCCAGCTGAAAAGTCATCTCCCTTCAATCGTGACTGTTGGATCAAAAATTTGATCTAACGACTCTGGATCAACTGAGCATAAGGAAAGAGTTAGGGTTAGGCATCTGAAATGTAATAAGGCTTTAGGCCAAATGGGCCTTGTAACATATTTTTGGGTTTTCTTGTAATAATATATGGACTGGACTGTTATAAAATATTTGGGTTTTATGTTTTGGATTTTATTTTACATTAGTCCAATAATATTAGTAATAGTAATAATAATAACACGATAATACATACATACGTACACATGCACACACACATACGTGTAACATACGAATACACATGCAAACATTAATTAATGTAATATACTAACATACATGCATATATAATCATACACGTAATGTACACATACAAACAATGTATACATAAAATATAAACACGTATGACACACATATACTATAATAAATATTAACACGTACACATACATAATATGCATGCACTTACACGTATCACACACATGTTTTACACACACTTTAATCACACATATAACATGCATACATTCATTAATTATTAAACTAACACAATACTTATACACCGGATAAAAAATGAGTGATTACAATCCGCAACTGTTTCTCAATGTGTTTTGATCAAGAGGATTCTGGTAGAATTTATTTTGGTGATAAGGACCCCCCCTCCCCTCAACAATCTACTCATTTCTTGCCTTCAGATGGTAAAGAGTATGGACTATTACGAGCTTTTACGTAGTTTTCTTTTTTCCTACTTAATTATCACCATTTTCTTAATTTATAGTATTGCATCTAGAACGTGTTTTAAACCTATTATTAGATATTAATAAGGTAAACTATATTTAAAGTCACTTAATTATAGTTTTCATAATAAACAAGTCACCTTTCTTCTAAAATATTGTTACAAACATGCTATTTCGTTGTTAAAATTGAAATGAACGTCAAATATAACATGGTATAATAACATTTTTACTCTCCGAAGCTTATATATTTTTAAATTTTGTCTTAATTTGAAACAATTCAATAATTTGACTCTTTATATTTAAAATTTTTACCAATTTAGTTTTTTTACAATTATGTCAAAGCAAACAAGCCTATCAATTCAAAAAAGTAGTTAGATAATTGCATTATGTCATAAAGCAACAAGTTAATATTAAATTGTTATTATAACAAGAAAGTAATATAACATTTTTGGGAGAATAACAAAGACTAGAATGATGAACTTTTTTAATATGGGGTTAAATTTTTTGAATTAATTTTAAATTATGACCAAATTAATATATTGTATAATTTTTTAGGACTGAAACTGTTATTATACCATGTCACATCACTATTTTTGTTTAATATTTAACAGTCAATGAACTATTTGTAATAATATTTTAATTGAGTAATATGTTTGTAATATTTTTTTAAATGACAATTATTTCTAAACCTATAATTAAGTGACGTGCGATAGTAATTTACTCTATTAATAATTAAAGCCAACTTTAAACTGATAAAAACAAGTTATCGTTTAAAGCTCATTCTATTGTAAACTTTATGCTTAATACTTATGTTGTCCATATACTCTTAATGGAATTGATTGTCCATTGTTTAAATGTCAGTAATGAAACATAAAGTTACCGTTACCAACGGGATTCATTTAGTAATGTTGGTAATCAAGAAAGGGACGCAAAATTTTATGTTAGGGGACGAATTTATAAAATTTTAAGGGAGCAAAAATATATTTTTAATAAAAAAAACATAGAAAATTAAAAAAATTAAATCATATATAAATTTCAAATTTCAAGGGGTGACCGCCGCCTCCAGTCCCCTCGGTCCATCCCTATTGGTAATAATTTGGACAATAAAATTAGAAGTTTGTTGCTAATTCAATCGGAGTACATTTTTTTAATATATATGTATAATTTAATAATAATTAAACATAAAATATTTTGAAATTAGCTTCTGATGCTTAAACTTGATGATCGATGTATGAACATTGAGAACTAAAGGATTGACTAAATTTTGGTTTGAGAACGAGCCTTCACCCTCTTATAAAACAGATAGAAATTAGGTGAAAAGCCGCTTTAGATGACTTTGAGAAAAACATTTTACAATCTCTTTGTCAATGTTTTCATCGCCAATCAACCCCTAAATAATGTTACTTTTAGTAGATAAGAACATGGTCGTCTTGGATGGGGAGCAATTAAGGCTGTAAATGAGACGAGATAGATAACGAGCTACATGAGTTTGACTCGGTCAAAGTTCAGTTAATACTCGACTCGAACTCGGCTCGAGTTCTTAACGAGTCGAGCTGAGCTACTTGATACCCGACTCTAAAAGCTTGCGAGCCACTTGAAGTATAATATACTATTTTTTATTTTTAAAATTAAAATGAACTAAAATCCAAGTTGGGTGTTTTTGGTTGTTATGTTATGTTAGTTTAACTTTCTATATTATTATTATTATTATTATTATTATTATTATTATTATTAGGGTTGTAAATGAAACGGGACAGATCGCGAGCTACTCGAGTTTGATTTGGTCAAAGCTCAAGCAACACTCGACTCGACTCGACTCAAGTTCTCAATGAGCCGAGTCAAGCTCAGCACACTCAAGCTCGAACTCAACTCGAATTCTTAACGAGCCGAGTCGAGCTCAACACTACTTGGGCTCGACTCGGCTCGTTTACACCTTAGGAGCAATACGAGCATCCACTCAGGGTCTCACATTCTATCTTTACAACTTCAATAGTTTTTCAAGCGATAATCTTGTAAATTAGTGATTGCTTGTTATTGTTTTAGATGTAATGTGTTTTCTAAACAAAATAATAAAAATAATGATTTTTAATGAAATATTAAATTAATTACTAAAATAATGTAATATATTTCTGTTCTACATAGGCCTATTTTAAAATTTTCGTTCTGGGCTCTGAAAATATCCGAAACCGCTCTAGATATGAATATGATAACATAAGACACATTAAATAAACATGAAAATAATATAAACAAACATGATATACATGGAGGAGTCTATGGTTGATCTAGCTGGACTGGATCGATCCAAAAGTTTGGTTTATTGTTTAATTATATTTATTTATTAAATTATATATTTTATTTCATGTAATAAAAATAATTAAATTATTTTATTAAAATATTATTTATCTATATATTTATAATAGTTTAAAATAATTATCTATTCAAAAAGTTTTATTTATTTTTAATATAATAGTAGTTGAAATTAGAATGGAATTATACTTAAGATGAATAAAAGTGTAATTCAATTTATTAGACTTTATCTATTCGATTTTTAGGTTTAAAATTTAAAATAATAACAAAAACATTTTATTATAATTAAGAATAATAATTATAATAACAATATATTACTTATTTATATTTTTGAATAATTTAAATTAAAATAAAGATGTAATCCGAAGAGAATATAAAGTACAATTCAATATTCATTGAAACCTATCTATTTATTTTTATTTAGTTTCAATATAAGCATAAAAATTATGGTTTGAATTTCTATGGAGTGTAATTTAATATGAATATAAAGTAACGAACACCACCGTTTAAATTTTGATTCTCTTAAATTTAAAAATTAAAATTATTTTTTGAATAAAAATTAAATTAACCAGTTCACGTCATATTTTAAATTTTGTAGTGATTTTATTCTTCAAATTTGACTATTCATTATTTAAAATTTAAAATTGATAGAAAAAAATTAAAAGTACAGTTTTTAATGTTTTCAATGAAATAGTTTTTAAATATATACTTTATAAAATTTATTTTAATAAAAATAATCGATGTCAAATTTAAAAAAAAAATGACAAAAATTCCTATGCGACATTTTAATTAGAGAAAATGGAGTACTATTTACCTTTGCTACTCGGCTACTACTTGATACTTGAAGAAAATATTACGAGTAAAAAACACATGCAAAAAATTGAAAATAAACTTAAAATCGTAGTAAAAATATTAATAATTGTATAAATTAATACTATTAAATAATAAATAATAAAATATCAAACATTAAATAATAAAATTCGAATAAATTAAATAATAATAATAATCTAACTTTTTGTGATGAAGCAACACTTGTTAAATAATACTAAGAACTGTTTTTTTATGCTTTTCCTTAGATTATTGAAATTGGTTTAAAATTGTAATATCAATCAAGTGGTAATCAATCTAAAATAATAAGCACGATTCAATATAAATACAAAGTCTAATTGAAAATTTTAATTAACTTTTAATTAATATTACTTTTATTATTATACGATAGTTAGCAATATATCAAAAAATTAATTTTTTAATGTCAATTTAGTAATATAATAAATTATAAAGGATATTCTCATCGGTTTAAAAAGTTTTTTTCAAACTCGTGCTTTTATATACGAATATATATATATTATAGATAGAGTGTTAAAATTAAGAAAACAATTTTATACTTATATTTATATTTTTATATCATTAAATTTAAATAAATTTATTGTTGGTGTTGAAAATGCATTATGGTCAATCATCATGATTCATGTAGGGATGACAATTTGGACTAGGAATACATGAGGATATCCAATTCTTTTTTTAGATTCAAATATTGCATATGTTAGTATCAGCAAACTACAATCACGCGAACACTCAATCAACAGACGACATGCGAATGTACTAGCAGACCACGACTGTGCGAACAAACAATTATGACCCGTTGTGGACTCGACATGCGAACACCATCCCAGACCGTGTGACGATGCACGTGATCCATACCGACGCTCGAGTTAGAAAGGAAAAACGAAGAACTAAAGCAAAAAAGGGTCCACCACTATGCGGAAAGTCAGATCGAAAAAAGCACTCAAACTCGGCAACCATCACTTGGTTTCCAAACATACCACCTTCTAACAGACCTTCCGTAGTGTATCCTACACCAAGTAAAACATATGAGAAGCCTAAAGCCCTCACCACAAATAAGGCCAAACGAAGTCAGGAAACAATTGAGTAAAAGATGTGAATTCCATGAGGAACAGAGGTACGACACAGATGAATGTATCTATTTAAAGGATGCAATAGAGTTCATCATTAGAAAATGGACAACTAGAAATGTTCATTAAAGGCAAAAAAGGATTGTGCTCAGCGGAAACAGGGGTAGGAAATATAAGAAGTTCGAATGAGAGATGTAAAAGTTAGAGGGTCACGAGTGGTATGGGGGAGACGTCATGCACAAGAAGCAAGAAGTCTGGATGAGGGATGTAAGGAGCCTCGTGACCTCCTTCCTAAAGAGAGAAAGTAATTACTGCTGATGAAATTCAAAGTTTTGAAACCTGATAAGAAAAGCTACTCCCCCATGACCTTCTTGGTAGCTAGATAGGACAGTTAAGAGTGGCGTCTGATACAAAGCTTAAGGCTATTTAGTAGCTAAGTATGGTGGCAAGGATGTGAGAAATGACGACTTGTCACCAGGCTTATCCTAATGATCAAAATAGAGTAATGGAGGCTCGCGGCACACGTCCACGACCTATTGAAAAGCAGAAGAGTGACAGTTCGAAAGATACGCACATCGAAAGTAAAAACGCATCAAACATGCAAAGGTACAACTTAACTCATGTTATTCAACATATATTCCACTTTAAACTTCTAGTCCCACTAATATTTTGTTTTAAATATCTTTTCATATAATCAAGCAAAATAGATTACATGCGAATATTTATGTATGTTTTTAAGAAATCTTTACATGTTTTAAGAAATCTTTACATGTACTTTTCATACAGAGCAAACGCGCATAGTAAAGCAAACTGTTTACTTTGTTTCTATTAACTATTAAATTGTCTCAAGTAAAGAAACTATGTGATCATTGTTATCTCTATTAAATGATCATTGTGATTCAAATTATTCAAGTTGTGCCCAAAAAACTTACCAAACGTCCATATTCCAAGATGACTGCTGAAAAATCTACGCAAAGTGAAAACTCTCCTACTACTCCAAGTAGCGTAGCGATGAAAAATAAAAACTCTCTTACTGCTTCAAGTAGCGTAGCGATGAAAAATGAAAACTCTCATACTGATCCAAATAGCGTAGTGATGAAAAATGAAAACTCTCGTACTGCTTCAAATAGTGTAACGATGAAAAAAGAACTTTCCTACCACTTCAAATAGTGTAGCGATGAAAAAAAACTCTCATATCGCTCTAAGTAGCATAACAATGAAAAATAAAAACTCACAAAAAGGTCGCTAGCCACTTCCGAGTAAGTGTGCATAGTGAAGCATCCGCCAAAATAAAGGTTTGCTAGACACTTTCGAGTAAGTGCGCATAGTAAAGAATCCGATCATAAAAACAAAGGGTCACTAGACACTTCTGAGTAAGTGTGCATAGTAAAGTGTCTGCCAAAATAAAGGTTCGCTATTCACTTTCGAGTAAGTGTGTATAGTAAAGCTCTACCAAAATAAAGGTTCGCTAGCCACTTCCAAGTAAATGTGCATAGTAAAATGCCCGCCAAAATAAAAGGTCGCTAGCCACTTCCAAGTAAGTGTGCATAGTAAAGCACCTGCCACCTTTAAGAAGTACGCATAGTGGATACAGCTCAACGAACACCGCTTCTATAAAGAGCCAAACCATTTAAACTGAAGAAGAATAAAATGCTAGCACTAGCCAAACCATTTCTAAGTTACACTTACCGTAAATTCAAAGAGAATGATAAGTACCTGTCATTTCTAAAGAAGCACGTGATAAATAATGTAGTTCTCCCCCAAGAGAGCGGCATGAAAGAGAGCTCTCCTGCAGCCCCAAGCAAACGATCCTACCCCAAATGAAAAGTGTAGGTAGGCATAAGACCATAAATCATACAAGCGGTTATCACTTCCAAGCAAGGGTACATAAATAACGGTATCACTTGGTGCTCTTAGAAAATACAGTATTCGTAATATGATAAATACGGCAAGAATAGTTTTACATGTTCAAATAATAGAGCAATAGTTCTCCAAACATGTTTCTACAGAAAAACGAGCTTTAATAGCTACTTATCTCCTCCTCCAATGGCACCGTCCGACCATGCTATCAACAATGTAAAGCGAACCCTCCCGTGAATTATTTACAAAATAGGGATAAACGTTTACTATCTATTTACCTTACAAATTTTAAATGTATGAAGTTTATATTTATGTATCGCCATTTTAAGGAAATGGGTGACTGGGAAAATACAATACTCCCACAACCACTGAGAAAAAAGAACACTCCCACGTCGAGTGAGAAAATACGACTTTTCCAAACTAAGCAAGTACAAAGAAAAAATGAATCATCTAAGCATTCGCCACTTCTGAGTAAGTGCGCATAATATCTAAACTAAGTATTCAGTAGCGATCTCTCGCTCTGGAAAGATAACATACGACATCACAAATAAAGGACAACATTACTTCCAACATTTACACAAAGCCAGAGAATAGAAACCTCATTTCCAATTAGCAATGTAAAAAATCCATGGGGGCAAGCAGTCGGATAATTTGCTCTGAGAGAATGATAGCGTTCGTAAATATGAATATGTGAATACTCATATAATAATCAATATTATTTCACTCGGGGGAAATAATTTCCCCATCCAAAATAAATATACAAACACAAAAAGGGAACAAGTTAGCGAATGAATTAGCAATGCCGTTACAGGTTAGCGAGCACTTCTCTATCGCTTTTAAAAAAATGTCCTAGAGTGAATATTCGATTCAAAATTCAAGTTTTGAGAGCCTAAACATCAAAGTATAATAAAAATAAATTAATGAAATCCAAGTGTTCGTATAGCTTCAAGTAGAAATGTAAATCAAATTTTCTTTTATGTTTGGGGACAACAAAATATTACAATTTTAAGCCCTTTAATGGGAGCAAGAAAACTCTTGAGATTTTCTTCTAATAATCTCGAAAACATTTCAATCACAAATATCATCACAAGGTTATTTTGTCACGTATTGAGAATTTATACTCTTCTTTCGTTTCTCAAGCTTAATCTCTTTCACTTGAATGCTTCCACTTCGATTAATTCTCGTTATAGTACCAAGCTGAACACATAGAAATGTCAAATTCTTCTTTGTTTTCTAGTTTAGTGGATCAGCCCTGCAAATAATTTCTAGCAAGTTGTTTGTTGTCACGGTGCCTAATATCGTCTCCGCACACAACTGACAAACGAATAGCTACCTTGATGATATATATGAAAAATGGCCAAATCCAAGCACACATCAACAACTTCGATAATCTGCTTAGCATCAACCGCCTCACAATGTAGTAACAAACAACAACAAACAATAGTATTTGGAAAATCTTAAGAGCAAGGTTTTCTAAATACTCTATTTGTTGGCGTTCATCGCTACAAATGGCTAATCATAGCCTTCTAAATACCATTGTTTGTCGACATAAACAACCTCGATGGAAAGTTAGCACTCCCCCAGGATCTATAAAATACAGCTTGTGTATATCAGTCATCACCACAAATAAATTCTTCCAACCAACACATATAAAATTATAAAGAGGAAAACTACCAAAGAAAGAATGGACCACTCACAAATTGGATTATGAAAATTCAGACCCAAATGAGTGCTATTTATAACGAAAAAGAGAAAATATCAAGACCTGGTGATTCAAATTCAAATCTTGGAAACCGCTGAGACAAGCAGTTAATTTCGACATCTTCAAATCTTGAACAAATGCCTAAAATCATGTAACCTTGAGATTTCCAATTAATAAATGCATGAGTAAGAGGGTGCACATGTTATAACCAATCTGAGTTTTTTCTTTCTCATTACAGTCTTCCTTACACCGTCTAATTACTGTGACGATGATACAACTACTCACTGCTAAAAAAATGCTACACCGTCACAAAAGACCAACAAACACGAAGCAATAATTCGTTTCTTATAATTTAAATGTTATAATTTAAAACTTTATAATTTTTTCATCATTGGGGGTCGAGAATTTACTACACAGATAAGCCAACTTTTTCTAAGAATCTCGTTCGCGTTTCTTGGCTTGCGAAGGTTACTTTATAACCTTCCCTCTCCTGGGGACAATTGTTAGTATCAGCGAATCACAACCACACGAACACGCAATCAACAAACCACCTGCGAACATACTAGCAGACCACGACCGTGCGAACAACCAATTATAACCCATTGCAGACTTGACATGTGAACACCACCCATTGCGGAGCTCTATCTTCCATATAGTTATAATCCTTCAACATGACTATTGTCAAGAGCTACAATTCATTGACATAATTTCTCTTAAGCCCAATTGGTTCAACTAATTCTATTATCTGACAGTTGAATTAACCCATCACTAGCCATTAACCATAGGACTGAAACTAGCTACCGAAAAAAAAAACTTTATTGTCATCAATGACATATATATGCCCGCACAAGTTAAACTAGAAAAAGGACTTTTGGACACTGAGACTATAGTTCATCATTTTTTTTAATCTTTATTTTTTTCTCATTTCTCTCTTCAATCAACCATTGATCGTGGTTCTCTGCCCAAAAAAAAGATGAACTGCGTAAAATCACTATCATCCCACATTAATAATCGGTAAATACATTTTCAATAATTATTTTCAAAATAAGGTATGAGTAAAAAATAACATTCAAAAGGATTTATTTAAATACTATTTGGAAAAATTGTTCATTCAGATTTGATAACATGAGTTATGTTTAAGGATAATCATTTGACCCAGACTCAACGGGTTCTGACCCGACCTTTTAAGATTGGATTTTTTTAAAGAAAATTTGAGATTTGGGTCCTGTTCGGGTCAATTTTTTTTAAAGGATGAGATCGGGTCATATTTTGATTTAGGATAAAATATACCCAGTTCGATCCGACCCAAAACAATACTTTAATTTTATTTTAAATATTTATGTATAATTGCTATAACGCTTAACTCTTTATATATTTTTTCAATTATCTCTCTATTTTGTTCAATAAAAATGGAATAATTATTACAATACCCTCTCTCGATTTGACTTTTTCCAATTAACTCCCTATTTTATTGAACATATATATATATTATTTATGTTGGTCCGGGTTCCTATTTTTACTCTAAAATTCGGGTCGGTAGGGCATCATAAAATGATGGGTGCGTGTCAATTTCGGATGGAGGTGTTGAATTTTCAATTTAGGTGCGAGTCAGCCATAAACCCGACCTATGATCATTCCTAGTTGTGTTTATATTATTTTCAGAATTTTAAATTAATACTTTATTTACTTTTGATATGTTACTGGATTTACATAATTATTAATGTAATAATTTTTTATTTTATTCAAATTTCTTAAAAAAAAAATTATCCAACCTAAAATTATTCTCCTTAAAAGAAGTTTTTTTTTCTCCTCAAAATCATGATTTGGTCATTCAGGAAAACGTAACAAACATTTGGAATAAGGGCAATTTTGTCAAATGAAACTTGCATAAAATCGTGGTCCCGATGCTGCAGACGTTATTATCCAAAATCATTGGCTTTTTAACACGTGTATGAAAGCGCGGATAAATGTCGAACCATTGCACCCAAATGCCCCTAACACACTCTCTTCAGCCTTTATCTACTCTTTGTAGGTTTGTATACAGTTCGATTTAATTCGATAATTTTTTAATAATTTATTGATTTTCAGTTCAATTAATTTCAGTTTTTTTATTTTTCTATATTGATTTCAGATTTTGAAATTTTACATTTTATTTTAAGAAAATGATTTCATTTCATGATTTTTAAACATTAATTGATAAAAAAATTTGAGAAATAATTTTCTTTAAAATAATTTTTAAGTGAATAAAAATAATTAATAATATTTTAAGTATAAAATATTTATTTTTACATTACAAAACAATTAAAATTAATTATAAATTAAATAAAAACAATTTCAGTTTAATTTGATTCGATTTAAGTAACTATAATTTATAAAATTTTTGAACCATATATCTTAAAGCAATACTATTCAAACGATTTGGATTTATATTTTTTTTTTGACAGTGGATTTATTGATTTTTATTACTCAGACCTAACTCCGTCGCACCATAACGCCATCTAGCGAACAACACCATCACACACCGCAACAAATCCAAACCAATAAAAACTCACACGATCAGTACCGTTCTTTGAATACAACGTGGACGGTCCAGATATCACATCAACGGCAGCCAACCCTTCCTAATTGGTCCACGTTTTGCCAATCAACCTGGCCCACAAAAATATTATATTTCAAACAAGCTCACAGGATATATATCTCTCCACCTATTATTTAATTGTCATAACTTGGAAAGCGAGACAGAAAGAAATAAAGACAACGGCACACCTGGCCCTTCCTCAAAGCCCCAAACTCGCGAAGAAGAAGGAGCCAAAGCCAAACCAAACCAAACGCTGTCCTAAAAAAGTAAAGAGAAAATCTTCTATTACTATTTTGTCCGGATTTTTAATGGCGGCTAACATGAACTACAAGAACTTCGGAAGGAGCCAGCGACCACCACCACCAGCCGACGGCGGTGGGAATACTCTGTTAAGTAGACAGCCATCGATCTATTCTCTAACCTTCGATGAGCTTCAAAGCACTATGGGTGGAACAGGCAAAGCTTTTGGGTCGATGAACATCGATGAGTTGTTGAAGAACATTTGGAGCGTTGAAGAGACGCAAACAATGGCTTCTGCCGGCGGTGGTTTAGACGGAAATGGAGGGTTACAAAGACAAGGGTCCCTGACTTTGCCCAGGACACTTAGCCAGAAGACTGTTGATGAAGTTTGGAAAGATATTTCAAAGGAGTATTCTGTAGGGAAAGATGGGATTGGAACTGCAGGGACTAAGAATGATAATAATATGCCCCAAAGGCAGCAAACGTTAGGGGAGATGACTTTGGAAGAGTTTTTGGCGAGGGCTGGTGTAGTAAGAGAGGACGCCCAATTTCCTGGGAAGATCAACAATGTTGATGGAGGGTTCTTTGATGGGTTTCAACAAGCTGGTAGAGGTCCAAATTTGATGGGGAATAGGGTTTCTGAAGGAGGTAATCAAATTGGATTTCAGGCTTCCAATTTGCCTTTCAATGTTAATGGAGTTAACTCAAACCACCACCAGTTAGCTCAACAGCAAACTCAGCACCAGCAGCAGCGGCACCAGCAACCGATTTTTCCTAAACAGCCTGTTGTTGTAGGGTTTGGATCTCAGTTGGGGAATCCTGGAAATAGAGGTGGAACTACTGGGATTGGCGATCAGGGGCTAAGCAATGGTCTTATTCATGGTGGAGGGTTGGGGATGGTTGGCTTAGGAAGTCCGGTTGGCGTTCCAACCGGATCTCCGGCGAACCAGCTTTCAACGAATGGGATAGGGAAGAGTAGTGCACATAATTACTCTCTATCACCGGTTCCTTATGTGTTTAATGGAGGTTTGAGGGGTAGGAAATCCAGCGCTGTTGAAAAGGTTGTTGAGAGGAGGCAAAGGAGAATGATAAAGAACAGAGAATCTGCCGCAAGATCTCGAGCTCGCAAGCAGGTGAGTATGCTTCTTATTTACACCTTCTCTTAGCTGGTTTTAGTTCACTGTAGTAAAAGTAGGCAATTCGGAATATGCACTGTTACCATCTGTGAACTGAATGTTATCCATCTGCTTTCGACTTGTTATGCATCTTGTGGAAGTTTAAGAAATAGCCTAGACCGATCACATTTACTCGATATCTCTGAGATTTTTAACTCTTAATAAGGATTAATGAGTTCTACCAACCATTGATCTCGTGCCTTTATCATCTATGACATGCCTGCATCTCCAACTTCATGAAAGATTGTGCGGCACTGTGGTAATTTGATAGCAATCTGACATGAGAAGACATGAAAGATTGTGAGAAGTCGAGGTCATGACTAGTTATAAGTATTCGTTTTGTGAGGTAATGGTGCATTTGTTTCGACAACATGAGAAGTTTGGAGCTGTATCATATTATAAGAACCAAATAAAACCATTGATTAAGGTTGACATTCTTTGACCTGGATGATTTTGTTATAAACATAACGAATCGAAACTGTTCTACCCAACAGTAACTGGTAAAAGTTCCGGTGTGTCCTCGTGTTTGTGCTTTGATGTTTCTTATGGCATTCACTGTTTTATCTGTTAGGCTTATACAACGGAACTGGAAGAAGAAGTCGCGAAGCTAAAAGAGGAGAACGAAGAATTGCAGAAGCAAAACGTATGTTCTTACCTTTCTTTGCTTCAATGTGTCCGTCATCTTTTGCTCACAGCATAACTAATTGTCGGCTATGCAAACACATACTTACATTCTTTCTTGACTGTACTTTGGTTGCTGCAGGCAGAAATAATGGAAATGCAGAATAATCAGGTACCCAAACCGAACCATATCTGTTTTTCATTTTGTAATCTCTAAGTTGGTTATTTTATTTGAGGTACTTTGTTCAATTCTCAAGAATTATTTGGTGCCACCACAGGTCTTGGAGACGATGAACATGCAACAAAGAGCTAAGAAGCGATTCTTGCGAAGAACAGTGACCGGTCCATGGTGAAGCGAAATCATAGTGCTGTCTTGGTTAGTAGATGGTTGTACATATTTAAGTCATAGGGTAGTAGTTGGTTGGTCTTCCTTTAGATTTGAATTGATGAATTAGAGGCAGTGTAGATAAAACCGAATACACAATATTGGTAGTAGTTGTTTCTTAATCTGTTTCTTTTATGGCCAACATGGTTGGATTAATTACACACACTATCTGTATATTTCAGAGAATATCAGAGCTCCCCTTGTTGGTGCTTGTTTATTGAAGGAATCCACTGTTTCTGCACTCTGCATTTGGATCGAGTACAGTCCATGGATTTTCCTTTTCTTTGGTTTTTCTTGCATAAATTTACTTTTAAGGTTGAACAAATCCTTTTGTTTATGTTCAATTTTCCTTTCCTTTTGTTTTTAACTTGTTTATGTATTGAACCAACAAGTGGACCAGTGGAGAGCCGAATGATGTTCATCTTATGAATTACTTTGTCTGCAATGTGTGAATTGTCAAATAGTTAAAGAATATGTATGAACAAATACTATATTATAATTATTTCTTGATAATCTAAGGCTAAAATCCAAAACTAAAATCTCTAACCCCACCTCCATCCCTAGAGGAGCTGTACGAGGCGGAAGCTCCACGTACGGTTTTAAAGCCGAACCTTTCAGCAATGGGGCCTAGGGGCCGATATGATGATTGGTTTAGGTAGGGCAGTCGGCCTACTATGGGCACCTAAAGACATTTCAACCATAAACCCTATATTATATACATTCAATCTAGACCTCAAACCTCTAAATACTAAACTAAAATCCTAAACTTTTAAACTAGTCCGCTTGTGAAAACTAAAATTTTTACCACCGGTATATAGGATAATATATATATATATAGACGAATTTACATGGAAGGTGGGAGCAAGGATGACCGTGTGACCTAAACTCGACGGGTTTCGACTCGACCCAGTCCTATAGGGTTAGATTTTTAAAGAAAATTTTGGGTTCGAGTTGGGTTCGGGTTTGATTTTTTGAGGATGAGGACGGGTTTCGGTTTAAGGTGAAAAATAGCATACCTTTCCCGACCTGAAATAATATAATTTTATTCTAAATATTTAGGTATAATTACTACAATGTCCTTCCCTTGATATATTTTTCAATTATCTCTCTATTTTGTATAAAAAAAATGAAATAATTATTATAATGCTCCCTCTCTATTTGTATTTTTTTAATTAACTCCTTGTTTTATCGAATAATAATGAAAATTGATACTCCCTCCGTCCCATTGTCCCTTATTAACTTTTTAAAATTCAAAATTTTTAAACTTTGATTATAATCATATTAAATTTTTTAAATAATTAAATTTTATAATATATATATATATTTAAAAATTGCTTGATAAGAGGTTTTTAAAATATATTTTTTATATTTTTATCAATAATAAATTTTAAATAATTATGAGTCAAAATTAAAAAAATATTAACAAAAAGTGAATAAAGGACAATCTTCGTGGGACAGAGGGAGTATTTTTTATTTATGTAGAGTCTAGTCGGGTTGAGTTTCGATTTTTACTCTAAATTCATGATAGAATTAGGTGGAGGTGTTAAATTGTCGGGTCGAATGCGGATAGACTAAAAATCCGACCCAACTCGACCTATGGCCATCCCTAGGTGGGAGAGACAATTGTCCCCTCTAACTTTGAATGGCTTAATTGCATTTTAGGTAATAGTTCTAAAACCTTTACAATTAAGTCAGTGTCCATCTCAAAGTTTTTGGTTTATTATTTTTAAGACACTATCAGAGTAAATTAATGAAATTAAGCACTGTCTCCTTATTTTTCTGGTTTAATGATTTTTTAAAACCTTTTCATTTTAAAATTAATAAAATTAAACATCAATTCTTTAATTTTTATAATTTAATTACTTTTTAGAACTCGATTTGTTTTAAAATTAATTAACTTGTCCTTTCATAGTTTAACTCGGGCTTCCCTATATATATATATATATATATAATACTAAACAAAGACATTAAAGCCTAGTTTTCCTTTTGTATAAGTGTGTATTTGTTTGTGTCCTCGAAGATTTTTGACGACCAACGAGAATATTTGTGTTTGTATATATTGCATAGGGGTGCTTATCGAGTAAGTCGATCGCGAGTTGAATAGTGCTCGATTCGTGCTCGTTAAAAAATTTCGTTGCTTGACTCAACTCGTTGCTCATTAAGCTCACCAAAATTTTACTTTATTTTTTAAAAATATAGGTAAAATCTAGTGATACTATTAGAGCTTAATATAAACATACAAATACAGAAAAACGTAAGGACTATTGAAATAAATAAACGAGCATGTCATGACCGAGTTAGAGATGAAGTCAATTTTCGATTGTGAGACTCTTTTTAGTTTCTCAACAGTGTTCGATGAACAACAAAGAAGAGAAAATCTTATGAATTTCTGGGTTTTAACTTTCAATCGT
This sequence comes from Hibiscus mutabilis, assembly GCA_019671005.1. Classification (NCBI taxonomy): domain Eukaryota; kingdom Viridiplantae; phylum Streptophyta; class Magnoliopsida; order Malvales; family Malvaceae; genus Hibiscus; species Hibiscus mutabilis. Next base: position 42,110,198 of record CM033732.1, read on the forward strand.
ATTTTTTATATGTGAATTAAAGTCTTTTCCCATTTTTTACTTTTATATATTTTATATATAAAGTAATTATAAAAGAAAAAGAGAAGACTTTAATAAAAAGAAGAAAAAATTAATTATTATAATTTAATTTCTTATTAATACAATTATCCTTTTGAATTCTCAGTAAATACAAAACGTTTTGAAAATGTGAAATCAAATATTTTATGGGTCAATTAATTAGAAAGTTACTAAATTTTTCTAGAGTTTTTAACTAGCATTTAAACTTTTTGGAATATAATTTTTTAAGGTAACCACAAAAAAATTATAGAAAAAATAACGAGTTACTCGTAAACTTATCAAGTAGAGTTGAGTCTTGCTCAACTCAACTCGACTCACTAAGATATCGAGTCAAGCTCAAACTTGAATTAAACATCGACCAAATTTTAACTGCTCGCAAAAGGACCCTAATATTGCATATACCTGGGCTTGTTCTTACGCCCTATGAAATACCGTAAAACATGGACCTGATCTAGTTTTATTTAGGCTTAATATATAATTCCCCCTCTTTTTTTAGAAAATTCTTCACTTTGACCCTTTCATTATTTTTTCGATTAATTTGACCCCTTAACTTTAATTCCATCTGCACAGGGGGGCAATGGAGATTTTCCGTTAAAAAAAGGCACGTGACCCATCAGGTTTCACCATGTCACATTTTTTTGTTAAAAAACTCTGAAAATAACTAAAAAATTAAATAAGATCATAATAAACAAAAAATATGTTTATCTATTTATATATATATATTTTAAAAATTTTATGCTTCACTTATTTTTAAAAATTAAAAATTCATAAATACACAAAAATTAAAACATCAAAAATGTAAAAAAATCTATTTTTGAGTTCTTTTATTGAATTTTGGATTTTTTTCGAAGTTTTGTATTTTATGATTTTTCTATTTATATTTAATTTTTAAATTTTAAAACCATAAAAATGTAAAACAAATCCAAAAATTACCAAAAATCAGAATTTATGTTTCTGAATTTATATTTTTAAAACACTTTTAATTTTTTTATCAGTAATGTATGATTTTATTCATAGAAAATCATACATATAAGAATTAATACAAGCCTAGTTAAAACCCTCTAAACTTAAATGGGGAAAATAGTACACATATTGTTGGGGCTCGAACGATCAACCGAAATAGCCAAGAGGGGGTGAATTGAATTTTTGCTTTGGTGGATGAAAAGCTAAGCAATAAAAATGAGACATAATGATTTATAGTGGTTCGACTTTCTAACCAAAGTCTACCTTCACTACCTTAGCTATCCACACTAAAGATTTTTCACAAATTCACAAATTTGTCTTTCCTTTTTTCGGGCTCAAGCAGATAACCCTTACAACCCTCAAAGCTTACACCTCAAAGCTTTGAGAAACTCTCTTAAAAAGAAAAAAATAAGCAAACAATGAAAATCCTTACAAGGCAAGTGTGTTTGCAATTTAAGCACTCACCCAAATCCTAACACTTGAGCAAATATAACAATTAAGCCCACAAGTGTGTTCTACAAAGAAAATTGACAAAGCACTAAAACACTTTCTCTATACATGAACGTTGGCAATGATGTTTCTTGTAGTTCCATGGCTGCTTGAAGAGGTCTTTTAAACCCTCTAAAGGCTTCATGAACGTTACTAGACATTGAGGGTTGATTAGAGCTGTTGGAGACTTTATTTCTAACATTAAATGCATTCTAGGCATGTCGATATCGGTACAAGGGCTTCGAGTATCGGTACCTGCCTCAAAATAGAAAGAGTCGTTGGACATTTTTACATTGTGTATCAATACGCGATACATGCGTATCGGTATAGGTCCTTGGGTATTGGTACGATTGAAACCGTATCGATACTCATTTTGGCTATTGGAAATTTTAATCATTGGGGATGAAAGGGCGTATCGGTACAAAGCTTATCTGTACCAGTACGGGCTCTTCTGGGTATCAGTACGCAACAATCTATACCAGTACTCAGAGCCTGTTTTTGACACTTTGGCTATTTAAAAATATTTTAAGCATGTCAAAAACTCTTTGAAAACCCTTCAAACATATTTTCAAGTTAATGGACTTTTGAATTATTTTTGTAAATTAGATTAAGTCCAAAAGCATTTTTCATTTTAAGTTATATCAAAATCAATATCTCAACACATACTAATCCATAAACATCATACATGAGCAAACACAACACAAAATAAGGAACAACTCCCAACCCTTGGAAATAAAATCAAATTGCATCAGTCACAATGCATGGTCACGCCTTATCAGAGATACATTTATGCTCATTTCTATAGACTTCCAAAGGCTTGATGCGCCAAAACCAAGCAAAGACACCCAATTAGCCATACCCTACAATCAAGCAAGCACTCGAAGCCAATTAACCCTATCTATCCCTCCTTTCGCAAGAGTATCCATAACACTATTGGCTTCGCGAATTACATGGTGGAAACAAACACAAGGAAGCTCATGGCATGATTCATCAATACGGCAAAACCAATGACCTAATTTCCATGGCCTACGTTCATTATGAAGCACCCAAGCCATGTTACTATCGAATCTGATTCAATAACAAGAGACGGGATATTACACCACTTAAAAGATACCACAATTTCTAATACATACGCAATTGCTCGCACCTCAGCCTAGTTGGATTCAATAATGTCAAGGGGTCCTGAAAATAATGCTAAGATGAAACCATCTGCATCACACAATACCACTTTACAACCATCTAGTCTCGGCTTTCCTCGTGCCGACCCATCCATATTAAACTTTATCGATCCCTCAAATGGTAGCCTCTATTCAATATCCAACCGAGCCATTTTTTTGGTACACTGCTCGCACAATACCATAGGAAATCCCACCAAACGGATTTCATCAAATGCGCCTATTTCGATAATGCTTTTACCTAATACCAAGAACGAAGCTGTACAAGAAAGAAAAAGTCCCCATCCAACATGTGCCTTTTATTAAACATTTCTTCATTACGTGTCAACCACAAAGTCCACAACATTGCCGCACAACCAGCCAACCACCTTTGTCAAACCTTCCATGTGAAGCACCCATAAAATCCCTGAACCAAGAAATATTTATAACTTTGCACGTTTGGTTGTTGATTGCCCCGCTGATAACTATTCTACAGTCGAGTGGCATCCTACCGACCGTGTGATGCAATAATTCTATTATGTCTAACAAATTTTGCAACACCCTGTAAATTTGGATGAATTGCATCGCATGACTCGATAAGGAAAGATGAATGTTAATTGGGAAAATTATCATGCGCAGTGGATAATGCAATAGGGGCAAAGACTATTTTGACAAGCTATTTGTGAACCCATTGTCGACTATAGTGTTACACATAGTTACATGCAGTGGTTCAAAGAAAATGGGAAGCCACATATTCTCACCTTAGAGAAGCGAGAAAGAAAAATAAATGTGCCTCCCCCAAACTACCCTCCGACGTAACGTGCTAAGAGAGGATGGACTGTCAATGACCAAACCCTAAGAATAAAAAAGAACACTTCAGCCTCGTTATCTGAAATAATATGGCCATCTGTACCGCCAGCAGCAGAGCCTGAGACATCGGTGCCACCACCTATATTTACTCACTCGATGCAATCAACATTTCACCATATGGAGAGTCTGTTAGAAGGTTTTTTTACTAACGTATTTTGTCCTTATACGATAATTACGACCACGTCTCGAGTGTTCATGTACCTATGCCAGCATACTATCATGCATCTATTCTACCATTATCAAATTTCACTACTGGCAGTAGAGTTCGAATCTGGTATTGTTGATCATACACCGCCATAGAGCCTATTTTACATCAGTGGTCCCACTGGCAGCGGTGGTAAAAGAGATGTAGATGCTAATGATGAAGAAGAAGATGAAGCTGCGGGTGCTAAAAGAAATCCGCCTCAGACTCGTTATCCACCACGGTGCAGTACAGGTGGACATAGGTATCATTAGGTATTTTTATTGTATTAATCATGCGCATGTAATTTAAAATAAATAAATAAAATAAGATATTTTTTGTTATTAAGCTTCCTCTCGGTTTATTTTTCTCTCTCTATCTTATATATAAGGTGTTTATGGAGAAAGTCTTAGAAAATGTTCCACATGCTCACAGAAAAAAAATTAGACTCATTGAAGTATCGACTACCTACATCATTAGAACCATTACATTACTCAATATACCACGTTGCACACAACAATGATGTGGAATTGATTATGGAAGCCCACATGTAGTATTCATTAGGATGACCCCTAGAGCTGTATGTAATGTTTTCTGATTGTGATACCAAGGTCCTAAATTGATTATAAGCATATTTTAACCTCGATCTTAATGTTTAAAGTCTGACTGCAAGTTTACGACATGACTTCAACTTATTAAATACATGTAATGACCAGGGTGTATCATCTTCTTTGATGCTAAGGCATTCTTGCGTAGCTAGCTTTGACTTCAACCTAAACTTGTCACCAACCTAATATTGGGAGATATTCATGAAGCGTTTAACGTGTCATCATCTATTGGGAGATATTCATGCAGTAGTGTTATCGACTTTGATCTTGGTAATAGGGTTCGTGAGCGGTCTCGTAATGGCGAAATACTGCTACACTTATTAACGTAGCAGTTAACGAAGCAAAATTTTGATTTGGGGGGATCATTCTGACAAAGAACCGTTAAGGGGTTTATTCTATGAAGAACCAGAATACCTTGATATGCTAGTGGATGCGAAAGATGATGTCCGAGAAAATAAAGAACACACTGCACCTTGCAGCGTTACATGAGTTGCCAGTAGCTCAACTTCTATTACTTATTACCAGCCACCATCCCATTTTACAATGATTGATATAGAAGGCTTCAACGCTCTAGAATTTTTAGAATTCCTACAATTGGAGTAATATAACCAATGCAATGATGGTGAACTCTATGCTGGATTAGTCTTTCAGACAAAACAACTAGTAGTTACTGCTATTAAGAATTACAATATATGTCGTTCAGTTACGTCGACAGTAAAAAAATTGTAGCGGATAAATATATTGCTAAATATGTCCATCTGGACCAAAAATGTAATTAGAGAATTCATGTATAATGTTTGAAGAAGATGAACGACCTACGAAAGATAACAAAATACGTTAAACCTCATAAATACATCGTTGGCAGCCTTATTTAGGATCATCGTAACTTGGATGTGCATGTACTTTGTGATGCCATTATTCCACTAGTCAAAGCAAGTCCACGTATATCTATTTCTGATTACTGTAATTAAATCTTAATACAAGTACATAGTTAACTACCATAAAGCATTGTATGCAAGATATCGTGCCCTACAAAAACTATATGGCCAATGGGAGGAATCCTACAAAGAGTTACGGATGTGGCTAAAAATGATGCATAAATATGTATTAGAAACGGTTGTATAACTCGAAATCGTATGGCGTACTACAATGATCGTGTCGTACGAGGAGTATGTCAATTCTACCAGCTATTTTGGATATTTTCGCAGTACATTAATATATTTCACCACTGTAAGTTGATGGTTTATATTGACGGCACATGGTTGTATAGCAGATACACGCAAATATTATTATTGGCGATTGCACAAGATGAAAATAGAAAACTATTCTCACCGTCTTCGCAATAGTTGAAAAGAAAGATATCAACTATTGGGAATTCTTCTTTACCAACTTACACACACATGTTCTACGTCATGTTATGCGTGATAGAGAGATAGATATGTGTTATTTCTGATAGAGGCGCTGGGATTAAATACACAATCCAGCGTATGGGCCGGTCTTGGCTACATCCTTATATTTATCAATGGTATTGTTTATGCCATATTGGTGCAAATTATTTTCTAAAGTACAAGAGCGAAGATGAACGTCTAATAGTGCTTCGAATGGGTACGTCTTTCACTCTTTACAATTTTCGTTATCTTTGCATTTATTATTCCTCATTAACTATTCTAACTTTTATTGAATAGGCCACACATATTTCGTACATGAGGTTGAAGAGCTGCTTGAAGAAGTAAGAGGCAGGAATTTAGCGGGCTATAACTACCTTGTTAAAATCTTGAGGGAGAAATGGCTTTGATCATTTGATGTGGGGCATCGATATGGTCACATGACAAATAACTTGGCTGAGGCGATCAATTCATCACTGAATGGAGTGTAACATTTGCCTATCACTTTCGTTGTCAAAGCGACATATTATCGGTTGGCTACCCTTTTTGCAATCTTGGGAAAACAAACAGTAGGCTAGATGACATGTGGCTATAGAGTCTACCCAGATCTCCTCGCAAAATTTCAATAATTAGTTTCACATTCAAGTGCGGTGAATGCGACATGCTTATCTCGCGAACAATAATTATTCAGTGTTTCGGAATATTTGAGGCCGTTAGAAGGCATAGAGTATAACACATATGTGGTTGATCTACGATAAAGAACCTGCGAGTTCAGAGTCTTCCAAACATTCAAATACCCGTGTACGCATGCCATTACTGGTTGTTCTTCTGTACGGATTCATTACATGACATTCGTTGATCCAGTATACTTACTTGGAATCGTATTCAAGGTTTATCAATACGAGTTCCCTCTCATTAGAAATGAATGTGATTGGGATATAGTTGATGATGAACCTACAATACCAGATCCTGCACTACGAACAAACCAAAAGGTCGCCCACGCTCAATACAAATTTACTGCGTCGAGGATATGGTCGAACATCGAGAAAAAACCGAACAACCAAAATGATGCACTAGATGTAGGAATCCCTATCACAATAAGAGCAAATGTCCTCATCGGTCAGGCCCTCGCATCTAATAATTCTATTTTTCATTGCACTACTACATTTATAATTAACAAAATCCCTTTGTTAAGCTTCATTTTTTGGTTTGGAACCATTTTCAACACGATTTTTACCCCGTTTATAATGCCTGCTATGTGCCAATATCAGCCTCAACTAAAAGATAAGTTCTAATACTACGCCTCGAAACTTACAAATACGAAAATTTCTAATTAACATCCCAAAAAATCCCCTTTGAACATGTCTATCACCCCATTTTGACTTGTTCTTCATGCACAAAACCAAGGTTTGGAACCATTTTCAACGCGATCTTTACCCCATTTATAATGCCTGGTATGTGCCAATATTAACCTCAACTGAAAGATAAGTTCTAATACTATGCTTCGAAGCTTAAAAAATATGCAATTTTTTTTATTAACATCCTAAAAAATCCCCTCGAGCTTGCCTATCACCACTTTTTGGCTTGTTCTTCATGCACAAAACCAAGGTTTGGAACCATTTTCAACGCGATTTTTACCCCGTTTATAATGCCTGGTATGTGCCAATATCAACCTCAATTGAAAGATAAGTTCCAATACTACACCTCGAAGCTTAAAAATTATGCAAATTTTTCGATTAACATCCCAGAAAATCCCCTTGACATGCCTATCAACCCATGTAATTATCCCTCGATAGTCATTGAACTCGCTATCCCTACAGCGCGAAAGTGAACTCCCTATCTACAAAGTGAGTTCAATATGGATGAGAGTAACATCCGACGGTAAATTTGATTTGGCGATTCAATTTCTCGTAGAACTAACGTTTTGCAAAGCGCGAGTTCATATTTCCAAATATTACATGTGCCTATCTGAAAAGTGCGTCCACGTCGGACTGAACTCGCTTTCTGCAGGAAGCGGGTTCATAAAACACTTTTTGTAGAACGTGAGTCATTCCTACATGGGCAGAAAAAAATTATTTTCTAATTAATTATTAAAAAACAAATATTTGTATAAAATTAACGTCATACTGTCTAGATCGAGTTAAGGGTTACACTAAATTCTAAAAGTAGAAAGAAATACCTATAATCTACTCGAAGTATGTTTAAAACTTTTATATATCATATAATCACGTGTACTTAAGGTACTCGAAGTGGGGTCATGGCCTTGAGTTGAGATATACGATAGAAGAAATCCAAGCAAATCAATACCTGTGAATTGTATACGAAAATAAAAATGGTACAGCGACACCTGAACCTACTTCCCATCCTGTTATATTCCAAAACAGGATAGAGTCCATTCCTAGATGAATAAACCAAACCAAACCTTACCCATCAATAATTTATTTTGATAAAGAAGGAGTAAATGTTGAATTTGATGTTGATATTAATAGGAGCGGATCTTGACAATTCAGATTAAAGAGATCTGTTTAAAATTTAAAAAAATTTAAGATATAATGAAAATTTTTTAAAAATTTTAGGAGGGGATTTAATTGAAAATATTCAAAAATTTTGAAATATAAAACATTTTTAAATTAAAAAAACAAATTAAAAATTTTAAAATTTTCAAAAGCTCAAAGTTAACTCCCTAAATCTGCCCCTACAAGCCTTAATGAGGGTCCGCCTCTGGTTATTAATAGGAGATTAAAATAAGTTGTTTTTCACCCCCATTATTAGGTTTAATCTATTTAATTGGTTATTAATAAATAATTTATGTCATGTTCTGTATTTTTAACGTATAATTATCTTTAGGGTAAATTGTATGATTAGTCACTAAATTTTTGATGCTATCTCGTTTTGGTTATTAAATTTTCTAAAAAAATCATTTTCACTATAGTTTCCCAATTGATATTTTTGGTCATTGACCCGTTAAATCATTAACTATGTAATGACATTATTGTTATTTTCCTTTCTTTTTTTTGTAATAAATCGTCTACTTCTCCGACCATCGTCATTAAACAATCCCTACCCATCGTCGATTGTCATTCGCAGCCAGATTAATATTAGAACATTCCCATTTCTATCATCGTTATTTTCCTTGGATTGTTCTTTTACGAAATCTACTTAAAATCGACAAAAGTCCCTTTGAACCCCTTGAGTCTAGGCTCAAAACCCAACAAATGGTGAATTTTTAGGTTTAATTTGTGAGCTCTAAAGAAATTTTTGTGAAAATTAAAACTAATGAAATAATAGAAAAATAATAAGACAAATTCTTTGGTGTTTAAGATGTCCGCAAAAATTCATGAGAACGACAATTTAAGGGAATGGTGATATTTATTTAAATCGTAACCTCAATTGCCTCCTACTGCTAACTTTCGTAAAAAAAAATTACGAATCAATCAGAACGTGTCACGTGTAACTAAAAAAATTACCTTACTTTAATAAAAATGGTAAATTCACGCTAAGTCTGTAAATTTTTTTGTTCAATTTAGTCCTAAAAATATTTATTTAACCAAAATTGACCCCAATTTCTTTTTAGTTTTTATAAATTAGTCCTAGATATTTGGTTCAATTTAGTCCTCAAAATCTTTATTTAACCCACAATTGACCCCTATTACTTTATAATTTTAATAATTTAGTCCAATATTTTAAATATAATTATATTTTTGTTCAATTTAATCCTAAAAATCTATATTTAACCTGAAATTGACCCATATTTCTTTATAATTTTTTTATAATATAGTTCAATATTTTAAATATAATCATATTTTTGTTCAATTTAGTTCAAAAAATCATTTTTAACCCGAAATTAACCCCAATTTCTTTCTACTTTTTATAATTTAGTCCAATATTTTAAATATAATTATATTTTTGTTCAATTTAGTGCTAGAAATCTTTATTTAACCCAAAATTAACCTCGATTACTTTCTAATTTTTTAATGTAGTCCAATATGTTAAATATGATGATATTTTTGTTAAATTTAATCCTAAAAATATTTATTTAACTTGAAATTGGCCTCGATTTCTTTCTAATTTTTAAATTTAGTCTAATATTTTTAATATGATGATATTTTTGTTTATTTTAATCATAAAAATCTATATTTAACCGGAAATAGACCCTTATTTCCTTATAATTTTTATAATTTAATCCAAGATTTAAATATAATTATATTTATGTTTTTGTGATGCTATACTTGGTTAGTAGTATAGGAAAGAAAAGAGTAAACTACTCAGGTGACCACCGAACTATTTGGGCGTACCTATTTTGATCGCCGAACTATTTGGGCGTACCTATTTTGACCACCGAGCTAGGCAACTCGTCAATCAGACCACCAAACTTATTAAATGGTCATATTTTGACCACCGCCGTTAAAAAACTAATGGAGGGGTGACGTGGCAACTAACAAAAATTTGTAAAATTACACATTTGGTCCTAATTTTAATTAAATTAAATAAAATTAATCAACCAATTAGATGCGATACGTGTCTCATCTTTTTCAATTCTAATTTATTTAGTTTAATAGATTTAATCAACCAACCAGATGGTGACCATCTGATTGGATAAAATCAAATGAAACAGGTAACATGAGACAAATTACAAGTAGAGGGATTCGATCCCACACCCAAGAGCATGAAAGGCTAAAGCCTCAACCACTGGGCTAACTCCGATCATATAACATGAGACGATAACTTATTTTCTTAAAGGGTTACTTTGTTGGTGAAAATTATAGAGAATAAAAAGGAATTAATGAGATTCGAACCCGAGATTAATTGTATAAAATTAAAATGCTAAACCACTAAATTAACCTTATCACCGTATAATAAAGAACTTTTTTTGGCAGAGATGTTTGAAGCAAAGAAATGAATATGCTTTGTAATCTCCTAGACTAAGACTAAAGGTGTTTCATCTGCTTATCTTAATGCATGATCACCAATTCACCATGCTTATACTCACCTTTATATTTACTTCATAAAGTATATATTTTTCTCTGAACTCTGAAGTTGTTGATTGGAATGAATGTTTGAACTCTGTTACCGAGGGCTTCTTGAAACAAATCTTCCTTTTAAATTGTTTTACAGGCATTTTGGCTTTGAAGCTTTATTAGAAGCCATACCTTAGCTTTCCCAATCTATCTTTAAGAAGATCAAAGTACAGTCTATTTACAATGTTATGTAGTGTTTTAGAAACTTGTATCTTAGGTGTCATCAGAGACCTGTTGTTTTTGGTCCAATGATGGAAAACTCATTTGTGCTTGGATGGTTCTGGTTTTTATCTAATACAAGTGTTGTGCATTGTGTTAGATAATGCTCACACATTTCATTGGTGGTCAGGTGCTGTGTGAAAAGCTTTTGATGAATTCGTTTACCATGACTGTACATGATCTTGGCATAGCTATGAGATCTGAGTGCTATTTTCTGTTGCAGTTGGGGGGTAGAAATTCTGCTTCAGTCAAAATTTTAATAATATTATAAATTTATATAATAAAATATTAATATAATTAATCATATTTATTATTTTATTAACTGATATTAAATTTATATATTGTATGTAGTCAAATCTTTATAACTGATAAGGTTAATTTAGTGGTTTAACATTTTAATTTTATATAATTAATTCCGGGTTCGAATCCCATTAATGCCCTTTTATTCTCTATAATTTTCACCAACAAAGTAACCCTTTAAAAAATAAGTTATTATCTCATGTCATATAATTGAAGTTAGCCGGGTGGTTGAGATTTTAGCCCTTCATGCTCTTGGGCGTAGGATTAGGTCCCACTACTTGCAATTTGTCTCCTATTTTACTTATTTTATCAAATGGTGATGGTGACTCACCATCTAATTCGTTGATTAATTTTATTTAATTAAATTAAAATTAAGATCAAAGTGATATAATAGGTAAATAACAGAGACCAAATATATAATTTTATAAATTTTTGTTAACTGCCACGTTATCCTCTATTAATTTTTTAAAGGCGGTAGTTAAAATAAGATCAATTTAAAAATTTGATAATTTAATTAATAAATTATCTAATTAGATGATCAAAATAAATACGCTAAAATAATTTAATAGTCACACGAATAGTTTATCTATAGTAAAATGATAAACCTACCAATAATAATAGCAACAGTCAATGGTGATGATGACTCACCATCTAATTGGTTTATTAATTTTATTTAATTAAAATAAAATTAATATTAAATTAATATAATAAATAAATAAAATAATTAATTTAAAATTTTAATAATTTAATTAATAAATTACCTAATTCAATAATTAAAATAAATATGTTCAAATAGTTTAATAGTCACGCGAGTAGTTTACCTATACTAAAATGATAAACCTACCAATAATAATAGCAACAGCGACTCTCTGAATTTGCTCCACCTCACGTGGGCAGTAAAAGCCGAACTGACAGCAGGAATAGTTAAAGCCCGGGCCTGCCTGCCTCCACCATTACCAAAGAACCAGACAAACATGGGTTTACTCTTATCGAAGCATAAAATTTTGTGACCATCAAATATTTTTCCATACCTATATATATATTTAAATATATTAAATACAAATTCATGTGTTAAAATCGTGGACATAATTAATGCTTGGATAAACTACTTTTTTGCCACTTAACTTTGTCCATGTTTCTCTTTTGGTCACTTAACTTTTTCAATTTCATCACTCAGTTTTGAATTTCACTCGTTTTGGTCATTCGACCATTAAGTGTCTAACGTCAACACCAAAACGATGCATTTTGGGCCTTTTTGTTTATCATATTTCCCTAAAAATTTAATCTTCTTCTTCTCTATGACCAAAATCCTTCTCCATTGCCATTTGATCGTTGTCGATGATTGTTTGTGACATAATTGGTTCTCTAATGTTCACCTTTCTTCTTCTCAGTTTAGTTTTCCTTGATATTCCCTCGAAATCGAAAAAACTCAAATCAAAGCTTTAGCTTATCTAGGTCTGATATGCAATCTTCACGTCTAATCAACTTGGAATCGAGATATATTGTTTTCTCATCCTCGTCCTCTCCACCGTTCAGATTTAGAAGAAAAGACCTCGACGCTGGTAAATTAGAGGAAGAATGAAAATCTGGATTTAATAGAAAAATTTCAGAGTCTTTTAATATAAATTTATCAAAAAAATAGCATTAAAGACTTAACAGTCATGTAGCCAAAACAAGCAAAATTCGAAAATTGATTGATGAAATTGAATTTTTTTAAAATTTAATTAACAAAACAGAAGCATGAACAAAGTTGAATGGCAAAAAACAGTTTACCCTTAATTCTTTCTCTTTCCTCGTTATTTTATTTTCCCCCAACATTGCCTTCTTTGATATTGTTCTAAAAACCGAATTCATCTCTTCGAATATTAACATGAAGAATTACGTGCAAATTATTATTTGGTGAATTGTTAGTAAAAATAATTTTATAAACATTTTTATATAATGATAATTGTTTAAAATATATTTAAAAATTTAAAAGAAGAATAAATAAAATATTTGTCATCATTTTAAAATTACTTTTTTATTGATAGTGCATCAAATAATAATAATAATTATATTTAATTTAATGAAAATTCAACTAGACATATACTTATCCTTAGATCTCAACTAGTTTTTATTTTTTATATATTAAAAATAAATTTATTATAGTGTACTTTTAATCAATTCCATTCAATTTATTACTCTACAAACCTAGCCTTTTTAGATATAAATATGATTTTTTGGCATTATTTTAAGAAATGAGAATTTCTTCGTTACTGCAATTTTCTACTCAAAATATTCAACGAGGCCTTTGGGTGGAACGAGAAGATAGAGGTTCCGGGGTTTAAAAAATTCCAGTTCTGTTGTAAATAAATTATGTGTGAATTTTATTCATATTTATTTTGACTTAAATCTCATTATATTTTTTTTTATACATGCTTAAATCTTAATATCTTGGGGGGGGGGGAGAGAGAGAGAGAGAGAGAGAAACACAAATATTTGTTTGAAGCAGTTGAAAATGAACTAGGAATTTTTAGAGAGTTACAACTTACGCTATAATTTTACCATTCTATTAGTTTATACTTTTATAATATTTGAACTTTGAAGGGACTAAATTGAAGTTTTATCATTTTTGACAGCCAAAATGCAATTTCGCCATTGCATTAACTTTAAAACTTACGACTTTAAAGGACTTAAACTGTAATTTTTTCATTTCACCATTATATTTGCTTATAAGTGGCTAAATTGCGTATATCATCACTGAACTTTATTCTTAAACTTATTTTGGTAAAGTTTCAAAACGTTCAATTTACTCACTAAAGTTTAGACATTGAACGTTTTTTGTCACTCCTCCGTTAATTATTAGACGACGTCCTTTTACCGAGGAACGAATTTTTTTTCCAAAATTCGAACGTGGAAAGCTTTATTGGCACGAGAGAAGTAATATATTGAGAAACGAGCTCTATCAGAAGGCAGAGGAGGGAGGTCAGCGAGAGAAAGAACGAATATTTTTTGCCCAATTTGTGGACTTTAAGGTATTTTCGGGGAAATAGAGCTCAGATTGGGACTCAAGGATCGAGACAAAGCAATTGGTAAAATTTGAGACTAAACAATCACTATCTAGTGCCGTCAGCAGTGGCGTCCAACGACGGTGAACGATGGACGGCGACCAAGTCATAATGCTACAAAAAAATTAATAGAAAAATGACAAAAAAACGTTAATGTCTAAACTTCAATGAGTAGATTGAACGTTTTAAAATTTCAATGACCAAAATAAATTTAAAAGTAAAATTCAGTGATAATTTACGTAATTTACTCGAACTTTATTTTGGTTCTGTACAGAATTACTATTTTGGTCTGTGTTTTGTATCGATTTATCGTGATTTGGTTGGAAGTTTGGCTTTCTTCTTGTTTATACCTTCTAAAACAAGCTTTTCTCATCAATTATATTATATTTTTATGATATTTTAAATAATTTTTCGTATCTCTCTAACGGTACCGTTTAACAGACAACATCATTTAAAAATATGCCATTGGTTTTTCCCTGCCTTTTGACTTTGACTTTAACTTCACCCACCAGATATAACAACAACAACAACAGAAAAAGAAAGTAGCCAATAAGTGAGAATAAGGAAAAGAAAATGGCCGACATGTGAAGTAGTAGAAGAAGAAGTTGTGAGAAAAATGGCGGAGCTAGGTTTTCAGGGCCAAAGCTCAGTGAGATCAAGTTACATTGCTCGAGATTCGAGCCCCGACTCTATCATATTCACTCGGGAATCCAACTTCAGCGTCTTCTCTTTGGCTTCCGCTAGTGTCCGACGCTCCTCGCGACCACGATTCTCTCGTTTCCGAACTCTCTCTAGTAACTTCTCCAATCTTTCAACGATTAGTTTTTATTTTATTTTTTCAATTTTAAAAGTGCAGTGCATAAGCAGAGGAAGCTATAACAGTGTTATATTGTGATTTGATCATGGTCGAATGTTGATCAATTTGCATGCCTTTTTCTTGTTGGATTAAATAGTTTTTACTTTGAAAATTGAAAAAAAACAGTAATGTTCGAAATGTGAATTATTTTGTAGCATTTGGCCGGAAGTGAAGGAGGAGATCAGAATGAGAGTTCGAGTGGACCAGATCCAGATCCAGATCCAAACAAAGCTATGAAGGTCCATAAGCACGGTCGTTTCTCCAGAAAAGGAGAAAAGGTGAAAGGTATTCGCAATATTTGCTTTAGTTATTACTTTTTAGCTTATTCTGAAAATGTTAAAATTGAAACTGCACCAAAGAAGAAGCGAAGAAAACGACACATATTTTCACTGTACCCACTTCCTTTATCCGTTTTAATAACACTCGGTTCAAAAAGCAGAAAACGATGCAGATCCTCTAGAAGACGATAACCAACTCATAGATTCAGCAAGAAACTCATTTTCTGTCGCTCTTAAAGGTGCCTTTTAGTTTCTTTTTGAAGTTGTTTCTTTAATTCTTTTAGATTTTCGTTCTTTCTTTTTAAAACAGTACTAATTGTGAATTTGTTTTTGCTGTTTCTTTTTCATTGTTTAGAGTGTCAGGATAGAAGGACCAGATCTGAAGCTTTGTTGAAGAATCATCATAGGCGAAGACAGCCTTCTTTAGATCTGAATAATGTCTCGGCTTCGTCTCCTCGGTTGGGGACTATGAAGAAAAGATTGGTCGCAACATGGAAATCAGGCTCAGTTCCTAGTCCTGGGACTCCCAATTACCATCATTCGGGTGCTGGAATGCAGAAGGGCTGGAGTTCTGAGCATGTGTCATTGCATAACAACGGTGGAATTAGGCAGGGGAATGCGTCAGCAGCTCTGCCTTTTAACAACGGAAGGACTTTGCCTTCAAAGTGGGAAGATGCTGAGAGGTGGATTTTTAGTCCTGTTTCTGGGGATGGTGGTGTGAAACAATCCATTGCTCCTCCACGAAGAAGACCAATATCAAAGAGTGGTCCACTTGGTCGTCCCAGCACTTATTATTCATTGTACTCGCCCGGGATGCACATGCTTGATGGGGGACATGCCGAGAATTTCCTGGCAGGTTCTCCTTTTTCAGCTGGTGTAATTGCAGCTAATGGTCTATCACTTCATTCTCGTAGTCACGGTGGAGGATTTGCTGCTCGGACTAAGCCTTGCATGGGCCGTTCTGTTAGCTTGCATGGATGCTCTGAAGTAGTCAATAGACCATCCTTGTCTTCTCAAGGTACGTCTTCTATCATAAACTCCAGGATTAGATGAATCATAAACTCATCATCTGATCTAAAACTTCAAATCCTTTTCATTAATGTTATTTCTCTACATTTGCCTAATTCATGAACTTGATGTTACATCCATGAAATATTAATATAGGCTATTTGCCAAAATCTAAACCTGTGTGTTCTATTGAGAGATGGATAGTTATTATTATGGTAATGGCCAAGACTATTGTACTTTCATTTACTCTAACATTCTGATTGCTTTTTCATGGAAGATGCCGATGAAAATCTTGATGCAGTCAAGGACGCGACCACTGATATTTCTTGTACTGTTTCAAGAAGAGATATGGCAACACAGATGAGTCCACAGGGTATCACCCACTCGTCTCCCAAAGAATCGCCTTCTTTCTCTCCCTCCAACTCTTCTGCTCTACCTATCATAGAACTGCAGAGCATCCATTCCTCTAAATCAGAAGTGAGAGATGTACAGGTAGATGAAAGAGTCACCATGGCTCTGTGGGAAAAGAAGCAGAGAGCTCGAAAGACTGCGAAGAGCTCAGAAATTGTTGATGACTGGAGAAAGAGAGCTGTTGAGAGTCGCATATCAATCTGGGATATGACAGAGACAGCAAAGAACATTTCCAAGTATGTCCACTTTACTACTACATCGCCTCTGCTTCTTTTGCTCGTTTGTGTCATCTTTCTAGGATTTAGATCAACAACTTTAGAATTGACTGCTTAAACTTAGCACAAGGCAAAAGCTGATTCAGGGTATAATATCAGAGAATATTGGGAAAAAGATCCAAATGTTTACAACAGAACTGATTTGATCGATATTCATACTTCAACTTCTTTCTTTTACCTTTGCAGGGGAAAAAGAGAAGAAACCAAAATCACTTTATGGGAAAACCTGCAGAAGGCTAAAGCTGATGCAGCCATAAGGAAACTAGAGGTTACTTCTCCATTCTCAATTGAAGTAAATGTAAAGGGATGTTTAAGTAAATTATCAACCTTGATACAGCAAAAATAAAAATCTCTCCAGCATTATGATTTTCATATTCCTCTCCTTTGTTGAAGTTGCCATGTAGCATCTTGATGAATTGAAATGGATAAAACTACTGAAAAAGAGACATGTATTTCAGATGAAGCTTATTATCTTCACCATTACTCATTACAATGTATTTCAGATGAAGCTGGAAAAGAAGAGAAGGTCGTCACTAGATAAGATAATGAATAAGCTGAGATCAGGTCAGAAGAGAGCCGAAGAAATGAGAAGCTTGATGTTAGCCAACCAGGCTCATCAAGTAACAAGGGCCTCGCATAAGGCTATATCATTGCGCAGAACCCGGCAGATGGGTTCATTGAGTGGTTGCTTCACCTGCCATGCATTCTAATGCCTCACTTAGCTATCATTTACCGGTCCAATCAGTCCTGAAATGACAGGTAACATCTGTTGGAGGTTTAACATGACATTCTGGAAAATAGGCTTGAACAATTGGTTCAGGATTTCACTTGTTTTACATTTTATTCACTGAATGTAGAACACGGAAACGTCTCCGATGTACGCCCAAAAGCTTATTTTCCTTGCTCAGTTAGTTTTATGCTTACATTATCCATCTTATCTCTTACCAGAGGGAGGATCAAAGGCCACCAGGGAAGATGAATATTGAACATACAGGAAGCAACTTTTATACTGATTTCCAATTAGGTGTCAACAGAGTTTTGCTTGAATGAAGCACCACTACCTCCAATCCTTCAAGGTCATAATCCTGGAACTTCAAAGTTTCCTGAATGTTTGACTAATAAAATCGTTTCCTGCTTGAATGTCTGTATGTATGTATGTATGTATGTAAACCAACCTTTCAAGTCTTTTTCTCACTATGACAGTTTGCCATGGAAATTGTAATATCATTCATCTTTGCTTTCCATATTTTTCTCACAAGTAGGTGCTAATAATGTTAAAATACTTCAATTCAATCCAGTAAGAAATAATGCATTAGTTACATCTTTGTCTATAAATATGCTATAGGATTAGGTACTGGTAATCAACATCCCCTCCCAATCAATAAATCTACTATCAGATATCTATTCTTATTTGTACATACATGTTCATGAATATATATCATTGTAGTGTGCCAATAATGAACTTTATGAGTATTGATTGAATTGTGTTTCAGTCCCTTTTAAGCTGGTCCGGGGGCAAGGTTCCCAATCGGGTAGAATTGACATAATCCGGAGGCATATGATTTGACATTCCAGGAAATGTAAATCCGGTTATCCTCGTAAGTCTCATAAGCCAGGTTTCCTTGTATGCTGGACCGTATTTGTAAGGCATAATGAAACTTCTAATGAACTCCCAAACTGCGTCCATCATCTTTGGTAATGTCAATATCCAAGGGTAGAAATTCTTATCTGGTTCCTCTGCCAAAACCTGCGACTCAAACATATAGTTCCGGAGTTGCAGAAGTAGAGAATTGACCCGAACGAAAACCCGGAGTTGTTTTCGAATTAGAAGTAGGAGACATACCTTCCCTTTATAATGGCTGCTGAAAAAGATGCAGGTTCCAAAATGCTTGAAAAAGAACATGCTGTCATCATAGGGGATCCTAGGCACGAGATCATTGTTGTAAACATACCTGTAATATTTCACGTCAAATTTGCTGAACTTCTTGTCCATAAACTCCCCAAACTTAGAGTCCCCAACCCTGGGCTGCCCAAAGGTGTAAACCGCTTCCAATGTCTCAAGCAACCATTCCTCCTCGTGTAACGCTAGCAGAGAAGCAAACAGTATTGCCAATGCCCCACCCGAGCTATGCCCTGTCAATATAAGCCTGGCTTCTCGGTTCACCTGCAGGACCTCCCTCCGCTTTCGTCGGAGAGTGTAGTAAGCGAATTGGCGGCGGTCGGTGGGTTGGTGGAGATCTTTGGGGAAACCCATGTTCTTTTGCAAGCCTAGAGCTTTCATAAAACCACTATGTGTCTTTCCCTTGTCCATGCCTTTAAGCTCGTACCAAGATAAATCGAAGTTGGCCCGCAAGTCATAGGGATTCAATGGTTCGGTGCCTCGGAATGCAACCACGATCAAGTTTGGGTTAGACTGTGTGTCTTGCATCATGAAGGCTTGGGTTGTGACACGGTTTTCGAAATCTGTAAAACAGATGATCAAATTAGGATTCAAAATAAAGCGATAGTGCAAAAGATAACGAAATCGTGTGTATATATATAACAATTGCATGTGGAGTTTAAACAGAAGCTTGCATCAAACGTACCGTTCCAGAATTCGGAGAACTTCAAGAATTTCATCTACAAAACAATGTTAAATTGTCATTTTTTTTTTCAATTTAAGAAAGTAAGAGGTGATCATCAAGTATTTAGTGTGATGTAAATGATATATTTTTTTTAGTATTTTTAATATGGTTTCACGATAATATTTATTATATTTTGACTTTTTATATTAGTTTATATAAAAGGTTTCACGATAGTATTTATTATATTTTTACTTTATATATTAGTTTATATAAAATTCACGCACATTTTGTGCACAAAACTGCTTGAATTCCATTTTTAGGGAGAATATCCTATTTTTCACAGAGATCACCCATTGTATAGATGATATTGTTATAAGGGACAACCATAAATCTTAAACATGAATTGTGAAATAAACATAAACAAAGTAAATTTTTTAATTTAAATTTATTTTAAAATGTATAGTTATTAATGCAAAAAATATTTTAACACTTAATAATATATGAAGTAAAAGTGGGCCATCGACCACAAATGTATAATTAAAACAATTTTTCGTTGTCAATACATAGTTGTGACGAAATTTAATATTATTATTGAGAGGGTCATTCAAAAAAAATTTAATTTTAAGGGTGCCAAACAATACATTTTATATTTTTGAAGAATTAAAGAGTAACTTCATCACATAATTTTTCAAATTTTATTATTTCTGTAAGGACAATAGGCTGAACATAATGGTGACCCGTTGGGTTATAGCCCCCAAAATTTTGTAAAATTAGATTTTTAGTCCTTTAAGTTTTTAAAATATTTCTTGGTCCCCACAAATTTTTTAAAAATTTATATTAAGTTTCAATATTTTTGAATGTTTTTAATTAAATTCTTCCTATAATTTTTAAAAGTTCTCACTATGTCTCTCAAATTTTCAAAAATTTTAGTTAGACCCCAAAATTTTGAAAATTTATAAATAAAACCTTCAATTTTTTAAATTCAGTTTATATGTTGGCCCCACAAATTCTTTCATCAAGTTCCGCCACTGGTAAAGACATAACCACCAATCGTTTAACTCCGTCGTTGATACATAGTGTGTATATATTGACAAATTCTAATTCTAATCCTAATCTTACCTAGATGAGGGGAAAAGGAGACTCTAGGGGAAGGAATGAGGGTGCTCCTAGTGGGTCTAGAACCCATGACTTAAGGAAATTTGAGAGAACAAAGATGAGCAGCTTGACCAACTGGTGACCAACCAGCTAAATGTGGTTGCTCAATATATTTTTATATATTAAAATTTCATTTAATCTTCTTCCAAAATATTGCTACATCCTAAATCATTGATGATTGCCTAAAATGCAAATACTATATATACGTGTGTATATAAAAGAAAGGCATAAAGCCAAAAAATGCCCCTAACGTTTGATTGAATAGTCATTTTGGCCCTTATTTTTTTTGAACCAATTTAACCATCAACGTTTCATTTTGGGTCAAAATGACCCCTTTGCGGATAAAAACTGTTAGTCCACAGACGATAAACAACTTGAAATGACTTAAACAGAATGACACGTCAAAAGAAAAAAATATTTTACATTTTACACAA
The DNA here is from genome assembly GCA_019671005.1 of Hibiscus mutabilis. Classification (NCBI taxonomy): domain Eukaryota; kingdom Viridiplantae; phylum Streptophyta; class Magnoliopsida; order Malvales; family Malvaceae; genus Hibiscus; species Hibiscus mutabilis. The sequence continues at coordinate 42,131,470 of CM033732.1, forward strand.
TTTTATAAAAATATTTTTTGACGGATGTGTCATTATATAAAGTCAGCATATTTGTCTGTATGTTAGTGCTATCGCAGTGTGCATTGTCATGTAGGTTTGTCACGTCATTTTGAGCTTTTTATCATCAATTGACTAACAGTTTTCATCTGTAGAGGGGCCATTTTGACCCAAAATAAAACGTTAAAGGTTAAACTGGTTCAAAAAAAGAATATGAGCCAAAATGACTATTCAGTCAAACTTTAAAGGTATTTTTTTGGCATTATGTCTAAAAGAAAATACCTTCCAATGTTCTATGACTATGGTTTTAATGCGGGTTTCCTTGTCGTACGACGACTTGGCAGCCATTATGCATAGCGACGCTTTATATTTGCTGTCACCAGGTTTAATGTTGTTGTCCAATTCAACGCGAGATTCGATAAATGACGTCATCGATTTGAACTTGGCCGATGATTTATCAGGCCATACTAGTTTCCCTGCACCATTAAACCTCGTCTTGGTCAATTACGATAAGCATCAAGGAATCATAAAATAACGATCATAATATCGTGTTACGAAAGAAGTTCGAAACCTGTCATAAGTTTGAACGGAAAGCCGAATAAACCACCGTTCCACGATAATAGATTTAGAAACATGTTGATCGCATTCCTCCCGAGTAGTAAAGGTACTCTCATCAGAAAGAGGAGTTTTTGAACGAGAACCGAGAGGAAGATGATCCATCGACGAACAAACCCTAGATTATACTGCCGTGGACAGTCAATGAAGTTTCTTCGTCCCAATTTAGAGGAAAACAGTAGGCCACAAAGATCAAAGAAACTTGCATCTTCCGGGCGGACGATAAAACAATCGTCGTAAAAACGATTATCGTCAACGGACATTGTAAAATGAAGATGACAGAGAGTTGTTTTCTCAACGTATATCGAATCTGAATATTGAACTTGCAGGAACTAGCCAGGGGCTGTTGATATTTATAATGGGGTTAACCATGAAGATTGAGAGACGTTTAGTACAAGGAAAAGATAACACTATATGAAATATAGAACTGAAAATGGAAATGCTTAATTAGGTTAAACAATTCTAGTCTTTTCAAATGGTTAGTGCATATACGTCGATAAGTTCATTTTTTAGTTGGATCCTATGTTTAGAAAGTCGAGCAAGAGATTGAATTGATAAAGTTTTCAGTTTTCAATTTTGATGGTCGAAGTTGATTTTTCTTATTAAGAGGAGAGAAGAGAGATTTTCTAGAATTGAATATAAGATGTGATGTTAATTTAGATTTATTTGAATAAATAACTTTTATTATTTTACCACAAATTGGATTGACAATCGATTATAAATTTAGGGAAAATTTTTACATGTAGTGGCGGTGGAAAATTTGTTTTTCAAATGCGGGTTCAATTTAAGATTTAGGGTTTAGGTTTTAGTGGTTTAGGTCATATGATTTAGAATTTATGGTTTAATTTAAGTTTTAGAGGTAAGGGCTTATGGTTTTAGATTTAAATTGTAGGAATAGAGTTTAAAATTTTAATTTTTATAGTGATATGTCATGCTTGTGGATTTTTTTAGCAACTGACCATACAATGTGAAAGTAAATTAAATATAGGTATAAAGATCAATTTAGCCATCGGTGAAAAAAACAATTAAATTCTCATAATTTTTTTTACTCAATTTAGCCCTAGTCAAAACACACCCAATTTGTCCTCATTAACAAAAAAAAAAAAACAAAAAACAAATTTGGCCTTTCTGTAACAATCGACCAATTTTGAACATTAACTCATTAACAACCAATAAAAAATGATGATGACATGTGGCACGCTCTAAACGTACTACATTCCAAAGTCTTAAAACATAAAAAGTTTGAAATATCTTTCTATATATAATTATAAAATAATATTAAAAATTTAACGTCAACTAGCAAACATCTAATAAAATAATAACAAGTGACGAACATTAAAAGTGTCACATCATAAAATTGTATAATTTTTTAAAAAATTGTTTGAAATAAAAAAAATTGTTCAAAGAATTGCCAAATAATGATATATTAATATGTTACGGTACAATCTTGATCATACTTTTGCCATGGACCCTATAGAATGCAAAGATTTACGAGCTTGTATGGATCTTTGCTCGTTGAATAATTGGTGGCACAAAGGTGTTCATAAGCAAGAAGTTGGCCATTCCTCCAATCCCTTCCATTGGCCATAGATATTACATGATGATGATAAATGTGAAAATGAAGTGATGGATTAGACTTTTGCTGGGAAGTTTAGTCTAAACTTCCAAGGGTTGTGATAGTTAGTCTTCAGTCCTAAGATTTAATAATTTTAATATTTTTAGAATGGTTTTAGAAATCTTCAATATTTGTTTTAAATTTTTATAATACTTTTATATTTTTAGAATAATTTTAATATATTTTGAATTTCTTTAAATTTGTATAATATTTATATATATTTTTAAAGAATTTTCAATGTATTTTTTTTACTATTTTTTAGATTTTTTTAATTTTCATAATTTTGTGACGTGACACTTTTAGGATGTGTCATGTGTTATTGTTTGATTGGTTCTCACTAATTTAATTATCAAAATTAGCCATTTGTTATAAAATGGCTAAATTAGATTTGTTTTAGGTTAATAAGGACTAAATTAAGTACAAAAACTTCATGATGACTTAATTAATTTTTAATTTTTTACTAGAGGGCTAAATTGACCCTTGTATCTTAAATATAAATCATTATGTTTCTTATATACAAACTTTTAGGTTGTGCAAAGTTTCCTATTTATTGAATCATTAATTCCTAAGCTATACACACTTTTCTATTTACTGAATCATTAAATAAGAATTTTGAGCGGTTAGTTCAAGAACTATACAACTCTATTAAAAAAAAAAAACTATACAACTATTATCTAAGTCTTTTTTTTTTAGATTTTTTTTCTCTTTCTAGTTTTTTATTGTCTTTGACCTAACAATTATCACTCGTATACAAATTTTTAATATTTGTTATCAGGAACATACTCTTAAAATTTAATTTAATTTCAAGTACTTGTTATTAAAGATCAATTTTCTTCTAATACTTGTTATTAGAGGCATAATTTTTAGGTTTGCTTTAGGCCACCAAAATCTCAAAAACGGGTTTGGATTAATCTTCTTTAAATTTTTAGGCTTTTCTTTGTTAAGATTATTATTTTGTTGCATTTCCTTTTTATTTGTTCAATAAAATCATAGGTTGCTTTTTTTGTTTAACAACCGATCTAACCCACTGATTGACTAATCCAGATCAGGTACCACAGAGACTCGTTATAGGGCGAGCCTCCCTACTCAATTTGCTCCATTCAAAACGCCTAGATTCAAATCTCTGACCTTGCTTAAGGGATCTAGTACTTCATCTCACTAGATCAACTGGTTGTTGGTAATAAGTTGTTATTAATCAATGAAAAATTGAGATCCAACTTAGATATAAATCCTTATATTTTTACATTAAATATATAATTTTTTTAACAAAAAACATATTCTTGATTTTGGTTAACTTGGGTGAGAATAATTCAAAATTTCATATAAAAGTTTAAATAATAAAATATTAAATTCGGTTCTATTTTTTATGGAATTAAAATACCCCATATTTATTTTATGATCCATGAAAGTTAAATTGAGTTTTTTTATTGTTTCTCTTAACAATTCCTTTTTTTAATGTTCGAACATGTTAAAAAGTACAAAATCGATTCAATTTTTACTGATATTTTATTGGTTTGATGCATTTCTTTTAAAACCGTGCATGAGACATTCATCTCGGGCTCCTAAGTGATAAAAGTAAAGAAAAACTTATTTTTTTATTACTTTCCTCGCATATGTATAAGATCAAACCCATTCGATTTCTAAAACGGATTACTAATCCTTAACTTTTCGAGGAATCCTTCATCAGTGGTTATAAATAACTGATTTTTCTCAATATTTTCGACCCTAGTTCCGTAGGAGCAAGTCAGAAAGATTGAGAAATAGAACCATCTGATTTGATTCGTTCTCAATAGCCATGAGATGATCATCATAGGGTGATCCTTTTGTCGACAGATGCTCCTATTACACTCGTAGCCTCTGAAGGACGAGAACCAATTATGTAGCATCTACATCGAGAATTTAAGTATTGTATACGTCATTAGTCTGATCTTTTTGTAGGAACTACCCGTAATAACGAACTTACAAAATGGATCTGTTTATCATAAAGAGAATCGTTGTTTATGCATATTATCGGACAAACATGCCACAATTCAACCAATTATTGATCTAGTTCCTGTTCACCGATTTATTTATTAACAAATTTAATCAAAAAGCTTAAACAAAACTTTATTTTTCTTTTAGGGTTAACCATTTCAGGTGTGCTAATCTCGTATTTAGTGTTCTACATAAGATTTTATTTGTTTATCTAACCACGTGCATTACGAAAGCATGAATATTTGATAAATAATATTAATTAAATAAAGTACTTTAGCATACTTGTTACAATTAATTGACCTATTCATGAGTTTTTTTTGGTACTTTTCCATGTATTTATCAACATCGGGGGCATAATCTATTTAAGGAGGCTAGAATTTATACTTGTAAATGAAAATGAAAAGGCATAATGCCAGAAAATGTCCTTAACGTTTGACTGAATAGTCGCTTTGGCCCATATTCATTTTTTGAGCAATTTAACCCCAATATTTTATTTTGGATCAAAATGGCCTTTCTGCTGATGAAAACTGTTAGTCAACTGATGATAAACAACTTGTGTCATTCTGTAAAGTTAATATATTTGTCTATATGACACTGTTATCGCGGCGTGCACTTCCATGTAAGTTTGTCACGTTATTTTAAGCCATTTAACGTCAGTTGACTAACAATTTTCATCCGTAGAAATTTTGACTCAAAATGAAATATCGAGGGTTAAATTACTTCAAAAAAAGAATATGAGATAAAATGACTATTCAGTCAAACGTTAGGGGCATTTTTTTGACATTATGCCAAATGAAAATTACCAATGGGTTAGTCCAAGTGGTAAACAGTTTGATATCGCTTAAGCAGGTCTCGAGTTCGAAGCTTGTGTATGCAAAAAATTCTCGCTGGGAGACTCACCCACCAAAACCAGATGTGCAACGCAAGTCAATCTAAATTATTCTAGACAAAGTCCTCAAGAACCGAGAGAGAAAAAAAATGAAAGTTGTATAGAATAATAATGGGTAAAAATAGTAATGAAGTTTGGTTGGATCCAGTGCGGTAAAGACACTATCCCACTTATAATCCTGAGATTTCTGCTCTGAATAAGAACCCAGGATTAGAGGCAATTTTTAGTAACAAAAATTGCTTAATTAACAACATTTTATTTAGAGTTGGAGTTTGCCTACCTTTCCACTATAAAAACATGCACTTAAAAGCTACACGATTTCTCATATAAGAATTCTATTTAATTATGATCTGTGTCAAAATATTACCGTAGACTATTACCATTCCCCACAAGTTAATTAAATGTATAAATTAAAATATTTTTGTTAATTTTGTTTTAGTTTCTAACATTTTTCTTTTAAATAATTAAAACAGTAAATGTGATTTTCTAAATATTTTAAATGTAAATTTTTTTAAAACTTAAGCTATATAAGAATCTCAGGGAAATATTTTTGTATAGCATAGGGGCTATTCTATAACACTTTGTTGGTAGGATGGTTTAGAGTAAACGCCATGTACATATATGTATCACTAATTATATGTACTGATATGCACCATTAATATTTTAATAACTTTTAAAATCATAGAGACCTAAAGGGTGATTATTCTTTTTAAGAATAAAATATGTTAAAATACTTTTTGTGCGATTTTTTATTTTTAATTAAAAGATAATAAAGTTTAGGTCCCTATGATTTTAAAAATTATTAAAATAATTAATGGTTCATATCGATACATATAATTAGTGGTACATACCAGTACATGATGTTACTCTAGAAATTTTCCTTGTTGATATTTGTTGGACTGTAACAATATTCTGCTTTTTTTGGATGATAAAATTACACATTTGTCCAAAATGATATATAAGAATTAAAAAATAAAAATTTAAGGGAAATATTTTTATGAAAATTGTAGCGACCCTTTTTTTCTTTGAAAAATTGCGACCGAGTCGCTAAAAAGGAACCTAATCCAGTCTTCCTTTCGCATTTTGAGAAAATGTTTGAAAAAAGTGGGGAGTTCTTTTAAAAAATTCGTGTTTTTTGAAAATAAAGATTTGGAGTAGCCACCGGCCACTTAGGTAGCCCGGACACCATAAAACCAGATATTCATTTGAAAACGGATTTGGGAGTTGGTTACATGTGGGGAAGGATTGACACCCCCACCACGCCCGGAAATCGGTACCAAAACATATGTTGCTTTTATGGAAATTGTTGAAATTTAAATTGAATTTAGTTAAATGTTCTTGATTAGATATGGACTTTAATTAAACGGGCTTTTGTCAAATTGGTGGGGTTGAATTAATTAAACGTTTAATTAATAAGGGCGACGGTACATCGGACCATCGATTAAACCGACATCGAATAAGCCTGACTGTCGTGTTAATTTATGGTTCAAATTTCGTACATCACCTTTATGCATGATGCAAGCATTTAAATATGATGTTATGACTTATCAACTTTTAATTCAAATTAAGGTTTACCTTCGAACAGTAAGAATTAATTTGAATATTTGGTCAACATCCATTGAGCCATGACTGTTACGACACAAATATCGGAATTAATAAATACATTATTTTTATAATTTGAAGTCAATTAATTAGTAACATGTCCAATTAAAATATTTAAAACCATATGAATGACAAGTAAAATGCATGACAAGGAAAAGCATAAAATAAAATCTAGGCCCACTAAAGTCCTAACCTAAAAAGGCCCAAATTATAGAAAGTCAATTACTTACCTAATTAATAACTAGGTTAGTCTAATATTTATCCTAAATTAATTAAATCCTAAAATCTAGAAAACCCTAACATTTTATGGATTACCTTGAATCAAAATAATTAATTTGATTAATTTTAAACTAGCATCCCATTAAGCCAATGATACTATTTAAAATGAATTGAATTAACAATTATGATTTCAATTAAACGTCCATCTAAGTCCGATGCCAATTTTATCCTAAAAAATAATTAAGAGACGATAAATTAATTTAGTACATTTAACTTTTATCCCAATGAGCTAAGGACAAATTTAAATTAATTAAATTAATTCAAACCCTAAATCTAACTAAAGTCTTCAACTAATCTAATCCTAAATTTAATTTAATTAATTTAAAACTTACACCCCAATAAACCAAGGGCATAATTTAAATTAATTAAATTAAATTGTGTACCTTAAACTATTCTAAAGAGGCCCAATTTACAAATAAAACAAAAAGGGAAAAAACATGCATACACCGGATATAAGCATACTAACAATAAATAGGGATAAAATTAAAAAAATATAAATTAAAAACCGAAAATAAATATGCAAAGCAAAGAACTAAATCTAAACAAAATCAAGACAACATGGACTAAAAGGATATTTTAGCACTGCAAAAGGACAAAAATTGAAACAAAAATGAAATTCTATGGACCAAATAGAGTATTAATCCCTTTTAAAATCGAATTAATTGAAATAAAAGACGAGATTGAAAACATTTCAAAAACACCAGGACCGGGGAGGGAATTTAAAAATACAAAATGGCTTAAAAGAGGTTTTGAAAATGCGAAAGAACTGGAAAAGAATAAAACCCATTTAAAATTTTGAACTGGCCTGAAATGTGGGTGAAATTACAATTTAGGAAAAAAAATTTGGGACCAGGGGCGTTATTTCAAAAAGCAGAAACCCTTCCGCGTGTAATAACAATAACGCAAAAGGGTTTATTTTGTGATAAAACCATTTTTAAAACGGGTTACTACGAAGGACATATTTAGGGCAAAAAAATTGAACCTTTAGCTTTATAAAAAGAACCTTCCTTTCTTTAGCAAAAAACTTCTGTAAATTCGGATGAACACCGCTATGGTGTTCATCTTCAAAACCTAGACAATGCCGGGTTTTCTACATTCCAGCAAAAGACCGTCGCACCGACTGCCACCGACCGCCATACATCAGTGCCAGAAAACTTCCAACAACCACCAAAAGCTTTCTCTCCCCCCTTTAAACCTAGATTCGAACCCATATTTTTAAAAACAAAACTTATTTTTCTTAGATCTACAAAAAACCAAGCCAAAACCCATTTTTAAACTTTGGTTTTAACCCCCAAAAGAAAGAAACCCGGGTTCCCCATCGGTTCACCACGAAAGTCCGAAGGCCTTGGCTTATTACCACGCGAGGAGGGTTCTAACGGCGGCGGCCACGCTTCGAAGGTAAAAAAATCCCACTTATCTTTTTTTTTATTTCATATGCATACAACTGAAGGAAAAAAGTATACCTCAAAAAGATTTTTTTTCTTTCTATTGCTTCTCTGAAAGTTTTTCTAAATTTCCCCTGATTCGCCTTTACAGTTCGGGCTTTTCTTATATAGCCTTTCGAGTTTACATAAAAAAGAAAATGAAAATTCATCCCTAAATCCCTATTGGTTGTCGTTTACAAATTGGAAGTATTCATGTGCATCTTTGAAATTGTTGGCTCTGAGATATGCTAGCATGTTGGGTGTTGTTGCATGTACTAAATGTTGCTCTTTTTTGTTTTTGGCTATTGTGTGTGAGGGCTAAGCACTAAAGGGGATCAGAATGGTCGCGCATGAGAGCCAGACACGCGCGAGGTGCCAGTCGAACAGCCGCTCGTAAGCGCATGAGGCGAGCCGGAGAGCCGCGCGTGGGCACGTGAGGATTTTGAAACATTCTCCATGTTGATCGGGGTCGTTCGATGATGCCCGTGATCTAAGGGCCACGATGGTGCGACGCCATATCTTGTAAGGGTGCGACTAGGGCTCCATGCCTTTCAGATGATCTAGACTGTTAGATTTAAAATAGATCTGACAACTGTTAGTTGGCTGCGCAAAAACATAAGAGGGATTATGGCTTCATTATGTAATTAGGGTTTTAGTGGTCTGGGCGCCTTAACGGGCCAAATGTAATATTTTTTGGATTTAAACATGTAAATCGACTTTTAATTTAATACTTGGGTTTTTATTTAAATTATCCATTAGTTTTTTCCTTTTTAGTCTTTGTTTAATAATAATTGTAATAATAAAAATAATAATATATAATACTAATAATAGTTAATAATATAATATTCTTTATAATAACGAGAATAATAATAGTAGATAATAATATTTTTTTCTTTTTTCCAACATATAACATATAATATACTATTAATTATAATAACTAATAATAGTACTACTTTGAGGCTTTTAAACGAATAATAATAAGATTATAATAGCATATAATAACAATATTTACGAAAGCCTATTATTATAAAATTTGACACAAATATAAAACATGTTAATACCCCGGATAAAATTAGTGATTACAGCTGCTTCTCTTTGCTTATCCTTGTAGAACAAGAATAAAGCAAAGACAATAAGCACTAATTTTATCCGATTCCCTATTTGAAGATTTCTAACTGCGAGTTCCTCCTATATAGAACCGTTCACCCTTCCTCTTTGTGAAATCCCAGAACATCAAATTCTTCCCACGTAAGGCCTGAAGAAAAAAAGCTATCAAAATGATGCCCCGATCTTTGATCGCCTTGGCATGGGGTGGTACCTCGCCTTGAGGCTATCGTAAGATTTTCACCGACTTCTTGGAGGCTGAAAACCCTAACATGATGTCCCGATTTCTGGTTGTTTGAACACCAAAAGGTATCTCGCTTAGAGATTGTCGGAATGCCTCAAATTTTTTTCGTCTTGGCATGGGATGGTATCTCACCCTGAGGTTACCAAACAATTTCACCGTATTCCTGAAGGCTGAAAACCTCAATATGATGTCCCAAGTTCTGTTCGTTTGAACACCGAAAGGTATCTCGCTTAGAGACTGTCGGAACGCCCCAATTTCTGTTCGTCTTGGCATAAGATATTTGTCACTCCCAAATAGCTGGAGATTGGAAAACCTTTAAAAGTCATAATTGTGCAAGTTAACGAATTCTTGACTCTTTGTTGATATTTACTCCTCTTCTCGGGAAGTACAAGATCTAATCTTCAAATACCTGTAAAAGAGATAAAATGCTTTTATGATGTAAGTTAGCATGCTCATATCTTAAGGGTTTCTAACTATTTATGATGCTTGATAACTACAAGCTAGACTCCGTCCGGATGCCTTCCTCTTCGACTTCTTGTTTCGATTTTTTTTTTGCTTTTTTCTTCATATTTGCACATTTGTTATCTCACCCTGTGTTAGGATTCAGACCCTTTTCAACCTTCTCCATTAGAATCTCTAAAACTATGCTCTAAAGCGCCCTTTCAGGTTTTCATTTTAGATTTACTTTTCTCAAAGTGCTATTTTTCAATTTTTCACTTTGATTTTTTCATTCCCTTTTTTCCTTTTCCTTTTTCTTTTTTTTCTTTTCTTTTTCCTTTTTTGATTTTTCTTTTTTCTTAAGCGCCCTTTCGTGTTTTTGGTTCTAGATCCTTCTTTGTTTTGAACTCAGAGGTAGACGACATTTGTCATCTTTTCTCGATAAATTCTGTTAACTTTGCTCCCAATGTCTTCTAAGCCTTGCTTTGGGCACACTCCTTTTAACGGAATCAATTTCTGTCTTTGGATAACCTGCACTTAATATAGTAAATCATAGTAATGTCAATAAATCCTTTTGTTTTTCAATAATCTATGTTAATCTACTTGCATGATGCTTATAAAATAAAAGAAATAATAGAATAATATTTCATTAATATTTGAAAAGACTTTGTAATGATTCAAAAGTCACAGCAAACATGAGAAAATGAAAAAAATAATATATGGTGCAACATCCCCGAACATCGACTGTATGAATGATGCAAGAGCCCATCGACCGTGGTAGATCTCTCACTCACCATCCTTGACTGAAACTTCCGATAACCAAGAGGGATTCCGCCATAGACCGAAGTAGAGCACCTCGGCTGAAATAGAGCCTATCAATCAGATGCCAAATCTCAAAGTTTATATGAACCATCATTTCTAGATTTTTAATTCATATTTTCCTTTGGTTTTAAAATGCCTATTTTTGGGTTTTCGTCTTAAACCCCATTTCTTTTTTCTTTTCTTTCTCTTTTTTCTTTTATACTCGAGTCGCTCTTTTGGGGTTTTCATCACAGGTATTTTTATTTTGCGAAGTGCCCTTTCGGGTTTTCACTGCGCTTTTTTTTCTTTTTTTCCTTCTTTAACTGTAATACCTTTTGACGGAGTATGAATTTATTGGATTACTCAACTCCTTCTCGTCTATCTTCGTCAAAATTAACGCTCCCTTAGAAAAGGCCTTTTTAACAACATAAGGCCCTTCCTAATTAGGCATCCACTTCCTTCGGAAGTCTCTTTGAATCGACAAGATCTTCTTAAGCACTAGATCCTCATCTTAAAATTATCGTGGGAAATTTTTTTTTATAAGCCCGTATCATCCTCTTTTGATACATTTGGCCATGACAGATGGCCCTTAACCATTTCTCTTCGATGAGATTCAATTAGTCAAACCTAGCTTGCATCCACTTGGCTTCTTCCAACTTCACCTTATTTAAAATTTGAAGTGATGGAATCTCCACCTCAATAGGTAATACCGCTTCCGTGCCATAGACCAAAGAATACGACATCGCTCCTGTGGATGTTCTCACATATGTTCAATAAGCGAACAGAGCAAAATGTAGCTTCTCATGCCAATCCTTAAAAGTGTACGTGGTCTTTGCTATGATTTTCTTAATATTCTTGTTTACCACTTCTACTGCCCCGTTCATCTTGGGATGATAAGTAGTAGAATTGTGGTGCACAATCTTGAATTGTTCATACACTTCGGTCATCATCTTGTTGTTCAAATTGGAAACATTGTCGGTAATGATTCTTTCTGTTAAACCATAGCGACAGATAATTTTTTTCCTCAAGAACTTGCAAATTGTTACCCTTGTGATGTTGGCATAAGAAGCAGCTTATGCCCACTTGGTGAAGTAATCAATAGCTACTAGGATGAAACAGTGCCCATTAGAAGCTTTAGGGGGTATTTGACCAATGACTTCTATGCCCCAAATAGCGAAAGGCCATGGTGAATTCATGGTGTGGAGTGGCACCGACAGAAAATTTAACTTATCATCATAAATTTGACATTTATGACATCTCTTTTCATATTCAATACAATCTCCTTCCATGGTTGACCAGAAGTAACCATATCTCATGATTTTTCTTGCCATTGAGAAACCATTGGCATGGGTCCCATACAAACCACGTGTACTTCAGCTAAAATATTTTTAGCCTATCGAGCGTTAACACATCTCAACAACATCTGGTCTTTACCCCTTCTGTACAAAATTTCTCCATCGAGGATATACCCTGAGGCCAACCTTCTAATGGTCCTTTTATCATTGTCGTTGGCCCCTTTTGGGTATTCCCAAAATTTGATGTACTGGAGGATGTAATAATACCATGGTTTGTTGTCCTTCTATTCTTTCAAATTATAGCAATAGGCCAGTACCTTAAAATTTTACATTTTAATTGGCTTTATTTCGACTTTCGGGCTTGCCTCAGACATGGCAGCCAATGTTGCTAGGGTGTCAGCCATCTGATTATCCTCCCTCAGTAAATATGCAAAAGTGATATTCTCAAAGTTTTTAACCAATTCTTGGACCAAATCGTAATACTTGATTAACTTCAAATCTCTTGTCTCCCATTCTTTTCGAAGCTGGTAGACTACCAAAGATGAATCTCTAAAGACTTAAAGCACCTTGATCTTTCTTTCGATGGCCGCACGGAGCCTTATAACACAAGCCTCATATTCGGCTATATTGTTGGTACAGAAGAATTCCAATCTACTTGTAAAAGAGTAGTAGACATTTTCGGGAGAAATTAACATTGCCCTTATTCCATAGCCCAGAGTATTAAACGCTCCATCAAAATACAACTTCCAAGATTAATTCTTCAAAGTAGGCTCTTCTCCAAACAGAATGCATACCAGGTCTTCATTTGAGAAACTAAAATCCAATGGCTCGTAGTCGTCTAAAGCGTGGCTTGCTAAGAAATTTACCACCACACTTCCCTTTATCGCTTTCTGGCTCACATAAGCGGTATCAAATTTTGACAATAGTATTTGCCAACGGGCTATTCTCCCGGTCAATGCTGGCACTTCTATCAAAATTTCAATGGATCTAACTGAGAAATAATGCAAGTGGTGTGATATAACATGTATTGCCCGAGTCGCTTGGTAGCCCATACTAGGGCACACCATAGCTTCTGGATCAATAGGTACCATGTTTCGCACTCGGTGAACTTCTTGCTCAAGTAATAAATGGCCCTTTCTTTCTTTCCCGACTCATCATGTTGCCCCAACACACAACCCATTGAATTCTTAAACAATTTTAAGTACAGAATTAGGGGTCTATCACGTACCTGTGCTACTAGGACTGGACATTAGTCAAGTACTTTTTGATATTCTCGAGTGCCTCTTGAAACTCTTCATCCCATACCCCAGATTATTTTTACAGAACAATTTAAAGATGGGATCACATTTATCGGTCAACTAGGAGATAAACCGAGATATGTAATTTAATCTTTCCAAGAATCCTCGAACTTCTTTTTGTGTTTAAGGTGGTGAGAGATCCTGAATTGCTTTCACCTTATCGGGGTCAATCTCAATTCCCTTTCGGCTAACCAAGAAACCTAAGAGTTTCCTGAACATAACTGCAATGGTACACTTGGCTGGGTTGAGCTTTAAGTGATACTTTCTCAACCTTTGGAACAACTTTCACAAATTTTGGATGTGTTCCTATTCTATCCGTGACTTAACTATCATATCATCCACGTACACCTCAATCTCTTTATGCATCGTGTCATGGAACAAGGTTACCATGGCTCTTTGATAAGTTGCCTCGATGTTCTTTAACCCGAAAGGCGTTACCTTATAACAAAATATGCCCATATGGTCACAAAAGTGGTTTTTTCCAGGTCTTCGGGATGCATTTTAATCTGATTGTACCCCGAAAAGCGATCCATGATTGAGAACCTAGAATTCCCTGCAATATTGTTAACTAGAGTGTGAATATGATGCAAAGGGAAATTGTCTTTGGGGTTTGCCTTGTTGAGGTATCTATAATCCACGCACATACGCACTTTCCCGTCCTTTTTTGGCACCGAGACTATATTGGCCACCCACTCCGGGTATTTAGTGACTTTCAAGAATTTGGATTCAAACTGCTTATTTACTTCTTCTTTGACCTTTATCAATATGTTCGTTCTTATTCTTCAGAGCTTTTGCTGGACGGGCTTGCATTTTGGCATTATAGGAAGCTTGTGCACCACAATATCCGTGTTTAAACCTGACATATCTTGGTATGTCCAAGCAAATACGTCTTTGAATTCTAGAAGCAGTTCCACCAAATATCATCTAACTGTTGATGATAGTCTAGCGCCGAATTTTATCTATTTCTTTTCCTCAACGGTTCCTAAGTTCAGGATTTCTAATTCTTTCTGATGTGTCAGGATTTGTTTCTCCTCACTTGCCATTATTCTCAATAATTCATCTAGGACCTCATATTCAACTTGATCATCTTCTCATCGATTTCTGCCAAGCACATAGGTTGTTCAAAATCTACCTCTGGAATAGATTCAGAAATATTCATACAGTTAATATTAAGGGGACTATACGAGTTTGAAGATATGTATTAGGAATAGAAATGGATAGTTTATAAAATGAATAAATAATAAACAAATAAACAATGAATGAAATGAATGTCATGTTTGCCATTTGAGAAATAAATATGGAAAACATCATTTTCATTGAAAGCAAATAAAAGTTGACATAGCCACCATTTACAAAGGATCCCTATTGCTCCCGGGAAAGAGCAATAGGGTTTTTCTGAGCATTACTTTGATTCGAACCTAAAAACTACAAGCATGTCCACACAGGTCCAATTGTTGAGCTTTTCCCCTGGGAAGCATGGGCGGATGTTGGTCAAAGGCTGTATCGTCCTCGAAGATTGCGTTAACATTTATCACTTCTGGAGCTTCACAGATTAGCTCTTCATTAAGGAACTTTTTATTCTCTTGATTCACTTATCACACCTTCTGTTCGGGGTTCACTATCTTGCTGAATACAAAAACACTCTTAATGTTGGCATAAGTCATGGGCCCCATAGAATATCTTCACCTCTAAACTGAGCCTTTCTTTGTTATTCCCTCTTTTTCCACTCTTGTTTTCTTTGTAGGAAATTGGGCTTATAACCTAGCACGAAACGACCATTATAGTTGATGACACCTTTATCCCAATAACATCCTTGCAAATTTCTTCCCAAGCCTTTTTCTTTCTTTGCTCCTCTTCCCAAAGTCTCTGACACCACCATCTTAGTACAATTTGATATCCTAAGGCATAGAATCCTCTTCCCTTCGGTAACAAAAATGGCATTGACAAACTCTAGAGCCCTAAAGGCACATTCCACTGCCTCTTCATCGGTTTGAATATATGGTGTATCAGAAGTCACCGAAGCAATAATGCCTTGTTTGGCATTAACCGTCACTAGCTTCCTTTCAATAACAAACTTCAATTTATGATATAGAGATGATGGAACAACATCGACAGAATGTATCCACGGGCTTCCCAACAGACAGTTATATGATGGCCGGATATCTATAACCACAAAGTTGACAGTTCATTCGGGCCAATAAACATGGGTACTTCAATTTTCCCGACCATATCTTGTTTGGTCCCATCAAATGCTCGTACTATATTCTAACAAGGTTTCATATGCGAGCTGTCAATAGACAGACATTGCAAAGTAGCCAAAGGCATGAAATTCAAGGCGGAGCCATTATCGATGAGCACTCCCGGTAGCACAAACCCTTTGCAATGGGTGGTGATGTTTAGAGCCTTGGTTAACCCCATACCTCCCTCCGATATCTCATTATCACTGAAGGTAATGTAATTGTCGGTAGTGATATGGTCGATTATTCGGTCTAACTTGCCGATTGAGATATCACTTGAAATAAAAGTTATATTTAAAACCTTCAATAGTGCTTCAAGGTGCTTTTCTAAACTTAATAGGAGACTAAGCACTAAAATTTAGGATGGCTGTTTTCTGAGTTGTTCCACCACATTGTACTCACTGTGCCTCAAAAATCTCAAAATCTCTTGAGCTTAAGCCTTATTTATCGGCTCATTGATTTTCGAAGGTGGATCATCTCCAAATATCTTTTTGAGTTCTAACTCAGTTACTTTGCCCTTACCCTTTGGCTCCTCTACTGTCTTTGGAGTTTCTGGAGAGTAACACCGACCACTCATTATAAAGTGCCCAACATCGTTTACCCCTTCAAGATTGGGTCTCATCGGCTCTTTCCCTTGAACGGGCTTTCCTTCTTCAGGCGACCTTCAATTTTTCTATGAATTGGGTCACCCCGATATTGAAACATTAGCAGTGTAATTTTACAGGACCATACGAGTATCCCTGAAAAGAAAAGATATTGGGGCAAAAATTATGTTTTTGGGGGCCACCTTAGGGCTTTCTTCTTGGGGTATGTTCTCTTCACTTGGTTTGAAACCAAATACGAAAGGTCTTCTAACACTATACTTGGCATTTGGACTGTTTGATGACAAACTTTTGATTCATTCTTTCCCTTTTCCTTCTTGAATAACTTGATCTCTTTGTTATCCATCAATTTCAGAACCACCTGATGGAACTCTTTTCATTCTTGAATCTCATGATCCTTTGACTAGTAATACTCACAGTATGGGCCACAACCCTTTTTCACTATCACCATCCCCCGTTCAATGAGGCGAGCCATGCACAATTGCTGAAAAACCACATCAAGGGAGACTTTACTTTTCATACATGCGCCTTAGCTGTAACACCCCAATCCCGTCCCAGATCTGGAGTGTTACGTTTGGGTCACCCAAAATCGACTCATTAAAATTTCTCAATTTAAAATCGCAAGTTGACCATTCTCAAAACAATCCATTACCATAGAATCCATATAAATAATAAGATTAAAAGGGTTTACAAAATTTAGTTCCAATTAAAATACACCGTTTGACCAAATAACAACAAATCAAAATAAAATACAGACTCGACTGTGGTAAGGTCCTATGAATACAATCAGTCCAAACTAAACATCAAGTACTGTACTTTGAAATTGGATCGGTGTTGGGAAATCCTCCTCGATGTGCTTCTCTAAAGCAACCTGTCAAGCTACGCACGGAAAAACCACCATTCTGCACGCTGAGCTAACAAAGCTCAATGGTACATTTCTACTCTACCGCAATTCATGAATATCATAAAACAAGCATGCATAATAATATAATTAAGAGTACACAGAAAGGCTTCTCAACATCTATGAATTATCTTCTACCCTATCCTAGCTAGAGCTTACAACTGTCTCAAGATACCACTATTATGTAAGAAGTTTACCAAGTCATCCCGGGCTTACCATACTCGAGGCCACTCCATCCGTCGAGTTACATCCCATACCCTGATCACATAGCCCAAGGGTTATCCAGCCCATACTCGAGATCACACGGCCCATCGAGTTACTTGAGCTCACACAGCCCGTCGAGTAACAACCCTACCCTGATCACATAGCCCAAGGGTAAAATAGCCAACATCTATCATCCATACAACAACGTAAATAACATACATTCCCTAATGGCCAATGAAGCCCTACTCTTTTCCTGTGCTCACAAAGTCATCGGGTTACCCGTGATCACATAGTTGTCGGGTTAGGATCATATCCAGATCACTATATCCACAGATACGTCCTAGACATACTTGGATCACAATAGCCACAAGCAGTCTTTTCCTGAGGTCATATAGCCAATCAGGTTACTCGAGATCACATAGCCCTTCGAGTTACTCGAGCTCACATAGCCCCCGAGTTGTATTTCTATATCTTGATCACATAGCCCAAGGATAGGTTTTTTTTGACTGCATCCAGATCACATAGCCCGGAGTACCCATCCCCTTATTTAAGTGCCCTTGCACTGACTCCAGGACATCTGGATTCCTAACCAAGATACATACGTTAACACATGCTCCCCCGAGCATCAATATATCTCACTGAGAGATAAAAGGCATCCAACCAACCATTACCAATGCCCCAAGGCATGACTCATTTGTTACACTAATTAATATATGTCTTTAGGATTCATTTACGCTTTTCTAGTTAGGTTATCTTATTATTCATGGAAACCAGCCTATATGGGCGTCTCTTCAGCACATAGCAAGGGCCTCGATCTTCCACGTAGCATTAACCGATCTACCACGGATATCTATGGGTGATTAAACAAGCGATCTACTTAATAATTTCCAAGCCATTAGCCATTTATTTCACGTACGGGGTTTAACTCTACCTTTATCAGATTTAGGTTTCATTTTACACCCTAACAGACCCCTAGGGCCCTTTACATCAAATTATAGAACCCCCGAACGCGAACTCAACTTTCTTGGGCAGATTGCCCAGCGACTATCGATACTCCAAGGTGAGTATCGGTACTGCCCTCTTGGTATCGATACTTCCCTATGAGTACCGATACGCTAATTAGATTCGAAGGAATTGGACGACTAGCCGTACCGATACGGTCTTACCCTGTATCAGTACTCAACATCGGTACGCGTATCGCCCCGAATCGATCCCAACCCATACTGGTACCCATATCCTAGTGTACCGATACATGAAAGCCTCTCCAAGCAATGGAACATTGGGTACCGATATGCCCCTAGCGTTACTGGAATTCATATTCGGCAAGAGGTATTGATACACGGGAAGACGTACCGGTACGCCTCTTACAATTCATCTTCCTCAATATAAAGGAGTACCGATACACAGCCACTCCGTACCCTTACCTCCATCCTATCCTTACCTCTATGGTTAAGTCCCAAATCGATCCTACAAGTTATTTAGAATATAATAGGTGGTTTTCTATCAATTTTACGCGTTATCAACATCTCATCTTTGATTTACCATTAATAGGGGTTTAAAGCTGTAAAGACTTATGTCACACGCACAAATCATAACACCAAGCAAGGCATACATTTTATGAGGCTCATGAAATGCATGAGTCAAAAATGTACTGACCTTAAGCAAGCAAAACCCGAAATGATGCTCCCACCAAGCTCTTACCACCACCCTTCTTGGTCCAAGCTTCCAAACTCAACCTCCACCAATTCCAAAGATGCTTAGCTCGAAACGGAGATCCTTTAATGCTGATAAACTCTTCCTTGATGACCAATCCAAGATTCACACTCCACCAAAACAAGTTTTCTCCTTTAACCTTGAGTTGGATGAGTGTTTTTGAAGAGAAAGAAATGAGGATAGTTGGGGGACAATGGGTGATCTTATTCCATTTTCCCCCTGCAACAAAATAAACAAGGCATCAACCTTTTCTCTCCCTTGAGGGGGTAATTACCCATTTGCCCTTCACTAAACATTCCTCATCCAAACACAAGCCCAACACCCAAGCCCAACAAGACATGGAAGCCCATGAAACCCTACAACAAGGCCCAACATGACCTAAACATTTGACCCAACATGTCGATCCAAACTTGGGTCAACGTTCATCGTTGACTCAAGAAATCCAGGTCATTACAACTCTCCCCTCCTTCAAGAAATTTTGTCCCCGAAATTTTAACGGATGAAGGAGATGCAACCGAAGTAGCTCTAAACCCTTTACCACCAAACAAGATCACATTGATTAGGGAGACTTCCCCCTCAACTTACCTCAACCAAAACCATAACAATAAACCATTTATCCTTAACGCCTCTCCCGAAAACTTTAACGACCCAAAATATCACAACCATTAGCACTCGCAACGAACCTTTAAGCAGAACATCAAACCAACCTCAAGCTGTGTCGTTCAAACACCAATCCAAGGAACTCGTCTCCAACGAATTATACCACGGGTAATAAATCTTTTCTATTAGCATCCGTCAAACATACTCTGAACTTAAGCCTCATATATATCTAAAACGTTGCACTACTTTCACAAAACATTGTCGGGAACACATCACATCTAACAACTATACCTCGGTCGAACATCAAAGGACAAATAAAACCCTGACAGCTGAATATTACCATCAAACTACCTTGAACTAATAGCTCTTTTCTCCAGACTCATCCCACCATGACGGGACTTAAAACTTCACTTATTTGAACTTGCTTTTCGCATGAATAAAAACCATTTTCGATTCACAAGATTCCTACTACTCCGACTACTCTATCCAAACCATCCAACGCGAGCAACTCATCTAACTATTCTCAAGGATTTCCAACTGGTTCCTCCAACATCATTTCCTTGTAGCACAACCATTCGGCTACCCTCAACACAACTATTTATCCACATTCCGCTGCGCTACTCTGATAACTTCCACCCTGCTTGCCTTAACCAATAACAACTTGGTCGAACTCGATTGGGCATTCCTCTAACTCTACGAGATCTAGCTCAACAGGTGCACAAGACAAGCAACCATCCTCACGATTTGCTCTTAGGACCCCAACCATGTTCATCACAACCTTCATTTGACCTTTTTCACGGTACCTTTACTCCGACAAAAACAAGCAAAGCTCTCATATTCTATGGCCAAAATAGGGTCACCGATCTCTCAAAACCGGCAGCGGTCTTCCACCATTGCACTACATCTCAACACATCCAAAGCCACCATACAAGCTACTCTCACGCAGACACGATCTCGGCAAAGCACTTGGCAACGACACCCAATTGGTCGCTTACACAAGTGTGCCCCAACAAGGAGTTCGTTAAGTACCATACCACAGAACGATGGACACTAACAACGAACACTACCTTACCTTTATCGCGGTTCTAAACCACAATCAATCGGTAAGATTGCTCATTCACCAAGGGTACCTATATACCCTCAAAACACCCACAACACTAAAACTATGAACTCCCAAGTTTCGCGTCTACTACACAAGCTTAGAACACCTTGCAACCTATAGAACCTTCCTTGAGCTAGCACTATGGAGCACAACGTCCACCTTAGAGAGGTTAAGATCATATACAACCAACACTAACAACTAGATTCAAGCAATCTAAAACTTCATAACTTCTCACTCACATCTTACGGTATACATGCACTCTCAACAACCATCTACGATAAAACTTTACTAGCAAAGGATGCAATTCTAATTGCCATCTAAAGCAACAACAAACCCAAGATTTACCAAGATACTCATTACAAGAATCGGTCTATTACACAACTGAAGAGTTAAACGGCTAACGCAAAAGCTGGAACCCACACAAAACTTATTTACCTAACATATCCTCGGTCGCCACTCTGTTAACTCCAGTTTGAGCAGCAGACTGTCTAGCAACGCCTCGCACGCCAACCCTGGTAGTAGATCTCATAGGACCTCCACCTCGATAACCTAATGACGCCCTAGCTTTGCCTCTAGCAAAACTCTGATCATGACAGAAAATAGCCCACCTCTGAGACTGAACTGATGTATCCTCATCCACAACTGGGCAGTCCTTTGCCATGTGTCCCGGTGTTCGACACCTATAGCAAACCCTTTGAAGCAAGAAGTACACTTCAAGGTGATGTCGCCTACAAAGCTCGTACGCTGGTGGAAGTAATGCTCCAACAGAACCATCAGTACGTCCTTCTAGAGTAGAAATTAAAGAGCCTCTATGAACCCTCGATCTAGATCCTGAGCCGACCCTCGATAACTGGTCTGAGGCAACTCTCTTCGAACTCCACAAAGCACAAAACCTTTGATGCAGATAGGGAAAAGGATTCATGATATCCTGGGTCTCCATATCATAACTCCTAACATCCTCTATCTTACCAGACGTCGTATCTTGGAGCCGCTCTAGCACCTTCGCACTATTAGCTAATTTTGAAAATGTCCCAAGTAGACCCGTTGTCACATGCAACTGAAGCTCAACCCTCAAACTTTGCCAGAACCTCTTGCACCTCAACTCTACCGTCGCAACAAACTCCGAAGCGTAATGGCTCAAATGCAAAAACTCTTGCTCATAAGCAAACACCACTCGATCTCCATAAACTAGATATAGAAACTGGTCCCTCATCTCATCCATATGTACCTCGCTGATGTACTTCTTCCGAAACTCATCCACAAAGATATCCCATATCGGTCGTTCAGGCTGTAGACCCAACTCAACAGTCTTCCACCACTCGTGTGCATTGCCTTTCAGAAGGGAAATAATGCAATCGAGATCATCCTCCGGGCTTCCTCTCATCTGTCTCAAGATTCTCTGTGTGTCGCAAAACCACTGGCCAGCCTTGATCGGGTCATCCTCACTCAAGCCTTCAAAATTCTTAGGTCCAAAATGATGAAGCCTGTCTATAGGGGTCGTGCGAGGCGTTTCAGATTGCCTCGGAATAGCTTCCACCACACGCAAGAGGGCAGAGGTAAGGTCACGAAAGTGACCTGCCTCCCCACTACCTGTTCTACCTTTCATCAATCATTTTCTAAAACACAACAAACAAGGTGGCACATCAAGATTCTCAGTCTTATAAAGTACACTTAAATTTAGGGGCTTGTATTCACTAGACACCTAACCACGACCTCTATGCCACCCCGGAGTTTCCTAGAACCGACTAAACCTAAGCTCTGATACCACTAAATGTAACACCCAATCCCGTCCCGGATCTGGAGTGCCATATTCAGGTCACCCAAAATTGACTCATTAAAATTTCTCAATTTAAAATCGCAAGTTGACCATTCTCAAAATAATCCATTACCATAGAATCCATATAAATAATAAGATTAAAAGGGTTTACAAGATGTAAGTTCCAATTAAAATACACCGTTTGACCAAATAACAGAAAATCAAAATAAAATACAGACTCAACTGTGGTGAGGTCCTATGAATACAATCAGTCCAAACTAAACATCAAGTACTGTACTCTGAAACTAGCTCAGTGCTGGGAAATCCTCCTCGATACGCTCCTCCAAAGCAACCTGTCAACCTACGCACAGGAAAACCACCATTTTGCACGCTGAGCTAACAAATCTCAGTTGTACATTTCTACTCTACGACAATTCATGAATATCATAAAATAGGCATACATGATAATATAATTAAGAGTGCACAGAAAGGCTTCTCAACATCTATGAATCATCTTCTAGCCTATCCCAGCTAGAGCTTACAACTGTCTCAAGATACTACTATTATGTAAGAAGTCTACCAAGCCATCCCAGGCTTACCATACTCGAGGCCACTTCATCCGTCGAGTTACGTCCCATACCCTGATCACATAGCCCAAGGGTTATCTAGCCCATACTCGAGATCACATAGCCCATTGAGTTACTTGTGCTCACACAGCCCGTCGAGTAACAACCCTACCCTGATCACATAGCCCAAGGGTAAAATAGCCAACACCTATCATCCATACAACAACGTAAATAATATACATTCCCTAATGGCCAACGAAGCCCTACTATTTTCCTGTGCTCACACAGCTGCCGGGTTACTTGTGATCACATAGCCGTCGGGTTAGGATCATATCCAGATCACTATAGCCACAAATACGTCCTAGACATACTTGGATCACAATAGCCACAAACAGTCTTTTCCCGAGGTCAAATAGCCAATCAGGTTACTCGAGATCACATAGCCCTTCGAGTTACTCGAGCTCACACAGCCCCCGAGTTGTATTTCCATATCCTGATCACATAGCCCAAGGATAGGTTTCGGACTGCATCCAGATCACAAAGCCCGTAGATGTATTGGATGTACTCGATCACACAGCCCGAAGTACCCATCCCCTTATTTAAGTGCCCTTGCACTGATTCTAGGACATTCAGATTCCTAACCAAGACACATACGTTAACACATGCTCCCCCGAGCATCAATATATCTCACCGATAGATAAAATGTATCCAGCCAACCATTACCAAAGCCCCAAGGCATGACTAATTTGTTACATTAATTAATATATGTTTTTAGGATTCATTTACGCTTTTCCCGTTAGGTTATCTTATTATTCGCGACAAGCAGTCTATATGGGTGTATTTTCAGCACACAGTAAGGACCTCGATCTTTCATGTAGCGTTAACCGATCCACCATGGATCTCAATGGGTGATTAAACAAGCGATATACTCAATAATTTCCATGCCATTAGCCATTTATTTCACACACGACGTTTAACTCTACCTTTCTCAGATTTAGCATTCATTTTACACCCTAACAGACCCCTAGGGCCTTGTACCTCGAATTATAAAACCCCCGAATATGAACTCAACTTTCTTGGGCATATAGCCTAACGAGTATCGATACTCCAAGGTGAGTATTGGTATTACCCTCTTGGTATTGGCACTCCCCCATGAGTACCGGTATGCTAATTAGATTCGAATGAATTAGACTACTAGCCGTACCGATACGCTCTTACCCCGTATCGGTATTCAGCATCGGTACGCGGATCACCCTGTACCAATCCTAACCTGTACCGGTATTCCTATCCTAGTGTTCCGATACACGAGAAGGGGTACCAGTACGCCTCTCACAATTTATCTTCCTCAATACAAAAGAGTACCGATATGTAGCTACCCCGTATCGGTACTCGAGCCCAAATTTCTAAACTTGGAGCTTGGGATTTCTAATGAGTATCGATACTCCAAGGTGAGTATTGGTATTGCCCTCTTGGTATCGATACTCCCTCATGAGTACCGATACGCTAATTAGATTCAAAGGAATTAGACTACTAGCCGTATCGATACGCTCTTACCCCATATCGATACTCAGCATCAGTACGCGGATCGCCACGTACCGATCCTAACCCATACGGATACTCCTATCATAGTGTACCGATACGCGAATGCCTCCCTAGGCAATAGAACAATGGGTACCGATACGCCCCTAGCGTTACTGGAATTCATATTAGGCGAGGGGTACCGATACACGAGAAGGCATACTGGTACACCCCCCACAATTCATCTTCCTCAATACAAAGGAGTACCGATATGCAGCTATCCCATACCGGTACTCGAGCCCAGATTTCTAAACCTGAAGCTTGGGATTTCCTCAATCCCACCCATAACCTCCATGGTTAAGTCCCAAATAGATCCTACAAGTTATTTAGAGTATAATAGGTGGTTTTCTATCAATTTTACGCATTATCAACATCTCATCTTTGATTTACCATTAATGGGGGTTTAAAGCTGTAAAGACTTATGTCACACGCATAAATCATAACACCAAGCAAGGCATACATTTTATGAGGCTCATGAAATGTAGGAGTCAGAAATGTACTAACCTTAAGTAAGCAAAACCCGAAATGAAGCTCCCACCAAGCTCTTACCACCACCCTTCTTGGTCCAAGCTTCCAAACTCAATCCCCACCAATTCCAAATATGCTTAGCTCGAAACGGACATCCTTTGATGCTGATAAACTCTTATTTGATGACCAATCCGAGATTCACACTTCACCACAACAAGTTTTCTCCTTTAACCTTGAGTTGGATGGGTGTTTTTGGAAAGAAAGAAATAAGGATAGTTGGGGGACAATGGGTGATCTCATTCCCTTTTTCCCCTGCAGCAAAATAAACAAGGCTTCAGCCTTTGTCTCCCTTGAGGGGGTAATTACCCATTTACCCTTCACTAAACATTCCTCATCCAAACACAAGCCCAAAATAAGATCTAACATGACCCGAACATTTGACCCAATGTGTCGATCCAAAATTGGGTCAACGTTCATCGTTGACTCGAGAAATCCAGGTTGTTAAATTAGCTTTTCTGGTGTATCCCTCTTCAACAGTATTTATGTAACAGCCCTTACATATATCCATCACTAAATACGAGTTAGAGATGTCACATGACACTTACACAATAGTTCTTATTTCAAAAATCGGTAAAATTTTGCTTCTTTAAAATATAAACAATTAACTCTTTAACTAAAATAATATTTAATCACATAAAATTTAAACTTAATATTTCTAAGTTAAAATTGAACCTAGATTCAAGCAGCAACTAGGCAGTTTACTTCTAACTCATATAATTAATAAAACTACCTAAAAACTGCCTAAATTAAAAATCATTTGGATATCAAATAAAATACGATTAAATTATCTCTTTACTAAACATGTTCATATCAGAGCAACTCAAAACATTTATAATTTACATGCCAACTAATAATATCAAAAGTAACATCGAAGATGTCATACTGATAATGATGTTTCGCTTCCAAAATAGATGATGTCTTCTACTGCTGCTCCTTACTCCTTACGCTCTTTTACCTACGCGTGAAACATTCACACGCTAAGTATACACTTAGTGAGGCAACATAAAATAATTTAAACATTTCACTATAAGAAAATGACATAAACAAACATAATACAATATATATATAGGATTATAAAATCGTAAATCTGACTTGTCAAAGTCGTTCCACTGTTAGGTAACTTGTAAAATCTCAATATATATATATATATATATATATATATATATATATATATATATATATATAAGACTAGTTATACAAAAGCAATTCTTTACTTAAAAATTTATTTCACTTGGATCATTCTTTGCACTATCACTCTTAATTTAATTATAGCCCAATGCAAAGTAAATGAGAATGCATGGTATGCGAGTCACTGTTGAGTATGCATATGTGTGGCATCATCTAATATGTTGTGCCATAATAAGTCATTGTATCACTGCTGTAATTTAACAGCATCACTGTATCACTAGGTCATAGTTGTAGAACACAACATCATTGTATCACTATATCACTATACTCCACCTCATTGACATGCCAATTATACCAAGAATCTCAATAATCATACAATGGGCTTTTAACCAATTCACTATCATGATCTCTTCACTTATTCAATAATATCAATAAATAAAGACATGTCACTATAACATATAAAAAATATGCATTGGGCAGTTCATACCCAAAATTCATTCATAATTCATTTCAAAAATCATTGAAAATATATCATTTACGATTCAAAAATATTTATTTATCTTAACACTCGAGATCGACTTATCGTAAGTCTTTCTCATAGCATAATAAAAACAAGTAAGAATGCACTCACCTGTTGCCTCACTATAAAACTTTACTCTTACGCTTTTTCTTTGCCTTTAGGATTGCTGGATTCCCAATTTTGGTCACGCTCACGATCTACAATAACATTTACCAACACATACGATTTAAAGTATATGTTAGTATCATTCTAACTTTAATATACTTTAGGAATAATAATAACATTCCTACAAATTCTTTTATTACTAATATTGTCTCACAACATCAATGTTAACCCTTATACTTCCAAATCTTTCAAAATAGTCCTTTGTCACAAATCTTCAATTTCAACTCAACTTTCCACTTTAGTTGCATAAATCCCCAACTTTACAATCTAGTCCTCAACACTTTACAAACTTCTACTTTAGTCCAATTAACATTCCAAGACTTACAAAATCATCCTTACACCATCTCTAACTTTAGGAAAATTTTTCTATAATTTTTCCTTGATTTTCCCCTAATAGCCGAATACCAAATGTCACTTTGACCAAATTTCCCAATTTGATTCAAGCATTAATTTAACCTCCAAACATCATATTCAAGCTTCTCACATCATTTCCAATTCAAATAAAAATTTTGCAAGAGTTTCCCTTTATTTTTCAATTTTCCCAAAAATAACCTACAACACAATTCATAGAAATTTTCACTATTTCAAGCATGAAACAACATCAAAATCTCATATTTAATCAATTTAATCCATAAAACCTAGAACCCCAACTTGCTCTTCATAAACCCTAATCTCCAATCTCAACATATAAGCATGGAAACCACTCAAAAATTATACCAAATGAAAGAGAATTCAATGGAGATTAATTCTCTATTTCATGTCTTAAACAAATCCAACTAAATCAAGCCAAAAATTGAATCAAAATTTTCCTTACCTTTGCTAGAGAGGTTTCAGCCAAGAGGAAGAAAAGATGAGAAATTCTAGCTTTTTCTTTCTTAATTACTAATGCCAAATTGCATTTATTTTACTTAATATAATACAAAAATATCCCATAATAGTAAAATTACCATTTTTCCCTTTAGTTATATCCAATTAGGTGTTGACACCTATTAATTTCACTTTTCCATAATAATCTTTAATTAAAAAGTATGGGCAAAATGACTAAAATGCCATTAATGAATCCTTGTATTCACAAAAATGCCATTTATGTACTATAATAAAATACCACCTTCAATCGAATCTAAATCGAATAAAATTAATTCCAAAACGAAATGTCATGTTCTTCAAGTCTTCCTACAACTCCCTTCAAAATTTCATCACATTCCGAGCACATATGATTACCCGAAATCCATTTAAACTTTAATTGTAATTTCCCAATAATAGAAACATCGAATTAAACCAACAATTTTATATTCAATTCACACCTTTATGTGATCCACTTATTATAGAATAAAAATAATTATTGGGAAAATTACCATGTCCGTCCCTAAACTTGTCTCAACTTTTCACTTTGGTCACCAAACTTTAACATTTTACATTTTAGTCACTGAACTAGAACCACCAACTTTTAATTCTTTGCAAATTAATCTCTAACCAATTATTTGGGTATTACAATTCTCCCCCTTAAGAAAATTCGTCTTAGAATTTTTAGAACGTACCTGATTTGAATAGATGAGGAAACCGTCCTATCATATCTTTCTCTCTTTCCCACGTTGCTCCTTCCACTTTGTGATTTCGCCAAAGAACTTTAACAAGTAGAATTGTCTTGTTCCTTAGTTCCTTTACATCACGTGCTAAAATTCTGATAAGTTCCTCTTCATATGCCAGATCTGGTTGAATTTGTACTTCCTTTAGAGTAATGATGTGGGAAGGATCTGATTGATATTTTCTGAGCATCGATACATGAAATACATTATGAATCTTATCCATTTCTGAAGGTAAAGCAAGTTGGTAAGCCACTAGACCAACTCTTTTTACAATCTCATATGGTCCAATGAATCTTGGACTCAACTTCCCTTTTCGTCCGAAACGTAGTATTTTCTTCCAAGGTGATACTTTAAGAAACACTTTATCACCCACTTGAAATTCAATTTTTTTCTTTTTGGATCTGCATATGATTTTTGTCGATCGACGGCTATCTTGAGATTATCTTGTATAGCCTTTACTGTAATACCCTAAAATTTACTAAGTTGATTAAGGGTCATTTAGTACTAAGATAATAGTTTAAAAGCTAACTTAGTGACTAAAATGACAAAAATGCAAAAGTTATGATTTCTTTAATTATGGGTTTTGGAAAGGAAATTTCTAAGGTTTAAAGGTATCATGTGATAGATAGTGATTTGAATAAGGTATTCTTAAAGTTTGGTTGAATTTCAAGGAAAATTGGAATAGGAATTGAAGTTTAAAATATTAGTGACCAAAATGTAAATTCTGAAAATTTTATGGCTAAAGTATAAACTTTGGAAAAGTTTGGGGACTAAAGTTGTAATTTCCTAAAAGTTAAGGGATTTTATTTCATAAATAAATAGACCACCTAAGGGTGAGGATCGAATGTGAAGATTTTGGTTCGTTCTGAAATTTCGATTATTGGGAAAATCGCAGTTAAAGTTTAAGTGGAATTCGGATACCCGGATCGAACTGGAAAAATTTGAAAATTTTCCATATTATAGAAAAGGGTTATAAAAGTCATTTCCATGTGTTGGAAATATTTTTAGTTTGATTCAAGATGAATCCTACAGTTTATTTCTGAGTAAAGGATTATTTATCGATATATTGGATCGAATGGAAATTTTGGAGACTGATCCAAAAGATATGGAAAAGTCATAAAATGTTATTTTATGAATATTTTATTATGGTTGGTTGAATTCTAACTAGATTTAGTTAGATTTTAATGGAATGGCAATTTGGAAACAAACTAGTAAATAAAGACTAGTTGGAGGGCAAATTGGCCATTTGGACCCAATGACAATTTTGAAATATTTAAAAAAGTTATAAGGGCAATTTTGGAAAGAGGAAATGGAAGATTAAATCTTGGCCCTTTATTGATGATAAAATCAATCTCAACCATTGGATAAAAGGGCAAAATTGTAATTTCACTATTAAATGAATATTATATTCATTTAATAGATATATGTTTAAAATAATGGTTTCATCTTTTCCATCCTTGAAACGTGGAGAAAGAGGGGAAAGAAGAATAAAATTTTACAAGCTCGTTTTAAGCCCCGAAACTCAGTTTTCAGGTAATCTCTTCAACTACAAAGTTGTTATATTCTTCAAGCTCTATCTTTTGATATCAATAATTCATGGAATACATGCTTGGTTGATGACAATTTTCATGAGAAAGAAATTAGGGTTATGGATCGAATTGGGGCTTTTGAGATTTTATGATTCCATGATTGAATTCAAGTTAGAATTAAGCTAGTATGATGTTAAAATCATGATATTGAGTTGGGATTACATGTTTTGATTTTTATGCAGATGATTAGGATTTATGGATTCAAGTTTAATTTAGGGTTTGTGATGTTGAAATAATGATCTAGTAAGCTTGAATTGTTGTTTGGAAGCAAAAACCTAAGTTAAATTGTGTAGGGACCATTTTGGCAAATTGAAAAGTTGAAGGACCAAATTTGAATTTTTAGAATTTGGAGTGTATTTATGTTATTAATGATGTTAGAGACAAGAAAATAAAGTTAGAATGCTAAATTGATGTTGAATTGAATTAGTGACCATTTTGACAATTTATCAAAGTTAAGTGACCAAATTGAAATTGAAGTTTTGTATGGGGGTTAAATCTGATTTTTAGTTGTAATGATGAAATTAAGGTAGTAATGTTGAATTGAGGACTAATTTGCAAAGTTAAGAAGCTTGAATCCTTATCTTTGCATTTTAGTGACTATTTCGGTAAAGAAGGAAAATTAAGGAGAATTATTGTGAATAATTATTTGATGAAGAAGGTCATAAGATGGTGGGTTAAAGCAAGTAATTGGACTAAATTGAAAAGTAGAGAACTAAGGAGAAGTTAGTATAAAAGTTGAAGTTTTTTATGGAAGCTGTGTAGAAAAACTGGTTTGTGGCAGTAACTTTGAAAATTCACCATAAATTCTACAAATATGGTTAGATAGTGAATTTTATACCGATGTAAAGATTTGTTCATGTAGTTTCATGTCCAACAAACGGAATCTGATTTTGAGTTCTGAGTCAAAAGATATGAATTTTTAAGTGACGAAAGGTCAGAAAACAGAACACCAGTATGTTCCGAATTTCAGCACTGTAACTGACTTTGAGAATTCGCCATAAATCGTACAAGTTGAATTTGGGCTATTACTTTATATGGTTGAAAATCTTATCGAATCTAGTTTGTATCAGATTGAATGGAGTCGAATTCTGAGTTATAGATTATTTTATAGAAATATTTCTTCGAAGGTACTGCAAACTGCCAGAAAATGAGAATTGATACACTTTGTATCTAATGTTGATTAGTAAGCTTGAAATGGGTTAATGGAAGTTCAAAGTGCTCACTAAGGACCATAATGAATTTTAAAACAATACAAGGAAGAGAGGAAAACGTTTGGAGATTTTGTATTCGAATGATTATTTTGACAATATGTCTAAGATATTGTTAGATTGGGATCTAACAAATATTTTACTTATTTGAATTATGAAGTTAGGTTCGAATCAAGGGAGGTTCGAGGTACAATGAAGGAAAGGATCAAAGATGACTTAGTGAGACATACTAATAAATGGCCCAGGTGAGTGCAATGCATACATAACATTATACATGGATGTTTCATACATCACCGGTAGGACTTGTGATGAGTCTACCCGGTTTATATATTGTCATGATATTTATGTCATTGATCATATATTTGACATATTTTAAATTTGTCAAAGGCTGAAAATAAATGCATTGATCACTAGTTATTGATGATGTTATAATATGAATGTTATTTCGGCTATGAACTGTTAAATGTTGATATATATTGATATATGTTGCCATTGATGACTTAAATGATGAAATAAAGCCCAATGTATGATATAGAGGTTCGATGGTATAGTTGGATATCCATAGGGTCATAAACAACTGTATAAATATTCTAAGCACTTCAGATAAAGTGCAAATATTATAAATACTCATTGAGGAGTATACTCATGCATGGTTTGAGTATACAGACTTACTATGGGTGCTAAACACTTTGGTGTAATTTCATAAAAACTCAATGAGGGATATATTGTATACTCCGGTAAGTATACATAAGCACTTTGGTGCTAAGCACTCCCGGTAGAGTGCAAATAATACACATACTTAAGAAAGGTTGGGTATGGGGGGATGACTCGTGTACATAGAATCTCTTAATTCGATACCTTGGGCTAAATAAATTAAAAAGAATAAAAAAGAAACAGGAAGATAAGCTTGAAAGCTTGCAGATAGAAATGAGAAAAAAGTATTGGTAAGCATTGAAAGCTTACGGATGGAATGGCAACGGTATTGGTAAGATCTAATCTTATCACTTTGATATACATATTTATTTATGTTAATGAGCATATAATGGTAAGGTGATCATATGCATTGTTAATCATTAATATTGATATTATGACAATTGCACTTGAATTCTAATTATTGCCTCACTAAGTAAATACTTAGCGTGTAACTATTTTACACGTAGGAAAAAAGAAATGGTTGGAGTAAGGAGCATAAACGGACATCATCAATCAATAACAGGTACATCAGTATCAGTAAGATATCTTTTGACACTATTTGATATTTACTAGTTGGTATGTATATTAAAATGATATGTCACCTCTGATAGAATTTGTATTTTATGTGGTATCTGGATGAATTTTAAGTCAGGCAGTTTTTAGGCAGTTTCATTAATTATACAAAGTCAAATTAAATTAATAAGTTGCAGCCTGAAATTAAACTTGATTTGAAGATTAAAATATTATGTTTAAACTATACGCGATTAACTACATTTGTAAATAGAAACTAAATATATTGTAACATTTTTAGAAGAATCAAAATTTTTACCGAGTTACAAATGTAAAGGGTTTTACAAATGTTTTGTGATATCTCTGACTCGTATTCAGCTATGAATACGGGAAAGGGGTATTACATTTACCTCGTCTTCGGCTTTTCTAATAAGATCAGAACCAACTATGTCGCGATCTTTTTAACTCGTACCAATTCTAAGGAGTCCTGCACTTTCTTCCATATAAGGCTTCATAAGGTGACATCTTGATACTTGCTTGATAGCTGTTATTATAAGAAAATTTTACTAACGGCAAGTACTTCTCCCATGATCTTTTGAATTCAATCACACAAGCTCTTAACATATCCTCCAAAATCTGAATAGTTCGCTCTGATTGTCCATCTGTTTGAGGATGAAAGGCTGTGCTAAAATTGAGTCGAGTACCCAGAGCCTTATGTAAAGACTTCCAAAATCTGGAAGTAAACCTTGGATCTCTATCAGAGACAATCGAGACTGGTACTCCATGAAGTCAAATTATTTATTTAATATACAACTCCACATATTTGTCCATAGAGAAATCAGTTCAGACAGGAATGAAATGTGCCCACTTAGTCAATCTATAAACAATCACCCAAATTGAATCTTTCTTGTTTGGAGTTAAAGGTAACCCTATTACGAAATCCATGGTTACTCGTTCCCATTTCCACTAAGAAATGGAAATTGGTTGCAATAACCCAAAAGGCATATGATGCTCTGCTTTTACTTGTTGGCATGTCAGGCATTTCGAAACAAACTCAATTATAGCTCTTTTCATTCCTGACCACCAATATCGATTCTTTAGATCTTGATACATCTTGTTTCCACCTGGATGCATGGTCAAAGGACTATAATGTGCCTCAAAGAGAAGTTCTTTCTTTAATTCTTCATCTTCAGGAATGACAATTCTTCCTCGATAATGCAAGCATCCATCAGACTTAACTTCAAAATCTTTGGCCTCACCATTTTCGACTTGTTTGAATCTTGACAAACATTCCTTATCTCTTTTCTGAAGCTCCTTTATCCGATCTACTAAAGCAGGCCTTATTCTTAATTCAGCGATCAAAGCACCATTTTCTTTCAAAGCTAGCCTCACATTTAAAGTTCTTAAGGTAGCAAAGGTCTTTCTACTGAGGGCATCGGCTACCACGTTCGATTTACCTGGATGGTAGTCAATAATCACATCATAATCCTTTAGGAGTTCGATCCACCTTCTCTGCCTCAAATTTAACTCTTTTTGGGTTAGCAGATACTTTAAACTTTTATGATCCGTATAGATATAGCATCGTTCTCCGTATAAATAATGAAGCCATATCTTTAAAGCAAATACAACTGTTGCCAACTATAAATCATGGGTGGGATAGTTCCTCTCATACGTCTTAAGCTATCTGGAAGCATAAGCCACTACCTTTCCCTCTTGCATGAGTACACATCCCAAGCCATTGTGAGAAGCATCACTATAAACTACATAATCTTTACCTAACTCGGGTTGTACTAATACCGGAGCTTTAGTTAAAATTCTCTTTAACGTTTCAAAGCTTTCTTGACACTTATCCGCCCAAATAAATGGCACATCCTTTCTTAATAGCTTGGTTAGCGGAGAGGCAATCATCGAGAAATTCTTTACAAATCTTCGATAATAACCAGCCAGTCCCAAGAAACTTTAAACTTCAAAAATATTATTCAGAGTTTTTCATTCAACTATAGCTTATATTTTCTTGGGATCTACTCTTATCCCCTCTACTAAAACCACATGGCCGAGAAAAGTAACTTCTAATAACCAAAATTCACATTTTGGTAACTTAGCATATAGTTTCTTTTCTCAAAAGATCTGAAGAACAACCCGAAGATGAGCATCGTGTTCCTTTTTTTTCTTTGAATATACTAAAATGTCATCAGTAAATACCACCACAAATCGATCCAAATATGGCTGAAATATTTGATTCATCAGATCCATGAATGTTGCAGGAGCATTAGTTAATCCGAATGACATCACTATGAATTCATAGTGTCCATATCGAGTTTGGAAAGCCAATTTTTAGATATCTTCTTCCTGAATCTTCAACTAATGAAATCCAGATCGAAGATCAAT
Organism: Hibiscus mutabilis; assembly: GCA_019671005.1. Lineage (NCBI taxonomy): Eukaryota > Viridiplantae > Streptophyta > Magnoliopsida > Malvales > Malvaceae > Hibiscus > Hibiscus mutabilis. The sequence goes on from CM033732.1 coordinate 42,166,619, forward strand.
TTGGAAAACACAGCTGCACCTTTTAATTGATCAAAAAGATCATCAATCCTCGGAAGAGGATACTTATTCTTCACATTCACCTTATTTATCTGGCGGTAATCTATGCATAATTGCATAGATCTATCTTTCTTTTTCACGAATAACACTGGTGCGCCCCAAGGTGACACACTTGGCCTTATAAATCCCCGATCTAACAATTCTTGCAATTGTGCTTTTAACTCTCGAAGCTCAGTCGGAGCTATTCTATATTGAGCCATTGATTTAGGTGTAGTACCAGGTAACACTTCTATTTTAAATTCTACTTCTCGATCTGGAGGTAATCTTGGTAACTCATCCAGAAATACATCTGGGTATTCTCGAACAGTAGGAATATCTTCCAACTTAACCCAGAGGTTCGAGTATCCACCACATTAGCTAGGAAAGCTTGACAACCTTCTAATAGTAGCTTCTTCGCAGATACGACTGAAATTACATTAGATAAAAGATTCATTCTTTCACCAACTACCATTACCTCAGTACCTTTCGAATCCCTCAATATTATTCGTTTCAGATGACAATCCACCATAGCATGATAAAAAGATAACCAATCCATTCCCAATATTATATGGAATTCTTTGAAAGGTAATTCTATTAAATTTTCTGGAAACTCTGTTCCCTGCACCTTTATCGGACAATTCCTACATATTCGATTTACTCTCGCACTCTGACCCAATGGATTCATCGCTATTATATCACTAGAGATAAACTCTAATGGAATATTTCTTTCTTAAATCAACTTAGTACTAATGTACGAATGTGTAGAACCAGGATCAATCAAAACCAATTTAGGCTTATCAAAAAGATAGAATGTACTTGTAATGATTTCTGGATCATCATGATCCTTATCTGTCTTGATATGAAAAACTCGAGCTGGTGCGTGCATTTTCGGCTGTGTAGCAGACTCAGATGGTCTTCCAGATTCGCCTCTTCTTCTACCCCTCTGTGGCATTAATGCAGACCTCTCTGTCTGTACAGGTCTCTCTCCAGATATCAAGGGGCAGTCTTTCACAAAATGGCCAACTTTTCCACATTTAAAACATGCCCCTATCACCATCCAACATACGCTTGGATGACGTTTGCCACAAACATCACACAACTGAGATCTAAACTGGATGATGAACCAGCTCCAAAATTAGCTGTTTGTGCTTGCCTATTTCCTCCAACATTTCCTCCTTTACGAGTAGATACAGCAGATCCAAATTTATTTCTATACCAAGAACCAGAACCTTTATTCCGCTTAGATGAAAAAGAAGCGGAATATGTTCCTAGTCTTTTTTCTGATTGTGAAGTCTGCTCTATCACATCTTCTAACTATATGCGTTCCATCGCCTTAGCTCGATTCACCACCTCTTGAAAGGTAGGTAAATTCAATGCCACCAATAATTCTTTTGGTCTCTTATTCAGGCCTTCAATAAACCAATCACATCGATCCCTTTTCAGTAGGAATAAATTCTACTGCAAACTGGCTCAACTTGTTAAATTCACACTCATACTCATAGATGGTCCGGTTTCCTTGCATCAAGCTGAGGAATTGTTGCTTCATCTCCCGAATAAATTGATCTCCAATATATTTGTTCTTGAATTCCTTCAAGAAGAATTTCTAGGTAACCCGCTCGGGAGGGACGTGCATCGTAGCATTGGTCCACCAAAATCTAGCTTGACCTCGAAGTAACGAGACAAATCCATCCAATCTATCAGTCTCTGAGCAGTGGAATCCCTCTAGCATAATCTTTAAATCATTTAGCCACATATCGGCAACTATGAGACCTTTCTCTACTTCTCATTTAAATTCAGGCGCTCCTAAACTCCTTAATTCTTTAGCAATTGTCATCCAAGGAGCAGTAGGAGCTTGTGGCTGAAAACATGTCAGAACCATTTCCAAAGCCTGAAGGAAAGTCCCCTGATCTTGCACAGGCATTCCCTGCTATGTTGGTGCTCTTCCCTGTTCCGGTTGAGCCAGAGGGTTATTATTAACCTCATTATTTCCACTTCTGGCTTCTTCCGAAACCTTCTGTTCTATGGCTCATCTAGAACCTCCTGATTCAGACATCTATAACCACATAACTACTATATTAGTAAGGAGCGACATTCATCAATTATATAAACATCAAATCAGTAATATTGATATTCAGTGGCATGTACACACTTTTCAATAAAAACAACTTCCATTTAGGCTGAGAACCGGCTAAACCTATAGCTCTGATACCAATAAATGTAACACCCATTACCCGTATCCATCACTGAATACGAGTTAGAGATGTCACATGACACTTATACAATAGTTCTTATTTCAAAAATTAGTAAAATTTTGTTTCTTTAAAATATAAACAATTAACTCTTTAACTAAAATAATATTTAATCGCGTAAAATTTAAACTTAATATTTCTAAGTTAAATTTGAACCTAGATTCAAGCAGCAACTAGACAGTTTACTTCTAACTCATATAATTAATAGAACTGCCTAAAATCTGCCTAAATTAAAAATCTTTGGATATCAAATAAAATACGATTAAATTATCTCTTTACTAAACATGTTCATATCAGAGCAGCTCAAAACATTTATAATTTACATGCCAACTAATAATATCAAAAGTAACATCGAAGATGTCATACTGATAATGATGTTTCGCTTCCAAAATAGATGATGTCTTCTACTGCTGCTCCTTACGCTCTTTTACCTACGCGTGAAACATTCACACGCTAAGTATACACTTAGTGAGGCAACATAAAATAATTTAAACATTTCACTATAAGAAAATGACATAAACAAACATAATACAATATATATAGGATTATAAAACCGTAAATCTGACTTGCCAAATTCGTTCCACTGTTAGGTAACCTGTAAATTCTCAATATATATATATATATATATATATATATATATATATATATATAAGATATGTTATACCAAAGCAGTTCTTTACTTGAAAATTCATTTCACTTGGATCATTCTTTGCACTATCACTCTTAATTTAATTATAGCCCAATGTAAAGTAAATGAGAATGCATGATATGTGAGTCACTGTTGAGTATGCACATGTGCGACATCAACTAATATGTTGTGCCATAATAAGTCACTGTATCACTACTGTAATTTAATAGCATCACTGTATCCCTAGGTCATAGTTGTATAACACAACATCACTGTATCACTATATCACTATACTCCACCTCATTGGCATGCCAATTATACCAAGATTCTCAATAATCATACAATGGGCTTTTAACCAATTCACTATCATGATCTCTTCACTTATTCAATAATATCAATGAATAAAGTCATGTCACTATAACATATAAAAAATATGAATTGGGCGGTTCATACCAAAAATTTATTCATAATTCATTTCAAAAATCATTGAAAATGTATCATTTACGATTCAAAAATATTTATTTATCTTAACACTCGAGATCGACTTATCGCAAGTCTTTCTCATATCATAATAAAAATAAGTAAGAATGCACTCACGTATTGCCTCACTATAAAACTTTACTCTTACGCTTCTTCTTTGCCTTTAGGATTGCTGAATTCCCGATTTTGGTCACGCTCACGATCTACAATAACATTTACCAACACATACGATTTAAAGTATATGTTAGTATCATGCTAACTTTTATATACTTTAGGAATAATAATAATATTCCTACAAATTCTTTTATTACTAATCTTGTCTCACAACATCAATGTTAACCCTTATACTTCCAAATATTTCAAAATAGTCCTTTGTTACAAAACTTCAATTTCAACTCAACTTTCCACTTTAGTTGCATAATTCCCCAACTTTACGATTTAGTCCTCAACACTTTACAAACTTCCACTTTATTCCAATTAACATAACAAGACTTACAAAATGATCCTTACACCATCTCTAACTTTAGGAAAATTTTTCTATAATTTTCCCTTGATTTTCCCCTAATAGACGAATACCAAATGTCACTTTGACCAAATTTCCCAATTTGATTCAAGCATGAATTTAACCTCCAAACATCATTTCCAATTCAAATAAAATTTTTGCAAGAGTTTCCCCTAATTTTTCAATTTTCCCAAAAATAACCTACAACACAATTCATACAAATTTTCACTATTTCAAGCATGAAACAATATCACAATCTCATATTCAATCAATTTAATCCATAAAACCTAAAACCCCAACTTGCTCTTCATAAACCCTAATCTCCAATCTCAACATATAAGCATGGAAACCACTCAAAAATTATACCAAATGAATGAGAATTCAATGGAGATTAATTCTCTATTTCATGTATTAAACCAAAAACCAACTAAATCAAGCCAAAAATTGAATCAAAATTTTCATTACCTTTGCTAGAGAGGTTTCGGCCAAGAGGAAGAAAAGATGAGAAATTCTAGCTTTTTCTTTCTTAATTACTAATGCCAAATGGCATTTATTTAACTTAATATAATATAAAAATCTACCATAATAGTAAAATTACCATTTTGCCTTAGTTATATCCAATTAGGTGTTGACACCTATTAATTTCACTTTTCCATAATCATCTTTAATTAAAAAGTATGGGCAAAATAACTAAAATGCCATTAATGAATCCATGTATTCACAAAAATGCCATTTGTGTACTATAATAAAGTACTGCCTTCAATCGAATCTAAATCGATTAAAAATGATTCCAAAACGAAATGTCATGTTCTTCAAGTCTTCCTACAACTCCCTTCAAAATTTCATCACATTCCGAGCTCATACGATTACCCGAAATCCATTTAAACTTTAACTGTAATTTCCCAATAATTGAAACATCGAATCGAACCAACAATTTTATATTCGATTCACACCCTTATGTGATCTATTTATTTATAGAATAAAAATAATTATTGAGAAAATTACCATGTTGGTCCCTGAACTTTTCTTAACTTTTCACTTTGGTCACTAAACTTTAACATTTTATATTTTAGTCATTAAACTAGAACCACAAACTTTTAATTCTTTGCAAATTAGTCACTAACCAATTATTGGGGTATTACAATTTACCTTCTGACCTCTATGGTTTGGTAGGGGGTTATTGGTCATGCTCGGTTCTCCCAACTGTAACACTTCGATTTTTGTCAAATTTTGGACAAACTTCTTGAACGCCACACAGTTCTCAATCGAATGCCTCAGAACATCAACATGGTATTAGCAGTGTGCCTTGGGGTCATACCATGTCAAGTAATATGGGTTGAAAGGGTAACATGGTAAGGCCAAACTAAATCTGCCTCGTACAGCTATGAATATAGCTCCTTGCAAGAAATAGGTAAACGAGTGAATGACCTATTCCCACCTTCTTTCTTGGGCCCTCGATCTTCTCTTTTATTGGAATTTTGGGCATTCCCAGTTGTGGTTTGGGGTTTGGAGATTGTGAGGTTCTTAACGGCCTCATAAGTGCTTGCATTGTTAACCTTGTGATCATTTTTCTTGAACTATTTCTGTGATGATTCTCCTTTGTCAATTCTTCCACTCTTGATGGTCGCTTTGATGCATTCACTTGTCATGACCATGTCCACGAAGTTACTGATAGAGTTGCTAATCAAACGGTAATAGAGCGCCCCCTTAATGTGTCTAATGAACATCAAAGAGATTTTATTCTCACGAAGCAGTGGCTGAACTTGTGCCGCCACATAGCGCCATCACTGGGCATACTCGTGAAGGCTTTCATTGCGCCTTTGTTCCATCCTTTGCAACAAGAGCCAATTAGGGACCATATCAATTATATGCTTGTACTGGACGGTGAAGGCTTTGGCCAAATCTTTCTATGACTTGATTTGAGCTCGCGTTAGCGGATTATACCACCTCATAGCAGATCCCACCAAGCTGTCTTGAAAATAATGGATTAACAACTTCTCATTGTCGGTGAATCCTGCTATCTTTTGATAGTACATGGTTATGTGAGCGGTGGGGCATGTTGTCCCATTAAACGTCTCGAATTTTAGAGTCTTAAATTTATACAAGATCTCCACAACCAAGACCAAACTCAGCTCTGTATCATTCAACCCATAGGAACCTTCTTCGTCCTCCTTTACCCAGAGCCTCTTTTCTACATTTTCTTTGTTTCTTCTAGTTGTTTTTGAAAATTCTACCTTTAATTGGTTCAAATTTTCTAGCTTATCAAAATTTGGGATGTTGTCCCCAACATTTTCAGTATTTTCAAAGGTCACGCCCAGTTGAGCTTGGGCAGAGGCGCCAGCCTGATGAGATGAAGATGCCCCTTGCAGTGGTCTTGGTGTAGTGTTGATAAAGAATGGAGAGTATGAAGGATCTCAGAGTTCTAAGTGGGATTTTTAATAGTACCCTTTCCCCTTAGGTCTCCCCCCGACTGAGTTTCAACATCTAAGATTGAAATCGAATTAATTGAAATAAAGGACAAGATTGAAAATATTTCAAAAACACCAAGGACTGGGGAGGGGATTTAAAAACACAGAATGGCTTAAAAAGTTTTTGAAAACGTGGAAGGACTGGAAAAGAATAAAACCCTTTAAAATTTCGAACCAGCCTTGAAATGGGATGAAATTGCAATTTAGGAAAAACATTTAAGGACCAGAGATGTTATTTTAAAAAGAAAAAACCCTTTCGCGTGTAATAACGATGACGCAAAAAGGGTTTATTTTGCGATAAAACCATTTTAAAAACGGGTTACTACAAAGGACATATTTCGGGCAAAAAAATTGAACCTTTAACTTTATAAAAAAACCCTTCCTTTTTAGCAAAAAAATCCTCTGAAAATTCGGATGAACACCGCCATAGTGTTCATATTCAAAAACCAGACACTGCTGCTTTTTCCAGATTTCGGCGAAAGACCGCCACATCGACCACCGTCGACCACCGTACATCAGCGCCAAAAAACCTCCAACAACCACCAAAAGCTTCCTCTCCCCCCTTTAAACCTAGATCCAAACCTGGATTTTTAAAAACAAAACCTATTTTTCCTAGATCTACAAAAAATCGAGTCGGAACCCATTTTTAAACTTTGGTTTTAACCCCAAAAAGAAAGAAACCCCGGGTTCCCCACCGGTTCACCACAAAAGCCCGAGTTGACTCGAAAATTTTAGTAATTAGTTGATCAATTTTCAAGTTTGAGTTGATTCTGTCAATTCTGCCTGTGAAAATATAAAGATATATATATATATATATATATATATATGTATATCATATATGGATATAGAAAGTCATTTAAATTGGAATCAATAATCAATATATATTATAACATTATAAATAATTACAATTAAATTTGTATAGGAACTTGAAACTTGAAACTCGAAACTCGACTCGATTTGACTTGACTTGCATTTCATAAATGATAAGTGTTCAAAAGTACTATTTTTATTACCCTTTTTACTCATATTATTGTTAGACTTAAGCTCATATTAGTTGCATAATTAGTTATTCATGCATTAATTCATGTTTATTTCCATCGTTGAGCTTGATTACATAACTTGGTGATTTTTGTGGGAAAAATGCTGCTTTGGTGTATTTTTGTGTGTGTGCAGGATCACTTGCCAAAGCAATGCTAGTGCTAGTTGCCAGGGCAATGCATGAAGGAGACGCCGAGCCAGTTGCCATGGCAATTGTCGACAAGAGCAAATGTGATATGGTAGTCGAAATTGATGACTATACAAGCCCAAGATGACGTGGAGCAAAGCCCAAACCCAAAGGAATTTGATTTCCATGCAGAGATTAAAGAAGAATTAAATTCCAAGAAGATAGGAGAAGTTCTAGTAGGAATACAATTATAATAAAGAATTATAATCTTTAAAGATAATTTAATTCCAACTTAAACTCCTCCTCAAAGAAGGACTTTGGCCTAGCCCTATAAATAAGAAGGAGATTTCGACAATTCCATAGAGAGCAAGAAGAGGGGAATTTCGACAACTCCATAGAGGGCAAGAGGAGAGGATTTTCGATAACTCCAAAGGGCAAGAAGGAAGAGATTTTGACAAGATAACAAGGAGGGAGAGAGTTCGATTTCTTCTTCTTCTTTGCTTCCATTAGATTCATGGTTTGGGGATTATTCTTTGTATATCTTTTGAACCCAACCATGAACTAACTTGATTGGTTGGGGTTATTGTGTTTTGTTGTTGTGAAAAACAATTGGATTTTGTTTAGGTAATAAGAGTTTGCACTTTCAATTCAAGGTTTACTCATTCTTGGTTCTTATTCTTGTTTGCGAGTGAATTGGGAGAGGATCTCGTAACTTCATCTATTTATCTAATATCGGGAGAGTTAGATTCAAGAAACGAATGAGTATGGTCTTTATTCAATCTATTGATGGTGAAGATTAATCCGGCTTAGGAATAAGTTAAGGATTTCAACGGCTAAGAGGAGCGCAAGATTGGTTGTTGTTCACCCTTGATTCACGCAGGGATGTATTATCAAGGCATGCACAAGTAGCTAGAGTTTCGACTTAGGGATAAGAAGAAACCATTGAAGAACGCTCTGCCGAACCTTGAAGTTGCTGCCCAGATGCCCAAGTAGTTGCCCAACTAGTTGCCCAGTCATCCATCGATTAGTTGCCAAGGCAACCCCGCTGTGCAAGTTGCCACGGCAACTGAGTTGCCCTTGCACTCTTTTACCAAGATGATCCAATCGGCTATCACACCTCAACTCATGATAACCTGACCAATTCTCTCTTTTGATTTCATCTATTCTTTTAGTTTATTGCTCTTAGTTTACTCGTTAATTAGAACTCCTATTATCAATTGTGCTTTTACTTTTCACAGTGCAGTAACTTAAGCAAAGTGGCCCAAACCAATCCCTGTGGAGACGATACTCGATACTCATATCACTTTATTACTTGCGACGTGTATACTTGCACAATTGCGTAGCACTTATTACACGCAACAAGTTTTTGGCGTCGTTGCCGGGGATTGGCAATTGGTGTTAGTTGTTTTTGTTATTGCATTTTTTTTCTCTTAGTTTTACTAACTTTTCTTTTTGTTTGTTTTATCAAAAAAAAATTTAGGTGCGCTACAAGTTAAGGGACATCAACATGTCGGGAAATAAAAGCCAATCTATTCGATAGATGATGTTGGAAGATATGAATCAATCCAATCAAGATTTTCTTGCACCCTTTGTGTAGCGATGTCCCTTTTTTTTCAAATATCGCTAAAATAAAAACGATGGGTTTTCGAAGGATGTTTTGGAAAGGTGTTTGGATATAAAATATTTATTCCGTAGGGTTTACAAAAACCTTATAAAAATGGAGTCGCCACCGGCCACTTAGGTAGGCCGGACACCATAAAACCAGAGATTCAAAAAGACAGGGTTCGGGAGTCGGTTACGGATGGGGAAGGATTAGCACCCCCACACCGCCCAAAATTGGTACTTTAATAATTACCGCTTTATTAATATTGGATTTTCCGGATTAGAGTGATGATTATTTTAAAATTCGGTCACAATTGCGAATATATTTTAAGGGTCCCGTTATCCGAGAATAAACGCCCAACCACTATCACTACGCTTGATACTGGCCCCGTTTACGCTCGGATAAAAGGACTCCGCATTAACAAGTTATATCTTAATATGCAATCTTAGTGGCGAAAACGTAAAACATGGCAAAATATTTAAACATAATAAATATTGACATACCAGAATACTAATTTAACATGAATGATATTTTAGACTAAAACATGTATATACATATTATTCTAAATAATAGATAAAAACAACTATCATGTGTCAAAATAGCAAGGCAGGAATAAGTACATGCAGACGAATAAATATTTCAAAAAGACATGCATACTGGTAATAAAACATATTTCAACATACATGAACAATATACTATACATGAAAGAAGGCACATTAACACATAACCTAAAAACCAAGGAAACATGCAATACATAAAATATACAAAACATGTTTTTTTACGAATCAACTAGAACATAACATGTTTCAATACGAATAATCAGATAAAAAACATGAATGTCATACTTAACACATATATATACATATAAACATAAATACGAGTCATATACGAGAGACATAAAATAGAATGATATCAATATATACGATTACAATACAAACAATAATATTTACAAAGAAAACATGACTGAAATGAAAGAAAAACAAAAATCAGTGGCTGAAATTAAAGAACGATAATATGTAATTTAGGGACGAAATTGCAAAACAAACAAAGCCTAAAAGGACCAGAATTGTAATTAGACCAAGGGGCTGACTCAAAGTGAAAAATCCAAAAACGCGGGATGGTTAAGGACGTAATTTTACCATTCAGAGACTGATTCGTTGTAATTTAGGGACGAAATTGTAACTTTTTGAAATATCAGAGGGACTGGGATGGTGATTATACCATGCGGCAAGACAAAAATGAAAATATTGAAAACGCGGTGGGATTAAGTGTGTAATTTACCCATTTAGTAAAATAAAAACAACTATAAAAGCCCCCCTTTAAGGCCGAAATCAAAATTTTGGCCATTTGTTTCATTTTCTTGTTTTTCAGAGTTCTCTGTTCTTTGTTTTCTCTCTTCTGTTCATATAATACCCAGAATCCGGCGGCCGACCGCCGTATTCTCCGCCGCCGGCCGCCGCTAACCGGCGCTGGCGAGCCTCCAAAATACACCAAAACAACCCCCTTGTCGTCCTCAATACGAATCCGTGGTTGGATTCAGAGGATACCCTTTTTTTTACCCTAGATCTAAGAAATACGAACCCAAAAAAAAATATTTTTTAGACCAAAACACAACTACAAAGGGTCTTCTCTTCCCTTTAGTTCACCAGATCTGGCTTGAAAAGCCGAAAGGCTTGTCACCGAGAGAAGGAAGACCCACAGACAACGCCGGTAAGACTACTTCTTTTTTGTTTCTATTTTTTTTATTTCTATTTCATATATGCATGTAAAGAAACAAGTAAAAAAAAGAGACAAGTGTTTACCAATGGACCCCTTTTTTGATTATCTCGACTGGTTACAAATTTTTGGTCTTACAAGATCTATGTTCTCTTTTTGTTACTACTCTCCTTTTTTGCTCCTCTTTTTTTTTACTCGCTAGCTAAAAAATCCCGTTACAAAAGCCCCGTTTCATATATATTACTGCCTCTGTTTTTTGGTTGCAAGTTGCATCTTCTTTTTCAGATCTGACATTTTTCTTGTTGTCTTTGGCATAATCTGAACGCGGGGACTGAATATCGGCGCGGTGGCGGTGTGGCCATTCTGCCAGAGGCCAGACACGTTTTCGGCCGTTAGATCAGATCTGATCTAACGGTCGAGATGGCTTGAAGAACGATCGGCCTGGATGAAGCCTCGATCTAATGAGACGGCTTGAGATTTCGCCACGTGGAGCTCCGTAGTCGAGGAGTCAGAACGCGTGGATCTTACGCGTGGCGTGGGATGTTAAAGCGTCCGCGCGTGGACCCACGCGCGCGGCGTGGCACTCGAACGGTCCATACGTGTGGAGCACGCGCCTGGCGTATATATTTTTGACTTCCATTGCATCGTGGCCGTTGGATCAGATCTTGATCCAACGCCCCTGATCCCCGCACATTGTAATTAGATAAGATTTGATTTGGGCCAAACGGGCTTTGTAATTGGATTTGTAATTGATTTGTAATTTTTTATTTGGGTTTAATATATATTTAATTTTTCATTTTGTCAGCCCAATAATAATAATAGTATAATTATAACAGCAATACATATACATACGAAAATATATACTTATATTATACGATCATTAATTAATATAATATTCTAGTATACGTACGTATAATCATACATATAATTAACATAACATCTATATATGCTTATACCCTAGACACATACGTGACATACATACACCCCTAATACGTATACATAGCTTATACATGCACACATCACCTTATATTAGTAACATTCATATAATAAATATACATGCAATATATTTACAAGTAAAAATGAGTGATTACAGTTGCCCCTCTTTGCTTGTTCTCATGGAATGGGAAACAAAGCAAAGATTCATAAGCACTCATTTTTATCAGACTTCCCTGTTCGTAGCATTGGAAAAACGAATCCTTTTGGACATCTCCGCTCTTCCTTGGCTGAATCTTCAGGCTCGTAAGTTCTTCCTATATAGAGCTTCATCACCTTCCGATCTTGGAGCTACAGGCTCTTTTCGACACATAACCCTTCGCTCTCATTTTTATCAGACTTCCCAGTTTGTAGTTTTGGAAAAACGAATTCTTTTAGACATCTCCGCTCTTCCTTGGCTGAATCTTCAGGCTCGTAAGTTCTTCCTATATAGAGCTTCGTCACCTTCCGATCTTGGAGCTACAGGCTCTTTTCGACATAGAACCCTTCGCTCTCATTTTTATCAGACTTCCCTGTTTGTAGCTTTGGAAAAACGAATTCTTTTGGACATCTCCGCTCTTCCTTGGCTGAATCTTCAGGCTCGTAAGTTCTTCCTATATAGAACTTTTGACGTCTGAAGTCTCAGAGCTGCAGGTTCTTCCTATATAGAACCTTTCACTCTAAGACAATGAAGCTCGGAGTCTTTCCTATATAAGACTCTTTGCTTTTGACACAACATGTTTCCTATATAACCCTGTGTCATAGGTGAATTGCTTTGACTGGGAGTTCTTCCTATATAGAACTGCGAGTCTTCACCTTAGAGCCATCAGTCCCTCCTATATAGAACTTTTTGGCGTCTGGAATCTCAGAGCTACAGGTTCTTCCTATATAGAACCTTTTACTCTAAGACAATGAAGCTCGGAGTCTTTCCTATATAAGACTCTTTGCTTTCGACACAACAGGTTTCCTATATAACCCTGTGTCATGGGTGAATAGAACTACGAGTCTTCACCCTGGAGCTGTCAGTCCTTCCTATATAGAACTTTCAGCTTCTGAAGCCTTGGAGAGGTGGATTCTTCCTATATAGAAACTCTCTCTAGAGCTTGAAAACATGTGCCTTTATGTAAAGACATTGTTTTCTCATTTAGGATTCACACCGTGACGGTCTTCGATGTCTCTTTGGATCTGCAGATATACACATGCGAGACGAAAACAAAATGCTATGACAAATGAATGAATTGACATGCTCCTAATTCTAGTGATGCTTGACTATTCATGATGCATGAGAGTCAATCTCTGGGTGGGCTTGTTTTGATCCTCATTTGATCTTGACGTCCGTTTTCTCCTTTTTTACAGGCATCGATACTCTGCCTCATTGTCAGGTTCAACCATTCCAACCTTTTTTTTCTCTAATTATGATTTGGAATTTAAAAGTGCCCTTTCGGGTTTTCACTTTAAAGAGTTTTTGTTTTTGTTTTTTGTTTTTGTTTTTTTTTGCCCTTCTGGTTTTCACCCAAGAGATCTCTTTTGTTATCTCGTGTGTCTTCCTTGGATAGATAGGACATGTGCCATTGGTCATCCTACCTATTTGTTTAAAGCTTCTCACCTTCCCTAGCCATTATGTAGGGAACTGGAGGACGGAGTTAACATCGTTTTCTTTGATCACCTGAAATTTTCAAGGTTAAATCATAGTAATGCTCCGAAATCTCTTGTTTCATTATAAGCCTATGTTATCTTATTTGACTAAAATTGACAAGAAGGCTAGGAATGGATGCTTAAAAACACGGCTTTATTACGATTAAGGGCTTTGAGATATCTTGAAAAGAAAGGTATGACACACATGAGTTAAGTATGAAAATACAAGATCCCTCATTATCTTCGACATGAATGATACATGACCCTGTCAACCGATGTAGAATTTTTGCCTGAAGCCTTCTCTTCACAATGTTCATGAAGATGCCCTTCTCTTCGGATATTCAACTTTTCAACTTACCCGAGCCGCCCTTTGCGGGTTTTCAACTCGAGTCCTTCCTTTGCTTCAAGAAGCCCGATTTCGGGTTTTCGTCCTGAGCTCTCCAATTTTTTTTTAGAGATAGTATTTCTTGACGGCATCAGAATTTACGGGATTTTTAAGCTCGTCCTCGTCCATTTCTGTTAGGATCAGGGCTCCTCCTGAGAAGGCCTTTTTTACGACGTACGGTCCTTCCCAGTTGGGTGTCCATTTTCCTCGAGAATCTTTCTGGATAGGGAGGATTTTCTTGAGTACCAGATCCCCTTCTTTGAATTCTCTTGGGCGCACCTTTTTGTTGTATGCCTGCACCATCCGCTTTTGGTACATCTGACCATGAAAAATGGCCTTTAGTCTTTTTTCGTCAATGAGATTTAGCTGGTCGAATCTGGCCTGCACCCATTCAGCTTCTTCCAGTTTGACTTCGTTTAAGACCCGGAGGGACGGAATCTCTACCTCAATTGGGAGCACTGCCTCGGTACCATACACCAAGGAGTAGGGTGTTACCCCCGTTGATGTGCGAATGGACGTCCTGTAGGCGAAAAGGGCAAAAAACAACTTCTCATGCCAATCCTTGTAGGTATCCGTAGTCTTTGCTATGATCTTCTTTATATTCTTGTTTGCTGCTTCCACTGCTCCATTCATTTTAGGACGATAGACTGTGGAATTATGGTGTGTTATCTTGAATTGAGTGCACACGTCCTTCATCATCTTGTTGTTCAGATTGGAAGCGTTGTCGGTGATGATCCTCTCTGGCAATCCGTATCGACAAATAATTTCCTTCTTTAAGAACTTACAAACTGTAGTCCTGGTGATATTGGCGTAAGACGCTGCCTCTACCCATTTAGTTAAGTAGTCTATGGCGACCAAGATGAAGCGATGCCCATTGGAGGCTTTCGGATGGATCTGCCCGATGACGTCCATGCCCCATGCTGCGAAAGGCTACGGAGAATTCATGGTGTGTAGAGGTGATGGGGGTGCATGAATCTTGTCAGCGTAAATTTGGCATTTGTGGCATTTCCTGGCGTAATCGATGCAATCTCCCTCCATGGTCAACCAGAAATAACCGTATCTCATAATTTTTCGGGCTATAGACAGCCCGTTGGCGTGCGTTCCACAGATCCCATCATGTACTTCGGCTAAGATTTCCTTCGCCTCCCGGGCATCCACACATCTCAGCAATGTTTGATCATGACTTTTCCTATATAGGATTTCCCCATCTAGGACATATTTTGTTGCCATTTTTCTGAGCGCTTTTCTGTCATTGTCGTTTGCCCCTTCTGGATACTTTCGAAGTTTGACATATTGCAGGATGTCATAGTACCATGGATTTCCGTCAATCTCTTCCTGTATATTACAACAATGAGCAGGTTTTTCAAACGTCTGCATCTCAATGGGCTTCATTTCTGCCCCGGTGTTTGTTTTAAACATGGATGCCAAGGTTGCCAATGCATCTGCCATCTGATTTTCTTCTCGGGGTAAGTAATTGAAGCTGACCTTTTCAAACTCTTTGACGAGCTCTTGGATCCATTCATGATATTTGATCAACTTCGGGTTTCTGGTTTCCCACTCCCCGCGCAATTGGTAAATGACTAAGGACGAATCTCCGAACACTCGGAGTTCCTTAACCTTTCTTTCGATGGCTGAGTTCAGTCCCATGATGCAAGCTTTGTATTCAGCTATATTGTTTGTGCAGAAGAATTCCAATCTGCTGGTGAAAGGATAATAGACGTCCTCAGGTGAGATTAGCACTGCCCCTATCCCATGTCCGAGGGCGTTGGAGGCTCCATCGAAGTAAAGTTTCCATGACATATCATCTGAAATCTCTTCTTCGGTTGTGATGCACATCAAGTCTTCGTCTGGGAAACTAAAGTTCAATACCTCATAGTCATCCGAAGCACGACTAGCCAGGAAATCTGCTACGGCACTCCCCTTTACAGCTTTCTGATTAACATATACGATGTCAAATTCGGATAAGAGCATCTGCCATCGGGCCATCCTTCCCGTTAGCGCTGGTGCTTCCATTAAGAATTTTAATGGGTCTATCTTGGATATCAACCAGGTAGTATGGTACAACATGTACTGTCTGAGCCGCTTGGTAGCCCAAACTAGAGCACAACACAGCTTCTGCACTGGCGGGTACCGTGTTTCGCAATCATTGAATTTCCTGCTTAGGTAATAGATGGCTTGCTCCTTTTTTCTTGACTCATCGTGTTGCCCCAGTACACATCCCATTGAATTCTCGAAGACTGTTAAATAGAGAATTAGTGGTCGACCAGGTACTGGTGCGACTAAAATTGGAGCGTTTGTCAGGTACTTTTTGATCTTTTCTAGGGCTTTTTGACATTCTTTATCCCACACGCCGGGATTATTCTTTCTAAGAAGTCTAAAGACCGGGTCGCATTTATTGGTTAATTGGGAAATGAAACGAGAGATATAATTCAGCCTCCCCAGGAAACCGCGGACTTCCTTTTGCGTGCGGGGTGGTGAAAGGTCCTGGATGGCTTTCACTTTATCAGGATCAATCTCAATCCCTCTTCTGCTTACTACGAACCCCAAGAGTTTTCCAGAAGTAACGGCGAAGGTACACTTGGCAGGATTGAGCCTTAGTTGGTACTTCCGTAGTCTTTGGAATAGTTTTCTCAAGTTTTGTAGGTGCTCTTCCTCTGTTCGAGACTTGGCAATCATATCGTCCACGTATACTTCTATTTCTCTGTGCATCATGTCATGGAAAAGAGTCACCATTGCTCTTTGGTATGTTGCCCCTGCGTTCTTTAGCCCAAACGGCATTACTTGATAACAAAGTGCCCCACATGGTTATGAATGTGGTTTTCTCCATGTCATTAGGATCCATCTTTATCTGGTTGTATCCTGAGAAGCCGTCCATGAAGGAAAACCATGAATGTCCTGCGGTGTTGTCAACCAGCGTGTCAATATGTGGCAAAGGGAAGTTGTCTTTTGGGCTAGCTCGATTCAGATCCCTGTAATCTACACACATACGAACTTTCCCGTCTTTCTTTGGTACTGGTACAATGTTTGCAACCCATTCAGGGTATTTGGCTACCTCCAAGAATCCAGCATCAAATTGCTTTTTCACTTCTTCTCGGATCTTTAACAACATATCTGGCCTCATTCTCCGAAGTTTTTGCTGTACTGGTTTGTACTCCGACTTTGTTGGCAATTTGTGCACCACTATGTTGGTGTTCAATCCCGGCATATCTTGATAAGTCCAGGCGAAGACATCCTTGAATTCCTGAAGCAGGGCTATCAGTTCATGCTTGGTTTTTGAGGAAATCTTCGTTCCTATTTTTATTTCTTTCCTCGCTTCTTCAGTCCCTAAGTTGACAATTTCTGTTTCTTCTTGGTGGGGCATAATCTGCCTTTCTTCGTCGTCCACCATTCTCTTTAATTCTTCCGGGACCTCAATTTCTATTTCATCATATCCTCCCTCAATTTCCTTTGAGACCTCAGGGCATTCGAAATTTACTCCAGGATTGGATCCGGTATCATTCATATCGTCAATCATGAGCGACCTGCATTAAATGAGAATGAATTGTATTGGGAAAGAGAGGGCTTTACATGAAGGGAATGAATATGAAGAATGCATGAATGGAATAAATGAGACTTTGGTCATTTTAAGAAAGTGGGGATATTTTCATTTCAATCAAAAAGTTAACATAGGTGCCCCATACAAGAGATCCCCATTGTCTATGGGCAAAAACAAAAGGTTGATTCGGAACATTACTCTGATCTATTCCTAAAAACTACAGGTAGACTAATGCAGCTCCAGTTATCGAGTGTTTCCCCGGGATGGCAAGGGCGGATGTTGGTCAACATTTTGCTACCTCGGTCCTTTTCAGCTATCATGTTGATGTACATCCCTTCAAATGATTTACTGAATATTTCCTCCTAGTTAAGTTCATCATTTTTCTTCATTGCCTCTCCAATATCTTGACCTGGCTGGTAGAACCCTCCGGAGATGAAAGTGGCTTTCAAAATAGGAAAGGACATCGACCTCCACGGAATGTCTTCTCCTTTAGATCTAGCTTTTCTTTGCTCCTCCTTTCTCTTATATTCCTCTTTCTTCTATTGGACACTTGGTTGGTAACCCAGCCCGAAACGATCTTTCTTGGTTATTATATTCTTGGGTCTCAGGTTTCCTTGTAATTTCTTTCCCAGCCTTTTTCCTATTTTGGCTCCTCGGCCCAGAGTTTCTGCGATGGTCATCTTGGTACAATTAGATAACCTGGGGTAAGGGATCCGGCTTCCTTCTGAAACGAATGTGGCATTTACTAGTTCTAATGCTCGGAACGAGCATTCTGCAGCATCTTCATCATTTTGAATGTAGGGGGTGTCTGATGTCACAGAAGCAACAAATTCATGCTCGCTTCTACGGTGACCAATTTGCCTTCAACTACAAATTTTAATTTACGATGCAATGATGATGGAACAACTCTGCGGAGTGGATCCATGGTCTTCCCAATAAGCGGTGTAAGATGGTTTTATGTCCATCACCACAAAATCGATCACATATTGGTTGGTCCGATCAATAGGGGCACCTCAATTTTCCCCATTGTTCCTTTTTGCGTACCATCAAAGGCTCTTACCGAGTTGTAGCAAGGCTTTTAGGTGCGAACCATCTATTGGCAATTTTGCGGGGTTACCATAGGCAAAACATTCAATGCTAACCCGTTGTCGATCGAGACGCTTTGGTAATACATACCCTTTGCGGTGGGTAGTGATGTTAAGGGCTTTGGTAGACCCCATTCCTCCCTCCGGATCTCATCATCACTTTGAATGTGATATGATTATAGGCGATAATATGCCCTACTATCATGTCCAGGTTTGTTACAAAGATGTCTGGGGCACAAAAGTTTGATTTAGCACTTTCAATAGCGTCTCCGATGCTTCTCGAACTCAAGAGTAATTCCAGCCTTTGTGATCTCGGCGATTGTTTCCGTAGTTGTTCCACTACGCTGTACTCGCTATGTCTCAAGAACTTTAGAAATTCTTTGGCCCGGGCCTCGATTCACGGTTCATTTATCTTTTGGGAGGTTCTTCTCCAAATATCTGCGTAGGGCTAATCTCTTTGTATTCTTCCCCCTATCTTTTTCAGCTGCTCTCAAAGCCTCGGAGGAATAACATCGGCCGCTCCTTGTGAAATGGCCTGCCTCACCGACGTTTACATCGTTCTGGCTTTGTTGGTCTTCCAGCGTAGGCTCTTTTACCTGTTCGTGTTCTGATTTTTCTGGCATGGTCACATTTGCGGCATAATTCCAGGGAATTTGTCGCATGTCTTTGAATGGGAATGGAGATGGTGCTGAAATGACGATCTTGGGATTTATCTTGCTGGTTTCTCCTTGGGAGACACCTGCATTCCCTATCCTGGGAGAGATAATAAAAGGTCTATTCTTCCCGTATCTAATTTTGGGGCTATCTGTCATGTGCACGTCTGATCCCTTCCCCATGGGTTCCTCGAAGAATTCAATTTGTTTTTCATTCATCAACTTCTGCACCAATTTCTTGAACTCATCACATTCTTGGATATCATGCCCTTCAGTCTGATGGAATTCGCAATACTTTCTACATTCCTTCTGCCTTATTATCATGCCTTTGTTGATCACACGAGCCATGCATAATTGTTGAAATACCCACCGTAAAGGAGACTTGATTTCTGACACGTCATCTTTTATCCTCCTGGTAAAGCATTCTTCTATGACATTAACTCCTCTGCTCCCATGATTGGGCAGCGGGTTGTTGGCTACACTCAGCTCTTCAAACTTCAATATCCCAGAATTGATTAAGTTCTGTACAAGCTTTTTGAAGGCAAGACAGTTCTCAGTGGGATGTCCAGGGGTACTGCCGTGATAGTCGCAATGCGCACTTGGATTATACCAAGGCGGGAAGGGTGGATTGACAGGATTAACGATGTATGGTCGGACCAAGTCTGCTTCATACAACTGGGAATAAAGCTCTGAGTATGAAACAAGTAGGGGAGTGAAAGTTCTCCTCTCTTTATCCTTTCTGGTGATTCTCTCATCTCTTTGATTCGAATTTTGTGTTTTTCCCACAGGTGCTTGTGGCTGTGAGACTGTGAAGTTCTTCGGGGCGGTATAGGTGCTGGTGGTGTTTACTTCATTTCTCTTGTTGTACTTTCGAGACCCTTCCCCACCATCAATTCTGCCGCTCTTAATTGCCGTTTGAGAGACTCCCGATCCCGATCAAGTCGGCGAAACTTGTGTTGTTTTATTAATGAGGCGGTCAAAGAGTGCCCCTTTCAGAGTATTGACAAATAATGGCGTGATTTCATGCTCCGGGATAGGTGGCTGGATTTGGGCGCCACTTCTCTCCACCCTACGGGCATATTGTCGCAGCTTTCATTGGACTTACGCCCCATATTTTCTAACATGATTCTGCTAGGGATCATGTACATTTTATGTTTGTATTGCTCGAGAAAATGCTTTAGACAAATCTTTCCATGTCTTGACATTTGCTTTGCTTAATCGAGTATACCAACGTAACGCCGCTCGATTAGACTATCCCGAAACAAGTGGATCGGTAGCTTTTCATCTTTATGGTAAGCTGCCATTTTTCTACAATACATCGTTATGTGTGCAGAAGGACATGTGGTTTCGTCATATTTATCGAACTCTGGCGTTTTGAATTTGGGTGGCAAGACAAGATCGGACACCAGACTTAGGTCGCTAGCGTCGTTTCCTGATTCTTCATTTGATTGTAACGCTTTAAATTTTTCTTCCATGAGGCGAAATCTTTCTTCCCATTTTTTCTCTACCTCATTCCTAATTCTTTCGACCATATTCAGGTCCGACACTTCTTCCTCATAAAGTGCTTCAGTATCGAGGGGTTGAGTCTCAGGTGCCCCTATTTGAAAGCTGGAAGACATTCCTGCAGGGTCAATATACACCTTCCTAGCCTGGTTTGGTGCAGTTGGTTGAACCTTGAAGTGAGCCGGGTACCTTACAGTTCTGGAACATTTTCTCCTTCTACTCGTTTTCCAAGGCTCCTTGCCAGCAGTGCAGTTATGTCAGAAACTATAGATGTTTGTGACTGCGCGATCTGATCACTAAGGCTTCTCTAGGCCTCTTCAAGCCTTGACTCGAGCTCTCTTTGCCCTCTTTCTAGACTGATTATTCTTTCTTCCATGAGCTTTCTTTGTAGTCGGGTAAAGTATAGGTGATGAATGATTGCGGGTTAATACTCTACATACAATGCCACAATATTCATATTGTTAATATGGTTGTAAAAAATAAATGCATGTACAATGATGCAAATGTTATGATGCAAATGCAAGAATGCATGCAGACAAGGTACTGATTCCGCTGGTAATCACCCTTTTGAACTACTTCCACGGGAATTAAAGGGTCTTGATTACAACAAAATTCGTGTTACAAAGTAAAGATCCCTAGTACAAAAGATCTAATTATAACAAAGAGTCCTATAGATAGACTCTAACTCTATCTCCTAACTTTCCAATTGCCTTGAGCAGCTTGAGGAACCTAGGAGCTTCTTCCATTCCCGGGGCTATGAAAGGTCGGAGTGTTTCAGCCTCGACAGCTAAATCATTCACATGTCTGGCAACCCGTTGTATGTCCACCATTAGGTTTTGCGTAATCTTGGTCTACATCTGTACCATTCGAGCAGCGTCGCGTAATCTCTTCTGCCAATAGGTGTCCCCTCCGGCTGCAGCTTCCTCGAACACATTAATTCTTTCCTTGTAATCCTCCACAGCTGCTTCGAGGGACCCGATTCGTGCTTGCAACACACCCACTTCGCGTTCTCTTTCTTGCAGCTCAGCGAAATTATTCCTGTGGCAGTACATTCGAAGTGAGTGTTCGACTTCCGCTACTTTCCCTTTTAATTCATTATTTTGACTTTGGCTTTGCCCCAATTTTTGAACAGTGTCATCGTACAGTTTCTGCATTTCTAACAGTCTGTTTCGACTATTCATGGATTTTCTTTTCCATACGGCGACACTTTCTCTCTCATGATGGACAGCTTGTTTTCCCTTGCTGATTTCTTGTCTGAATCTTTCTTTCTCTTGATCAATAGCCTTCTTGGCGGACCGTTTTTCTTCCTCCATAGCCAAACGGTAGCTTTCAATCTCTTTCTCGATCGCTCTTTTATTGATTTCTCGTTCTTCTTCCACCAAACGGATGCCGTTCATTCTTTCTCTTTCCACAGCTATGAACTGACTCCGGCCGGCCTTTTGTATTTTTGCTTGTAACAGAAGGGCATCTTTTTGATAAAGAGTATTTTTGTCACTCAAATCTGCATTTAATTTCTTCAATTGCCTAATGATCCCGTCTCGCTCATCAACTTCTAAGCTTGCCTTATAGAGCTCGCTCGCATGTAGGGTCTGTTGAATGTCCATCTTCCTTTTAACTTCTTCGAGTTCACTCTTTAGGATATCGGCTTCGGACGGTACCACCCTTGTAAGCTCTTCGAGTGACACTGTTGGTCCTTGATCAGATTCAGGAATCACATTATTAACCCTCAAATGTCTCCAAAGGTCGTAATCTGGGTAGTCATGTGCTCGATATCTCCTTCCACCCTAATCCGGTAACAATGATCCCAGGCCCTCATGATGGTCTGAATTTTTCCTTTGAACTCTCCTTTGAAAAGAAATTCAGTTTGGCTTAATCCGACGGTATTGGGGATGAACTGTTGTGATCCGAACTGCCGAGACACTAAAAGTGGAGCACAAGCGATCCCTCCATGTAATCCTAACATCATCAACCAGTTGAAGTCACCACAACTGTATAGAAAATAATTAACTTTACCGAGCCATGGGACCCTCCATGCTATGTCTTCATCTTGAATGTTCCTGAAGAAACTGGTCCACATTTTTGTTTTCAAATCTTCTCGCCATTCCTTTGCTAAGTATTCTCGTAAAGGCGAAAAACCTTGGAAGGATATCCCCGGCAGGACCCGCGTCGGCGTCTTCCACATGTGACTTTGGATCCATACTTGTAATAGCTGTGCGCAGCCTCAAAAACGTCATTCTTCATGTTTCCGGCTAGCATTTAAAGAGATGAAAGTCTCGACCAAGATTGCTGGTACCGGGTTTGCTCTCCGTTTCACCCGTTCAAACAAATCCAGAATGGCTATGTCAATGTTCCCGAGTACTCTGGGAAAGATCACCAAGCCATATATTCCTAAAGCGAATAAGTCCATTTTCTTTGCCTCGTCTGGATGTGTCGATATGATGTCCCGAATACTTTCCCATGCAAAGACTGTATTATCTCCTCGGATTTGAAGGAGGCCACTAACCCAATCGTCACTCATTCCCGCAAAGGCTTTGAGTTTCGCAGTGTAATTCTGATTCCTTGGAGGCTTCGCGTAGATCCAATCTTCCTGAATATTTTTCTGGTTAAGTAAAGCAGTGTACTCTTCTACCGTAGGCATCATGTCCTGCCCATTGAAGGTGAAGCAGCAAAAAGCCGGATTCCAGAACTGGACTATAGCTCGGAGTAAGGGCTGGTTAATCCGAACATATAATAGCTGCGCGATGTCGCCATAACTATCACTAAATAAGTCTTGTAGCCTTCGGTCCCATCTTTCCCAAATGCTTTGAAGATCCCACAAGTCGTTCTGTTGGAGACTCACATAAGTGTATCCAGCTATTACGCGTTCGTTAGGCAGACTGTCCCCTTGGATTTTCTGGTTGACCTCTGACCAATGTCTGACTGACAAATTAATCTCTTCTTTCCTAAGACACCTTTTTTCCATGGTGAAAGACTTTCTGATCAGGCAAACCACTTGATTCAGTACCTTTATGTGATGCAAATGCAACGATGTATGCGAAAAAAACAAAAAGCGAAAAGAAAACAAGTCAGTACCAGATAAAATTGATAAATATATAAATAAAATGACAAAATTAAACAGAATAAACACACAAAACAACCCTATTTATCCCGTCTAAAACACCTAAGGTTATCCGCATGGCTCTAACAGGGTGGGTTTCTATGTTCTCTACATGTAGTGTTGGTGCTAGGAGGTACCCGAATTGTCCTTGCTGTCCCCTACTAAGGGTAGCAAGGCCCCCGATCATCACCCATTATAGGCTCCTTTCAACCAGGTTCAATTCAGGGGGACCCATTCGCTTATGCCCGTACGAAGGAACGATATCCTTACGAAAGCATAAGGTACTCGAGCCCCGAAGGTACTTGCTAGGCCCATACGGGAGAACGATATCTCCATGAAAGCATTAGCGTTTTCCCCCCACTTAAAAAAGACGGGTTTATATGCCATATTTTAAATGCGTTAAAATAAACGCGCAATTATGACCGAATGTTAATTTAATAGTCACTTTAATCCGGAACTTCCAACATTAGTAAATCGGTAATTATTTTAAAAGCTTGACTCTCATTTGTTCTTCTCTTTTTAAAAAAAAAAAAACAAAAATTGTCCCCAGCGGAGTCGCCATCTGTAGCGATGTCCCTTTTTTTTTCAAATATCGCTAAAATAAAAACGATGGGTTTTCGAAGGATGTTTTGGAAAGGTGTTTGGATATAAAATATTTATTCCGTAGGGTTTACAAAAACCTTATAAAAATGGAGTCGCCACCGGCCACTTAGGTAGGCCGGACACCATAAAACTAGAGATTCAAAAAGACAGGGTTCGGGAGTCGGTTACGGATGGGGAAGGATTAGCACCCCCACACCGCCCAAAATTGGTACTTTAATAATTACCGCTTTATTAATATTGGATTTTCCGGATTAGAGTGACGATTATTTTAAAATTCGGTCACAATTGCGAATATATTTTAAGGGTCCCGTTATCCGAGAACAAACGCCCAACCACTATCACTACGCTTGATACTGGCCCCGTTTACGCTCGGATAAAAGGACTCCGCATTAACAAGTTATATCTTAATATGCAATCTTAGTGGCGAAAACGTAAAACATGGCAAAATATTTAAACATAATAAATATTGACATACCAGAATACTAATTTAACATGAATGATATTTTAGACTAAAACATGTATATAAATATTATTCTAAATAATAGATAAAAACAACTATCATGTGTCAAAATAGCAAGGCAGGAATAAGTACATGCGAGATTTAATAAATATTTCAAAAAGACATGCATACTGGTAATAAAACATATTTCAACATACATGAACAATATATTATACATGAAAGAAGGCACATTAACACATAACCTAAAAACCAAGGAAACATGCAATACATAAAATATACAAAACATGCTTTTTTACGAATCAACTAGAACATAACATGTTTCAATACGAATAATCAGATAAAAAACATGAATGTCATACTTAACACATATATATACATATAAACATAAATACGAGTCATATACGAGAGACATAAAATAGAATGATATCAATATATACGATTACAATACGAACAATAATATTTACAAAGAAAACATGACTGAAATGAAAGAAAAACAAAAATCAGTGGCTGAAATTAAAGAACGATAATATGTAATTTAGGGACGAAATTGCAAAACAAACAAAGCCTAAAAGGACCAGAATTGTAATTAGACCAAGGGGCTGACTCAAAATGAAAAATCCAAAAACGCGGGATGGTTAAGGACGTAATTTTACCATTCAGAGACTGATTCGATGTAATTTTGGGACGAAATTGTAACTTTTTGAAATATTAGAGGGACTGGGATGGTGATTATACCATGCGGCAAGACAAAAATGAAAATATTGAAAACGCGGTGGGATTAAGTGTGTAATTTACCCATTTAGTAAAATAAAAACAACTATAAAAGCCCCCCTTTAAGGCTGAAATCAAAATTTTGGCCATTTGTTTCATTTTCTTGTTTTTCAGAGTTCTCTGTTCTTCGTTTTCTCTCTTCTGTTCATATAATACCCAGAATCCGGCGGCCGACCGCCGTATTCTCCGCCGCCGGCCGCCGCTAACCGGCGCCGGCGAGCCTCCAAAATACACCAAAACAACCCCCTTGTCGTCCTCAATACGAATCCGTGGTTGGATTCAGAGGATACCCTTTTTTTACCCTAGATCTAAGAAATACGAACCCAAAAAAAAATATTTTTTAGACCAAAACACAACTACAAAGGGTCTTCTCTTCCCTTTAGTTCACCAGATCTGGCTTGAAAAGCCAAAAGGCTTGTCACCGAGAGAAGGAAGACCCACAGACAACGCCGGTAAGACTACTTCTTTTTTGTTTCTGTTTTTTTTATTTCTATTTCATATATGCATGTAAAGAAACAAGTAAAAAAAAAGAGACAAGTGTTTACCAATGGACCCCTTTTTTGATTATCTCGACTGGTTACAATTTTTTGGTCTTACAAGATCTCTGTTCTCTTTTTGTTACTACTCTCCTTTTTTGCTCCTCTTTTTTTTACTCGCTAGCTAAAAAATCCCGTTACAAAAGCCCCGTTTCATATATATTACTGCCTCTGTTTTTTGGTTGCAAGTTGCATCTTCTTTTTCAGATCTGACATTTTTCTTGTTGTCTTTGGCATAATCTGAACGCGGGGACTGAATATCGGCGCGGTGGCGGTGTGGCCATTCTGCCAGAGGCCAGACACGTTTTCGGCCGTTAGATCAGATCTGATCTAACGGTCGAGATGGCTTGAAGAACGATCGGCCTGGATGAAGCCTCGATCTGATGAGACGGCTTGAGATTTCTCCACGTGGAGCTCCGCAGTCGAGGAGTCAGAATGCGTGGATCTTACGCGCGCGTGGGATGTTAAAGCGTCCGCGCATGGACCACACGCGCGCGTGGCACTCGAACGGTCCATACGTGTGGAGCACGCGCCTGTCAAATATTTTTGACTTCCATTGCATCGTGGTCGTTGGATCAGATCTTGATCCAACGGCCCACAGTTACCTGCACATTGTAATTAGATAAGATTCAGATTTGGGCCAAACGGGCTTTGTAATTGGATTTGTAATTGGACTGTAATTTTTTATTTGGGTTTAATATATATTTAATTTTTCATTTTGTCAGCCCAATAATAATAATAGTATAATTATAACAGCAATACATATACATACGAAAATATATACTTATATTATACGATCATTAATTAATATAATATTCTAGTATACGTACGTATAATCATACATATAATTAACATGACATCTATATATGCTTATACCCTAGATACATACGTGACATACATACACCCCTAATACGTATACATAGCTTATACATGCACACATCACCTTATATTAGTAACATTCATATAATAACTATACATGCAATATATTTACAAGTAAAAATGAGTGATTACACTTTGATGATTACCTATACCAACCGAGAAAAGCCCAAAGAACTTATACCGTGGAAAAATCTTGTGCTATGTGTGGAGAACATCATGTGTTTGAAAATTGCCCTCACATTTTCGGTGCATAAAACTACATGGAGGACCATAGAGGGAACCAGCAGCAAAATTCTTCATGGTATGGTCAAAAAGCTCAAAATTTTTTTTACCATAACAATTTGCCGCGACAACAGATATGACATGGCAATGTAGTCCTTTTCAAGAGCATTCCAATTCCTTTGAGGAAACGTTACTAGCTTCCTTGGCTAGACTTGACGGATCAATTGAAGAGATTCGAGAACTATCAAAATCTATGGATACGAGGATAGCTCAGTGGGATGCAACCTTAGGGGATTCAGAAGATCAATTGGGGAGATCCACATATGTCATGGATAACATGCACCAACAATTCATTCCTAGGGATACTGACGTCCCAAGGCAAGAGGATAAGGAGCAATGCAAAGAAATCTCTCTGATGTGTGAGGAACAACTAGAACCTCAAAGTCAAGAGGATGCCAATGAGAGAGACTGCCCAACACATGATGAGCTTGAACAACAAATTGTCTCGGTAATGATTGAGGAGCCTGAACAAAGCAATGCCGCGACAACACTCGGTGAAGCTGAGAACAACAATACTACAGCAAATTCTGAGGAACCTAATGCCCAGAAAGTTATAACATTGATGTTGAAGCAGGAATGTGTAGATTGCTCTCATCTACAATTGCCACGGCAATTACACGACCACATGCAAGATCAACGAGATGATAATACTTTGCCAATGGAATATGAGCAGGTAATGGTTGAACCTTTCGAATTCTTTAAAAACTCACCTCGTCCATTGCAGGTATGTCTTGAGGAATCGAGGTTGGTAGATTTGAAGCCATCGAAATCTCTACTGATGGAGATGTTTGAGAGGCCAAAAGAAAAAGGTGTTTGGATTCATAAAGCTCTTCAGAAAATTGATTCTTCCCTTGAATTAAAGCAAAATTTGACAACTGATTGCCACAGCAATTGGCTTGAGCATCAATTGCCACGACAACAAAGGCTACATCCAACCATGATAGAAGTCGACAAGAATGAGGTAATTGAATGGTTGAGAATGGATATAATTTTTCCTATTAATATATTTGTGCCTTCAGGAATAGTAGCAAGGTGGAGAGTATACATGGACTACAAGCGAACAAAGAAGAAAGACACCTCCACCATGGTAATGCAAAAAGGGAGTAGCTGGGAACACATTGGCCCAACTCTTTTTGGGCAATATTGTCACCCGATGGAGGGTACGGATGGACTATAAGAAGTATCGAAAACGACTCTCCTCAAGTTTTCTCAGATATGCAGTAACATTAGAAGTGGTCACTTTAGGAGATGCCTGAGCATGCTCTCCTGTCAATATTTTCTTTTTCTTTTTATTTTCATTTTTATTTTTAGGAGATATTTTATTTTTCTTCATTATCTTTAGTTTCCAGGTTTTCTTTATTTTCTTTTCCACAACAAAACTCACAACCACCATGATAAGGAAATTTACTGCCGACTACTCGCCACAGCAACCACAACAGAAACTGGCGATGCCCAGGCAACAACAATGGCTTCGACAACTACTGAT
Source organism: Hibiscus mutabilis (assembly GCA_019671005.1). Lineage (NCBI taxonomy): Eukaryota > Viridiplantae > Streptophyta > Magnoliopsida > Malvales > Malvaceae > Hibiscus > Hibiscus mutabilis. Next base: position 42,195,348 of record CM033732.1, read on the forward strand.
GCACATGCAAGTACACCTACATCGGCAAACATGGACCAAATCAAGGCAATGCTATTCACGCGGTACCAGCCACAAGCATTCAACCACTGACCGAAAATTGAATCAAGCAAACGGCACGAAGGAAACTCATCACTCGAGGTGACGACCTCTCTGACTAACTCATTTCATTTAGTTTCTTTTAAATTTTGTTTCACTTTTACGTGCATTGAGGACAATGTTTCTCTCGAGTTTGGGGGGGTGTTGGTTTCTAGTTAGTTTCATGTTTAGTTGCATTCATCTTTAGTAATCACATATATGTTGCATATGTTACTTGCCATGCCTTTAATTTGATTTAATTGCTTAAGACTTGTTGAATATCCAATGATGAATTTTTGCCACTGCACTTAATTGAAAGAACCTTTAATTTTAGGATTACATGAAAAGAACTTAGAATTTTACTATGATGCTGAAATTTTTTTACACGGTTGTGGCTTGTTGATTGAAAGAAACTTAGTGAACTTAGGTTGCTTAAATTAGGGTAAATTTAAAATTGAAAATTAAAAGTTAATTTCTTGCTAGAGGTGCCTGAAACTGGCTCTAGTAATAAATGCACTTTCTTGCTAGAGGTGCCCGAAACTGGCTCTAGTAGTTAATGCACATTAAAGAATCACTAGAGGTGCCCGAAATTGGCTCTAGTCGACTAAAATAAAATGAGAAATTGCTTACTTCACTAGAGGTGCCCGAAATTGGCTCTAGTGAAAATTAAAATAAATGCCCCAGTAATTAAATTGATAAAAGCCTACTATTCACATAGAATCTTGAAAATCAACTTGTACACAACTACGCACACACATTGTCATGAGCACTATAGTTTGGTTCCGGGTAATTTTTGTGTTATCCGAAAAATTAAAAGGTGATCATACTTTGTGCCCGCTTGATTCGAGGTTTGAATTCAAGTTTGAAGCATGTCTTTGATGATTAAAGTCTTGGCAGGTAATTGTTAGTTTGCATTGCTTGAGGACAAGCAATAGTTCGAGTTTGGGGGCGTGATAAGTGTTCAAAAGTACTATTTTTATTAAGCTTTTTACTCATATTATTGTTAGACTTAAGCTCATATTAGTTGCATAATTAGTTATTCATGCATTAATTCATGTTTCTTTCCACCGTTGAGCTTGATTACATAACTTGGTGATTTTTGTGGGAAAAGATGCTGCTTTGGTGTATTTTTGTGTGTGTGCAGGATCACTTTGCCAAAGCAATGCTAGTGCTAGTTGCCAGGGCAATGCATGAAGGAGACGCCGAGCTAGTTGCCAGGGCAATGCATGAAGAAGACGCCGAGCCAGTTGCCATGGCAATTGTCGACAAGAGCAAATGTGATATGGTAGTCAAAATTGATGACTATACAAGCCCCAAGATGACGTGGAGCAAAGCCCAAACCCAAAGGAATTTGATTTCCATGCAGAGATTAAAGAAGAATTAAATTCCAAGAAGATAGGAGAAGTTCTAGTAGGAATACAATTATAATAAAGAATTAAATTATTTAAAGATAATTTAATTCCAACTTAAACTTCTCCTCAAAGAAGGACTTTGGCCTAGCCCTATAAATAAGAAGGAGATTTCGACAATTCCATAGAGAGCAAGAAGAGGGGAATTTCGACAACTCCATAGAGGGCAAGAGGAGAGGATTTTCGACAACTCCAAAGGGCAAGAAGGAAGAGATTTCGACAAGATAACAAGGAGGGAGAGAGTTTGATTTCTTCTTCTTCTTTGCTTCCATTAGATTCATGGTTTGGGGATTATTCTTTGTATATCTTTTGAACCCAACCATGAACTAACTTGATTGGTTGGGGTTATTGTGTTTTGTTGTTGTGAAAAACAATTGAATTTTGTTTAGGTAATAAGAGTTTGCACTTTCAATTCAAGGTTTACTCATTCTTGGTTCTTATTCTTGTTTGCGAGTGAATTGGGAGAGGATCTCATAACTTCATCTATTTATCTAATATCGGGAGAGTTAGATTCAAGAAACGAATGAGTATGGTCTTTATTCAATCTATTGATGGTGAAGATTAATCCGGCTTAGGAATAAGTTAAGGATTTCAACGGCTAAGAGGAGTGCAAGATTGGTTGTTGTTCACCCTTGATTCACGCAGGGATGTATTATCAAGGCATGCACAAGTAGCTAGAGTTTCGACTTAGGGATAAGAAGAAACCATTGAAGAACGCTTTGCCAAACCTTGAAGTTGCTGCCCAGATGCCCAACTAGTTGCCCAGGCAACCATCGATTAGTTGCCAAGGCAACCCCGCTGTGCAAGTTGCCACGGCAACTGAGTAGCCCTTGCACTCTTTTACCAAGACGATCCAATCGGCTATCACACCTCAACTCATGATAACCTGACCTATTCTCTCATTTGATTTAATCTATTCTTTTAGTTTATTGCTCTTAGTTTACTTGTTAATTAGAACTCCTATTATCAATTGTGTTTTTACTTTTCACAGTGCAGTAACTTAAGCAAAGTGGCCCAAACAAATCCCTGTGAGACGATACTCGATACTCATATCACTTTATTACTTGCGACGTGTATACTTGCACAATTGCGTAGCACTTATTACACGCAACAATAAACTCCACTCAATTCGAAAAAAATTCAAACAAAGTTTGAATCATAAAATAAAACTTGTAAACTCGAATAACTCGAAATTTTTTAACTCTACTCGATTTGATCGAACACCCAACCATCGGTATTGTCATGCAATTGTCATATACAGGAAGGGCTTAGTTCATCAATTATGTGATCTTTAACCTGCGAAACTATTGATGCATGCAGCTAGCTTTGCCTAACATTGTCACTAATAGAAAATCCTTTGCCCTTATTCATGCCCCCAACACACACAAAAAAAATTAAACACTAAGCTTCAACTTTATTTTTCAAATCCTAAACGTTAAACACTAAAAACTAAATTCTATACCATACACCCTAAATTTAAACCTTGACCTTAAACCTTTAATTTTTTTTAGTATGGAAGCATGAATAGGGGCACCAAAAAGGGTAGCAGAGGATTTCTATTCCGAAGTCAGAGGGTGGTTTAGGATTGAAAAATCTGTTAACTTGGAATCGGACTTGCTTCATTCATCTTATTAAAGCTATTCTTTTGAAGCAAGGCACACTGTGGGTAGCCTGGCTTCCTTCTTATGTAGTGAAGGACAACTCTTTTAATTGGATCAACAACTCATTATAACTCCCATAACGCTAGTGGCCTATCTTGTCCGAGGTTGATCGTACGGTAAAGAGTATTGACAATGTTCAATTTATTTGTCTCTAAAAAGTGCAACAGCAAGACAAACTGTCTTCTAAAGTTGGTATGCAAAGAAACAAACTGTTTAATGCTTGGTGGCAAGAACTTAGCAGATTTGTGTTTGTAATCTGGTTTGGATACTGCAATTGTTGTTCGTCTATATGCTAGGTACAGAGATTTTGTTTTCTTGTAGACTTTGTGAGGTATAGAGCGTGGTTGTAATCAAGTTTGCAGCTACTGTATAAATTTGAATTCTGTATATGATTTAGATTTTTTTTAGAAACTTGATATGTACTTTTATTAAAAATCTATTTTCGCCCCCAAAATTTTTTATATGTTCACCCCTAGAATTTATAAGTTCGCACCTAGCTTAAAATCCTGCATCCGTCCCTGGTTGTGAAAACAATATTGGTGCAGATTTTGTGAAGGCTTTTGCCTCTGTATTTTGGCACTTTATTACGATGTGTTCTGCAAGGCTTTGTCTCTATATTAGACCTGGTAAATTTGACCCGAGACCCAAAATTAACTCTAATGTGATGACTTGAAACCCAAAATAAACCGAATTGAAATCGACCCGAATTTTAGTTGAACAAAAAAATGACTCGAACCGATTTTCAACTGAACCGATTTTTACCCGAACCGAAAGCAACCCGAACCGAAGATAACCCGAAATAAAGAAAATATATTAAAATAAATAAAGAAAGATAAGATGTGACGTGAATTGTCACACAACTCACTAAAAAGCCAAATATACGAACTATATAAAGTCATATATAGGGTCGAAAAACCTAACTCAGCCTGAAAACCCAACTAAAACCAATTGATCTCATATTAACCCGATATTGACCCGAGCCAAAATCAATTGAACCGGAAATAACCGACTCGTTACTAACCGAATCGAAAGTCAACCAAAACGAAAATCAACCGACCCGACCCGAAATCACCATAGACCCAAACTAAAATTGAACCAGACCCGAATCAAAATTAAACCAAATGTAGTCAGACCCGAAATGATCCGAACTGAACCAGAACCGAACGACCCGTTTGCCACCTCTACTCTATATTTTCTATTAAATAAGCTGCATTGCTAAGCAAAAAAAGACAACTCTCCTTCGCAGATGCAGGAAAACAATAGCAACAATTGGTTATGGAGAAGGCTTCTTAAATTAAGAAGTATAGATAAGTTGGTGCTAACTGATCCAGTTGATGTGGCATAAGCTACATATTCTAATACTGAATACACTATCATTTCTTGGATGGTTGTGTTAGATAGATTGCAAATAAAGGAGAAGTTGACCTCTTACGGTAAAGACATTGATGGCAAATGTGTTTTATGTTGTAGAGATGATGGAACTAGAGCATATCATTTCTGGTTGTGAATTCTCAAAGACTGTTTGGAAAAAAATTGGAACTTTGTCAGCTTAATAGACAAGTTATGAATTGGAGTGAGCTGTGTTAAATATTGGCTTAAGGGCATAAGAAGCCCTTGAACTTTTGGGGGAAAAAATCAGTTAAGCCCCTGAACTTTTTTTTGCACTAAATTAAACCTTTGAACCAAGAAATTGAATCAATTAAGCCCTGGACTAAGAAATTGAATTAATTAAGCCATTTGACCAATTTTGACCATTAAATCTTAACCTTTTTTTGGATCTGTTGGTTCAGTGCGTCGTGTCATAGTGTTTCTTCATGACATTTTCAAAAAAAAATTAGTTTATTTGAAAAATTCTTTAAAAGTTCTAAAAATTCTAAAAAAACTTATAAAACTTATAAAAAAATACTTTTTGAAAAAAATCGATAAATGCAACATGATAAAACCGTAGTGTATATGTGCAAGTAATATCTAAAGAAAAAATACTCAATACTTATTGGTCAAAATTGGCTAAAGTGCTTAATTGATTTAATTTCTTGGTTCAAGGGCTTAATTGAGTGCAAAAAACGTTTAGGGGCTTAATTGATTTTTGGCTAAAGGGGTATTTTTGCTCTCGATCTCGACCCAAATAATTAATTCAGTCCCTGTAACACCTATCACCCGGTCTAGAAGAATAGGCCCGAGTAGCAGATGTTAGATTCGATTCACCAAAGTGAATCCGATTTGAATATACATAATTACTGGTATTTTTTAAACTTTTCCAAACTCTAGATGCACATTACAGTCCTATATGGTTTAATTAACTTAAGGTTCAAGTTTCATGTCAAACGGAGTTCGATTACATCTCCAATTAAGCAAATACTAAAATAGGGACTAAAATGTAAAAACATAAATTTATAGGGACATGAAAATCTATAGGTATCAAACTGAAATTAAACATTATATAAACATACATGCAAAACTCAGGTCAAACAGACATCATTTACTCATTTCATTGATGCATGAACATATGGTGACCAAATTGCAAGAAATCTAAACCAGTAAAGCCCATTTAAGTGAATTACCTAACCCCGTAACGGTACCCGCAAGGTCCGTACCAGTACAAGAGCTCCATATAAATTCTAGTAGCCAATTCACGTACCCGTACACAGCTTACCATACCGATACCCAAACAGGGGTACCGGTACGCCCAAGCATAAAATGCCCAGTTTCCACTCTCGCATACCGGTACGCACTAGCCCGTACCATACGCCGTACTCTGTATTGCATATTCAAATCTATAATAACTAGCTCAAAATGCCCGAAAACACTCCCAAACATCTCCAACATGCTTCCACCACCAAACTAACATGAAACATACTTAATTAAGCATTCACAAGGCGAATTTCATCACATATAACATGGAATCAAAGAATCTAGAGGCATGTTCCCTAAATTGTATAAACACCGTTCTTAAGGAAAATCGAAAATGCAAAATGTGCATTTAAGGTCTAAACATCAACCCAAACTGACATTTCAAGCTTTTCAAAGAATGACTAACTTGGCTAAACACAAAGAATCTATTATTCAAGCCTCAAATACTCATTAATGCAATCAAGTATACTTCAACAACATAGCAACATCATAAACCAAATTCAACCAATTTCATGTTGGCAAAATCAACCAAACAAATTAACAAGGGATTTAACCGAAAAACCATAAACGTTTTCAAAATACATCATTATTAAAAAATATAAAAATAACTAAACAAAGAGAATGGGCAAGAAGAGGGTCTCTCGATGTAGCCCTTCAATGGCTCCAAGCCCTCGGTCTAGCTGGTCGAACCACACAGCCTTCCTCTTTCGATCGTCAATGAAATCCTCTCCAAGTTCATCCTTTACAATATGCACAAACAACGGGTGTTACTTTGCTTTTGCTGAACTTGTTAGGCACTTGCATTGATGTAATCATTTTTTCAGTTCAGAAATCTGTGTCGAGAGTGTTGTATAGGCATCCTCTTCATACGTTTCATATTGTCTTTGCTCATGGACCGCTCTTGGTGTTGGATATTGGCAGTCATAAGTGGGAAAAATGTAGTCATCATCATACCATATGTGGTTGTCCATACTTTTTTTTGTAGCTTTCCTAAAAAAAGAAAAAAAAGTTAGTAAAATGAAAACAAAACAAGTAAAAATTAAAGCAATAAATTCCCTCTTAATCCCCGACAACGGGGCCAAAAACTTGTAGACTCTCTAAGTGGAATGCTAGCAAAAGGAGGCAGAAGATATGTATTGGAAAAGTATAAAACAGTGCCAAGATGAGTCTTTTGCGTGCAAGTATACACGGTCTGCAAGTAATACAGTAGTTAAGCTGAGTATCGATCCCATAGAAATTGACTTGGAATTCAATTGCTTTGATTGTTACTTGTCAAAGGAAAAAATGTTTGATTTGAAGTTAGTTTTGAAAATAGTTTGGAAGAAATGAAATAAAAGGAAAACAGTGCAGGTACAAGGAGAGTTTAAATGAGTAATGAGCGTTGGCAGGGAATGCCTGGTTTCCACGCTATTCATGCCATGCCAGCCTTTAATAACAACCTATCTTGGCATTGTTTGCCGAGCAGATTCAAAATTGGCAAAGCCTCTCTCGATGGTCATTGCCCTAAATTGATCATGTAAAAACCCCTATATCTCTATAGTGCATGCTTTTAAATAAACCAATTTGATTAAGATCCAATCTATACTCCTAAGGGATAGATTTCTCTCCCGAAGTAAGTTTATCTACTTGAACATCTTCTCTCGAAGCTTCTCTCCTTAGTATTCAACAACTTAATCATTGCCACCCAAAATCTGTTAAGATATTGATGAGCAATAGGCCAACAGTATGAGTTCTCGCTTGGCATATTATTTAGAAAATATTAAAGTATGCCGAATAGATAAAACATTACCAAGGCAAATTTATTATCAAAAACTAAAACATAAAACAACGTTTCAACGCAAACATTTCCCACCAACTATTAAATTAGCTCATGGTGAGGGTATCAACCATAAAACCTTCAACGTTTTGCAAATACATCATCATTTAAAAATATAAATAACTTAAAAGAAAGAGGATGAACGAGAAGGGGGTCTCTCGATGCAGCCCTTCAAGATCCAGGCTCTCGGTCAAGCTGGTCGAACCACCTTTCCTTGGTGTAGCCGGTCATCGATTGTCGCACACCAACTCCTCGCAATCCACTCTTTTCTTATCTCTCCCAAATGCTTGCTCAGTTGGTGTTTAAATAGGCATGCAAGGAAGGGATATGATTAGCTCTTCAAATTTCAAATTTCAACTACCCAAGGGATAAGAGATAATCTTCTTATCCAGATTTGAATGAGAGCTGATCAGGCTAGAGCTGACGTTCTACTACCGACGCTGCCTTGGCGTCCAAGCTTGGCATGAATCTGCCAACCAGTCTTTGCACCATCTTATCCGCTATTTTTTAGAGATTGTTTCAATTGCTATCTTTTCGGAGCCTAATCATATCCTATTTTTTCGGGGTCCAATAGCTTCTTGGCATGGCATCAAGTTCACTTCTCTGCCAACCGGTGCTTGGCCTTGTCTGGTCCATCTGTGCCAACAGCACTCGGCATTCTCTTTGGCGTTCCTTCCTGTGTTACTTTTTTGGGCCAAATCCTATGCCAAACCTGCAAAATTGCTAACAAAACAACCCTTCACACTGGCATAGAAAAAATTCCAAACTCCTTATGCAAATGCATGATTTTAACATCCTAATGCAACTAAATGTACCTAAAAACAAGCAAAAGCTTTGTAAGATTGGCATTAAAAACAGTACTTTTGGAGAGGTGACACACCCCCAAACCTAACTCATTGCTTGTCCTCAAGTAATGCAATCAAAATAAAAACAAAAACTATGAAAATGTTACCGTGACAAAATTTTGGTTGAATGCCAACACGTGCTGGCAAACAGAATTTGGCTCTATTTCTGTCCTCAGTATCTCAGTGCAATAATGCCAAGCAGGTAGTATTTCAAGTGCAGCAATATAACTCTAGTCTAAGTTCATGAAGAGTGCATGATGTGTAGGCAATATGCATCAAGTATCCTTTCACTCCCTTAGACAAATTTTACTACCTAAACTCAGATTTTTTTTTCTTCACCAAGGGTTTCTGCTGGCATTCATTTAAGCTTGCTTTGTGACACTATTTAGCGTGAGAGATAAGAAGGAGTATACCATGAATCCCCACCTTAATCTAGACATCATTGGGCTTTCTCTTCAACTCACACCCTAAGGTTTTGGACATGAGAACTAAGAGGGAGCAAACCACGAAGCCCCAAGTAGCTTATTATCCCTAAGGTAGAGGAGAATTCTATTTTTCTTGCCTTAGCAGAACATTGTTGCCTTATTTATTTATTTTACCCTGGCATCATTTTTTTCATATCTGAGCCTAGTTTCAAAAAGTCTAAGTTTGCTAAGGAACTAGATACATACTATGTGTTAAGTGTAAGTTTCAGTTCCCTAAACTAGAGATCAATTGCCAAGCTAACCTATCACACTACTCTACTGGCATGGCATGACAACTAAAGATTAAAATTTCCTCATTGGACAGACACCTAGATCAAATTAAACTTGCCTAAAAAGCGTTAACATTTTTTCAAAATTAAACTGAGGTAAAATTATTTTCTTTTTCTTTTTTTAGTGGTTCAGTATGCATCTATTCTAAATGACCTAAATGGCATGGAAACAAAAATTAAACATGAAATGCATGGCATAAACGTGAAGAAATGCACACTCCCAAACCCAAGATGTGCATTATCCCCAATGCATGAAACAAAACATATATATAAAAACAATAAAATAAAATGCATGATCATGCAATGCAATGTGATGAAATGTAAAGAAATTTAGGAAGAAGAGGACTCCCCTTCGGAGACTTCTTCTCGTGTGACTCGGGTCTTTCTCTTCACAAATGGCCCATGATCAGGGGCTATTCATTTCCTTCCTTTCATTCTCGATTTTGACGGTGGAGACTCTAACTTCCTCTACTTTCTTGGCAGGTTCTAATGCGGCAGGTGCATCGGTGGCATCAGATGGCGTATGTATAGCAGGTGTCACTAGCGACTTAGCTTTGGTAGACTTGGCTTTTGTTTCCTTTGATTCAGATAAAGAATTAGAACTGGCAGAATCAGATGAGGTATGAACTAGGCTAGCTGGCATGACATCATCGCTGGCAGAGGGCTCGGCAGGGAAATCTAGAAATTCTGGCACAAAATCAAGGGACAATTTTTTAAGAACCTCCCTGATTATAACATCCCTGCCCTGTGTGTGATGTCTCAGCTTGACATTAAGCTCCCCTGCTTTCTCTAACTTTTGAAAAATGATTTCCCAGTGATGGTAAATTTGTGACAGCATTTCCAGTGAACTGTCTGGCACAGTTTCAGGCATAGTGTCTGGCACAGCCTTTGGCTCCTTTGGTGTGGGTGGCTTTGCCTTCCCCTTTCCCTTGTCCTTTGGCTCAGTAGCAACAAGATTTCTCCATATAGCAGCAGTAATTGTTGTTTCTTTGATCATTTGTCCCTTATCTATATCAAGCTTTGGCACACCATGGAGCATGCAAATGTTAGAAATCAACAAAGGAAAGAACAAACTGTCATTACCTTTCGCTGTGCACTTGTAAGTTTTCTCAACAATAAGCTTGACAACATTGATCTTGTGCCCCATAACAATGGAGTGCAACAAGATCATCCTCTCTTCCGACACAGTCTTGTTATAGGATGTAGGCATCAGATTTTCCTTCACAAAGTGATTCCAACCTCTCCATTGTGGCTTCAATGCCAACCTCTTCACCGTACGGTGTCTCTTGGATGACACTATCCAAGTCGTGCCAGGCTCGTACAAGTCTGCAAGCAGTCTCTTTGTCTTGGCAATGTTCATTGAGTCAGCGTACTCGAAATACTCATCCTCTGCACCATTCAACTCAAACATATTGTTAATATACCCTTCATAAAAATGTACACACTTGCCTCTAATCATCAAGAAGGGTGAATCCTTGGTCACAAGATGCGCATAGAATTCTTGGATGATGGTGGCATAAATCTCCCCTTCTTATTGGCAGAATTTGAACTCGAAGTGCTTCTCGTAGCAAAAACTTCTCAAGGCAAAGTTGGTTTCAAACTTTTTCTGAATCTCCTCATTGAAGAATTGTTTGAAAGGGGTAGAGGAAGAAGCCATTAAAAATCATTAAAGGAATTTGAAGCGGTGTTTGAACAAGATAAAGGAAAAGACGATTGGGAATTTTGGTACTTGCTAAAAGAAAAGTAAAAAGAGAGAGAGAGTTTTGGTTATTTAACAGGCTAGGGTAAGAAGATAAAAAGTTTGGATCGATTGAGTGTTTTAATAGGAGTATTAATTAGGGATAATGATGAAAAATAAAAAGAATTAATTTAAACGGGGTGAAGTGATAAGGATGAAATGATAAGGTGATAGGATAGGGTAAGGATTGGAGTGATAAGGTAATTGGTTTGAATTTAAATTTCAACCCAAATTTTGGGCGGGTAGGGTTTAAGGTTAAAAGAAAAATACTCTCTCTTATTGAATGGGCCGATCAAGCTAGGTTTTCTCTCATCCTTCCATATTTAACATCGCCGCATGCCAAACTGCTCTGGCACTATGCCTGGCAGATTTCTCTACCGGGGCATCAGCTTCTGCCAACAATCCTGGCAGTGTTCCTGGCATATTAAATCTGTACAAACTCAAAGAAAACCTTTCAACACAATAAAGGAAAAAACAAAAATTTAAAAGGAAAGAAAAACTACAAAAAACCCTAAAACCTAGAAACAAAGAAAAATACTTCCCTAATATTTACAAAAATTCAAACCTGATGGTGTTTTCATGTTACCTCTGCCAAGAGGATCACCTCCTTGGCATTATTCTGATCACCTTCCATGTAGTGCTTTAAACGTTGGCCATTCACCTTAAAGATTTCTCCAGTCTTCAAGTTCTTGATGTCCACAGCTCCATGAGCATAGGGCTTCACAACTTCATAAGGGCCCATCCATATTGATCTGAGTTTCCCTAGAAACAACTTAAGTCGTGAGTTGAATAACAAAACTCGATGGCCTACCTCGAACTGTCTTGGCATTATCCTACTATCATGCCAGCGTTTTGCCTTTTCCTTGTAGATCCTGGCGTTCTCATAGGCTTGTGTTCTAAATTCCTCCAACTCATTTAGGTCTAGTAACCTCTTTTCTCCAGCAGCTCTCCATGCCATGCCAAGTGTTTTGATGGCCCAGTAGGCTTTATGCTCAAGCTCCACTAACAGATGGCATGGTTTTTCGAAAACAAGTCTAAACGGTAAAGTACCCAAAAGAGTTTTAAAAGTAGTCCCGTAAGCCTACAAGGACTCGTCTAGCCTCAAGGGTCAGTCCTTCCTTGATGGATTAACAGTCTTCTCTAGAATTTTTTTAATCTCTTTATTTGAAATCTCGGCTTGCTCGTTTGTTTGTGGATGATATGTCGTGGCAATTCTCTGTTGTATACCATACCTGCACAAAGCTTTAGAAATTAGATTACATTTAAAATGGGTGCCCTCATCATGAATAATCACTCTATGGGCGCCAAATCTAGTAAAGATATGCTTATGTAAGAACTTGGTAACGACTTTGGCATCGTTTATTGGCAGAGCAACAACTTCTAGCCATTTAGATACGTAGTCAACAGCCACAAGGATGTATACATTACCAAATGAGGTTGGAGGACCCATAAAGTCTATCCCCCATACATCAAATAAATCCACAGGCATAATGTTTTAGAGCGATAGTTGGTTTCTGCCAGAGATGTTCCCTGTCTGTTGGCATCAATCACATGCCTTGGCATACTCGTGGGTATCCTTATATAGTGTGGACCAAAAGAATCCTGACTGCAGCACCTTGGCAGCAATCTTTACCCCAGCAAAGTGACCTTGATACGGTGCGACATGGCATAAATGCAATATGTTATGCTGCTCATCCTCGAGCACACATCGACGGATCACTTGGTCAGTACTGTTTGAACAAAATTGGCTCATCCCAATAGTATTGCCTGACTTCCCGTAAGAACCTTTTCTTCGCATTGTATGCCAAGTCTGGTGGCAGAATGTTACTTACCAAGTAGTTGACAATATCGGCATACCATGGCATGGCACTAATTGCAAGTAAATACTCGTCAGGAAATTCATCTCTTATAAAGTTGGTCTTACCATCTTTAAGATGATGCTCTAAACGTGAAAGATGGTCAGCCACTAAGTTTTCACTGCCCTTTTTGTCTTAGATCTCAAGATCAAATTCTTGAAGTAGGAGCATCCACCGGATTAGTCTGGGCTTGGCATCCTTCTTTGCAAAGAGATACTTCAATGCCAAATGATATGTAAAAACCACAACTTTGTTACCAATTAAATAAGATCTAAATTTGTCAAAAGTAAATACAACCGCAAGAAATTCTTTCTCGGTCGTAGAGTAGTTCAGTTGTGCTTCGTTCAAGGTCCGGTTGGCATAGTAGATGGCATGGAAAACCTTGTCATGCCTTTGTCCCAAGACTGCTCCAACGATGTAGTCGATGGCATCCCACATGAGCTCAAAGGGCTCATTCCAGTCCGGTGCCACAACTATAGGGGCATTGATCAACTTCTCTTTAAGCTCCTAAAATGCTCTCAAACAAGAATCGTCAAATGCAAAAGTGGCATTATGTTCTAATAACAAGCATAAGGGTTTGGCAATTTTTGAAAAATCTTTAATAAAGCGCCGATAAAAATTGGCATGTCCCAAAAAACTCTTTATACCTTTGACACTTGTTGGAGGGGGTAGCTGCTTAATTACCTCAACTTTTGCTTGATCCACTTCTAATCCTCTCTCAATTACCTTGTGCCCGAGAACAACGCCCTCCTTCACCATGAAGTGGCATTTTTCCCAGTTCAACACTAGGTTTGTCTCTATGCATCTCTTCAAGACTTGCTCCAAAGTCAGAAGACGTTTCTCAAATGTTTTGCCAAACGCTGAGAAATCATCCATGAAAACTTCCATGTTGTGCTCGATCATATCGGAAAAAATGAACATCATACAACGTTAAAATGTTGCCGGTGCATTACAGAGGCTGAATGACATCCTTCTAAACGCAAACTTCCTATATAGGCACATGAACATAGTCTTCTCTTGATCATCAAGAGAGATGGAAATCTGATTATAACCTGAATAACCATCCAAAAAACAATAGAAAGCTTTACCTGCCAACCTGTCTAGCATCTGATCAATGAATGGTAATGAGAAGTGGTCCTTCCTTGTATTGTTCAGCCTCATATAGTCCATGCACACTCTCCATCTTGTGATAGTCATTGAGCGAATCAATTCAGCTTTACTATTTTGTACCACGATCATGCCACCCTTCTTTGACACACATTACACCGAGCTAACCCAAGAGCTATCGGAGATGGGATATATAATCCTGGTATCAAGCCATTTTATGATCTATTTTTTCACTACCTCTTTCATGCTTGGGTTTAGCCTTCTTTGGCCTTCAATGGTCTTGCCATGGTACTCCTCTAAGATAATCTTGTGCATGCAAATGGTTGGGCTAATTCCTCGGATGTCTACTAAAGTCCAACCTAACGCCTGCTTACAATCATGTAATATTGCCAGCAATCTTTCCTCCTGATCATTAGTGAGATCAGTAGCAATGATCACTGGCAGAGTTGCGTGTTCACCTAAATATGCATACTTCAAGTGACCTGGCAGTGGTTTTAGTTCCAGCACTAGTGGCTCCTCAATTGATGGTCTAGGTTCATGGATCTCTCTGTCGGCCAACTGTAGTGGCTCAAAATAACTTGCCTCTTCAGCCTCCAAGACTGGTTCTTCTGGCACCTCAAACAGTTCAGTTATACCATCTAAGTTGTTGGCATCAAATTCTGTATCCTCGCATAACTGTACCGTGTCTAAAGTGTAAATTGAATTCATCATCTCCTCTTCTTAGCACTCATCAGGCTCATCTTCACATTTCAAAGCTTGAAACACATTAAATGTAACATGCTGGTCATTTATGCGCATTGTTACTTCCCAGATCTTTCAGCTTTGGTGGCAATCGATTTAGGATCATTGCACTGCATCCTTTGGCCAGAGCTACCGTTTAAAAATCTCCCAACTTTCTCTTTTTGTATAGAATGTCCTTCATGAATTTGACATAGTTGGGCATTTACTCAAGGGCTTTTACCAATGGAATGTTGATTTGTAATTTCTTAAGAACCTCCAAGAAGCGCTTGAATTGTTGGCCTTGCTTATGCTTTTGAAGTCTTGCTAGAAATGGTGGTGGCGAATAAATATGTGCCTACTCTGCTGGCTTTTCCAACACAGTGCTGGCATCAGTTTGTTTGGCCTTGGTGCTAGCATCGGTATGATGTCTAGCATCGGTGCTAACATCGGTATGCTGCCTGACATTGGTGCTGGCATCAATATACTATCTGGCATCGTCTGCTTTTGTTTCCTCTTTCTCTGCTTCCTTGGGATTATCTGCTGGCAGAGGCTTCTCAATTTGGCAATTAATTGGTTGCTTGGCAATTAATTGGTTGTTTAGCAACCTTCTCCATCTCACACTGCTTACCAATTCGAAGAGTTATAGCTTTGCACTGCTCATTGTCTTTGTGCCGAGCATCTTCTGTGTCACTTGGCAATGCTCCCTAGGGTCGATTGCTGATTGCACTAGCAATCTGCCCAATTTGGACTTCCAAGTTTCTCATTGATGCTGCCAAACTCTGGACTGTGGCATCATTCCTTTCCATGTACTCTGTGAAAGTACCTCATTGGTTGAGTCTCTACCCTTGATGAAAATTGTTTTGCGCTTTCTGTGGCATGGCTTCTGATAGAATGCTGGCATGGCATTTTTATTCTGCCTCTGGGTATTCTGGCACTGGGCATTGTAATGGTTACCTCCTTGATTTCCACATGCTAAGTTAGGGTGTTGTCTCCAACCTGTATTATAAGTATTAGAGTTAGGATTATAGTAACAATTAACATTCCCAATAAAATTTACCGATTCAGGGTTGGTAGGGCATTCATCCACATGATGATTCTCTCCACAAATTGTACAGAATGGGTTTAATGCTTTGACTTCTTGGGACTCAATGTTCTTGTGCAACGTTCTTACCATGCTAGAAAGGTTGGAAATCTCGGCATGAATGGATGTTAGTTCATCAACCTAAAATTTCCCATTGGTTTTAGTTCTGGTCCCAGGTCTCGCAACAGGATATTCAAAATCATTGATTGCAATCCTTTCTAGAATGTCAACAGCCTCGGTATATGTCTTATCAAGTAACAAACCAGCTGCTGAAGCATCAACAACAGTCCTTGTTTGTGCATTTAATCCATTGTAAAATGTCTGTATATGGGTCCAATTTGGGAATCCATGCATAGGACACCTCCTCAATAGGTCTTTAAATCGTTCCCAGGCATCATATAAGGTCTCATCTTCAGCCTGCCTGAATGTAATGATCTCACCTCGCAGCTTGGCAGTGAGCGTTGGCGGCTGGAATCTTGTCAAGAACTTTCGGCATAGGTCTGCCCATGAAGTAACTGAGCCAGGTGGCAAAGAACTAAGCCAAGCCTTCACTCTGTCTCTCAAAGAAAAAGTAAATAACTTCAGCTTCACGGTATCTTCAGGTACTCCATTTTGTTGAAATAACTAGCAAATCTCCATGAATTGCTTAAGATGTTGCCTCAGATCTCCAGTAAGTGCTCTATCGAGCTGACCTACATTCAAAAGAGTTTGAATCATTATCGGCTTAAGTTCAAAATTGACAGTGTTTACCTCTGTGCCAACAACTCCTGGCACCAAATTGTCAATGGTTGGTGCCGAATGTTCTCTAATAGGTCTCTCATTAAGAACTGAGATAGCAGGTGGTGGTGGTATCTCATTGTTAAGTGGATTTCCTCTATTTTCACCACACCATTCCCTCCATTACCTTGGTTTTGCATCTCTCGAAATCTTCTTTTTAACCTTTGCAATGTTTTCTCAATTGGATAAATAATTTGTTTAAATTTCAAGATAACTTAATAGATAAATAATTTGCTTAAATTTCAAGTTAATTTAATCGATTTATTTAGTTTTTGAATAAAATTGGATAAATAATTTGGGTTTTCAAGTTGAAATTTTAAAAATAGAATATATGAAAAAATCGATTAACAAATTGGTGTAAATATCCTTTCGATTGCTGATAAATTTAAAAATAAGCAAAGTGATAACTCTCACAAAAAAATCAAAATATTCTTATTTTTTATAAAAAATCATAAATTTAATATAAATAAATAAAATATTCAAAAAAATATTGAAAATAAAAATAATATAAAAAATAAAAATGTAATAGAAATTATAAAATGATCATTTTTAAATATAACAGTTTAAAAATGTTTATAAAGTATTAAAAAAATTGAATACTTTCATTGGAAAATTCTTCGATTTCGTGAGTCTGAGTATTATCATTCGTTAAAAAAAATTTCAGTGAAATCAATCTTGTACTAGAGTAACAATAAAACTAAAATTTTCTTTCGCTTTTCTACATCAAATTGATACTCATTAATATTTGATGTAGAAAAATGAAGGAAAATTTTGGTTTTATTACTACTCTAATACAAGGATGATTCCATTGAAAATATATTCAAGGAATATTAGTATGCTTAGCATAACCATAAACAGTCGAAGGTTTTTTCGATGGTTTCGAAACCATTTTTAACCCGATAAAAATAGCTTGGACGATTAATTTTGGAAATCATGGGCTTTCTTTAAATTTCGGTATTTGAAAAGATTTAGAGTCGCCACCGGTCACTTTGGTAGACCGGACACCATAAAACAACCAGAGATTTGTTCTTTTAAAAATTGGGGTTCAGAAGTCGATTACGTGAAGGGAAGGATTAACACCCCACAAACATTCGATATCGGCACCTTTAATTTTGTATGGCATATTGGCATTTGAAATAACAATTTAAATTTAATTTAATCATTAATTATTAACTGGGTTTATGTTCCGAATGGAAATATTCCTTTTATAAGGAAATATATTTTTGCCTCGAATATGAATTGGAAACACTCTTATAAGCTCATGACACCTCTATTCGTATTCCAAAAATATATTTCACATGTAAAAGGTTTTTATGCATGATTAATTATGATCTTGTTCATTTTAAGTACTAATCTAAAAAAACTCTAATTAAATTTATGCGTTATTTAACCTTTGAATTTATTTAACTCCAAAGCTTGCATGAGATAACACTCAATTACCTTAGAGCATCATCCATATTAAACTCCAAAGTTATACATAATATTTCCCTATTAATCAATTATTCGAATTATTTAAAGTTCTAATCTTAATAAGGCTCTAATTAATTAATCTAAATCATTTATCAATTTTCTAGGGTTTTAATTAATATTGAATATTCTACTTAAGAGCCCATGGTGAACAACATCCAATTGCCTTAGGACACCATTCAAATTGGAACTCCAAAGTTTCTCATTCAATAATCATTAATTTTCTACAAGTATCTTTCTAGTTTGAATTATTAAAACCTAATGAGAACTTAAAACTAAGGCTCTATATACATATTTAATTAAACTAGGTGTCTTAATTATCTAACAATTATGCTACATGGATTAATTAAAACATGTATCATTCATGAATTTAGACGCGAACCTAAACACAGCTCGATTAAAAACTCGCTAGTCAAAACACTCGGCACCAAAATGGTGTCGTTTTCGCAAGTCTATAAAACGTCAATGCCTAGTCTAAATTTAGCCTTTTCACCAATTCACTCTCTCTTTTAAACCGGATACCTCTTTCTCTCTCTCCAAATTCTCTTCCCACAAACATAATTTACCCAGAAAATCTAAGAAAATAAGATCAAACTCCCATTTTCTGGGCTTGTTCTTCAAGTTTTCATCCAAAACAGGATGAACACGAAGAACAATATCTCCAACCAACATATAGTCCGCTGCCTAGATCTTCAACCACCACCTTCTGGCCATTTTTAACCGTTCACCAGCCACCTTGCTCCTCCGTCGGCCATTGGGAAGTGATTCTCGACCACTATAGGCAATTTTCGGCCACCGTTCCGACCACCGTCTGGAACCTTAAACCCCAAAAAAGTCTATTTTTAGCCTAAAACCCCTAAAACTAATCTCGAACCGATAGAGCCACCCATCTTCCCCACCTAAATACTACTATACCCATCCCAACCTCTTCAACTCTATCACTTCAAGATAAGTACTCCATCCACCGTGAACCACTCTGATTTATTTTTATATTTTTAGTTTCTATTTTTATAGAAACTAATGTTTTGTTTTCTTCTTTATAGGAACTGAAAAGACTTGGAAGGACTATACTTTCTCTGCAATGAACCTGGTACTCTAGCCTTTTTCTCTAGTGTCTAATGAGGTCTCTAGCGTCCCTTCGCATTTGACGATTCAACTCTCAGGTAATTTCTCTCTCTTCTTTCTCTTAATTTTGGTAAATATTATTTTATTAATTGTTTTCATTGATATCTGACATATTTTTTTCTCTATTTATAGTATGGTGGAGTTTGACATCATGGATGATGTCACACGGGTGACGTCATCAGCCAGCTGGATCCAGATAAGAAGAAAGAAAGCACAATCTATGTGAAGCGGTCTAGGCCAATAAGAAGCTGCCACATGGCATGTTTGGGTTGGAAAATTGAATATTTTTTGTTTGTTGGGATGTGCTGGGTTGTAAAGCTGATATAATGAGCTGTAAAGGGTTTAAAAAATAGGCTTTAGGTATTTGATGTAATTGGGCTTCAAGATATAAAATGGATATTATATAAATGGATGTTGTGTTTTTTATTTATATTGTATTTTTTATTATTTAAAGAGATATGTATGTATATATGTATATATAAGGTATACCCAGATAAAATTCAGGTATTACAGTTGTCCCTTTTTACTCATTGTTGTGGAATGAGAATTGGGCATAGACTGAAAAGACACAAATTTTATCCAAACCCTCTGGCTGACTGTCGCTCTGAACTGCATGTTCTTCTGTAATGTGTGTGAAGTTTGAAACAACCTAATTCTTCATTCTTCTGAAATGTTGATAAGGTCTGAAAAGTCAAACTATATGTTCTTCTAAATGTTGTAAAGCCCAGAATCATTATACTCTTTCTTCCTTTGAAATATTGACGAAGTTTGAAAAGGTTGACCATCATTTCTTCTGAAATGCGGTGAAGCCTGGAACGATTATACTCTTCTGAAATGATTGACAAGGTCTGAAAAAGCTACACTATCATTCTTTTAAAACACTGTGAAGCCTGGAACAATTACACTCTTCATTCCTTTAAAATGTTGATAAGGTGTAAAAAGTCAAACTATCTGTTCTTCTGAAATACTGCGAAGCCCAGAATCATTATACTCTTCTTTCTTTTGAAATGTTGATGAAGTTTGAAAAAGTTAGACTATTCATTCTTCTAAAATGCAATGAAGCCTGGAATCATTACACTTTTCATTCTTTTGAAATGTTGATTAAGACTGGAACAGTTATACTCTTCCTTTTACTTAAATGTTAATCCACCTCTCTGCCAAGGTGTTGAACAATTGAATTCTTTTAATTAGGAACTCTATCTTTGTTGGGCGAACTTTTCTCATTAGGAGCTCTGTATTCTTTGCTGGGTGAGTTTTTCTCATTAGGAACTCTGTCTTTGCTGGGCGAACAATTCTCATCATGAGCTCTGTATTCTTTTCTCAGCAAACTCTTCTCATTAGGAGCTCTTCATTCTTTGCTAGGAATGTTGATTCACCTCCTCCTCTGGGGAAAAACTGAACCTACAAAAAGAAATATCATCAATTAGTGAAAACTCAACCTGAAATGATATGAGATATACTTGATTTCAGCTTGAGCCGCTGAGATCTTTAGTTTTACTTTTTTTTCTGCCTAAGATGTCTTGATCTTTCAGTCTGAAGATCATATGAGATGTTTTGTTTCTTCTCCTCTGTTGATCAGTCTCCCTCTATGCTTGGAACGTATATAACTAGGTCTACTCCTCTAATCTTAAAGTTATAGGTTGAAATATTTCCTTGTTCTTTGCTGATTTGTAAATTCCTGTCAAATCATACAAAAAATGCTTTGAAAGTATGAGTTAGCATGTTTTTATCTTATGGATGCCTGACTATATATGATGCATGAATGTTGTCAATCGAGGACCACTTGGATGAGAATTGATCTTCAGGGAAGCTTAAAATTTCCTTGCTTTATTTTTATTAAAACTCTTTTTGATGACAAAGTAACTCATCTCACACTCAGTTTCAATCTTCGAGATCTCAACATTTTTTTCTCTACAACGCCTTTTCAGGTTTTCACTTTAGATTACTTTTCTCAAAGCGCCCTTTCAAGTTTTCACTTTGGTTTTTTTCTTTTTTCTTTTTTTCTCAAAACGCCATTTTGGGTTTTCACCTTGGTTTTTCTTCTTCTTTTTTCTTTCTTTCTTTCTTTTTTCTTTTCTTTTTCTTTTCTTTTTCCTTTTTCTTTACAAAGATTTTTTCTTGTTTCAAATAAAGCTAATTTCAATTCTAATGGCACTCGTACATGCCTTTTCATGGATTCAACACATAAACCTTTCTCTTATCGTATCTCACCATGTATTTCTCAAAACTCGAGTATTGGTGATAACTCCTTTCTTAGAAAGCCACTCTTGCTATGTCTTCATTCAGCTTCTTTGACAACATTCTTCCTCATGGTTTCGAAAGAGATCATCAGTTTTGTTGTTCCAGCTTGCGAACTCTATTCACCAGAATAAAACATATTCTTGTATGATGTTCTTTGTAGCATTGTCACATTCTTGAATTCAACTACCATCTTTGTTCACTCTAACATTCGTAAATCTTTCTTGTATTGCAATGCCTCAGAAGTAATGATGTTTGCTTTTAGTTAGTAGGGACCTTTAATGGACTGACCTTGCTGCAACTTTTCCCCCAAAAGATGATCCAGGTTCTCTCTTTGCCCCAAGGTTATTTGTGTCGCTTTCCTGCATCTTTTGTTTAAATGTTTCTGACACTCGGAGTTGTGTCTTTTCCTCAACATACTTTTTATCATTAAACAACTACCGAGGCCACTTCCTGTTTTGCCTACACTTAAAGGATTAGTACATCATAATAATACCCACAGAATCCTTTGTTTTTTCTTGTACCTAATCAATTTATCTGTAAGATGCTTGCTGAAACGATAAGCGAAAGGCTCAAAATAATTTTTATTAAATTTGAGAAAATGGAATAATTTGATAAGTCATGAAAAACATGATAAAACAAAATCAATGCAATGCTCCATGTATCCAGTGTATGAAGGTAACGAACTGTAGATTCTCGAGAAGGTTTTTGCCGGATGCCTAATCTCAAAATGCTTTTGAACTACCCTTTCAGGTTTTCAGCTCAAATCCTCATTTGGCTTCAAGACGCCCTTTGTAGATTTTCATCTTGAACTCCCATTTTCTTTTGATTTTTCTTTCTCTTTTTCCCCACTTTTTTCTTTTTTCTTTGATTTTTTATATCTAAGGCACCTTTCTGGGTTTTCACCATAGATATTTTCATTTTGCGAAGCGCCCTTTTCGGGTTTTCACTCTGTTTTTTTCTTTTATTTTTTGTTTTTAATCTATTTTTAATTCTTCGAACGTAACCTTTCTTGACCGAATCTAAGTCCATTAGATTGCTTAACTCATCTTTGATCATTTATGTTAAAATCAAAGCTCCTCTGGAAAGAGGCCTCATTGATAATGTATAGCGCTTGCCAATTAGGCATCCATTTCCTAAGGAAATCTTTATAAATTAACAGGATCTTTTTAAGCACTAAATCTCTTCTCTGAATTCTCTTGGACGAACCCTCATTGTTGTGAGCTTGCATCATTCTCTCTTGGTTTATCTAACCATGGAAAATTACTTTTAGTCTCCTCTCTTCAATGAGATTCAACTGACCTTATGGAGCTTATACTTATTGTAACCCCCTTGACCCGGTCTAGTCGCAAGACCAAATCGAGCGAGCTATATTAGGGTTTACCGAAATAAACCCTGGAGAATTTACATTTAAACCAATCCATTTTTTTCTTTTATCCTTCCGAGATGCATTTTTAGGTCTTACGGTGTACATATAAGTCATGGTTAAAATTTTAACTCAATCGGGCGTCATTTCGACATCCAATTTCACGAATCTGCATTCTAGGGATTAAAACGTAATTTCTGATATTTATAAGTGTTTTTACAAATTAAGGTTACCAATCCTCAATTAGTCATATTAAATGCCTTCATGTTAAATCACATCTCAAGATTATCATTCATACACATTTAATTGCATAAACAAGAATCGGGGATCAAAATGAAAAGATTCAAACTTCAAGCAACATTTCCAACTGAAATAATGTCCAGGGTTTCATTACAGGTATCCATTATATCGATACAGTACTATGAAATATCACATATTGATATGGTCCTTAATCGTGTCGATACAGCTTATATAATTTTAAAAGTCCGAATTACAGTGACTGTAGACCATACCGAAACTGTAGTTCGCGTACCGAAACACTGTATCGGTACGGCAAGGCAAAATTGCACCATTTGAGCCTATACAGGTCCTCGCGTACAAACACCCTGAGGTACTGTACCGGTACTGTAAGACCTATAATGACCTCTAGGTCCAACATATGACACTTTGGCTCAATCTAACACCCTTCAAACAACCTATAAACATCATATGACTTCATGAACAATCAAACATCAGACATAACAACATAACGAGAGGTCATACCAAGCATGGCAAACTCAAACATTCACCTAAGAGCATGATCTCTACCCAAGCATGCTTAAAGTTTCCCAAACCCCTCAAACACAAGTAATAAGCATCATACAAGTCTAAAACAATAATCCAAACTATTACAACAGGGAGTATCTCTAAACACAATTCCCAAAACAACCATGTCACATTGCCTTCTTATTACTACTTAATACGTATTAAAACTATACTTTAGAATGTATCAAATCCTTGGACCCTTCTTGCTTACATCCAGCCCTGATAGCTACTTCTCTGCATTGATGAGGAAAAGAGAGCGTAAGCAATATGCTTAGCAAGGGAAACAACAAAAACACTCATCAATGCATTTAAAACCATTTACTACAAATAACATGTAAATATCTCATGGTTAAACATCACATGCTTCTCATGACATCTCAACATATGCACACTTAAATCATTTTCTACACATGTATCATGGATTCAATCTCTACCTCAATTTATGCTTCACAACACAACTCCCATTTCACAAGTTTAAAGAGTAACACATGTATAAATCACATTATACAAACATTATCCAATTCTCATGATACATTATCTCATATATTGGCTTTCAAGTAACTCAAAACCAGCAACCTTACGTTTCATAAAACACATCGGATACACGAATTCTCAAGTGGTTCACACAACCACTTTACATACATACCTCAACCGGAGTAACAACACACTCGCCCACCTCAACGGTTCAAATCGGAGTAACAAAAAATTTACCCATCTCTACAGTTTGGATGTATTAATCTACCAGCAGGAGAAAATGGAACATTTACCCACCTCAACTATTGCGGTTCTCATGGTGGAGATTACGGACACTTTAACACCCCTCGACACACATGAGGCGGCTTTTTATAGTGCGCTTTCAATCCTATGATCGGTCAACTATATTCGATAACATTTTAAACACAACCACTTGCCAATATATTCAATAACCAACATTACCTCACTGTTTTACATATGCAGCAAATTATTCTCACACAAATACATTAAACCATGTATTTTCATATTCTCAAAATAGTTGCATAAATCATATGATATTTTCAAAAGTCATCATCAAAGATTATTTGCATCATCTTCCACTTTCAAAACGTGCATAATACAGTGAGTAATAGAAACCATAAACATGTGCATGAGATTTCATTTTACAAGACCAAAATCGAGAGAAAGCTCAACCGATACTTACTTCCGAGCTTAGATAGGTGTATCAAACTTTATCTAAACCCCACAACTCATTTTTAAACATTTTAAAAGTAGTAAAATACTTTTCCACTCACCAACAAACCAACGCTCAAATGTCGATGCGCAAATTAAGCCTCCGCAACTCCCGCGCCTTCTTCGACTAGCAAAGGATTCAGCTCCCCTGCTTTACCAAGCCAAAACAGAGGATTAAAACACATTTCTGTATTGAAACCCTCAAGCAACCAACAAACTCCACAACACCTCTCAAGAATCAACCAAACACCTTACTAAAACCAACAAGAACACCACCAAACCCTACTCAAACAAATCCCAACCAAAATCTAACGATTCTAACACATTACTAACATCAATTAACATTCAACAACAACCTAATCATGTCCTTATATGTAACACCCTAAACCGGGCCTAGGAAAGTTACCACTATTTAAGTTATTGAATAATTGAGTCATGAGCTAATTAAATCGAAAGAATTGGAAATTAATTGAGAAAGAACGTTAGCTAACATAATTAAAGGGTTAAAATGTTATAGCCAACAAGTTAGAGAACCAAATTAAGATGACCAAATTGAAACAATAATAAACAACAAACTTGCATGTGTAATTAGACCATTTAGAGGTAGTGGAATACATGTGGCAAGATTATTATACATGTGGCAAAGGAGATACCATTTTCTTCCTTGTTGGCCGGCTATTGTGAAGAAAAGAAAGAGAAAATCAAAATTGAATCATCTTCTTCATCCTTCAACCTTCCTAGCCGATTCTTGAGAGAGATTAGTGAGAGAGAGTTGTTTGTTGATCAAATTAGCTTGATAGGAAGGTATAATACTTGATTTTCATTTGAATTTCATGTTTAAATATTAAATTTTGATGTTGTTGCTGCCTAATTTGATTAGGACGGAAGATATGTATGTTATTGTGATGATAGTTCTAAGATTCTTTGAAATTTTGAATGTTGTGATCAAATTGCTAAGAAAGAAATATATATGTTTCTGGAAACTTGAATGTTCATACTGGAAATTGCTATGATTGCTGGAAATTTAGGTACTAAATTGGTATGAATTGATTGTCACATAGAATGAAATTGTTTTGATCACATAGCTAGTGAAGATTGAGTAAACATGATTGATTTTGTATATAAAATGACCTGTTTTGATCACATTGGTAGGTGAAATGAACTGACCTAGACTTATATGAGTCTGTATATAAATTGAATTAACATGTTAGAAGTGTTATCTAAGTGATTAAAGAAGCTGGAAATTTAAGCTAGTGTAATCTGCCCAGAACAGTAACTTTAAAAAATCACTATAAATTGTAAAAAGAAAATTTAAGGCTGGAAATTTTATGGATAGTGCCTTAATATGTCTAAAATCATTAGGAGAAAACAGAACTGAATTCTAGATTGTAGAATGAATTTTAGAAATGAAACATTAAGGACAGTGCAAGCTGTCCAGTGTTGTAAATTGCCCTGTCTTTAAACAAAAAACTGTATTAATTGGAAAAGAATTAAAATGCAAGGCTTATATGGTTAGAAAGATAATTAAGTTAGATTTCCAACAGTGTAAACCAATTGAAATTCCGACGTACGGAATGAAAGTTATGCATATTTTATTAAGTAATGCACATGCTGCCAGGCAGCAGCCTTGATTTTTGAAATGAATGAATTATGAGTATTGTTGCCTTGTTTTGAATAAATTAATGTACTTGTCTTGACCTTGATTTACTTGTATGGATTGTTAGAGCAAGGAGCAAAACTTGTGGAGGAAGAAAGGAGTGGCCAAGCTAGTGGCAAACACAAAGGAATTTGGATCCATGACTAGCTAAGCTTGGAGTATTGTGAGTGTAGTTTAATATAGGGTTGGGACTTAGGTCTTAACCAATTATGCATGACTACTTTCTTGCTATGGATATGCCATGATAATGAACCTAATTTAACTTGAATATAAGTGATAAGGGAAGTATGAAATAAGATAATATATGAAACTTGTTTACATCCTTGAAGTGATGTACAATTAGAATTGCTTGATTCTCGATACCTTGATTGTGATCATTTCGAATGAGTGCTTAAATGTACTTTTATGATATAATTACTTGTTAACATGATATAAATCATGAACTTAAGATCTTGATTGATGCCTAAGAAATGGCATATGTTAATTGCTTGCTTGAATGACAAGATTAAATTGCAAAGTGTAGAGCTAAGGCTCAATTGGCCTAAGGGCTGTGTATATGAACATGATCTTGCAATGTATCACTTGAATTGATCCTTGAATAAGCTATTGCTTGACATAAACATGTAATACTTGAATAAGTGATTCATAATTGAACAAAGCCTTGGTTGTTAGTGGTCATAGGTAGAAGGGCATGCCTTAGAGTCTAGAGCTCATTGTGTCAGGGTGGACTACGGTCCAGGGCTAAGGCCCCTAATTGGTGACAGACGGAGGGTATGTATGTGTGGTTTTTGGAGACAGTAGGAGGTTTGACCAGTGCTACGGCACATCTTGTAGCGACAGTTGGTTGGAGACTCGATTACCTGGACAACTAAATACCAAGGGAATAAACTAAAGAAAGCAAATGAGAAATAATTAAAGAATAAAGCTTACATGATACTTGAATTACATGATACTCGAATTACATGATACTTGAGACTACTTGATTCTTGAACTACTTGATACATGAACTACTTGATTCTTGAACTACTTGATACTTGAATTACTTGATATGTAAGCTTGAATTACTCGAATTTCTTGACATGTAATGCTTGATTCTTGACATGGAACTCTTGAAATGATAATTGCTTATGCTTGAACCTTGTATTGAATAACTTGCTACTTGGACTACTTGTTATGTATTCTTGAAAGGACAAACATGTAAACTTGAACTAATATGTACTTGACTTGAATGGAAATGTGTATATTGCTTAAGTATGTTAATTGGCTTGAAATAAAGATTGAGCAAATCTTGAATTGAATATCTTATAAATTGGTTAGAATTAGTTGCTACCTCACTACGTACATATCTTGTACTTATCACTCTTGTTTTCATTCTTCCCAAACACAGGATAAAGGATTCGATCGTTGCTTGATCCTGAAGCCTGATTTCTTGAGCTCGAAGTAAGACACAAGCATAGCTAAAGTATGGACATACTTGTTTTGTACTCCCCTAGTTGGTGGCACTTAGTTGTATATAATGTCTAGTGCATGCATTTTGAACACATGAACTTGTATATGTATATATGTCTTAAATGGGCCTATCATATTATGAACTTGGTGGTTAATGTAAATTAAGTAATGAATTAAAATTATATGTAATGGAAATGTATTTAGCTGCGCATATGGATAAATATATATAGGGTATCATTCGAATGTCTTGAGATGAGATTGTCTTGTGTGAATATATCATGTCCTAAGTGCTTTTATAAGATTGAATGGTAAATGCCAAAAGGTAAGGGTGGCATGTGCTCGCTTGGAATCAACGTATATACTTTTGATCATGTTTAATAAGTTAAGTATGTAATGTCACATGTATCAAGCTAAAGAGAAAAGAATGAAATGAAGCATGTTTGCTTATTTAGGTTTCAAATGATGATGATTGTATGATAATGTTAATTAAAATTTTTGGTAACCTATAATGTATGTAATTAAGATTGCTTACATGTTAAGTAATGTATGTTTGGTTACTTGCTAGTTAAGTAACTCGTCTAATAGGGATGAGTTAACCTATTCTTGCCTTGTTCTTGCTTGTATTGTTCATTAGTAATGCTCCCGAACCGGTTTCCTGCCAACCCGGGTAGGGGGTGTTACATTATACATCCAGCAACATCACAACAACCAGATCACACTAAAACCCAACTACAAACAACCTAAAACTAGCAATCCATATAGTTTCGGGATTCCATTGATTAATCAATCCTTTCATCATTAAAACACATCTAAATTAAGATGTAAATCAATTAAATCCATCTCCAAAACATATCAATTTAGTTTCGAACTATTTATCAAGAAATCTCAATTTAATTAACAAATCAATGTTTAAATCACAATTCCACATTACAAATCAACAACAAAGGATCAATAACTTGGGAATTTCATTAAAGAACCTTTAATTAGAGGAGAGAAACGAAAATTACCTCTAATTTCTGATTTCTCCTTAATTGGCCAAGCTTTGATGAAATCCAAAGAGATTTTGCAAAAGTATTTGAAGAAATTATTTTCCTGAAACTATTTGAATTGCCTAAACTTGTTCCCTCGAACCTTCGATCCAACTCAGCTCGCATCTAGGCCCATTTTCAGGGTGTTACAACTCTACCCCTCTTAAGAAATTTCGTCCTCAAAATTTATCTAGCAGAAAAAGATGAGGGAACTGTTCCAACATATCATTTTTACTCTCCCAGGTAGCTTCCTCTACACCGCAGTGCCGCCACAACACCTTTACCAACTCTATGGTTTTTTCGCGGAGAACTTTACTACTTGAATCCAAAATCCTCACTGGCACTTCATCACAGGTCAAGTCCGTATTCAACTCAATTTCCTCAACAGGCATAACAAGTGAAGGATCCGATCCATACCCCCGTAACATAGACACATGGAAAACATCATGTATCTTTTCAAACTCAGCCAACAACTTCAATCTATACGCAACAGGACCAATGCGCTCCAACACCTCATACGGTCCAATAAATCTAGGGCTCAACTTGCCCTTCCGTTCACACCTCATCACCTTTTCCTAAGGCGAAACCTTCAAAAACACACGATCACCAGCCGCATACTCAATCTCTCTTTGCTTCAAATTAGCATAGGAATTTTGCCGATCCGAAGATGCCTTCAAACGATCACTAATAAGCTTTACTTTCTCATTGGCATCCTTCAACATATCTAGCAAAGAAACATATTTCTCCCCTTCCTCTGCCCAACAAATCGGCGTACAACATCTTCTACCATACAAAGCCTCGTATGGAGCCATCTGGATACTAGCTTGATAACTGTTATTATAAGCAAACTCCATCAACGACAACTGCTTTTCCCATGACCTTTGAAAATCTATGATACAACAGCACAACATATCCTCCAACACTTAGACAACATGTTCCGACTGACCATCTGTCTGCGGATGATACGAAGTACTAAAGTTCAACCGAGTACCCAAGGCTCTATGTAAACATTCCCAGAACCTCGCGGTGAAACGCGAATCTCTATCAGACACAATGGACTTCGGCACCCCATGCAACCTCACAATCTCAGCAATATACAACTATGCTAACCTATCTAGAGTATACGTTGTATGCACATCCAAAAAATGTGCACACTTCGTGAACCTATCCACGATCACCCAACCAAAATTATTCTTTGACGGCGTCAAAGGCAACCCAGACACAAAGTTTATGGTGATGCTCTCCTATTTCCACTTGGAAACCCTCAACGGTTGCAACAACCCCGAAAAAAAATAATGTTCTGCCTTAACACATTGACAAACCATACAACAAGCCACAAACTCCACAACATCCTTCTTCAAGCCAACCTAGAAATATTTTTCTTCAAGTCTTGATACATCTTCGTACTCCCTGGATACATCGCGAAAGGACTCGAATATGCTTCAGTCAAGATAGTGTGTCTTAACTCTTCATCATTCGGCACCACCACTCGACCTTTGAAGCACAAAAACCCATCCTCACTAAAACCAAAATCCATTTAATTCCCATCCAAGATATCTTTGACATGCGGCACTAATGCATCATCAAAAGGTTACTTCTCTTTAATCATCTGCAACATCGAAGGTTTCACTTGTAACTCTGCTAACAACCTTCTATCTCGCGACACACTCAGCCGCGCAAACATCGCCCTCAACTCTACCGTAACCTTTCTACTCAAAGAATCTGCTACCACGTTTGCCTTCCCTGTGTAGTACTTAATGGTCAGATCATAATCCTTCAATAGCTCAACCACCTTCGTTGTCTAAGATTTAAATCCTTCTGAGTCATCAGGTATTTCAAACTTTTGTGATCGGTGTAAACAACACACTTCTAACTATAGAGATAGTGTCACCAAATCTTCAAGGCAAACACCACCGCAACCAACTTAAGATCGTGCGTAGGGTAATTGCGCTTGTGCATCTTCAACTGCCTAGATGCATAGGCGACAACCCTTTCTTTCTACATCAACACACATCCCAAACCCACGTAGGATGCATCACTGTACACAACAAACTCGTTTCTTGACTTCAGTTGAATCAAGATTGGAGCGTGTGTCAAAGCCTCATTCAGCTTATCGAAAGCTTACTGCCTAACTTCCGTCCATTCGAAACCCACATCTTTTGCAACAACTTTGTCAAAGGTACCATAATCCTAAAAAACCAACCATGAATCATCGGTAATATTCGGCCAACCCCAAAAAACTACGAACCTCTGAAACAAATTTTGGTGGCTTCCAATTCACAATAGCCTCAACCTTCTACAGATCCACGAAAATACCCTCGGCCGAAACAACATGTCCAAGAAAAACCACCTGCCTGATCCAAAACTCGCATTTACTTATCTTGGCATAAAGCTTGTTGTCCAACAGGACTTGCAACACAATTCGGAGATGTCGATCGTGATCTTTCTCAGTACGAGAGTACACAAGAATGTCATCGATGAACACTACCACGAATTGGTCCAGGAATTCATAGAACACCCTATTCATCATATCCATGAACGCTGGCGGGGCATTGCTCAAACCAAATGGCGTCACTATGAACTCGTAATGCCCATAACGTGTGCGAAAAGCTATCTTCAACACATCCCTATCTTTCACCTTCAACTGGTAATACCCCGACCGTAGATCGATTTTAGAGAACACTATAGCACCCTAGAACTGATCAAAAAAATCATCAATCCTTGGAAAAGGATACTTGTTCTTGATCGTCAACTTGTTCAATTGTCAATAATCAATACAGATTCTCATCGTGCCATCATTCTTCTTCACAAACAACATCGGTACACCCCACGGTGACACACTTGGACGAATGAAGCCACGATCAAGCAACTCCTACAACTGGGTCTTCAACTCCTTTAACTTCTTCGGTGCCATGCGATACAGAGCAATAGACACTAGAGCCATATCCGCGTATGTCTCTATAAAAAACTCTACCTCCCTATTCGATGGTAAACCAGGAAACTTCTCCAGAAACACTCTTAAAAAGTTGCAAATTGTTTGAATATCCTAGGCACACACTTCCTTCATATTCGGGTTTAAAATATAGGCTAGGTATGCTTGACCCCCTACATTCTAAAAACTTCTGCGCTTCCGGTGCTGAAACAATGTTTGACATGAACTTGACATTCTCACCCACAACTAAAACTTCATAATCCTCGGCAAGTTACAAAGAAACCCACTTGGCCTTAAAATCAACTATAGCCTTATGTTGAGACAACCAATCCATATCCAGAATCACGTCGATACTATAAAATGATAACTTCATCAGATCAGCCTCAAACGCATGCCATTGAACCATCAAGGGACAACCCCTATACAACTTTCTAGCCGCAAATGTCTCACCAAAAAAACTGGTTACCCACATACCAACATCTAACAACTCAATAGGTAAATCCAACATACATGCATGCTCATGCAAAATGTAGGAATGAGTGGAACCGAAATCAATCAAAGATAACAAAGGTATTGACAGTAAGGTTAAGGCACCTTCGATCACGTCAGTATCATTCTTTCCAGCATGGTGAATAAAAACCCTCGTCGTTCCACCATCCTCAGGCTAAACTGCCATGGTATACGTTACCACTCTTTTTCTATCATCTATGCGTTAGAAATGTCTACGGCCGCACCCACGACCTCTTTGAATTACAGCAATAGGTGCATTAGCCTAACCCTCTCTGGCTAATTGCAGACAATCACTACGAAGATGACCCTCTGGAATACCCTAAAAATTGGTCTACTCAGAATTAGGTTCTGGTGATCGAAAATTTTGTATCAGAATGGTACAATCACTGTAATAATCCTAATTTTTTACTCAATTGTATTGTAATGAAATTCAATTGACTTTAATTATTGATGTTGGACCTTTTGAAACAAGTGAAAGTCATTTAGTAACTAAATTGTGAAAATTAAAAGTTTGGGGGTAAAGGTGCAAACCTTGAAAAGTTAAGGGACCACCCTCTTAATTATACCAATTAGAGGTGTGAGTCACCTCCTTGCTTAAAATAAATCACGTGAAAATGGTGGGCTATTGTCATAAAAGATGACAACTTGAATTTGGAAAAGGGTTGAAATTATTATTGATTATTAAAAGGTTTCTTCCCAAACTAGGAACCAATTGATTGGTTGCTTTGGAGGCAACCAATATGAGGGATAAAAAACACACAGCTAAATAAGGAAACATAGAAAAGGAAAGGAATAGATATTGAAGCAAAAACTGAGACTTTGAGTTTCTATCTTTCTTCAATTGTTTACCAAAGCTAAGCAAGCACCATCATTTCCATCTTCTTCACCAAGCTCAAGCAAGAACCTCCCTTGGTTGCTCAAGCTTCCCTTTATTTCTTTATATCGAATTAAAGCTATCGAATTGGTGAGTTTAATTCCCCAATCAATTTATTGATTCCATGGATTATTGAAGTTTAATTTGAAGATTAAAGTCTTGAAATTTAAGCATATACCCATATGTTGGAAGCTTGATTCTATGGAAATATTGTTTCCCACAAGCTTTAATAAGCTTAAATATCGATTTTGAATCATTAGTTTCAATTCTAACTATTTCCCCTAACTTATGCCTAGTTCAAGTGTTGGAGGAAGGGCCATCATCTCTCTCGAAGGCTAAGTGCAAGAGGATTGTCATCTGAGAGCCGTAGTAGCTTCAAATTTTAAGCTGAGTGTTGTTGGAGTCTCAGGATTGGGCTGGGTGGCTTTCTCGGTTTCATTTTTATTGAATATATTATTCTAACATTGATAGTAAGGTAATTGCATCGAACCCTTTTGAGAGTGTATTGGTAAGCTTCGGTAAGCTTCTTTATTGAATCATTGAAACATTGAGTAGTGATTGTTGTCATCGAATTATTAATATTGACCGTTGACATGCCATTGAAAAGATCATTGTATTGTCATTAATTATTGGATATTGACCATTGAGCTATTACTGTTGACATTGAATTGTTGAGCATATTGTTATTGGCCAACTATTGTTATCAAACTCATCGGATCATTGAAATGGACCTAAGGGTCAACATATTGTTATTGAATCATTGAACCTATTGATATTGATAATGTATTGAAATATTGGCCTAATTTACCAGACCTTGGATTTGAGTGGAAATCGGATACAACTGGCATGCCATAGGATTTATGAGCTCATTGGTAGAGTAGACTACGGTCCTTGGGCTATGGCCATTATATTGGTGAGGCAGAGGGATGTTGTGTTGGTCAATTGGCGAGGCAGAAGGACTAGACCATTATTGACTTGGCGAGGTGTAGGAATCCCCGTATCCACTATCTTCAATCGATCCAAGGGTTAATATTGAACTAAAAGTTTTAATGATATTGAATATTGATACATACGAATTGGATATAAATGTATTGTTGTTGAACATTGACATGTTGCCATTGATTCTTGATGAAACAAGCATTTGAATGCATATTGGTTATTAACATTGTTTATGACTACTTCACTAGGCAAGGTATGCCTAATGCATTCATCTTCATGCATTTTCAGGTAAAGTAAAGTTGGTTTGGAGATCAAGAATTTTGGCAAGGTTGCGGCAAGTCACCAAAGGCTAATGTAATATATATCTACTCTATACACTCCTAGGATGGTGGCATAGTGGTTGTTTAAGTTTCTTTATGTCCTTTTGATGCATGTATGGTATGTATGGTTTGAGCATGTTTAAGATTCCTAAAATGAGTTTTAAAGTTTGGCTAAAATGGACTAAATATGCATATTTGGCTTAAAAAGGTGAAATCATAGTAAATAGACTCATATGATCATGAAACTTGACATGCTAGTAGATTATGTTGACATTAATTTTCTGGTAAAATCTCATTGTATTTGGACATTGTTTGATAGGTCAAATCGATTAAAAACCAGAATAAATCTGTCAATTTAGTGCAGGGCGTATTGATACGGGTGATGGCATATCGATACGGGTATGTATATTTGGACATAGTCAACATCAGTCAACATGGTGTATCGATACGTCAAAGGGCGTATCGATACGAAAAGTCAACACTGGAATCTGGAAATTAAATGCATCGATACAATCTTTAGGGCGTATCGAAACGGGTTAACTTGGTCATCCCGTACCGGTACAGTTCCCCAACCGTACCAATACGAGTCTTGTTTATTGGTTTCTAGTAATTATAAAATATGAATAGCGTATCGATACAGGTAGATACTATATTGATTCAATCTCTTAGACTCATAACTGTTTTAATGGTAATGACACATGCATATTGGTACGGCCTCTCAATTACCGATATCGATACAGGTAAATCTGTTAATAGTTTATTAGAATAAGTTTGAAACATTGCATATTGGTCACTGAACATTGTATGGTGTAATTGAATGGGTAAATGAGCTCCGTCTAACATGAAAATTGTAAGATAATTGATTATAGGATTAATTTCAGTACATTATGGTTAATTTCAGAAAAGGACCACTAAAACACTAAAATTACATATTAGCTTGTAAAAGTTTAAAATTGGTCCTAAATGGATAACTACAATTTTGTATTGGAATAATTGAACTGGTGACATTGTTTATATTGTTGTAAGCATGATAAAATTAAATCATCTAATTTTGAATGCGTCGATCATCGCATTGTTCTCCGATAACACCTTCTGACGTAATTCTCAACCAGGTCGGGAAGGGGGTGTTACATTTGTGGTATCAGAGCTAGAGTTTAGTCAATTTTTTGGACTAAACTACTGGATATTATATTATTATTAAATTGCACTATGCCACCTAGGAGTTACTATTGTATATTGTGACTTGCCGACTAATCCGATCTCTTTCTTATAAATGTATGAATCTAATGAAGCTCACATAGACGAGCATGTTACCAGCTCCTCTACCCACGATGAGGAGACTAGAGGTGGAGATCCTCCACCACTGCAGAACCCTTCGGCACAAGACCCTGAGCCAGAGGCAATGACTGCTCAGGCTGAGTGTTATCAGAATATGGCTGACATGTTCAAACAATTTATGACTTCCATGAGAGTGGAGGAGGTTGTGCAACCTACTGCACCAGTTATCCAATATGTTTGAGCCCCTATTTATAAGCTATCTCAGCATCAGGCTTATACCTTTACCAGTCAGGATGATGACACTCTTGAGATTGCAGAATACTGGTTGGATAACACACTGCGAATCCTGAACAAGCAGCTGCAGTGTTCGAAGGAACACAAGCTGGAATGTGCCCTCGCATTGCTGGCTGACGAAGCACTCCAATGGTGGGAGATTACTATTCTCACGACCCCTGAAGAAGCTATAACTTGGGAGTTCTTCCTTTGAGAATTCTATAATAAATACATCAGTGAGTATTACCTCGCGAAGAGGCATACCATTTTCCTCTATCTCAAATAAGATGGATGACCTGTAGAGCAGTACATCCATGACTTTTGCAAGTACTGCCGTTACGGGGTTGAATATATCAAGAAGGAGGAAGAGAAATGCATAATGTTTATTGCAGGGCTCAGAGATGAGTTGTGCCTTATGTTCACAGCATTGGGCATCACTAACTTTCAGGACCTGGTGAATCGGGTCAAGGCCACTAAAGCTGCTCAGAAAGTGTAGAGGTTTAGGGGATCTAGCAAATTCTAGAAGAGGCAATATGATGATTCTTGTCCTCCAAAGCCTAACAAGAAAAGAAAGTATTGAGGTCTGAAGAATAATGTTTATCCTCAGCCTCCTCAATTTGGGAATATTTTTAGGCAGCATACAATGACCCAGTCGTTTGCCAAGGCCGCTTCAGTTGAGAGTACTGGAGGTTCGGGACGAGTTGTATAACATCCAGTATGTAATTATTGTGAGAAAAAGCATCATGCGGGACAATGTCACAATCATTCTGGAGCTTGCTAATTCTATAGTGAACATGGCCATTTCATTCGAGACTTTCCATTGAATACCAACAAGCTTGTTGCTACACCAACCGCTACAACATCACATGCTCAATCTTATCGAGGCAAATGGTCAAAACAGGGTTCTTCGGGAGCTACGGGGAGACCCAGTGGCTCAGCTAAGGCATCTAATAGATAGGATTCAAAAGCCCATGCTCAAATGTATCATGTGAGGAGCCAAGAAGAAGAGGATGATCCTGACATCATTGCAGGTACCATTGAGTTTTACTCACATACTATTTATGCATTGATTGATCTTAGCTCCACATATTTTTTTCATTAGTATGATGCTAGCTAAGAAACATAAGATGTCATTTGAACCTGTAGTATCTAAGATCACCGTAACCAATCCATTGGGTGATTGTGTCACCATAAGCCTTGTATGTAAGAATTGTCCCTTATTGATCCAAGGGATTCCTTTTTCGGCCAACTTATTGACATTACCCATTCATGAGTTCGATGTTATATTGGGACTGGATTGGCTCAGTTAACATCAAGCTTGGGTGGATTGCTCTAAAAAGAAGTTGTACCTTTGAGGTCTTGGTAAGGAGAGTGTCACCCTGATGAGTTCGAGAAACCCATATTTGTATGCTTTGACCTTGGAAATCAAGGAGGAACCTCAGTTGCCCAATATTGATATTGTGTGTGAATTCCCCGATGTCTTTCCTGATAAACTTTCAGGTTTACCTCTAACCCATGAGGTGGAATTCAGTATTGAACGGCCTCATTTTCTATTACACCTTATCGTATGGCTGCAGTCGAGCTTAAGGAGCTAAAGGCTCAGATTCAAGATTTACTCTATAAGGGTTTTATTTGACCGAGTACTTTACCTTGGGGAGCTCCGGTCCTCTTTGTAAAGAAAAATGATAGATCCATGAGGTTGTGTATTAACTACCGGTAATTAAACAAGGTGGCCATCAAGAACAAGTATCCCTTACCGAGAATTGATGACCTATTCGATCAGCTTAAGGATCTCGCTGTGTTTCCCAAGATGGATTTAAGGTCAGGGTATTACTAAATGAGATTTAAAGAATGTGATTTACCCAAAACTACATTTCGTACTAGGTACGGGCACTATGAATTCTTTGTAATGCCATTTGGGCTAACTAATGCACCGACAACCTTTATAGACTTGATGAACCGAGTTTTTAGACCCTATCTAGATAAATTCATTATGGAGTTTATCGATGACATACTGATCTATTACAAGAATATTGTAGAGCATCGAGATCACCTTCGCATTGTGTTGGAGACCCTAAGGGAGAAGCAGTTATTTGCTAAGTTCTCCAAGTGTGAGTTTTGGCTCATTGAAGTTGCCTTCATTGGGCACATTGTATCGGCTTTGGGCATCCAAGTGGACTCAAAGAAGATTCAAGCTATCCTAGATTGGAAATCACCGAATAACATTAGAGAGGTAAGAAACTTTCTTGGTCTAGCTGGCTATTATCGGAGATTCGTGAAAGTATTTTCCATGATAGCAGCTCTTTTGACAAAGTTATTGAGAAAAGATGCCCTTTTTTCGATCGAGGAAAAACAAAGAACTTCGATCAGCTTAAGCAAGTTTTGACTCATGCACCAATCCTAACCCAACCTAAGTCTGGAAAAGACTACACAGTCTATAATGATGAATTGCATCTCAGGTTAGGATGTGTTCTTATGCAAAAGGGCAAGGTCATAGCTTATGCATCTCGACAATTTAAGCCACATGAGTTGAACTACCCTACTCATAATTTAGAATTGGCTGCAGTTGTCTCCGCATTGAAAATTTGGAGGTGGATGGAACTCCTCAAAGACTATGACTTTGTTATTGATTATCACCCGAGCAAGGCCAACGTTGTGGCTGATGCACTCAGCCGCAAACCTTAGCCTGGTGAGTATCGTCATTGATCATTGAACCCTATATTTTAGTGTATCAAACTCATTGAATAATCTTTTTGTTGTAGCTCCCCGTGCTATCAACGCTAACTTCTAACTTCGGAAACATCGTTGTCTTGTAGCTAAACTCCAGGTTTAGTCTACTATCGTATCAAAAATCAAAGCTTTGCAAGATTAAGATCCTCAGTTACAGTCTATTATTTCTAAACTATAAAGTGGAGATGAGCTTGACTTCATAATTAATTCTGAAGGTCTTTTGTGTTATCATAATAGGGTTTGCATGCCCAACGATGAATCCCTCCATACCGATATTCTAAAAGAAGCTCATTCGAGCTCTTTTTCTGTACACCCAGGGTCAATGAAGATGTAAAAGAATCTCTGGGAACTCTAATCATGTCCAGGCATGAAACAAGACATAGTTGATTTCGTGTCTAAGTTCCTTACGTGCCAGCGTGTCAAGGTTGAGCATTGTGTTCCTACTGGCTTATTGCAACCCATCGATTTATCGTTGTGAAAGTGAGAGAAAATCACAATGGACTTTTTCAGTGGTTTGCTTTTAACTCCCACCAAACATGATGCTATATGGGTCATTGTAGACCGTTTCACCAAGTCAGCACACTTCTTACCGGTTAGGAAGGACTACGGTCTTCCAAGGCTAGCTGACTTGTATATCAAGGAAATCGTGAGACTTCATGGGGTACTGAAGTCTATCATCTCCTATTGGGACCCATGTTTTGCTTCTCAATTTTGGAGATCTTTGCAGGGTGCTCTATGTACCAGAGTTAACCTTAGTACTGCATTTCACCCTCAGTCTGATGGCCAATCCGAAAGGGTAATCCAAATTCTGGAAGACATGCTTTGAGCATGCATCATCGAATTTGGTGGATCTTGGGAGAAATCCCTATCTCTTATCGAGTTTGCCTACAATGAGGGGTGAGCGTTCGATCGAGTCGAGTTAATTCAAAAAAATTTGAGTTATTCGAGTTGACGCATCATATTTTACAACTCAAACTTTATTTGAATTTTTTTCAATTCGAGTCGAGTTTTTGAGTTCCTATCAAAATTTAATTATAATTATTTATCATGTTATAGTACGGTTTGATTCCAATTTAAATCACTTTCTCTAATTATATAAGATATGCATATATATATATTTCTTCATATTTTTTCATATGTTGAAATATTTCTTCATATTTTTATATATCAGTATCTATATAATAAAAAATTGAAGGACTTGTCTCGAACTTAAAAATAAATCCATTAATTACTAAAAATTTCGAGTTATTCGAGATTCTATTTTACAACTCAAACTTTATTTGAAATTTTTTCGATTCGAGTCAAGATGAGTCGAGTATTTTCACTTCGAGTTGAGTTATTCAGTTTTTTGAATCGAGTCGAGTTTTGCTCACCCCTACCTACAACAATAGTTGTCAAGCTTCCATCGGAAGGCAACTTACGAGGTGTTGTATGGCAAATGTTGCAAAACTCCACTGAGTTGGTCTGAACTCGGCGAAGGCAAAATGTTGGGCCCTGACCTACTTTGGGAAACCGAGGAACGGGTTACCATTATCCATGATCACTTGAAAGCATCCTTTGACCGACAAAAAGCATATGTCGACCTTAAGCAAAGAGGTATCCAATATGAGATTGGTGAAAAAGTCTTCCTCAAAATATCACCGTTGAAGAAAATTTTGAGGTTTGGTAAAAAAGGGAAGCTGAGTCCTCAGTTCATTGGACCCTTTGAGATTATTGAAAAAGTTAGTCCGGTTACATACCGTTTGAAACTGCCCTCAGAATTAAGCAGGATTTATAATGTCTTCTATGTGTCCATGCTTTGTAAGTACTGATCCGACCCTTCGCACATCATTGAACTGGAATCTGTGCAGATCCAACCGAATTTGACCTACGAGGAAGAACCGGTTCATATTCTTACAAGAGAGGTCAAGAGGCTTCGTAATAAATCTGTGTCTTTAGTCAAAGTGATCGGCAGGAGCCACTCAGCGGAAGAAGCCACTTGGGAACCAAAAGAGACAATGAAGAAGCAGTACCCTCATCACTTCAGTTCAGATGAAAATTCGAGGATGAATTTTTTGTATAGAGGGGAAGAGTTGTAACACCCCAAAAACCAGTCTAGTCGGAATTAGGTTCCGGTGATCAGAAATTTTGTATCGGAATGGTCCTATCACTGTAATGATTCCAATTTTGTACTCAATTGTATTGTAATGAACTTCAATTGAGTTTAATTATTGATCTCGAACCTTTTTGAAAGAAGTGAAAGTCATTTAGTGACTAAATTGTGAAAGTTAAAAGTTTAGGGGTAAATGCACAAACCTTGAAAAGTTAAGGGACCGCCCTCGGAATTATACCAATTAAAGGTGTGAGTCACCTCCTTGCTTAACCTAAATCACGTGAAAATGGTGGGCTATTGTCATAAAAGATGACAACTTGAATTGAGAAAAGGGTTGAAATTATTATTGATTATTAAAAGGTTTTCTCCCAAGCTAAGAAACCAATTGATTGGTTGCTTGGGAGGCAACCAGTTTGAGGGGTAAAACCACGCAGCTAAAAAAGGAAAGGAATAGATATTGAAGAAAAAAATCGAGACTTTAAGTTTCCATCTTTCTTTAATGGTTTACCAAAGCTAAGCAAGCACCACCATTTCCATCTTCTTCACCAAGCTCAAGCAAGCACCTCCCTTGGTTGCTCAAGCTTCCCTTGATTTCTCTATATCGAATTAAAGCTATCGAATTTGTGATTTTAATTACCCAATCAATTTATTGATTCCATAGATTATTGGAGTTTAATTTCAAGATTAAAGTCTTGAAAGTTAAGCCTATACCCATGTGTTGGAAGCTTGATTCTATGGAAATATTGTTTCCCACAAGCTTTAATGAGCTTAAATATCGATTTTGAATCAATAGTTTGAATTCTAACTATTTCCCCTAACTTATGCCTAGCTCAAGTGTTGGAGGAAGGGCCCTCATCTCCCTCGAAGGCTAAGTGCAAGGGGATTGTCATCCGAGAGCCGCAGTAACTTCGAATTTTGAGGTGAGTGTAGTCGAAGTCTCAGGATTGGGCTAGGTGCCTTTCTTGGATTCATTTTCATTGAATATATTATTCTAACATTGATAGTAAGGTCATTGTATCGAACCCTTTGGAAGGTGTATTGGTAAGCTTTGGTAAGCTTCTTTATTGAATCATTAAAACATTGAGTAGTGATTGTCGTCATCGAATTATTGAATATTGACCATTGACATGTCATTGAAAAGATCATTGTATTGTCATTGATTATTGGATATTGACCATTGAGTTATTACCATTGACATTGAATTGTTGAGCATATTGTTATTGGCCAATTATTGTTATCAAACTCATCGGATCATTGAAATAGACCTAAGGGTCAACATATTGTTATTGAATCATTGAACCTATTGATATTGATAATGTATTGAAATATTGGCCTAATTTAACAGACCTTGGATTCGAGTGGACATTGGATACAAATGGCACGCCATAGGATTTATGAGCTCATTGGTACAGGTGGACTACGGTCCTTGGAGTACGGTTTTATATTGACGAGGCGGAGGGACTAGACCATTATTGACTTAGCGAGGCGTAGAAATCCGCGTATACACTATCTTGAATCGATCCAAGGGTTAATATTGAACTAAAAGTTTTAATGACATTGAATATTGATACATTGGAATTGGATATAAATGTATTGTTGTTGAACATTGACATGTTGCCAATGATTCTTGATGAAACATGCATTTGAATGTATATTGATTATTAACATTGTTTATGACTACCTCACTAGGCAAGGTATGCATAATGCATTCATCTTCATGCATTTTCA
Organism: Hibiscus mutabilis; assembly: GCA_019671005.1. Classification (NCBI taxonomy): domain Eukaryota; kingdom Viridiplantae; phylum Streptophyta; class Magnoliopsida; order Malvales; family Malvaceae; genus Hibiscus; species Hibiscus mutabilis. The sequence continues at coordinate 42,237,834 of CM033732.1, forward strand.
GGTTAAGTAAAGTTTGTTCGGAGATCGGGAATTTTGGCAAGGTTGCGGCAAGTCACCAAAGGCTAATGTAATATATATCTACTCTATACACTCCTAGGATGGTGGCATAGTGGTTGTTTAAGTTCCTTTATGTCATTTTGATGCATGTATGGTATGTATGGTTTGAGCATGCTTAAGATACCTAAAATGACTTTTAAAGTTTGGCTAAAAAGGTCTAAATATGCATATTTGGCTTTAAAAGGTTAAATCATAGTAAATGGACTCATATGATCATGAAACTTGACATGCTAGTAGATTGTGTTGACATTAATTTGCTGGCAAAATCTCATTGTATTTGGACATTGTTTGATAGGACAAATCGATTAAAAACCAGAACAAATCTGTCATTTTAGTGCAGGTTGTATCGATACGGGTGATGGAGTATCGATACGGGGTATGCATATTTGGACATAGTCAACATCAGTCAACATGGTGTATTGATACGTCAAAGGGCGTATCGATACGAAAAGTAAACACTGGAATCTGGAAATTAAATGCATCAATACGATCTTCAGGACGTATCAAAATGGGTCAACATGGTCAACCCATACCAGTACAGTTCCCCGGCCATACCGAGACGAGTCTTGTTCATTGTTTTCTAGTAATTATAAAATATGCATAGCATATCGATGCAGGTAGATACCATATCGATATGATCTCTTTGACTCATAGCTGTTTTAATGGTCATGACACAGGCGTATCGGTACGGCCTCTCGAGTACCGATATCGATACAGGTAAATCTGTTAATAGTTTATTGGAATAAGTTTGAAACATTGTATATTGGTCACTGAACATTGTATGTTATAATTGAATAGGTAAATAAACTCCGAATAACATGAAAATTGTAAGATAATTGATTATAGGATTAATTTCAGTACAGTATAGTTAATTTCAGAAAAGGTCCACTAAAACACCAAAATTATAGATTAGTCCCTAAAACTTGTAAAAGTTTAAAATTGATCCTAAATGGATTACCACAGTTCTGTATTGGATTAATTGAATTGGTGACAACGTTTGTATTGTTGTTAAGCATGATAACATTAAATTAACAAATATTGAATGCACCGATCAACGTATTATTCTCTGGTAACGCCTTTCGACCCGGTTCTTGACCAAGCTGGGAAGGGGGTGTTACATTATCCACAACTCCAACAAGTGCCTATAGCACCCCCAACACTCCCCTGAATGCCTCCGACCACATCTCCTACACTCAAGAACTCCATCATGAGCATTCTGACCCTGAAATCCACGTCCAGAACCATATCCTCCTTGCCTTTGATCTGGGTGATACCTTCGGTCTCTTTGCCTCTTATAACGATCTCAGTCAGCATCAGACTCTACTATCCTCTTTCCAGAACCAGAACGAACAGATAAACCTAGAATCTATTCTATGTCCTTCGCTTGCCACACTAGAATATCAAACTCTGTATAATCGATGGCCAACATGTAGGTCTTCACTTTCTTGATCAACCCGTAACAGAATCGATCACACCTCTCTCACTCATCCGGAACCAACTCAGGAGCATACTTACTCAATCGAACAAACTGAATCTCATACTCAGAAACAAACATGTTTCCTTGCTCCAAAGCCATGAAGTCTCTCTTCTTTGCATCCTTGTATTGAGTTCCCAAATACTTCTTCTTAAAAGCCTCACAGAAAAATTCCCATGTAACATTAGCAGGCTCCACGCCCGCAATCATAGTTGTCCACCAACTGTACGCATCACCTTAGAGCAACGATACTATACATCCCAGCTTATGTACATCGGTACACTCCATCTGGCCAAGGATCCTTTTCGTACACGTAAACTATTCCTTGACTGCTTCAGGAACCAACCCTCAAAACTCAACACCACCCAGGCTACATAAATGCTCAAGAGGTAACTCGGTGTTAACAGCTACAAGCACTGGTGCAGGTACATGCACTCCAACCATGGCCGCCTGGAAAGCCCCTGTCATCGCTTGCACCAACGGTACCATATCACCAAAAATAGGTAGTTATGGTGCTTTAGGCACACCACCCTCTACTCCAACGCCAGCAGGAGGATTCGGTGGAGGAAGAGGTAACTCTTCATCATGCGTATCCGTAATGCTACCCATGTTAGCTCTAGTCTCTCGTCTCGGTCCTATACTCGATAATATGAGTCTAAACATGATAATGCAACAAAACAAAAGAATTAGGCCAGCTCGCGGCAAGAATCCAAGTCACTTTTGTTTAAAAACAAAATCTTTTAACTCAAGTAATAATATGTGTCCCAAAGACTAACTCCCAAACATACACATATCAGATATAATTCCTCAAATTCAATCACGGTACATATAAAAAACATATTCAATCATAGAAACATCTCATGGTTAAACATCTCATGCTTCACATGGCATCTCAAAATATGTACACTTAAATTATTTTCTACACATGTATCATGGATTCAATATCTACCTCAATTTAAGCTTCACAACACAACTCCCATTTCACAAGCTTAGAGAGTAACACATGTATAAATCACATTATACTAATATAATCCAATTCTCAAGATATATTATCTCATATATTGGCTTTCAAGTGACTCAAAACCAGAAACCTTACGTTTCATAAAACACATCGGATACATGGATTCTCAAGTGGTTCACACAACCACTTCACATACATACCTCAACCGGAGTAACGACACACTTGCCCACCTTAACGGTTCAATAGAACATTTACCCACCTTTACGGTTTGGATGTATTAATCCACCACCAGTAGAAAATAGAACATTTACCCGCCTCAACTGCTGCGGTTCTCATGGTGGAGATTACGAACACTTTAACACCCCTCGACACACATGAGGCGACTTTTTATAGTGCACTTTTAATCCTATGACCGGTCAACTATATCTAATAACATTTTAAACATAGCCACTTGCCAATATATTCAATAACCAACATTACCTCACTATTTTACATATGCAACAAATCATTCCCACACAAATACATTAAACCATGTATTTTCATAATATCAAAATAGTTGCATAAATCATATGTTATTTTCAAAAATCATTATCAAAGATTATTTGCATCATCTTCCACTTTAAAAACATGCATAATACAGTGAGTAATAGAAACCATAAACATGTGCATGAGATTTCATTTTACAAAACCGAAATCGAGGGAAAGCTCAATCGATACTTACTTCCAAGCTTAGATAGGTGTATCAAACCTTATCTAAACCCCTAAAACTCTTTTTTCAAACCTTTTAACAACAGTAAAATACTTTTCCACTCAGCAACAAACCAACGCTCAAATGTCGATGCACAAATTAAGCCTCTGCAACTCCCACGCCTTCTTCGACTAGCAAAGGATTTAGCTCCCCTACTTTACCAAGCCAAAATAGAGGATTAAAACACATCTTTGTATTGAAACCCTCCAGCAACCAACATACTCCACAAAACCTCTCAAGAATCAACCAAACACCTTACTAAAACCAACAAGAACACCACCAAACCCTACTCAAACAAAGCCCAGCCAACATCTAATGATTCTAACACATTACTAAAATCAATTAACATTCAACAACAACCTAACCACATCCTTATACCTCCAGCAACATCGCAACAACCAGATCACTCTAAAACCCAACTAAAAATAACCTAAAAACTAGCAATCCTTATAATCAGGATTCCATTGATTAATTAATCCTTTCAACATTAAAACACATCTACATTAAGATGTAAATCAATTAAATCCATCTCCAAAACCGATCCAATTCAGTTTCCAACTATTTAACAAGATATCTCAATTTAATTAACAAATCAATGTTTAAATCACAATTCCACATTACAAATCAACAACAAAGGATCAAGAACTTGGGAATTTCATTAAAGAACCTTTAATTAGAGGAGAGAAACGAAAATCACCTCTAATTGTTGATTTCTCCTTAATTGGTCAAGCTTTGATGAAATCCAAAGATATTTTGCAAAAGTATTTGAAGAAATCAAATAGAAATCATAAAGAAAATTAATGAATATTGATTCTTGGAGATTTAGAAGTAGAAATCTTATTTTGGTTACTGATAAAGTTGAGAGAAAAGATTTTGAGAAAAGTAGTTACGTAAGAAAGTTTTTTTAGGAAATAAATATCTTTTTAATTATATTCTCATTTATCCAATTATTAAACCATTTAAAAATAATTTTAAAATAGCCAATATTAAGAGAGAAATCTGTTGAAAAAGAATGGTCAAATAGCTCCTTAAATATTCTAAGTTTTGATCCTTTTTTGATTTAGTCACCAAAAACAGTTTTGAAAACTTTCAATTTAGTCACTAGACTAAAATGTCTTAAAATCAGATTTAATTCCATCAAATTGAACTTACCAATTTACTTAACATATTATTTAAGTAATTTAGACCATCTTTCCATATTTTATTTTCCCCAAAATCACTTTTATAAAATTATTTTCCCGAAACTATTCGAATTGCCTAAACCGGTTCCCTGGAACTTCTGGTCCAACCTGGTTCGCATCTAGGCCCATTTTTAGGGTGTTACAACTCTCCCCCTCTTACAAACAACCTAACCCACCTCCCCCTCATTCTGCGTCGTCTAATTTCACATCTGTCAATTCTCGGTGACGAAATCTCGACCTCAATTGGTAATATTGCTTCTATCCCACAAACCAAAGAACACAGTGTTGCCCCTATTAAAGTGTACACTATGGATCGATGTGCATATAAGGCCAACGATAATTTCTCATGCCATCCTTGCAAGTCTTTGAGATAATCTTTTTGATGTTTATGTTTGCCGCCTCTACTGTCCCATTCATCTCTAAGCGATAAATCATAGAATTATGGTATTTTATCTTGAACTACTCACAAAACTTCTACTATAATCTTGATGTTCAGATTAGAGGCACTATCAATGATGATTCTCCATGTCGAAAAATAATATCTCTTTAGCATCTTGCAAACTGTTGCTCATGTAACACTAACAAGGAAGCAGCTTCTACCCACTTAGTAATGATTAATCACGACCAGGATAACTTGGTGTCTACTGGAGGCTTTAGGATAAATTTGCCTTATACAGCAAAAGGCATTGTATGCTCTCTCAAACATAAGCTTCCAGGAGTTCATTTCCTTTTACCCTTTATTATGCATATCTATTCCTCATCTGAGAAATTAAAGTTCAAGGAATCATGATCATCTGAAGCACGTCTCGCCAAGAAACCTTCCATTGCTTTCTGGCTTTATCAAACTTTGATAATAACATTTGCCAATGTGCCATTCTCTAGTTAACGCTATTGTTTCCATCAAGAATTTCAAAGGATTCATTCTTGAGATAAAATAAGTAGAATGATACAACATATATTGTCTGAGCCTTTGAGTTAACCAAACCAAAGTGCAGCAAAGCTTTTGAATTGGCGAATACCACATTTTTAATTGGTGAATCTTTGCTTAAGTAATAAATGGCTCTCTCCTTCTTCTCAGTTTCATCATGTTGGCCTAGTACACACCTCATTGAGTTTTTATAGACCGTAAATAAAGGCAAAAAGTCAAAAAATACCTCTAACGTTTGAATGAATAGTCACTTTGGCCCCTATTTTTTTGGAGCAATTCAACCCTCAACGTTTCATTTTGGGTCAAAATGGCCCCTCTGCGGATGAAAACTATCAGTCAAGTGACGGTAAATGGCTTAAAATAATGTGACAAACCTATATGGCAGTGTACGCTGATATGGCAGTATCATATAGACAAATGTGTTGACTTGAAAAAACGTTACGTTAGTCAAAAAATAATTTTATAAAATTATATAAAATATAAAATGATTTTTCTACTGACTTGTCATTCTGTCAAGTCATTTCAAACTAATTATCGTTATTTTTCTAACAATTTTCATCCGTGGAGGGGTCATTTTGACCCAAAATAAAATGTTAAGGGTTGAATTGCTCCAAAAAAAAGAATAAGGGTCAAAGTGACTATTCAATCAAACATGGGGATATTTTTTGACTTTATGCCTTAAATAAAGGATTAACGACCTATCTGGAACCAGTGCTATCGGAATTGGGCATTTGATAAATGTTTCTTGATCTTTCTAGGATTTTCTAGCATTCTATATCTCATACTCTTGGATTAGTCTTTGTTAGCAACTTGAACCCTAGATCATATTTGTTAGTCAATCACGATGTATAATTCAATCTCCCCTGGCTTCTTTCTCTTGTTCTTTTTGTTTCTTTTTCTTTTCTTTTCTTTTCTTTTTTTTCTTTTTTGTTTTCTCTTTTTTTGCTTTGCTTTGCTTTCTTCTTTTTTTGTTTTGCTTGTTTTTTTTTGTCTGGAGGAAAACGATTCGAATAGCTTTCACTTTGTCATGGTTAATTTTGGTTTTGCTTTTGCTTTTGCTGACTACAAACCCATGAGTTTCCCAAATACGGCTCCAAAAGTATATTTTGACAGATTGGGCATCAACAGATACTTTCTCAATCCTTGGGGAATCTTTCTTGAATTTTGCATTCATATTTATTTCAGTTTCCATGGCCCTCTGATGTGTTGCCCAATACTTTCAATCCAAATAGCATTAGCTTGTACCAAAATGAGTCTCACATGGATGTAAATGTTGTTTTCTTTGTATCATTTAGATTAAAAAAAGTGCTTTTATGCAACATTTCTGGTCTCATTCTTCTAAGCTTTTGTTGAACATGCTTGTATTTAGGCCACATGAGTAACTTGTACATATCAATGTATGTATGTAACCCTAGTATATCCTGGTGTGACCATGTGAAGATGTATGTGAATTCTTGCAGCAATTAAATCAAATCATGCTTGGTTTTAGCCGAGAAAAATGAATTGATCTTTATTTCTCATTTTTTAATCTCCAGTCCCCGAATTCATAATCTCAATTTCTTGTAAGGCAAAATCTGTTTTTCCTCATTTTCGATCAGTCTTGACAATTCCTAAAGGAAATTAATTTCCTTTTTCATTTTTGCATTCATTTACCTCCGTTAAATATATGTACTGCTCTATTTAGATATTAGAGTCAGATTCATTCATAAAGTTAATAGTAGAGGCCCTGCAAAGAAATTGGGAATATGAACATATATTTTATGAGAATAAATATTTTAAGGATGCATGTTTTCCATTTGAGAAAAATTATGTAAGAAACAAGCATCGAAAACAAATAAACCGAAATAGCCTCCCTTACAAAGGAACCCCAATGCTCGAGGGCAAAAGTGATTGGGATGGTTCAAGGTATTATTCTGTAGCGATCCTAAAACTACAAGCAGATCTCCTGAGGTCTGATTTTTTATCATTAATCAATAAAAACCTGAGTGAATTTCAACCTTGACAATTCTTTATTTTTCCTTTACCAGCATAAAGACATGCCCCTTCTTTTTTATGTTCTGATGTTCTCATCGAATCTTGAATTAAGACTATATTGCCTATGAGTTTCCTTGTTTCTTCAATGAATTGCTTGCTCTTTTCCATAGAATGTTCAATCATTTGCATGTGGAAATTAACAACATCTTCTGGTTGGCGTCTAAACGAACTCTGGTTTACAAGATGTTGGCTAGATGTGTTGAAGGTTTTAATGGGCATGTCTATTTGAGGTTTCTTCCTTGATGGTTGATGATTCTCAATTAGTTTCACCTCACTATTCATTCTTTTCCTTTTTTGACACCTTTTGGCACTTGATTTCCAGGCAATCCAATTGCGTTGGTTCTGATCAAGTGACTGCCTCTTGAGTTACATATCTTAATAGACTAACCTTTAATGTCAACTTCCAAAATCCCCTGATTCATAATATTTTGAACTTGTCGATTGAAAGTGTAACAGTCTTCAATGTCATGATCATGAACTCTATTATTATACTCACGATGATTCCTAATGTTGTAACAACTTGGATGATAGGGCTTTGAGGGTTTCATATGATGTGGTAAAGCTTCAAGAAAATTGAAGTACAGCTCTCGATAGAAGATATGAATGAGATCCAATTTAGACTTTGATTTTCCACTGACAGAAGCATCTTGAGCCTCTAACCTTGGAGTATTCCTCAGTAAAATAGACTCTGAAAGAATCATCGTCAAAACATTACTCTGATTCTGGTAGACCCTAAATTGTAGCTAATTACCATAAAAGCTTGCCGTAGATTCTGCCCTTTCTCTTTTATCTCCATTCTTCCAACAAATGATGGTCTTTTATAGAATTGGGGATCTCTGTTCTCAAAACATAAATGCCCATTCATGATGAGATTACTGACTATGATCATGAACTCTATTATTATACTCACGATGATTCCTAATGTTGTAACAACTTGGATGATAGGGTTTTGAGGGTTTCACATGATGTGGTAAAGCTTCAAGCAATTTGAAGTACAGCTCTCGATAGAAGATATGAATGAGATCCAATTTAGACTTTGATTTTCCACTGACAGAAGCATCTTGAGCCTCTAACCTTGGAGTATTCCTCAGTAAAATAGACTTTGAAAGAATCATCGTCAAAACATTACTCTGATTCTGGTAGACCCTAAATTGTAGCTAATTACCACAAAAGCTTGCCGTAGATTCTGCCCTTTCTCTTTTATCTTAATTCTTCCAACAAATGATGGCCTTTTATAGAATTGGGGATCTCTGTTCTCAAAACATAAATGCCCATTCATGATGAGATTACTGACTATGTGTTTCAAAACTATGTCATGAAAAGACTTATATAACTTCGGGGCACTGTCACCAAAAGGTGATTTTGCATAAGGTAACGCAAAAAATATGAATATAGCATCGAGATAGGACTAATCATCTTCTTTTTGTTACTAAACTCTTCAACTTCTCTGTCTCGTGTTTTTGTGCTCTATGCTCCTCTTGTAGTCAATTCTTTTGTGACAAAACTATGATCTTCAACTGAATCCCTGGCTTTCATCACTTCAGAGAAAGATTCTATAGTCCCTCAACTTTGCTAGAATCATCATGTCTTCTAACAATCACTTGACTTTGGAAGAAACATCTAAATTTTGACTTTATTTGGTCCTTCTGCATTTGTCTACTGGACTACCTTCATCCCAGCATTCTCAAAATCCACTAGTGCATTGAGGTCGAGCACTTCATTATTCCTTTCATAATTCAAACTCACTATTGAATTTCATTTAGATGCCCCAGCTATATTTGTAACACCCTCAACTTATATTCAATATTCGAATACACATTAAAGATGTTACTAACTGATTTACACTGATTTTCGGACTTGTAAAAAAAAATTTACTCAACAAAGTAGTTCAGTGGTTGGCCCTTTTTTAGCTTTCAAGCAAAACTATGTCTGGCAACCGCAGCTAGTTTCGACCATGAATTGGTTTATAAAATACTTTAAGCAGTTATTAAAATGAAAATATGATTCAGGGTGAAAACTATGTGTGCTGTCTAGACCCTTTCTTGATTTTAAAATCGCTGCGCGATAAACAACCAACTAAGTTTAAATTCGTTTGAATCATCTTTTCTAATATTCTTAATTTCTTAAACTTAGTCATGTTTCTGGACCATACATCCACATTAACTTATAAGTAGCGTACGAAAATTTAGATAAACAAAATAGCTACTTATTTAAATTCTATACATGCCCCACTAGACTAGGATGTGGTGATACTTACTGATAATACAGGCTAACTTGATCCAACAATGTGCAACTCCTCATCTGCTATCTCATCCGAAGCACCTACGTGTGATATGAAACGCATGCTAAGTATAACTTAGTGAAGCATAACCAAAACAATGTAAAACATTGATTATAAATAATACAGCCTTGCAAAATGGCAAGCGAATTCCAATTACAGTTGATAACATTTTATCAAGAATAGAACTACCTTACATGTATATTTCATTAAACCAATAAAATATTCAAATCATAAGATTCGATATGTCTTACCAGTCTTGTGTACATTAAGCTTTTTAGCTTATCTACTTGCAAAAATGCATTTCAAGTATTACAGCACAACGTATAAAATCATGTAATCTGTAATGCATGAATAATCATGTAAGAAATTTGTACTACATTAATTTTGTACTGTAAAGTCATGTAACTGTACTGTAAAATCTTATGACCCAAGGTAAATATCAAGTCATTCCTCTATTATATAATAGTGCAATACAGTTCCTGCAAAATGGCAAACATGTCCCAATTGCAGTTTATATCATATCATCAAACCTTTATTTTATCAATCAAATATACGTTAACCTTTTTAACTTAACTACCTGCATAAATATATTTCATGTATTATCGCCCAAAGTACAAAATCATGTCATGCCATGGTACGCGAGTCATCACGACACCATAGTATCTATGATGCCGTAGAGTCTACATCGCTGAAGCGACTGAGATGAGCACGTACTCGATGACGCTCTTCGCTTCTCATATAATAAAGGATGCTCTTTGCTTCTTATTTTCACACATTTTGTGGTAACAACACCGTAGTGTCTAAGTCAACACAGAAGTGTCTAAACATCACCGAAGTGACTAAAACGCACCGTAGTGCTAGGACGCAGCTGCTAGGACCCTATGGATATCCAACAATACCAAAGATTCTCATGTAATTTCATGTGAACCTATGGTATACGAGTCATCATAACGACACTCTAGTGTCTACAACGCAGTAGCGTCTGCATCGCCGAAGCGACTATAATGAGTATGTACTCGAAGACGCCCTTTGCTCTTCATTATAGCATCTTTTTGTGCTAGTCGACACCATAGTGTCTAAACATCACCGAAGTGACAGCAACGCCGTAGCGACTAACATCAACACTGAAGTGTCTGGATCGCATCGTAGTGCTGGATTGCAGCTGCTATGACTCTTTGGATATCCAATTATACCAAAGACTCTCACACTAGTACTTGGGCATAACAATATAATGTTTTCATATTCAATATCCAGTTCATCAATACTATCATTCATAGTTCGATATTGGGCAATTCGTACCCAAATCTAAAATCCGATTTATCTTAGATAAATCATTATGTCATATCAGTGTATCTCATATGCCATTTAATATTTCATGTCATTTACAAAACTTTGATCAACATATATTTTCATTAATATTAATGTCAACTTCTCTCAAGTCTCTCTCATGACATATATATATATATAATAAATAAAAATGCACTTATTCATATCATATATATAATAAATAAGTAAAAATGCACTCACCTGGGTCATGCATGATATTAGCCTCACTAAGCTATTTCTATACTTTTTCCTTGCTTTCTTTTGATCCGGTACCCTTAGCCTCATCAATAGCTGTATAGTATCATTTGAACATACATAACAATATTCATGTTAGATTTTTTTCTCTAACATTGCTTAACTATACTATACTAGTATAATTATCCGAATATAAAATATTTCCAAAAATTTTCACTTTTTCCTTTAATAATGCCAAATTGTTCATTACGGTCCCTAGTAACCATTTTGCACATTTTGCAATTCATTCAAGCTCGAATCACAATCATTCAATAATTCCATCATTTTTCACTAACTTTTATTCAATACTCTTCCTCCACTAACTTTTACCAAAGTGACATTTTAGTCACTAATTTTACACATAAACTTGTAAACTTGTATCGAATAATTAATCCAACATTTCTATACTTTTCACAAATATTCCCTTACTTTTAGACCAAAGCTAAATTGGTAGGGCTGTTGAAATGGTCCCTTGCCATTTGCTTTCTTGTCAATTTAGTCTCTTGGATTCTAACCTCGTACAACATATTTGAATCATTAAATCTCATAATCAAAATTTTCATAAAAGTTTCCCATTATTCTTCCATGTGGCCTAATTGTCACTAAACCTTCCCATTGTTGTTTTTCATTCAAACAACATTCTAATATGCTCAAAATAATTTTTCCAACATATATTCTTCATTTCTAAGAATTAACACTTAAAACCCCAAATTATTCCTACATGCCAAATTGGGTGTCTAAGCTTTTCAAGGACTTTATTTTAGTCCAAAATCCATAATCAAGCTTCTTAGTTCATAATCTCTTCAAATCCACCACTAGAATAATTTTCACAATATTTTCCATAATTTATCAAGCATGCCAAAATAGTCACTTAGAAGACTAGTTGAGGATTTTTTTTTCATTCTAACATCAAATCATGCTTCTAATATCATCAGTCTTTCATTTTCATCATCAATTTCAAAACCCTAAATAAAATCCCAAATTCTAGGGTTAGGGTTTTTAGTCCTTAAATATGAAATTAATCACAATCTAAGCTTGATTTCATCTCTACAACACTAGATTTGCATAAATCAAGCTTCAATCTAAAAATGGAACATGAAACCCTATTTTCCCTCTCTTCAAGTACATAATCAAATCTTCATAACTCTTGATAAAATTACTATCAAAAGAAAGAGTATTAAGCATAGATCATTTTTTCCAAAGCAACATACCTTGATTCTAACTTTGGAGCCTTCAAAATGCTTGGAGAAAATTTTGTATATTTTTATCTCCATTTCCCCATGGTGTTCAAAATTTTGGTTTGGAGAAGATGAACATTTTGTTCATCTTTTATTAGTTTATGCCACATGTATTTGCTAAATTGAATTTTTTATTCAATTTAGTCCTTATTCCAAAATTAACCTCCAACCGAATCACAAATTACAAGTTGCCATTCTAGTTCAATTCCAACCAAATTCCATTCAACTCTAACCAAACTAGATTAATGCTTTCACATGGAAATTACCATATTACCCATGGTACTTTCAAAATATTTCAAAATTGCCATTGTGACCAAATTACCAAAACTAGTCACTTAAATCACAATTTTTTTTCATTTTTGTAAAAATCCAACTATTCTAGTTAGATCACAATCAACCAATTAATAATTTATTCATAAAATAATATTTTATAAATTTTCCGTGATTTATGGAACAGCCTTTGAAATTTTGATTCGATCCAATTTCTCGATATTCACTTACTACTTCTACTACGATTTTCCTTTCACCGGGCTATTAAATAAATTCTAAAAATTCCTTATTTCCATATCTAAAAAATAAATAATATTATCAAATAAAATATTCCATATTTTTGAAGTCAAACTTAAAATTTTGACTCTGCCCAAATATACCGATAATTTACCCTAAATCTTTATCGGATAAAATTCTCTTAATAGTCCTTTATCAGATATCCATACGAATAATATTAACTCGAACTGATTCCTTTTTATTAGTCTCAAGTACTGACATAAGGCATTCCCAATAGGTCACCATTCCTATACCCTGAGCACCCTTAACTTTGCAATTCAATCGAAATTCGATATCTTATACTGCATTTTTATTCCTAGAGTCTATATCAGATTTTCTCCATGATCTGTTTAATCCATGTAAAGGATAAAATAATTATTAATAAATTCTCCATGTAATTTTATTTGAATCCAATATCTGTTCATTCCCCTGATTGTTCGATCGAGAATAAATTTCTACATAAATCTTATACCGAAAATCTGACTATACAGATCATCTTCCTGCAACCTGTATTACTTATTTGTTGAATAAATCATAAATGGTAAAATTATCCATCAGGTGCCTATACTTTTCCCATCTTTAGACTCTAGACACCAACTTTTGACTTGCTGTCATTTTAGTCACTAAGTTAGCTTTAAAGCCCTTATCTTAGTACTAAATGACCCTTAATCAACATAGCAAATTTTGGGGTATTACAATTCTTCCCCCTTAAGAAAATTCGTCCTCGAATTTTCAAGATGTACATGTTTCGAATAAATATGGGTATTGCTTTTCCATTGTATCCTTAGCTTCCCATATTGCCTCTTCAACTTTGAAACTCCACTTGTTTCATCTTTGCTATATAATCTTCATCTTGCTGTCGGCTTTCTTTATTTTGACTTGGCAATGAAAATCTTAATTGCATCTCTACTAGCAACGAACCATCATTTTCATGTCAGTTGGGCATTTAAAGTTCATAATGTAATAAATGTCTTCCGATTTAAGATATCGATTACGAAATTTGCTCAGCCTGAATGGTAATCAATGATCAGGTCATAATCTTTTATTAGTTCCAACCATCTTTGTTGTCGTAGCTTCAACCCTTTCTGTGTCATCAAATATTTTAAACTCTTATGATCAATATACACGTGGTAGAGTTCACCATAGAGAAAATGTCGCCACACTTTCAGAGTAAAAACTACTACCGCAAGTTCTAGATCATAAGTCGGATAATTCATTTCATGTGGATTTAGTTGTCGGGAAGCATACGTGATCACATTCCCATCCTGCATTAACATGCACCCTATTACATTATAGGATACATTACAGTACAGAGAAAACTCTTTTCATGACTCTGGTTGTACTAAAACCGGAGCTTCTGTTTAAAATTTTCTTTAACTGATCAAAGCTTTCTTGACACTTCTCATTCCATACGAATGGAGCATTCTTTTTTTAATAGCTTTGTAAGTGGAGCAGCTATCATTGAAAAGTTGTTCACAAACCTTCGATAATATCTAGCAAGTCTCAAGAAACTGCAAACCTCGTTAATATTATTGGGAACCTTCCATTTCCACAATGGACTGTATCTTTTAGGATCAACATGGATCGTTTCAGTTAAAATAATGTGACCCAAGAAAGCCACTTCTGATAACCAAACTCATATTTCGAGAGTTTTTGCATATAACCTTTTTTTCAAGCTGAAATTTCCATGCATACCTTGTTTTTGAATTTAAACTCTATATCTTTTTTCTTTTTATCCGCATGTGCCTATTATCGATCTGCAGCTGCTTTAGGATTATTTTAAAGAATCCTCACTTTGTCTTCTATTTCTCGAGTCAGTCAACTCCATCCATTTTTGGATTATTCTGAATATTTCAATCATTTCCCACAATCCTATGTTCTCAATAATATAGGCTCGTAACTTATCTTCAAAGATCAGAATAGTCCAACTGACTGTCCTTCTATTAAAATTCCTTTCTTCATTTCACCATTATAAACTTTTCCTTAATAACAATCTATCATACCTGCTTTCATAATCTTAGGCTTCTCTAGATTCAACTTGCTTTCACTTTTCAAGGTATTCTTCATCTGCCACTTGCAAATCTTTAATTGGATCTAACAAGGTTGGTTAAAGTTGTAACTTTGTACTTAGTGTACCATTCTTTCCCAAAGACAATTAAGTGTTCATTGCATGCAGAATAAAGAACATTTTCTAGCTAAGAGCATCAGCTACTACATTAGCCTTTCCTAATCAGTAATAACATTGAAAATCCTTTAGAAATTCAATTCATCTTCGTTGCTTAAATTTTAGATCTCATTGTGTCCTTAAGTACTTCAAACTGTTATAGTCTATGTAGATATAACACTTTTCACTATATAGATAATGTCTCCAAATTCTTCAACTTATTTTAAGCAAGCTGGCAAATTACGTCTGCAGTAATCTCCAACAATTTCATTCAATCATAAGCTTATCGTTCCATGACTACCTTTTTCCTTGAAATATGCGTATGAGCCCTTACTCTCTAAATTTCTTAAAACTTATGCTATTATAAGCGTAACTGCAAATACAGATGTTAGAGACTAACATCTTATAATTATTGCACCAGTTCTCTATTATACAAATAACTCATCCTGAATATGAGTTAACTACCATATTTATTTCACTGTGTTGTATCCACTATGGGTCTTTTCTTAACCCTCGAAATTCGTCAACTGAAAAAATCTAACAGTATCTTATTTTTCTTATAGCCATTAGAGTCTTATTCATACTATTGAGGAGCTACATCAAGTTATGCAAGCAATACATCAGTAAATCACATCCTAGAAGCATGTTCACTTTAGCAAAATCATATTGGACTCGATTTAACCTCTAGAATCGGCTAAACCTTTGTTTTGATATCACTAAATGTAATACCCTCAACATATATTCGATATTAGAATACACATTAAATATGTTACTAACTAATTTACACTGATTTTCAGACTTGTAATTTTTTTCCTCAACAAAGTAGTTTAGTGGTTGGCCCTTTTTCAGTTTTCAAACAAAACTATGTCTGGAAACCGCAACTAGTTTTGACCCTGGATTGGTTTATAAAATACTTTAAGCAGTTATTAAAATGAAAAAATGATTCAGGGTGATTCAGGGTGAAAATTATGTGTGCTACCTAGACCCTTTCTTGATTTTAAAATCGCTACGCAATAAACGACCAACTAAGTTTAAATTCATTTGAAGCATATTTTGTAATATTCTTAATTTCTTAAACTTAGTCATGTTTCTAGATCATACATCCACATTAACTTATAAGTAGCGTACGAAAATTTAGATATACAAAATAACTACTTATTTAAATTTTATACATGCCCCACTAGACTAGGATGTGGTGGTACTTACTGATAATACAGGCTAACTTGATCCAACGATGTACAGCTCCTCCTCTGCTATCTAGTCCGAAGTACCTACGTGAGATATGAAACACACGCTAAGTATAACTTAGTGAGGCATAACCATAACAATGTAAAACAATGATTATAAATAATACAGCCTTGCAAAATGGCAAGTGATTTCCAATTGCAATTGATAATATTTTATCATGAATAAAACTACCTTACATGTATATTTCATTAAACCAATATAATATTCAAATCATAAGATTCGATCTGTCTTACTAGTCTTGTGTACATTAAGCTTTTTAGCTTATCTACTTGCATAAATGCATTTCAAGTATTATAGCCCAAAGTATAAAATCATGTAATATGTAATGCATGAATAATCATGTAAGAAATTTGTACTGCATTAATTTTGTATTGTAAAGTCATGCAACTGTACTGTAAAATCTTATGACCCAAGGTAAATATCAAGTCATTCCTCTATCATATAACAGTGCAATACAGTTCCTGCAAAATGGCAAACGTGTTCCAATTGCAGTTTAAATCATATCATCAAACCTTTATTTTATCAATCAAATATATGTTAAGCTTTTTAACTTAACTGCCTGCATAAATATATTTCATGTATTATCTCCCAAAGTACAAAATCATGTGATGCCATGGTACGCGAGTCATCAAAACACCGTAGTGTCTACGACGCCGTAGCGTCTACATCACTGAAGCGACTGAGATGAGTATGTACTCGAAGACACTCTTTGCTCCTCATATAATCAAGGACGCTCTTTGCTCCTTATTTTCACACATTTTGTGCTAACAACGCCGAAGTATCTGAACAATGTCGTAGCGTCTAAGTCAACACCAAAGTGTCTAAACATCACCGAAGTGACTGAAACGCACTGTAGTGATAGGACGTAGCTGCTAAGACCCTATGGATATCCAACTATACCAAAGATTCTCATGCAATTTCATTTTAACCTATGGTATACGAGTCATCATAACGACACTGTAGTGTCTACAACACCGTAGCGTCTGCATCGCCGAAGCGACTGTAATGAGTACGTACTCGAGGACGCCCATTGCTCCTCATTATAGCATCTTTTTGTGCTAGTCAACACCGTAGTTTCTAAACATCACTGAATTGACTACAACGCCGTAGCATCTGATATAAATACTAAAGTGTCTGGATCGCACCGTAGTGCTGGATTGCAGCTGCTATGACTCTTTGGATATCCAATTATACCAAAGACTCTCACACTAGTACTTGGGCATAACAATATAATAATTTCATATTCAATATCCAATCCATCAATACTATCATTCATAGTTCGATATTGGGCAATTCGTACCCAAAATCTAAAATCTGATTTATCTTAGATAAATCATTATTCCATATCAGTGTATCTCATATGCCATTTAATATTTCATGTCATTTATATAACTTTGATCAACATATATTTTCATTAATATTAATGTCGACTTCTCTCAAGTCTCTCTCATGACATATATATATAATAAATAAAAATGCACACATTTATATCATATATATAATAAATAAGTAAAACTGCACTCACCTGGGCAATGCATGATATTAGCCTCACTAAGCTATTTCTATACTTTTTCCTTGCTTTCTTTTGATCCGGTACCCTTAGCCTCATCAATAGTTGTACAGTACCATTTGAACATACATAACAATATTCATGTTAGATTTTTTTTTATCTAACAATGCTTAACTATACTATACTAGTATAATTATCCGAATATAAAATATTTCCAAAAATTTTCACTTTTTCCTTTAATAATGCCAAATTGTTCATTATGGTCGCTAGTGACCATTTTGCACATTTTGCAATTTATTCAAGCTCAAATCATAATCATTTAATAATTCCATCATTTTTCACTAAATTTTATTCAATACTCTTCCTCCACTAACTTTTACCAAAGTGACATTTTAGTCACTAATTTTACACATAAACTTGTAAACTTGTATCGAATAATTAATCCAACATTTCTATAATTTTTCTCACATTTTTCCCTTACTTTTAGACCAAAGCTAAATGGGTCCTTGAACTAACCAGGGCTGTTGAAATGGTCCCTTGCTATTTCCTTTCTTATCAATTTGGTCTCTTGGATTCTAATCTCAATTCTAACCTCATAAAACATATTCGAATCATAAAATCTCATAATCAAAATTTTCATAAAATTTTCCCATTATTCTTCCATTTGGAAGAATTGGTCACTAACCTTCCTATTGTTGTTTTTCATTCAAACAACATTCTAATACGCTCAAAATAATTTTTCCAACATATATTCTTCATTTCTAAGAATTAACACTTAAAACCCCAAATTATTCCTACATGCCAAATTGGGTGTCTAAGCTTTTCAAGGACTTTATTTTAGTCCAAAAGCCATAATCAAGCTTCTTAGTTCATAATCTCTTCAAATCCACCACTAGAATAATTTTCACAATATTTTCCCTAATTTACCAAGCATGCCAAAATAGTCACTTAGAAGACTAGTTGAGGATTTTTTTTCATTCTAACATCAAAATCAAGCTTCTAATATCATCAATCTTTCATTTTTCATCATCAATTTAAAAACCCTAAATAAAATCCCAAATTCTAAGGTTAGGGTTTTTAGTCCTTAAACATGAAATTAATCATAATCTAGCTTGATTTCATCTCTACAACACTAGATTTGCATAAATCAAGCTTCAATCTAAAAATGGAACATGAAACTCTATTTTCTCTCTCTTCAAGTACATAATCAAATCATCATAATTCTTGATAAAATTACTATCAAAAGAATGAGTATTAAGCATAGATCATTTTTTTTTCAAAGCAACATACCTTGATTCTAACTTTGGAGCCTTCAAAATGCTTGGAGAAAATTGTGTGTATTTTTCTCTCCCTTTCCCCATGGTGTTCGAAATTTTGGTTTGGAGAAGATGAACATTTTGTTCATCTTTTATTAGTTTATGCCACATGTATTTGCTAAATTGAATTTTTTATTCAATTTAGCCCTTATTCCAAAATTAACCTCCAACCGAATCACAAATTACAAGTTGCCATTCTAGTTCAATTCCAACCAAATTCAATTCAAATCTAACCAAACTAGAGTAATGCTTTCACATGGGAAATTACCATATTACCCATGGTACTTTCAAAATATTTCAAAATTGCCATTGTGACCAAATTACCAAAACTAGTCACTTAAATCACAATTTTTTTGCCATTTTTGTAAAAATCCAACTATTCTAGTTAGATCACAATCAACCAATTAATAATTTATTCATAAAATAATATTTTATGAATTTTCCGTGACTTATGGAACAGCCTCTGAAATTTCGATTCGATCCGATTTCCCGATATTCACTTACTACTTCTACTGCGATTTCTCTTTCACCGGGCTATCAAATAAATTCTAAAAATTCCTTATTTCCATATCTGAAAAATAAATAATATTATCAAATAAAATATTCCATATTTATGATGTCAAACTTAAAATTTTGACTCGGTCCAAATATACCGATAATTTACCTGAAATCTTTATTGGATAAAATTCTCTTAATAATCCTTTATCAAATATCCATACGAATAATATTAAATCGAACTGATTCTTTTTTTCAGTCTTAAGTACTGACATAAGACCTTCCCAATAGGTCACCCATCATATACCCTGAGCAGGCTTAACTTTGCAATTCAGTCAAAATTCGATATCTTATACTGCATTTTTATTCCCGGTGTCTATATCAGATTTTTCTCCATGATCTGTTTAATCCATGTACAGGATAAAATAATTATTGATAAATTCTCCATGTAATTTTATTTGAATCCAATATCTACTCATTCCCCTGATTGTTCGATCGAGAATAAATTTCTACATAAATCTTATACCAAAAATCTGACTATACAGATCATCTTCCTGTAACATGTATTACTTATCTGTGGAATAAATCATAAATGTCAAAATTATCCATTAGGTGCCTATGATTTTCCCATCTTTAGACTCTAGACACCGACTTGATGTCACTTTAGTCACTAGGTTAGCTTTTAAGCCCTTATCTTAGTACTAAATGACCCTTAATCAACATAGCAAATTTAGGGGTATTACAATATTGATCTGAACTTTTTCCTTTTCTCTTTCTTTTTGATTTATTTTTTTCTTTTTTTCTATTTTTGGTCCTTTTTTGTCTTTTGTCTTTTGTCTTTTTTTTATAGGAAGAATCATTTCAGGATGAACCCTCATGTGAGATGTGATACCTCCTTGCTTATCACTATCAGTACTTCCATATAAAACATTCTTTTTTCCAGCTTCCCTAATTCCAAGCAATGTGGTAGCTCGAATTATCATCTCGTTCTGTGACTGGTCAATCATTTGCTCAACACTACCCAAGCGGTCCTCAATAACCTTTTGAAATTGCTAAACCCTAACAAGCATATTTTTCATGCTTCCCAAGATATTGGTTTTCAGCTCATGCAATGTTATTTGAAAATATGCTATATTTTTTAAAGCAATGCTACTTGAAAAAAAATAAAATGTTATTTGAAAAAATGAAATGTTTTTTAAATGTAATGTTTAAGCAATACAATGCATGAATGCAAAAACAAAAACAAAAAACAAAGGAAATGAGTCAGTACGGTGAAATAATCCTATAAACAGGAATTAAATTGTTGGAAATTAAAACAGTTCATATTAGGCAATGAAATAACCAGAGAAGTGCATTTAAAACAACAACACTCTAACAGCATGGTGTCTAATTCTAAGGTTTCCTGCATGGCTCTAGTGGGGTGGGCTCTTAGATTTACAGAATGTGGTTTGTTCGAGACTCTGGGTACCTGAACTATCGTTACTATCTACTACGATAGCAAGACATCGATTTAGGAGTATACATCCCCTTATAGCAGAGATGAACGCCTCACGATGTATAAGCTTGGTATACAGGAAGAAAGACAAAATTCTCGCACGAAGGTGGAGAACCCCACGTAGGATCATGTCTCGCTCCCACTTAAAGGAGAAAGCCTGGGTAGAAGGCTTATGCATGAATGATAGTTATATCACACAAATAAAAAGCATATTTCAATTCTTCCTACAAACCCATCTAATAATTAATGAAGAAATTAAATTCAAATTACCATTCTAGAAATCGAAAATTGCCTCACAAAATTAATTAAGGACTTGCTCACGAAGTGGTCCCCAGCGGAGTCGTAAAGTTGTCGAAACCATTTTTAACCCGGTAAAAATAGCTTGGATGATTAATTTTGGAAATCAGGGGTTTTCTTTAAATTTTGATATTTGAAAAGATTTTGAGTCACAACCAGTTACTTTGGTAGACGGGACACCATAAAACAACCAGAGATTCGTTCTTTTAAAAATTGGGGTTCGAAATTTGATTACGCGTAAAGAATGATTAGCACCCCTAAACACCCGATATCGGTACCTTTAATTTTGTGTGGCATATATGCATTTCGAATAACAATTTGAATTTAATTTAATCATTAATTATTCACTAGGTTTATGTTCTGAATAGAAATATTCCTTTTATAAGGAAATATATTTTTGCCTCAAATATGAATTGGAAACACCCCTATACGCCCAGGACACCTCTATTCATATTCCAAAAATATATTTCACATATAAAAGGTTTTTATACATGATTAATTATGGTCTTGTTCATTTTAAATACTAATCTAAAAAAGGCTCTAATTAAATTTATGTGTTATTTAATCTATGAATATTACTTAACTCCAAAGCTCGCATGAGATAACACTCAATTACCTTAGAGCATTGTCGACTGACTAATGCTTAGCAAACAATTGATGAATTAATGTATTATGCGGTAAAAATATGCCAAGAATAGGTCTTTTTGCATGCAAGTATACACGGTCAGGAAGTAATACAGCAATAAGCTGATTATCGTATCCACAGGGATTGTCCAGGAATCAAATGCCACGATCTTTACTTGTAAATTGAATGAAATATGTTGGTGATTAAGATCGGATTTTAATTAAGAAAATGACTAAGGAAAAATAAAGTAAATAAGAATTCAAGTAGATTGGCAACAAATGAGTCAAGATGATGGTTTAGCATTGGCAAGGGATGCTTGGATTCACGCTAGCTAAGATAGCATTTAATAACGTTCAGCCTTGGTTTTATTGATGAGAAGATTTGAAATAAGAATTGCCTCTATCGACGGCTATGTCTATAGTGATTTTTCAAACAATTAACTTGACGAAGTTTTAATCTTTACTCCTAAGGGGTAGATTCACTTCCGAAGTAAGCTCATCCACTTGAACATCTTATGTCGAAGCTTCTCACCATAGTATTTGGAAATTAATCCTTATCTCCTAAGTTTGTTAAGATAATAAGCATTCGATGCCAATTGCCGTAAGGCATAAAATATAATAAATTTAAGCACTAGCAAAATAGACAAAATTTCCAAGGCATTCAATTTTTAAAAACTTAAATCAAGCGTTCATCGCAAACACCCCAACCAACTTTAAGAAATTAGTTCATGGTTGGAAAAACCATCAACAAAATAATATCATTTTCAAACACCATCGTCAATTCAGAGTTAAAACTAACAGAAATGGACAAAGAAGAAGATCTGTCGATGCAGCCCTTCTATAGATCTAGAACTCTCGGTCGCAGCCTGGTCGAGTCATGGTTTGCCCTCTTCTCCCTTTCTTCCTCACGACGCAGCCTCTCTGGTTCATCGATGGGCTTTCTTTATATAGGCACTCGTGGAAATCCTAGGTTGGGTTTGAATCTTGAAATCTTATCCTCTTTTTTAATTTAAATTTGGGCTGCCCTGATCTTGACTAACGAATACTGAACGGTCATCGATCGTCCTTTTTTGAACTGAGCTTGGCAATCCTCGTCTTTATTTCGCCAACACAACTCGGTATTTCTCTTCTGTTTCTCCTATTCCTGTCCTGCTCTTGCTAACCTGCTCCTGACCTACCAACCACAACAAGAAAGCACCCTTTCACTCTTATAGAGAAAAATTGCACACTCTTTAACTCCTAGATGCAAATGCTTGATTTTACTAACTAAATGTACAAATATGTACTCAAAGTCAAGCAATAGCATAGCAATATGTATGTGAAAAGTAGAACTTTTGAGGAGTTAACAAGCATCATCCATATTAAACTCCAAAGTTATAGATAATATTCCCCTATTAATTAATTATTCTAATTATTTAAAGTTCTAATCTTATTAAGGCTCTAATTAATTAGCCTAAGTTATTTATCAATTTTCTAGGGTTTAATGAATATTGAATATTTTACTTAAAATCCCATGTTGAACAACATTCAATTGCCTTGGGACACCATTCAAATTGGAACTCTAAAATTTCTCATTCAATACTCATTAATTTTCTACAATTACCTTCCAAGTTTGAATTAGTAAAACCTAATGAGAACTTAAAACTAAGGCTCTATATACATATCTAATTAAACTAAGTTTCTTGATTATCTAACAATTATGCTACATGGATTAATTAAAATATGTATCATTCATGAAAAATAAATTGCATTTAATTTAAATAATTAAATTAAACATGACCAAATTGATCAAATTGAAATAGTAAATCTGATTTTTATTTGAAATATGGGTCAAATTGAAATACAAAGGAAATTTTGGGGCTAAATTCATGAAGATCCGAATTTAAAAGACGTGGACCTAAACCTAGTCCTACTAAAAACTGGCGGGTCAAAAGACTCGGCACCAAAACGATACCGTTTTCGCGAGTCTATAAAAGGTCAATGCCTAGGCCAAATTTGGCCTTTTCACCAATTCACTCTCTTTCTCCTAAATCGGATACCTCTCTCTCTCCAATTTTTCTCCCCACAAACATAGTTTACCCATAAAATCCAAGAAAATAAGATCAAACCCCCATGTTTTAGGCTTGTTCTTCGAGTGTTCATCCAAAATAGGATGAACACTAAGAACAACATTTTCGACCGTCAGCTAGTTCGCGGCTCAGATCTTCAACCACCAATCATCGATCACCTTCAACCGTTCATCGTTCACCTTACTCGTTCGCTGGCCGTCGAAAAGCACTTTTTGGCCACCGTTTTGGTCAACGTCTAAAATCCTAAACCCAAAAAATTCCTATTTTCAGCCTAAAATCCCTAAAAATAATCCCGACTTGATAGAGCCGCTCATCTTCCCCACCTAAACACTACTCTACCCATCCCAACCTCTTCAACTCCGCCACTTCAAGATAAGTACTCCGGCCACCGTGAATCACTGATTTATTTTTATATTTTCAGTTTTCTATTTTTTATAAAAACTAATGTTTTAGTTTCTTCTTTGCAGTAACTAAAAAGATGTAGAAAGATTATGTCTTCTCTGCAATGAAATCAGTGTTTCGGCCTTCTTTCTGTCTTTCAATGAGGTCTCTAACATCTCTTTCGCATTCGGCGGTTCAACTCTCAAGTAATTTTTTCTCCTCTCTCTTAATTTTGGTAATTATTATTTTATTAATTGTTGTCATTGATATCTAACATATTCTCTCTCTATTTATAGTATGGTGGAGTGTGATATCATGGATGACGTCACACATGTGATGTCATCAGCCAGTTGAATCTAGATAAGAAGGGAGAAAGTACAATCCATGTGAAATGGTTTGGGTCAATAAGAAGCTACCATGTGGCATGTTTGGCCTGGAAAATTGAATATTTGTGTTTGTTGGGTTGTGTTGGGTTGTAAAGCTGATATAATGACCTGTAAAGGGTTTAAAAATTGGCTTTGGGTATTTGATGTAATTGGGCTTCGGGATATTAAATGGATATTAGGTAAATAGACATTGTATTTTTTGGATTTATATTGTATTTATTTATTATTATTTAAAGAGATGTGTATGTATATATGTATATATAAAGGTATACTCGGATAAAATTCGGGTATTACAGATAGTTTATAAATATTTTTAAATTTTGATTTTTTTTATTTATAATTTTTGATATTTTTAATTTTATTTTTTAATAATTTTTAAATTCTTTATAGTTTTTTTCTTTTTTAATATTCTATGACTATTTAAATATTATTTAAATATTTTAGTAGTTTTTTATTTTTAAGCTTAATAAGTTATCAAACTTTCAATTAAAATGGGTTATGCCCCTGAACTCAGCAAAAAAATCAATTATGCCCTCGAATTTGGTTAAAATAACAAATTTATCACTCTGTTACGTCATCATCACATGTGTACTGCCACACCAACATCATTGACTGCCACGTTAGCATTGTGGACCGCTATGTCAGCATCACGGACCGTCATGTCAGCACCGTTAACTGTCACGTCAAGACTATAATGGTCAACGTCGGTCAAAGGGGCAATTTGATGTAATTTGTGTACTGGAGGGCCTAATTGGGTGCATTTTTCAACGAGGCTCTAAATTGATTTTTTTTGTTGAACTCAGGGGCAAAATTATCCCTTTAGCCTTGATTTTTTTTTCAAAAGTTCAACGATTTCTTACACCCTTAAGCCTTACATACCCATCAACTTTTATCTTTCTAGAGAATTCCTAGTAATTATCTATATATTTATTATTAAAATTATATTAATAATATATTCTAGAAATATCCATAAAATAAATATTTATATTATGTCTAGAATTATCCATAGAAGAATATAGATATTTGTAAGATTATTGGTTAAGATATTGACATGTATCAACAATCCAATGACTAAACTCTATAAATAGGAGTAGAAACTTTAATTTTTTGTAATGGAAAAATAAATAATTATATTATAAGTAGAGAAGAGTTAAAAGTAAGTGTGTCTTATTTTATAATTATGTTTTATATTATTAAAAGTATTCTCTTCTCTTGTAATTGTTAAGTTTCTCATTTGCCTTGTATTCTTAAGTACTTAGTGCACTTAATTAAATTTTAATGTATAAGTGACTTTGTTGAATAAATAATCTATGATTGGTTCTACCGTCTAAATATTAAAGTGCACTAGGCAGTTGGAAAAAAAAAGGTTAACCAACCACAAAGAGTTGTATAACATTAGTAGTACGTATTAGATCTACTATATAAGTGTATTGGGCTCGTTAAATTTCCAACAAGCTCAAACTCGGTTGAGACAAATTTATAGTTCTTATCCTTAATATAGCTCATAACTAATTCATTTACACGATTTGACACAAAAAATGTCAATGTTCTAGTATTTTAAAATCATTTATTGATAAACTTTTAATAATATGAATTTTATTTGATTTTTCTAGACCGTTCCAGGACTTGAAATCGTCAATTTGAGTGGGCTAAATCGTGTCTGGTAATAGACAATTCATAATCTAACTCAAACCTACAAGAAAAAATAGACTGATTATATGCATCACATGTCGGTTATTTGGACTTAATAGATTGATTCAGCTGCAATTCACAAACTTAAAGTCAGACATTATGTTGTACTACACCTTAGACAAACACTTGAATTGACAAAAAAAACTTAACAAGCCGTCTCAAAAGAGTCCCTACATCAATATTTTTAGGTACATGTATCATAGTATTTGACTGTCAAATGTTTTCAGCTTTTAGTTTTCTTCTTTTTGGATACATGTCTTCTACCATCGATCAAAGTCACAACTTAAATGATGCCACCAATCATTGAGATTAACTAACTCAGCTATTCCAACTTCAAAATCTACTGTTAAAGTTCTTGGAAATACAAAACTATTACATACATGATGAAGAGCTTTGTTGTTCTTATAATCATATCTGACTAGATCTAAAAAATAAAATTAGTTTTCAATTATTATTTATAGAATAGTTATGATTTCAATTGTCACAATGATAGATTTCATACTGTGATGACATTTATTTGCAATTAATGTAAGATATGTATAGTGATAAAATATTTTGAAATAAAAATGTAAAATTATAAACAATTTTATTGTCATAACAATGTCAAATAATAATATTGATTAGTTTAAAAAAAGTCACTTACTCTAAACTAAAATTATTTGATTAAAGTTATCTTAAAGTTTTCTCTCTCAATGAAAAGCCCTAGGTTACCCCAAAACCCTACCTTGGAAGAGAAGTTAGCCACCGATGATCCGGCGGCAGGTAATCATGGAGGACGTCCGCCGGACGAGATCATTATGCTCAACATGGTTGATGCTCTGGAGAGGCCTAGGTCGTCGGTATCAATGGAGGAGCAGCCGATGCAAAAGAAGGGTTGGCACCTTGAAAATTTAATTGTGGAGAATGTTGATTCGATAGGGGCTGCGGGTTGCAATAGTTTGGGGGGGAGAACCGGGTCTGGCAGATGACGGGACTAGCAAGGAGGCTGGACTGAAAGCGAATGTTTACTTTAGAGATAAAGTGTTGGGTGACACAGGGAAGGCTAAGCAGGCGCGGTACATTAGTGAATTGGATGTCGAGGTGCGCGAGGAGGATGTACGTATTGGAGGGAGTAGTACGCTATCAGAAATTTAGTTTTCGAATAGGGTACATGACGCGATTGATGCAAGACTAGCTAAAAATGTAGTAATTTGCCTGTTAGGAAAGTCGATCGGTTATCGTGCTCCCCTCAATAGGATCCAAACCATGTAGAATCTGAGTGGCGATATGTGTTTGATTGATTTGGATAATGAGTATTATTTGACAAGGTTTGCGCTTGAAGAGGATTTTCATAAGGTTTTGGCCGGGGGGCATGGGTTATCTATAGAAGTTACCTGACGGTGCAGCCATGGAGTAGGTATTTCTCGACGAATGAAGCGCATCCATCTCAAATTATAGTGTGGGTACGATTACCAAAACTTCCATATCAATACTACGCCAAAAGTTTATTCTGGTACATAGTTGCAGTCAGGGATTTAGATCTCGGTCTCGGTCGTGTTTTCGGTTGCATCATGGTTATCGCATTTTCGGACATAGCGGAGGCTATTGCGGTCATTGCGGGTGTCACGGTCGTTAATTTTTTTAATTTTGAAAATTTTATTGTAAAACATACTAATTATAATTATAAAATTTAGTTTTAATGATTTTTGGAGTGTATTGTAAACGAAAATGGACATATATAATATAATTATGAGCAAGAAGTTTCCTTGCAATTTTATCAAACAGATCTTCTATTCTTCTTCACTGACAAGCTCAAGAATAATATATATATTTGTCATACCGATCAATACCTAAAATTTAAAAAATGATAAGGTAAATATCAACAATGCAATACGAGGTGAATTGGATATTCAATACGAGGTGTCATGCTTCAATTTCAATATAAACTGAAATTTGTATATTCATGAGTCATGACATAAAATTAAACAAAAATCTAATGTATTTTTTCAACATAAATTATTATTTAACTATAATAATTTAACATGATAATAAAATTGATATGCAATACAAAAAAATAAGATTGAATTCGAATGTGAATTGGATAGATTTAAATAAGATAAAATGACAAATCAAAAAGAATTAAAATAAAAGGACAAAATTTCTACTGAAATTATGACTAAATTAAATGAAAAATAAAATATTAAGGCCAAACTGAGAAATTTAAAAAGTTTAATGTCACGCCATGTAATTTACCCACTCCCAAAATATTCTACATTTTCGTCTTCTTCATCGCGCCGCTGCCTCTCTGTTTCTTTCTGTTTCAAAATAGAACTTTCAGTGGATGAAATTAAACAAAAACGAAGATAACGGCTAGTTATTGTTGTTATTGGCCGTTACCGCCGCAATTGCGGTCGCGAAGAACCGTGATCGGTGTGATTCTATGGCCCACCGTTATTTTCACCAAAATTGGTTTTGGACGGCGGCGATACCGTAATATCTCAGCCGCAATCTCGGTAATGTTTTGAGATTTAAATCCCTGGTTGTGACTATCGGCAAGGTGGTTAGGGTTGGTTACAACACGACAGAAATGAAGAAAGGTAGGTTTGCAAGGCTTGCGATTATTGTTAATCTTAATAAGTCGTTGGTGTCGGGCATTGTGATTGATGGACAGTGACAGGATATTGAGTATGAGGGATTGCCAGCTATTTGCTATAAGTGTGGCAAATTTGGTCATTCGAAGGAGGATTGCGAGATAGAGGAAATGTAGGAAGTGCAAAAGCTGTGACGCCACCGCAAAGAGATCCAAGCGAGCTTTATGGCCCATGGATGCAAGTTATGAATCGACGTAAGTGTTACTAGAGAGCAAAGTAAGGAGAGTGGTGGAAGCACGGTTAGGAGGAATAATGGCTCCCGATTCATGGTTCTAGAGGAGGAAAAAGAGGATGATGGTGCTGGTAGAGTTGTGGTGGCCGTGGATATAGGCGAGAAGTAGTGTGATTGAGGCAAATGGTCGTAGGGATGAACCGAATGCAGCTGATGGGGACAATGAGCCACATAACCGATCTGATAGCACCATGGGGCTGTCAAAGGGTACGGGAAAGGTGGCAAGCTCACCAAAGAAAGGGATAGAGGTTTATCAAGAAGGATTATCGGGAGTAACAAAGGAGGTTGGCCAGGAGAAATTAGGAGAGGTTACTGCATCGGGTAAGGTGGTGCCAGCAAAAACGTCATTAGCCATGGTTAAGCATATTGTGGTTCAAGTGATGGA
This sequence comes from Hibiscus mutabilis, assembly GCA_019671005.1. Taxonomy (NCBI): domain Eukaryota; kingdom Viridiplantae; phylum Streptophyta; class Magnoliopsida; order Malvales; family Malvaceae; genus Hibiscus; species Hibiscus mutabilis. The sequence goes on from CM033732.1 coordinate 42,267,766, forward strand.
TACGAATGTGGGTCAGATGCGTAAATCAACTAGCGGTCGGGAGGTACCAAGTTCCTTTCGTGGTAGTTTGCCAAAGGTTGTGACAAAGAAAGGGGTAGGGGTCAAGGAGTCCAAAAGGTGGGCCTTAAGCCGAAGAAACGTGATGAGCGAGGGCAAGTAAACCCAGGACTGGCAACATGCTTATCTTCGCTTGTCTCGGATTTTGATAAAGCTGCAGCAGCAGAATGGGAATGGTTGACTATAGAATAAATGAGTCAGGATGAGAAAAATGACCTGGTTCAGTGGAAGGCAAACTCGGCCTTTGAGTAGCCGGGGGTATCAGATATGCAGGTTTGACCTGAGCTTTACTTTTTTTACTATTTTTAATGGTTAGGATGCTTCATTGGAATATCAGGGTGCCCTTGACCCTAAATTTAACAGATCTTTTAAGTTGTTAATTAAGAATAAAAAGCCGGATATAGTATCAGTGTTTTGAGCCACGCATTAGTAGAAGAGAAGCTGATAGTTTTATCCGTCGCTCAGGGTTTGACAATTCATATCGTGTGGAAGTGAAGGGTTTTTCGGGAAGTATTTGGGTCATGTGGTGTGACACGTTGAGCTTAGATATTCTTGCAATTACTAACCATTTTGTACATGGGTTCTGCTTGCCGAATGACGAGACGCATGGGTTCTATGTTACTTTTGTGTATGCTAGTCTGAAGGTTGGTAAACGTAGTGTGTTATGGGATTAATTGAGGTTTTGGAACCAGATCATGGTCAACCGTTGGTGGTGGGCGGTGACCTTAACGTTATAGGCAGCATAGATGAACGGTGAAAGGGATCGGTAAGGAGATCAGGTGTGTGTTAGAGGTTCCGTGACTTCATGTTTGATTCTAGTTTGTTGGATATAGGGTATAATGGGCCTCAGTTTACGTGGCGGCGGGGAAATTTGTTTTAGAGGCTTGATAGGTGTATTTGTAATAAGGCTTGGTACGGCTATTTTGCCGGCGCAGAGGTGTTTCATCTTCTAAAAATAGATTCAGATCACAAATCGATAATGCTTGATATTGTAATTCGTCAGGGTAATCGGGGTTAGAGGCCGTTTAGATATATAGTGGCGTAGAATGCTAACGAAAATTTTTCAGACATATTAGCTGGGGTGTGGTCTAATGAGCAGTCATTCCATGAGAATGTGGTTTGGTTCCAAGAAGAGAGTCGCAAATAGAGCATAAATGTTTTTGGCCATATAGATTGTTGCAAAGCTAGGTTACGGGCTCGTATTAAAAAGGTTGAGAGGGCTCTTGAGGTGGCATCAAACTCGTTTCTAGAAGAACTTGAGGTTGAACTTAAAAGGGAGCTTGATATTGTTCTTGTACATGAGGAGAGTTTATGGCATCAAAAGGCAAGAAACAATTGGATTGAGAAAGGGGATCGGAATACTAGTTTTTTCCATACTTTTTCCATGGCTCGCTGTAAGCGTAATATGATTCAAATGTTATGCATTGAGGGGATTTGGTGTGACGATCAAAATCAGCTCCAAGCACACACAATTGAATTCTTTAAAACATTATTTTCAACCGAGCGAGAGCCTTTGGAGTACGTCTATCTCGCGGGGGGCTTCCATCGGTTTGCCGATGAGGAGTTTCGGCCATTGATGGCTACGATCATGATGGAGGAGGTACGAAATATTATTTTTGCAATAGATCCTTTGAAGGCACAGGGAATTGATGGGTTGCATGTAACCTTTTACCAGAAAAAAAATAGGATACGATAGGAAAGTCTGTTTTTCAGTTTGTTGAGAAGTTTTTTGTGTATGGCGAGTTGGAAGAATAGGTGAATCAGACACTACATGTCTTGATCCCAAAGGTTGAGGTTCCTAAATCAATCAAACAATTTCAGCCGATTAGTCTGTGTACAATATTATATAAAATTATCATGAAATTGCTAGTGTGTCGCTTAAAGCCTTTCCTACCAAAGTGGGTATCCGATACACATGCCAGCATTGTTTCGGGTAGGAATATTACTGATAATATCATAGTCACACAGGAGGTTATGCATTTTAAGGTGTCAAATGTTGGGAGGAAGGCGTGGATGGCAATTAAAGTTGATCTAGAGAAAGCGTATGATCAACTTGAATGGGATTATATTGAGGAAACATTATATGCAGTGGGGCTTCGAGTTAAAGGTATTATGCTTATTATGAAGTGTGTACGCTCAGTTTCCACACAAATTTTATGGAATGGTATGCTAAATGCGTTTCGGCTGACTATGGGTATTCGTCAGCGGGATCCGTTATCTCCGTATCTTTTTGTGTTGTGTATAGAAAGGTTGACACAGGCAATTGAAGTGAGTGTTCAGGCTGGGCAATGGAAGCCGATTAGACTAGGGCGACAAGGTTCGTTGCTATCACACTTATTTTTTGTTGATGACATGACCATTTTTGATGAGGCATCTTCAAATCAGGTTTTGGTGATCAAGGAAACTCTGGAACGATTTTGTGCTGAGTCAGGTCACTGGGTTAATATCGATAAAACTCAAATTTATTTTTCAAAGAATTACCTGATAGATTTTTAATCCTCTATTGCTTGTGATTTTGGATATCATGCCATGGATGATTTGGGAAAATATTTAGGCGTTCCATTGCTCCATCAACAGGTTAATAAGGCAACCTATGTTTTTTTCTTGGACAAAATACGCGTACGACTCCCGGGATGGGCAGCGAAGTCTCTTTCACTTGCAGGGATAATTACTTTGGCTAAAGCTGTACTACAGGCCATTCCCAGCTATGTTATGCAATCGTCATGGTTGCCTAAAGATACATATGAGGAAATAGAAAAGATTATAAGACGTTTTGTCTAGGGATCTAAAGATGATAAGGCTAGGAATGCTTTGATTTCTTGGAAAGTAATGCAAGAGTCAATTGATAATGGAGGATTAGATTTTAAGAACGTGCATCAACAGAATCATGAGTTTCTCTTGAAAATCGGGTTTTAGCTAATTTCGGATAGTGAAAAGCTCTGGGTTCGAGTTTTGCGCGCAAAATATAAGGTGGAAGAGACTTTTCCTTTACCACTAATAAGGAGTACTTGCTCAAGATTATGGAAAGGGTTGAGTGACATTTGGGATGAGCTTAAAGAAAGCATGAGTTGAATGTGCGTGATGGAACTCTCACAGATTTTTGGTACGATAATTGGTTAGATGTGAATGGAAGATTAGTCTTTAAATGTGTATCAGAAAAGGTACCTCGGCCTACTATGGTATCAGACATGATTTCTAACACGGGCGATTGGGATTGGGATAAGTTAAAGTCTCACCTATCGGCAATTGAGCTAGAAAAAATTGTTGTCGTTCTGCCACCAAAGCCACATTATGGGGCTGATTTACCAAGGTGGAGGTGGGACGAGAAGCGTCGATTCACTTTATCCTCGGCTTATAAATTTTTCCTCAATGTTGAAGATCGATCTTGGGAATCAAAATGGCGAACAATTTGGAGATTGCAAGTTCCCCGACGTATAAACTCGTTCATGTGAATTACGGCTCATAGGAGGCAGTTGACAAATGTAGAGCATGTGCGCCATCACCTCTCTATATCAGATGAATGTGATATATGCCATGATGGTGTTGAGAATATTGATCACGTCCTTCGGCATTATACATTAGCGCTTGACTTATGGTAGAAGGTTGTGGGTTCGGAGCAGTTGAATAGGTTTATTGATTTACCTTTTGACGCATGGCTGCAGGGGAACCTTAAGGAGAAGGTTGATCATGCAACTCTGACTTGTGATTAGAGCATGAGATTCTCGATCTTTTGCTGGCTATTATGGAAAACACGATGTTGCTTGGTTCTCGATGAGAACTATGTGATGCGCGAGGGAGTATATAAGAGAGGGCTCTGGTTAATTGAAGAATGCAATCAAGTTTTTGTGAGTGATGGAACACATTGGAAGGTAGAGATTTGTAGCGATACTTACTAGGTGGGACCGAGAAGAGGCTGGATAAAGGTGAATATGGATGCGGTAGTGAATTTGATAGATGGTAGAGCTGCGATTGGAGGTGTTTTTAGAAATGATCGAGGTGGTTGGGTGCTTGGTTTTGCTCGGTTTCTTGGTCGGTGCCCGGTCCTTATTGCTGAGCTATGGGCGGTCCTTGACGAATTGAGGTATCCGGGTTTAAACACATTGAATTGGAAACTGATAATAGAGAAGTGGTGGAGATCATTGATCGCACATCGTCTATTCTTGCTAATAGCGCATTGGTGCATGAGATTAATGAGTTGATGCAACCGGATTGGCATGTTCGTGTCTGCCATATACCTCGGAGAAGAAATCAAGTGGCAAACAAGTTAGCGGCGATGGGACGATCCCTAACGCAGGAAGGGATGATGTTTGCGATGCCACCGGGGGTGGTGGCCACTGTAGTGGCTGAAGAGCAACGGCGGCTTGAGGCGATGGTCGGGAACGATGAAGCAGAGGAATTGATGGCTTCACTGCAAAGGTTGGATGATCTAGGAGGTTAGTATTTTCGGTTTTAAAGATGTTAGTTCTCGTAGACAGGGGTTTATAAGGGAATTGATGTGTGTGGTGATGAGTTCATTACTCGATCGTTTATGTAGGTATTACTATGGGTACTCTTTTTCCCCATTTAGGTTTAGGGGTTTAATGAGGCCCGTAGTAGTACGTCTTTTTCCATTATATATAAAAATAATAATAGTGATTAGTTTGTGTTACCGCCATTAATATATTGTTTCCCCCGATAAAAATGTTGGTGTCAATTTATGTATTCTATTGTGACAAAATTTAGTGACAAATAGACTTATGTAACAATTATACGTTTATGGTGATAAAATAATTGTAAAAAAATATAAATATTTAAAATTATTATAATAATAGTGACCAAATAACAATGCATTACAATTATTTAATATCAATAGTGTCATCTAAAAAATTTGTCCCAAAATGAGTTGAGTTAAACTAGAACATTAGTTTTGTACTAGGGGTAAAACAAAAAAATCAAGCAAGCACATTTGGTCGATTGTTCAACCTGCTCAACTTTGTTCCTTCATATTCCCTTAGGTCATGGGTTCAAGACCCACCAGGAACAATCTCATTCCTTCCCCTAGAGTTCCTTCTTTCCCTCCCTTTTAGGTAGGATAAGAATTTGCAAAAAAAAAACGAGCAAAAATTATCTTTCCCTCTTTGGTGCCCTTATATATGCCCTAAAGCTAAAAAAAACTAAACCCTAAGTTGTAACACTAATTTCTAAATCTTAAACTCTAAAACTTAAACCCTAAAAAATAAATCCAACACCCTAAACTCTAAACCTAATCTTAAATCCTAAACCTAGTTTTTTTAGCTTTGGAGCATATATATAGGGGCACCAAGGGGAAGATGGTTTATGTTCATGAGAAAAGCAAAAAGGTTGTTGTCCTTCATAGATTTTTGAGTACTATTACAGTCAAGTTTATTCAAAAGTCAATCTATCACACACACAAGTCACCAGATATTTAATATTTTTAATTGAAAGACTATTTTAATAAATTGCATAGCCCCTCAAATCTTTTACCTGTTCCGGTAGAGAATCCCTCATTTATTTCTTTTTTTATAACCACTAATATCAATTCATTGGCTAACTAATCCGGATCGAGTATTGCAGAGGTGTGTGTGACCCTCACAATATAGTTGTTTCATTCACAACACAAAAATTCAAACTCTTGTTCTTACTTAAGGGATCTAGCACATCAATCTACTAGAACAACAGGTACATTTGTCAATTGGTACCGTGAGGAAAGCTTTTAGGACTGTTAACCCCCTCCTCTCTCACACATTAAGTACACATGATGTAACTTGAACAAACAGGCACCAGAAACATGAATAACGGGCAAAAGAAGAGTATGAGCAATAAATTACACCAATGGAGAACTGAAAAGCATCAAAGAAAAGGATTGTCACAAGGCTATCACTGTTATTGAGAAAAAAACGTACGGATCGGTCGATCAAGAAAAGTAAGAAAAATGGAAAGGAAAATGCCCAGTAAGAGATCGTTGATGCTTCTCCCTCCGACTCTGATATTGCAAGAAAGCAAATCCTTACGCGGGCTGCGAGGGAAGCTTTGGCATTGAGGCAACGAAGAGGACGTTATTGAAGATTTCAATAATGCGGACTTACAAAATCAGTAATGGTGACTGTGCTAATAAAAGTGGGATTCAGGTTTTGGTGGAAATGTTCATTAGGCGTGGCTTGAAGTTTTAATATTTTTGTGATGGTTTGTAATTGGCCTTGTGCCATTCCAAATATTAACCTCGGAAACGGGCCTTTAATTTTATAAATAAAATCTAATCAGCTTAACGAAAAATATTATATACAGTCGAAAAACCACAGACCCACGCTTCATCCATCGAAAACACAAGTTGCAAGAGGAGAATAGAATATTCTTGTATGGATATGGGAAAACCTAACATGCAGAAGGAGGCATGAGATTCAACCCTAAGTCTTCTGTTTCCAACACCAAACGTGCCTTGTTATTGTTAGTCTCAATGTTACTTGCACCACACTCCGAGTGCAATCTCTTCTTTGACCGTAAAGGCACACCAAAAAGCTTTGTTTTGCAACTATCACTGCTTGCTTCTTTCAAAATCGTCAAGGCCTGAACTTGGGCAGGCTTTGTAGTATTTGGATGATACTCAAGAAACTGGTTCAAAGGCTTTTGCAATAACGAGCTATTGGTAGTATTAACAACAGCAGCAGGAGGAGATTTAGCGCCACAAAGAAGCAAAGGAGGGACATTCACATGCTTAACATGGTTTTGAACAAAATAGACTATATCATTGTAAAGCTTTCTCATGTGGGCAAGTTCAGACATGAGCAAATTGTTGCTTCTTCTTGGCCTCTCATTGTCCTCTGATAAAGCTGTGACCGAGCTCTTATAGCTTCCGACAAGCGGTGGCGACTCACACCGATTGCCTTGTTCATCTGAGTCAGCTGGAGAGATGCTGACTCGAATCGGAAACGGAAAGAAACACGGGCCATCAACCAATTGTGGGTGGGAAGTTTTTCTTCTATGGATTTCACAAAGCAAGCGCTTTTCTCCTTTCTTGAAGAACTCATTGGCAAACTCCCATCTGTCTGGTACAGCCTTCCTAAAACCCTTGTTTCATCAACAAAAGCAAAACCAGAAAAGTGAAACAACAGAAGAAGACAATACATTTCATCAAAAAATAAAAAAGGGGGTTTGAGTATTCATACATAAGTGTTGAGTTGTCTGACAAAGCTAGAGAAGTTAAATTCTATTTTTTTGTAATCAGATACCGGACCCGATATTTTTAATATTTTTATTTTTTTAGTTTTAAATTCTATTTTTTGTAATACACATGACTCATGACTCTCTCTTTTCTGACAATTCATACCTCACTCACCCACTTAAACTCAGCCACAAGGGATGGCTGCACTATGTCTTTGGAGATTCAAAATTGACCATGTAACCCTTTTCTCTATTTTTTGTTTTTTTTTCGACATTTGAACTTAAATTCTCTTGTGATCGGACACAACATTTGTTGGTATTAAATTTGTTACTTTATTCGCATGCAACTGATAGAAAACACTCTTTATGCATGTAATGAATGGAGGTAGGGGAATTTGGTGGTGGGGTAATAACTAATATGGTCACAATGTGGGACCCTAGGGTTTTGTAATGCATGGTTTGAGTTCACGTCAAATGAGTGTCGTTTTTTCTGATTTTGTAGGTTTGCATTTGTAGTTTAATACGACCAACCCAACACACTTATTTTCGAATCTCATTTACGACTCTCTAGAAGATACAAGGCTGAGTGTACATCGAGCTACGTGATGGGATTTAAAGCCTCTTCTTCTCCTTCTTCCATTTCTCTATCTCCATCCTCTTCTTAGCATTGCTCTATTCTTCCTTTCTACTTCGCTTTTGTGATACTCCAAGCTTCAATATCATGTCTTTAACTTGTAATACATACATACATACATACAATGTAGTCCCTTTCCCTCTGAACCCTGTGTCTCTATTTCTATGCGGATGTGTCTCGTTTAAATATGGGGGAACAGGGGGTCAGAATATTTTACCATAAGTATCAAAATTGAAAGCAAGAGGACAAAATTAAGATTAAACATTAGGAGGAACAAGAATATATAGTCTAATAATCATCACAGTTTTTCGATTGAAGAAGGCTAAATTAGATACAAAAAAATTATGAGGACTTAATTGGTATTTTATTTTATTTTTATTAAAAGCTAAATTAACCCTTAAGCAATAAGTTTTTTTATCAGGTAGCCTTAAGGTTTTGGTATCTTAACCTTATCATCAAACTAATGAAATGATTCATTGAATTCCCATGCAAAGGTTCTATTTTCCCTCTAAAAAAGTTCAAAATCGGTCCAAAAAGGTAAAAGAAAAGCTCGTTTTATAAATAAAAACTTTAGGGAGTTTGCATTTAAAGGAGAGATGCTTTTCTCCTGTTTCTTCATTCCTTGTAAAAGACATGAAAAATCCAACTACTATGTGGAAAAGAACATATATAAATCGACATGGAAGTATTTTTTAAGAGATGCAGATGATCATAGTTGATTCAGAAAGTGCCTTCCCACGCACAAAAGACATCTGCCTTTAGCTGTATAGTTTTTGATGTTGATGTACATGGGGTATGGTCTTAGGCCTACTAGTGAAGCCTTCAAGATGATAATCTTCATACATGTATACAAATATCTATGTTTCTAATTTTGGTCAAATTACACCAACTCGTATCCAAAAAAATTTAGTAAAAAAATTGTCTGGCATTAGTGGCCAAGGGAGAGTGACAGCTTCTTTTTTTTTTTTGCTCGGCAAAATATGATTTATTATTGATAAAATCATACAAGCCTAACCCGGTTGTGAGCCTCATTGAAACTCTCCATAAATCTAAATGGAGGAAAAGAGTACTCAACAACCAGAGAATACAAAATCCGATAATCGCCTTCCACAATATCCAACAACCTACTGAAACCCTAATCAAGACATAGCACCAAGACTTTTATATTTAGAAATCTAAATCTCCAAGAAGCACCTGTACTCAAAAACCATGAAGACTGTCGAACATTGAATCACCACCTAACTTTGATAAACTCTCTTCTAACAGTCAAAGGAAATAGCTTGTGATATTGCCTCGAATGCAACCTGCCAGTGTTTAAAATTAAAAGCACCCCAAACCAGAAGCATAAAAAGTGCACTATAATAGCCCCTATACTTAGCAGCACTTATCGAGAGCAAATATGGTCGAAAGTCCCACAAACTCCTCCTGAAGCGCGCATACATTGTATCACTGGCGACCCAATCTAACTTCAAAAAAAAACATCCATAAACAGAACCCAGTTTTGATTTCCTCACCACCATGCCTTGAACAATACACTTCTACTGGCTCCTTTTGCAAGATGGTCAGCAATCTGATTTCTTTTCCTTGCTGCATACACAAACTTCACGTGGATAATTTTGCTGGTCCACCTATCTATATCTTCGAATACGATCCACCAACGCCAAGGCCTAAGGGTTTTGTCTCCAATCCAATTTAGGGTAACTTTTCTGACATATGTTTGGTAATTACTCTATTCCGAAAAGATTTGTTTGATATAAGATTAATGGTTATTATTCTCTTTTCAAAAGACATGTCGATTTGATATTGCGTGCAGCTATGAAACACAGGTACGACAGCCCAAGGACGTCCCACGTGTCTGATATGTTTCCGAAACAAGTACGGCTTGGATATGTGCTGGGGTCATCTCATGTTTAAGGGGTACAACTAAAATTAATTGGGTACATATGGAAGATTATTGGGATGTATTTGGGATGGCTTTTGAGTTTCATATGTGCATCCAATGTCATTTTTAAGCTTTGTGCACATACTCAAGGTCATTTTTAAACTCCAGGTGTGTATCAAATATGTTGGCGGAGATACATTTAATTCTTTTGGGAGATGTGAGATATTTAGAGTTTGTGAAACTCTCATTTGATTAGCCTAATTTGGAGAGCGAGTAGATTTCAGAGGATGTTAACAACGAATGATTCCCGTTGCTTAGTGTTGTTCTAGACTTAATTTATTGTTTGAGATTGAGACTTTAATATTTTTTATTTTTATGAATTTTATTTTCTAATTTACCATTAATTCTAATGTTTTTCATTTTATATTTGTTGTACCTTTATTGTATTCGTACCTTATTATTGAGATATTTAATTTTGATATAACTTTTAGAAAAATATTTTTAGACTCAAACTAATTTGCAAAAGTAATTCAAAGTCCAAAAAAATCATTTGCACTTTTTTGGTGCAATTTTCCAGATCCCAACATTAAAAAAATAAATTCTAAACCTTAACCCAAAATCCTAAACCCAAAAAATACATTGTTAAGATATTATTTCGATATAACAAATGAACATTATTTTTAAGTGTTTTTGACTTGTACAAAATGTTTGGCAATGCCTAAAGAGTAAAAAATAGTTAGCCGTACCGATATAGTCTTTGTCTGTACCGATACGAGCCTGCTTTCAGAATTCTAGAAAGAAATTCTGGTTCCAGTACGCACCTTGTCGTACTGATACCCCTTGTACCGTACCGATACGATGTATCACGTACCGGTATGCACAGCTTAAATGTTGCAACGACTATTTTCTATTTTGGCAGGTACCGATATCGGTGTCACGCATACCAATATTGGCATGCCCAAAAGTGCATTTAATGCTGGCTTTTCATCTCTAACGGCTCCAAACAACCCCCAATGGCCATAAACGACTAGTAACTCATTCCACGCCTTAAAAGAAGACTTGGGACACTTGAAGATGGTTACAGAACGCATGCAAGCATAATGATCAAGAAAAATTATCTTTAAATCTTATTCCTTCATTTTCTCTTGTATATAGTGTATAGAGAGTGCTTAATTGTTTTAATTTTTTGTACTCTTGTGAGCTTAAACATTTGTGTAAACACCCACCTTGTGAGGTATTTAGTTTACCAAACAAACCTTGTAAAAGGGAGAGGTTCCAGTTTAGCCTAAGGAAAAACTAGAGTGGTTCTATCTTAGCCATTGAAACGATAGGGTTGTAAGGTTACCCCTTGAACCGGTAAAAAGGAAAGAATTCATAGTAGTGAATCGGAAAATCCTTAGTAGTGTGCTAAGTTAGTGGATGTAGACTTGGTTGGGTAGTCGAACCACTTTAAAATCATCGTGCAATATTATCCACCATTTTCAGTTTTAACCAATTCATTCGGGAAGAAATTTTAACCCTCTTGGCACAATTGGTTGGAGTGTATTGAGCCTTTCAATTGATATCAGAGCCTCATCTCCATCAAAAGACTAACAACCGGGAGTAAAGATCAATTGCTCGATGTTCACTGATTCAAGAATTCAAATGGCAAGCGGTTCTACAATAATTTCATTCGAAGAAGGCCGCTCTATCATGTGTCATTCTCTCTTTAAAGGAGAAGGTTACTTCTAATAGAGCAACATCATGAAGTATTTCGTTAGTGGATTCGATTTTGGCATTTGGATGATTATCGAAGATGAACATTTGGAAGCTCCTAAGAAGAAGAAGAAAATGAGTGTCAAAGACACGAAGAATGACCAACTCAATGCAAAGGCTATGCACATTCTTCTTTGCACCTTAAATGAAGATATTTCCAAGAAGGTCTCCCCATCCAAAAGTGCTAAAGAAATTTGGGAGAAGCTTGAGAAATTCGATGGGAAAGAAGGGAAGAAAGATGGAATCCTATCATGTGCAAACCTCCTCTCACCAAAGGTGGATGGTGTTATGACTCATGAAGAGCCCAAGGTATCTTCTAACTCAAATAAATTAAATTCATATTCTTTTGATAAATTACAAGATGCATTTGATGAATTATTTTTGGAATTTGAGACCATGAATTTCAAATTTAAAAAAAATGATTTCTAAACTTGAATTTGAAAATGATTTTTTTTAAAACAAAATTGGATTTTGAAAACCAAAATGAGATTTTGAAAATGATTTAGAGTTTTCAAAAATGACAATAGAGTTTTGAAAAAAGAAAATTTTGATTTAAAGGTTAAGCTTGAGAGCTTAACAAATGAAAATAAGATTATTTCAAAAAATCCATCTAATCTCATAATGACAAATTGCTCATATTATGATTATCATGGTCATTCTTTGCATACTTGTCTTATAAAGAAAATAAAATCTTATAGGATTAAACATTTATGGGTTTCTAAGGGAACTAGGGACATTGAAACTAATATCAAAGGATCCAAAGCAATTTGGATACCAAAAATCAAATAAATGTCTTTTGCAGGTGTGTTGGAGCAATGGGAAGAAATGCTAAGGTATGGAAATGCTCTAGTCACACAAGTGAAGAAGATGAGTAACCTCTAATCTAAATGTATTTGATTATAAATCATTTGGTTACCTATTTTGTTGATAAATGTTCATGCATCATTGCTTATTTATTTATAAGTGCATGACATTTTATGATGCTTTATGCATATGAATCATATTGTTTCATTCATATGTTTGCATAAAGTTTTAAAAAGTCTTGGATACATTGAATTTCGTTGTTCTTAAATTAATTTTATCTTGAAATTCAATATCTTTTAAGTGTCAAGCATTTAGCCAAAATTTTAAATGGAATGCTTTGATTAAGGGGAGCTTTTGATTTTAAAAAGTCTTATCTTATTCTCCATTGTTATTTTACACCAACAATTGGTATTTTTCTATCAATTAGTACTAAACTGGTATCAACCTTCAACAATTGGTGTTTTGAACTTAAATGTGATTTCAAACTTAGTTTTGAATATTTTTTATATAAAAAAAGGGGATATAAGTTTGAAAAATTCAATTTCAAAGAAAAAGAAGGTTTAAATTCTAAAAATAATCTCTTTTTCTAAAATTATTTTTTTAAGAGAGAGAAAATTCAAAAACAATTTCATAAACAACTTTTAGAAATATGTTTTTAGACTTAAACTAATTTGCAGAAGTAATTCAATGTCCAACAAACTTAAAAACTACGTTTTAAAGTTTTAAAACCTCAAAAATATGTGTTATTAATTGATTTATAATTATAAAATATTTAGAGTTGATTAATTTTTTTAAAGTGATTAAAAATGGTTTTAAAACTTTTAAAACATGAAAACACTATTCAGTCACTATTTGGCACTATTAACGACATTGTTCATGGACGGGTACTGTTCATGAATAGTGTTGGTTTCGAAAACATTCTTTCCAGTATAGAAACCGGGCTGCCAAAAACTCAATTTTATTTTGATAAGGTATCGAAACCTTTATAAAGGTTTCGAAACCATTGAGTGCAGGGGCTTAAATGCTCGAAAATTCATTTCCCAACGGCTCAAAATCACCCCAGCAGCCATAAACGGCTAGTAGCTCATTCCACACTTTGAAAGAAGACTTGGGACACTTAAAGATGGTTAGAGACAATATCCAAGCTTCATGATCAAGAGAAATAGCTTTTAATTCTTTATTTCTTTATTTCTCTTATATATTTATATATATATATATATATATTGTATAGAGAATGTTCTTCATTGTTTTATTCTTTACACTCTTGTGAGCTTCATTCTTGTAAACACCCACCTTGTGAGATATTTAGTTTACCAAACAAACCTTGTAAAAGGGAGAGGTTCTAGTTTAGCCTAAGAAAAAACTAGAGTGATTCTATTTTAGCTATTGAAAAGATAGGGTTGTAAGGTTATCCCATTGGCCTCAAAAGGAAGAATTCATAGTAGTGAATTGGAAAATCCTTAGTGGTGTGCTAAAGTAATGGATGTAGACTCGGTTAGGTAATCGAACCACTCTAAAATTATTGTGCAATATTGTCCGCTATTTTTTGATTTTAACCAATTTATTCAAAAAGCAAATTTAAGCCTCTTAACAAATTCGGTTGATCGATTTCGAGCCTGTACATAAAATTTTAAAAATTATGGTTTTTGTCCCCTTCCCATTCCCGTATTCTTTCCCGTATCTATATCATTACAACATAAGCGTGGAACACCACTGTTTTTATGCTCCAGAACCTTTTTTTATATTAAAATCCCTACTACTCTCGGGCTTAACATTTAGGAGAGCATAAATCAGCTAAAAGTTGATTTAATTAACTCTTTAGGTTAAGGATTATTATCTTATATATATGATAATGGCTGATTCATAAATTTAAAAATAGAAGTTTAAAATAAGTTTTTTCCTAAATAGGTATGCAGTTTTTCTTTTTTTATTTCCTTTACATACTAAACTCAACTATTTTTAAAAAAAGAATATTAACACTAAACTAAACTTACTTTTTACAATGATGGGTATGTAGTTGCTCTCTATGAGAGCCACATGCATCCCCGATACATGGACAGTGGAATAAAACTATTCCATAAGCGAAGTTATTTTAGAGTTTAAGTATTTAGTTTAGGATTTAGACTATGAGTTATTATTTAATATTTAGAGTTTATGGGTTAAGGTTCAAATTTAAATTTTAGATTTTAAAATTAAAATATACATGTTTGTGTAAAATTACATTGACAATGTATATCATTTTGATTTACTCAACTTTTTATTAAACCAATTAAGCTCTTGGCCAGGATGATTTTGTGGGTCGCTTATCGATTATTAAACCATAAATTTTAAATAATTTTTATTTTAACTATAAAATCTAAAATCAACATCTCTAATATTTAAACCCAAAAAACTAAATCATAAATCTCAATTCTAAACATAAACCCTAAAATTTAAGTATTAAAACATAAATTCTAAATCTTAAACTAAAACTAAAACCTTAAACCTTAAAATAAAAAGACATATAAATTAAAGTTTGTATTAAATAAATCTAACTTTAACCTAACTAGCCAATTTAATTATCAGTTAATCGATTTAATTGACTGATGTCGAGTAAGTTTAGTTAGGTTGATTATCTCTATATGGTTTACTAGGGAAAATATCTCATGGCGAAAATTTTGTTTCTACAAGTGCTCTAATTTTATGGTTTAGGAACTTAATTTAGGGTTTATAGTTTAGGGGTTAGGTTTATGATTTAGAAGTTAGGGACTGTAGTTAGAATTTAAGGTTTAGAGTTTAGATTCTAGGATAATATGTTAGAGATTAAAGTTTTAACCTATAAAACCTAAATTCTAACTCTAGGCCATAAATTCAAACCATAGTCCCTAAATTCTAAGCACATAAACCTAAATCCCTAAATTATGAACCATAAACTAAATTTCTAACCCCTAAAATTAAGGCGCTTGTAAAAATAAAACAAAAATTCAGCGCCGTACATATTATATTTACCTTTTAATTATTATTAATTTCAATTTAATATAAAAAATTAAACCCATCGTTAAGTTTGTTCACCCTTAAAATTATTAACTGATTCATAATAAAAAGGGTTAAAAGCATTAGTACCCGAATGTCAAAAAAGAGAAAGAAAAGGAGGAAAGGAAGGTTGGTTGCAATTGGGCATGATCTCCTATCCTTTAAATTGTATTTTTCTTGTATGATTAGGGATAGAAGAGGGAAACATAAAGGCTGTTGGATCACATGCAGAGCAGATCAAATTCCTTTTCTTCTTCCTCTTCGCTTCTTTTTATGCAATGGCCGCCTGGACGGTGAACGTGAAAGAAAATTGGACCCACTGCTCCTTTTTCATCCCCTCAATCCAAGGGATTCTGTGTCATGGGCGGAGCCACCTTAACAGACACTCAAAAAAATTTATAAATTATATTTTTTATATAATTTATATATATAAATTAAAATATATATATTTGACACTCTTTTATAAATAAAATGATATTTTTTTATAAATAATTAATTCTTTTTTAATAAAAAATTAACGTTTCTTAAATATTGTTAAAAAATAATATCTTTTGAATAAATTTCTAGCTCCGCTTACTTTGTGTTGATCACTCTCCATTTTTACTCTTTGCCAAATCAAATGAGTATATGCTTTCGAAGCTGCCCTTTTTTTAGTGTATTAACTTGCCGATACTTTAGAGTATAATATCAAAAATGGCAAAAAAAAATCTAGATTCTAACCTTCATCGAAATATGACTGATTATGGGAAAATGGAGTTATCATCGAATCTATACTAAATTATTATACAATTTCAACATAATCTTTTTTTTGATCGAAAATTTTCGACATAATCATACAAATATTATTGCCACCTAATTATCCACTATGGCGGACGGTCAATCATGTCCACCGAAAAGCTTCAGTGGTCTTCATCATTCCATGAACTGACATGACTGAGATCGGGCATTGGAGGAGGAAATGGAAATGAACATCGAAATATTAACCACGATAACGGATGGCATATAGTTATAATCATGGAGGAGCGTGTATACGTAACGTTTCCCTTTCTCGTCACTTTCTTGTGTATATTGTCACGATTAAAAAAAGTACAGATAATAGTTTTATATTAAAAAAGAAAAGTAAGATTATGAAATATAACGGTGAAAAGAGAGTAATAGTCTCATGACAATATAATTAAAAAATAAAGTCAATCAAACTTTTACAAACCAATATTCTCTTAATAAAAATCTTCGGTGTTTATGATTAAGATATAAGTTTATGGTTTAATATTAAGATTTAGAGAATTAGGGATATGGTATATTTTTAGAGCTTAAGGTTTAGGATTTAGAATTTTATGTTAAGACTTAGAATCTAATTTTTTAGTGATTGACATAAAAAGGTACCCGAGAATTTTTGTTCATATTCTCTTCCCTTTCCTCCACTTTTGTCCTATTTCTACTACACACTAAGTGATGTGTATAATTTGTTTTGCAAGATTCCTGCACATACTAATTAACTATAGTAAAAGATATCAGTAAATAAAAGTTTTGTGGTTTAGGAATCGATCGTTTTTGAATTTTGAAATGGGCTGAGCTTCAAATGTCTGGTCTCTCTGCAAGGGGATTGGTGTAGGTGATGTAAACTTGTTCAAAACGGGTTCATAGAGCTTTTAAGTGGATGTTTTTAATTGCCAGAAACTGTAAGGTCAGATTACCTTGACTTGTATCTCACAATGCATGCGCCTACACAACGAATACCTAATATGTATCGATCCGGCCCTTTTCTAAAACTTATCCAATCATTTAACAGTATTTTCACACATCGTGCATCAATCACAAAATATGGTGTCCCTACGAAATTCTTTCTTAAACTACGAAAGGAAACCAGACGGCATTGAGCAGGGAAAACATAAAAACTACTGCGACTTAATAGAGAACAGGAGAATAACTACGGCTACTCAAGCATAGTGATGAAGCAGAAGTCCTTTTTTTACTACCAAAAGGTTCCAGTTATTAAAGGACCTAAGAACAAGAGACCAACTTCATCACAGGAGTACTGGATATAACTTTAGTGTAAGGTTAATGGTTTTACGCGTATATCATTACATAAAGACCTCCATGCCAATAAATTTAGATGACTGGCACAGGGGGCAGAAACTAAGCTTACTTTCACAACTTTTACACAGGCAGAGATGCTTACAAGGCAACAAAAGAATGCAGACTTCATTCACTCTGCAAACTTTACAAGTCATCAACTCTTTCACTTCACTCTTCTCCTTGCAGAGCAAACGGAAATCGATGGCTTGCCCGTTGCAGCATGAAGCTGTATCATCAAGTTCACTATCACCGCATCCTTCCTTACTATCCCTACTTTGAGCATGAACTTGCTGAAGATTAAACTTGAGGACCGTAATCATGTTTTCATTGTATCTGGCACGCTGCTGCCAGGCACCTGCTTCCATGGTCAATTGTTCCATTTGCTTTTCCAGCTCCATATTCTTCTTGTTAATATTCTCCACTTCAGCTTCTTTCTCACGAAGCTTCTGAAAAGCTCTCTCTTCAACAAGTGAAATTGTCTGAAGTTGAGTACTTTGAACCTTTTCCAATACAGTTTGCCGTAATCGGTCACCCTATTTAAAGAAGCAAGGATTTGGAATGCTTTCAGCAAAAAATCAAATTCAAAAACCGCTTGCTGAAAAAATATATTGTGCAAAAGGTGAATGCTAAAACTAACAACAAAAATAGGTTTCACCCCATGAATGACACCAGATATACAATGAAATTATCTCCCTTCACTAACAACGCTTTCAGCAATTATGATGCGGGATCATCAAAGTCTAAATTATTTAAAATCTGATTTTTAAATTAGTATATTTACGTCTATGTTTTTGTTCTTTTTATCATTATTTAATGTGTTGTGTCATTAGAATAAGAGTTCTAGTATAACTATTATACTAAAGAGTTAAAAGGACTGCTTGCAAGAGTTTTACTATAATTACTCTACCAAAGGGTTATTAGGAATACTTTTTATTATCATCATTAAGAGAGTTCTAATAATGTAGGAACCTTTGTTTGTTCAATTACATCTGCCATCTTCAAATTTCTTAGCTGTTCAAATTTCTTCTCCTAATCATGGCTTAATTAGATCCTAGGGTTTATATTAGAAATCTCTTTTAAGCCATGATAGGATGCACTAGAGGTCAAGGAAAAGGAAATTAAGACCAGCAAATGATGTTGTCTTAGACGAGGTGCATGATTGAAAATTGCCGCAGGCTGTACAAGCTTTACAGCAACAGGAACATGTGGAAACCCGGGTGCCCATGATCCTTTGGATCAACCTGCAACAATTCTTCAATCATGCCTCTCATCTCAGATTACTCAATTTGCTGGCCTTGATTTCCACTCCCTCGTCCTCTAGCACATACTACCATGACTTAAAAGCGATTTCTATTATAAACCCTAGGATCTGATTAAGCTCTTATGATAGTTATATTAGAACTATAACCAAGAGTCCTAATCTAATCACAGTATCACACAACAAATTAAATAATAATATTAATAATAATAACAACAAAAAGCACAGGCTTAAATAAACTAACGTAAAAACCAAACTTTTAATTATTAAATTAAACTCCATTGCTCCCGCATCAAATTCGTAATACACAAGCAACTCACCATAAGAACATTGAAAAAGATGAAGAGGAAATCAAGCAATCTTCAATTAAGATCTTAACTCAGTCCAGAGAGGAGACATTACCCAATTGTAGCATGACCGATAACATAGGATTGAAGAATATAAATTGAATAAATTCATGTGGTGAAAACAGAATAGTTCATTTAATTCAATTCCACATAATTTTATTTAATTTCTAGCATAGGCATAATTAACCCTTGTTTCTATAGGGTACACTGTTATTTTCAGGAAAAAGAAATGCAATAAAGCACCTAATGAAATTCATAGTTGGTGAAATGTAAAAATGCAGATGGTTAAAGATATTGAATTGCTATTAGTTCTACAAAATGATGGAAATACAATAAAGAAGAAAAGTTAAGTCAAACAAAACTTCAATAGTTTAAGTAAAGTTGAAGCACAATGAACGTTCGCCGGATAAGCAAATGCGGGACTCACCCTCGCAGCACTTTGCTCATTTGCATATAGATAATGACACTAACAAAAAGATACAACAGAATATATTGAAATGTGTTAAAAGTGGAATGTGCCCTATCTACTGTTAATAGACTCTAAGGCCAAAAAAGAAACTACCAAAAAAAACCTGAAACAAACAATAAAAGCAAAAATTTAGCATTAGAAATCAGGGCATTAGATAGATTGTATAAGCTGGGTAGATTGTATAGATAAATGTGTACAAAGCCCATTATTTTCCACATATGGAGCAAATGACATCCTAAAATATAGATGGATCGCTACAAAAATCAAGGAAGCTAATGAAACATGATTATTTACATTTGGGAAAATTCATTAAGAAGCTAAAGTCCACAAGCCACACCTGAGCTTTGAGCAATCTATCGATCTCTGCATCCTGCCGCTGCAACTCAAGATCAATGTCATCGCCAATAAGTGACAGCAATGGTGAATCAACCGAGGAAGCCATCCGATTATTATTATCTAGTGCCAAACCTAACCCAGTTGAGACCGACTGTGCTTGGAAAAAATCAACAGAAGATATCTGTGAATTGTTCTCCAAAAGATCTTGCTCCTTTAGTTTCTTCCTTTCAGGTTCAACCCCATTATTCCATTGCAACTCAGCTCCTGCATCACTCCCATCTGTCACCGGACCCGGTGCAAAACCAACAACATGAACTAAACCAATAAAAATGCAACATATCCAGTAGTTGTAAGAACTTATTTCATGAATGAAACAAAAATCCCAGAAATATTAAACAACAAAGTTCCAATTTTGATGCTCGAAAAGTAAAAAGGAGATAAAAATGTAGTAATTTAAGCCAACTACCTCTAAAGAAGTTCAAATTTTACTTATAAATTAAATAAAAAATAAAGATAAAATTGAAGAAAGAGAGAGAAGGGAATTACAAGGAGGGGCATAAGGAGGATGCTGAGACGAATCTAGTAAATTAGGCGTATTGTAATAAGCAAGTGGCAGCGAAACCTGACCATCAATTGCGTATAAGTTCCTGAGATCAAACACAGATAGAAACATATTATAATTTCAATTTAGGGTTAAAGATGGAATTTTGGGGGGGAGGGGAGAGATTTACCTGAAATTTTTAGATTGGTCTTGTTGTTGAGGTTGATAGTGTTGTTGAAATTGGTGCTGTGGGAAAGCCATCTTTGGGAGGAACGAATTTTCTGGAGAAGAGAGATGAATGGGAGATCAATTTCTCTTTAATATCGAAGAGGTCGATGCAGAATATTCTTTTAATTTCTAATTTGACCTCGTTATTTTCTTTATTTAGTGATTGGCCTCTTCTATTCCTTTAATTTTCCGAAAGACCCCTCATTGTTTTGTTTCTTATGGATTAGGCCAATTCGGAAAGGTAACCCTTAAAAATAGAGTAATTATACCATGCATTAGCGGTGGAAACTTTTAGTTTTCACCAGAGCCTTAGGTTTAGGATTTGTGGACTTTAATTAGGGTTTATGATGTAGAGGGTTAGGTTTAGATATTTAGAATTTAGGGGTTGTGGTTAGAATTTAGGGTTTATAAGTTAAAACATAAATCCCTAGTATATTAACATAAACTCTAACCTATAAATCATAAATTTAACACTAAACCCTACTTTCTAACCACAACCCCTAGATTCAAAACTCCTAAACCCCTAAACTTTAAACCCTAACTAAATCCTTAAACCCTAAATCTAAAGCACTTGTGAAAACTAAATGTTTTCATTGCCCGTACATGAAATATTTTCCCTTCAAAATAAAACTCATTTGAGCTCAAGGTGGTCCCACTGGCGAAGCGTGACATTGTTTTACCCCGAATTTAATTTGTAGGTGTGTATAAATTTATCTAAATTTAAAATTGACACAAATGTTGCCTTGTACTCAAATACAATAATAAAAAAGTATAAACTACATTAGATAACATTGAACTTTAGGCCTTGTTTCATTTATATCACTAAAGTTTTAATTTGTTCAATTATAACACTTAACTTTTATTTTTGCTTTAATTATATCGATGGTTGTTAACTCAATAACGGTGTGATGATGTGGAGAACAACTATCAACGTAAATGGTGAACCAAAACGATGTCATTTTAGTGTGGCTATTTTGATGCCCATAAACAACGTCGTTTTAGGCACTAAACTTTATGGGTGCATCAATTTTGTCACTAAACTTTAAAACAACTTTATTTTCTACCGAATATTTCGTCCATCGATATCGGCCAATCGTCACTCGTCACCAATCTCCATTCGTAGCAAGATCGGTACCAAAAACATTTGCATCTCCCTTCTCTTTCTTTTCATTGGATTGGTTTTCTACGAAACTCACTCAAAATCGATGAAAATCTATCAAAAGGTCCTATGTGCTAATACTTCGATCTCCTTTGATGACTGCCTAATGAGGCTAGCTTCGAGGTATGTTGTTCGTCTTCTCAAAAGAATGTTTCTCACCATTCGGATTTTCAAACAAGAACCCCAAACCCCATAAATCCGAGAAAGTTCTCAAACCCTAAAAATTATATTTTTGTTTAATTTTATCGATTTTGAGTGGGGATTGTGGGAAACCAATCCGATAAAAAGAAAAAATGAGTGAAAAATAACGCTTTGATAACAATCTTGTTGTGAATGGTGACGAGCGGTGATTGACTAGAAGTGGTGATAAGAATGTTTAGTGCTAAAATAGAATCATTTTAAAGTTTAGTAATAAAATCAATAGATCTCTAAAGTCCAGTGTCTAAAACAACGTCATTTGTCCATATCACGTTGTTTGGATTTTAACGACAAATTGTATAATTGAGGCAAAATAAAAGTTCAGTGCTATAAATTGAAACAAAATAAAAGTTCATTACTATAAACAATACAACACCTAAAGTTCAATGATATCAGATGTAGTTAACCTACGAAAAAACTCTCCCCGATCCATTTTTAATAAGAATAAATGGTCCACAAGGCTTAAGAGCCCATGTAAGTCTAGCAAAGGACCACCAGAAAACAAGTCCATCTTAATGGACATTTGCTAGTAAAAGCTATAACGACAATGGCGGAACCTTTGAAGGATTGGTGGTGGCCACGTCCCTTACAAAATTTTAATAAATTTAAATTTTGTCTTTAAAATTTTTAAAAATTTTAATTTGGCCACTTTATGATTTTTAAAAATTCATATTAAGCCTTAAAATTTTGAATATTTTTAATTAAGTTTCCTTTCAAATTTTTAAATTTTTTTTGTTAAATCTCTCAAAACTATTAAAAATTTTAGTTAAGCCTTCAATTTTTTTTTGAAAATTTTCGTTTAAGCCTCCAAATTTTTTTAAAAATTTAAGTTGGCCTCCTCAAACTTTTACTCCAAGTTCTGTCACTGTATAACGTTAACACATGACACGACTCATAACGATAACATTTACAAGATTCTTATTACTTAAGCATTAGGGAGTATTTTACGATAAAAGTTTCATCTCTTAATTCTTGATTGTTTGTAGGCCCTATACACCTTACCAGATCCGTTAGATCTCATCATCTTTAAAGCCTTCTTACGGAAAAAGCTTCCTTGTTTCAGTGATGACCCAAGAAAGGAAAAAGCTCTGTGGAGATCAATATGAAAAATGAATATTCTACCTAAGATTCGAACCTTCTTATGGAAGTTATGTCATAATGCCTTGGCAACAAATGAAAACCTCCAAGCAAGACTGAAGATTCTTTTTCCCATTTGCCCTTGTTGTTCCTGCGCCTCTGAAAGTATTGAACATCTTTTATTTTTTTGTCCTTTTGCTCAGGCGATTTGGAGAGCTTCAGGCTTCAGCTATTGTCCGAAATATGAAAGGTTTCTAGGGTTTTCTAAATGGTGGCATTCAATCGAGCTTTAAATAAGGGCCTCAGCTTATTTCTTTCATGTGCTGGCAAATATGGAAATCAAGAAATCTACAGATTTTTTCTGGACAAGTTGACTCCCCCATTGATGTTTGGCTTCATGCTGAACAATGCTTTGTTGAGCTTATGGACTCTATTCCTGATGTAATTAACCTGAATGGCGAGGTTGTGGTGTTTTCAACACAATGAACTCCCCCTCCGTCTAGGTTTTTTAAGATTAACTGTGATGTCTCTTTTGACCTTTTGACTGGTTGGGCAGGAGCGGCAGCTATTGTTCGTGATGAGAATGGATGCTTTGTTGGGGGACTCTAAAAGGTTTCTTACATCATCGCCTGATATGGCAGAAGCCTCAGCTTTGCGTTTGGCCATGGAGTACGCTCGTCGCAAAGGTCTCAAAAGTGTTATCTTTGAATCGGACAATGAAGACTTTATTAGGAGATTGATCTCTGGCTCTCAATCCTTTTGGACCACTTCATCCATTGAAAGGGATATATATGCACAATTGAGCTCCTAAATTTTTTTGCACTCAATGAAGCCCTTGAACCAAAAAATTGAATCAATTAAGCCATTGAACCAATTTTGACTATTAAATCTTGATAGTTTTTTTGGATCTGTTGGTGCAGTGCATTTTGTGACAATGTCTCGACTTGACATTTTCAAAAAAAATATTTTATGTAAAAAATTGTTTAAAAGTTCTAAAAATTCTTAAAAATGTATAAAATATAATTTTTTTTAAAGAAATATGTAAATGCAACACGATAGAACTGTAGTATCATATGACAGTAATATCTAAAGAAAAAATTATAAAGATTTAATGGTCAAAATTGGTCAAATGACTTAATCAATTAAATTTCTTGGTTCAAGATCTTAATTGAGTGCAAAAAAAGTTCATGGGCTTAATTAATTTTTTCAAAAATTCAAGGATTTCTTACACCTAAGCCTAAAAAGAATAAAATACAAAAAAACGTCATCAATAAGATTCGATTGACTAACTTCATGTAAAACAAACATAATTTCATGTATACCTTTACCACTAAGACAATATTCACTCTATAATATTAAAACAAATAAAATAAATTATAATTTAAAATTATACAAAAGTCAAATTAAAAAAAAAATAGACAGTAAGGGTGAATCACGAGGACCTAGCCTCTGCCAGCCCCAATGTGGCTTCGCCAGAGCTTGCCCATGGCGTTGATCTGTCCTCCTTTTCTCATGTTAAAATGACCTGTAATTCGGCTGCCGATTGGGTGGCTAAAAGGATTAAGAAGGGTGCCTGTCTAGTTGATTGGGTTACCTCCATTCCTACTGAGCTTCAAATGATGCTGTAATGCTCTTTGTTTTTATGATAAAAAAAATCATCTTTTAAAGCCTTCAAAATGGAATCAGGTGATAGGTTGCTTTTGTTTTTGGCTGTACATAAGTCATCACATATCAATTAAACATGGGAATAAGATCAAAATGCAATGTGTCTACCCATTACTCATCTGAAATACAGTTGTTTAAGGATCAAGTTATTTGTTCAAATTTGAAGGTATGTCTAAAATTTAAGAGGGTTTAGATAAAATATTAGATCCGAAAAATGGGTTTGAAACAAAAATTACGTTCAACTAAAATATGAAACCGGACTTGAGCTATGACATTCAAAGCTAGAGTCCGACCCAACATGTTTTCTATATTTATAATATTTTGCATTATTTTAATTTTATATATTATATAAAAATTAAGTTTATAATTATAAATAGTATTATAATGTCAACAATATATATTAAAATTTTATTTTAAATAGTCTAAAGGTGATTACTAGGTAGTATATGTTCATAAATATTCTTAACCTTTGATAATGCACATACACCATGTAGAACAAATAAAAAAACAAATAGCGGTAGGGATGAATATTATCAGAAAATTAGACTTTTTTTATTCGTCCCTAATTTTTTTGTTTGACTTTTTTGGAAAAGAAAAAAATGGGCATTTTATATTATGGCAGATCAGCGAATTATTGGGCCGAGCTGGATTTGAACCAGCATAGACATATTGCCAACAAATTTACAGTCCGTCCCCGTTAACCGCTCCGGCATCGACCCAGGAAGAATCAATTCTAGGTTTATTGATAATCCATGATCAACTTCTTTTCGTAGTACCCTACCCCTCGGGGAAGTTGAATCCCCGCTGCCTCCTTGAAAGAGAGATATCCTAAACCGCTAGACGATGGGGCATATTTGCCTGACTGCGACCATACTATGCTCATAGTATGTGCAGTTTTTTGAAATTGTCAATATAATGGAATGACTTAATCCGAAAGCTTTTTTCATTGACGAAGCGATTTGAACTCGTGTCTCTTAAGATGAATATCATCCGCTTTTCTATTGAGACACTTGTTAGGTTCTAATATATATTAAATTTTCAATGTGTAAAAAATACAAAATAAATTTAATAAAAGTAAAAATACACAAATTAATAAATATCGAATTTAACATAGAATAGTATTTTAAAGTAAAAATTAATATATGAGCTGAAAATATATTTAGATTAATTATTTACAAATATATTTTAGAAAGCCGTCAGCCGAGGCCCGAGTCATTGGCACCACGGGGTGCACACCAGGGTTCCCAAGAGGTTCAGACAGAGATCTTGGGCCCAAAGAGACCACCAAACTTGCCCGATCTGTGGGAAGATCCAAGAAGACATAGTAATTACCATAGTAAATTATCTTTAATTTAATTAAAGATAATTGAAGATAATTCCCACATTATCTATTGTTTGAAATTTAAAATTCAAATGTTGTAGATAAGATAGAGGCTCTCATCTTGACCGTCGATGTAAATCTGTATAGACCGTTGGATTGGGGGGAACTCAACTATAAATAGATACCTTCCCCTCCTCATTTTGTATTCAGTATCCAAGTTTCCAAGGAATAAAGACATTTACTCTAAATCCTCTGAGTGTTCTTGTGTTCTTTTCTTTGTTCTTGAGCGTTCTTTCGAAGTTCTTCTTCGCTCATCTCTTTTGATCCAATTCCGCGTAGAACGCTTTGCGTTTTTCGGTGCTTGGGAAGTTTGATCTTCCGAGAGGGTTGAAAAGGTTTACTTAGGCGTTTGTCTTGAGTCACATCGCCTAAGGCCGCACGGTGGGCTGGTTGGAACTCTAGCCACGTGACATAATGCACATACACCATGTAGAACAAATAAAAAACAAATAGCGGTAGGGATGAATATTATCAGAAAATTAGACTTTTTTTATTCGTCCCTAATTTTTTTGTTTGACTTTTCTGGAAAAGAAAAAAATGGGCATTTTATATTATGGCAGATCAGTGAATTATTGGGCCGAGCTGGATTTGAACCAGCATAGACATATTGCCAACAAATTTACAGCCTGTCCCCGTTAACCGCTTCGGCATCGACCCAGGAAGAATCAATTCTAGGTTTATTGATAATCCATGATCAACTTCTTTTCGTAGTACCCTACCCCTCGGGGAAGTCGAATCCCTGCTGCCTCCTTGAAAGAGAGATATCCTAAACCGCTAGACGATGGGGCATATTTGCCTGACTGCGACCATACTATGCTCATAGTATGAGCAGTTTTTTGAAATTGTCAATATAATAGAATGACTTAATCCGAAAGCTTTTTTTATTGACGAAGCGATTTGAACTCGTGTCTCTTAAGATGAATATCATCCGTTTTTCTATTGAGACACTTGTTAGGTTCTAATATATATTAAATTTTCAATGTGTAAAAAATACAAAATAAATTTAATAAAAGTAAAAATACACAAATTAATAAATATCGAATTTAACATAGAATAGTATTTTAAAGTAAAAATTAATATATGAGCTGAAAATATATTTAGATTAATTATTTACAAATATATTTTAGAAAATACGAAATTACAAACAACCTAAAATAAATAAATTAAAATCTCTGTCCAAATATATTTTGTTTCCCTAGGGCTTGCCAATCAAGCTGTTGCTCGCCTTCTTTTTAGAGTTTTTAACCAGATATTGAACATAAAAAGAAAAATAATTAAGAAAAAAAGGTGATTACAGGAAGAATTAATTAATTTGATCGAATAACTTCATTTATAAACACATTAAATTCAAACACAAACTAACTCAATGGACAGCCCAAATTTTACCTAAAACATTTCAAACTTATCTATTTCATCATAATCTTTTTATAAACGAAGAATGAATAAACATTAAATTATTTCTATCTCTTACATTTAAAAATAAAATAAAAGTCTTTTCCAAAAAATAACACAACTCACAACAAGTCTTCACTGAATGGGCAGACGGGCAGCTCCAATAAGTCCACAAACGTTTGTAAATATTCACTGCCCAGACATATAAAAACTTGCCCGCTTAGCTGTATCTCATTCATTTCCCACTTCCCTTCACCAAATGAAGACCAACACATAAATAAATAAACATTTTCGACGTGTTTTGTTCTGTCAGTCAATCGTAGGTGCAAGATTTCTTGAGGGAGATGGGAACATTGAGTTTCTTGGGATCAAAAGTTACGTCACATTCGATCTTCTTGTAGAACTTTGGCTTCACCAATTTCCCCAACACATACGCTCTTGTTCGGACAACGAAGCTCAGTTTAAGTGAAACTGGAACCGATGTTGTCCCCGTCGAGCTGCTCAAACTTGCTCCGCCTCCGTACATAGGAACCTTGTTTGCCAGCACTGTTACAGTTACAGACCTTTGGCTCTTCCTTGATTGATGAAATTTCTTCATCTGAAACACCAAAATTGAAAAAAGAACCATAAGATTTTAATCAAATGTTTTTTGTGTGTGTATGTTTTGAAATGGACTTACAGTTCCTGAAGCAATGGTGATCTGAGAATATGATAGATCTAGTGGCGTTGCTGTTACATGGACGCCAAAAAATGTTCCAGTGTTGCGGTAAATAAACTTTACGGTGGAATTCATGGTGATCATTTCGGTTGCCACACCGGAGAAATCCGAACCAGCTTGGATCTTGAATTGCTCAAATTTTATACTCTGCAACAGAAATTAAAAAAAAGGATTAAAAGTTAAAACCCATATCGGAATTCAATCCAAAATGCTGAAAAAGTAGAATGAGATTACAAATTACCTTCATTGAGATCTTGGGTTTTTGTGGCCTGCTAGCTCCCCAGAGAATTAAAGAAAACATGGAGAAAAGAATAAAGAAGCCAAGAACAAAAGCTAGAACATAGCATCTTCGGGGGAGACCTTTCTCCCGCTCTTCAACTTCAAGCAGCCCTTCTTCTTCAATCACATCACATTCTTTCCACTGCTTGTGTCCCTTCCCGTGTGCTCCTCTCGACGAGCCGTCGTTCGGCGTGACCTTGCGGGATCCGGGCTTAAGCGACCCCGAAAACCGACTCGACGAGGACTCACGCGAGTGGCGCCCCACGGAGGAATGGGAGTGAGGCGGTGACCCCGCGGGACTCAGCACCGGCGTCGAATGGAACGACGTTGTTGTCTTTTCTCCGTCGTGGGAATCGCGCGACGGGCTCTGGACGTAGTAAACCGGACGCCGCGGAGACCTGGTTGGAGATGATGGGGCGAGGCTCGTCCCCTCTGAATCTGTCTTGGCGTGCATCTTCGGCGGCGATTCTCTCACCCAAAACTGACCAAGAATCTGTGTTTAGCGTCAGTTTATGAAGTAGATAGTGGTACAATTTCAGGGTATGTTTTGTTTTGTGGAATTGCGTGAGTGCTTGAAGGTGACTTTATGGAGAAGTTTGATTGTCGACCAAAGTGGGAGATGAAGACAAAAGAGATGGTGGGGTTTTGATTTTAGAAAAGGGAAAGCAGCGAGGAACTCGTTACTCGACAGCCATGTTACAGTTGGCACCACCAAACAATTATTGTTCTTTTCTTTTTTGCCTTCCGCCGCCCAGCATTGAGTGGGAAAATGGTAATGGGCTTATGTTTGGTTTGGACTCACTCAAGGCTGTCGGGTATGTTTCATTTGGGTCGATGATAGAGCGGAAATGGCAGAGTTTGTTTAAGACAAGTGTTTCTCATCCCATTTATGGTCGATATCCGGGATGGGTAATTTATTTTACGTAAATCATTCTCCAAACGGTATGTTTTCATGATATAAATTTATTTCTTTAAATGATGAGACTTCAGTTTAACCCACCCACCACTTCCAATGGGGCTATTTGCGGTGTGTTTCAAGACGGAATTGGCGATCGGCTTCAGAGACGAAATCAAGATTCTAATTTGAGGGGACAAAATGTTGTTGTAGTTTCGTCCTTCATTGGCTCCTTGGCTAGATGAAGGATGTTAGGTACACTTGGGTGTTGCTTGTAGAGCTGTGGATTGTTTTGGAGGGCCTTCGAGTTGCTTGAAATCCACCAACCAGCATCAGTCACGCAAATGGCAGCCTCTTCGAGAGTTGCTTGAGAACGAAAGGACAAGATAAGCAAAATTCGATTTGATTTTTTTAATTTTTTATATGATTTGGATTTTATAATTTCAATTATAAAAAATTCAAATAAAGCTTAAATGATAACGTATGTTTATATTAGAAAATTTGTGTGTGCGCATGTACGGTTATGATCTGAGGTTTTATTTTGAATTTGGATGGATTACCTACCTACAATATTATAATATTATTTTAATCAAACATTTTGACTTTACAATTTTTGTGCTTGTAAATACATTACGTGGTTTCAGTGATAAATAATGGTGTTGTTCCTTTAAAATTTTCTTGGATTCAAATAAATTGCGGACTCCCGGATCAGACCTGTTTTACAAGTTCTACTTTTAAGTACTTGCCATGCTGCTGAAGTTGCTACAATGCACTTAGTTTCTGAGGGCAAAGTACAAAACGATGGCCCAAATTTCTTTGATTTTCTTTTCATATTATTTATTGACATCCAAAAATAGGAAGGAAAAATTTAATAATAATAATTGCAAAAATAGAGCCGAAGTTAATGCGATCGGGGCCAATATTACTTGGAATCCAAACGAAGTTAGCCCAGTAGGAGGCCCAGATCCTAAGTCTGGACAATCCATGAAATAAGATTGGTACAAACTATGTCTAATTGGATCGAAAGCCCGATAGATATAATTTGCGTCAAAACGGGTCTAAACAGAAAACAATCCAAGGTCCGAAAATGATCCCAGCACAAAATCCTATGTCGACCATATATGTGTAACACATGATAATTCAAATAGTTATATTTTCATGTAATACTTATAAACGACCTAATTCCATAATTATTCAAATAAATATACTGACGACGAAAAAAAACTTTCATAAGCGGATTAAACTTAGGGGGCTAGAAAGTTTGGGTTTAGAGCTTAGGAATGGAGGTGTATGAGTTTAAGATTTATGATAATAAAATTGTAGACTTAAACTTAAACACTAAATTCTAATCACAAATCCTAAATAATAACTCTAAACCTTAATTTTAAATCCTCAAACTTAAACCCCTAAATTTAAACTTTAAGTTAACTCTATATCCTGTGAATTTAACTCACTTGTGAAAAAAATTTCACGTAAAGATATCAAATAATAACTCTATGTTGTATAAAATATTAACCCTGTGTTATATAGGATACAAATGACCTAGTTTATATATATATATATTATCAAATTCATTTCATATTAAATGTTGTAGGTTAATGAACTCAACAAGTATTCTTGGTGAAAAAGATAATGATGTTCATTTTAAGAGACTTGGGTTCAAATTGTTTTGTCTGCAAGGTGCTCGTACATTGTCAAAGGGTTAACAATATGTATGAACAGATATTACTTTGTAATCATCTTTAGACTATTCAAAAAATATTGTAAGTTAATGTTACTGACCAATAGAGAAAGAATTTTAGTTTTATAATCAGAACAAAAATATCCGTCACAATATTTAACAGTAAATCTTAAACTTATTTTTTTGGGTTAGAAAATAATTAGGAACTAGAAGATTTTTATTGTTATAATCAGAGGACGGGTCTGATTAATGCCAAGATCAAAGTAAGGTACTCGTTCAAAACATGTCTGATTAGTTCTCAGTTGTAAATTAACATTACACATGTTTCATGAAAAGAGCAATAAGAAAACATCATGGTGTAATGTCTTTTTGGGTGTAAATATATGCCGTGTGTGCGACCAAGGACCTCCTAAGCAAACATTCTTCACCATCCAAACCAGTGCACTCTCCCTCCTCATCCAAACTTGATTCCTGTAAATTGTTAACGCACAATAAAGAACGAAGACCCTGCTGCAAAAACATGGACAGTAAAACAATAAAAAGCCAACAATATTATCGTTTTCCCAGGAAAGAAAACTTACCGGTGAAGACAACGGTATCCGATGGTCATCAGCCTGTGGCATAATTGTGGTTGACAATGGGCTGCTTTGAGCAGAAGAAGCAAAGCCAAGATCAAGAAAATGGAACTCTTCCCCATTTTTCTTTTCTTTTTCTTTTTCCGGATTGAACTTTAATGAGAGATAGGTAGCTCAAGATAAGGGCCGCCCTGCCCCTGCAGCATACATTTGTAGGGGGGATAATGCAATTAAGAAGGTTCCATTATTGAGCGTTGAGAACTGCGTTTTGATCTTCTTTTCGATGATGCAAAGCTAGCTGTACCTGTACATGCAGGTGTTAGATAGATGCCGTGCTCTCCAGCATTACATGCACACCTGTCAATTTATCGGGCTAAGTATCTAAAAAATAAAAACTTTTAATTTATAATCGACTATTTTTTATAGAAGTCGCTAGTTTTATTAAAAATATATTTAAATTATAATGTGGTTTACAATTATAAACGTAAACTAAATGTATAATTTAGACATTTTTAAGAACTAGCGACAAACGAAATTAGCCACTTTAAATCATATAAGGACCATATAATGAAAAGGTTAAAAACACAATCAAAACACTCGAACAAAATATAGATACGAACAAATCTGATTACATCGGCTAACGAACCACAAAAGGAGATCCAACTACTGGAAGACCACAAACAACTGCAAATCAGAGCCGAGCATCGTGAGAAAATAATCCACAAATGCAAACCGCGTATACAAATTTAATATGAAGGTCCAAAACAGGAAAAGATCAATAAGATAACTAAATAATCAACATCTTGATCAACCAAGGCGGTATCAAATCCAACCCTACGGAAAAATAAAAATAAAAAAACGGCCAAACAACCTTCAATAGAGACTCAAAGCGAGTCAAAAGATAGTGAAAGACGTGCCACAAGGTAAAGAAAACTGTACCACAAGATAGAAAAAACCATACTATAAAGATAAAGTTATTCTTAATAAAAACTAAAAAATAAAAAAATAATATAATAATACAAAAAAATTATCAACGGTCGATAATTAATACTAAAATTAATACCGCGGTTACCGATTAAACAAAATTTGAAAACAAAATTGTGGCCAGAGAGAAAAAATTTAGAAAACTCTAGCGGCTTGTAATTGTCTCATTTTCTAATAATGTATAAAATTATAATTTTATAAGTACATCAAATGAATTTTGTAATAATGTATATTTTTTAATATTATTGATCATATATTTTTAACTTTAAAATAAATACAAACAATTTAACTTTGATGATAAATTGTCATCTAACTAAATTTAAATCGTTATTATAATTGTCCTTTGTCAACATTATCCATTGTACTAAATAAATATTTTATTGTTATTGGGATTTTATTGATTTATTGGGATTTTATTTTGAGTAAGACTGCGCAAATATGGTGTCAATTTGATTAAACTAAATAAATATTTTATTTTACGTTTTCTTTAGGTGTGTGTCCAGAATTACTTGAAGTTGTTGCCACTATATTAAATATTCCTAACAAAACTACACCAACAAATTATTTCACTATTCGCGGATTTAGAAATATATTTGAAAGTAGGCACACATAAAATTTCAGGGCGGGAACAAGTCATAAATATTACAAAATTTTAAAGACTAATTCGTAAGAGTTAAGAAAATTGAAGGCAAATGTGTGAACTTTTAAAAAATCAGGGTATGCACGAGCCCACCCCACATTACTTTTGGATCTGCCATTGGATACCACGGTCTTGTATTTGATGGTTTCAATTACTCTTATCGAAAAGTTCGTACGAGAATTGTCAACAATCACTAAAGCATGTAGTTAAAAGCTTTCAGTTGACATCATCTCATTTCTCTTAGGTTGTGAGTTTAATACCTATTAGGAGCAGATTTTCTCTTCCCTTCTCCCCACCCTAGGTTCGAATTATTCAAAAAAAAGTTCGTATGAAAAATTTTCTCAAATTCCTTGATGATTACAAGATATTATCAATCAATCTTTTGCTCTAGGATTCCTCATGGCCGCCGAAAATCGATAAGATTTATCTCAAGATGTTTGTTCAATTCAACATTTACCAAGTATTCAAAAGGAAAAGTGTTTGAAGAGAGAATAGAGGAATGTTGCAACTACTGAGGAGATGATTGTGAACGAGGAATGAGGGCTTTATTGAACAAGAATTTGAAAATAATGAATTTGATATAACATGTGTATATGTTACGTTCAATAAAAACTTACTAAAATATAGTAATATTCGATTTTTAATTATAGTTATCGATTTAACTTTGGTGCAGTGATAAGTTACCCGACTAACACTTTAAGTTGTAGGTTAAATTCTATTAAAAACAAATTTTTCCTATCTTTCTCTAGGTAAGAACTGTTCAAATAAAAAAAAATTAATTATGGTCTCCAGACATTGCCATAATGTTTCCCTCCCAATTCCCAAGCCCTAGGTTGGTATATTATCAATATCAGGCCCAGGAAACAACTATAAAACTTTGTTTTTAAATGCTAAATCAGATGCAAGTTAAGTGACTCACCACTAGAGAAGTAGACAGATACAACTTTATGAAAGTCTTCCAAGCAATAGAATTCATAAGATAATATAGATCATGCATTTTTTCAATATTCTCACAACACCCGCAACAACTACCTACTCTTGTTTCGTTATAGATTTGTTTTTTCCCTTCAATTTTGTACAAAGTTATATTTGGAGGCACCTGTGTGTTATGAAGCACGGGTACTTTATCTAAAGGTCGTCTCACGTACTTGATACGTCTTGAAGACGGGAACAATTTATATACGTGTCCAAGACGTCTCATTTTTATACAACCGAAGATAATAAGTATGTCTGAAAGATTATAGGAGATATATCAATGACGATTTTTAAGCTTTATACGTGTACCTAAAGGTCATTTTGAGTTTTGACTGGAAAAAAAAACTAATATAAATTTTATTTTTTAACATAAACCCCCAACTCTCTTTAGTAATTTAAATGATAAGATTATTTTAAATTATAGCTACTAATTAATTATTTTTTAGATTCAAATATAATTTGAGAAATTTAAATTTATAATCAAAATAATAATGTATAGCGAGTTTGTTATTTAATGGAGTAATAAGCAAAATAAAAGATTCAAGTTTTATATATGTGTGTGCGCGTATAAGAGATGGGATTTGTTTACACAGTGTAAGTTTTTAAGTTTTACTGTGTATTCTTTATTAACTAAGGAAAGATGATTAAATTATTATTTAATTGTAAATCAATAATATTAAAGTTCAAAATTAAAGATGATTTAATGTAATATATATTCCTTATTAGATAAGGAAAGGAAATTATTTAAAGAGTTTTAAATAAATAATATTATGATTTTTATTAATTTTTTTTAATTAATTATGAATTTTAAAGTTTTTATGATTTTTAATATGTTATAGAATTTTAAATTTTATTTTATATTTTCTTACCTTTATCGTACCCGTATATTGTAATTTTGGAAATTGTTGTTTTCGTCCCCGCCCTCGTTCCTATATTCGTATCAATATTCGTGTCAGTGCAACATAGACTGTGTGTCTTGACTACAATCAGGAACTATGAAGCACATATACTTTAATCTAAAGTCGTACCATATACGTCTCGTACTAGAGACATATTGGGTACGACTTGGATACTTGCAAGTATTTTATCTCAATTATTTTTTTCTTTTTCTATTCTCTCACTTTTTTTTTGTCTTTTTCTTCTTATAGATTTTTCTCTAATTCACATAATTCAATATTAAATATGTGTTATGGCATGCTCACACCATTTTTTTGTAACTTTTTATTTTTATATGTTTAAAAAATTTAAAATTTATTTTATCTTTATTGTATCTTTACCATATTCTAATTTTAAAAGATACCGTTTCTCGTCCCATTTTTATATCCATATGAGTTCAACATAGATAGACAACAGCAATGAATCTTTGGAGTGCAAGAAGACAACTTTATCTTTCTCCTTTCCACCAAACAATGGAAATGAAAGCAAAAGCTACATGCGTATTTACCGCATCATTGTCAAAGCAGATCATAATGGGAACAAGGATTTATTACATGTTTTTTTCCTTATTATTTCCCACTTTTTCAAACCCCTCCACTGGCTTGATCATCTGCCTTCTGGATGCAATGGGAACAGCTCTAGAGTTCTGGTTAATGACGACGACCTGCTTTCTTCTCCCATGCGCACAAATGACCACCTCCTCCTCCTTCATTTTCTCTTACATGGACTATCCTCATCATCTCTTTCCATAATTTCCAGAGTTATTGTAGTAATGGGAGCTGAGTTGCGCTTCTGTTTTTGTCTTTCGCTTGCTTTGTGGTTTTGGAACCAGTAGAAAACGTTCTTGCCTTGGATCTTACCGTACTTGCTTAGCTGCGCGGTGATTTGTTCTATTTGTTGTGCATTTGGAGTTCGCATCCCTCCTCTATACATCATCGTCTGCTCTTGCGTAGGATTCCATCTCGTGCCTCCTGGTTGGATATCCACCTACGTAACATTCTTTGCTTCATTAAGTTTTGATTATTAATGTAAACTGTAAGAGGGAAGAGTATATATATGTAATGAATGTAGTGTACCTGATGAGAATGTGGCTTTGTTTTGGGTGTAATGAAGGTCTTAAGGTCGAAAGAAGAGAGGGCATCGTCAGCAGATGTAGGACGTAAGGGCATGCAGGAGAGGGAGAGGGATGCTTCGTGCTCCCAGAATCCACGTGCCAATTCATGCACCTTCATGGTTCTGTCCTTGCACTGATTTAGAAGCCATTCTTCTTAAATGAAAGAGGGAATGTGAAATGTAGCCCAAAATTAAAGCAAAACTTGCATGCATCGTCAACACTAGAGATTTGGTTGCCGGGCTGATGTGATGTGACTTGCCATTAAGATCCTCACATTTGATAAAATTGCCTGCAACTATATCCACAAATGTTTGATTTCTTTTGCAGAACAGCTAACTCCAAGCTTTTCACTTGGATTTTCCATGGAGTAGCTATCAAATTAATTTAACGTTTTCTTCATGAATATGTTCTTGGTTATCTACCAACACCCCCTATTTTGTCTAAATTAATTTTAGATTACTTAAGATTGAATTTTGACCTGTAAGATTTGAGTTGATGAGATATGCCTTGTTGATGCACATAAACATTGTGAACCGGTGAATGAATGTGAGAAACTTCTTTTTTGATAGGGGTGAGAAACTTTCTGATGGAGAGAAACTTAGTACAAGTAATTGTATGATTATCTAAATTCTAGACATTGGGCGGTGAAGTAAGAAAATTTGAATTACGGTGTCAAAATTTAAAAAATGTATAAAAACTCTTTAGAATAATATTGAAATTTTGAGGTGTCAAAGGACACTTCAATCCCTTACTTGATTTCACTAGTGTTGTTATATTTTATATGGTAGGGTTAGGGTCAACTTATATTGTGTAACTGTAGCGACCTTTTTAAAAAACGAAGTTCGGGGTTCGCTAAAAAATACGTAATTTGATTTTCTTTACGTTTTCCGAAAATACTAAAAAACGGGGAAATTCTTTTAAAAATTTGTGTTTTTGAAAAACAATATAACTTGGAGTCGCCACCGGCTACTGAGGTAAGCCGGACACCATAAAACCAGAGATTCGATCAAAAAGGGGTTCGAGAGTCGGTTACGGATGGGGAAGGTTTTGGCACCCCATACCGCCCAAAAATTGGTACCGTAAAAAGAAAATAATAATTACCGCTTTGCTAATATCGAACTTTGTGAATTAAAGTGACGATTAGTTAAAAATCCGGTTATACATGCAAGTTTATTTTAAGGATCCCGTAATTCGGAAATAAACAGCAAGACCAAAATCACTGCGTTTGATACTGGCCGCATTTACCGCCGAATAAAAGGACCACGCATTGGCAAATTTATATCCATAATGCATACTTATAAGGCAAGGCATAAATAAGATAAGCACGAAACAAATGTACAAACGTGGATTCTAAATATCAAATATTAAAGACCATCGAATGAGGAATAAACTATACATATAACCATGCTATGTATATCTATAAACAATCATACGTACACGTAAAAAAAAAACTAGATTTTAGCAATGACCATAATTACCTAAAATATATGCGATAATACATATAGAACTTGACGTCTTCAGAGATATATAGCATATATATATATATTACTTATACATATTAAAACTATACATTATATACCACATAAATACCATATAAGCAAGAACACCAACAATAATATAAACATGTTGACATAAATACGTGCCTCATACGACATACATATAGATGATATACACGACGACCTAAAAAAACAATCACACGATATGTTTCAAGCAAGAACACCATTTTTAAAACAGGGACGTGGTATAAATCATATGTTTCAGGCAAAAAACAAAGCCCTTAGCCTTTAGAAAATCTTTAGCCACTTATGGAAACCTAAACCCCCCCACCCTGGGATAAGCTCCACCGTTAAACTGCCACCGGTCACCGCACAACGGCGTCAGGAAACCAAATGACAACCCTCAAAACACTCGAAGCCCTTAACCTTAAACTAGACCTTAAACCAGATTTCAGAGATCCATCCCTTACAAACCTAGATCTAGGCTTAACCACTTCGAATCCAAAGGTCTCGAACACCCAACTGGTTCACCACTAAAGGCCAACGGCCAGGGTTTATTATCGGTGGGTGAAACCGGAGATGACACTCGAGAAGAAAATGTTTCCGGCTCACCCCTTAGCCCAAAGGCGGAGAGCTTGTCGCCGACGAACGTTCAAGGGACAGACGGGCCGATGCTCAAAACTCTAAGGGTAAAACTCTCTCTTCTATAGATCTAGCCTTATGGTTCCCGGAATGCATGCATGCATGCAAGTGGAAATGGAGATTTACCTCTAAAATGTTCTGGTGTTTTTTGTATTTCTCTCAATTCGAAAAACTGAAGTTACAATGTATTTTCTGTTTCAATTTTATATCTGGATGATTACATGTAAAAACGCAAAATAAAGCTCCTACAAATTCGTTATAGAATCCGCCGATATTGTGTTTTATTTTTGCTGATTATGGCTTGATATTATTTCTGTGTTTTTCTGAAATCTTGCTAATGCTCGTTCTTTTTTGTTGCATGGTGGACGTGGCCACACGAGGAGAGAAGGGGACCAGTGAGAGTATCATCTTGGAGAACAAGGCTCCATCGTGGCCGTTGGATCAAAGGTGGTTATACGGCTCAGATGTAGAGGACGGTAGAGGGTGCAGATTTGGTTGTAGCAGGCAGGGAGCTGGACAGTCCTGAGGAGGGGAAGAATCACGCGTGTAACTCACGCGCGCGTGAAGGAGGGCAAGAGCCAGTGCATGGGCGCGTGGAGCTTCTAGAGACTTCTCCCACTTTGATCGTGGACCGTTAGATCCGATTTGGATCTAACGACTATGGATAGGCTGCGCAAACAAAAGAGATCATTAGGGCATATATGATTTTTAGGGTTTTCGGGCTCTGAAACGCCCTTGTAATTTAATATTTTTTATGGGCTCTTTAATGTATAATAGACCGTTTATAAGGACTTTAATATTTATTATTATTGTGCATTATTACTGTTATAAATACTTTTTTAATTAATATTTTTTTGTTTTCGGTTTAATATTATAATATAATACTAATACTAAATAACAAAGATATTTTTGCATGTTTTTCCTTTTCTTTCAAATTGAAATAAAACCTAAATGAATAAGTACTATATATATCAACTTGATTAATTAACTAGTACTACCTATAAGCAAAGCCCAAAGCCCATTAAGACACAAAAATAAAAGCGGGCCGAGCCTCGGATAAAAATAGTGATTACAGCTGCCCCTCTTTGCTTATACTTGTAAAACAAGGATAAAGCAAAAACCATAAGCACTAATTTTATCCGACTTCCCTGTCTGGAGATTCTGAGTTGCGAGTTTTTTCGAAGCAGAATCGTTCGCCCTTCCTCTTCCAAACTCTTAGAGCTTTAAATTCTTCCCATATAAGGTCTGAAGAAGTGAAACCCACAAAATGATGTATCGATCCTCGATCGTCTTACACCAAATGACATCTCGCTTTGAGCCTTCTAACGTGCCTTCGATCTTCATTGTCTCAGTGTGGGGTGATACCTCATCTTGAGGACCCCGAAAACTGATGTCTTGTTTTCTGGTCGTCTTGACATCAAACACCTCGCTTTGAGTCTTCTAGAGTGCCTTCGATCTTCAACGTCTTGGCCTGGGGTAATACCTCACCTTGAGAACCTCAAAAACTGACGTCTTGCTTTCTGGTCGTCTTGATATCAGACACCTCACTTTGAGTCTTCTGGAATGCTTTCAATCTTTATCGTCTTCGCTCGGGTAATACCTCGCCTTGAAGACCCCAGAAACTGATGTCTTGCTTTTTGGTCGTCTTGACATCAGACATCTCGCTTTGAGTCTTCTAGAATGCCTTCGATCTTCATCATCTTATCCTGGGTAATACCTCATCTTGAGGACCCCAGAAACCGACGTCTAGCTTTCTGGTTGTCTTAACACCAGATACCTCGCTTTGAGTCTTCTGGAATGTTTTCGATCTTTATTGTCTTGGCCTGGGGTAATACCTCGCCTTGAGGACCCCAAAAACTGATGTCTTGCTTTCTGGTCATCCTGACATCATACACCTCGCTTTGAGTCTTCTGGAATGCCTTCGATCTCCATCGCCTTGGCCTGAGATATCGGCAAAAGATTCTTGAATCGTAGGATCTACTTCTTGTTCTTTTTTCAAATACCTGAGAGAAACAAACACAATGATTTGCTGATGCTAGTTAGTATGCTCCTATCTTAAGGATGCCTAACTATTCATGATGCATGATTAATGCTCAGATGCCTTCTTTCTCGGCTTCTTGCTTTGTCTTTCTTTCGTTTTCTTCTTGTCTTGGAACATTTGTTGTCTCTCCTTGTGTCCGAACTCAGTTCTCGTTTGACCCTTATATTCTCCAAA
Source organism: Hibiscus mutabilis (assembly GCA_019671005.1). Taxonomy (NCBI): domain Eukaryota; kingdom Viridiplantae; phylum Streptophyta; class Magnoliopsida; order Malvales; family Malvaceae; genus Hibiscus; species Hibiscus mutabilis. The sequence goes on from CM033732.1 coordinate 42,308,345, forward strand.
AATTTGTTCTAAAGCACTCTTTCGAGTTTTCACTTTAGAGATTTTCTTTTTCAAAGCGCCCTTTCGGGTTTTCACTTTGACTAATGTTTCTTTTCTTTTTCTTTTTTTTCTTTTTTTCTTTTTTTCTTTTTTTCTTCTTTCTTTTTTTCTTCTTTTTTTCTTTTTTCTTTTTTTTGTTTTGGGGCGCCCTTTCGGGTTTTCGCCATTGGCTCTTCTATCTTGGACCTTCATACGAAGGGCATTCATCGTCTTATGGGCAAATCTTTCCAACTTTGTATATTGTGTCCTTTAGTCTTGACTTTGGTTGACTTCCTTCTAACAGGATCGATTCTTGTCTTGGAACAACCTGCACTTAAAGGGTCAAGTTATAGTAATACCAAGAAATCATTTGCGTTTCAATGATCTATGTCAACCTATTTGAAGGATGCTCATGAAACGAATGAAGGGGAAATAAAATATTTATTTATTAACATAAAAGATATTAGAATAATTTGAAAGTCATGGCAAATATGAAAAACAGGAAAAGATGTAAGTAATATAAGGTGCAGCATTCCCGAACATCAACTATATGAATGATGCGAGAGCCTATCGACCGTGGTAAACCTCTCACTGCCTATTCTAGACTGAAATTTCCAATAGCCCAAAAGAAGTTCCATCGCGACCCGAAGTGGAGTACTTGAACTGTAACAGAGCTCATTAGTCGGATGCCTAATCCTCAAAAATTCATCTGGACCGTCCTTTTTGGATTTTCAATTCAGACTCTCTTTTGGTTTCAAGACGCCCGTTTTCAAGTTTCCATCTTGAACCCTCTTTTTTCTTTTTTTTACATGGGGCGCCCTTTTAGGTTTTCACCACATGTATTTCATTTTGTGAAGCACACTTTCGGGTTTTCACTCCACTTCGGATGCTCAACTCTTCCCCATTCATTTCTGCCAAAATTAAGGCTCCTCTTGAGAAAGCCTTCTTAATGATATAAGGTCTTTCCTAGTTAGGCATCCATTTTCCTCGGAAGTCCTTTTGAATTGATAGGATCTTCTTGAGCACCAGATCTCCTTCTTGGAATTCTCTCGGGCGAACCTTCTTGTTGTAGGCACGCAACATCCTCTTCTGATACATTTGACCATGACAGATAACCCTTAATCTTTTCTCATCAATGAGGTTCAACTGATCAAACCTTGCTTGTATTTATTCAGCATCTTCTAACTTTGTTTCATTCAAAATTCTCAGTGATGGGATTTCTACTTCGATAGGAAGTACCGCCTCCGTGCCATAGACCAATGAATACGGCGTTGCCCCTATCGAGGTCCTTACAGATGTCCGATAAGCAAAAAGTACAAACGACAGCTTCTCATGCCAATCCTTGAAAGTGTCGGTGGTCTTGGCTATGATCTTATTGATATTCTTGTTTGCCACGTCAATTGCCCCATTCATCTTAGGACGATAAGTGGTAGAATTGTAGTACACAATTTTGAATTGTTCACATACTTCAGTCATCATCTTGTTGTTTAGATTGGAAGTATTATCGGTGATGATTCTTTCTGGCAATCTATAACGGAAGATAATCTCTTTCTTCAAGAATTTACATACGGTTACCCTCGTGATGCTAGCATAAGAGGCAGCTTCTACCCATTTGGTAAAGTAATCTATGGCTACCAAGCTGAAACGGTGTCCATTCGAAGGCTTTTGGGTGTATTTGACCAATAACGTCCATGCCCCAAGTGGCGAAAGGTCATGACGAGTTCATAGTGTGAAGTGGTATCGGCAGAGCGTGTATCTTATCGGTATAGATCTGACATTTGTGACATTTCTTTGCATATTTGATACAATCTCCCTCCATGGTAGACCAGAAATACCCGTATTTCATGATCTTTTTAGCCATTGAGAAACCATTAGCGTGGGTCTCGTACAAGCCATCGTGTACCTCGGCTAAGATGGTTTCAACCTCCCGAGCATTGACACATCTTAACAAAATCTGGTCTTTACTTCTACAAAACTTCTCCGTCAAGAACATAGCCCGAAGCCATCCTCCTAATGGTTCTCTTATCATTATCGTTGGCATCTTTTGGGTAAATCTGGAATTTGATGTACTGGAGGATATCGTAGTACCATGGGTTGCCATCCTCCCCCTCCTCTAAATTATAACAGTGAGCAGGTACCTCAAAAATCTGTATCTCAATCGGCTTCATTTCGGTAGTCGTGCTTACCTCAAACGTGGCAGCCAGAGTTGCTAAGGCGTCAGCCATCTGATTATCTTCTCTTGGTAGGTACGCGAAGCTGATCTCTTCAAAGTTTTTAACCAACTCCTGAATCAAATCATAGTATCTGGCTAATTTTTGATCTCTCGTCTCCCATTTTTTTCGGAGCTAGTACATTATCAAAGTTGAATCTCCGAAGACCTAAAGCGCCTTAATCTTTTTCTATGGATGCCTGGAGTCCCATGACACAAGCCTCATACTCGGCTATATTGTTTGTACAAAAAACTCCAACCTACTGGTAAAGGGATATTAGACCTCTTTAGGGGAAATTAATATTGCACATAACTACTTCCTAGGGCATTAGATGCCCCGTCAAAATAGAGCTTCCAGGATTCATTGGCAGGTTTTTCCTCCGCTAAAGTACCAATTAAGTCTTCATCCAGAAAACTAAAATCCAAGGGCTCATATTCATTTGAGGTGCGGCTTGCCAAAAGATCTGCTACCACGCTTTCTTTTACTGCTTTCTGGCTCACATAGACAATGTCAAACTCAAATAGCAACATTTACCTACAGGTCATTCTTCCGGTTAGTGCTGCTGCCTCCATTAGAAATTTCAGTGGGTCCATCCGGTAAATCAAGCAAGTAGTATGATACAACATGTATTGTCTAAGTCGCTTAGTAGCCCACACTAGGGCGCAACACAACTTTTGGATCAAAGGGTACCACGACTCGCATTCGGTGAACTTTTTGCTCAAGTAATAAATGGCCTTTTCTTTCTTGTCCGTCTCATCATGCTGCCTTAATACACATCCCATTGAATTATCGAACACCGTTAAGTACAAAATTAACGGCCTGTCTGGTACCGGTGGTACTAAGACTGGGCATTGGTCAAATATTTCTTGATCTTCTCTAAGGCTTCTTGACAATCTTCATCCCATCTTCCCAGGTCATTCTTTCGGAGTAATCTGAAGACAAGATCACACTTATCGGTCAATTGGGAGATGAATCTAGAAATGTAATTGAGCCTTCCTAAGAAACCTCGGACCTCCTTTTGAGTTTGAGGTAGTGGCAGATCTTAAATTGCTTTCACTTTGTCGGGGTCGATTTTAATCCCCCTTCGACTAACCACAAAATCTAAGAGCTTTCCGGATGTAACTGCAAAGGTACACTTGGACGGATTAAGCTTCAACTGGTATTTCCTTAGCCTTTGGAACAGCTTTCGCAAATTCTCAATATGTTCTTCTTCGGTTTGGGACTTGGCTATCATGTCGTCCACGTAAACCTCAATCTCCTTGTGCATTAATGTAACACCCTTTCCCGTATTCGTACACCGAACACGAGTCAGAAATGTCACAGTAAATTAAAAAATATTTTACCTTAAGAATCAGGGCTATTTCAAAATTTCAATTATCTTATGGATAACAATAACATTAAAACTAAGTTCTAACATAAAAACTCAGAAGTTATACATATCACATACTATTCATTATACATAAACGAAATCATTACAAGGCAGGCCGGTTTTATCTTTTAACAAATTAAACAAGTTATTTCGTACATGCCACTATTCACATATAAAACCAGGATGTCATAAGTACTGAAAATAACCTGTCAACTTTATATATTCACAAAAGATTTGATGCAACAACTCCGTCTAATCCTACTCCGGTTTACCTACGCGTATTACAGAAATACACGCTAAGTATAACTTAGTGAGGCATAAATAAGTAACATATATAAAATCTTTATAATGCATGATACTTTCTAAAAACCTGATATTTATATAAAAAAATACATACTTCGTAATACCATAATATAGTCCAAGGTAAATGTTAAGTACTTTAAAAGTACTATTATTTATTGCTTGCAGACACAATAAAGTGCCTATAACATATATGACACTTTAAAGTGCCGTTAACTTTATGATACACATTGAAGTGTCAATAACTTTATAATACTCTTCAAGTATCATTAACTCGTAGAATACCTTATATAGTTGATGGTGCCTTTAAACCAACTAACCAACTTATACGATTGATGGTGCCTTTAAACCAACTAACCAACTTATACGGTTGATGGTGCCTTTAAACCAACTAACCAACTTATACGGTTGATGGTGCTTTAAATCAACTAACCAACTTATATGATTGGTGATGCCTTTAAATCACCTAATCCATAATCAAATAATATATTTTTACATTACCAAGGGCAAATAACACAATATCCATACATACATCACGTAAAACATTTTATATTGGAGCAATTCATACCCCAATATGCTTTATAATATTCATGGTATACTACCATAATCTGTAAATCATTAAAATAAAGTACCATGCTAAAAACATATATGCACTCACCTTTGTCTTGTAATGCCCTTTTTTTACTATTCGATTAGTCTCGAACTTTTTCTTTTCCCGGTCTATTAGTACGACCTTGATCTTTATCGATATCTAGATGAAAATAACATATACCATTTCAAAGCATATGTTAGAACATACTCAATCTATATAAAATAATGGAAAGTAAATGAATAACTATCCATTATTTACAAAAATTGATCCAATAAAATTTCCATATTCGAACCAATATTTCTTAAACTATTCTTTAAATTTCCAACTTTTTCCAAAATTTACATTTTAGTCCCTAAGGACACTTTTAAGCCTCCAAACATCATTTTCAAGCCAAATCCTTACAATTCTCACCATTCACACTTTAGGACCTAAACTTTAAGAATTAACATAATGGTCCTTAAATTTTTCAAAATTCACAAAATGGTCCCAAAATTAGAATAAACTTCAAAATTAACATCCAAGTCACTTAACTCGATTTTTCAACCCAACACAATTCAAAAACAAGCTTAACAACCAAGTCCATAAACTTTCCAAAATTTACAATTTGGTCCCTAATGCAAAATAATTAGGGATTTTCATTCCAAATAACTTATATGATCATAATAAACTATTCTTTCTTCAATCATGTCCCTAAATTCCATACTTGATGTAAACCCTAACTTTTCCATCTTTCAAGAACATGATTATTTCTTCATCAAAACAACAAAATCAAGCTTGCATAACATCATTCTCATCATTTCCATCGTCAAAATAATTTTGCCATAATTTCCCCTAATTTCCTAATCTAACCGAATGGTCACTTAACCATTTTCCTTGAAATTTCCATCATTTGAACCATAGAAACAACATCATAAACTTATTTCTAACATGAACAACCATTAAAACATAAGTTTCAATCATGTTCTTCATCCACCCAAATCACCAAACTCAACTTAGAGACATGGAAACTATGCAAAACTTATACCAAATGATATAGAATTTGATGAAGAACAATTTCTTATTTCTTATCTTAACCCCAAAACCAATCCAAAAAGCTTAAAAATGGAATTGAAATTTTCTTACCCCTTTTCTCGGAGCTTCACGACAAGAGAGAAAGATGGGAGAAAATTACAACTTTTCTTTTCTTATTTTAATGCCAAATGGCATAATATATACCAAATTAAATAATAATAATTTATTAATAGTCAAAAGACCATTATACCCTTGAATTATAACCAATCATATATCAACACTTGTTTATTCTTATCCAAAATAATCAATAATATTCATAAAGTAAGGGTGAAATGACCTTTTTGCCTTAATGAACCAACTTATCTTCAAAAATGCCATTTTCACCTATTTTACCAAAATACTGCATAGAATCGAATTTAACTCGAATAAAAACGATTCAAAAACTATACTATCATATTCCTCAAGTCTTTCTAAGGCTTCCATAAAATTTTCATAATTTTCTAAGTTCGACTAATCATTCGAATAAATTTCCGAAACTTGTTCCCTTTATAGTTTTTCACACAAATCTCGTACCAAAAATCCAATTCCAACCAAAATTCTTATACTGGGATAAACTATTCATTTTTTCCATAAAAATTTTTATTGGGAAAATTACTATGTTGGTCCCTAAACTTTTTCCAACTTTTCACTTTGGCCACCAGACTTTAAAATTTTACGTTTTAGTCACTGAATAAAAACCACTAACTTTTAATTCCTTGCATTTTAGTCACTAAGCTAATAAGGGGTATTACAATCAAGTCATGGAACAAGGTAACCATGGCTCTTTGGTAAGTTGCCCTAGTATTCTTTAATTCGAACGGTATGACTTTATAGCAAAAGGTGCCCATAGTTACAAATGTGGTCTTTTCCATGTCTTCGGGGTGCATTTTAATTTGGTTATACCCCGAGAAGCCATCCATAAAAGAGAACCAAGAATTCCCCGCAGTGTTATCGACTAGGGTATCAATGTGAGGCAGGGGAAAGTTGTCCTTAGGACTTGCCCTATTGAGGTCCCTATAGTCTATGCACATACGCACTTTTCTATTCTTCTTGGGCACTGGGACTATGTTGGCTACCCATTCTAGGTATTTGGCAACCTTCGAGAATCCAGCTTCAAATTGTTTCTTTACTTACCCACTAACCTTTAACAACATATCCGGCCTCATTCTTCTAAGCTTTTGTTGGACTGGCTTGCATTCTGGCTTTATGGGGATTTTGTGCACCACTATATTCGTGTCTAGACCCGGCATGTCTTGATATGACCATGCAAACACGTCTTTGAATTTTGAAAGCAAATCCACCAAACCTTGTCTCACATTTGGCGACAGGGTGGTACCAATCTTCACTTCTTTCTTTTCTTCTTCAGTCCCCAAATTCAGAACTTCTAATTCTTCTTGGTGAGGGAAAATCTGCTTTTCTTCACTAGCCATCAGTCTTAGTAATTCATCTAGGACCTTATATTCCTCTTTATCATCCCCTTCATCTATTTCAGTCGAACACGAGGGTTGTTCGAAATCTACCTCAGGCTTAGACCCATAATTATTCATACAATTAATGTTCGGGGACCTACACGAGTTTAGAAGTATGTATTGGGAACAGAAATAGCTTATATGAATAAATAAATAAATAAATAAATAATGAAAGAATAAGTGATGAATGAATGAAATGAGTATTTTGTTTGCCATTTGAGAAACATCATTTTCATTGAAAATAAAAACAAATTGACATAGTGGCCCTATTAAAAAAGACTCCTATTACTCTTGGGCCAAAAGCAATAGGGTGATTTTGGGCATTACTCTGATTTAAACCTAAAAGCTATGGACAGCTCCTTGTTGGTCCAATTACTAAGCTCTTCGCCCGGGAAGCATGGGCGGATCTTGTCCAAAGGCTGAGCGATGTTGCCCCATTCAGAGATCACAAAGACATCCATTACTTCTATAGATTCGCTGATCATTTCCTCATTGAGGATCCTCCCATTCTCCTGATTATCTTCTTGAACCTTGAGTCCCAGATTCATAACTCCGCCAGACACTAAAGTTTTTTTCATATTCGTATAAGTGATAGGAGCCCACAGGATCTCCTCTCCTCGGAGTATGGCCTTCCATTGTTCCTCTCTCTTCTTCTATTCTTGCTTCTTCTATAGAAAATTAGGCTTATATCTAAGCACAAAACGGTCCTTCTTATGGATGATACTTATGGGTCGCAGACGTCTTTACAGGCTCCTTCCCAAACCTCTTCCTCTTTTTGCTCCCCTTCCCAATGTTTCTGTTACCACCATCTTGGTACAACTTGACAATCTTGGGCATGAGATCCTATTCCCCTGAGCAACAAAGGTGGCATTGACGAATTCCAATGCCCTGAAGGCACATTCGATTGCCTCTTCATCAGTAGAAATGTATGGAGCGTCTGAGGTTACTGAAGCCACAACATCTTGCTCGGCATGGACTGTCACTATCTTTCCTTTGATGATAAACTTCAATTTCTAATGCAAGAAAGATGGAACGGCTCCGGCGGAATGGATCCACGGCCTCCCTAATAGACAATTTTAGGATGGTCGGATGTCCATGACCACGAAATTCACAACATACTCAGTTAGACCTATGAACAGGGGTACTTCAATCTTCCTAACCACTTTTCTTTGGGTCCTGTTGAATGCTCACACGGCATTTTGGCAAGGTTTTATATGCGAGCTGTCAATGGGCAAATGTTGTAGGGTGGCTAAGGGCATGATATTCAGGGAAGAGCTGTTGTCAATAAGCACCCCCGGTGGTATGTGACCTTTGCAATGGGTAGTAATATTGAGGGCCTTGTTGGATCTCATACCCTCTTCTGGTATCTTATCATCACTGAAGGTAATATGATTACAATCAGTGATATATCCAAAGATTTGGTCGAGCATTCCAACCGAAATATTGCTCTCAACAAAGATTTGATTTAGTACTTTCAACAAGGCCTCCCGATGCTTTTCTAAGCTCAACAGTAGATCAAGTACTGAAATCCGGGCAGGCTATTTCTTGAGCTGGTCTACTACACTGTACTCACTATGTTTTAAGAACCTCAAAAATTCCTGAGCTTGAGCCTCGGTCACTGGCTCATTGAGCTTCAGGGGTGGTTCTTCCCCAAATATCTTCATAGGTTCAGGCTCAGTTGCCTTACCTTTCCCTTTTATCTCTCATGTCGCCTTCAGAGCTTCGAGGGCATAGCATCGACTGCTTCGTGTGAAATGCCCCACATCATTTACTTATTCGGTGTTCAGCTTTATTCGCTCTTCTTCGGCGGGTTTCATATCATCAACTGGTTTCTTTTCTCCTTGCAAATTGGAACTTCCTTGTATTGAGACACTAGCTGTGTAGTTCCAAGGCACCATCCGAGTATCCTTAAAGGGGAAGGATGCCGGGGCTGAAATTATAATTTTAGGGGCTGCCATGGGATTTTCCTCCCGTGGTGTATTCTCTTGATTGGGCTTAAGTCCAATGACATACGACCTCTTTGCACTATATTTGGTAACTGGAGCGTCTATAGTGCAAATTTCTGGATCACTGCTCCTTTCTTCTTCATCAAAAAATTCAATCACTTTACCATCCATAAACTTCTGAACAACTTGGTGGAACTCCACGCAATCATGGATCTGATGATCCCCCGACTGATGGTATTTGCAATAGGAGCCACAACCCTTTTTCACAATTACCATTCCACAGTTGATGAGATAAGCCATGCATAGTTGCTAAAAGACCTGTCTCATGGGGGACCTGACTTCTGACACGCTTGTTTTAGCTCTTTTTTCACACCCTTCCTCAACAGTATTCACCCATTGTCTGTCATGATTTGGTAAAGGGTTACTCGCAGTACTTGGCTCCCCTAACTGTAGCACTCCAGTCTTGATCAAATTTTGAACGAACTTCTTAAATACTATACAGTTCTCAATAGTATGGTCTGAGACGTCGGCATGGTATTTGCAATGGGCCTTAGGGTCATACCATGCCGAATAGGGGGTTGAAAGGAGTAACATGTTGAGGTCGGACAAAATCCACCTTATAGAGCTGTGAATAAAGTTCTTTATAAGTGATTGGTAGCGGCGTGAAAGAATTTTCCTTCTTGGGTCCCCGCTCTTCCCTCCTAAAATTTCAGGGATTTCTGACTGGAGTTTGGGGTTGTGCTATAGTGAAGTTCTTAACAGCCTCGTAGGTAGTTGTAGTGTTCACTTCATGATCCTTCCTCTTGAATTGCTTGCGTGATTGCTCATCTCTATCTATTCTTCTGCTTTTGATTACGGCTTTAATACGCTCACCCGTCATTACCATATCAGCGAAGTTACTAATAGGATTATTGATAAGACGGTCATAGAGCGTTCCTTTTAACGTATCAATGAACATAGGGGCAACCTCATTCTCTCGGAGAGAGGGCTAGACTTGAGCAACCACATCACACCACCTTTGGGCGTACTCCCGAAGGCTTTCATTTTTCTTTTGTTCCATTCCTTGCAACAGAAGTCTATTGGGGACCATATCTGTCACATGCTTATACTGATCAGTAAAAGCCTTGGCTAGATCTTTCCATGATTTAATCTGAGCACGTGTAAGCTGATTATACCATCTAGTGGCAGATCCCACTAAACTGTCTTGAAAACAGTGTATCAAGAGTTTCTCATTGTTGGTATAGCCAGCCATCTTGCAGCAAAACATTATAATATGAGCGGTTGGGCAAGTTATCTCGTCAAATTTCTTAAACTTTGGGGTTTTAAATTTATATGGGATCTCCACGTCAGGGACCAGGCTGAGATCCTTAGCATTCAGGCCATAAAAACCCTATTTCGTCTTCTCTCACTCAAAATTTCTACTCGAGGTCCTTTTTAGTCTCCTCCAACTGTTTGGAGAATTTCACCTTACTTGATTTAATTTTTTGAGCTCGTCAAATTCTGGGATACTATCCCCAACATGCTCAATATTTGCAAATGTGACAGCCGGCTGTGGTGGAGCAGTGGCACTGGCTTGATGGGACGAAGATACCCCTTGTGGGGGATTTGGTGTTGGATTAATGAATATGGGGTTTCCAAAGATTAGAGCATATATAGGGTCTCTCAAGCTTTGAGCTGGATTCACAACGGTGCTTTTGCCTCTCACGTCCTCACGGCGTATTTGCAACATCTGAGATATTTTCGCCATCATGTCTTGCTGAGACTTGATGATTGTATCTCTTAACTCTTGTTGTGTTCGCTCCAATTGGCTCTTAGATCAGCCTCTAGCTTAGCGAAGCTCTCTTTTTTTTGACTTGAAAACGTGTGCGGTAAGGATGTGGATTGTTTGCAACTAATCTTTCAAATTATGTCACAACATTCTTATTATTAATTTCGTAACATAATCAATTGATGCAAATTATATGCGATATGCAATGTATGGATGAAAAATGCAGGAATGTATGCAAATAAAGGCATTGATTCCATTGGTGGTCGCCCTCGAGCAACTTTCATTGAACACTAAAAGGTTCTCATTACAAAGGAAGACAAACTCCTACAGATACGGCGCGGCCCTAACTCCTAGCTCTTCAATGTCTTCAAGTAACTGAATGAACCTAGACGCCTCCTCCATGCCTGGAGCTACAAAAAGAATAAGGGCCTCGGCTTCGTTAGCTAGATCTCTCACATGCTTGGCGACTTCTTGAACTTGCACCATTAGGTCGGTGTAGTACTGGTCTCTTTCTTAAATCATGCGAGTAGCATTACGAAGGTGTCTCAACCAATAATATCACCTCCCTTGGCGGCCTCTTCAAGAACCATAATTCTACCGAGATAGTCTTGGACTGTAGTCTCTAATGTCTCGATCTGAGCTCAAAGGGTTTGATTCTCTTGTCGAGTAGCTTAGAGCTCAATAAATCTATTTCGAGCACGGTACTCGTGGAGAGTCTGGTCTAACTCCCCAACCTTTTCTTCTAACTGAACATTTCGGGCTTGGCTTTGACTCAAGCTCTCAAGGGTAGAGTTATACAAACCTTGCATCTCGAAAAGTCAGTTTTTACTTTATTGTGCCTTTCTCTTCCATGTGGTATGATCCATTCCTTGCCTAGCCTTTGCCCTTTCTTGTTGGATTGCGATTCTAGCAAGCTTTTTTTCATTTTCAATGGTTTGTTTGCATTTCTCCACTTCTCTCTCGAGCGCTTTCTTACCCTTGTTTCTTTCTTCTTCAACTAAGCGAATCCCATTCATTCTTTCTTTTTCCACCGCTAAAAACTTCTTTTGGTCGGCTTTTCCCACTAGAGCATGAAGTTTGAGGGTGTCATTTTGATAAAGAGCATTTTTCTCCTTCAAATCCGTGTTGAGCTTCATCAACTGCTTGATTGTCCTATATCTCCTATCCACGTTTAGGCTAACCCTATAGAGCTCGCTTGTGTGTTCGGTTTGTAAATCATCCATCTTCTTCTTTAGCTCTTCTAGCCCGCTTCTTAGAATGTCGGCCTCGGAAGGAACCATTCTCAAATGTTCTTCAAGTGACATAGTTGGCCCTTGATCGGGCTTTGGTGTTTTATCATTGATTTTCTTGTGCATCCAATAGGCATAATCTGGGGTGAACATACACTTGATGTCTTTTTCCACCTTTATGTGATAGAGATGATCCCAAGCTCTCGAAGTGTCTTGAACCTTCAACTTATATTCATTCTTAAATAGAAACTTGGAAGTGCTCAAACCAATGGTGACGGGTACGAACTATCGGGAACCGAACTGTCTTGATACCAACAAAGGTGCACAAGCGATCCCACCGTATAAGCCTATCATCATTAGTCAGTCATAGTCTCCACAACTGTATAAGAAATGAAGGACGCTGCTGAGCCAAGACACTCTCCACACAATGTATTCATCTTGAATATTCTTGAAGATGGCTGTCCACTTCTGTTTGTCGGGCTCTTCCCACCATTCTTTTGCTAGGTATTCTCGTAAAGGAGAAAAATTTCCTGTGATTATCCCGGGCAACACCCTCATCGGTGTCTTCCAAAGGTGACTTCGAATCCATAATTGAAGTAACTGTGCACATCCTCTAAAGTGCCCCTCTTCATGCTTCCGGCTTGCGTTCAAGGAGATAAAAGTTTCGGTCAAGATTGCTGACACCGGGTTGGCCTTTTTCTTCAACCTTTCGAACAAGTCTAAAACGGCTACATCAATGTTACCCAAAACTCTAGGGAAAATGATCAAACCATAGATCCTCAAAGCCAATAAATCCATCTTCATGACTTCGTCCGGGTATGTAGGTATGATATCTTGGATGCACTCCCATGAGAAAGCAGTGCTATCACCTCGAACCTGAATCAAACCTTTAACCCAATCATCGCTCATCCCGGCAAACGTTCTAAGCTTCAAAGGGTAATTCTGAGACCTGGACGGCTTTGTGTAAATCCAATATTCATGAATATTTTTCTGATTGAGTAAAGCCATATATTCTTCGATCGTAGGCATCAAATCCTTCCCATTAAATATAAAGTAATAAAAGGCTGGGTTCCAGAACTAAAAGATAGCTCGAAGAATAGGCTGATTGATTCGAACATATATCAACTACGCTATGTCGCCATAGTTTTCTTGGAACAAATTTTGCAGTCGTCAGTCCCATCCTTCCCAAATCTGTTTCAAATCCCATAAGTCATTTTGTTGCAGACTGACATATGTGTATCCCGGCACAATGATCTGACTTGGCAAACTATCACCTTGAATTCTTTGGTTGACTTCAGACCAATGTCGGACAGCAGAGTCGATTTCTTCCTTCTTGAGGTACCTTTTATCCATGGTGAAAGATTTCGACTTTGGACAAACCACTCGAATCAATACCTTCATGTTATGTAATGCACATGCGAAAAAATATGCAAAATAAGACAAAAAGAAAACAAGTCAGTACCGGATAAAAATAATAAACATATAAAAGAGAAGCAAAAATTTACATCAAGCATCAAACAGAACAACCCTATTTACATTGCTTCTAAAAACCTAGGTTTAACCGCATGGCTCTAAAAGGGGTGGGCTTTCTATGTTCTCTACATGCAATTTTGGTTCTAAACAGTACCCGAACTGTCATCGCTATCCTCTTCTAAAGAGTAACAAGGCCCCCGGTCATCACCCATTTTAGGCTCCTCTCAACCGAGTTCAATTTAGGGGGACCCTTTTGTTATGTCCGTACGGGAAAACAATATTCTCATGAAAACATAGGGTAGTCGAGCCCCGAAGGTACTTACTAGGCCCATACGGAGGAACAATATCCACGAGAAAGCACTAGCATTTTTCCCCCACTTAAAAGGACGAGTTTAAATGTCAAATTTTAGATGCGTTAAAATAAACTCGCATTTATAAACAAATATTACCTTAATCGTCACTTTACTTCACAATTTCCGATATTAACAAAGCGGTAATCATTATTTTTGTTCCTTTGAAAAATGGCCTAACTCACTTTAGTTTTAAAAAATCAAAACCAGTCGCCAGCTGTAGCGACCTTCTTAAAAAAGAAGTTCGGGGTTCGCTAAAAAATATGTAATTTGATTTTCTTTACGTTTTCCGAAAATACTAAAAAACGGGGAAATCTTTTTAAAAATTCGTGTTTTTGAAAAACAATAAAACTTGGAGTCGCCACCGGCCACTAAGGTAGGTCGGACACCATAAAACCAGAGATTCAATCAAAAATGGGGTTCGGGAGTCACTTACGGATGGGGAAGGTTTTGGCACCCCCATACCGCCCAAAAATTGGTACCGTAAAAAGAAAATAATAATTACCGCTCTGCTATTATCGAACTTTGTGAATTAAAGTGGCGATTAGTTTAAAATCCGGTTATACATGCAAGTCCATTTTAAGGATCCTGTTATTCGAAAGTAAACAGCAAGACCACCATCACTGCGTTTGATACTGGCAGTATTTACCGCCGAATAAAAGGACCTCGCATTGGCAAATTTATATCCAGAATGCATACTTATAAGGCAAGGCATAAATAAGATAAGCACGAAACAAATGTACAAACGTGGATTATAAATATCAAATATTAAAGACCATCGAATGAGGAATAAACTATACATATAACCATGCTATGTATATCTACAAACAATCATACGTACACGTAAACAAAAACTAGATTTTAGCAATGACCATAATTACCTAAACTATATGCGATAATACATATAAAACTTGACGTCTTCAGAGATATATAGCATATATATATATATATATATATATATATTACTTATACATATTAAAACTATACATTATATACCACATAAATACCATATAAGCAAGAACACCAACAATAATATAAACATGTTGACATAAATACGTGCCTCATACGACATACATATAGATGATATACACGATGACCTAAAAAAACAATCACACAATATACATTACACATAAAAAAGAGTCAACCATAATATACATATCAATTTAGTAACATAAAGAAACAAATACGAACAGAATATCTATGAAAAATGAATATGCATGGGAAGGGACCAAACTGAGGAGATTTAAACTCTGAAAGGTGTTTAATTGAAAGATTTCAAAAGAACAAGGATTAAATGGGTTGTTGACCCCCTTAAAAACATGGATTTAATCGAATACAGGTTAAAACTAGAGGAACTCGGGTTGTTATTTAGAACGACGAAAACCCTGGAAAGATAACTGAAAAGGAATGAAGGAATATAGCGTAATAAAACCAAATCATAAAATCGAATCGGACTGAAATCAGGGCTAGGTTGCAAGTTTTGGAAAAGTTTCAGGGATCCGTGTTGTGATTTTAAAGACGAAAACCCTCATGGTTGTAAATAAGCTAGGACGGAAGTCCTTAAGTTGTTAAAAGCCCATTTTTAAAACATGGACGGGGTATAAATCATATGTTTCAGGCAAAAAACAAAGCCCTTAGCCTTTAGAAAATCTTTAACCACTTCTGGAAACTTAAAGACCCCCCAACCCTGGGATGAGCTCCATGTTAAACCGCCACCGGTCGCCGCACAACAGCGCCGGGAAACCAAACGAAAACCCTCAAAACACTCGAAGCTCTTAACCTTAAACTAGACCTTAAACCAGATTTCAAAGATCCATCCCTTACAAACCTAGATCTAGGCTTAACCACTTCGAATCCAAAGGTTTCGAACACCCCACTGGTTCACCACTAAAGGCCAACGGCTAGGGTTTATTACCGGTGGGTGAAACTGGAGATGGAACTCGAGAAGAAAACATTATCGGCTCACCCCTTATCCCAAAGGCGGAGGGCTTGTCGTCGAGGAATGTTCAAGGGACAGACAGGCCAATGCTCAAAACTCTAAGGGTAAGACTCTCTCCTCTATAGATCTAGCCTTATGGTTCCCGGAATGTATGCATGCATGCAAGTTAACCGAATCAACTAATGAACTGGATCGTTGATTTGAACCGAATCGGACCTTGAGTCTTGAACCGAACCAATGAGTTGTTCAGACCAGTTAACCAACCCAGATCGTTAACCTAAACCGGTTAAACCTCAGACTCGTTGACATAAATTCTTGACCCATCCGGATGATGTCAGTGATGACATGTCTTGATGATGTCAGCGATGGTGTGTTTTGATGACATCAGCAATGGCGTGTTTTGATGACATTAGCATTGACTTTTTGATGACGTCAACGTTGACTTTTTTGTCACAGTCAACTTTATGTTTTTCAACATCTTGAATCTAAATCCGCTGTCTGTTTTTTCAATTTCAAACCTGAAAGACCATTTTACTATTTACAATTAATTGTATTTAGTATTTTGAGAATTATGTATATCAGAATCTAATTCGAATATTATTGTGTTCAGGTGACGTTGACTCGGGGACTAGAAATCTTCCTCCTCTTCCACCTGTTCGACCTCCTTCTGCACAACCTACAAGTTTTGCACGTTGTAATTACTCATTTTTTTCCGGGTTGTAGTATTTTTAGTATTATTTTAATAGTAATATGATTAATGTAAAATCAAAAAATAAAATAATAAAAAAATATATAATATTAATAAAAAAGCAAAAAAAATATTGAAAAGTAAAAAAAAAGACAAAGCAATGCGTAGAGCATAAAGCTCCACGTCTAACTTTTCCCCTCCCCATTTGCCTATAAAAGGGAATGGGAGGGTGCAGCAAAGAGGCAAGCAAATCAGACCCCAAAAATGTGGGGAGGCCGGCCCGAGCAAGGCTGGCCAGGAGCAGAGGGCAGTGCCCTCGGCCCCAGCTGGTTCGATCCAGTATTCGATCGGGGTCATTTTTGGATCCGATCTAGTTAATTTTTGGGCTTGACAAGGTGGCACGGAGATCTTAGTGGGGGTCGGTCGAAGTTTTTCATTCGAGCTTCGAGTGGGGTAAAATTCGATCCTTATCTCTATATTTATTTTATTGTTGGTTTATATCTAGGATAGTTTTATTAATTATGTTTTTTAATTATTGATATGTTTTTATAATAAATATAGGGTATTAGATAGTTTAGGATTTATTTAATATTAGTATATTTTTTAAGTATTTTTCATGTTTTATTAGATCTAGTTTTTAGGCCTTTGATTTCGGTACTCTAGTGGGAGTGTCATCCTGGTCTTTGGGTGTCATCTTCTTTGGTACCGTGTAGATCGAGGCAAATTTAATCATGCATATTAGGAATTAATTATTAAATTCAATTTTATATTTTTCTGAATAATTACAATATGAACCCTTAGGTACCAATTTTGGGTGTAGCAGGGTGCTAACCCTTCTCCGTATGTAACCGACTCTCGATCTTAGAATCTCTGGTTTTGTTTTCGGTGCCCGGTCTACCTTATCCAAGTGACCGGTGGCGACTCCATATTTGTTAAAAAAATATGATTTTTCTTAAAATCCTCTTCTTTAAATAAAATTATTATTTTGAAAAAAAATAGTCGCTACAGCATGGCGACTCCGCTGGGGAGTACATTTTTAAAAAAAAAATTAAGAGTCAAGCCTTAGTTGGGTTCGTATCGTAATTGTTAAAGAAAATTTAAATTTGATTTAATTTAATTTTTAATTTCTAAATCTTGTTTGATTTTGCTATAAATTGTCATCATATATTAGTTTTAGAACCCTTCAGTGGGAGTGATTACTTCGCTTCGTGGGGTTTTCACCTCCCTATAGTGTTGTAATTCACTTCTAGAATTCAGTCCTTATATTTCGTGAGGTTTTCACATTCGTATGGTATAAGGGTCGTATTCCCTCGAATCGATGTCTGAGCGACAGTTCGAGTACCGTTTTCTTTAGATCCAAACCGCATATAGTGGCTCGTAAGAGCCCACCCTTTGTAAGAACCATGTCGTTATTCTGCCCGTTTAGAATTAACCATTTTAGGTTTCGTTTGCTTTTATTTGTTTTACATACATTTTATTCGCTTCAAATCGATTGCATTATTTTATTATTGAGTATTTAATTTATTTATTCGATTGTTTCGTTATACTGACTTGTTTATTTTTATTTTATTTTTACTTTTTTCTTTTTTGCATCTAATTTGTATCTCATATCATACATAAATATTGATTCAAAAATGGTCTAATTTAGAGGACATTCGAGATGGGAGAGAAGTCTGTGATGCCAAGAGCGATAACGCTATAGTATCGGATTGGACCAAACGAAATCCAATCGAGGAGAGAGGCAAATTAACGAGGAGAGACATGTCAGAGGCAAAGATGACATATCATGGATGCAGAGGTAGATCCTCATTGAAGCCAGTGGCCTCCTCCCAAAGTTCGAAAAATTCACATTTAACCCACTAAAAATTTTAAATAATTTCAATTAAATCCCTTTCTATTTTTTTAAAAATGGGGCTTTGATAAGTTTTTTTTTCTCAAAAATTTTAGTTAAACTCATACATTTTATGAAAATTTTAAATTAAACCATTTAAAATTTTTAGAAATTTTAATTTAAGTCTCTAGAATTTTCAAAACCTTTAAATAGACCCCTTCAAACTGGATTGTCAAGATTTACTCCTGAACAAAGAGACCCCTATCTATATTTTGCTTGCACCGGCTAGCAATCTCCTTAAAAGCTCCGAGGCACATAGATTACTGTCGCAGATCTTTTGAGCAGCAGAAAAAGAGAACGGCGGGGTTACCTATTAGCCCAGAGACGGTGTTGAGACGTGGAGTGTGAGTCATATTTTCTGAAGTCAAGATCTTAAGAAGAGAAATTAACCGTTATCTGTAATTCATTTTCAGCTTCTTGAGATCATACATCTTCTCTGATTAAACGGAAGTTTCTCTAAGGACTGTTTGAGAATCAACATCTTCATTCGCATTCATCATCATAATTTTCTTTTGTGTTCTTTATCATTTTTCACATTTGTTTTGCATTGCATTCTCATAGCATAAAATGAGTTATTAATTTTCGCAAGTGACCATCGCTATAGAGGGCGATCATAATGAACAAGGGGTCTCGTGATCAGATAGAGCGGATAAATTCCAAGCATTATCCAAAGAATAGAGAGGGTGAATCATTTGAATATTTTGAATCAAGAAAGGTAACTGATATTCACGTTGGGGATGAGCGAATTGAAGTACAAGAATTGAAGTAACAAATGTGGCTGACGCAGAATGCCTATGAGTCAGAATATTAATCCAACACTATACCAGGAAGAAAAAACTAACTCGATTGTTGGACGAAGTCAAGAAGTTAAGGCTCATCAATATTTGTAAATCTTAGAAAAGCAACATCTGATGTAACGAGCCTTTTTGTCTAATGGAAGTCTTTCTATGATGAGCACTTTGCGATCAATACCTTATTGCATTCATATTTAAATTTCATTTCAAATCATAGGTGTTTATTCGAAAATTATTTCATATTAGAAGATCTTTATAATGGGAGAGATGTTCTATAATATATAGAGTTTGATTATATTACGGTTTAGGATGATCCAAGCAGAAGCAAATAAAGAAGAGACATAGTTGGAGTACCAAGTACGTGCTTTACTCCAAGAAATCGAGATACTAGGAAGAATGGTTATTATCAATCTTTTGTAAACAGACATCTTCTCTTGATAAAAATCTTCCTAAAAGATTATTTGAGAATCAGCACCTCATTTTCATTCATTCTTGCATTTTTTTATTGTTATGCTTTATAAATTTCGTACATTTCATCACCTAATATGTTCCTACATCATAACATATGGTTTTCCATAAAGCATTCATAACAGTCGCATCTTTGCACCACCTCGAAAGCATGCACATGCATCTTATTTACATAAAATCACTTACAAAAAGATCATTCACAATTTTTTTAAGAAAATATAATTTTTTTCATAAGGACCTTTTTCAAGAATGAATTTTTATATCCTTTCAACCAAACTTCTAAATCCAATCCTTTTATATGGTCAGTTTAAAAAAAATGAACATTTTAATTTGCTTCAACAAAATTTTTAAATTCAGTCCCTTCACAAAGACATTTTTGAGTTTTTTTCATCCTCCAATGAGAATAAATATTTTAAGCAAGGTTTTCTCAATCCTTTCACAAATACACTTGTTTAGTCATTTCATAAGGACATTATTCCAAAAATGATAATAAGAGTTTCTTCTTTGATCTTTCCATAAGGACATTTTTAATATGAGTCTTTTAATTTAGTCCTTTCACAAAGACATTTTCAACGAAAATACTTTTTAATTCAATCATTTCATAAGGATATTGTTAAGAAAGAAAATGAATTTCTCAATTCTACCCTTTTTAGCATGTTTTTCGATATTATTAATTCTTAAGGATGTTTTTTAGTTCTTAAGAAGATTTTCCTCAAAACAAAAAAAATTCTTAATTCTTACAGGTCGTTTTCCTCTAAACAAAAAGAATTTCTCAATCCTTTCCTTTTTAAGATTTTTTTCTCCTTTTCTCAAAAAAACCTCAATTATTTTTCTCAAAAACAAAATTTTTCAATCATGTCCTTTTTTAAGGATCATTTTTTTCTCAAAAATTTTTAAAGCTGTTTTAATTCTGCCAGCCTTAAATTCTTAAGGAGATTTTTTATCAAATGATTGTTTTTCTGAAAACAAGATAATTCCTTAATTTTATCCTTTCTTACGGATGAAAGAAAAAAATATTTTTTTAGATTGATTGTATATTTTTGTGCTCACGAAGCTGGAGAGAGCCCAAGGTAAGATGGGGTATTAACGTATTGGATGCAAGGGAACTCTACTTGGTCCTTTACCCATTTTCAACATGAGGCACCGGGCATGCCACCAAGACGTAGGTCATTAATGGTAGAGATCAAGAAGCTGGTTAGCGATGGAGTTTTAACATCCAGCGGTGAAAACAAGAGAGATGGGGTAAGCTTACACCGCACCTAGAAGGAAAGAATGAGTTGGCGCCCTGACAACGACTTGAAAGTCCATATGCTTGGGTTTTTTCACCTTTTTGCAAAGAAATCCAATAGAAATGTTGGTATAACGTTCTTAAACACTGTAAAGTTTAAGACAATGGATAATTCAAGTATCCATCGAAAATCCATTTTTTACGAATGGTCAAAGGAAAATAAATCCTTTGGAAAAATCCAATTTCATAATTGGTATAAACTGATTGTACCCAAGGGGAATAGTATAACTAGCCTGAGCAAACGGCTACCAATAAAGGCAACTCAAAACCGTTGATCCATGTGCATTTGGGAAAAATGCAAAAGAAATCTATAAATAAAGCTGTAAATCAAATTTTCACCAAAAATCCATTTTTTGGAATGGTCAAAGGAAAATAAATCCTTTGGAAAAATCCAATGTCATAATTGGTATAAACTGATTGTACCTAGGGGAATGGTACAACTAGCCCGGAGAAAACGGCTATCGGTAAAGGCAATTCAAATCCGTTGATCTCTGTGCATTTGGGAAAAATGCAAAAGAAATCTATAAGCTAAGTCATATTTTTAGAATGTAATTATTTTTGTCATAATAAAATTTTCATTTCGTTATTCAGAAAGTATTTTTGCATTCTTTGTTTCTTTATACTTTTCATTCATTGTTATGGGATAGTTTTTTCTCCCATACGCAATACACGTATTTATGAAAAAGCATACACATGTACATACCATTTTTTAGGTCATTATGTAAGAGTGACTTCGATTTAGATTAAACACCGTAGTGATATTGCGAATGTAAGTATCCGCTAGTCCATTTAGGCCGACAGAGGAACAAAACAAGTGTTTAGATAATGGGCAACTCCCATTTTAAGAAATTCCCCTCTCAGGCACTTGTTGTTTAAGATCTTTGAATCGAGTGTTGACCCTAAACTTCTACCCCCTGAAGACTTTCTTCTGATGTCTATGAATGGGACGACGAATGACATTCTTTCACATTCCAAGGAGGGAAATAAGACCAGATATATTAAATACGAAGGATATAGAATCACTACAGAGAAGCCGATTGAAGACATTCTTAGGATCAATGAGCAAACCAAGCAAAGAGGAAAATGACATACAGAGAACTGAAGCAATAAAGAGCGATAGCAATAAATTTAATGGTATGATAAAAAGAAGAAGAAATCCCTAGCCAATAACTATCAATTTAGAAGAATATTGGAGAATTGACTGCTTCCAAGCAGAAATAAACAACAAGAGTTAATACATATACAATAAAAAAAGAAATTCGAGACTGAAAACCCCAAAATAGTCAGAGATAAAAAAGAGAATAAAAGAAAAAGAGAAAAAGAAAAAAAAGAAAATAATGAAAGAAAAAGAAAAAGAGAAAAGGGAAAGGAAAGAATAAAAGTAAAGAAAATAGAGAAAAGAATAAAAGAAAAAGAAAAAGAATAAAAAAGAATAAAAGAGAAAATACATGAATAAACCTAGATCCAGCAGTGACAAGATGAAACTCTGACCGAAAGATGAGTAAGGGATTTTGACGTAATCATCCCTTCAAGAAATCTCGAGTTTGATCAAAAGAATCTCCCGTCTGAGCAAGTTAAGCACAAGATTGAGGCTTTGATCAAAAGAAAAATCCCAAAAAAATTATATGAAATCCTTTGCTCAAGTAAATATCAGTTTTGAATAGTTATAGAGGAATGATTACCTTAAACAGAAAGTGAGCATCAGTGCCGACCAGAATACAAGTCGTTCTAAAGTTACGAAAGAAAGGAAATGAACTCTAGGGTGAAAACCCAAAAATGGACAGTTTAGAGCGATCCGACGAGGGAAAGAGAATAAAATACTTCACACAAGTATATTCATATTAAATGAGTTCAAGAGTACGATTTTTGACACATGGTCTACAGTACAAGCCTCTAAAGACCATTTTGATTATTCGTGGATATCTAAGTTGAATGAGATTGTCTTCAGGTTACATTCCGCTTATGAGGGATAACCTTTCTTCAAGGAACGTCAAACTTTGAAGTGCCTGATCGACACCCAAATGAATGAAGGATCGGGGACATAATGAGAGGTGAGATTAAGAGAGCCACCTTAAATGGGTTAGAAATTAGGTATAGGAATTGTTCCTCTCGAAAGACTAAATGGACTAGGGGAGATCATACATATGCATATATCGCCAAAGTAGTCAAAACATAAAAATTCATTAGTGCATTTGATATTTTAGGATCCAAGCATTAGTTTTCAAATATGCTTGGACATTTTCTCAAATTTCAATTCATTTACATATTGGTCATTTCCTCCAAGCATTAATTTTCAAAAATGTTTGGACTTTTTCAAAATTTTAATTCTTTTACATATTTGTCATTAGTTTTCAAAATGTTTGGGCATTTCTTCCAAACATAAATTTTCAAAAATGTTTGGCATTCTTTTCATACTTCGATTCTTTTAATACTTACCATTTCCTCCAAACATCAGTTTTCAAAAATGTTTGGCATTTTTCCTAAACCTTGATTTTTAAGATATCTACAGTTTTTCTCCAAAACATTAATATTTGGTATTTTCTCCCAATTTTATTTTCAAAATGATTGATGAGAGTCAGCATAGGGACTGAGAGTTAGTTCCCACTGAGATGCTGCAAGAAGATATAAGTTCAAGGAGAAGATGTATTTTGCCAGCCCTAATGTTAAGACAAATAAAGACTCCGAGTGTTGGGTCAAAGACAAGAAAGATAGTCGAGCCCAGAATAGAATAGGGTAATAAAGGGGGACGATAAGAATACAAGGCAAATGAAGTATAAAGACCTAGGATGGGTTTCTACAAAATGTTGCATGAGAATGAGCTTAGGGCGTGGGGGCATTTCGCCAACCCTAATGTTGATATAAAATAAGACTTCGAGTGTTGGGTCAGAGACAAGAAAAATAGTTGAGCCTGAGGATTTAATGGGGCAATGCTGAACAAAAGAGATGATGAGAGTCTCTACACAAGAATGGTATAGGAACTAGAATGAGATTATTTACAAAATGGATAGTGACCCTAAAAAAGAAGAAGAGAGTCACTCGTACAAAAGGGTTAAAAGCATATTTAAATACAAGAAAGATTTTGAACTGCAACTACATGTTGAAGAGGTAAATCTTATTGAAGATTTTCGATTGGTAGCAATATTGGCGTGAATTCAGATTTTAAGATTTTCGATTGGTAGCCGCGTTGGCGTGAATCCAGATTTCAAGATTTCCAATTGGTAGCCATGTTGGCATGAATCCAGATTTTAAGATTTTTTATTGGTAGCCATGTTGGCGTGAATCCAGATTTCAAGATTTTTTATTGGTAACCATGTTGGCATGAATCCAGATTTTTGATTGGTAGCCATTTTGACATGAATCCAGATCTTAAGTCCTTCGGGCCATCAGAAAGTCCTTCAGGCATGATACTAACCTTATTTTGACGTCAAGACTGGTAAAAACTAAGGCATCATTATAGGGGATTTTGGTAGCCATTTTGGCGTGAATCCATTTCTTAAGACCTCCGGGTCATCAGTAAGTACTACGGGCATGATGTCAAGCTTACCCTTTGATGTCAAGATGGTCAGAAACCAGGGTATCTTTTAAAGTTCTCAAGTTTCAGCTTTTAGGAAAGTAGTGAAAATCATCTAGCGAAATACCCTTTGATGTCAAGACGGTCAGAAATCGGGGCATCCTTTAGAGATTTCCAGTCTTCAGCCTTTTGGGAAGCAGTAAAATTTTTTCGGTACTCATGCCATAAGAAACATGGTGCCATTTTTGAAGATAAAGGTCTATATAGGAAGAGACCGCAGCTTCAAGATTTCAAGAGCAAAATGTTTTATATAGGAAGAACCCGTCGCCCTACCATTTAGAGAACAATTCTATATAGCAAGAACCAGTTACTCCAAGAGTTAGAGGTTCTATATAGGGAGAACCTACAGCTCTAACACTTCGAGGCGAAAGGTTCTATATAGGAAGAACCTGTAACTCAAAGACTTCAAAATAGGGAGTTTTATATAGGAAAAACTCACCGCTCTAAATTTAAAAAAAATGAAAAACAATAAGAGAAGAAGAGAAGAAAAAGAAAAAGAAAAATAGAGAAAAAAAGGAAGAAAAAAAAAGAAGAATGAGAGAAAAAAATAAGATAAAGATAAATAAGAAAAAAAGAGAAACATAAAAAAAGAAGAAGAGAAAGAATTCGTACTTTGAATAATACATCTAGAGAAAGTAAAAGGTTCTATATAGGAGGAACCTGTAGTTCCAAGACTTGAAGGTGAAGAAGTTCTATATAGGAAGAACTTGCAGCCTGAAGAATTCACCAAGGTCAAGCTAAAAGTTTTATATAGGAAGAACTTACAGCTCAAAAGCTTTAGAAAAAGGAAGAGTAAACGGTTTTATATAGGAAAAACTTTAAGCTCTGAATCTCCGAATAGGAAAGTGAGGAATCAGATACCAACAAAGAATCAAGAGTCTTTTGTACTCGCCCAATTATGATATTTCATTGTTGTTGATGCCAAGGCGATCAGAAATCGGGGCATCATCTTGAGAAATTCCATTTATTCAGCCTTTTGGGAAGAATCAGGAATTCTTAGTGCTCGCGCCATCAGAAAGTAAGAAGCTGTGTTTGAACACAAATGTTCTATATAGGAAGAACCCACATTTTCAAAATTCCAATACGAAAGTTCTATATAGGAAGAGCTAGTAGTCCTAAGATTTCAGAGTAAGAGGTTCCATATAGGAGGAACTCATGACTCTAAGTGAAAGGTTCTATATAGAAAGAACTTGTAGCTCAAATGACTTTGAAGCAAAGTGTTTTATATAGGAGAAACTAATGCTTTAGGATTTCAAGACTATAAGTTTTATATAGGGAGAACTCTTAGTTTGAAGAATCCAAGATGTAAAAGGTTCTATATAGGGAGAACCTGCATCGCTGGTAATTGAGGGCAAAAAGTTCTATATAGGAAGGACTTGTAGCCCAAAGACTTCACCAAGGACAAGCTAAAATTCTATATATGGAGATTTACTTTTCCAATGAACCGATCAGAAGAAAAGAGAACAGTTCTATTTTTTGATTTCAAGATTTTGTCTTCTCCAACGGATCCTCCATTTAGAAGATTAAAGCTTGAAGAGTTGGCTGAGGAAGAGCAGAAAGTTTCAGAAGAAGCTGCGATCCCGAAGTCAATGACAAGGAAGTAGGGCAAAATGAGTGCTTTTGATCTTTGCTTTGTTCTCGTTTCACAAGAACAAGCAAATAGGGGCAGCTATAATCACTCATTCTTGTCCGAGTTGTAGTATTTTTAGTATTATTTTAATAGTAATATTATTAATGTAAAATCAAAAAAAGTAAAAATAAAAAATATATATAATATTAATAAAAAAAAGAAAAAAGCAAAAAAAATATTGAAAAGTAAAAAAAAAAAAGACAAAGCAATGCGTGGAGCATAAAGCTCCACGTTTAAATTTTCCATTCCCATTTTCCTATAAAAGGCAATGGGAGGGTGCAGCAAAGAGGCAAGCAAATCAGCCCCCAAAAATGTGGGGAGGCCGACCCGAGCAAGGCTGGCCAGGGGTAGAGGGCAGTGCCCTCAGCCCCAGCTGGTTCGATCCAGTATTCGATCGGGGGTATTTTTTGGATTCGGTCTAGTTAATTTTTAGGCCATGACAATGTGGCACGAAGATCTTGGTGGGGCTCAGTCGAAGTTTTTCATTCGAGCTCCTTATCTCTGTATTTATTTTATTGTTGGTTTATATCTAGGATAGTTTTATTGATTATGTTTTTTAATTATTGATATGTTTTTATAATAAATATAGGGTATTAGATAGTTTAGTATTCATTTAATATTAGTATATTTTTTAAATATTTTTCATGTTATATTAGATCTAGTTTTTAGGCCTTTGATTTCGTTACTCTAGTAGGAGTGTCATCCCGGTCTCCGGGTGTCATCTCCTTTGGTACCGTGTAGATCAAGGTAAATTTAATCATGCATATTAGGAATTAATTATTAAATTAAATTGATTTTTATATTTTTCTTAATAATTACAATATGAACCCTTAGGTACCAATTTTGGGCGTAGCGGGGGTGGTAACCCTTCCCCGTATGTAACCAACTCTCGAACTTAGAATCTCTGGGGGGTTTCGGTGTCCGGTCTACCTTATCCAAGTGATCGGTGGTGACTCCATATTTGTTAAAAAATACGATTTTTCTTAAAATCCCCTTCTTTAAATAAAATTATTATTTTGAAAAAAATAGTCGCTACACACATGAGTATGGTTTTGTTTAGTGTTTATGTTAGTGTGGCATAGTAGTAGATATTTATGTTTGGTTGTCCTCGTAGGTGCTGACTCTTTCCGATCTAATCCTAGAGCTGAGCGTGGGAGACGTCACTCTCGACGTTGAGTTACTAGCTGCCTAAGGTGTGCCTCTTCTAGTGCTGCACCATTTTTCTGCTCTATGTTATGTGTGTATGTAAGTATATATAATTGATTGAACGAACTATGAGTTATGATATGAATTGAATGATGGCTTGCCATGCATCACATATCAGAATCGGTTAAGTTAAATATCGGACATATTACACATGCAACCTGAATAATTAAAAAAGATGCATTCAGACTCAAAAGATTAGAACATGTCATATCAATAGGGTTGGGACTTTGTACGGGGAAGTTTAGTGGTTTCACCCTTCGGGCTGAATTCCGCTTTGGACCAGTGGCTCCACCTTCGGGTCGAGATTCCGCTTCGGATGGTGATGATGTAGATAGAGTGGTTCTGGGGAACCTTACTCTTCAGATGGTGTACGGAGATGGGTGCATGACATTGCATTTTATGCATCATATTATATGCATATGTATATCGAAACGATTGTTGAGTTTGTAAAGGTTGATCGGATTTCTATTATGTTTTAAACTGCACCTTAAAGACATACTAAGCCTCATAGCTTACTACCCCTAGTTTCTCTTTCAGATACTCAGGCTTAGGTTTACGGTACTTGGAGGATCTCATATCTTCATACTTGATCTTATTTAACAGTATAGTTATTCAGACATTTAAATTTTAATTTATTATTCGATAATTTTTGTATTTGAGACTTTGGACACTAATATTATTTTGGGATTTATCGGTTTGACATGCACTAAATGAATTTCTTTCGGATTTTATACGAACTTTTGGGATTCTGCTAAATGACTATGTTTTTATATAGATTGGTATAATATTGTAGTTACATATCTCTTAATTAAATTGTAATTTGATTTCTAAACCTAAACTTTTTCTTGAGGAATAAGTTTTTCTAACTTGACTTTTAATATTAAACTTAAGAAATTAAGTTGAATTTAGGAGGTTATAGAAACAATGTCCATATATTGCATTCGATTTTAATAGGAGGGTCCGTTTCCTATTGGTTTTTACCAGCATTAAACTGTAGATTTCCTTTTAGGCTTGTAGTCCACTAATCTCACGGGTTCTGTCAAAGCCCACTCCAAACACAAAACCTTAATGTATGTCCTTAAATAATTTTTTTGACACTCTAATTTAATTACAATGTTGTATTTTAGTCTAGTTTTATATTTGGATGAATTCACTTGCACTCATGAATTATGTTACTCAAACCTGAATTACTCAGGGAACATCTCTTTCTTAAATAAATATTGAAAATTTGAATAGGGATAATGGTCTATTTCTATTAGTTTCTGCAATCATTGTTACGAAATCAAGGTCAAGATTAAAATTATATGATCTACAACGTACAACAACTTTAGTATTTTGGACCAAAATTTTAAATTTTCAAAAATAAAGAAACTAAAATGTTCCTTTTTATAGTAGTAAAGATTAAAATGAACTTTTAGATATAATATAGGGACTTGTAATAAACTTTAACCAGATTTATTATTATTTTTAGGCTTAAGGGTTTAATAAGCCCTTAAACTTTTGCAAAAAAAATCAATTAAGCTTTTAATCTTTTTTTGCACTCAATTAAGCCCTCAAACTCAAGAAAAAAATCAATTAAGCCCCTAAACTTTTTTTGCACCCAATTAAGCCCTCAAATTCAAGAAAAAAAATTAATTTGGCCCTTTGACCAACGTTTACTGTTAAATTTAACGAGTTTTTTTAAATCTTCTCGGCATGTGTCGCAACAGGATAATGCCACTTGACATTTCTAAGAATTTTTAAACTTTAATTTTTAAAAAATATATAAAAATCCAAAAAAATCTAAAAATTTTAAATATATAAAAATCCAAAACAAATCTAAATTTTTTTTCCAGATTTTTATATATTTTTTAATTTATTTTTTATAATTGTTTAATAATATTTAATATTTTTAGTTTTTTTAAAAATATTTTAATCTTTTAAAAAAAATATTATTTATTATTTATAAATAAATTTTAGAATTTTTTATATTTTTA
Source organism: Hibiscus mutabilis (assembly GCA_019671005.1). NCBI lineage: Eukaryota > Viridiplantae > Streptophyta > Magnoliopsida > Malvales > Malvaceae > Hibiscus > Hibiscus mutabilis. The sequence goes on from CM033732.1 coordinate 42,337,570, forward strand.
AAATAATTTTCCAGATTTTTTCGGATTTTTATATATTTTTAAAAAAATAAAATTTAAAAATTCCTATAAATGACAAGTGACATTATCCTGTTGAGACACGTGCCAAGAAGATTTAAAAAACCATTACATTTAACGGTCAAAGTGCTGAATTGATTTTTTCCTAGAGTTTGATGGCTTAATTGGGTGCAAAAAAAGTTAAGGGCTTAATTAATTTTTTTGCAAAGTTTAAGGGCTTATTTAACAGTCAATGTTGGTCAAAGGGACAAATTAATTTTTTTCTTGAGTTTGAGGGGTTAATTGAGTGCAAAAAACTTAAAGGTTTAATTGATTTTTTTGTAAAAGTTTAAGGGCTTATTAAACCCTTAAGCCTTATTTTTATTCTAGTTATTATAGAATTCCAAAATTTGGGCCAACGCCTCTGCCCTTTTTTTGACATAAGCCCAACTCTGCCTTAAGTTTAGTGTGGGTGGGGAAAAAATCCAAAATTTGGGCCACGTCCTTAAATACGGTGTCGCTTCGTCTGGATCCCCTTCCAAAAGCCGAGGAGTTCGGTGATTCTCAGTTACTCCCCCACACATCACTCATGGCCGCTTCCCTGCTCACTAAAGGCATCCCGCTGCTCCGGCTGCAACGTTACAACCTTCTTGCCGACGGAATCCTATAGTCTCTGTGCCGTCCGTGTTGTGCTGCGGCAGAGTCGGCTGGGGACGAAGAGAATGTATCCTCTGCGGAGAAGACCAATGCGGTGCCGAGCCTGAGGGACCCGCCGAAGTGCCATATACTGGATGATCCTGATCGAAGTAAATGGAAGGATAAGAAGGAAGAGATTCTTCGAGACATCCAACCTATCGAATCGCTAGCTAAAGAGATTCTTCACTCTAAAAGGTCAGTCTCTTAGCTCTATCCATTTCACTATTTATTTAGGCTCCGCTTACATAGTTTTATGATTATATTATACATTTGAATATTTTCTGATATGATTTCATATATGCATCGCTCAATGATGTTTGAGTTAGTCTTGGATTTTAACTCAAACAAGAAAGCGAAAGTAATAAAAGCAACCTGAATTTCTAAATTCCTAAACTGTAGTCTGATATTTATGCCGATATTAACTTCAATTTCTAACCACCGTTAGATCATGACATGTTTGGATCTTGATCATTATAATTATAATTATGTTATTTATGTTGGTTTTTTTTTTAAAAAACTAGGTAAATTGTTGATTTAATTCATTGCCAGTCTTTAGCAGTTTCAAACATTGGGTTCTGACCTTTTTTGAAGGTAGTTTAAAGGTTTTGTTAGCACGGTGTTCTGAAATTCGGAGCCTGTTGCTGATACGAGATGAATGAAAAGCAACGTTTATACTTTTGCTTGGCATGGCTGCATTGCTGTTGCTTCTTTTGCAATTTGTGTTGGAACCTGTTCAATCCTGTGTGATAAATCTTTAATGATTTCAGAAATATTTCTTTTTACTGCCGTGATGAAAACTATACTTCCTGTTCGTATTTAAAAGTAGTTCAAGTAAGAATGTGGAGTCTAATGGTGTAAAAAAAGCACTTTAATGTCACCTCATCATCTTGCTTGCTCTTGAAAACACTGCCATAAGTTTCTGATATCAGTATTCCTGGTTATCTTCTCTTATCAAATACAGAAGAAGATGAAAACAGAATTGGGACATTGTATCGGTTGGCTGTACTGACTTCGTAATCCAATTTTGTATTTATGAACTTCCATGATTGTTAATGGCTCATGTATATATATTAAACTCAGAAATATAAACAGGGTGTGGTGTACATATTTCTCTATTTACCCAGATTAGTAATAGGGAGGAAGAATGCCATAAAAGATATAACGGAATTCTTTGTGTGGTTGCCTTGTACTTTTGCATGAACCTAGTTACACTGGGGCTGTAGTTATTGTTACATCTTATAAAAGATCTGGAAACCAAGTAAATAAGCAAAAACAGAACTCTCAAAATGTATTTGAATTTTCAATATGTTAACTATCTTCTGAAGTTATCATCTCCATAATGGAAAGCTAGCTACATTTAGAAGAAAAACAATTACTAATGAAATTAAGTTTTGATATAGAACCTGTGATTTAAACAATATATTAATTTTGAGATACTTTTTGGATGTAACAGTTAATAAGTCGAATCAACCAGTCTATACAGTGCAACAATGTTAAATATTAGTGAACTTCGTCATCGTGATTCTCCATTGCATTTATTTTTCTAAATGTTAGGTATATGGATGGGGAACACTTAACTGTTGAAGATGAGGAAGCTGTGGTAGAGAGGCTTCTTCGTTATCATCTTGAATCTGAAGATATAATTGGATGTGGAATTGATTCTATTATGGTGAGTCTCTCTGTTTCTTTTGACCTTATCTTTTAGTAAGGTTTTCACTGTTTTGATTAAGTTGCTAGATAATCAAACACGCCCTCTGGATAAACAAACTTCTCAGTTTTCCCATACTCTGATTTGTAGGCCAATTTGTTTCTTATGTCCTTCTGTCAAAGTTTTCTGCTACCTGTATCTGCTATGAATTTAATCAAATAACTAAATGTTTTGCAAATGACAGCAGCCTTCTCTGTTCCTTGGATTTAGTTGTTGTTTTCCTTTATAACTGGTACGGCATCTGAACAATTGTGCCACTTAGAAGAACAAATTCCACTAAATGTAAAGTAGTACTCTGAGTTTCAATCATGGTTCCACCATGTTTTGGGCCAGAGTTATCTCAAACAGATTATGAAAAAAAATGCTGGTAAACCTTGATTTAGAAGATTATTATTTTATTATCATTATTTAGTTTTGAACATGGTTTCTCTCTCTTTATTTGCCTGCTAATTTGGCATAAATATCTACCGGCTTTACTAATGTTCTTATTCTCCTTTTAAGGTTGATCGACACCCTGAATATAGATCTTCAAGGTGTTTCTATGTTGTTAGAACTGATGGTGGATGGGAAGATTTCTCATACCTGAAGTGTCTGGTTGTATGCATTCGAGATAAGTACCCATCCCATGTGGAAAGATTTTTTAAGGCACATTTTTGCCGTAGCTTTCGTGCGAGAGTTGACCGCATTCTACCAAATGTCACCGTGAAAAATTCCCAATGTAATAGATGACTTTTGACTAACGCTTCGTGTTTGTTATAAATGAGGCCGAAGAAAATGATCGAATTGAGCCTCACTTTGTTGACTTGCACCTTTCTCCTCTGCGGTTGGCTTTGTACATGGTAGTTTCTCTTATTAGAAGATCCTTATACCTAATGTCTGGACTATCTCCTCCAACTGGAACTGGGTCTAGTCAGTTATATGACTCTAAATATGCCTTATCTAGGTCATTTCGCTTCACGGTTTATCATCGGACAGCGATTCTCACTTTTGAACTTTTACCGTCATTGGCTCGTGAATTGCGAAATCCCCCCATTGTTTCTCTATCTTTTTTTATAGATTGATACTTATAATGTGAAGTAGTTGGATGCATGGTTGACTGCAATGCAAAGCAATGGGTTTGAATCATGATTAGGAGACAAGCATGATGATTAGACTCGGACTACTCCATGAATGTAACAAAATCCCTGTGGGGTCTTGCTCATTTCAGTCCCTCCTTGCGTTGGTTTCTTTGTATAATTTGCTGAACACTACTGCCTACTGGGTGGGGGAAGAAAATCAAAGATTTTCTGTTTGAGACTAACTCAGCCAGGTCTTATCAGCTGGCCTTTTGGTACGGTTGGAGTCAGGTAATGACTTTGGGGCTCCTTTTTGGGTTTGATTTGAGATGTGGAAGAAACCAGCCATACGTTTTCTTTGAATTTGGATCATTTATGAGTATGGTTGCGTAAAAATCCGACAAATTAAAAGTAAATTTGAAATCTAAAAATATTGATCTGAAAGTTTGGTTATCTGAATCAAAATTGGTTAATCGACCCGATTAGGTCTCTATTATATTTATAAATTTTATGTATTAGAATATCTTATATTCTAGTGATTTTGATGTCTCTTTGATTATTTAAAGACTTTTTTATCTTGAGTTTGATTATTAGAAAGCGAACTCTCAATTTTTGACTTTTTAATTGTGTTTGAACTTTTACCATAATCGAATAATTATTAAATTTGATATTTTAATAAGCGAGGTAAGAAATCATTATCTGAATTAAATATTCATATTAACTGATCAATCAATTATCCGATTACATTTATATGATTTATGATCGAAAATTAAATAATCTATATTTATATATTAACGAAAATAATGTACAAACTATTAAGCAAATTCGGTTCTTGTACACCCTGTCTAGGGTAGATTGTGAAATGTTCAACCTATAACCACTGAGGCACTGACACCATAATTGGAATTCAAAATATCCATTATAATCAAGATTCGGTTTTTGATTTAATTTCCATTCGGATAATAGTAAAGTTCATTCGTTTCCGTTTACCTTTTGATCAAAAGTTAAATATTAACAAAAATTATTATATTATGTTTCATTTAGTTTAGTTTGATTATATATTGTATTTGATATGATTCTTGTTTAGTTTTTATATAAAAAGATATCACGTATAGACCGCTACAAATGAGAATTAAAGTTAATATTTTTATATTATTTGTGGTGTTATGTTAGAAATTCAAAAAAAAATGAACGAAACCTGCTTTTATTAAACAAGTAAACAAAATAAACACAGACAAACAACATGAAGACAGGGGAAAGAAAAGAGAAACAATAAAGAAGAAACATAAATAAAGACACCAAAAAGAATATACAGTTTCTACTCGTATAAGAATGATAATTTTCGGTAATTACACGAGGGTGAAATTACTAAGATAGTAATTCTATTTTCTTATAAAATTATGTGAGTCCAAACACATCTAGGAAATGATACAATGAAATCTAATTATGCTTCTAGTCCTTATACTCTTCAAAACTTTGAAATTTAGTCATTTTGCTTTTAATTACAGGAATATAGTCTTTCTATTTGTCTGGTTTAAAAAATGAAGTCCAATTAATATTGTTTACTAATTTCTGTTAAAGCGTGAATATGTGTTATCAAATTAAACTTGATTTTTAAATGTATTTTAGAATATTAGAATGTCACGGTTTAAATTTAATAAAACTTGTACTTTAATTCTCAAACACAAACCAAAAAATATATATATACAGAGATCGGGGGCATAATTAAACCAAACACTTACTATGTAGTTTAGGATTGTCATTATGGATGACCCAACATTAAAAAATCATACCCTGCACTTAACCCAAATCTTTAATTAACTCTAACTTCTAAACCTTAAAAATTAAAGACTACACCCTAACCATAAATCTTAAATCATAAACTTTAAACTCTAAACCTTAAAAAATAAATACTAAATCCTATACACTAAATTCAATTTTTTTATTGTTAGAGCATACATAATTAGAGGTGAGCAAAACTCGACTCAACTCGAGGCGAAAAAAGCTCGACTCGTCTTGACTCGACTCGAAATTTCATAAATTAGACTCGACTCGAAAAAAATTCAAATAAAGTTTGAGATATAAAATAGAAAGTCGAATAACTTAAAATTTTTAATAATTAGTGAATTGATTTTTAAGTTCGAGTTGAGTACCTCAATTTTTCCTTATATATATATATATATATATGCCAATATAAAATAATATGAAGAAATATATGTCACATATGAAAAAATATGAAGATATATATGCATATCTTATATGATTAGAGAAAGCCATTTAAATTGGAATCAAACTATACTATAACATGATAAACGGTTACAATTAAATTTTTATAGGAACTCGAAAACTTGACTCGAATTTCATAAACTCGAATCGAATCGAAAAAATTTCAAATAAAGTTTGAGTTGTAAAACATGACGGGTCAACTCGAATAACTCAAAATTTTTGACTCGACTCGATCGAATGCTCACCCCAAAACCAAACACTTACTACGTAGTTTTAGTTTAGGAACAAAAATCCTTTTGTGTCTTTATGTATGCCCTCAACACTAAAAAATCAAACTCTAAATCTTAAATCATAAACTCTAAACTTTAAAAACTAAACCTTACGTACTACACACTAAATTTGTTTAATGTTAAATCATACATAAAGACACTAAAAAATGCAAAAGATTTCTATTCGTAGTTCAATCAACAGTAAAAGTGGTGGGTATCTGGCTAATGACTATACCTGCCATTTGCCCGGTGTTCATACCCATTCCTTGTGTGGAGGGTGGGGTGGAGACCAACACAAAGCTCCACTATTAGTGTAACACCCCCTTACCGGACTGGTAGAGAATCGGGTCGGATATGTTACCGGTGACCAATATCAATAACGGTGTAGTGAAAGGTGATGCAATGTAAACAATGATCCAATCGATGTATACCAATATTGCCATGTTTCAACAAACATAATCATAAGGTATTCAATTAATTAATCAATTTGTCAATAAGGGTCAAAATGCAATGAATTTAATATTTAGGGACTAAACTGTAAAACTTAATAAACTGAGGTCCTTATCAAAATTAATAATGCCAATATTAAATTAAAGTCACATTAAACATACATGCCAAATTTCACTGAGTTTTGAGGTCTATATCATGCTCACTTATCCTTAACAATATCAAGGACTATTTTATAAAGTTCACAAAATTGTTTTAGTCAAATAACAGAATTACCTACCTCAGTATCAGTACTCGAGAGGCCATACCAGTACGCCTGGCCATTATTTTTGTTAGGGTCATAGTCGGTATCAGTACGGAACTAACCATACCGATACCTAGTTCATCACCCAAATTCCAGTAGCAAATACCCGTACCGATACAGGCACCAGTGTATCGGTACCAGAGTCAATATGCTTTAAGGACTCTGTACGGGGTATATTCGTACTGGTACCCCGTGTAAATTTCCAATTCCAATAACAATTTTTTGTATCGGTACCTCTATTCACGTACCAGTACTGTCTGTCATGTATGTTTATAAATGCTCATCCGTACCGATACGCCATCACCCATACCGATACTACTTGCTCTGTAATGATAAATTTTACCTGGTTTTTATTTGATTTGAGAAACCCAATGATGTCCAATGACCTTACATTTTTATATACATATTACATACTTAATAACCATGCCATGAGTCATTCCTATGTATCATTTTACATCCATTTAGAGGATTTGACACGTTCGGTGGAATTTTGTCCAAATATACATACTTTTTATGCCATAACCAAGTCATATAATGCCATACATGCAAACATATTCATCCATGTCAATAATTATAACAAAATGGTCATTTAAAATATGTTTAGACCCTATGTCACCATACTAGGAGTTTAGAGACAAAAGAGGTATTACTATAGCTTGGGGTTGTGACTTGCAAAATCAACATTCTCGTTCATTTGACGATAGAGATCTTTAACTTGAAATGCATAAAGATGGGATGCATTAGGCTTACATAGCCTAGTGAGGTAGTCAGCAATAATCTAATATACAATGCAATGCATATCAATAGTATCAATGTCATGATTCTCATATTCAAGTTTGGTATGCATCTCAATAAACATGCTAAGATCAATGTATTCTACATATGCAATAATTAGCAACATGATCAATAATTTTATCCCTTTGGATCATAGTATCAAATGGATACTCGAATTCCACCAACATCGCCAAGTTAATGAATGGCCAATCATGCTGACATCGCCAAAGACCAATTACTCAATCATCCCTTTAACGCCGCCAATAAGGGTCTTAGCCCAATGACCGTAGTCCACCCGTATGCGAGCTCAATGAATTCTATTGGCATGCCAATTATATCCGATATATACTTGTATCCAAGGTCCAGTGTGTATGCAACGGTGTTTACAATGATCAATACTTACCTTGTTCAATAATACCAATGTACAATATTCGTCACTTGCAATGTTCAATGCTATCAAATCAATGACAATGGAAATGCTATATTGCAATTCAATTATAAATCAATGTATCAATAAACTCAAGCTTACCAAAGCTTACCAAAATGATGAACAATGCTTACCACAATGACAGACAATTCAAAGGGATGGCACCTAGCCAATCCCATGACACAACTACGCTAACCGATAACTCTGAAGCTATTGGGGTTCTCGAAGTACAATTCTTTTATGAATTCAATAATAAAAACAACATTCATAGCTATTTCTAGCCATGAAACTATAACTGTAACTAATTTGGGAATCATGGAATTTTGCTAGGGTTTCGGTAGGTTCAATATCATTATTTCTATATGAAATCATCATAGAAATCATTAAGGAATATGTGAGTTTATCTTGATTACTCAATAGAAATTAACTAGGATTAATAAGTTGAAGAGAATTCGAAGCTTGGAATTTCTTCAATGGTGGTGTGCGCTTAGGTAGGAGAACGGGAGATGCTAGCTTAGTTTTCTTTCACCCGAGAGTCATGTATCTCATCTTTCTTTCTTTTCTTTCTTTTATTCTAATTACTATAGTAATTTAGGAAACTTTTGGGCGAAGGAATCCATTCTCCAAAGTTCACATACAAGGGTGATTAATCCCTTGAGAGGTTAATTACTCAATTACTCTTCCAACTTCTTAATCTTTGCACTTTGGCCAATTAAAGCTCAATTTTTGCATTTTAGTCACTATGCTATGTTCTTTAAGTTTTCAATACTTACATATGGCCCAAAGTCAATGACAATGCCTAATTGATCATTCATATAAGTGAAATTAAACACACAGTCAATGGTCAATGATCATTTGACTCACCAAAATTTTAATTTTCGGTCTTCAAAATTTGATTTACAACTACATCATTTTTAGGGTGTTACAATTAGTTTCCACATCCATTGATATCTTCACCTGCTTCCACTCTCCTTTACCTTTTCTTTCTTTCCTCTCAAATGTCTTCTCAATAGGAAATAGCTTCATTTCTCGGGGATGGAGCCCCTAAAGAATGAAAGCAAGCCGTAGGTGTAAAACAAAAGCAAAGAAAAGAAAGCAACGTATCATGGTGGAAAAAGATAACCCTACATGCGTCTCCATGGTGGAAAAAGATAACCCTACATGCGTCTCCATGGTGGGAAAATTTTGGGATTTTATCAGATAAAAAGCTAAGATTGGTTCGCAAGCAAAGTATCTGAATACCATTTATGAAGCAATATGCATTTGAATTTCATAGTGTTGAAGAAACAGAAAAAATAACATAACAAGAAGGTTGAATTGTTTCTTCTATCTCCGACTATGTTGCATTGATACAGATATCGGTACGGGTATGAAGATGAAAATGAGAAACAATAATTTTCAAAACATGGTAAAGGTATGATAAGGTACCACAAAAATAAATAAATTTTATATTCTAAAAAATGTGAAAATAAAGTCATAAAAAAATTATGTGAACATAGCATTACACATGCTTATATACTTATAGTTGAATATTTGAGCAAGATAAAGTTGAATAGAAACAAGAAAAAGACAAAAATATGGAAGAATGGAAAATAAAAAAATAGAGAAATAAAATATTGAAGAGTGCCCAATAGGCGACATATCAGGTAGGTACGGTATTAGATTGAAATACCCGTACTTTATAGTTCTCCCATAGTAACGATATGGTTTTGGACAATGCATTACATTCCATACTCCATTTGCATCATGCAAATGCAAGGCCTTGTGGGTGAGACTGAGTCTGTTTTTACCAATTTGTACGAAAGAGATGGGGCGGATTAATCATCATTAATGTAGCGTGAGACAGAGCATAAAGTGCGTTGAAATTTTTGGGAAACAGAAGGTGACAACTACTCTATCTGTGGGGTTGTTTTAGATTGTGTTTGGGCTTGGAGTGTTTGTTTTTCACCACCACCACAACACAGACACGATGAAAAAGGAATGCAGATTTTACTTGTACATGTGTTTCCCATTCTTCATTTGAGGGGAATGAAGCATGGGTTGTTCTTGGTGTCTTATTTTTCCCCCCAGTGTAGCTCATCAAGCAGCAACACCTTCTCAAACAGATCAAAAAAATCACACTAAAAAAATAAGTGGTTACGAGTTTCATTAGCACCTCCACAAAACATGCACTGAGCATCCAAAACAATCCCCATCCTCTAGAGCCTATTTTAATCTCAACGATTATGTTTTAATTGGAACTTTGAGTCATTCGTTAGAGGCCTTGGACATTGGAGACACTTGGAATGTTTGATGCCTCAATTAAGTGGGTTTTTGTCATGGTATTTTTCAAATTTTCATTTTTGTTTTGAATTTTTCTTATTATTTTGGCTTTCAAATTTTAATTTTTGTCAAATTAAATTAAATAATGAACAAATAACATACATATTTTTATTTTTTTGTCAATTTTTTCTATATTTTTTTACATTTGTAATATTTTTATTAAATTTTACATTTTTTTCACAATTTAAATATACATCTTTTATTATTATTTTTTTACAATTTTTAACATTTTATCATTGTAAACATTTTTATTTATAAATATATATTTTTGAATTTCTTGCGTAAAAGGACACTAGTTGACATCATCATTGACCAAAAAACATATAGTTGATGCCAGTTTAATTGTTTTATTTTTTGTAAATTGGCTCAATTTGACAAATATTAAAAGTGTTTGGGAAAAAGGAAAATTTTAAGAGTTAAAATTATTTATTTTAAAAAAATTAAAGACCAAAAATATCATTAGAAGTAAGGGTGGGAATTAGGTGGGGGAATATTCGAAAACCTTGAGGATCTAAATCAATGGAGATGGAAAAAAAGGAAACCTTCATCCACGGGAAAAGGGATGGGAAAGTTTTATCACCGAAGCTCAAATGGGGATGAGGATTGCTATATCCGAACTGTGAGGATAACCGAACCGTCAGGGACAGAGCCAAAATTTGGGGTTGAGGCAAGGCATAAATGTTTGAAAGTGGGGGACAAATTCATAAATAACTCAAATTCTTTTAAAAAAAATATATAGGAGACCAAAGGTAAAAAAAAAAAATAGTGATTGGGAGGCAATTGTCCCTCCCATAGTCCACACAGCTCTGTCATTGCGAACCGTAACCGTGTAAATAACTGTGGCTATCCTGAAATATATTCGTAAGGATCCCAATATTTTACAAAATTTATAAAAAAATATAAAATTAACTCTCATTTACATGTATACATACCTATCTTATTATCAATATTTCAGTCCATCGAGATATTTATGTCTTTTGTTTAAATCTTATTAAGTTTGGGTGACCTATCTAGTAATTAACCTTTTCTTGTTAATTAAGAGTATATAATCTATTTATCTCCTTATTTTGTGCCTTTGATGTTACCCAAAAACATTATTCCCCTTCAGCCATATGTTTTAGTGTATTGAATATATAACTTGTAAATTGAAATCAACCATATATTTTAGTTAGTAACGTAGTAAATTTTATTTAACTTTTTTTAGTATGGGGATTTTCCGAAACTCGTGGGGATCCGATGGGTATAGGCATGGGGACGAAAAAATTACTGAAATAGGGATTATCTAAAATCATACCGTAGTTAGAGATAGAATAAGAAATGCAAAACCGTCCCCCACGTGTTAGACAAAATCATATTTTAAAATTGGATCAGAAAATTAATAAGACAGAGATTTATGGTTCGTCTGTTACAAAGATTTATGGTTCGTCTGGTTTAAAAAATATCTTTTGTTTCAGAAACTATTTTTTATTTTTGGTTTTTTAAAAATTAAAATATATTTGGTTAATAGAAATGAAACTTGTTTTAAAAAATAATAATAGTAAAAATATGTTCGGTATCTATTTTTTAAAATAAAAAATAATAATTATGAAATAATTAAATTAAAATATAATTATTAGAAAATGTTATTATAATAAAAAAAATAAAATGTGATTAAAAAAACAAAATTTTAAAAGGGTTTAAATTTATTTATTAAATTTAATACACCGGTTGTGTAAATAAATTTTACACAAGCCTGCTTATTTATACTAGAAATCAAAATTAAACCTTAACCCTAAAAAACTAAACCCTAAACCCTAAATTCTAAACACTAATCTTAAATTCTAAACCATACAACCCAAACCCCTAAACTCTAAACCCTAAACTAAACTCTTAACCCCTAAAACTAAAAGAATTGTGTAAACTGTTTACACAGCTTGTGTATTGAAATTTTTCTCATTTTAAAGTCAATAAAAATTGTCATAGAAGAATTCCAATTCAAATTAAATAAATTAAAACTAAAAGCCTTTGTTTACTTCGTCTTACTTTTTCAAAATATTTTCAATAAAAATAGTAAAAATATCTTTTATATTTTTAAATTTTCACTTATTTTTATTTTCTAAAAATTATTTTCTAATTTTTACTGTCAATTTTCTATAACCAACAGAACTTCCTACCTGAACCGTTTTTGAATTAAACCGTCGTCTAGAACAGACGACGCATATTGTTGTACACTATTAATGTAACATACTGTTGTATACCATTAAATTTATAATGGTTCTTAAATTATTATAAAAAATATCAAAGATTGAACATATAATTAAAATTATTTTAAAACGAAATAAGAATTTTTTTTCTCTAAAACACCGAAATATAGTTTGATTTCAGTTTTCTTCAACCTAATCCAACCCCATGTCTGGTCATATTTTACAATGCTCGCAGTAAAAAACACAAACTCGGGTTAAAAGAAAAAGCTTATTCTTTTTGCTGGCAAATTAAATAGAGAAAGAAAATAGTGGATGATATGCAAAATGAGAATCAGCTTTGAATTCGAAACTCCAAAACCCAAACGCAAAGTACAACTGCGGAAAGAGGCGGCGACGGTGGAAATTTAAATTTTCAAGAGGCGACACGGTGGAAATTCTATTTTCAAGATAAAAAGGGTTTGTGTCTAACGCAAGTTAATCTGGATTAATTTATACAAAACATTGACAAAAAAAGGATAATAAGTAAAATATTAAATTCGGTTGAAAAAAAATTAGAGGAGTAATTAATTCGACTTTTAGTCTATTTTTACAACATTATTAAAAGGGAACGAAACTGTTGGATTGGTAATTTGTGAGTTCAATTCATTCTAAGATCCCCTAGTTCAAGAGTATGAATTAATTTTTAATAAGCTAATGATATGATTTCATCATCTGTCACAAACTTTCATTTATATTTTAAATTCAAAATAAAATTTAGAAAGACGATAGAAATTGTTTATATTTAAAATTAAGATCCGATATTAATTATCTAAAGATTTTTATCATTACACCGGAAGCTATCATTTATATTTTTATAAAGATATGATTTTTTAACAAAAAAAAGTATAAACAGATGATAGAAGTAAATACATAGAGGCCACAAAAATTTATTTCAAGCATAAAATGTTGCTGCATGGTTAATGATTTATTCTATTCTATTCCCTTTTTATTATTATATCTCATTTAATATTATTTATTTATTACTGTAAACTTAGTATTAATAATTTATTTGTTTTTTGTGATAAAAGTTTTGTTTCCCTCCCACCCAGTTGTCAGGTTTTATGAATTTTTCTCTGCAAATACACAACAGTTTGACAGCCTTTTCTCATAGCTACCATAAATGATATTCCCCCAAATAAATTAAAGAAAAATATAAATAAATAATTGAAATAAAATAAAAAACAAAAAAGCAAAATGTCCAGACTTTTATTATCTTTACATTCGTTAATTTATAAAAAAAAAAGTCACAGATAATTTCGTATCATTGTTCTTAAAATAAGAAGTGATTGGTTTATCCATTTCATTTAGGAAATAAAGATATGGAATTACGATAATATTTATATTTCTAAAAATAAATTTCATATTGTAATATAAGTCCAAACAATAAAACATCAAATTGGAATACATGAAAGAAGAATATAAACATAAAATTAAAAACTTTGGTATTATAATAAATTATAATTAATTACATTAAGAATTTAAATTACATTCTCAAGACTACTAGTTTTGGGCGGTGCGTAGGAGGTTATTGTATGTATTGGGCAATGTGTACATGCCATACTTCCACCCCTTTTATTTCTCTCAATCTTTATATATATAGTTACAAAAACTAAAAACTTTATTGTATATATTACAAACATAAATGATCAAAATATAAAACTTATATTACAATTTTTAAAATTAAAAGTAATCGGTTGGCTTATTAGTATGAGACACTAGTTCCTTTAAGCAAGATCAAATGTTTGAATTCTGACGTTGTGAATAGAGCAATTGAGTTGGGAGGGTCACCCCATAATAGGTCTCTACAGTACATGATCTGGATTAGTCAGTCAATAGGTTGTATACCGGTGATTAAACAAAAAAGTAATTTACATAATTTATAATTGTATATACCAATAATATTTTAATTAATGGACCATTGCATTTTATTTTTTATTGACATACATCATTACAAATGTAAAAATTTAAATAAATTATTAAAAATATTTTTTATGTAAAAGCCTTTTAACTGTTAAAATATACTTTTTTATGTGAAAATGGATACTACTATAGCCTCGTTAAAAACCTCCATAAACCTAACTGAAGAAAAAAAGTACTTGTAGTGATATTTACACAAGAATCACAAAAAAGTTCAAGTCGCCAAAATAAACACAAACCGTCAAATCAAAACATAAAAAAACTAATCTAATCTTTGATCCGCCGTAAGCAGCGGGAGAACCTCCGGCGGTGGTTGCGCATAAACAATCTCCCTAACATCCACCCCCGAACTGTTCGAGCAAAAGCATCGACCACAACATTGTCATTCCGATGTATATGAAATATTCAGACATCCCAATCCCTCTGAAGCATCGCACGCAAGCTAGCAACAAGCGCATCCCCCGCAAGCGTACATGATTCACCTTTTAGTATTTGGACAACACTCACATTATCGAGTTCTAATTCCACACGACGATAGCCAAGCTGCCATGCACGACTAAAAACATCACGTGCTGCCTATAATTCCGCAACAAGTACCGAGCAAATGCCCAAACTCCTGGCAAAACCAAAAATCCAAGCACCAGAATCATCTCGAATCACTCTGCCTAGAGCAGACCTGTTACTCGGACCACCTATCGCACCATCGGCGTTAGCGCGTACCCAACCAGCACTAGTGTAACATCCTTGGCCTGAATGTCACACTTGAGCCCCAAGCCAAAAACTCATTCAAATAAAATTTTCATTTTTGAAGCCCAAAATAATACAAGTCCGAAAAGACATAAATCCATACGATTAAAACATAGAAAAATCCAAGTATTCAAAACAGTATTAGTGGAGCTCCAATTACAGATACTTAAAGCATGCAACTTGATCACTTAGTACAAAATAAAAGTTACAAATAACATATAGGGTCCTACGAAATTTATAGCCCATTACATCTAGTATTTGTACTCAACAACTAGACTCGATGCTGAAATCCAAGCCTTGATGGTACTCCTTCAAGCCTCACGACAACCTACTTACCTGCGAACGGAAACAACGATTCCGAACGCTTAGCTAACAAAGCTCAGTGGATACATCGCCACTCAACCATGCTTCGTGCAAATTATAAATAAAGTAATGCAATATGAATGATATCATGGCAAGATAACAATAGCGCTACCATAACCGCCTAAACACATAGCATCATGAATGTATGATTACGCATACGGCTCATACATTTACCTCATAAGTTTACATAGCATCACACATACAACTCTAACAACATTAAGTGAGGTCCGCGTCCACAAAGCATCGGAATGCTACACTTGAGTGAGACATGCGTCCACAAAGCATCGGGATCCTACATTCGTGGGGATGAGGCTCGCGTCCACAAAGTATCAGGATCCTGCATCCATGCTTAGAATCTCTCATCAAGCATCTTCGAATGAGGTCTGCGTCTACAAAGTATCAGGATCCTACATTTGAGAGTCTTCAAGGTGTTGCAACACACTTCTAGGGTATCCAAATCCCAACAACAAGGGATGAGTCAACAAATAAGTAATCCGTCAGCACAAAGCTAGGGCCTTAGCTACCGCACAACATTGATCGATCCACCTAAGATCCTTACGGGTTACTACCTCATACGGTTTACCCAATATTTAATCAATAATTAGACTTTTATTTTACATACGGGGTACATAAGTTTGTTTCTCAGTTTTAGTATTCATTTTTTACCTTAAGAGACCTCTTAGACCATTTACCTCAAATTATAGAACCCCCGAACTCAAACTTAAAATTTTTGGGCAGATTGCCCAGCGAGTACCGATACTCGTATATGGATATCGATACGCCCCTTAGGCACCGGTACTCTCCCTTGAGTACTGATACTCAATTTAGGTTCAAAAGATTTGGTACAATAAGCCGTACTGATACGTTAACCTCTATATCGATACGCGATATTGGTACGTATCTGCCTCGTACTAATTCTGACCCGTACTGGTACCCTCACCCTTGCGTACCGGTACGTGAAAGCCTTTCTTAGGCAATGTAATAGAAGGTACCGATACACCCTAAGCGTACTAGTACGCAAAAACGCTACTAGAATTCTTATCATACAAGGGGTATAGATACACGGGGAGTCGTACCGGTATGCCCCTCACAACCTGACTCCTTTTATCACTAAGGTGTATCGATACTCGTACAGCAGTACCGGTACGCGAGCCCAAAATTTCAAAACTCGGTTCAAATTTTACCTAGAAATTCTACTTAACCTACATAGTTAAGCCCTAAATTATTTCTACAAGTTATGGTAAAGATATCAGGTGGATTACTACTGATTTTAGCCCCTAACAACACCAATTCCATGATTTGCCATTAACAATCACCCAAGGTATATCAAAGCCAAAAACACACAATCATGCAATCAAAGCTTATTTTCATGATTTTCAGGAAACTATAGGAGTTAGAAGTGTACTAACCTTGATTCCACAGTTGAGAATGAAGCCCTTAACCACAGCTTCAAACCTTGCTCTTCCCTTGATCCTTAGAAGAGTTCCCAACCTCTTCCCCTACAAGAGATGTTACCAAACGTGTTACAACATTGTAGGGGGAATTAAGGGAGTCAAAACACAACCCTATACAAGAATGAAGCTCCCAAAAACCCATTCCCGTTCTCCCTCATCAACCCCCACCAAAACACACTTCTCCACCAAAACTAACCATCATTACCTTGATTGATAGATCTCCCGAAGCTGAACAATTTTCCCTTAAACAGCAATCTGTGGTTCTCAACACAAACCCTCAAAATTCAACCTTCGATGGTGGTGTTTTAGGAGAAAGAGAGTTTGAAATGGGAAGAAAATGATATTAAGGTAAGATGATCTCACATTCTGCAAAATGCAGGAGAAAGCAAGCCTCCCCTTTTCACTCTTAAAATTATGCTTTTATCATTTTACCCTCTATTCTCTTCTCAACCCAACCCAACCACCACAAGCCCAACACACAAGATAGAACAAGGGCTCTTACAAGACCAATATCACGACCCAAATACGTGGCGCAAGTCTTAATTATATCCGACCCTCAGATCTCGAGATCCGGGTCGTTACAACTCTTTCATCTTTAAAGAAAATTTTATCCTTGAAATTTACCAAGTGGAAACAAATACGGGTATAGTACTTTCATGTCGTCTTCGACTTTCCACGTTGCTTTCTCAACACCGTGGTTCCTCCATAACATTTTTACCAAAGGTGTGCACTTGTTGCGAAGCTCTTTAACTCTTGTATCAAGGACTCTAACCGCCTCTTCCTCATATGTTAGATCAGTATTTACCTTAATCTCTTCAAGCGAAACAACATGCAAAGGATCAAAACTGTAACGCCTCAACATGGATACATGGAAAACATCATGAATACGAGCCAACTCCGTGGCAAGGCTAACCAGTAAGCCACTGGTCTAACTCTCTCAAGCACTTTATACGTTTTGATGTATCTTGGGCTTAATTATACATTGCGTCCAAACCGGATGATTTCCTTCTACTGAGATACCTTAAGAAACACTTTTTCACTATCATCATACTCAATTAGCTTGCGCTTCCGATCCACGTAGGCCTTTTGACGGTCAAAGGCCGCTTGCAATCTTTTTTTGATGATCTAAACTTTCTCTTCAGTTTGTCTAACCGAACCCCACGTTCCTCCTCTCGTTAAGCTTTTTCCAGCATAAGGGTGTTCTATACCTACGTCTATATAAAGCTTCGAAATGAGCCATCTTTATGCTCGACTGGTAACTATTATTGTAAGAAAACTCTATAAGCGGCAGCTAGTCCTCCCAACTCTTTGCAAAATCCATAATGCAACATCGGAACATATCCTCGAGAATTTGGATAACATGCTCAGACATGTCATCGGTCTGAGGATGAAAAGCTGTACTGAAATGCAACTTGGTGTCCAAAGCATTATGGATCTTCTTCCATAACCTAGCTGTGAAACGCATGTCTCTATCCAAAATGATCGATGATGGTACCCATGTAACCTTACTATCTCTCTAATATACAACTGATCCAACCTCTCTAATGTGACATCCTTACGTACGGGCAAGAAATAAGCAGACTTGGTCAAACGATTCACTATTACCCAAATAGCGTCATGTTTTATATGGGTCATCGGCAAGCCAGTGACAAAGTCTATGGTGATCCGATCCCACTTCCATCGTGGTATCTGAATCGGCTGGAGAAACCTAATGGAACCTGATGTTTCGCCTTCAATTGCTGACAAGATAAACATCTTGTTACAAAGTCAGAGACATCTTTTTTCATACTCAGCCACCAATAAAAAAAGACGAAGATCATGATACATCTTGTTGATCCCCGAATATAAGGCGAATAAACTACGGTGTGCCTCTCTTAAGATACGATCCCTCAAATCCTCCAAAGCTGGAACACGTAATTGACCTCTAAAGTACAAGTAGCCACCATCTCGTACCTCAAAGTTCGAGGCTTCACCTCTCTGAACTGCTCCGATCCTTGCTACCAATTATTCATCCAATACCCGAGTCATCTTTATCTATTCTACCAATGTATGATCAACAAACAGCTCAGCTAAAAGACCACCATCTTTAATCATCCTCAATTGGGCAAACATGGCTCTCAAGTCTGACATAGAATTCCGGTTCAAAGCACCAGCTACAACATTTACTTTACTGGGGTAATACTCTATGATGCAATCATTATCCTTCAATAACTTAATCCACTGCCACTACCTCAAATTTAACTCCTTTTGAGTAAGCATGTATTTTAAACTCTTATGATCGGTGTAGATGTAGTATTTTTCTCCGTATAGGTAGTGTCTCCAAATCAATAATACAAATATTATAGCAGCGAGCTCCAAATCATAGGTAGGATAATTTCTCTCATGTGTTTTAAGCTGTCTTGAGGCTTAAGCAACTACCTTACCCTATTGCATGAGCATACAACTTAGCTCGTTTAAGGAGGCATCAGTAAACACGACATACTCTTTCCTGGCGTGGATTGTGTTAAGATTGGGGCTTCCATGAGATAAGCTTTTAGTTGCTCAAAACTTTATTGCCTCATTTCATTCCACTCAAATGGAACTCCATTCTGCAACAATTTGGTCAATGGTGCGGCTATAATGGAGAATCATTTAACAAAACGCCTATAATACCTGGCAAGTCCTAGAAAACTGCAGACTTTTGAATAATTTCTTAGAGGTTTCTACTCCACCATAGCCTGAATTTTCTGAGGGTCCAAGCGGATCCCATTTGCGGTAACTATGTGGCCAAGAAATGCCACTTTCGAAAGCCAAAATTCACACTTACTAAACTTGGCGAAAAGACGTCTATCTCTAAGAGTCTGTAGAACCACCTGCAGATGATAATCGTGTTCTTCCTCGGAACACGAGTATACCAAGATGTCATCAATAAAGACCACAACAAACTGATCTAGATACAGTTGAAAGATTCGGTTCATTAGGTCTATAAAAGTTGTAAAGGAGTTGGTAAGCCCAAACGGCATTACCAAGAACTCATAGTGCCCATACCGCTTCCTAAAAACAGTTTTCTGAACATCCTCATCCACCACCTTCAACTGGTAGTACCTCGACCTCAAGTCGATCTTAGAAAACACATAGACACCTCTCAACTGGTCGAACAAATCATCAATCCTCGGAAGGGGATAACAGTTCTTTATTGTTACCTTGTTAAGTTATCGGTAATCAATACACATCCTCATAGACCCATCTTTCTTTTTGACGAACATGACCGGTGCTCCCTAAGGCGAGATGAACGAAAACAATGATTTCGAATGTTGAGCTAACAAAGCTCAGTGGATACACTATCACTCAACCATGCTTCATGCAAATCATAAATAAAGCAATGCAACATGAATGATATCACCACAAAATGACAATGGTGCTACCATAACTGCCTAAACACATAGCATCATGAATGTATGATCACACACACATCTCATACATTTACCTCATAAGTTTACATAGCATCACACAGATAACTCCAATAATATTAAATGAGGTTCGCGTCCACAAAGTATCGAAATCCTACACTTGAGTGAGGCATGCGTCCACAAAGCATCGAGATCCTACACTACGATTAAGGCATGCGTCTATAAAGCATCAAGATCCTATACTCGTGGGGATGAAGCCCGCATCCACAAAGCATCGGGATCCTACATCTATGCTTGGAATCTCTCATCAAGCATCTTCGAATGAGGCCCGTGTCTGCAAAGTATCAGGATCCTACATTTGGGAGTCTTTAATGTGTTACAACACACTTTTAGGGTATCCAATTCCCAACAACAAGGGGTGACTCAACAACTAAGTAACCCGTCAGCAGAAAGCAAGGGCCTTAGCTACCACACAACATTGATCGATCCACCTAGAATCACTATGGGTTACTACCTCACACGGTTTACCCAATATTTACCCAATCATTAGCCTTTTATTTCACATACGGGGTACATAAGTCTGTTTCTCAGCTTTAGTATTCATTTTGTACCTTAAGAGACCCCTTAGGCCTTTTACCTCGAATTATCGAACCCCCGAACTCAAACCCAAAATTCTTAGGCAAATTGCCTAGCGAGTATTGATACTCCTATATGGGTATCGGTACGCCCCTCTAGGTACCGGTACTCTCCCTTGAGTACCGATACTTAATTGAAGTTAGAAAAATTTGGTACAATAAGCCATATCGGTACGCTAACCTTTATATCAATACACGGTATCGGTACGTATCCGTCCGTACCGATTCTGACCCGTATTGATACCCTCACCCTTGTGTATCGATACGCGAAAGCCTTCCTCAAGCAATGTAACAGTGGGTACCGATACACCTCAAGAGTACCGGTACGCAAAAATGCTAATGAAATTCTTATCATGCAAGGGGTACCGATACATGGAAACTTGCACCAGTATGCCCCTCACAACTTGTCTTCCTTTATCACTAAGGCGTACCGATACTCGTACAGTAGTACTGGTACGCGAGCCCAGAATTTCAACACTGGGTTCGGATTTCACCTAGAAGTCATACTTAACCTACATGGTTAAGCCCCAAATTATTCCTACAAGTTATGGTGAATATATTAGGTGGATTACTACCAATTTTAGCCCATAACAACACCAATTCCATGATTTACCATTAACGATCACCCAAGGTATATCAAAGCCAAAAACACCTAATCATGCAATCAAAGCTTATTTTCATGATTTCCAGGAAACTATAGGAGTTAGTAGTGTACTAACCTTGATTCCACAGCTGAGAATGAAGCCCTTAATCACAGCTTCAAGCCTTGCTCTTCCCTTGATCCTTAGAAGAGTTCCCAACCTCTTTCCCTACAAGAGATGTTACCAACACATGTTACAACATTGTAGGGGAATTAGGAGAGTCAAAACACAACCCTATACGTGAATAAAGCTCCCAAAAACCCATTCTCGTTCTCCCTCATCAACCCCACCAAAATACATTTATCCACCAAAACTAACCATCATTAACTTGATTGATAGATCTCCCGAAGCTGAACAACTTTCCCTCAAACAACAATCTGTGATTCTCAACACAAACCCTCAAAATTTAACATTTGATGATGGTGTTTTGGGGTAGAGAGAGTTTGAAATGGAAGGAAGGTGATATTAAGGTAAGATGATCTTACCTCCTGTAAAATGCATGAGAAAACAAGCCTTCCCCCTTTTCACTCTTCAAATTATGCTTTTACCATTTTACCTCTCTATTCTATTCTCTTCTCAACCTAACCCAACAACCACATGCCCAACACACAAGATAGCACAAGGGCTCCTACAAGACCAATATCATGACCCAAATACGTGGCCCAAGTCTCGATTAAATCTGACCCTCGAATCCTGAGATCTGGGTAGTTACAACTTGGGGCTCTTCAAACTGATACTGCCACTTCATCATCAACTTGCATCGACTGTACTGGATGGTTTCCATGCACACTGTGAGTTTGATTGCCATTTACTTCATCCCACATTCGTCTAATATAACCGTTGACATCTCTATATCCCTCGCAACCATCCCCCAAAACATGCGTGCACCGTCTCTTCCATGTAGCCCAAATAGCAATTGCAAATAAACTACTCCAATTATTATATGCTTGATGAAGTTGGTCGTTACCCTCAAATTTCCATGAAGCCATGATGTAAAGTCACCCGTAAAGAAGCTTACTTGCATATCTTGTCGGATTAAGTGAATCCATATCGCCTTCGCACGAACGCAAGCCCGAAGAACATGGTCTAAGTCCTCCTCCCCATTTAAGCAAATCGAACATTGTCCATCCAAAGTGAGATGCCGACAACATCTTTCCACATTAGTCAAGACTTTATCATTCAAACATAACCACAAAAAGGTCTTTACCCGCTGTAGAACATTCATTCGCCATATCACACGCCATAAACCATGGCCATCATCCGCCAATGGTTGTGCAAGTGCCTTATAAGCTGATGCCGTAGTAAAAGATCGAGTCTCGATCCACCTTTACGTCGGTCGATCCTGCCCAAGGCGGTACAAAAATTAAATTGAAATAATATAGAAATTAATTGATAATAACACGACATATTCAATTGAAATAATATAGAAATTAAATTGATTTAAAATTTTATGTGTATATAATATCGATAAATTTAATTGTTGAATTATTAAACTATTACTCGTAAAAGAGATACATGTAACAACTAACGAGATGTAATTTGATACACAAGTTGTGTATAAAAAATTTACACAACCCTTAATATTTAAACTATAAAATCTAAAACTTAAATCCATGGCTCTAACACCTTAAATCTTAAACCCTAAATTTTAACTATAAACCTTAAATTTTATACCCTACAACTTAAATCTCTAAACCTTGAACTACAATCTAAATCTTTAAATTCTAAAATTAAAAGGATTGTGTATTCCATTCATAATTAAATATATCCTCATACTTTAAGTTTTATATATCAATAACTCGATCTACGGCCATAATCTGAATCTGGAAATCCAACGGCAGGGAAGGAGTTTGTTTTGATAGGGTCCAGGCAAAGAATGTCACGTGTCAAGTAAATGCGTTGCATGGGCCATGATTCAGGTCAGTGGGTCGATAGACACGAGAGTTTCCCTTATTAAAAAACAAAACTTTTATTCTCTTAAGTATCCCAAATCCCATTGCTTGATTCACCAGACCAGACAACTGAGCCAACTCACTAAACAAAAACCCGTCCTTTGCCCACTGCCCTCTACAGAGATGCCTCAAGGCCTCTCTTTCATCATCTTCTTCTTATTTTCTGTTCTATAATGGAAACAAAGATCTGAACAAGTTTGGTTTTTTTAGTGGAACAGAATGGCTCTGAATCATCAAGACTCTTCCTTTGTTTTCGATGCTCTTTATTGTTCAGAAGAGAACTGGGAGGATGGAGAAGAAAGCTGTTTCGACAATGTGGTTGTTAACAAATCCAACCCTTTTCCGGTTTTGTTAGAACAAGACTTGTTCTGGGAAGACGATGAACTTTCCTCTTTACTTTCGAAAGAAGTGCAGAACCAGCTGTTTGATAGCGTTCAAGCCGATGGGAATCTAGCCAAGGCTCGCCGGGAAGCTGTGGAATGGGTTTTGAAAGTGAATGCTCACTATTCTTTCTCAGCTCTCACCGCTATTCTTGCCGTCAATTATCTTGATAGATTCTTATTTAGCTTCCGGTTCCAAAGCGAGAAGCCATGGACGACTCAACTTGCAGCCGTTGCTTGTCTTTCTCTTGCGGCCAAAGTGGAAGAAACCCAAGTTCCTCTCCTACTGGATTTACAAGTATATCTCTTTATTACCGAACTTTAATGTAGTTTAATTCATTTCCCATTTCGATTCGGCTTATGAATTTATCGATCTGTTTAGGTCGAGGAAGCTAGATTCGTGTTCGAGGCCAAAACTATCCAAAGAATGGAGATTTTGGTACTTTCTTCCCTTCAATGGAAGATGAACCCTGTAACCCCACTTTCGTTTCTCTATTTCATCGCAAGGAGGCTCGGATTAAATGACCATCTTTGTTGGGAATTTCTCCGGAGATGCGACCGGATTCTGCTCTCTGCCATTTCAGGTTAGCACCCTTTTTTAAACTGGCATGAATTGGTTCCGCTCTGTAATCTGTATGCAATTAATAAAAGATCGATTCTTGTTGAATTCATCGGCAGATTCTAGGTTTATGTGCTACCTTCCTTCTGTAATAGCCACTGCTACAATGCTGCACGTTGTGGATAGTGTAGAGCCTAGTCTTAGAACAGAATACGAAAACCAGCTGTTAGGCATCCTGGGAATTGATAAGGTATTTGTTTTATTGTTTATCTTCAACTTTTTTACAATGTTACAAGTGCAAATTTATCTTAAATCTCGATTCATCTATTGAACCAGGACAAGGTAAATGAATGCTGTGAGTTGATAATGGAATCGGCGATTACGAAAGTCGAAGGCAACCGATCAAAGAAGCGTGGGTTTAGCTCCATCCCGGGAAGTCCCAATGGCGTAATCGATGTCTTGTTTAGTTCGGATAGCTCGAACGATTCGTGGGGAGTGGCATCATCATCTGTTTCTTCATCACCCGAGCCAATGTCCAAGAAGAGCAGAACTCAGCAAGACCAGCTGCCGGAAATGCTAAGCATTCCTCACTGAAATTCCCTAGGTCGATTCGAGACTATAAATGGTTTAGTATGTAATAATGTTGCTGTTCTTTTTCTATGGATGCAAGTTAAATTGCTTACCATCTCTGCATTTTCCGACCAAATCGAGCTCTGGGGAGTGATTGGTGAGGAAATCAGGAATCAGAGATGGTTTGTATTTTATCCGGAAGAAGCCAAGAAAGAAACAAATATATGCAAGAGTCGTGCATTAATGCTTTAGACATTTTTGTTTCTATGAACATTAATGTTAATTTCAGTAGTTCATTATTGTTTCTTGGTTCATCACACATGATTGAAGTACGTAGAAAGGGTTTGTATATATATACACGTATGTGTATTAAAATACAGTGGTGAAATCAAAAGGAAGAGCGGGAGGATCACAAGTAGAATTTTTGTTTGCATGTGGAGGGAGTAACATGTTGTCGGCCACTGGCGGGATTTGGAGTAAATTCGGTGACTTTTTGGGGAGGTTTGACCTCGTTGGAAGTGCCCCATTTTTCGTTTGAAATCTCTAGCCCTCCTGGTGTGGTGCGGTGTGGTCACCACCTCACCTTTGGAGTGAGCCAACAGCTGTAAATACCGTCCACCCTGATATTCTAGATATTCAAATATATACGAATTTTTAGATATCCAATCTGTTGTCATCCCTAGTTATGATATCATGTAGATCGAAGTGATTGATATGGTATGAACTGTTGGAACTCGACCGCACACCTAATGCATAAATTTTCAATTGCCAAATTTGAATGCAAAGCAAATGTCAATGAGAGGCAGCCCACTGCCTCGACAATATTGAAATGCATGGAAAGACACCCAAAGTCATTGTTTTTTTTAACCACCGACATTTAACTTATTAGTTGACTAATTTAAAATGAGTTATATAGAGATCTATTATTGAGGTGACTATTCTAATCCAATTTTCATCAATTACAACGTCAAAATTCAAAAAATTTGACTTTACTTAAAAGGACTTAGCCTCTCACATCCTACTAGATCACTTGATTGTATAGGTAAAAGTCATTGGTTTTAGTGACACTTCAAAGGATGCAGAAACGACAGCAGCAACCACACTGCCCCTTTAAACTAAAGGGAATTCTTGACAAATAATTGCAGCATTGGAATGATGTTTTTTCTTTTCTTTTCATGTAAAACCGATGATGGCAAATCAGTCAAGGTGTGAGTGAGATCATTGTAATAATAATGTCTGAATTGAGCCGTGATCGCCGCTTGGTTTCAGGGTGCAAATCTCCCACTAATGTTGAAGTATAAGGATTAGAACAGGCTATTTAGTATATAGATCCACCAAAAAGCACACACACTAAAACAAAAAAAATGGAGGTGCAAAAAGATGAGAAGTGGAGAATGTTGAAATTGGAACGGCAGACACAATATCTTTTGATTTTGTTTTGTTTGTTATGTGTATGTTGATGTTTTGCTCTTTGCTTTTGGGAACAGATGGTGGAAAAACACTATTTCAACTCCAAAAAGAAAAAAGAAGACAATGATAAGATATTATTCGTTCATCATGGAAAAAGAGGAAGAAAATTGGTGTCCACCGAAACATCTTTATAATATGATGTTATTTGGACTTTTCATTTTTCTTCAAATACAAATATTTAAGCTTATTTACAATATAAGCTCCATTTCATCTGTATGATCTGTTGAGCATTAATGAGTTTAATTTATAAAACCTTAACACAAAGCCGGGCTTTATTCATTTCATGAAATGCATAGGCATTGACTCCAGGGCCATGCATATTTGTGGCAGTGGGGCCTAGGCTAACACTGCACGGTCACAGGGGCATTTAATTATCATTTTTCATTTTTATTCGAAACCTTTCATTTAAAACTATATATTTAGTACCCAACAATGCATCCGTTATTGTTTTAGTTCCTAACTATTATTTTTGGCAAATAGTATTTACATTACATTTTTTTTATGTTTTGGTACCTCCGCCGTTTAAAATTAATAGAAATGGTGAAGTGGCTTGGGTTGATAACAACTTAGTCTAAAAACTTATACAATCTATCATTTTAGTCTAAAATTTTATAAATTTAAACATTATTTTAATTTTTGGATTAAAATTGTAAATTTCTCACTTTTCTTCCTCTTCCAATAGAACACTTTTCTGAATTTTGGGTTTAAATGGACAATTAAATCTTTAGGATTTGGGCATCAATGGGGGGTCCATTGGAGGACTCAAACTCCACGACCGAGATACCGGCGAGAATACGAGGGGGTGAGAAAGAGATGAGACAAAATGTGATCGAAGCTTTGCAAAATTAAGATAATGTTTTACATTGATGGATTTTGGACTAAATTGATAATATATATACGTGTTTTAGGTTAAAACTATAATTAAACCAATCCATGTCATCATCTTTGTTAGTTTTTAATGGTCGGAGTACAAAAATAGAACAAAAACGTAACATTAGGTTCTATTTTACAAAAAATAATAGTTGAATACCAAACCAATAACAAGGGCATAATTAGAATACTAATATGTAGTTTTCCATTCAATTTATTACATAATAGGTGACGTTTGAATGATGATATTCACAACGCCTGAAGGAACTGCAAATCTGCAGCCAGCCAGAAATCCACTGTTTCGTATTAAAGGGTTTGCCAATTGTAGTCTAGTCTAGGCTTCGCTCCGTAGGCGGAATTCAATAGGAACATTAACATGACCTCCAAAATTCAGAAAAATTATTTGATAAAAATATAAAAAAATATTATTGAAATCTTTAAATTTTTTACTTGGTTTCTCAAAATATTTAATTTTTTTTTTAAATTTTTTAATATTATGCATTAATATATATATATATATGCATATATTTATCTGTATTTATGCATACAACTTAAATTGTTGTAAATAGAAATCACAAATATAGGAATTGATTTTTTTTAAATAATAGTTTTTCTATAAGTAAAAGCTTCAAAACAAATACAATATCAATAAAATATACACAAAAGCTTAGCATTTTCTTGGGTTTTTATTTCAATATTATTTTTATATCTCAAACCATAACTCTTATGCTTTTATTATATATATTTTTTATAACATGTTGGTCCAAGTGATAAGCATCTTGATTTTGCTTAAGCAGATTTCGAGTTCGAGCCGTTCTGTATGCAGAAAATCCCTGTTGAGAGGCTCACCCACTAAAACCAGATGTGTGACGCGAGTCGGTCCGGATTAGTTAAGGCGAAGCCTTGAAAATCGGAAGAGCAACAAAAAAAAGCAGCAAACTGCTACAATGAACATTACAACCTATAAGGGGTTAAAAAATTCTCCAATCGACATAAAGTTGTACATCCACATTGTCACTCATAGGGGTGTTCATTTTCGGATTCGGATCGGATCCGATATCGGATACTAGGATCGGATATTCGAATATTCGGTTATCCAAATATATAATTTAATTGAAGTATTTTTTTCGAATTTGACGGTCGTATCTATGAAAATTTTAGATTTTTGAATATAAAAATTAACAAGTTGTCAAATATAACAAGATTAACATATATGAAAATTTTTATTTTTCGAATTTACGGATATAACAAGAATTAAATTACTAAATATTACAAGATTTATATCTATAAAAATTTAAATTTTCGGATATTTCGGATTTTCGAATAATCCGAAACTTGATATATTTGATCTGTATCCAATCCTGAAAATAAAAAATCGGATTGGATATCCGATATGAAAATAAAATCGTATCAGATATCCTTATTTTCGGATCAGATTGACGGATAATCAGATCAGATTTATCGGATCGAATACTTTTGAACACCCCTAGTCACTCCTATCTATACACTTTTTTTAGCATTTTCTTCTCTTTTTTTTTTTTTTTTGATAACGGTGGACTAGTTAGCAATGTTCAACAATACAGAAGTGTGGTAGGAGCATACAATACATCTCACACACCAGACCAAACATTTCTTTTGCAATAAACAAAACTGCTCAATACCTTCAAAACCTACTGAGAATCATTGGCTTGCTGTAAAGAGGATTCTTCGATACTTAAGAGGCACTGTGAACTATGGATTGTGATTTTCCTCTCAAGGTCAAGGAAGTGTGTGCATTAATACCTTTTTTGATGCAGATTGGATAGGAGATGTGGATGATAGAAAATCTATTTTAAGATATTGCGTGTTTAATGGCAGTCATTTGTTATTCTGGAGCTCAAAAAAGCAATGTGCGGTGTCACGCTCAACAGCTGAAGTTGAGTATAAGAGTTTGGCAGATGCTACTGCAGAGATAATTTGGATAAAAGCTGTGCTGAGTGAAATGGGAGCAAGCATTAGTGACCTTTCTCGGCTTTGGTGTGATAACACAAGCGCAATGGCTATGACAGCAAATCTCATCTTGCATTCAAAGGCTAAACACATTGAGCTTGATCTTCACTTTGTGCGAGAAAATGTGGCCTCCCTTGAAGTTCAAATCAATCATGTTCCAGCTGATAGTCAA
Organism: Hibiscus mutabilis; assembly: GCA_019671005.1. Taxonomy (NCBI): domain Eukaryota; kingdom Viridiplantae; phylum Streptophyta; class Magnoliopsida; order Malvales; family Malvaceae; genus Hibiscus; species Hibiscus mutabilis. The sequence goes on from CM033732.1 coordinate 42,367,122, forward strand.
GTGGCTGATGCACTCACCAAACCCTTGGCAGCATTCAAGTTTGAGACATTCAGAAGGAAGCTATCAGTTGTTGAAGATCAAGAAGTGTTTTCAGAACTTAGAGAGTAGGGTGAATGTTAAAGGTTAATAACTTGAGTTAGTTGCCCTTAGCTGGGTAAACGGTTGTAACTTACCCATTCTGTTAGTAAATGCAGTTGCATTGTGGGTATAAATAAGGACCTTCTATACTCGTAAATCACCCTTTTGATGAATAAAAATCTCTTCCATTGATCCACGATATCTTTGTTTTTCTACGTTTAACACACCAAAATCTCATTCAAAAACTCAAAGGAGAAAAGAAAAATAAGTATTTTCATAGAGATTAGCATACCATCAAAATTCAGAAGTCTTTCCTGAATCTCATTGTCTCTATCCAAACAAGACGCTTTACGGGGTGAAGGAGTGGCGAGGGAACTAAAATTATCAAGCATATTGCTCCGCTATCCAAGTCTGATTACATCGACAAACATCTATCAACTGGATGGGGATCTATCTTTCTATGATCGCCGACAGAATCATAATTAGAAACTAGAGCCGTGAAGATCTCTGTACGAACAACAAATGACTGCTAAAGTATGCTAAAACCATGCCAAAATAACATATGTAACGAACCACAAAAAAGCGTGCCACAAAAGTAGAGGAAATGCGTGTCACAAAGGCAAAGATTCTTATTAAAAATAAAATATAAAATAAAAAATAATGAACTCCAGTAGTTGACAACTAATATTAAACCTGCTTACCGACCACCGATCAAGGAAACAAATGAAAAAGGAAGCTGCGACACTAGGATTGGGGCAGAGAAAAAAAAATTAAGAATCAATCACTTTTATAGTATTTTCAAATAAAAATAAAATGAGAAAAATTATATCGGACGAAACATAAATTTAATATTCCTTTTAAATTTTCGAAGTGATGAAAATTGGAAAATTTTTAATAATCTCGCATCATATTTTAAACACTTTTGAACTCCTACTTTAGTTTCTAAATAGATAATTCTTACTAATTTACTCAACATTTTAAGAGTTTTCTCTTCATGATTTACTAATATAGTTTAATTTTACTTTCTTTCTACAGTTGCGGTTAAAATTACATTTGATAAATGGCCCAGAATAAAAATGTGAAACTCCAACTCTGTTTTTTACCATTAATTTTGCCAATTCAATTTCGTGTTTCATTGCTGTAAAGTCAAACAATTCACCATATCTGTCGATTGTAATGAAACAAAGTGTTAAAGTGGGCGGCTCGTGTTGGATTAAAATTCAATAAAAGTTGGCACATATATATAATGTACGTTGCTATTATAACGTTTAACACGTAATTAAATGACCAATTATGTTACACGTGTTATAGGTATTAAATTGTCATGGAATTAAAAGTGTAGATATCATAAGTCAGATTTATAACTCAATGAGGGACAGAGTTGTAAATATTAATAAACTGTTTTAATTCAGTTTATATAAAGGGTAGTGGTCCCCGAGATATATGTTAACTTGCATATCTCTTTTCCCCGTCTGAGAGTTGTGTGCCAAGAGGTAATCTATCATCTCCGAAGATCAAACCCTCTCTGGAAAATCTCCATCGATGGATTCAGGTACGCTTCCGCAAATCTAGTTTTAGTTTTGTTCTTAATGATTTGACATATATATAGATCTTGAGATTATATTCGTTTCAAATATATTTTTTGGTTCTAAAAGTAGTAACAAGTGGCATCAGTGCTAGGGTATGTTGAATCATTGAGAATCAATTATGTATTTCGATGTGGTTTTGATTTCTATGGCGCTAATTCTTGTGCGATGAAGATCTCATAATTTTGTTTATTCGCATATGTTAGGGTTTGATATTTCGCATGTTCTGTAACTTTTCGATAGCCCTTATGTTGCGTGAGTAATCGGTAATTAACAATGGAATTTTCAATTGAGAATATTCTTCGTGGTTTCGATTGAATTTGCGATTGGTTTTCCAATTTTAATTACTTACATGTTGTGAACTGTTTGGTATTTTGATGTAGATTAATTACGATTATTCATAAATTACAGTTTTAATTCTATCCATTATTATCATGTTAATCGTAGGCCTATTAATAATGGATTAGGTTTAGCATTCTAATGGGCATATAACATATTTAAGAGATAAGTTGCACGTATATAGATGTTTTCAGTTTTGAATGGTATATACCATTTAATCTGTAGAGTTTTATAGGTATGCAATCTATGGAATATATATTTTATTTAGAATATATATTTAATTCGGTTGGATCAAAATTTTAGTTTTGATCATTAGGTATTAAGATAAATCTTTAGAAACAAATAAATTCATATTTTGGCTATGTCTAATATTTTAGTAGGTTAATTGAAACACAATGTCACCAAAGTGATCACTTCTGCGTAGATTAACTTATTTAAAATATTAAGATGTTTGTGTTTTTGTAATTTATGCGTTTATTAATTGTCCCAAAGGAAAATTAATATTTGGCCGAATTTCAAATAACACTCGTGGTAATAAATGTGTGACAATTATAAGGTAATTTATGTGTGCAATACGTTAGTCCAAAGATTAACCTGTTGTTCGACATAGTTTATTATCAATGTTTGATTGCTACAACAAGAGTACCGTTTAAAGTTAATATTACTGTCCAAAGACTTGATATTAATGTTGTGTTTGGTATCTTGAGGGGAATTAGTCATTATTTTGAATTTATTTGTTTACTTATGAATTATTGGTGTGCACATATTTATTTATTATTCTTTTGTTCTATATTCAGCTAGTTCTTCTGCTGCCACAATATCTGCTAATGTCAATTCTATACCCATGCTTAATGGGATGAATTTCAAGGAATGAAAAAGGCACTTACTGATAGTGCTTGGCTGTATGGACATAGACCTTGCATTAAGAGAAGAACAACCTGCACCTCTCACTGCGGCAAGCACCCCTGATGCAAAAAGGGATTTTGAGAGGTGGGAACGTTCTAATCGCATGAGTCTGATGATCATGAAACACAACATTCTGGAAACCTTTAGGGGTGCAGAATCTGAAGAAATTATTCAGGCTAAGGATTTCCTTGACAATATTGAGCAACGTTTTGTTAAAAACGATAAGGTTGAGATGACATCACTTCTGAATTCTTTGATGTCTATGAAGTACAAGGGTCAAGGAAATATAAGGGAGTACATTATGGAAATGTCTCATATTGCTTCAAAACTTAAGGCACTTAAGATCGAGTTTTCTGATGATTTACTCGTCCTTATGGTTTTGGTATCGCTTCCTGCACAATTTAACCAATTTAAAATTAGTTATAACTGTCAAAGGGAGAAGTGGACTCTAAATGAGCTCATTTCTCATTGTGTTCAGGAGGAAGAAAGGTTGAAGCGTGAGAAAACTGAAAGTGCTCATTTGTCTAGTGCCTCTAAAGACAAGGGCAAGAAAATGAAATATCAGAATGAAGCTGCTAAGGGTCCAGCTCAAAAGAGACAAGAGAATGTTCCAAATAATTGTTTCTTTTGTGACAAGCCTGGACACATAAAGAAAGATTGTACCAAATATCAAGCATGGCGTGCAAAGAAAGGTATGAATCTTACTTTGGTCTGTTCTGAGGTTAATTTAGCTTCAGTACCTAGAAACACTTGGTGGTTAGATTCTGGTGCTACTACTCACATAAGTGTTTCTATGCAGGGTTGTCTGAGCTATCGAAAGCCAAGTGATGGTGAAAGAAACATCTTTGTGGGTGATGGAAAATTGGTGGAAGTGGAAGCAATTGGGCATTTTAGGTTGTTATTAGGAACTAGTTTTTATTTGGATTTGAAAGACACTTTTGTTGTTCCGTCTTTTAGGCAGAATTTAGTTTCAGTTTCTTTGTTGGACAAATTTGGTTATTATTGTTCATTTGGAAACAATAAGTTTACTTTGTCTTTAAATTCAAGTATTGTTGGAACTGGTTATTTAAATGCTTGTGACAACCTCCATTTATTAGATACAATTGCATCCTATAATGAAACATTGCATGTGGAATCTCGTGGTACTAAGCGAAAATTAAATAAAGAAAATTCAACATCATTATGGCATAAAAGCTTAGGTCATATATCAAAGTATAGGATTGAGCATCTTGTGTCTAATGGTATTTTAGAGTCCCTTGACTTCACAGACTTTAATGTTTGTGTTGATTGCATCAAGGGAAAGCAGACCAAAACTAAGAGATTAGGTGCCAATCGTTCTACAGACTTCTTAGAATTAATTCATACTGATATTTGTGGGCCATTCCCTACGACATCTTGGAACGGTCAACAATATTTCATAACATTCATAGACGATTACTCATGTTATGGGTACCTATATCTCATTCATGAAAAATCTCAGTCTTTGGACGTGTTCAAATCCTATAAAGCTGAAGTTGAGAACCAACTCAACAAAATGATTAAAAAAGTTTGATCTGATCGTGGTGGTGAGTACTACGGTAGATATGATGGATCAGGTGAACAACGTTGATGACCATTTGCAAAGTTCCTAGAGGAATGTGGTATTGTCCCACAGTACACCATGCTAGGATCACCTAGCATGAATGGTGTTGCTGAGAGACGTAATAGGACTCTTAAAGATATGGTAAAAAGTATGATTGCTCATTCTACCTTACCTGAGTCACTCTGGGGAGAAGCATTAAAGACAACAGCGTATATTCTGAATAGAGTACCCACTAAAGCAGCTGAAAAGGCACCTTATGAGCTTTGGGTAGGTAAAAAGCCCACTCTAAAAAATTTTCACATTTGGGGATGTCCAGCTGAGGTAAGGCCTTATAGGCCACTTGAAAAGAAATTGGACTCCAAAACAGTAAGCAACTACTTTATTTGTTATTCTGAGCGATCTAGGGGCTATAAATTTTATGATCCCATAGTTAAGAATATTTTTGAGACGAGAACTGCAATATTTTTTGAGGATGTTGAATTTTGAGGGAGAAATAAGGTAAGGGACATTGTCTTTGAGGAGGAATTGAGTTTTAACTCAGTTCATACTATCAATTTTGATGATGTTCAAGTTTCTATACCGATCATCAATCAAGAAGTGAATCCAGAACCTCAACAAGACAATGTCGAACAGCTTCCTCTTATTCAGGATGAGGTAATTGTTCCAGAAGAACAAACTCAACAACCTAAAAAACAAGTGCCATTAAGGAGATCCACGAGAGAAAAGAGAAATGCTATTCCAGATGATTATATTGTGTTTCTCCAAGAAAATGAGGATGACAATGGAATGATGGAAGATGATCCGATCAACTTTCATCAGGCCATGCAAAGTATTAACTCTTAAAAGTGGATTGATGCCATGCAAGAAGAGTATAAATCCATGCAAGACAATAAAGTTTGGAAACTTGTCCCATTACCTGAAGGTGCAAAACCAATTGGTTGTAAATGGATTTTTAAAACCAAAAGGGATGCAAACGGTAATGTGGAGAGGTATAAGGCACGTCTTGTAGCTAAAGGTTATACTAAAAAAGAAGGCATTGACTTTTTAGAGACTTTCTCTCCGGTTTCATCGAAAGACTCATTTAGGACAATCATGACACTTGTAGCTTATTTTGATCTTGAGTTACATCAGATGGATGTTAAGACTGCGTTTCTCAATGGAGACATTGAAGAAACAATTTATATGGTGCAACTAGAAAACTTTGAGTCGGGAGACCCAAAGAATATAGTTTGCAAATTAACAAAATTTATCTATGGACTCAAACAAGCTTCTCGTCAATGGTATCACAAATTTCATCAAGTAATTGTCTCGTTCAGTTTTGAGATGAATATTGTTGATAATTGCGTGTATCACAAGTTTAGTGGGAGTAAGTACATATTTTTGGTTTTATATGTCGATGACATTTTGCTTGCCACGAATGATATAGGCTTACTGCACGAAACTAAGAGATTTCTATCTAAGCATTTTGAAATGAAAGATCTTGGGGACGCTTCTTTTGTTTTAGGAATTCAGATACATCGAGATCGATCTCGGGGTATTATTGGATTGTCACAAAAGAACTATATCGATAAAGTACTTAAAAGGTTTGGCATGCAAAATAGTAAACAATAGACACCCCTGCCACTAAAGGAAACAAGTTTTGTCTTGCCCAATGCCCTAAAAGTAATCTTGAAATTCAAGAAATGCATAAGATTCCTTATACATAAGCTATTGGGAGTCTAATGTATGCTCAGGTATGTACGCGTCCAGATATTGCGTACATTGTTGGGATGTTAGGCATATACTCAAGCAACCCTGGTATGGACCATTGGAAAGCAGCCAAGAGGGTTATGTGGTATCTTCAGAGAACAAAAGATTATATGCTCACATACAGGAAATCAGATCATTTGGAGGTCATAGGGTATACATATTCTGATTTTGTTGGGTGCCAAGATAGCAGAAAATCTACATCAGGCTATATTTATCTGTTAGCTGGTGGAGTTATATCCTGGAAAAGTGCCAAACAGACACTTGTAGCTTCTTCCACTATGGCAGCAGAGTTTGTAGCATGCTACGAGGCATCAAACCATGGAATATGGCTACAAAATTTTGTCACTGGGCTGCGTATTTTGGAGAATATAGAAAGACCACTTAAATTATTTTGTGACAATAAATCAGCAGTGTTGTATTCCAACAACAATAGGAGCTCGTCTAAGTCAAAGCACATTGACATAAAGTTCCTAGTTGTGAAAGAAAGAGTGCAAAGTGGAAAAATATCCATAGAACACATTGGGACAAACTCTATGATAGCGGATCCGCTCACAAAAGGTTTATCACCCAAGGTCTTTCATGAGCACACTGCTCATATGGGTGTTACATCATTTGAGGATATTATTGTTTGAGTGGGAGTTTGTTATTTGTTCGCTTTATGTTTATGTTTATTTTCAGACATTTATGTATTTGGTTATTTTTTTATCAGAAATAAAGTATTCAGTTTATTCACTATTTTCTTATTTGGATAATGACCTCATTTATGTTTAAAGAGGACCAGTTGGAAATAGGCATGTTCGGTTCACATTTACATGTAATTTCCATGCTACGCATCCATTATTGATCAATGTCATTTGATTATGTTTGTATACGTGACCATTGATGGGTCCAGTCATGATTGATATGATGAAAGCCGTTTTGATCCTATATGAATATAATTGATGGACGAGATTGTTATAGAATACCTATTACATGATAGCAAATTTTTGAGCTCATAAGGTTGTACATTTGTCAGGAAACATATGTTGCCCAAGTGGGAGATTGTTGGATTAAAATTCAATAAAAGTGGGCACATATGTATAATGTACTTTGCTATTATAAAGTTTAACACGTAATTAAGTGACCAATTATGTTACACGTGCTATAGGTATTAAATTGTCATGGAATTAAAAGTGTAGATACCATAAGTCAGATTTATAACTCAATGAGGGGCAGAGTTGTAAATATTAATAAACTGTTTTAATTCAGTTTATATAAAGGGTAGTGATCCTCGAGATATAGGTTAACTTGCATATTTCTTTTCCCCGTCTGAGAGTTGTGTGCCAAGAGGTAATCTATCATCTCGGAAGATCAGATTCTTTCTGGAAAATCTCCATCGATGGATTCAGGTACGCTTCTGCAAATCTAGTTTTAGGTTTGTTCTTAATGATTTGACATATATATAGATCTTGAGATTATATTCGTTTCGAATATATTTTTTGGTTCTAAAAGTAGTAACATCGTGAAGTCATTATTTGCAGGAATCATTGTACTATGCTTTTAACTCTGCAAGTAGTAGTATTAATACAAGGCCTAATTCTCTTAGATATTTTCTTAAGGAAAATGTGCATAATTTTTCCAGGGCATGGTCGAACTAGGGGGACCTCAAAAGCCTCGGCCAAAAATTATTGAATTGAACCCAGCAAAAGTCCCTGGATTTCAGACACTGGCAGTATTTGATGTTGCAGGCCTACCCTAGAAGGACAGCAATACATTTGAATGAGAGTCGGGCAAAATAGAATTCGTAGACGGAGCCAGGATTTGAGATTAAGAGGGCAAAATATAAATGTTTGAAAGTGAAGAGGAAATTCAGAAATAAACTAATTTTTGAAACAATTTATATAGGAGGATCAGAGTAAAAAAAATAAAATTCCCCCACCCCTTAATAGCTCTATCACTGCGTATGTCCCTTTTCTATATCCTTTTACATGTACCACTAATAATTTTATATTACATTGCATAAAAATATTGGTAGAGCATATAAAGGGACACAAAAAAGAGGCAAATGAATTTTATTCGAGTCGGGCAATGGAAATTGAAACACTCTGGGTTTATTCAGTGGATGTATACACATTCCATGCTTGACAATTTGGAATGTATTTTGTTTCTATTTTTGTTATTTGTTTTTGGGATAGCAGAGGCGGACTATACAGAAGGGTGAAGAAAGTTGATAAAATGGCAAAGGGTTACCACAAGAGGAGTATCCAATGGGCTTGTGGGTTGATCTGTGGGGATTTTAGAGGTCACCATTTCGGGTAATGCCAGACTCATTATTCATCAATCCCTGGCGGGTAAAAGATAGCACCGTATGCATTTATGTTTTTTTTTTTTGTAAGCATAACTTTGAGGTGTATACGAAGATTTATTGGAAAGTTAACTTTGTTTATATAAATTAACTTATTGAATGTCTAAGTTAGCTTGATCTCAGTTTTAATTTTCATATTTTTCATAATCCACCAAATAAGGTGTTAGATATTTACATGATAATAGTAAGATTTTAAGATATGTTTCATTTGTAATGTCATGTACCCTGCCCATAATTTTTTTCTTCAATTTGCTAATTAAATTATTTTAATCACAATTCAAGTCACAAAATTACTGTATATTGACGTCAAATATCAAAGTTTAATCTTGTGTTAGTCATACTTTCTCCCAAATTTTAATAAAGGAAAAATATCTCATTTACTGGCGGTGAAAATAAAAAGTTTTTATAAGCGTCTTAGATTTAGGGTTTATGGATCCAATTTAATTGTATGAGTTTAGAATTAGAATTTAAGGTTTACAGGGTAGGGTAATACGGTTAAAATTTTAGGTTTTAACCTATAAACCCTAAATTTTAACCATACAACCTAAATTCTAACCACGTCCCCTAAATTCAAAAGTAATACACTTAAACCGCTAAACACTAAACACTAGCTCTTGTAAACGGAATAATTACCCTATTAATAATACAAAAATAACATTGTTTTGTCGTATGGCGATACAATCTTCATTATTTTAAGTTAGGGATGAATCTAAAGGTACAAACGGTATTTTGGCCCCAACTTAAATCAAATGATAATTTTTTCACTTCATAATTTTTTTTATAATTTAGTCGAAGTCTTTTAAAGGAAATTTTATGCTTTTAACCTTAAAATTAATAAACATCTTAATCTTAATCTTAATCTCAATCCTTAACCCATGTTCCAAAATTCGGAGGCCCATTTCAATTTTTTTATTTCTTTGCAGACCAATAATAACAGAAAGAATTAAACGGATCCGACTTAAACTTTGATTATTGACTGAGAAAATGCAGGAGCATAGAATTAATCTGCATGTTAAGGCAGTGAGGAACACATCAAAATTCAAAAGAACAGACAATGGAATGTGACTTTACTGCAGGTACAATGGTCCTATTGATAGGCTTTTTTTACCTCCGGCTGATTTTCTACCCTATTGTGCAGTGGGGTCTTATGGGATTACCGTTTAAGCTCATGCAAGCTACATTGTCAATGAATTAGAGCCTCAACTGTCCCTTTATAAGGGCAAAGAAAGGACCATGGGTAGATTTTTAGGTCATCAGACCTTTAGCCATTAGGGCGTAGGGGGTCACACTGGTGCAATACTGCCACCGAAATCATTTAATATTGACGGCAAAACCAAAGGCAATTTTAAATCAATATACCTTTTTTATTATTTAATTAAAATAATACCCCTATTTAGAATTATTTAGAAAAATAATTTCTTGTCAGTCCATGTAACGTAAACTCGTGTCTTACAAAAAGTGAATTTTAAACTTGCGTCCTACAAAAAAACAAGTTTTATGTTAAAAATGTGATAAATTATTAATTTTCTTTCTAATCAACTTATTTAGTACGAAACTCGCAGTTTGTAAAAAACGAGTTCGCCTTATGTGGACGATTTGGAGGTATTTTTTAAATAATCTTAAATGAGGTTATTTTTCTAATTAAATAATAAAAAAATATTAATTTAAAATTGCCAAAACCAAACCCATCTCTGTGTCTGTTATGGCAAACCTAGATGTGTTCAACCCCACACTATCTTTTGTATTCAGTGGGATTTGTTCTTGGGGTTCATGGAATGATAGGGTATGAACATGATTGTATTTTGGTTGCATATGAACCAGTGGATAACATGTTTTAAGGTTTTGTTTCTTGTTGTGTTTTACAACTCTAAATCTATTGCCGCCGTAATTTTAGTGTTAAACAGGAATTAGTTTGGTTTAAATGGGTGGTTGCCCACCACTATTTAGCTCCTAAATGGGCGTTTGCTGGCAGCTGAAAAATCCAGCATCTGCCAACGAGCGTTTGCAGCCAACATCCGTTGACCACTCCAATGGCAAAGGGGGCCTAAATATCCATCCAATTCATAACATGATAGTTTGCTTAATTTCTTGCCTAATTGCCAAGCATTTCAATCCATGTCAAAATTGATATCTGATTCATTTTTAGTTTGTATGTACGCAAAAGAGGCTTTTATATTTGTTGTAGTACCAAAGGATGTCAAAACTCTGGTTTCTTAGGCCAGTTGTGTTGGCGGGTCACCAGGTCGAAGAGGTTTGGGTCTATATAAGTTATGTGATAGTTGGGCTTACTCTGCCCTTTGTTAAGTTATTTGCAGAAATGGCTAGTCAATTGAACATACATGGGACAAGATCCATGTTGGGCCAAACCCAACTCTAAAAATGTTGGTACTCTCACAACAATCATGAACGATGTCAATTGACATTTTTTTCGACTAAGTGATAATTTTATTTTACAGAAATAGTTAGTTTTATTAAAATAGAAAATATTTAAAATTATAATAAAATTTTATAATATAAATTAAATATATAATTTGGACATTTTCTTATAATTTTTAGCACAAGAAACTAACCACTTAAGATAATACAAGAAGAAAAATGGTATAAACCTAATCAAAAGACTAGAATAAAATATAGATACTAATAAATCTGACTGCATCATCAAAAAATCACAAAACGAGATTAAGCTGTAGAAAGACCGCTAACAACCGCGAATTAGAGCTGGGCGTCGTGGGATAACAATCCACGAATACGAACCGCGTATCCAAATTCAATCTGAAGTCCAAAGTAGAGAAGATCAACAGGATAACCAAATAAACAACATCTTGACCAGTTTAGTCGACATCAAAAGACTTACCTAAAAAATAGATTTTTCAAAGGTTGTATTAAAGTCTTCCTAAAATAAAATTTAAAACTGTCTTTATTTTTAACCATTCATTTTAAAATGAAAGTATATTTATTTTTAACATTTATTTAAAAATGAAAGTATTTTTATTTTAGCCATTCATTTTATTTTCGTTAGATTTACTCTTGATTAATATCTATTTTAAATATCCTTTTTGGGCATGCATGATACTATAAATACCATACACATATGCCTTTAAGAATTATTCTAAAGTAAAATAATCTATTTACTTTTTTTATTGTCTCTTATTTTTAACACGTTTTGAAGCTGAATATTCATTGTTTCTTTATTTTTTATGTTGCTACTTCGACAAAATTACTTTAAATTTAAAAAGGTATACATCACCTCAAAATATCCTTAAAATCAGTCTAATATACACCTCAAACAAATTTTATTTCTAACCCATTTCTCGGTTCCATCAATTTTTTTTCTACAAGTATTATCTGCCTTGTTCCGCCCTACGTTTTCCAATTCAAAGACTGTACAGCTGCAGCAAGTGCCAACAAAACTAACCTTAATCCCATGGTGTTGCCTGGACAAGCTCACTTTCCAAGTCTAAATGGAAGACATTTCAATCTTTTTTATTTTTAGACTTCATTTTTGGATTAATCTCAAAATTAAGATTAAAATATAATTATTTGGTTTCAAATATTATGAGCCATTTAAATTTAAAAATATATTGAAATTTTGATTAATTTAGTTAATTCGATTAATAATTGATTTTAAACAAAATTAACCTACAATCAAATTTTTAAAAAAGTCTTTAACTGTTAAGCGACTAAATACTTAAGTAACTAACTGATTAACAGAAATAAAATTTGATTCAACCGGTTAATTTGATTTAACTGACCGTTTGAACACCCCTACTTACTACTTACCAAAATTATACTCTTGTTGACTTCATTGGAACAAAAGGTAGGGCTGTCTTCTTGAAGGGACAGAAGCTTTTCTATCAGCAAAGATTTCTTCTTAGTTTTCTTTACTCGAACTCTGAACATATTCATCTCTGGTCATTCCTATGTAATTCTTTCAACTTCTTTTCAATCCCACCCAAGGAAACCAATCAACCTCAAAACTGTGAAGAAATCACATATGTTGGTTCCTAAGCTCGGAAAAATATGACCTTACGTTCCCCGAGGAACACAATTTTTAACCTCCACGTCCCTATGATCCGCAACACCACGCTTTCCAGCCACCATCTGCAACATTACATTCGTTGTCAAGAGGCAAAACAAGAACTTCATGTCCAGCTTTTGCGTGTCGTTTTATGCCGAGACTTAAAATAAGCAACGAATAAAGTTGGTGTTATATTTTGACTCAAATTCTAATTGGTAATTAAGTTGGGTTTTATTGTAATTCTAGTGGTTGAAGATTACTTGGTAATTAGGATTTACTTTAATGAGTAAATATCTATTTCAGGTAGGAGATCTTATTGAATACGTTTTCTTGGTGATCAAGTATTTGGGTCTATAAATATAGACTAGGTGTAACCCTTTGAATTATGAGAGAACAAGAGAATGAGAGAGAGGGAGAACTACTCATGAGAGATGTAGCCACTTTTAGGATCTCTATAACTATTGTGCCTACGTTGTAGAGATGAGTATTGTAGGAATGAATCAACCGAAATTACTTGCCAAGTGGTGGAGAAGTGATTTCTTGGGTGATGGTGGTGGAAGCAAACAGATAGAAAAATTTGCACAAGGATTTAGAGTGATTCGGCTTTCTAACCAAAGCCTACATCCACTACCTTAGCTTCTCACTAAGGATTTTCCAAATTCACTATGAATTTCTTCCCCTTTTCTAGGCTTAGGAGGCAACTCTTACACACTCAAAACTTTTACCTCAAAGCTTGAGTAAACACTCTTTACAAGAGAAAAGAAAACAAAGCAAACAAGAAATCCCTCACAAGGTAGATTGTTTGCGCAATTAAACTCACTCACCAAAACCTAAACACTTGAGCAAATATAACAATTAAAACTCACAAGTGTTGTCTATACAAAGAATGAGAAAATTAAGCACTAAGACAAATTTTCATCATAATGTTGTTAACTTGAGGATCATTAGTTTCTTCAGATGCTTCTTGAGGTATTTTATACTCCCAAAAGAGTTTCTAGCCATTTAAGACCGTTGAGGATGATTTGGAGCCGTTGGAGACTTTATTTCCCGCAAGAATGCAGTTCTGGTGTATCGATACACCAAGGCTAGTTTCTTGCTCTTCAGCCTTGGTGTATCGATACACTTGATACACTGCGTGTATTGATACACCTGTAAAGTGTATTGATACACTGCGTGTATTGATACACCTTTGAAGTGTATCGATGCGGTGTATCAGTACGCTATAGGGAAAATAGTCGTTGGGGGTTTAAAAACTAGCCGTTGTGGATTTGAAAACATAGGGTATCGATACGCCTATAAGCGTATCGGTACGATCCTCACCGTATCGATACGCCTAAGCCTGTATCGATACGGGTTTTTGATTCTGGAAAAATCTTGTAGCTGAAAACCTAAAGTGTATCGATACGGGGTGTAACTGTATCGATACGGTAATGTTGAAAACTTGAGTTTGGCTACTTTAAAACGTTTAAAACATTTCCAAAACCTCTCAAAAACTTCTCAAACTTATTTTTAAGTTGTTTGGACTTAAAAACACTTTTGAAACCTTTTCAATTTAGTCCAAAACTATTTTTCAATTATTATATCAAAACAATATCCTAACAATCTCCCCACTTTTGATATAATAAAACAAACTTGAAAAATTGTTTTTGAGATTCTCCCCCTTAGTAAAAATAAAATTTGAATAAAATATTGATTGTTGAAAGTCTTATAAGCTCCCCTTTATTCATTTGAAAATTCAATTTTCAAAACATTCTCCCCCTTTTTGTTATATCAAAAATGGTTTAAACTTTAAAGACCAATAACAATGGAGAGTTAAAAAAATTTGACAAAAATAAGTTTTGTTTTAATATTGGCTCCCCCTTACTCAAGCATCATTCGAATGTTAGTCCAACATTTATGATAAACTAGTTGAATTAAAATAAATAAATCAAATTAAAATAAACAAAATTCAACTAATTTTACCACACTTGAACGAAATGGAGGATGTGAAGCCTTCATTCTTCAAGTGTTCATTTGTGCATAGAGCTCCCCCTTACTTTTATCACTTGTTGATCAAGGCTCCATCACACCTACAAAAGGCAATCATTTGATTTTTAGTATCCAAATTGCTTTGGATCCATAGGCATTAGTAGCACATAGTTTAGTCCCCTTAGGATTCCATTTTTCAATTTCATCATTTTTGGTTAAAGTAGATAGTCTTTTTGGGACCCAAATACTTCTAAAACATTTTCCATTTACAAATCTAGGGGCACTGGATTGTCTCATATAAAAATTTGATTTTCTCAAATTATTTTTCTTTTGAAGTTCTTTGAAAATCAAATCTTTTCTTTCTTAAGATCATCTACTTCAATTTGATGATCTTTTTCTTTCTTTTGAAGCAAATTTTGTAAATTCAAAACTTTAAGTTCAAAATCCTTTAATTTTGCTTGAAATTCCAAATTGGCTTTCACAAGCAAATCATTTTCATTTTTCAATTTTGAAATCAACCTTTTGTTCTATGAAAATGAGGCTTTAAATTTAAAAACCAATTTGTCATAGGCTTCTTGTAACTCATCAAAAGTATATAAATTTGAACTAGATGAGTTAGAAGTTACCTCCCCCTTATTGAGGGCCATTAAGCATAGGTGGGCTACTTCTCTTCATCGGTGGAGCCTTTATCACTCTATGTAGCCACATATGCTTTCTTTGATGATGATCCCTTTTTGTTGAAACGAGGGTAATCAGATTTGTTCTTCCTCGTTTCATTGTACTTGGAGCACTTGGGGGATCCACCATCTTCTTTTTCTTCGATTCATGCTTTGATTCTTTTATGTTGCTCTTCATGAACCGAGTGAATTCTTTGAAGAGATGAGCCATCTCTTCATCCTTACTTTCCTCCTCACTAGTTTCTTCTTGTTGGCTTGTGGAGGGATGTAGAGCAATGATGTTGACATCGATTCCTTGCTCTTGGATTATTTTCTCCTTCTCCCTTTTAAGGGTAGAGACATCATTTCATGGGTGAGAAGAGATCCTAAGAGCTTTTCAAGCTTGAGCATCTTTAAATCTTTGGTTTCAATGTTGGTTGTCTTCTTGCTCTCCCATGATTTGGGAAGTGAGTAAATCAACTTTCGAATGAGCTTTTCTTTCGGAATCTCTTCTCCAAGACTTTTGAGTTGATTGACGATTGTAGAGAACCGGTCAGACATGCTCTTGATGTCTTCATATGGGTCTATCTTGAAGTTTTCATATTCAAGGTTGTGTAGACCAATCCTTGTCTCCTTTACCTCATTTGTCTCTTCATGGATTGCTTCAAGTTTGTCCTATAACTCCTTGGCACTCTCACAAGAGGATACTTTGGCATATTCATCCGGGCCCAATGCATAAAATAGAATGTGCAAAGCCTTGCAATTGAGCTCCATCTTCTTGCGATCTTCTGTGCTCCATTCCGCTTTGCTTCGTGTTGGCATGTATGGTCCATCTTCAACTATGTCCCAAAGACGGTAGTCTTTGTTCTTCATGAAGAACATCATTCTATGCTTCCAACAAGCATAGTTGTCACCGTTGAAGAATGGCAGTTTGTCGGTGGATAACGCCATGGAAACCGATTGATTTGTTTATTGGTCGAGCTTGCCGGATCGCCTCAATAGAATGTTAACCCCTCTCGATTGAGCCTTGCTCTAATACCAATTGTTGGGCTCGATGAATCAACCGAAATTACTTGCCAAGTGGTGAAGAAGTGATTTCTTAGGTGATGGTGGTGGAAGCAAAGAGATAGAAAATTTTGCACAAGGATTTAGAGTGGTTCGGCTTTCTAACCAAAGCCTACAACCACTACCCTAACTTCTCACTAAGGATTTCCCAAATTCACTATAAATTTTTTCCTATTTTCTAGGCTTATGAGGTAGGGATGTAAAAAGCTAACCCGACCTGAAAACCCGACTAAAACCTGCACGAGTCAGAACCTGGTTTGACCCGAGGAAACGATGACCCAAAACCGATCTGTAACCGATTGTTGTTGACCCGAACTCGAGTTGGACCTGTTACTGTAGTAACCGAACCCGACCTGCATCCGACTGAGAACGACCCGAAATTGAACTTGTTACTATAGACCTGAAACCCGACCTGCACCTGACAGAAACGAACCCGAACCCGAACCCGAGACTAACCTGGCAGGTAATCGATATTACCCGACTGAATCGACCCGAGATCTGATGTTACCCCACTTGTTTTGAACCCTACCTGTTAATTGACATGACTTGTTTTGAACCCGACCTGTTGTTGACTTGAACTAATATTGACCTGGCTTGATTTACCTAACATCTAATTGAGGAAGCCTATGATTTGATGAATTTAAAGTGTTGATAAATATAACTATTATTTTTTAAATCAATTTAAAGTGTTAAATAATCTTTTTGTTATATATACATATATAATAAATTAAAAATATCAAAAAAGGAAAGATTGGATTTAGATATTCATTGGACACTACTAAGTTTGAAATTTTATTAAATAATTCAATGCTTAGTAATAATTCAATATGCTTAGTAACTCATTCAATATAAATTATTTGTCAAGGTTGAACTACTAAGTTTGAACTAAATTAAAGTTTTAACTTTCATGTTGATGTTATCATGTGTACAATTACATGTTTACATCCATATCAAAATTTTGTGTATAATTATATTTAATCAAAGTTTATTATATGTTATAATAATAATGTTTGAATTGAATTAACTCATTAAACTTAGAATCTAATTGAGCTAAACTAAAATCTAGAAGTATAAATCACGGACATAATTAAAAGAATTCTAAAACTAAATATGGAATTTCAATTAAATTAATCTAAGTTGGGACTCAATTGAATTAAATTAAAACAATTGGTTAAAAAAATAATTGGTAAAAAAAGGGAAAAGACAAAATTTTGGAGGGAAATAAACCACTCATTTTTTAGGTTTGAGATTAATTTACTTTTAGTCTAAAAATTTGGAGGGATAAAAGTCACCCAAAATTTGGAGGGAATTAGGGAAATAAGCCACTCAAAACTTTGGAGGGAATTAGTGGAATTTCTATTTTTGGTAATTTAGTCTAATAATATTTCTGTTTATTCTAATTCCTACAATTTAGTTTTTAGTCAAAATTGCCCCATATTTATTTATATTTTTGACAATTTAATCCAATTTATTCTAGTCACTAAAATTTAATTTTTACTCCAAATTAACCCCTATTCATTTTTTTTGTATTTTATTCTACTCCAAAGTTCTAGTCCCTACATATATAATCAATTAAAATTTAAAAAAGGAAAAAAAAAAAACATATTTATGTTTTCTTTTAACCAAATCACACTTGACACTACTAAGTATAAATATTCATTTTTCTTTTTTTATTAACTTAACAAAATTTTATTGATTAATTTGACCAAATTTTATTGGGGAAGATTGAAAACTTTTTGTTGATTTGATAAAATCCAAATATTATAAGGTTAAATGTTTCTATTGTTTTAAATTCATAGTTGTAATTATAATACCGTAATTTTTAATTATTGTACACAAATTAAAGTTGTTGATAGATAATTTTGATGAAAATGAAGTAAACTTGAGAGTATAATTATATATTTTAATGTTATAAATGGCGGGAAGAGTTTTTAAATGCCTTTGATTTCAATAAAATTAGGATTATAATTATATATTTTAATATTATAAATGGTAGGAAGATTTTAGGATTTTGGCGCTAATGCCATTGTTTTTTTTTCTTATAGGGTAAACAAAATGGTTGGTCACTTATATTTTATATTTTATAATTTTTCATTTTTATTCTTTAATTTTTTTAAAAAAACAACATTTTGATCACTTATAATTGTTTATATTATGTGTAAGTGGATTATATATATATATATATATATATAATATTTTTAGGGGGCTAGGGCTTCGGCCAGACCCTTTTAAGGGTGTATTTATACTTAGGGTAAATATATTATTTTAATATTTTTATTTTAATTTTAATTAATAATTATAATATATTTAATTAATTTTTAAATTAATTTTTAATTATAATGTATTTAATTAAAATTATTGGTGTATATTTAATTTATTTAAATTATAACTTTAAATTAATATTTAATTAAAAATTATATAGTTAATATATATAAATTAAGGGATGGGATCCAGTTATATGGTATAAAACTCATTTAGTTTTACAATCATTTATTACCATCATCTAACGGTCTAAAATTAGTGTAAAACTAAATGAATTTTACACCATGTAAGTGGATCCTAACCCTTAAATTAATATTTAATTTAATATTTAAATTCTTGTAATTTTAATTATAATGTATTTAATTAAATTATTAGTGTATATTTAATTTATTTAAATTATAACTTTAAATTAATATTTAATTAAAAATTAAATTTAATATTTTAATTAATATTTAATTTAATATTCAAATTATTATAATTTTAATTATAATGTATTTAATTAAAAATACTTGTGTTTATAAGATTTATGGGTTGAGATTTGGGGTTTTGGGGTAAATGTGTCAAGTTTAGTGTTAGGGGTTATGGGATTAGTTTAGGGATTAAGGGATTAGTTTTGCAAGTAGCAATTATTATTGATCAAAAGATTTAGGGGTTGAGGTTTGGGGTTTAGGGGTAAATGTGCAAAGTTGAGTGTTTGGGGTCATGAGATTAGTTAGGGATTAGGGGATTAGGCTTTCAAGTAGCAATTATTAGTGATTGTATGATTTAGGGGTTGAGGTTTAGGGTTTAATACATGTTTCAAGTTGAGTGTTGGGGTTATGAGATTAGTTTAGGGATTAAGGGATTCGAGGATTAGGATTGCACTTTAATTATTAGTGTTTACAGATTTTGGGGTTGAGGTTTGGGGTTTAGAGGTATAATATATGTTTCAAGTTGAGTGTCTGGGGTTATAGGAATAATTTAGGGATTAAGGATTCGACTTGGAATTTAATTATCAGTGATTACAAGATTTAGGGTTTGAGGTTTGGGGTTTATGGGTAAATGTTTCAGGTTGAATGTTTGGGGTTATGGGATTGGTTTAGGGATTTGGGGTTTATTTTTGTTCGCATTAGTCCCTAAAAGTTTATTTTTAGCCGAAATTGACCCATATATATTTCTATTTTTTGGTAATTTAGTCAAATAATATTTTTGTTTATTCTAGCCCCTACAATTTAATTTTTAGTCAAAATTGCCCCATACTTATTTATATTTTTGGCGATTTAGTCCAATAATATTTTTGTTTATTCTAGTAGATAAAATTTAATTTTTAGTCCAAATTGATCACTATTCATTTTTTGTAATTTAGTCCAATATTTTTAATATGCTAATATTTTTGTTCATGTTAGTCCCTAAAATTTTATTTTCACCAAAATTGACCCTTATTTATTTCTAATTTTTGTAATTTACTCTAATTTTTTTAATATGATGATATTTTTGTTCATTTTAGTCCCTAAAATTTCTATGACTTAAGGTTTATGGTTTATGATTTAAGGGCTAGTGTTAATGCTTTATAGTTTATGGAGTAGTTTAGGGTATATGTTGTAGTTTATAGTTTATGATTAAGGGGATAGTGTTAATGTTTTAGAGTTTATGGTGTAGTTTAATGTTCAATTATTTCCCTACAAATCTTTATTTAACCGAAATAAATCTTTATTTATTTTTAATTTGTGTAATTTAGTCCAAAATTTTAATATGATGATATTTTTATTCATTTTAGTCCCTACAAATTTGTTTTTAAGTAAAATTTACTCATTTTTATTTCTAATTTTTATAATTTAGTCTAATAAAGTAAAGATGGTGTTATTGGTTAATGCGATTAATTTGGATTCCTTAAGGTTTAGGGTTTAGTATCAATGATTTATTGTTTAGTATCAGTGGTTTATGGTTTAGCTTATGGTTATTGGTTTATGAAATTAATTTTGATTCCTTAAGGTTTATGGTTTTGGGTTTAGTATTAACGGTTTATGGTTTAGTTTAAGGTTATTGATTTACGAGATTAATTTCGATTCCTTAAGGTTTATGGTTTTGGGTTTAGTAATAATGATTTATGGTTTAGTTTAGGGTTATTGATTTACGAGATTAATTTCGATTCAACTTTCTAATTTATGAATTTGAAATCAAAGCTTCATGTGTACAATTAAACTAAATTAAAATTTCAACTTTCATGTGTAAAATTATATGTTTACTTCCAAATCAAAATTTTATGTATAATTATATTAAATCAAAATTTATATGGTATAATAATAATAATAATAATAATGTATGAATGAAATTAACTTATTAAACTCATGATCTAATTGAGCTAAATTAAAACCTAGAAGCATAAATCACATACATAACTAAAAGAATTCTAAAACTAAATGTGGAATTTCAATTAAATTAATCTAAATTTGGACTCAATTGAATTAAATTAAAACCTAAAATTGAATATTTAGGACTTAAATAAAAAATATCTAAAGTCAAAAGTGCTAAAAAAATTATCCATAACCTAAAAAATTTGGTGGGACTACTTTCACTGATTCCCTCCCACCTTTCATTTTAATTAAAAAAGAAATAGATAATTGGAAAAAAAGAGGGAAAAGACAAAATTTTAGAGGGAAATAAGCCACCTATAATTTAGGTTAGAGATTAATTACCCTTTAAGTCTTGATGTGTTTTAAATGTTGCATTTTAGTCCTAATATTCACTTTAAGTTTTAGTTTAATTCAATTTAGTCACAAGTATCCCTAATTCAATTTAAGGGTATATTTTTGTTCATAGTAGTCCCTAATTTTTAACTGAAATTGACCCCTATTTATTTTAAATTTTGGTAATATAATCCAATGTTTTTAATATGATAATATTTTTGTTCATTCTAGTCCCTAAAACTTTATTTTAGCCGAAATTGACCCATATATATTTTTATTTTTGGTAATTTAGTCGAATAATATTTTTGTTTATTCTACTCCATACAATTTAATTTTTAGTCAAAATTGCCTTATATTTATTTATATTTTTGGCAATTGGAGACCTTATACTCCCTAAAACTTCATATGCTTCTTGAGGCCTTTTATACTCCCAAATGAGTTTCTAGCCGTTGAAGACCGTTGGAGAAGATTTGGAGCCATTGGAGACTTTATTTCTTGTAAAAATGCAGTTCTGGAGTCAACTGTATCGATACACGGTGTTGACGTATCGATATGCGTTCTTCAGAAACTAGTTGTTATGCTCTTCAACCTTGGTGTATCGATACACCTATGAAGTGTATCGATACGGGTGTATGATACACCTCTGGAGTGTATTGATACACCTGTGAAGTGTATTGAGACACTACGTGTATTGATACACCTTTGAAGTGTATCGATACGGTGTGTCGGTACGCTATAAGGAAAATAGCCGTTGGGGATTTGAAAACATAGGGTATCGATACGCCTATAGGCGTATCGGTATGACCCTCACCGTATCGATACGCCTAAGCCTGTATTGATACGAGTTTTTGATTTTTGGAAAAATCTTGTAGCTGAAAACTTAAAGTGTATCGATACGGGGTGTAACTGTATCGATACGGTAGTGCTGAAAACTTGAGTTTGGCTACTTTAAAACGTTTTAAACATTTCCAAAACCTCTTTAAAACTTCTCAAACTTATTTTAAAGTTGTTTGGACTTAAAAACACTTTTGAAACCTTTTCAATTTAGTCCAAAACTAATTTTCAATTATTATATCAAAACAAATATCCTAACATGGTTCAACCAGGTCATGGGATTTGTATATCGGGTTTTGGGATTACATGGGTTATCATGTATTTGTACTCTTCGGGTTCTATACGTTATTAGTGGACCGTTCGTTTCTCTCGTCCGTGGAGGTAGGCTATGCTGAACCACATTAAATCTTGTCTCATGTGCATGTCTTGTCTATGTCATTATCGCTTTGGTTATTTTGCCGCATACCAAATTCCTAACAAATGGTATCATGAGCTATGGTTCGAGCTGCGCGATTGTGGAGGAATTTTTGCTGCGGATTTTGCGGTGCGATGTTGGAGACATGCCAAAGGAGTATTGCTGCAACGAGGTTTCAGTTGTAGGGGGATTAATTCTCAAAATTGAATGGTGCTTCAACGGATACTACGTAAGAATTGGAGTTGTTGAAGACTTGGCGGCGATGCTTCAACAGATATTTGGCTTACGTAAAAAAATTAAAGCTGTTGAAGACTTGAAGACAAATGCTGGAATAGAATTTGTGTCAAGGGGGAGATTTGTTATATTTTGACTCAAATTCTAATTGGTAATTAAGTTAGGTTTTATTGTAATTCTAGTGGTTGAAGATTACTTGGTAATTACGATTTACTTTAATGAGTAAATATCTATTTTAGGTAGGAGATCTCATTGAATAAGATTTCTTGGTGACCAATTAGTTGGGTCTATAAATATAGACTATGTGTAACCCTTTGAATTATGAGAGAACAAGAGAATGAGAAAGAGGGGGAATTACTCTGGAGAGACGTAACCATTTTTAGGATATCTACAACTATTGTGCCTACGTTGTAGAGATGGTGTAATCACTCATTTTTATCTGTAAATACATATTAGTGTTGCATGTATACATATTATATTATATGTTTATTATGTGCATGAGTGTTATTAGTTTATGTGTGCATGTATATTATAAACTATGTATGTATACGTATTAAATACGGTGTATGTGTGTCGCGTATGCATCTATATTTAGTACGAGCGTATTTGTTTTTATGGTTAATTATGTGTATAATTATATATGTATGTATACTGGTATGTTATAATTAATGTTTGCATAGGCATATACGTATGTATTGTTGTATGTGTATTGCTGTTATAATTATACTATTGGGCTAAAATAAAATGAAAATCCAAAAAAATATATTAAACCCAAACAAATGAATTACAGTCCAAGTCCAATTACAAATCTAATATTATTACAAGGTCCGGTTGGCCCAAACCCAAACCTATTTAATCCTAATTATTTTTGGTGCAGGTGACTATAGGCCGTTGGATCAAGATCTGATCCAACGGCCACGATCCAAGCAAAGAACCAAAATATCTGCCAGCAGCGTGCACATCACGTCTGGACCGTTCGAGTGCCACGCGCGCGTGCCGTCCACGCGCGGACTCTTTGATATCCCACGCGTGCATGAGCCCCACGCGCTCTGACCCCTCGACTGCTGAGCCCCACGTGGCACGATCTGGAGTCGTTTCACCAACTGAGGCTTCATCTGGACCGTTCATCCTTCAAGCCATCCCGACCGTTAGATCAGATCAGATCTAACGGCAGAGAACACATCTGGCCGAAGACAGAGCCCACACCGCCACCATGCTGCACCATGCCGATCTTCAACCACCGTGCTCAGAACATGTCAAAACACGACAAGAAAAGAAATATATCAGTTAGCAGTCCAGATCTGAAAAAGCAAGTATTATACAACTTGTACCAAAACCAAAGGCAGGCATATATATGTACGAAACAAATATTTTGTAAAGAAGACAGAACAAGTTGAAATCGAACAAGCAAAGTTGTAATCGAAAGGAAAGAAATACAAAAAATTCAGTCCAGTGGTAAATACTCGTCTCTTTTTTATTTTTTGCATGCACATACAAAAGATAAAAAAATGAGAGAGTTAGAGGTCTTACCATCGCCGTTTGTGGGTCTCCCCTCATCAGTGACAAGCCTTTCGGCTTTCCCAAGCCGAACGCGGTGAACTAAAAGGAGTGGGAGACCCATTTGTAGTTTTGTTTTGGGTTGAAAACAAAAGAAGTTTTTTTTTGTTTCGTATTTCCTAGATCTAGGGCAAATGGAGGCTTTTCCTCTGAATCCAACCTCGGATTCGTGTCTAGGGTAAGATGGGGGTTATTTTGGTAGGTTTTTTAGGCTTGCCGGTTAGCGGCGACCGACGGTGAAGAACACGGCGGCCGGCCGCCGGATTTTGGGTTTTAGGGATGAATTGAGAGAAAATGAAGAAGGGGGTTTGGGTTATAAAACTGAAAAATGAAACAAATGGCCGAAAATTTGGTTTCGACCTAAAAGAGGGGTTTTTATAGTTGTTATTATTTTGTGAAATGGGGAAATTACGTACTAAATCCTCCCGCGCTTTCAATATTTTCACTTCTGTCTCGCCGCATGGTATATTTACAACTCTGGTCCCCCTTGTATTTCAAAATCTTGCAATCCAGTCCCTAAATTACACCGAATCAGTTTTTAAATGGTAAAATTACCCCTTTAACCATCCCGCGTTTTTGAACTTTTTATTTCGGGTCTGCCCCTTGGTCCAATTACAGTTTTGATCCTTTTAGGTTCTGTCTATTTCGCATTTTCGTCCTTAAATTACATATTATTGTTCTATAATTTCTGCCACTGACTTTTATTTTTTTTTATTTCAGTCCTGTTTCCATGTAAATATTCATGTTCGTATTATAATCGTATATGATAATGTAGTCTTTTGTCTTATTTTATATCCCTCGTACATGCCTTGTATTTTTTATGTTTACATGTATATGTGTGTTAAGTTTATAATGATTATGTATCTTTTTGTTCGGTTATTCGTATTGAGCATGTTATGTTCTAGTTGACTCGTACACGGCATGTTTTGTATTTTTGTATATGTGTATGTTCTCTTGACCTTTAGGTTACGTGTTAGTGTGTCTTCTTTTTTATGTATAATATATTGTTCCATATGTGTTGAAATATATTTTATTTCTAATATGTATGTCTTCTTGAAATATGTGTTTTTGTCTATATATGTATTTATTCCTACCTTGTTATTGTGGCATGTTAAGTTTGCTTTTATCTAATATTAAGCTTGATATGTATATGTGTGTTTTAATTACGTATTTCATTTATGTTAGATTAGTATTCTGTTATGTGAATATTTACTGTTTTTAAATTATGTGCTATGTCTTATATTTTTGTCACTAAGATTGCATATGGTATATAAATTGTTAATGCGGTTCCCTTTTATCCGAGCGTAAACGGGGCCAGTATCAGGCGTAGTGATAGTGGTTAGGCGTTTAAAATTTTTAAAATAATTATGACCTTAAAATTTATTCGCAATTATGACCGAATTTTAAAATAATTGTCACTTTAACCCGAAAAATCCAATATTAATAAAGCGATAATTATCAAAATACCAATTTTGGGCAGTGTGGGGGTGCTAATCCTTCCCCATCTGTAACCGACTCCCGAACCCAACATTTTTTGAATCTATGGTTTTATGGTGTCCGGCCTACCTAAGTGGCCGGTGGCGACTCCAATTTTTAAATAAAATGTGGTTTTTAAAACCCCTACGGAATAAATATTTTATATCCAAAAAAATCACAAACACCTTCGAAAAACCACATTTTTTTTAGCGATAGAAAAAAAGGACATCGCTACAGATGGCGACTCCGCTGGGGAATTTTTTTTTTTCAAAAAAACAAATGAGAGTCGAGATTTTAAAATAATTACCGCTTTACTAATATTGGAAGTTCCGGATTAAAGTGACTATTAAATTAACATTCGGTCATAATTGCGCGTTTATTTTAACGCATTTAAAATATGGCATATAAACCTGTTTTTTAAGTAGGGGAAAACGCTAATGCTTTCGTGGAGATATCGTTCTCCCGTATGGGCCTAGCAAGTACCTTCGGGGCTCGAGTACCTTATGCTTTCGTAAGGATATCGTTCCTTCGTATGGGCATAAGCGAATGGGTCCCCCTGAATTGAACCCGGTTGAAAGGAGCCTATAATGGGTGATGATCGGGGGCCTTGCTACCCTTAGTAGGGGACAGCAAGGACAATTCGGGTACCTCCTAGAACCAAGACTGCATGTAGAGAACATAGAAACCTACCCTGTTAGAGCCATGCGGATAACCTTAGGTGTTTTAGACGGGATAAATAGGGTTGTTTTGTGTGTTTATTCTGTTTAATTTTGTCCTTTTATTTATATATTTATTAATTTTATCTGGTACTGACTTGTTTTCTTTTCGCTTTTGTTTTTCTCATACATCATGCATTTGCATCACATAAAGGTACTGGATCAAGTGGTTTGCCTGATCAGAAAGTCTTTCACCATGGAAAAAAGGTGTCTTAGGAAAGAAGAGCTTAATTTGTCAGTCAGACATTGGTCAGAGGTCAACCAGAAAACCGATGGGGATAGTTTGCCGAACGAACGCGTAATAGTAGGGTACACCTATGTGAGTCTCCAACAGAACGACTTATGGGATCTTCAAAGCATTTGGGAAAGATGGGACCGAAGACTACAAGACTTGTTCTGCGATAGTTATGGCGACATTGCACAACTGTTATATGTTCGGATTAACCAGCCCCTACTCCGAGCTATAGTCCAGTTCTGGAATCCGGCTTTTTGCTGCTTCACCTTCAATGGGCAGGACATGATGCCTACAGTAGAAGAATACACTGCTTTACTTAACCAGAAAAACATTCAGGAAGATTGGATCTACGCGAAGCCTCTGAGGAATCAGAATTACACTGCGAAACTCAAAACCTTTGCAGGAATGAGTGACGATTGGATTAATGGCCTTCTTCAGATCCGAGGAGACAATACAGTCTTTGCATGGGAAAGTATTCGGGGCATCATACCGACACATCCAGACGAGGCAAAGAAAATGGACCTGTTCGCTTTAGGAATATATGGCTTGGTGATCTTTCCAAGAGTACTTGGGAACATTGACATAGCCATTCTGGACTTGTTTGAGCGGGTAAAACGGAAAGCAAACTCAGTACCAGTAATCTTGGTCGAGACTTTCATTTCCTTAAATGCTAGCCGGAAACATGAAGAAGGACGTTTTCAAGGATGCGCACAGCTGTTACAAGTATGGATTCAGAGTAACATGTGGAAGACACCGACGAGGGTCCTGCCGGGGATATCCTTCCAAGGTTTTTCGCCTTTACGAGAGTACTTAGCAAAGGAATGGCGAGAGGATTTGAAAACAAAAATGTGGACTAGTTTCTTCATGAACATTCAAGATGAAGACATAGCATGGAGGGTCCCATGGCTCGGTAAAGTTAATTATTTTCTATACAGTTGTGGTGATTTCAACTGGCTGATGATGTTGGGATTGCATGGAGGGATCGCCTGTGCTCCGCTTTTAGTGTCTCGACAGTTCGGATCACGGCAATTCATTCTTAATACCGCCGGATTAAGCCAAACTGGATTTCTTTTCAAAGGGGAGTTCAAAGGAAAAATTCAGACCATCATGAGGGCTTGGGAACATTGTTACCGGATCAGGGTGGATGGAGATACCGAGCACATAACTACCCCGTACTACAATCTTTGGAGACGTTTGAGGGTTAATAATGTGATTCTCGAATCTGATCAAGGACCAGCAGTGTCACTCGAAGAGCTTACAAGGGTGGTACCGTCTGAAGCTGACATCTTAAGGAATGAACTCGAAGAAGTTAAAAAGAAAATAGACATCCAACAGACCCAACATGCGAGCGAGCTCTATAAGGCAAGTTTAGAGGTTGACGAGCGGGATGGGATTATTAGGCAGTTGAAGAAATTAAATGCAGATCTGAACGACAAGAATGCTCTTTATCAAAAAGATGCCCTTCTACTACAAGCAAAAATACAGAAGGCCAGCCGGAGTCAATTCATAGATGTGGAAAGAGAAAGAATGAATGGCATCCGTTTGGTGGAGGAAGAACGAGAAATCAGCAAGAGAGCAATCGAGAAAGAGATAGAAAGTTGCCGGTTGTCTATGGAAGAAGAAAAACGGTCCTCCAAGAAGGCCATTGATCAGGAAAAGGAAAGACTCAGGCAAGAAATCAGCAAGGGAAAACAAGTTGTCCATCATGAGAAAGAAAGCGTCGCCGTATGG
This sequence comes from Hibiscus mutabilis, assembly GCA_019671005.1. Classification (NCBI taxonomy): domain Eukaryota; kingdom Viridiplantae; phylum Streptophyta; class Magnoliopsida; order Malvales; family Malvaceae; genus Hibiscus; species Hibiscus mutabilis. The sequence goes on from CM033732.1 coordinate 42,395,539, forward strand.
AAAAGAAAATCCATGAGTAGCCGAAATAGACTGTTAGAGATGCAAAAATTGTACAATGACACTATTCAAAGTCTGGAGCAAAGCCAAAGTCAGAATGGCAAATTAAAAGGAAAGGTGGCGGAAGTTGAACACTTACATCGAATGTACTGCCACAGAAATGGTTTCACTGAGCTTCAAGAAAGAGAGCGCGAAGTGAGCATGTTACGAGCACGAATTGAGTCCCTCGAAGCATCTGTTGAGGATTACAAAGAAAGAATTAGTGTGTTCGAGGAAGCTGCAGCCGAAGGGGACACCTATTGGCAAAAGAGACTGTGCGACGCTGCCCGGATGGTACAGGACTGGGACCAGTATTACGCAAACTTGATGGTGGACATACAGCGAGTCGCCAGGCATGTGAATGATTTAGCTGTCGAGGCTGAGACACTCCGACCTTTCATAGTCCCGGAAATGGAAGAAGCTCCCAGGTTCCTCAAGCAGCTCAGGGCAATTGGAAAATTAGGAGATAGAGCTGGAGCTTATCTATAGGACTCTGGGTTGTAATTAGATCTTTTGTATTAGGGATCTTTATTTTGTAATATGAACTCTGTTGTAATCTAGACCCTTTAATTCTCGTGGAAGTAGTTCAAAAGGGTGATTACCAGCGGAATCAGTACCTTATCTGCATGCATTCTTGCATTTGCATCATGACATTCGCATCATTATACATGCATTTATTTCTTGCGACCATATTAACATTATGAATATTGTGGCGTTGTGTGTAGTTAACCCGCAATCATTCATCACCCATACTTTACCCGGTTACAAAGCAAACTCATGGAAGACAGAATAATTAGTCTAGAAAAAGGGTAAAAAGAGCTCGAAACAAGGCTTGAAGAGGCCCAGAGAAGCCTCAGTGATCAGATTGCGCAGTCATAAGCATCTATAGTATCCGACATAACCGCGTTGTTGGCTAAGAGTCTTGGAAAAAGAGTGGAAGGAGAAACCATTCAAGAGCCAGAGGGTACCCCAGCTCACTACAAGGTTCAACCAACTACACCAAACCCGGCTAGGAAGGTGTATATCGACCCTGCAGGAATGTCATCTAGTTTTCAAATAGGGGCACCTGAGACTCAATCCCTCGATGCTGAAGCACTCTATGAAGAAGAAGTGCCGGACCTGAACATGGTTGAAAGGATCAGGACTGAGGTTGAGAAAAAGTGGGAGGAAAGGTTTCGCCTCATGGAGGAAAAATTTAAAACGTTACAATCTAATGAAGAATCAGGAAATGACGCTAGCGACTTAAGTCTGGTGTCCGATCTTGTCCTACCGCCAAAATTTAAAACGCCAGAGTTCGACAAATACGATGGAACCACGTGTCCTTCCGCGCACATAACAATGTACTGTCGAAAGATGGCGGCCTACCATAAGGACGAAAAGCTACTAATCCATTGTTTCCAGGACAACCTAACTGGAGCAGCGTTATGGTGGTACACCCAGTTGAGCAAAGCAAATGTTAAGACATGGAAAGATCTGTCAAGAGCATTTACTGAGCAATACAAGCATGTAACAGATATGACCCCCAGCAGAATTATGTTGGAAAATATGGGACAGAAGTCCAACGAAATTCAGCCACCCATCCCAGAACATGAAATTACGCAGTTATTTGTTAATACTCTGAAAGGGGCACTCTTTGATCGCCTCATTAATAACACAACGCAGTGCTTTGCTGACTTAATTAGGACCGGGGAGTCCCTTGAACTGGCAATTAAGAGTGGTAGGATTGATGGCGGGGAAGGGTCTCAGAAGTATAACAAGAGAAATGAAGTAAACACCACCAGCATTTATACCGCCCCGAAGAACTTCATAGTCTCACAGCCACAAACACCTGTGGGAAAAACACAAAACTCGAATCAAAGAGATGAGAGAATCGCCAGAAAAGAGAAAGAGAGAAGAACTTTCACTCCCCTACCTGTTTCGTACTCAGAACTTTATTCCAGTTGTATGAAGCAGACCTGGTCCATCCATACATCGTTACTCCTGTCAATCCGCCCTTCCTGTCTTGGTATAATCCGAACGCGTATTGCGACTATCACGGCGGTACCCCTGGACATCTCACTGAGAACTGCCTTGCTTTCAAAAAACTTGTGCAGAACTTAATCGATTCCGAGATATTGAAGTTTGAAGAGCCGAGTGTAGCCAACGACCCGCTGCCTAATCATGGGAACAGAGGAGTAAATGTTATTGAAGAATACTTTACCAGGAGGATTAAGGATGATGTGTCAGAAATCAAGTCTCCTTTACGATGGGTATTTCAATAGTTATGCATGGCCCATATGATCGACAAAGGCATGATAACAAGGCAGAAAGGGATGTGGAGAGTATTGCGAATTCCACCAGACTGAAGGGCATGATATCCAAGAGTGCGATGAGTTCAAGAGATTGGTACAGCAATTAATGAATGAAAAACAAATAGAATTCTTCGAGGAGCCCATAGGGAAGAAGGGGTCGGACGTACATATGATGGATAGCCCCAAATCTAAATACGGGAAGGATAGACCTTTTATCATCTCTCCCAGGCCAGAGAATGCAGGTGCCTCCCAAGGAGAAACCAACAAGATAAATCCCAAGATCATCATTTCAGCACCATCTCCATTCCCATTCAAAGATATGCGGCAAACCCCCTAGAATTATGCTGTAAATGTGACCACGCCAGAAAAACCAGAACACGGTCAGGTAAAAGAGCCTACGCTAAAGGACCAACAGAGCTAGAGCGATGTAAACGTTGGTGAGGCTAGCCATTTCACAAGAGCGGCAGATGTTATTCCTCCGAAACTTTGAAAGCAGCTGAAAATGATAAGGGGAAGAGTACAGCAGTTAGCCCTACGCAGATATTTGGAGAAGAACCTCCCCCAAAGATGAATGAGCCGGTAATTGAGACACAGACCAAAGAATTTCTAAAGTTCCTGAGACATAGTGAGTACAACGTAGTGGAACAACTACGAAAGCAACCGGCCAGGATCACAGTGCTGGAATTACTCTTGAGTTCAGAAAAACACCGGGAGACGTTATTAAAAGTGTTAAATCAGACTTTCGTGCCCAGGACATTTCTGTGACAAACCTGGACATGATAATGGGGCATATCACTGCCTATAATCACATAACGTTCAATGACGATGAGATCCCTGAGGGAGGAATGGGGTCCACCAAAGCCCTTAACATCACTACCCACTGCAAAGGGTATGTAGTACCAGGCGTACTGATCGACAACGGGTCAGCATTGAACGTCTTGCCTATGGTGACCCTGCAAAAACTGCCAATAGATGGTTCGCACCTAAAGCCCTGCCATAATTCGGTAAGAGCCTTTGATGGTACGCAAAGAGGAACAATGGGGAAAATTGAGGTGCCCCTATTGATCGGACCAACTGAATATGTGATCGATTTTGTGGTGATGGACATAAAACCATCTTACAGCTGCTTGTTGGGAAGACCATGGATCCACTCCGCAGGAGTTGTCCCCTCGTCATTGCATCAGAAATTAAAATTTGTAGTCGAAGGCAAATTGGTCACAGTAGAGGCAGAGCAGGAAATTGTTGCTTCAGTGACATCAGACGCCCCCTACATTCAAAATGATGAAGATGCTGCAGAATGCTCGTTCCGAGCATTGGAACTAGTGAATGCCACTTTCGTTTCGGAGGGAAGTCGGATCCCCTACCCCAGGTTATCTAATTGTACCAAGATGACCGTCGCAGAAACTTTAGGTCGAGGAGCCAAAATAGGAAAGGGGCTGGGGAAGAAATTACAAGGAAACCTAAGAGCCAAGAATATGATAACCAAGAAGGATCGTTTTGGGCTGGGTTACCAACCAAGTGCCCAACAGAGAAAAAATGAATATAAGAAGGAGGAGCAAAGAAAAGCCAGATCTAAATGAGAAGACATTTCGTGGAGACCGATGTCCTTTCCTAGTTTGAAAACCACTTTTGTCTCCGGAGGGTTCTACCAGCCAGGTCAAGAGGTTGGAGAGGCAATGAAGAAAAATGAAGTACTCAACCAGGAGGAAATACTCAGTGAATTATTTGAAGGGATGTACATCAACATGATAGCTGAAAAGGACTGAGGCAGCAAAATGTTGACCAACATCCGCCCTTGCCATCCCGGGGAAACACTCGATAACTGGAGCTGCATTGATCTACCTGTAGTTTTTAGGAATAGATCAGAGTAATGCTCCGAATCAACCTTTTGTTTTTGCCCGTAAACAATGTGGATCTCTTGTACGGGGCACCTATGTTAACTTTTTGATTGAAATGAAAATATCCCCACTTTCCTAAAATGACCAAAGTTTCATTTATTTCATTCATGCATTCTTCATGTTCATTCCCTTCATATAAAGCCGTCTCCTTCCCAATACAATTCGTTCTCATTTAATGCAGGTCGCTTATGATTGACGATGTGAATGATACCGGATCCAATTCTGGAGTGAATTTTGAATGCCCTGAGGTCTCAGAGGGAATTGAGGAAGGATATGATGGGATAGAAAGTGAGGTCCCGGAAGAGTTAAAGAGAATGGTGGCCAACGAAGAAAGGCAGATCATGCCCCATCAAGAAGAAACAGAAGTTGTGAACTTGGGGACTGAAGAAGAGAGAAAAGAAATAAAAGTAAGAACGACGATTTCCTCAAAAACCAAACACGAACTGATAACCCTACTTCAGGAATTCAAGGATGTCTTCTCCTGGACTTATCAAGATATGCCAGGGTTGAATACCGACATAGTGGTGCACAAATTGCCAACAAAATCGGAGTGCAAACCAATACAGCAAAAACTTCGGAGAATGAGACCAGATATGTTGTTAAAGATCCGAGAGGAAGTGAAAAAGCAGTTTGATGCTGGATTCTTGGAGGTAGCCAAATACCCCAAATGGGTTGCAAACATTGTACCAGAACCAAAGAAGGATGGAAAAGTTCGAATGTGTGTAGATTATAGGGATCTGAACCGAGCCATCCCTAAAGACAATTTCCCCTTACAACATATTGACACGCTGGTTGACAACACTGCATGACACTCATGGTTTTCATTCATGGACGGCTTCTCAGGGTACAACCAGATAAAGATGGACCCTAACGACATGGAGAAAACTACGTTCATAACCATGTGGGGCACTTTTTGTTATCGAGTGATGCCGTTTGGGTTAAAGAATGCAGGGGCAACATACCAAAGAGCAATGGTGACTCTTTTCCATGACATGATGCACAAAGAAATAGAAGTATACGTGGACGACATGATCGCCAAGTCCCGAACAGAGGAAGAGCACCTACAGAACTTGAGGAAACTATTCCAAAGACTACGGAAGTACCAGCTGAGGCTCAATCCTACCAAGTGTACCTTCACCGTTACTTCTGGAAAACTCCTAGGGTTCGTGGTAAGCAGAAGAGGGATTGAGATTGATCCAGATAAAGTGAAAGCCATCCAGGATCTCTCACCACCCCGCACTCAGAAGGAAGTTCGCGGTTTCCTGGGGAGGTTGAATTATATCTCTCGTTTCATTTCCCAATTAACCTACCAATGTGACCCGGTCTTCAGACTTCTTAGAAAGAATAATCCTGGTGTGTGGGACGAGGAGTGTCAAAGAGCCCTAGAAAAGATCAAAAAATACCTGACAAATGCTCCAATTTTAGTCGCACCAGTACCAGGTCGACCATTAATTCTCTACCTGGCAGTTTTTGAGAATTCAATGGGATGCATATTGGGGCAACACGATGAGTCAAGAAAAAGGGAGCAAGCCATCTATTACCTAAGCAGGAAATTCAATGATTGCTAAACGCGATACCCGCCGGTGCAGAAGCTGTGTTGTGCTCTAGTTTGGGCTACCAAGTGGCTTAGACAGTACATGTTGTACCATACTACTTGGTTGATATCGAAGCTAGACCCATTGAAGTTCTTAATGGAAGCGCCATCACTAACAGGAAGGATGGCCCGATGACAGATGCTCTTATCCAAATTTGATATCGTATACGTTAACCAGAAAGCCGTAAAGGGGAGTGTCGTAGCAAATTTCCTAGCTAGTCGTGCTTCAGATGACTATGAGGCATTGAACTTTAATTTCCCAGACGAAGACTTGATGTGCATTACAACCGAAGAAGAGGTTTCAGATGATAAATCATGGAAGCTTTACTTCGATAGAGCCTCTAACGCCCTCGGACATGGGATAGGAGCAGTGCTAATTTCTCCTGAGGACGTCTATTATCCTTTCACCAGCAGATTGGAATTCTTCTGCACAAACAATATAGCTGAATACGAAGCTTGCGTTATGGGACTGAACTCAGCTATTGAGAGAAAGATTAAGGAACTTCGAGTGTTCGGAGATTCATCCTTAGTAATTTACCAATTGCGCGGGGAATGGGAAATCAGGGACCCGAAGTTGGTCAAATATTACGAATTGATCCAAGAGCTCACCAAAGAGTTCGAAAAGGTCAGCTTCAATTACCTGCCCCGAGAAAAAAATCAGATGGCAGACGCATTGGCAACCTTGGCATCCATGTTCAAAACAAACACCAGGGCAGAAATAAAGCTCATTGAGATGCAGACGTTTGAAAGGCCTGCTCATTGTTGTAACGTACAGCAAGAGATTGATGGAAACACATGGTACTATGACATCTTGCAATATGTCAAGCTTCGAAAGTATCTAGAAGGGGCAAACGACAATGACAGAAAAACGCTCAGAAAAATGGAAACAAAATATGTCCTAGATGGGGAGATCCTATATAGGAGAAGTCATGATAAGACATTGCTGAGATGTGTGGATGCCCCGGAGGCGAAGGAGATTTTAGCCGAAGTACATGACGGGCTCTGTGGAACGCACGCCAACGGGCTGTCAATAGCCCGGAAAATTATGAGATATGGTTATTTTTGGTTGACCATGGAGGGAGATTGCGTCGATTACGCCAGGAAATACCAAAAATGCCAAATCTACGCTGACAAAATTCACGCTCCCCCATCGCCTTTACACACCATGAATTCTCCGTGGCCTTTCGCGGCGTGGGGCATGGACGTCATCGGGCAGATCCATCCGAAAGCTTCCAATGGACACCGTTTCATTTTGGACACCGTAAAGGGCGGCTCGAGTAAATTGAAAAGTTGAATATCCGAAGAGAAGGGTATCCCCATGAACATCATGAAGAGGAGGCTTCAGGCAAAAAATTCTACGCCGGTCGACAGGATCATGTATCATTCATATCGAAGATAATGAGGGATCTTATATTTCATACTTAACTTTTCTTCTTTCTCATGTGTGTCATACCTTTCTTTTTTAAGATATCCCAAGCCCTTAATCGTAATAAAACCGTGTTTTTGAGTATCCATTCCTTGCCTTCTTGTTCATTTCAGTCAAATAAGTTAACATAGGCTTATAGTGAAACAAGAGATTTCGGAGCATTACTGTGATCTAACCTTAAAAATGCAGGTGATCAAAGAAAACGATGTTAACTCTGTCTTCTAGTTCCCTATATAATGGTTGTTGATTTGGAAGGTGGAAAGCTTCAAACAACCGGATAGGATGACCAATGGCGTACGTCCTGTCTATTCAAGGAAGGCATGCGAGATAACAAGAGAGATCTCTTGGGTGAAAACCCAGAAGGGCACCCATAAAAAAAACACAAAAAAAAACTCTCTCTAAAGTGAAAACCCGAAAGGGCACTTTAGAATTCCAAGTCGTAAGTGGAGAAAAAGAAAGGATGGAATGGTTGAACCTGACAGTGAAGTGGGGTATCAACGCCCGTGAGAAAGGAGAAAGTGAACATCAAGATCGAATAAGGACCAAAACAAGCCCACCAAGATATTGACACTCATGCATCATGAATAGTCAGACATCACTAGGATTAGGAGCATGTCAATTTATTTGTCATAGCATTTTGTTTTTATCTCAGATAGGTATCTGCAGATTCAAAGAGACATCGATGGCCATCGTGGTGTGAATCCCAAATGAGAAGACAATGTTTTTACATACAAAAGGCATATGTTCCCAAGCTCCAGAGAGAGGTTCTATATAGGAAGAATCCTCCGCTCCGAGGCTTCAGAAGCTGAAAGTTCTATATAGGAAGGACTGACAGCTCCAAGGTGAAGACTAGCAGTTCTATATAGGAAGGACTCCCAGTCGAAGGAATTCACCCATGACACACAAGATTATATAGGAAATTCTGCTGTGTCGAAAGCGAAGAGTTCTATATAGGAAGGGCTCTGAGCTTCAATGTCTTAGAGTAAAAGATTCTATATAGGAAGAATCCGTAGCTCCAAGATTCCATACGCCAAAAGTTCTATATAGGAATGACTGACGGCTCCAAGGTGAAGACTCGCAGTTCTATATAGGAAGGACTCCCAGTCAAAGGAATTCACCCATGACACACAAGATTATATAGGAAATCCTGTTGTGTCGAAAGCGAAGAGTTCTATATAGGAAGGGCTCCGAGCTTCAATGTCTTAGAGTAAAAGATTCTATATAGGAAGAATCCGTAGCTCCAAGATTCCATACGCCAAAAGTTCTATATAGGAAGGACTGACGGCTCCAGGGTTTGAAGACTAGTAGTTCTATATAGGAGGAACTCCCAGTCGGAAGAATCCATCAGCGGCGCAAAAGGTTTTATATAGGAGAAACCAGCGTTGAAGGCGAAGAGTTCTATATAGGAAGGACTCTAAGCTTTACTGTCTCGAAGTGAAAAGTTCTATATAGGAGTGACTCATAACTCGAGGCTTCAGAGCGAAGGGTTCTATATAGGAAGAGCCTGTAGCTCCAAGATCGGAAGGTGACGAAACTCTATATAGGAAGAACTTACGAGCCTGAAGATTCAGCTAAGGAAGAGCGGAGATGTCCAAAAGAACACGTTTTTCCAAAGCTACAAACAGGGAAGTCTGATAAAAATAAGTGCTTATGAATCTTTGCTTTGTTTCCCATTCCATGAGAACAAGCAAAGAGGGGCAACTGTAATCACTCATTTTTATCTGTAAATACATATTAGTGTTGCATGTATACATATTGTATTATATGTTTATTATGTGCATGAGTGTTATTAGTTTATGTGTGCATGTATATTATAAACTATGTATGTATACGTATTAAATACGGTGTATATGTGTCGCGTATGCATCTATATTTAGTACGAGCGTATTTGTTTTTATGGTTAATTATGTGTATAATTATATATGTATGTATACTGGTATGTTATAATTAATGTTTGCATAGGCATATACGTATGTATTGTTGTATGTGTATTGCGGTTATAATTATACTATTGGGCTAATATAAAATGAAAATCCAAAAAAATATATTAAACCCAAATAAATGAATTACAGTCCAAGTCCAATTACAAATCTAATATTATTACAAGGCCCGGTTGGCCCAAACCCAAACCTATTTAATCCTAATTATTTTTGGTGCAGGTGACTATGGGCCGTTGGATCAAGATCTGATCCAACGGCCACGATCCAAGCAAGGAACCAAAATATCTGCCAGCCGCGTGCACATCACATCTGGACCGTTCGAGTGCCACGCGCGGACTCTTTGATATCCCACGTGTGCGTGAGCCCCACGCGCTCTGACCCCTCGACTGCTGAGCCCCACGTGGCACGATCTGGAGCCGTTTCACCAACCGAGGCTTCATCTGGGTCGTTCATCCTTCAAGCCATCCCGACCGTTAGATCAGATCTGATCTAACGGCCGAGAACACATCTGGCCGAAGACAGAGCCCACACCGCCACCATGCTGCACCATGCCGATCTTCAACCACCGCGCTCAGAACATGTCAAAACACGGCAAGAAAAGAAATATGTCAGTTAGCAGTCCATATCTAAAAAAGCAAGTATTATACAACTTGTACCAAAACCAAAGGCAGGCATATATATGTACGAAACAAATATTTTGTAAAGAAGACAGAACAAGTTGAAATCGAACAAGCAAAGTTGTAATCGAAAGGAAAGAAATACAAAAAAGTCAGTCCAGTGGTAAATACTCGTCTTTTTTTTATTTTTTGTATGCACATACAAAAGATAAAAAAAGGAGAGAGTAAGAGGTCTTACCATCGCCGTCTGTGGGTCTCCCCTCATCAGTGACAAGCCTTTCGGCTTTCCCAAGCCGAACGCGGTGAACTGAAAGGAGTGGGAGACCCCTTTGTAGTTTTGTTTTGGGTTGAAAACAAAAGAAGAAGTTTTTTTTTCTTATTTCCTAGATCTAGGGCAAATGAAGGCTTTTCCTCTGAATCCAACCTCGGATTCGTGTCTAGGGTAAGATGGAGGTTATTTTGGTAGTTTTTTTAGGCTCGCCGGCGCCGGTTAGCGGCGGCCGGCCGCCGGATTTTGGGTTTTAGGGATGAATTGAGAGAAAATGAAGAAGGGGGTTTGGGTTATAAAACTGAAAAATGAAACAAATGGCCGAAAATTTGGTTTCGGCCTAAAAGAGGGGTTTTTATAGTTGTTATTATTTTGTGAAATGGGGAAATTACGTACTAAATCCTTCCGCGCTTTCAATATTTTCACTTCTGTCTCGCCGCATGGTATATTTACAACTCTGGTCCCCCTTGTATTTCAAAATCTTGCAATTCAGTCCCTAAATTACACCGAATCAGTTTTTAAATGGTAAAATTATACCTTTAACCATCCCGCGTTTTTGAACTTTTCATTTCGGGTCTGCCCCTTGGTCCAATTATAGTTTTGATCCTTTTAGGTTCTGTCTATTTCGCATTCTCGTCCTTAAATTACATATTATTGTTCTTTAATTTCTGCCACTGACTTTTATTTTTTTTATTTCAGTTCTGTTTCCATGTAAATATTCATGTTCGTATTATAATCGTATATGTTAATGTAGTCTTTTGTCTTATTTTATATCCCTCGTACATGCCTTGTATTTTTTATGTTTACATGTATATGTGTGTTAAGTTTATAATGATTATGTATCTTTTTGTTCGGTTATTCGTATTGAGCATGTTATGTTCTAGTTGACTCGTACATGGCATGTTTTGTATTTTTGTATATGTGTATGTTCTCTTGACCTTTAGGTTACGTATTAGTGTGTCTTCTTTTTATGTATAATATATTGTTCCATATGTGTTGAAATATATTTTATTTCTAATATGTATGTCTTCTTGAAATATGTGTTTTTGTGTATATATGTATTTATTCCTACCTTGTTATTGTGGCATGTTAAGTTTGCTTTTATCTAATATTAAGCTTGGTATGTATATGTGTGTTTTAATTACGTATTTCATTTATGTTAGATTAGTATTCTGTTTTGTGAATATTTACTGTTTTTAAATTATGTGCTATGTCTTATATTTTTGTCACTAAGATTGCATATGGCATATAAATTGTTAATGCGGTGCCCTTTTATCCGAGCGTAAACGGGGCCAGTATCAGGCGTAGTGATAGTGGTTAGGCGTTTACTCTCGGATAACGGGGCCTTTAAAATTTATTCGTAATTATGACCGAATTTTAAAATAGTTGTCACTTTAACCCTAAAAATCCAATATTAATAAAGCGGTAATTATCAAAGTACCAATTTTGGGCGGTGTGGGGGTGCTAATCCTTCCCCATCCGTAACCGACTCCCGAACCCAACATTTTTTGAATCTCTGGTTTTATGGTGTCCGGCCTACCTAAGTGGCCGGTGGCGACTCCAATTTTTAAATAAAATGTGGTTTTTAAAACCCTCACGGAATAAATATTTTATATCCAAAAAAATCACAAACACCTTCGAAAAACCACGTTTTTTTTAGCGATAGAAAAAAAGGACATCGCTACAGATGGGTATTGTAGGGATGTTGGGAAGAGTGTTTTGGTTCCACCGGGTAATAGGATTTGTACACCGGGTTTTGGGATTACATGGATTATCATGTATTTGTACTCTTCGGGTTATCTACGTTATTAGCGGATTGTTCGTTTCTCTCGTCTGTGGAGGTAGGCTATGCTGAACAACGTTAAATCTTGTCTCCTGTGCATGTCTTGGTCTATGTCGTTATCGCTTTGGTCATTTTGTCGCATACCAAATTCCTAACAAATGGTATCATGAGCTATGGTTCGAGCTGCGCGATTGTGGAGGAATTTTTGCTGCGGATTTTGCGGTGCGATGTTGGAGACATAGCAAAGGAGTATTGCTGCAACAAGCTTTCAGTTGCAGGGGGAGTAATTATCAAAATTCAACGGTGCTTCAACGGATACTGCGTAAGAATTGGAGTTGTTGAAGACTTGGCGGCGGTGCTTCAACGGATATTTGGCTAACGTAAAAAAAAATTGAACCTGTTGAAGACTTGAAGACCAATGCTCGAATAGAATTTGTGTCAAGGAGGAGATTTGTTATATTTTGACTCAAATTCTAATTGGTAATTAAGTTGGGTTTTATTATAATTCTAGTGGTTGAAGATTACTTGGTAATGAGGATTTACTTTAATGAGTAAATATCTATTTTAGGTAGGAGATCTTATTGAATAAGGTTTCTTGGTGACCAAGTATTTGGGTTTATAAATATAGACTAGGTGTAACCCTTTGAATTATGAGAGAACAAGAGAATGAGAGAGAGAGGAAATTACTCTAGATAGATGTAAACCTTTTAGGATCTCTACAACTATTGTGCATACGTTGTAGAGATAGGTATTGTAGGAATGTTGGGAAGAGTATTTTGGTTCGACCGGGTCATGGGATTTGTACACCGAGTTTCAGGATTACATGGGTTATCATGTATTTGTACTCTTCGGGTTCTCTACGTTATTAGTGATTTGTTCGTTTCTCTCGCTCGTGGAGGTAGGCTATGCTGAACCACTTTAAATCTTGTCTCTTGTGCATGTCTTGGTCTATGTCGTTATCGCTTTGGTTATTTTGTTGCATACCAAATTCCTAACAGTTGGCAAGTTCATCTTCACATATAGAAGAAAACTTTTGAACGTTGTATGAAGTGTGAACTTTGAAGAGAAATGTTCGACGATGTTGATCGATGATGGTTCCATCATAAAGGACCGTAAGGAGCCCATACGAAAGTCGAGTAGTTATACGTTAAAATATCCCCAGCCATAGTCCGAGGCCGGTTTACGAATGTATCATTATTTGTCAAGCATTCTTCTACGAAAGAAGGAAAAGAAAGAACAATGACACGCCTGCAACTGATTCTAAGATATAAAATAGGTCCATATTTGGATAACAATGTGGCCAATGATCGGTGAAGTGGGTTTTTGATGAGGTGAAGGTGGCGAATAATTGTCCAAGCGAAAGGTCCTCTCACATTGACGGATCCAGAAATTTTTTTTGCAAATTTATTAGCATCATGCTCGAATTCAGTTCATTTATTATTTAGTATATTCGAGTTTAGTCTTTTTTGCTTTAGCAAACATGTTCATTTATATGTTCGCGAACATAAGAGATTAGGTGTAAATAAGTTAACAATGTTTATTTACAACGATGCAAATAAGTTATCAATACAAACATTAGTGAATCAGAAAACAACAATTTAAATAACTTTTCCACTCTAACTATATGGTGGATCTACCATTGTGGTTAATACATACATAATTTAAAATTTGTTAAAAATAGAAAATGATATATTTTTTTGTTACAACTTATAGAGATGACATATATAACATCTTTATGATGTGGACAATTTTATAGAAATATTTGCTTTGCCCCCATGTCGAGGGGATTTAGTATAATCCTAGATAACAAAAGGAAAGAAAACATACAATTCACGCTAGCCATAAAAACATGGTAGTGAATCAGGAATATCCATATTATAATTTACAAAACAATGTGATATATAATACCTACAAGGCTACAACAAATTCGAAATAACCTAATTTGTGCCTATTACCGATTTATATTCAATCAATAAAAAAACAAGGACAAAAATGAAAGTCTTTGTTAAATTGATGCAAAAAAAATAGTATGAAGAATCATTCATTCATAAACTGATATTTCTACTTTTACTCTCAATTAATTTAATCTCTAAATCAAAACATAATGTTAGAAAAAAAATGTAAACATAATTTACTAAATAATTATTCTATCCATATTTGTATTGTTACAAATGTAAGAAAAAGAACAAAAAGACTTAAACTTTTTAAATCATGTAAAACAAAATTTAAATAATAATTGAAATATACTTCTATATATTAAATAAATGAAGAATTTAAAAATAAAAATTACATACATTCATTTTCGGAAGATTTGAGAGTCTTAAACTTTGAAAACCGAGAATTTTGTGTTGGAAGAAGAAAAATCGTCAAAAGTAGAAGCAGAAGTCTCAAAATCTAAAGAATTTTTATTTTTTTAGTGAGCTTCCATCTTCTCTTGTAATTAGTTATTATTTTTTGGGCTTTTATATAGGGACGTAAATGAATTGTTTGTGGATGAGAGCAAATAAAATTTCAAGGTTAATACAAATAAAATTTATACGTGGATGAGAGCAAATAAAATTTCAAGGTTAATACAAATAAAATTTTATAAATTTCAGAGCGAACATAAATAAAATTTTAAGTGAATATAATCAATAAAATAAATAACTAATAAAGGAAATCATATTCCAACCCACCCTAAACAAACGGTGATACGCCACTGGACTCAGAAGCAAAATTTGAGATTTATTACCAGTCTAAAGCTTGATGGTGAGAAAAAAGAAGATGATTCCAAGTTAATAGTTCAAGTTTTCCATGGAAGCAAACAGAAAAGCATACGAAGAACGTTTTGTCAGCCTGCAAGTTCCCATCCTCTGGGTGGATGTACACCTGCAAGCCTGCAACTTCACCCTCCACACTTCCTGCACTCAGCCGCCTCGCCTCATCTCTCATCCGTCTCATCCCGCCCACTCCCTCAGCCTCCTCCCTGCACCGGCTTACCCCGTCCGGTATTTCAGCTGCGATGCCTGTGGTCAACAGGGCCAACGTTTTGTAGGAAGATATTGGAAAATATATAATTGCACGATAAAGAAAAAAAGACATCAAGACTCGAGCTCAATCCGAGATAAAAATAAGCCATAGCTCGACCCCGGAATTTTAAAAAAAATTAACTAAATCTCTTTTACATAAGAATAATGGTACTGAACTTAAAACATGCTAATATTTAAGTGAAAATGGTTAAATTGTCAATTTATGAAGATCTTCAGGCAGTTTAGCATGCGTAATCATCCACCCTAGATCAGAATTCAGCAAAGTTAATGGAAAGTACTACAGAACTTCAGCCGAGCCTATTGAAAAATAAAGCCAGAATTCCAGGACAACAAGTATCTACTCTCATGTAATGGTAATATAGACGACCGAATCTTAATTTCCTTGGCATGGTGGTTGTTGTAACATACAAGAAGATGTGTGTTTGACCACAGTTCACATTATCCTTCGATTTAAGGTTAAATGATTTGGATAATTTAGATATTATACGAAGAAAAAAAGATAATATGGGTATCATACCATATTTTATATATTTTTCAGCGTTAATAACATGAATTATTAAACATTGATTATGAGGGGTGTAAGTGAATAGTGTTCGACGAACTGTTCGTATGACGTTCGTTTATAAAGTTAAATAAACGAGTATGAACAAAAAATTTTATGTTCGTTTAATAAACGAACACGAACAAAAGCGTGTTCGGTTCATTTATGTTCACGAAAAAACTTGTTTATATGTTTGTTTATAAGCTCGTTTATAGGATGAAAATGCTTGTGGATGTATCTAAATACTACTTTTTGTTGTTGTTAAAGATGTTATATAAGTTCATGTTGAAGTGTAAGTTTTATTTTGTTGCTTTTGTTTTATTTATTTATTTATTGCTAATTTAATTAATTTTTTTTAAGAACATATAAACGAACGAATAAACGAACACTTAAACAAACGAACACAAACACCTTCAAAAATAAATAAACGAACACGAATCGAACATGAACACCTTTAAAAATAAGCAAACGAACACAATTTTGTTCATTCAAGCATGGTTCATTTACACCCCTATCGATGATGGATTGATCTGTTGTACCTTAGGCGACGGGTCAGACTTTGGACTCAACCTGTGGGTCGCCGGTATCACTCATGGTGATCCATTGAGTCAACAGAACACATTATATTGTATCCAAAATCATGGGGAATGCTCACAACTCTAAACGCACGTTTAACTTTAAGCGAGAAAAACTTCAATACACCGTCTATATAAACTTTAGTTTACACAGACCTTTTAGTTTTAAGGGTTAGAGGTTTAGTTTAGAGTTTAGGGGTTTGGGTTATAAGGTTTAGAATTTAAGGCTAGTATTTAAAATTTAGGGTTTAGGGCTTGGTGTTTAGTTTTTTAGGGTTTAGGTTTAATTTTGAGTTATAGTAGAAATAGATAGGCTTGTGTAAAATTTATTTTACACAGGACATGTATCAAATTTAAACCCAACTTTAAGCACGCCTAAATAAACAAATGAGAAAAACACACTTATAAACCCTGTTTATTAGTTTTCTTTTGGAAAGTGTTTACTAGTTTTCATACTAAACCGCCGAACAAAAATTCTTTATTTTTTTATCCTATTCATACCGAATACTGAAAAATTAAATCATAAGCCCTAATTTTAATTTCTAAATCATAATCCCTAAAAATAAACCCTACACCCAATACCTTATCCCCTAACAACAAATTTCAATCATAAACCCTAAACCTATTTTTTAGTGTGAGGCATAAATAATGACAAAAAAAACAAGATTTCTGCTCCTAAATCCCCCATCAAATTAAATAAAAAAATTAAACATGAGAAAGCGTCTTATAAAATGTGCATTGGCTTCAGCAGACAGGAAGAAGTTGGGTTTTCCAGAGTTTTTTTTTTTTTTAAACTGTGAAGTTGTAGGGTAGGGCTAGGATTTGTTGAAATGATTAGTGCAGTTGGGGAATCTCCAAAGCTTCCCCCCTTCTGATTGTCCTCTTGTAATGGTCAACAAAGCTTAAAAAATTATGTATTTCAGCTCCAGGAACGATTCCATTCAAGCAGAGGCCCCTTTTACATTTCTCAGTTATCATTTCGGCAAAGAATCTGATCACAACTTTGCCATCTCCTAATATGTACGAACGACTGCATCTATTTATACAAACTGATTGAGGCTTCGTTTGCTTCAAGCGTTAAATTTAGGTGGTCAAACAACTGTTTTGTACCAAAATCATAATTGCACCATATTTTGGGTTACAAAACGCAATAAAAAATGAGGCCTTGAATGAATATCTCTACCGTGTTCTGTTCACTTTCTCTGGAGTAGATGTTGACACTAATTTTAAAATTGCTTTACGCTTAGGACGAAAATCAAACATTTGAGCACCGGTTAAGATAAAAGAAATCTTTATCATTCCGCCTAAACACACGATTTCAATTAAATTAATTTTAATTGACTTTGAACTCTCTTTAAAAATTAGTAGATTCAGCATACTCTTTCAAATATAGTAAAAATTTAAAATTAAAAAATAAATAAATCAGCTCCTAAATTATACCATCCTTTTTGCTTTTAGTCTTTAAACTATTTTTTTTAAAACAAGTACCTAAATTATTATTTTGTTCACTTAAGTCCAATAGTTATATAAGTTAAAAAAGTTATTTGGACCAATAAGATATTGACAGATCACCGAGATTTTTTGACCAAAAAATAGTTTAAGGACTAAAAACAAAAAATGACATAGTTTAGGCACTTATTTTGACCAAAAATAGTTTAGATAATTAAAATACCTGAAATAATAGTTTAAGTATTTATTTTGACAAAAATAGTTTATAGATTAAAAGAAAATAATAATAATTTGTAACCACCTAGACCCGCCAATGCGTTGTCTAATTTCGGAAGGTCACATTCCATACCAAAAACTTTACATGAAAACATTTAAGATTTCAAATCTAAATCAATTATCAATTATAAACCATAAATGGATAAATTAGGATAATCACTTTAAACCATATCAGGATTTAGTTACAAAATAAGCCACACTGGGCAATATAGTAAAGCATACGGTATCAAAATATAGGCTCATGTCACCCAATAAAGACAATATGGCGGATAGAAACATTACAAAAAAATATGTGTACTGAATGTGTCGATCCCCTGAGTGCCAAGACTAGGTAGCTTATCCAAAAGTATCTGAAAGGGAAAATTTTGGGGTTATGAGCTAGGGAGCTCAATGTGTTCCAATAAGTGCACATAAAACATATGATTAGTTCATATAGGAAATAATCATTTCAGTAAAACATGTTCTAAGAGCAACCAAAGGGCGTAGGAGCCAACTACCCTAACTACCCTCTAACCTTACACCAATATGCAGTTCCCCAGAACTGCATCCATAAGGACTTACCTTAGGCCCAATGGGCGTAGGAGCCAACCTAAGGGGTTGCCTTAGGTCCATAAGGAATTACCCGAGCTAATGCATTGGAACATGCCCAAGGGCGACTTTGGGTCCATAAGAAATTACAAGCTGGATTAGGGTTGAACCTGTAGAGAATTCATAACGTATCCCCAATAATATGCCCCAAATAAAATATTAGTGTTTGTACAACAGACATCAATATCAGAAATCATGTGGCAGACATGTCTTATAGCAGAAAACAATAACCAGAGATCATGCTTACAAGTCAGACATATGGGTATACTTTTAATACAGATAAGGTAGTCATATATTCAATCAGATAATAACATCATGTTTTTAAAACATATAATGTATTCAAATAATAAAAATTTATTGATACGAAAGCCAGGATCCAAGAATTACCTCAAAATCTAGGAACCCTCTAGATCATAACTAATCTAGCAAACTCACTAATATGATCCAAGAAAACCCCAAACTCCACGTTCAGCAAACCGATAATAAAGTATGATCTTGATGTAGAAAATGAGATATGATGAATTTGACGGTGGCGGTGTTGGATAGATTTGTCCTTAGCACCCTCCTAATCTCAATTGATTATGCAAACACCTACAAACGGCACGAATCTCTCTGATGAATGGATTATGACGAGATAGATGTTGTAGGATATTTTGTCCTCGGCACCCTCGTAGTCGCGAATATCTAAGCAAGCAACCTCAAGCGGCTCTAACCCACCCTCCTAGATGCAATTACCTAGGCAAACAAGAGTGTGAAGATGATCTCCATTACAAGAATTTGACGAACTTACGTTGAAGAAACTTGTGATACGAAAAATAACAAGGCAAATCTATCTACCTTGAAAATAAAATGGCCCATGGAAAAGGTTTTTGCAACTCATAAATTCATGATGTTATTTTTATTAGTGAAGCAAATATGCCTTTAAATAGGCTAGAAATGAAGAGTTCAACTTAAATTAGGAAAAATAAAGATAATAATAAAATAAATAAACATATTTTATCTAACCTAAAAAACTAATAATTAAATAACAAATCTAATCCTAAATCATCTAAATATCTTCATAAAGAATCCTAGATTAAATTTAAATACAAATAATCAATAAAATTATTAAAAATTCGTAATAAATAATATTTACCGTGATAAAACCGTATAGAGATTTTTGCTCGTACATTCTTCACTAAAATGGACATAACTTGAGCTCTCGATGTCGGATTGATGCGTTTCAAGATGCGTTGGAAAGCTAAGAGACAGAAGAATATGTTTGAAGAAGACATGTAGACTCAGAAGTGCCCGAATCCCATCCGAAAATTCGATGCAAGTCGGCTGAAATTCCAGACTTATAAAACAGCTTCAACTCTTTAGCTACAATACATCATTTTAGCCTCCCATACATGTATCATTCTCCCCCTGTTGAAAACGATTCCTCCCGAATCTTAAGAGTTGTTGATCACAACCTTCAAGTCTCTTGAGATGTCTCCAGGAATGAAATATTAAAACTAGGATCTATATAGAGAATTATATATTTTTCTTTTTTCTCAACTATTAAAATAACAATAAAAGATAATTGTTTCAAACGCCTAAACCAAGGCTCTGATACCAATCGATACGGAAGCCATGATCCAAGAATTACCTCAAAATCTATGAACCCTCTAGATCACAACTAATCTAGCAAACTCACTAATATAATCTGAGAAAACCCCAAACTCCACGTTCAGCAAACCGATAATAAAGCATGATCTTGATATAGAAAACGAGATAGGATGAATTTGACGGTGGCGGTGTTGGATAGATTTGTCCTTGGCACCCTCCTAATCTCAATTGAATAGGCAAACACCTGCAAACGGCACGAATCTCTCCGATGAATGGATGATGACGAGATAGATGTTGTAGGATATTTTGTCCTCGGCACCCTCTTAGACGCGAATATCTAAGCAAACAACCTCAAACGGCTCTAACCCACCCTCCTAGATACAATTACCTAGGCAAGCAAGAGTGTGAATATGATCTCCATTACAAGAACTTGACGAACTTACGTTGAAGAAGACTTCTGATACGAAAAATAACAAGGCAAATCTATCTACCTTGAAAATAAAATGGCCCATGGCCAAAGGTTTTTGCAACTCATAGATTCATGATGTTGTTTTTATTAGTGAAGCAAATATGCCTTTAAATAGGCTACAAATGAAGAGTTCAACTTAAATTAGGAAAAGTAAATATAATAATAAAATAAATAAACATATTTTATCTAACCTAAAAAACTAATAAATAAATAACAAATCTAATCATAAACCATCTAAATATCTTCATAAAGAATCCTAGATTAAATTTAAGTACAAATAATCAATAAAATTATTGAAAATTCGTAATAAATAATATTTTCCGTGACAAAACCGTATAAAGATTTATGCTCTCACAGTCTTCACTAAAATGGACATAACTTGAGCTCCCAATGTCGGATTGATGCGTTTCAAGATGCTTTGGAAAGCTAAGAGACAGACGATTATGTTTTAAGAAGACATGTAGACTCAGAAGTGCCCGGATCCCATCCAAAAATTTGATGCAAGTCGGCTGAAATTCCAGACTTATAAAACAGCTTCAACTCTTTGGCTACAATGCATCATTTTAGCCTCCCATACATGTATCATTCTCCCCCTGTTGAAAACGATTCGTCCCGAATCTTAAGAGTTGTTGATCACAACCTTCAAGTCTCTTGAGATGTCTCCAGGAATGAAATATTAAAACTAGGATCTATATAGAGAATTATATATTTTTTCTTTTTTTTCAACTATTAAAATAACAATAAAAGATAATTGTTTCAAACACCTAAACCAAGGCTCTGATACCAATTGATACGGAAGCCAGGATCCAAGAATTACCTCAAAATCTAGGAACCCTCTAGATCACAACTAATCTAGCAAACTCACTAATATAATCTGAGAAAACCCCAAACTTCACGTTCAGCAAACCGATAATAAAGCATGATTTTGATATAGAAAACGAGATAGGATGAATTTGACGGTGGCGGTGTTGGATAGATTTGTCCTTGGCACCCTCCTAATCTCAATTAAATAGGCAAACACCTGCAAATGCGCCTCAACGATGACGAAGTTGGCCGAAAATTGAAGAAAATAGAAATGATTTTAGAATGAGTTTCTATGGGATTTAAGCTGGATTTTGGACGACGGCGGGTCACTAGCCTTGGCACCCTTAGGTTGTGGGTTCGTTTCCCATAACCAGCAATCCTTACAATTCATGTTTTTCATTTAAGCCTTAAAAAGTTGCGATGACATTTTAACTTTGGAAATACAAAAACACTATCAATGTATAAAAAAAGGTTCATACATACAAACAAGTTCTACTTTTTCTATATTAAAAAAAAACTATAACTTCTTCATTTACATGAAAATTTCATTTGTATATTTTTACCTAACAGAAGTAGTTTTGAAAAGACATGAATAACTTGTGAGTTACGAAATGTGGTATATATGAACTTGTATCATATATAAACGGTAGAGAAGAGAAACATCTTGTTCTGAAAAAAGAATATGAAATTTGTTTATAACATCGATAAGTATATCTTTGTTATTATAAATATTTAAATTTAAAATATATTTTTGAGTTATTAGAGGAAATTAAAATTATGTGATACCAAGGTAATGCTAGTTATCATAAGTGTATTCGTATGGGATAGTTGTTTTAGAGATTATCATATCCAAAGCTAAATTTTACGATGCCTCGAAAAAAGTTAACAATTCAAACATTGTTAATTTTGACTGCAGAAGCAATCTAGAAAGATTCATAACAATGAAGAGGTTGAAACTACGACAACGAACAACGGTTGTGAATTGGTTACGGGTGTTGTTTTGTTTACGTATGTTTGTGTAATTTTGGTGTTTGCATTTATTATTGGGTGTGATTTGATGTTGAATCTATGTTTTGAATCCTTTTGAAAGATTTCTCTCTAAAAAAATAATATCTCACTTCTCTCTAAAACTAAAAATCATTAATTTTTTTTCTTGCAGCGTTCAACTGCTCTTTCAGGCGGCTTACCTCCCCTCCTCCTGATGTCCTTTTTCTTTCTTCTTTCGCCTTTTTCCCCTTCTTTCTTTGTTGGGGATTTTGTTTCGATATTTCCCTCTGACTGACTCGCTGAGATTTTATTTCTCCAGCGGCCATGGTCCAAGCATGGGCTCCCTCTAGAGAAGAGGAAGGTTGGCGCTTTGTCGCGGTTCTTCTTCTTCTCGGTTTTTGCCACTTTTTGCTCCTCTCGTGCTGGTTTAACAGTCATCATGTGGTCGTTCTGCTCACAGTCCATTGGTGTTGCCTTTTTTCCGATGTTCCTCTTAACGGATCCATATCACTCCGGTTGGTCTTTTGAAGCATTCGGCATGCATGGTCATTTTTTGTCATCAATGTCATCCCCCAGTGTCACCGACCGCCAATAACTTCTTACTTGGCGGATCCTTCGTTGATTCAGACGTACAACGTCGTTTCTTAGCTTTTGGGTTTGTCTCCTGCCTGTGATTGTTTATCTCAGTTTGGGTTTTTATTTCTGGTCACTGTGTTAGCTTTGATTCCTGGGACCTTGTTTGTGTTCTTCTTTTCTGGGTTTTTGCCCTTCTGTTGTATCGTTTTGATTGATGTTCTCCCGTTTGGTCAAAAAAATCACATATATCATTATCCGATACCACCGACCCTATGAACCTTGTACAGTTTAACCTACTAAAAGCATTTCTCAATCTTTGTATTTGTATTATGAAGTCCTGAAAAAGGACATTTCGTTGTGGAAAAATGATAACTAAGCAAATAATAGACAAATAATTGTAGACCGAGTTTTTAATATATTCCATTTACAATATACAAAATATGGATCATAACATCTAACAACAATAATTAAGAAATTTATAAACTTCCAACAAAAATTTGAAAACACCAATGGATGCACTGCAATTCGTGGGGATAAAGAAAGATCCCCTAAAAAAAACACTACCGTTGTTGACAAAATGAGCACCCAAATAAACGACAACATTGATCAAAACAAGCTTTTTCAACGATTGTGTAATGGATCCGAGGAGTGTGGAACTTTCCTCTTGCTTGAAAAGAACACATAAAAAGAATGCCTCAAACGCCGTGACCCATGCTGTTGATTCTCCACAGGTTTCTTCTCTTTAACGCCTGGTGAATGACTGTCCATGGCAACAAGCATGGACTCCCCCGTTTGACCTCCCGAGACTAACAGAGAGAGCAACAGCATTACGACCATTAGTTTCTGGAACAGCCGCAGCTGCAGATACGGTTGAAAGTGCATGCTTTTGCACCCGAAGAGAAAATCCTTGGCTTTTCTTCTTAGTGGGGGACGAGGAAACACAGAGAGAATCAGAAACCCAAGGAACCGAAGCAAAAAAACTACATATAAATGGGTCCAAAAAGGAGGAAAAGCTAAGTGGCTTTGCTTTGAAATGTAAGAAAAAGGAGAAGCAAAGAAAAGTTGATGTTGTTGTTGTTATGGAGTACTAGAGACAGATTTCTTTTGTTTTTCTTTATAATATAATAGTATATAATTTTCGTGCTTTCCGAGAACTTTTCTTCTTGCTTTCAGTCCTCTGAACAAAGGGTCATTCAAACACGTCCAATTTATAGCAGATAGATCATGATTCATAGACAGTACTACAGAATACGTAGATCTTGGCTCTTGTGCTTAAACCTTGTCTGGGTAATATTCGTCTATTTCATCTCAGAGTTCAGAAGGCTCAAAAAAGCATTTCGGGTGTCTCAAGTCTGAAATTAACTGAACTCATTACCAGCTATTAGACTAGTCGTGCTACTTTTCCCAAGCTCGTTTCAACTTTCATGTCCAAGCAAAGCAAGAGTAAAAGATTATATAAACAGATCTATTATCGGTATAATAAATATCTGCTTTAATGGTGTTTGACATGTGCGAACTCAAACAGCTAAGGGAAGGGTTCTTCCCAATATACTATAATACACTACGCGGCAGTTTTCGGAAAGCTTGTAACACCCTATAAATAAAATAAATAATAAAATAAATAATAAGGGAATTGCCGTAAAAGGGTTTGAACCCATGAACTTAGCTACACAAGCAAAGAAGGTAACCATTAGAGCCAAAACTCTTTTATAATATGGTATTACCGTAATAAATAATAACCATATCTTTGTTTGGTTATCATTCAAATGATTAAACCAGATTTGAGACCTTTCACCTCCCATTTTATTCGAATTACCTTCCAGAAAACCCTTAAAATTTCTCTCGCCTACCCCTAAGGTTGTCATCGTTTGTCCGCCTTCATCGTCGTGCCATGTTGTTCACCGTCGGCACGAATAAAACCGCTGGTTCGTTCCGACCAAAACCCCTCAAACCACACGCAAGTTTGCTACGCCGATCGTCGTGGAGAACGGTTTGAATGTTCGTCGAACCTAGATTTTAATCCGTTCAAATCTTTGTGTTTTCTGTCCATCACAACCGTTTGATCATGAAATCCTTGCCGCCATCATCTTCCTCGTGACGAGACGGTCCTAACCTAACCTTTCTATCATCGTCCCGACCTTGGCAGAGGCCTTATCGGAGTATCACCTTTTTTCGGCCGTATTAGGTAAATTTGGGTAAGATTTGTAGTTTTGCGGTTGAATGGGGTTTGATTTTAGTTCGATGCTGCTGTTGTGATTAAAAATACGGCCGAATAATGCGTTTTGATGTATTTTCGGGCTATGTAAGGCCACACGTGAGTACCACGCGCTGACAGGTGCGATTTTTGGTTGTCATGACCGGTTCTCCTATAAACCGGTTCGGTCCAACCCGATTTAACCTAACCTGACACGATCTAGCCCGAACCCAATTCGAGCCCAACCGATTTGACCCTAACCCGACCGAGTCAACCAAACTAAGTCAACTTAGTTGACTTTGACCATTGACTTTGACCGTTAATGTCAACATGATGTCAATGTCAACTTTGACCAAAGAGTCAAAATTTTCAAAAACCCCTATTGTACATGTTTTGATGTTCTGTGTCAGTTTTGCGAAATTCTAACACGAAAGCCTCCAAAACTGACCTTAAACCCGAACATGCATTTTTACCAAGTTTTTTTATTTACGGGTAATTGTATTTGAATAAAGGACTGATAATAATCTTTGTTGGTTAAAGATACTCACGGATCTCCCGATCGTGCTTACGCCCAGCCCAACTCGTCTGGATCTATTTAGCCGCGTGAACTCATAGTGACCCATATAGTTTTAAAATACTTAATTAAAAGTCCTAGTGAAAACATAATTCTTGTAGTAACCCTGAATCTTTTCAATCTAGGTTCCAACACTGCAGTTGAGTGTGGTTCCGGCGCCTAGTAGAATATCTAATCTACTTGACTTTTTGAGGTGTGTTCCTTCTGTGCTATACGACTGCATTATATATTGTTTAAAATGTTTTATCAAATTGATCACGTGCACATGACCGGCATGTTAATTTTGCATAAACATAACTTGATTTTGAATTTAAGCATGATTATATTGTAAGTTTGATGTATGCTCTAGTACCTGATAAGAAAAGTATGCTTTATGGCTACTATTATTGGATTATGAATATCTTTATTAATTACTGCATATTATAAGACTGCTTGTATTGAATTACTGGTACTTAGGATTAAGATAAGAAGTTTATGAAGGTTCAACCTTGATCCGGCTGGTAATTTTGTCAGTATAAGGTTCATATACTTCAATTAGGGTAATTACGCTCGTATTCGGTTTCTATGCTTCGGCTAGGGTAATTCTGCCCAGACCTAAGGTATTCCCTTAGGATGGTACCCAAGCCCAATAGGCTCGGGTTAATGCATGTATACGATACCGTCATAGGGAACTGTATCTCGGAGTTCGGATGTAGGGTAGATAGACTTATATAAAAACTTAGGATGCTCTTATAACATGTTTTCACGAAATGTTGGTTTATTTAATTTGTATAAACATTTTTATATGCACTGTTGGAACACACTGAGCTCCGTAGCTCATACCCCAAATCTTTTTCCCTTTCAGATACTTTTGGATAGGCTTCCCAGACTTGGCACTTTCAGGATCTACACATCCAGCTCATACATTTTGATGTAATTTTTTTATCTTCCAAACTGTCTTTATTGGGTGACATGAGCCTATATTTTGTTACAAAATACCTTCTATATTGTCGCTATGGTTTTATGATGTAATAATTTTTTGATGAGGATTTTACTGATTACATTAACTTATTTATGCATGAGATTATTTTATTACTTGATTTGGCTTTTAAACTTTCAAACAATTTTATGATTAAAATTTTAGTAAGGAATGTGACCTCATAGAGTTGGACTTTATGCATATACCGGACTAGTGGGTTACATTTGGTTGGTATCAGAGCTTTTGGTTTTATAAACCCGGACTGTGAATGGCTCCTAAATAAAATATTTTTCTAAAATGTTTCACCAATAAGTTTAATAAGGGTCATGTCACCGAGATTTATATTTTTATCTGTGTACGACACTTCAGTGCCAGTTTTGACTCTAAGAATTACATTTTGTAGAGATTCTTCGTTATGAGCACCCGTCGAGGACGTCGACCTGCCCGTGGGCAGGGTCGAGCAGTAAGATTTGTCGATCCTATAGATGATCATGTGGTAGATCCTTCAGCTATTGTAAATCCTTCATTTTCTCTAGATCCTCTCACACCTAGTAATTTTGTCGTGCCGGTCGACCTGCCATCTGCCACTTGCTCCTAGCATCGGCATGAGGACCCTAATTAGAGGACTGACTGTTTCTGGGATAGAGCCCCTAACTTGAGTTAGGGATGAGACCTTGAGTAGGAAGTTTTTGCATACTCTCAGAGAGCATCGTTTGTATGCTAAGTTGAGTACATGTGAATTCTAGCTTAGTGATGTGACTTTTCTTGGGTATGTGGTATTGGCTCGAGGTATTCAGGTTGATCCGAGTAAGATTGAGACTATTGTGAGCTGGAAATAACCCAATAATATTTTTGAGATCTGTAGTTTTTTGGGTTTAGCTGGGTATACAAACGCTTCGTTGAAGATTTCTCTATCATTACTGCCCCACTAACAAAACTGTTGATGAAGAATGTTCCATTTATCTGGACTAATGCTCAACAAGAGAGTTCTGAGAAATTGAAGACAACTTTGACAAAAGCTCCAGTTTTGACCTAGTCTGAGTCTAGAAAGGATTTCACAGTTTATAGTGATGCTTCACACTCTGGATTGGGATGTGTTTTAATATAGAATAGAAAGGTGATCGCTTATGCTCACGCCAGTTAAGACCTCACGAGTGTAACTATCCTACTCATGATCTGAAGTTGGCTGTTGTGGTTTTTGCCTTAAAAATTTAGAGACACTATCTCTACGGACAAAAAGTGTTATATCTATACAGATCACAAGAATCTGAAGTATCTTCTTACACATAAAGAGTTTAATCTAAGACATCATCGTTGGCTCGAGCTTCTTAAAGATTATGATTGTGAAATTGAGTATCACCCATGAAATACCAACGTTGTTGCTGATGCTTTGAGCTGAAAGGATATTTCAGATTTGAGGTTCTTATTTGCCAGGATGAGTATATATGATGATGGTAGTTTGTTGGTTGAGCTTTAGGTTAAGCTGCCTTTAGTCGAGGAAATTAAGGCTAAACAACTTCTGGATCGTTCTTTACTTCCTATTATACAACAGGTTGAGCAGGGATCTATATCTGTTTATACCTTTGATCAGGACGGGGTTCTGTGTTTTAAGGGTTATTATTGTGTGACTGATAATACCGAGTTAAAGTGAGCCATTCTCTGTGAGGCTCATAGTAGCCCATATGCTATGCATCCCGGTGGGGATAAGATGTACCAGTATTTGAGACAGGGGTACTGTTGGGTTGACATAAAGAAAGATATCTCATATTTTGTGGCTAGATGTCTGACTTGTCAATAGGTTAAGGCAGAACATCAGCATCCTTCTGGTCTTTTGCAACCTATTAAGATTCTTGAATGGAAATGAGAACGAATCACGATGAACTTTGTTATTGGATTGCCTCTAACTTCTAAAAAGGATTCTGTTTGGGTTATTGTGGATCGTCTTACTAAGACAACTCATTTTATTCCTGTTTGAGTTAAGTTGGTGTTATATTTTGACTCAAATTCTAATTGGTAATTAAGTTGGGTTTTATTGTAATTCTAGTGGTTGAAGATTACTTGGTAATTAGGATTTACTTTGATGAGTAAATATCTATTTTAGGTAGGAGATCTTATTGAATAAGTTTTCTTGGTGATCAAGTATTTGGGTCTATAAATATAGACTAGGTGTAACCCTTTGAATTATGAGAGAACAAGAGAATGAGAGAGATGGAGAACTACTCTGGAGAGATGTAACCACTTTTAGGATCTCTATAACTATTGTGCCTATGTTTTAGAGATAAGTATTGTAAGCATGAATCAACCGAAATTACTTGCCAAGTGGTGGAGAAGTGATTTCTTGGGTGATGGTGGTGGAAGCAAAAAGATAGAAAAATTTGCACAAAGATTTAGAGTGATTCAACTTTCTAGCCAAAGCCTACATCCACTACCTTAGCTTCTCACTAAGGATTTTCCAAATTCACTATGAATTTCTTCTCCTTTTCTAGGCTTAGGAGGCAACCCTTACACACTCAAAACTTTTACCCCAAAGCTTGAGTAAACCCTCTTTACAAGAGAAAAGAAAACAAAGCAAACAAGAAATCCCTCACAAGGTAGATTGTTTGCACAATTAAGCTCACTCACCCAAACCTAAACACTTGAGAAAATATAACAATTAAAGCTCACAAGTGTTATCTATACAAAGAATGAGAAAATTAAGCACTAAGACAAATTTTCATCATAATGTTGTTAACTTGAGGATCATTAGTTTCTTCAGATGCTTCTTGAGGCCTTTTATACTCCCAAATGAGTTTCTAGCCATTTAAGACCGCTGGGGACGATTTGGAGCCGTTGGAGACTTTATTTCCCGTAAAAATGTAGTTCTGGAGTCAACCATATCGATACACGGTGTTGCTGTATCGATACACGGTCTTCAGAATCTAGACGTTATGCTCTTCAGCCTTGGTGTATCGATACACTTGATACACTGCGTGTATTGATACACTTGTGAAATGTATTGATACACTGCGTGTATTGATACACCTTTGAAGTGTATCGATGCAGTGTATCGGTATGCTATAGGGAAAATAACCGTTTGGGGTTTAAAAACTAGCCGTTGGGGATTTGAAAACATATCTTATCGATACGCCTATAAGCGTATCGGTACGACCCTCACCGTATCGATACACCTAAGCCTGTATCGATACAGGTTTTTGATTCTAGAAAAATCATGTAGCTGAAAACCTAAAGTGCATCGATACGGGGTGTAACTGTATCGATACGGTAGTGCTGAAAACTTGAGTTTTACTACTTTAAAACGTTTAAAACATTTCCAAAACCTCACAAAAACTTCTCAAACTTATTTTTAAGTTGTTTGGACTTAAAAACACTTTTGAAACCTTTTCAATTTAGTCCAAAACTATTTTTTAATTATTATATCAAAACAATATCCTAACAATCTCCCCCTTTTGATATAATAAAACAAACTTGAAAAATTATTTTTGAGATTCTCCCCCTTAGTAAAAATAAAATTTGAATAAGAGTTTGATTGTTGAAAGTCTTATAAGCTCCCCCTTATTCATTTGAAAATTCAATTTTTCAAAACATTCTCCCCCTTTTTATTATATAAAAAATGGTTTAAACTTTAAAGACCAATAATAATGGAGATTTAAAATTTTTTTTGACAAAAATAAGTTTTGTTTTAATATTGGCTCCCCCTTACTCAAGCATCATTCAAATGTTACTCCAACATTTATGATAAACTAGTTGAATAAAAATAAATAAATCAAATTAAAATAAACAAAATTCAACTAATTTTACCACACTTGAACAAAAGGGAGGATGTGAAGCCTTCATTCTTCAAGTGTTCATCCTTGTGTGCATAGAGCTCCCCCTCACTTTTATCACTTGTTGATCAAGGCTCCATCACACCTAAAAAAGGCAATCATTTAATTTTTAGTATCCAAATTGCTTTGGATCCATAGGCATTAGTAGTACATAATTTAGTCCCCTTAGGAATCCATTTTTCAATTTCATCATATTTGGTTAAAGTAGATAGTCCTTTTGGGACCCAAATACTTCTAAAACATTTTCCATTTAGAAATCTAGGGGCACTAGATTGTCTCATATAAAAATTTGATTTTCTCAAATTATTTTTCTTTTGAAGTTCTTTGAAAATCAAATCTTTTTCTTTCTTAAGATCATCTACTTCAATTTGATGATCTTTTTCTTTCTTTTGAAGCAAATTTTGTAAATTCAAAACTTTAAGTTCAAAATCCTTTAATTTTGATTCAAATTCCAAATTGGTTTTCACAAGCAAATCATTTTCATTTTTCAATTTTGAAATCAACTTTTTGTTCTATGAAAATGAGGCTTTAAATCCAAAAACCAATTTGTCATAGTCTTCTTGTAACTCATCAAAAGTATATAAATTTGAACTAGATGAGTTAGAAGTTACCTCCCCCTCATTGAGGGCCATTAAGCATAGGTGGGCTACTTCATCTTCATCGGTGGAGCCTTCATCACTCCATGTAACCACATATGCTTTCTTTGATGATGATCCATTTTTGTTGAAACGAGGGCAATTAGACTTGTTGTTCCTCGTTTCCTTGTACTTGAAGAACTTGGGGAATCCACCATTTTCTTTTTCTTTGATTCGTGCTTTGATTCTTTTATGTTGCTCTTCATGAACCGAGTGAATTCTTTGAAGAGATGGGCCATCTCTTCATCCTTACTTTCCTCCTCACTAGTTTCTTTTTGTTGGCTTGTGGAGGGATGTAGAGCAATGATGTTGACATTGATTCCTTGCTCTTGGATTATTTTCTCATTCTCCCTTTTAAGGGTAGAGACATCATTTCATGGGTGAGAAGAGATCCTAAGAGCTTTTCAAGCTTGAGCATATTTAAATCTTTGGTTTCAATGATGGCTGTCTTCTTGCTCTCCCATGATTCAGGAAGTGAGTAAATCAACTTTCGAATGAGCTTTTCTTCTGGAATCTCTTCTCCAAGACTTTTGATTTGATTGACGATTGTAAAGAACCGGTCGAACATGCTCTTGATGTCTTCATATGGGTTCATCTTGAAGTTTTCGTATTCGAGGTTGAGTAAACCAATCCTTGTCTCATTTACCTCATTTTTCCATTCATGGATTGCTTCAAGTTTGTCCCATAACTCCTTGGCACTCTCACAAGAGGATACTTTGGCATATTCATCTGGGCCCAATGCACAAAATAGAATGTGTAAAGCCTTGCAATTGAGCTCTATCTTCTTGCGATCTTCCGCGCTCTATTCTGCCTTGCTTCGCGTTGGCATGTATGGTCCATCTTCAACTATGTCCCAAAGACGGTAGTCTTTGTTCTTCATGAAGAACATCATTCTATGCTTCCAACAAGCATAGTTGTCACCATTGAAGAAGGGCGGTTTGTCGATGGATAATGCCATGGAAGCCGGTTGATTTGTTTATTGGTCAAGCTTGCCAGATTGCCTCAATAGGATGTTAATCCCTCTCGATTGAGCCTCGCTCTGATACCAATTTTTGGGCTCGATGAATCAACCGAAATTACTTGCCAAGTGGTGGAGAAGTGATTTCTTAGGTGATGGCGGTGGAAGCAAAAAGATAGAAAAATTTGCACAAGGATTTAGAGTGGTTCAGCTTTCTAACCAAATCCTACATCCACTACCCTAGCTTCTCACTAAGGATTTCCCAAATTTACTATAAATTTCTTCTCATTTTCTAGGCTTAGGAGGTAGGGATATAAAAAGCTGACCCGGCCTGAAAACCCGACTGAAACCTACTCGAGTTAGAACCTGGTTTGACCCGAGGATGCAATGACTCGAAAGCTATCTGTAACCGACTGTTGTTGACCCGAACTTGAGTTGGACCTGTTACTGTAGTAACCGAACCCGACCTGCATCCGACTGAGAACAACCTGAACCCAAATTGAACTTGTTACTGTGGACCCGAAACCCGACCTGCACCCGACAGAAATGAACCCGAACCTGAGACTAACATGGCAGGTAACCGGTATTACTCGACTGAATCGACCCGGTATCTGATTTTACCCCACCTATTTTGAACCTGACCTGTTAGTTGATCTGACTTGTTTTGAACCCGACATGTTGTTAACTTGAACTAATATTGACCTGGCTTGATTTACCTAACATCTAATTGAGGAAACCTATGATTTGATGAATTTAAGTGTTGATAAATGTAAACTATTATTTTTTTAAATCAATTTAAATGGTTAAATAATATTTTTGTTATATATACATATATAATAAATTTAAAATATCAAAAAAGGAAATATTGGATTTAGATATTCATTGGACACTACTAAGTTTGAAATTTTATTAAATAATTTAATGCTTAGTAATAATTCTATATGCTTAGTAACTCATTCAATATAAATTATTTGTCAAGGTTGAACTACTAAGTTTGAACTAAATTAAAGTTTTAACTTTAATGTTGATGTTATCATGTGTACAATTACATGTTTACATCCATATCAAATTTTTGTGTATAATTATATTTAATCAAAGTTTATTATATGTTATAATAATAATGTTTGAATTGAATTAACTCATTAAACTTAGAATCTAATTGAGCTAAACTAAAATCTAGAAGCATAAATCACGGACATAATTAAAAGAATTCTAAAACTAAATGTGAAATTTCAATTAAATTAATCTAAGTTGGGACTCAATTGAATTAAACTAAAACAATTAGTTAAAAAAACAATTGGTAAAAAAATGGAAAAGACAAAATTTTGGAGGGAAATAAGCCACCCATTTTTTAGGTTTGAGATTAATTTACTTTTAGTCTAAAAATTTGGAGGGATAAAAGCCACCCAAAATTTGGAGGGAATTAGGGGAATAAGCCACTCAAATTTTTGGAGGGAATTAGTAGAATTTCTATTTTTGGTAATTTAATCTAATAATATTTTTGTTTATTCTAATTCTTACAATTTAATTTTTAGTCAAAATTGCCCCATATTTATTTATATTTTTGACAATTTAATCCAATTTATTCTAGTCCCTAAAATTTAATTTTTACTCTAAATTAACCCCAATTCATTTTTTTGTATTTTATTCTGCTCCAAATTTCTAGTCCCTACATATATAATCAATTGAAATTTAAAAAAAAAAGAAAAAAAAAAAAACATATTTATGTTTTCTTTTAACCAAATCACACTTGACACTACTAAGTATAGATGATGTTATTGGTTCATGTGATTAATTTGGATTCCTTAAGGTTTAGGGTTTAGTATCAATGATTTATTGTTTAATATCAGTGGTTTATGGTTTAGCTTATGGTTATTGTTTATGAAATTAATTTTGATTCCTTAAGGTTTATGGTTTTGGGTTTAGTATTAACGGTTTATGGTTTAGTTTAGGGTTATTGATTTACGAGATTAATTTCGATTCAACTTTCTAATTTATGCACTTGAATTTGAAATCAAAGCTTCATGTGTACAATTAAACTAAATTAAAATTTTAACTTTCATGTGTAAAATTATATGTTTACATCCAAAATCAAAATTTTATGTATAATTATATTAAATCAAAATTTATATGGTATAATAATAATAATAATAATGTCCGAATGAAATTAACTTATTAAACTCATGATCTAATTGAGATAAATTAAAACCTAGAAGCATAAATCACATACATAACTAAAAGAATTCTAAAACTAAATGTGGAATTTCAATTAAATTAATCTAAATTTGGACTTAATTGAATTAAATTAAAACCTAAAATTGAATATTTAGGACTTAAATAAAAAATATCTAAAGTCAAAAGTGCTAAAAAAATTATCCATAACCTAAAAAATTATGTGGGACTACTTTCCCTCATTCCCTCCGCTTTTCATTTTAATTAAAAAAGAAATAGATAATTGGTAAAAAAAGAGAGAGAAATGACAAAATTTAAGAGGGAAATAAGCCACATATAATTTAGGTTAGAGATTAATTACCCTTTAAGTCTTGATGTGTTTTAAATGTAGCATTTTAGTCCTAATATTCACTTTAAGTTTTAGTTTAATTCAATTTACTCACAAGTATCCCTAATTCAATTTAAGGGTATATTTTTGTTCATATTAGTCCCTAATTTTTTAACTGAAATTGACCCCTATTTATTTTAAATTTTTGTAATATAATCCAATGTTTTAATATGATGATATTTTTGTTCATTCTAGTCCCTAAAACTTTATTTTAGCCGAAATTGACCCATATATATTTTTGTTTTTGGTAATTTAGTCGAATAATATTTTTGTTTATTCTAGTCCATACAATTTAATTTTTAGTCAAAATTGCCCTATATTTATTTATATTTTTGGTAATTTAGTCCAATAATATTTTTGTTTAGTCTAGTACCTAAAATTTAATTTTTAGTTGAAATTGACCCCTATTCATATTTTTGTAATTTAGTCTAATATTTTTAATATAATGATATTTTTGTCCATGTTAGTCCCTAAAATTTTATTTTTAACCAAAATTAATCCCTATTTTTTTATATTTTTGTAATTTAGTCCAATATTTTTAATATGATGATATTTTTGTTCATGTTAGTCCCTAAAATTTTATTTTTTCACCGAAATTGACCCTTATTTATTTATAATTTTTGTAATTTACTCTAATATTTTAAATACCGATGATATTTTTGTTCATTATAGTGCCTAATATTTATTTTTAACGTGATTCGTGTTCGTGAAAGGCATTAAATAATTCACTCAAAATGACCCAACCCAAAGTCTATCGACTATTTGTACCAAACTCAAACTTAATATGAATTTGAAACCCGAATTAACCTTACCCGAAATGAAACCAACTTGAAATTACCCGACTTGAAATGAACCCGACTTGAAATGAACCCGACCTGAAGTCTACCCGAGCCCAAATTAACCCATCATTAACTAATTCAGACCTGAACCGTTTTGACCCGACCTGAAATGAATCTGACCTGGAATAAACTCGGCCCGAAATGAACCCGACCTGAAACTAGCCCACACCTGACCCGAATCGAGTCAAAACATCAAATCGACCTGAAATGACCTGTATTTGATTGACCTGACCTGAAACCCATCCGATTACCTGTTTTTACATCCCTATTAGGAGGCAACCCTTACACACTCAAAGCTTCTACCCCAAAGCTTGAGTAAACCCTCTTTACAAGGGAAAAGAAAACAAAGCAAACAAGAAATCCATCACAAGGTAGATTGTTTGCACAATTAA
This sequence comes from Hibiscus mutabilis, assembly GCA_019671005.1. Lineage (NCBI taxonomy): Eukaryota > Viridiplantae > Streptophyta > Magnoliopsida > Malvales > Malvaceae > Hibiscus > Hibiscus mutabilis. The sequence continues at coordinate 42,431,210 of CM033732.1, forward strand.
TCTCACTCACACAAACCTAAACAATTGAGCAAATATAATAATTAAAGCTCACAAGTGTTGTCTATACAAAGAATGAGAAAATTAAGCACTAAAATAATTTTCCATCATAATGTTGTTAACTTTAGGATCATTAGTTTCTTCAGATGCTTCTTGAGGCCTTTTATACTCTCAAATGAGTTTCTAGCCGTTAAAGACCATTGGAGATTATTTGGAGCCGTTGGAGACTTTATTTCTCGTAAAAATACAGTTCTGGAGTCAACTGTATCGATACACGGTGTTGTCGTATCGATACGCGTTCTTCAGAAACTAGTCGTTATGCTCTTCAACCTTGGTGTATCGATACACCTATAAAGTGTATCGATACGGGTATATGGTACACCTTTGGAGTGTATTGATACACTGCATGTATTGATACACCTGTGAAGTGTATTGATACACTACGTGTATTGATACATACGTGTATTGATACACCTTTGAAGTGTATCGATACGATGTGTCGGTACGCTATAGGGAAAATAGCTGTTCGGGATTTGAAAACATAGGGTATTGATACGCCTATAAGCGTATCGGTACGACTCTCACCATATCGATACGCCTAAGCCTGTATCGATACAGGTTTTTGATTTTGGAAAAATCCTGTAGCTGAAAACCTAAAGTGTATCGATACAGGGTGTAACTGTATCGATACGGTGGTGCTGAAAACTTGAGTTTGGCTACTTTAAAACGTTTAAAACATTTCCAAAACCTCTCTAAAACTTCTCAAACTTATTTTTAAGTTGCTTGGACTTAAAAACACTTTTGAAACCTTGTCAATTTAGTCCAAAACTATTTTTCAATTATTATATCAAAACAAATATCCTAACATGGTTCCACCGGGTCATGGGATTTGTACACCGGGTTTTGGGATTACATGGGTTATCATGTATTTGTACTCTTCGGGTTCAATACGTTATTAGTGGATTGTTCGTTTCTCTCGTCCGTGGAGGTAGGCTATGCTGAAACACGTTAAATCTTGTCTCATGTACATGTCTTGGTCTATATCGTTATCGCTTTGGTTATTTTGCCGCATACCAAATTCCTAACAAATGGTATCATGAGCTATGGTTCGAGCTTCGCGATTGTGGAGGAATTTTTGCTGCGGATTTTGCAGTGCGATGTTGGAGATATGCCAAATGAGTATTGCTGCAACGAGGTTTCAGTTGCAGGGGGAGTAATTCTCAAAATTGAATGGTGCTTCAACGGATACTACGTAAGAATTAGAGTTGTTGAAGACTTGGCGGCAGTGCTTCAACGAATATTTGGCTTACGTAAAAAAAGTAAAGCTGTTGAAGACTTGAAGACAAATGCTCGAATAGAATTTGTGTCAAGGGGGAGATTTGTTATATTTTGACTCAAATTCTAATTGGTAATTAAGTTAGGTTTTATTGTAATTCTAGTGGTTGAAGATTACTTGGTAATTATGATTTACTTTAATGAGTAAATATCTATTTTAGGTAGGAGATCTTATTGAATAATGTTTCTTGGTGACCAAGTAGTTGGGTCTATAAATATAGACTAGGTGTAACCCTTTGAATTATGAGAGAACAAGAGAATGAGAAAGAAGGGGAATTACTCTGGAGAGATGTAACCATTTTTAGGATCTCTACAACTATTGTGCCTACGTTGTAGAGATGGGTATTGTAGGGATGTTGGGAAGAGTGTTTTGGTTCCACCGGGTCATAGGATTTGTACACCGGGTTTTGGGATTACATGGATTATCATGTATTTGTAATCTTCGGGTTCTCTACGTTATTAGCAGATTGTTCATTTCTCTCGTCCGTGGAGGTAGGCTATGCTGAACAACGTTAAATCTTGTCTCATCTGCATGTCTTGGTCTATATCGTTATCACTTTGGTTATTTTGTCGCATACCAAATTCCTAACAAATGGTATCATGAGCTATGGTTCGAGCTGCGCGATTTTGGAGGAATTTTTGCTGTGGATTTTGCGGTGAGATGTTGGAGACATGCCAAATGAGTATTGCTGTAACGAGCTTTCAGTTGCAGGGGGTAATTCTCAAAATTCAACGGTGCTTCAATGGATACTACGTAAGAATTAGAGTTGTTGAAGACTTGGCGGCGGTGCTTCAACGGATATTTGGCTTACGTAAAAAAATTGAATTTGTTGAAGACTTGAAGACCAATGCTCGAATAGAATTTGTGTCAATGGGGAGATTTGTTATATTTTGACTCAAATTCTAATTGGTAATTAAGTTAGATTTTATTATAATTCTTGTGGTTGAAGATTACTTGGTAATTAGGATTTACTTTAATGAGTAAATATCTATTTTAGGTAGGAGATCTTATTGAATAATGTTTCTGGTGACCAAGTATTTGGGTTTATAAATATAGACTAGGTGTAACCCTTTGAGATATGAGAGAACAAGAGAATGAGAGAGAGGGGAAATTACTCTGGAGAGATGTAACCACTTTTAGGATCTCTACAATTATTGTGCCTACGTTGTAGAGATGAGTATTGTAGGAATGTTGGGAAGAGTATTTTGGTTCTACCGGGTCATGAGATTTGTACACCGGGTTTCAGGATTACATGGGTTATCATGTATTTGTACTCTTCGGATTCTCTACGTTATTAGTGATTTTTTCGTTTCTCCCGTCCGTGGAGGTAGGCTATGCTGAACCACTTTAAATCTTGTCTCTTGTGCATGTCTTGGTCTATGTAGTTATCGCTTTGGTTATTTTGCTGCATACCAAATTCCTAACAGTTGGCAAGTTCATCTTCACATATAGAAGAAAACTTTTGAACGCTGTATGAAGTGTGAACTTTGAAGAGAAATGTTCGACGACGTTGAGCGGCTATGGTTCCACCAAAAAGGACCGTAAGGAGCCCATACGAAAGTCGAGTAGTTATACGTTAGAAGATCCCCAGCCATAGTCCGAGGCCGGTTTACGAATGTATCATTATTTGTCAAGCATTCTTCTACGAAAGAAGGAAAAGAAAGAACAATGACACGCGTGCAACTGATTCTGAGATATAAAATAGGTCCATATTTGGATAACAACGTGGCCAATGATCGGTGAAGTGGGTTTTTGATGAGGTGAAGGTGGCGAATAATTGTCAAAGCAAAAGGTCCTCTCACATTAACGGATCCAGAATTTTTTTTGCATGCTCGAATTCAATTCATTTATTATTTAGTATATTCGAGTTTAGTCTTTTTTGCTTTAGCAAACATGTTCATTTATATGTTCGCAAACATAAGAGATTAACTGTAAATAAGTTAACAATGTTTATTTACAACGATGCAAATAAGTTATCAATACAAACATTAGTGAATCAGAAAACAACAATTTAAATAACTTTTCCACTCTGACTATATGGTGGATCTACCACTGTGGTTTATACGTATATAATTTAAAATTTGTTAAAAAATAGAAAATAATACTTTTTTGTTACAGCTTATAAAGATGACATATATAACATCTTTATGATGTGGACAATTTTATGGAAATGTTTGCTTTGCCCCCATGTCGAGGGGATTGAGTATAATCCTAGATAACAAAAGGAAGGAAAACATACAATTTACATTAGCCATAAAAACATGGTAGTGAATCATAAATATCCATATTATAATTTACAAAACAATGTGATATATAATACCTATAAGGCTACAACAAATTCGAAATAATCTAATTTGTGCCTATTACCGATTTATATTCAATCAATAAAAAAAAACAAAAATGAAAGTCTTTGTTAAATTGATGCAAAAAAAAAATAGTATAAAGAATCATTCATTCATAAACTGATATTTCTACTTTTACTCTCAATTAATTTAATCTCTAAATCAAAACATAATGTTAGAAAAAAATGTAAACATGGATGAGAGCAAATAAAATTTCAAGGTTAATACAAATAAAATTTTATAAATTTTAGAGTGAATATAAATAAATTTTTAAGTGGATATAATCAATAAAATAAATAACTAAAGGAAATCAGATTCCAACCCACCCTAAACAAACGGTGATACGCCACTGGACTCAGAAGCAAAATTTGAGATTTATTACCAGTCTAAAGCTTGATGGTGAGAAAAAAGAAGATGATTCCAAGTTAATAGTTCAAGTTTTCCATGGAAGCAAACAGAAAAGCATACGAAGAACGTTTTGTCAGCCTGCAAGTTCCCATCCTCTGGGTGGATGTACACCTGCAAGCCTGCAACTTCACCCTCCACACTTCCTGCACTCAGCCGCCTCGCCTCATCTCTCATCCGTCTCATCCCGCCCACTCCCTCAGCCTCCTCCCTGCACCGGCTTACCCCGTCCGGTATTTCAGCTGCGATGCCTGTGGTCAACAGGGCCAACGTTTTGTAGGAGATATTGGAAAATATATAATTGCACGATAAAGAAAAAAGACACCTTTCAAATATGTAAAATTTAAAAATTAAAAAAGATATTGGAAAATCTGGAAAAAATTAATAAAATATAAATATATTAATTTGATTTGTTAAAACGATAAACGGAAAAAAGACATCAAGACTCGAGCTCAATCCGATATAAAAATATGGTGCTTTTTAGCTCTTTTATTTCCATCGGAATTTTAAAAAAATTAACTATAAATCTTTTACATAAGAATAATGGTACTGAACTTAAAACATGCTAATATTTAAGTGAAAATGGTTAAATTGTCAATTTATGAAGATCTTCAGGCAGTTTAGCATGCGTAATCATCCACCCTAGATCATTTTCAGCAAAGTTAATGGAAAGTACTACAGAACTTCAGCCGAGCCTATTGAAAAATAAAGCCAGAATTCCAGGACAACAAGTATCTACTCTCATGTAATGGTAATATAGACGACCGAATCTTAATTTCCTTGGCATGGTGGTTGTTGTAACATACAAGAAGATGTGTGTTTGACCACAGTTCACATTATCCTTCGATTTAAGGTTAAATGATTTGGATAATTTAGATATTATACGAAGAAAAAAAGATAATATGGGTATCATACCATATTTTATATATTTTTCAGCGTTAATAACATGAATTATTAAACATTGATTATGAGGGGTGTAAGTGAATAGTGTTCGACGAACTGTTCGTATGACGTTCGTTTATAAAGTTAAATAAACGAGTATGAACAAAAAATTTTATGTTCGTTTAATAAACGAACACGAACAAAAGCGTGTTCGGTTCATTTATGTATATGTTTGTTTATAAGCTCGTTTATAGGATGAAAATGCTTGTGGATGTATCTAAATACTACTTTTTATTGTTGTTAAAGATGTTATATAAGTTCATGTTGAAGTGTAAGTTTTATTTTGTTGCTTTTGTTTTATTTATTTATTTTTTGGTAATTTAATTAACATTTCTGAACATATGAACGAACGAATAAACGAACACGTTCACGGACACTTAAACAAACGAACGCAAACACCTTCAAAAATAAATAAACGAACACGAATCGAATATGAACACCTTTAAAAATAAGTAAATGAACACGAACATAGTTTTGTTCGTTCAAGCTTGGTTCATTTACACCCCTATTGATGATGGATTGATTTGTTGTACCTTAGGCGACGGGTCAAACTTTGGACTCAACCTGTGGGTCGCCGGTATCCCTCATGGTGATCCATTGAGTCAACAGAACACATTATGTTGTATCCAAAATCATGGAGAATGCTCACAAACAACATCCCTCTAAACCTACGTTTAACTTTAAGCGAGAAAAACTTCAATACACAGTCTGTGTAAACTTTAGTTTACACAAACTTTTTAGTTTTAGGGGTTAGGGGTTTAGTTTAGAGTTTAGGAGTTTGGGTTGTAAGGTTTAGAATTTGAGGTTAATGTTTAAAATTTAGGGTTTAGGGCTTGGTGTTTAGTTTTTTAGGGTTTAGGTTTAATTTTGAGTTATAGTAGAAATAGATAGGCTTGTGTAAAATTTATTTTACACAGGACATGTATCAAATTTAAACCCAACTTTAAGCACGCCTAAATAAACAAATGAGAAAAACACACTTATAAACCGTGTTTATTAGTTTTCTTTTGGAAAGTGTTTACTAGTTTTCATACTAAACCGCCGAACAAAAATTCTTTATTTTTTTGTCCTATTCATACCGAATACTAAAAAATTAAATCATAAGCCCTAATTTTAATTTCTAAATTTTAATCCCTAAAAATAAACCCTACACCCAATACCTTATCCCCTAACAACAAATTCTAATCATAAACCCTAAACCTTTTTTTTTAGTGTGAGGCATAAATAAACACCCAAAAGAACAAGATTTCTGCTCCTAAATCCCCCATCAAATTAAATAAACAAATTAAACATGAGAAAGCGTCTTATAAAATGTGCATTGCTTTCAGCAGACAGGAAGAAGTTGGGTTTTCCAGAGTTTTTTTTTTTAAACTGTGAAGTTGTAGGGTAGGGCTAGGATTTGTTGAAATGATTAGTGCAGTTGGGGAATCTCCAAAGCTTCCCCCTTCTGATTGTCCTCTTGTAATGGTCAACAAAGCTTAAAAAATTATGTATTTCAGCTCCAGGAACGATTCCATTCAAGCAGAGGCCCCTCTTACATTTCTCAGTTCTCATTTCGGCAAAGAATCTGATCACAACTTTGCCATCTCCTAATATGTACGAACGACTGCATCTATTTATACAAACTGATTGAGGCTTCTTTTGCCGTTGTTGTGGGGAAACAGACGTTCAGGCGTTAAATTTAGGTGGGCAAACGCCCGTTCAGACTAAACATGGAGCTGTTTGGTACCAAAATCATAGTTGCACCGGATTTGGGGTTACAAAACGCAACAAAAAATGAGGCCTTGAATGAATATCTCTACCGTGTTCTGTTGACTTTCTCTGGAGTAGATGTTGACAAAATTTTAAAACTGCTTTACGCTTAGGACGAAAATTGAACATTTGAGCACCGGTTAAGATAAAAGAAATCTTTACCATTCCACCTAAACACACGATTTCAATTAAATTAATTTTAATTGACTTTGAACTCTCTTTAAAAATTAGTAGATTCAGCGTACTCTTTCAAATATAGTAAAAATTTAAAATTAAAAAAAATAAATAAAAAAATCAGCCCCTAAATTATACCATCCTTTTTGCTTTTAGTCTTTAAACTATTTTTTTCAAAACAAGTACCTAAATTATTATTTTGTTCACTTTAAGTCCAATAGTTATATAAGTTAAAAAAGTTATTTTGACCAATAAGATATTGACACATCACCGAGATTTTTTGACCAAAAGATAGTTTAAGGACTAAAACAAAAAATGACATAGTTTAGGCACTTATTTTGACTAGAAAATAGTTTAGATAATTAAAATTCCCGAAATAATAGTTTAAGTATTTATTTTGACAAAAATAGTTTATAGATTAAAAGAAAAAAATAATTTGTAACCACCTAGACCCACCTATGCGTTAAGTCTAATTTCGGGAGGTCACATTCCATACCAAAAACTTTACATGAAAACATTTAAGATTTCAAATCTAAATCAATTATCAATTATAAACCATAAATGGATAAATTAGGATAATCACTTTAAACCATATCAGGATTTAGTTACAAAATAAGCCACATTGGGCAATATAGTAAAGCATATGGTATCAAAATATAGGCTCATGTCACCCAATAATGACAATATGGCGGATAGAAACATTACAACAAAATATGTGTACTGAATGTGTCGATCCCCTGAGTGCCAAGTCTGGGTAGCCTATCCAAAAGTATCTGAAAGGGAAAATTTTGGGGTTATGAGCTAGGGAGCTCAATGTGTTCCAATAAGTGCATATAAAACATATGATTAGTTTATATAGGAAATAATCATTTCAGTAAAACATGTTCTAAGAGCAACCAAATGTTCATTTACCTAACTACCCTCCAACATTACACCAATATGCAGTTCCCAGAACTGCATCCATAAGGACTTACCCTAGGCCCAATGGGCGTAGGAGCCAACCTAAAGGGGTTGCCTTAGGTCCATAAGGAATTACCCGAGCTGATGCGTCGGAACATACCCAAGGGGCGACCTTGGGTCCATAAGAAATTACGAGTTGGATCAAGGTTGAACCTTTAGAGACTTCATAACATATCCCCAATAATATGCCCCAAATAAAATATTAGTGTTTGTACACGGACATCAATATCAGAAATCATGTGGCATACATGTCTTATAGCAGAAAACAATAACCAGAGATCATGCTTACAAGTCAGACATATGGGTATACTTTTAATGCAGATAAGGTAGTCATATATTCAATCAGATAATAACATCATGTTTTTAAAATAGATAATGTATTCAAATCATAAAAATTTATTCTTGCTTTCAATCATAGAAAATACTCATGTACAAATGATCATTTCAAAAATTATATTTAAAATAGTAATTTAGCCGATGCTAGATCCTAGATCACAACGGAACAAGGATATAACAAGAAATAAATTCTATCTTAATAATTTTACTAGGTTTCCTAAGATCATACTAGTAACTATGGGTGCGCGTTGGTGAGTGAATCGAGAGGAGCCCGGGTGAACAAATGAACAGTCGGGCGAGATTCGAATACCTTTAATTACACTAAAGTTCATATTATCCATTTATTCAATAAAAACTTCCTTAAATAGAATAATTAATTCATATGCATGTTCGGGTTTAAGGTCAAATTTGAAGGCTTTAGGGTTAAAATTTTGCAAAACAGACTCAAGATGTCAAAAAACATAAAATATGGGTTTTCGAAAAAGTTGACTTTTGGTCAAAGTCAACAGTCATAGTCATCTGAGTTGACTCGAATGAGTTGACCCGAATAGGTTTGGGTTAGACGAGTTGAATTAGGATTGGATCGGGTCAGGTCGGGCTTGGGTCTGATTGGGTTTGGGGTGTTATTGGGTTCGACCGGTTTAACCAGTTTAGGCCGACTCAGGCTATTGGGTCATAATTTGAACCGGCCCACTCACCTTTAATATCCCGATCGTCGGACGATCACCGAAAAAGGTCATCGGAGGCACGATTTGCACTGATTTTGTCGAAAAACAAAAGCTCACAACCCAACAATTTAACCCATTCAAAAAAAACGAAACTAGCCGAAAAACTTACCGAATTTAACCAAAATAGAAAGAAGTTGTCCAGAAATGGCGTAACTCGACAAAACCGATGCCCGTGTCAGAAAAACAATCGGCCACCAGGGTTTTGATCCCCTCCTCAAATTGAACACACTCGGGCCGTCGACGCGCCTCAACGATAACGAAGTTGGCCGAAAATTAAAGAAAATAGAAACGATTTTAGAATGAGTTTCTATGAGATTTAAGTTGGATTTTGGACGACGACGGGTTAATCGATCGGCGCGTGGTTGGTAGAGTTTTGCTCGGACGAAAGAGACGATTATTCTGGTAGTGGCGGTGCACGCCACCGACCAACGACGACAGAGATCGTGACGGTTGGAGCTAGGAAGGTGAGGGGGTTAGGTGAGAGAAGAGTTTGGAAAAAAATTATTTGATTATTAATTTAGGGTAGATAGATCGGTTCAGGCTATTATTATTGTCGGTTTAAACCAACATATTATAATTCAAAAGAAAATTTGGGTAGACTAGACATCAAGAGCTACTTAGCTCAATGGTTTGGTCACTAGCCTTGGCACCCTTAGGTTGTGGGTTTGTTTCCCATAACCAACAATCCTTACAATTCATTTTTATTATATTTTTTAAGTAGGTATTACATAATTTAAGGACTGGTTTTTCATTTAAGCCTTAAAAAGTTGCGATGACATTTTAACTTTGGAAATACAAAAACACTATCAATGTATAAAAAAAGGTTCATACATACAAACAAGTTCTACTTTTTCTATATTAAAAAAAAACTATAACTTCTTCATTTACATGAAAATTTCATTTGTATATTTTTACCTAACAGAAGTAGTTTTGAAAAGACATGAATAACTTGTGAGTTACGAAATGTGGTATATATGAACTTGTATCATATATAAACGGTAGAGAAGAGAAACATCTTGTTCTGAAAAAAGAATATGAAATTTGTTTATAACATCGATAAGTATATCTTTGTTATTATAAATATTTAAATTTAAAATATATTTTTGAGTTATTAGAGGAAATTAAAATTATGTGATACCAAGGTAATGCTAGTTATCATAAGTGTATTCGTATGGGATAGTTGTTTTAGAGATTATCATATCCAAAGCTAAATTTTACGATGCCTCGAAAAAAGTTAACAATTCAAACATTGTTAATTTTGACTGCAGAAGCAATCTAGAAAGATTCATAACAATGAAGAGGTTGAAACTACGACAACGAACAACGGTTGTGAATTGGTTACGGGTGTTGTTTTGTTTACGTATGTTTGTGTAATTTTGGTGTTTGCATTTATTATTGGGTGTGATTTGATGTTGAATCTATGTTTTGAATCCTTTTGAAAGATTTCTCTCTAAAAAAAATAATATCTCACTTCTCTCTAAAACTAAAAATCATTAATTTTTTTTCTTGCAGCGTTCAACTGCTCTTTCAGGCGGCTTACCTCCCCTCCTCCTGATGTCCTTTTTCTTTCTTCTTTCGCCTTTTTCCCCTTCTTTCTTTGTTGGGGATTTTGTTTCGATATTTCCCTCTGACTGACTCGCTGAGATTTTATTTCTCCAGCGGCCATGGTCCAAGCATGGGCTCCCTCTAGAGAAGAGGAAGGTTGGCGCTTTGTCGCGGTTCTTCTTCTTCTCGGTTTTTGCCACTTTTTGCTCCTCTCGTGCTGGTTTAACAGTCATCATGTGGTCGTTCTGCTCACAGTCCATTGGTGTTGCCTTTTTTCCGATGTTCCTCTTAACGGATCCATATCACTCCGGTTGGTCTTTTGAAGCATTCGGCATGCATGGTCATTTTTTGTCATCAATGTCATCCCCCAGTGTCACCGACCGCCAATAACTTCTTACTTGGCGGATCCTTCGTTGATTCAGACGTACAACGTCGTTTCTTAGCTTTTGGGTTTGTCTCCTGCCTGTGATTGTTTATCTCAGTTTGGGTTTTTATTTCTGGTCACTGTGTTAGCTTTGATTCCTGGGACCTTGTTTGTGTTCTTCTTTTCTGGGTTTTTGCCCTTCTGTTGTATCGTTTTGATTGATGTTCTCCCGTTTGGTAAAAAAAATCACATATATCATTATCCGATACCACCGACCCTATGAACCTTGTACAGTTTAACCTACTAAAAGCATTTCTCAATCTTTGTATTTGTATTATGAAGTCCTGAAAAAGGACATTTCGTTGTGGAAAAATGATAACTAAGCAAATAATAGACAAAATATGGATCATAACATCTAACAACAATAATTAAGAAATTTATAAACTTCCAACAAAAATTTGAAAACACCAATGGATGCACTGCAATTCGTGGGGATAAAGAAAGATCCCCTAAAAAAAACACTACCGTTGTTGACAAAATGAGCACCCAAATAAACGACAACATTGATCAAAACAAGCTTTTTCAACGATTGTGTAATGGATCCGAGGAGTGTGGAACTTTCCTCTTGCTTGAAAAGAACACATAAAAAGAATGCCTCAAACGCCGTGACCCATGCTGTTGATTCTCCACAGGTTTCTTCTCTTTAACGCCTGGTGAATGACTGTCCATGGCAACAAGCATGGACTCCCCCGTTTGACCTCCCGAGACTAACAGAGAGAGCAACAGCATTACGACCATTAGTTTCTGGAACAGCCGCAGCTGCAGATACGGTTGAAAGTGCATGCTTTTGCACCCGAAGAGAAAATCCTTGGCTTTTCTTCTTAGTGGGGGACGAGGAAACACAGAGAGAATCAGAAACCCAAGGAACCGAAGCAAAAAAACTACATATAAATGGGTCCAAAAAGGAGGAAAAGCTAAGTGGCTTTGCTTTGAAATGTAAGAAAAAGGAGAAGCAAAGAAAAGTTGATGTTGTTGTTGTTATGGAGTACTAGAGACAGATTTCTTTTGTTTTTCTTTATAATATAATAGTATATAATTTTCGTGCTTTCCGAGAACTTTTCTTCTTGCTTTCAGCCCTTTGAACAAAGGGTCATTCAAACACGTCCAATTTATAGCAGATAGATCATGATTCATAGACAGTACTACAGAATACGTAGATCTTGGCTCTTGTGCTTAAACCTTGTCTGGGTAATATTCGTCTATTTCATCTCAGAGTTCAGAAGGCTCAAAAAAGCATTTCGGGTGTCTCAAGTCTGAAATTAACTGAACTCATTACCAGCTATTAGACTAGTCGTGCTACTTTTCCCAAGCTCGTTTCAACATTTCATGTCCAAGCAAAGCAAGAGCAAAAGATTATATAAACAGATCTATTATCGGTATAATAAATATCTGCTTTAATGGTGTTTGACATGTGCGAACTCAAACAGCTAAGGGAAGGGTTCTTCCAATATACTAATACACAACGTGGCAGTTTCGGAAAGCTTGTAACACCCTATAAATAAAAATAAAATAAAAATAAAATAAATAATAAAAAAATAAAAAAATAAGGGAATTGCGGTCAAAGGCCACACGTGAGTTTTCTACGCCGATCGTCGTGGAGAACGGTTTGAATGTTCGTCGAACCTAGATTTTAAACCGTTCAAATCTTTGTGTTTTTGGACACCGCAACCGTTTGATCGTGAAATCCTTGCCGCCATCATCCTCCCCATGACGAGACGGTCCTAACCCAACCTTTCGATCATCGTCCCGACCTTGGTAGAAGCCTTATCGGAGTATCATCTTTTTTCAGCCGTATTAGGTAAATCTGGGTAAGATTTGTAGTTTTGCGGTCGAATGGGGTTTGATTTTAGTCCAATGCTGCTGTTGTGATTAAAAATACGGCCGAATGATGCATTTTGACCTATTTTCGGGCTGTGTAAGGCCACATGTGAGTATAACGCGCCGGCCGATGCGATTTTTGGTTGTCGTGACCGATTCTCCTATAAACCGGTTCGGTCCAACCTGATTTAACCTGACCTGACACGATCTAGCCCGAACCTAATTCGAACCCAACCGGTTTGACCCTAACCCGACCGAGTCAACCCAACTGAGTCAACTCGTCTGAGTCAACTTAGTTGACTTTGACCATTAACTTTGACCATTGACTTTGAAAGTTAATGACAACATGACGTCATGCTGACGTCAACGTTAACTTTGACCAAAGAGTCAAAATTTTCAAGTTTTTATTTAAGGGTAATTATATTTGAATAAATGACTGATAATAATCTTTGTTGGTTAAAGATACTCACGGATCTCCCGATCGTGCTTACGCCCAGCCCAACTCGTCTGGATCTATTTAGCCGCGTGAACTCATAGTGACCCATATAGTTTTAAAATACTTAATTAAAAGTCCTAGTGAAAACATAATTCTTGTAGTAACCCTGAATCTTTTCAATCTAGGTTCCAACACTGCAGTTGAGTGTGATTCCGGCACCTAGTAGATTATCTAATCTACCTGACTTTTTGAGGTGTGTTCCTTGTGTGCTATAAGACTGCATTATATACTGTTTAAAATGTTTTATCAAATTGATCATGTGCACATGACCAGCATGTTAATTTTACATAAACATAACTTGATTTTGAATTTAAGCATGATTATACTGTAAGTTTGATGCATGCTCTAGTACCTGATATGAAAAGTATGCTTTATGGCTACTGTTATTGGATTATGAATATGTTTATTAATTACTACATATTATAAGACTGCTTGAACTGAATTACTGGGTACTTAGGATTATGATAAGATGTTTATGAAGGTTCAGCCTTGATCCGGCTGGTAATTCCGCCAGTATAAAGTTCATATACTTCAATTAGGGTAATTACGCCCGTATTCAGTTTCTCTGCTTCGGCTAGGGTAATTCCGCTCGGACCTAAGGTATTCTCTTAGGATGGTACCCAAGCCCAATAGGCTCGGGTTAATGCATGTATACGATACCGTTCTAGGGAACTGTATCTCGGAGTTCGAATGTAGGGTAAATAGACTTATATAAAAACTTAGGATGCTCTTAAAACATGTTTTCACGAAATGTTGGTTTATTTAATTTGTATAAACATTTTTATATGCACTGTTGGAACGCGCTGAGCTCCGTAGCTCATACCCCAAATCTTTTTCCCTTTCAGATACTTTTAGATAGGCTTCCAGACTTGTCACTTGGATGATCTACACATTCAGCTCATACATTTTGATGTAATGTTTTTATCTTCCAAACTATCTTTATTGGGTGACATGAGCCTATATTTTGTTACAGAATACCTTCTATATTGTCGTTATGGTTTTATGATGTAATCATTTTTTATGAGAATTTTACTGATTACATTAACTTATTTATGCATGGGATTACTTTATTACTTGATTTGGCTTTTAAACTTTCAAATAGTTTTATGATTAAAATTTTAGTAAGGAATGTGACCTCATAGAGTTGGACTTTATGCATATACCGGACTAGTGGGTTACATTTGGTTGGTATTAGAGCTTTTGGTTTTATAAACCTAGACTGTGAATGGCTCCTAGATAAAATATTTTTCTAAAATGTTTCACCAATAAGTTTAATAACGGCCATGTCACCGAGATTTATATTTTTATCTGCGTACGATACTTCAGTGCCAGTTTTGACTCTAAGAATTACCTTTTGTCGAGATTTTTCGTTATGAGCACCCGTCGAGGACGTCGACTTGCCCGAGGGCGGGGTCGAGCAGCAAGATTTGTCGATCCTATAGATGATCATGTGGTAGATCCTCCAGCTCTTGTAGATAATTTATTTTCTCTAGATCCTCTCACCCCTCGTAATTTTGTCGTGCCGACCGACCTGCCATCTGCCACTTGCTCCTAGCATCAGCATGTTGACCCTAATTAGAGGACTGACTGTTTCTGGGATAGAGCCCCTGACTTGAGTTAGGGATGAGACTTTGAGTAGGAAGTTTTTGCAGACTCTCAAAGAGCATCGTTTGTATGCTAAGTTGAGTAAATGTGAATTCTAGCTTAGTGATGTGACTTTTCTTGGGCATGTGGTATTGGCTCGAGGAATTCGGGTTGATCTGAGCAAGATTGAGACTATTGTGAGCTAGAAACAACCCAAGAATATTTTTGAGATCTGTAGTTTTTTGGGTTTAGCTGGGTAATACAGACGTTTCGTTGAATATTTCTCTATCATTACTGCCCCACTAACAAAACTGTTGAGGAAGAATGTTCCATTTATCTGGACTGATGCTCAACAAGAGAGTTTTGAGAAATTGAAGACAGCTTTGACAAAAGCTCTAGTTTTGACCTAGTCTAAGTCTGGAAAGGATTTCACAGTTTATAGTGATGCCTCACACTCTGGATTGGGATGTGTTTTAATATAGAATAGAAAGGTGATCGCTTATATGTCACGCCAGTTAAGACCTCACAAGTGTAACTATCATACTCATAATTTGAAGTTGGATGTTCTGTTTTTTGCCTTAAAATTTTAGAGACACTATCTCAACGGAAAAAAGTGTTATATCTATACAGATCAAAAGAATCTGAAGTATCTTCTTACACATAAAGAGTTTAATCTAAGACAACGTCGTTGGCTCGAGCTTCTTAAAGATTATGATTGTGAAATTGAGTATCACCCATGGAAGACCAACGTTGTTGTTGATGCTTTGAGCTGAAAGGCTATTTTAGATTTGAGGTTCTTATTTGCCAGGATGAGTATATATGATGATGGTAGTTTGTTGGCTGAGCTTCAGGTTAAGCTGACTTTAGTCGAGGAAATTAAGGCTAAACAACTTTTGGATAGTTCTTTACTTCCTATTATACAACAGGTTGAGCAGGGATCCACATCTGTTTATACCTTTGATCAGGATGGGGTTCTGTGTTTTAAGGGTCATTATTGTATGACTGATAATGTCGAGTTAAAGTGAGTCATTCTCTATGAAGCTCATAGTAGCCCATATGCTATGCATCTCGATGGGGATAAGATATACCAGTATTTCAGGCAGAGGTACTATTAGGTTGACATGAAGAAAGATATCTCAGATTTTGTGGCTAGATGTCTGACTTATCAACAGGTTAAGGCAGAACATCAGCATCCTTCTGGTCTTTTGCAACCTATTAAGATTCTTGAATGGAAATGAGAACGAATCACGATGAATGATATCAGATTGCCTCTAACTTCTTCTAAAAAGAATTCTGTTTGAGTTATTATGGATCGCCTTACTAAGACAACTCATTTTATTCATGTTTGAGTTACTTATTCTCTGAAGAAGCTGGCTATATTGTATATTTTTGAGATTGTCAGGCTTTATGGTGTACCTTTGTCTATCATTTCTGATTGAGATCCTAGATTCACCTCTCAACTTTGAAAGGCCCTTCAGGAGGCCTTGGGTACACATCTAAATTTTAGTACATCCTTCTATCCATAGACTGATGGTCGGTCAGAGAGAGTGATTCAGATTCTTGAGGATATGTTGTAGGGATATGTGATCGACTTTTGTGGTAGTTGGAAGGATTTTTTTGCCCTTGGCCAAGTTTGCTTATAATAATAGTTACTAGGCTATCATCCGTATGGCACCGTATGAGGCTCTGTATGGTTGCAAATGTCGTACTCCTATCTGTTGAAAAGTGTTTCATGATAGGAAGACTTTGGGTCCTGAGTTGGTTCGAGAGACTGTCAGATTGATTCGTGACCGCTTGAAAGAGGATTTTGATAGACAAAAGTCTTATGCAGATCGGAGGAGGAAAGATATCAAATTCAGTGTCAGTGATTAAGTTTTTCTAAAGGTATCTCCGTGGAAGAAAGTTATGAGATTTGAGCGCAAAGGCAAGCTGAGTCCGAGATTTATTAGGCAATACTGTATTTCAATGAGAGTTGGGCTTGTTGCTTATAAGCTCGAGTTGCCTTCCCAGCTTAGTTGTATCCATGATGTATTTCATGTATTTATGTTGAGGCAGTACCATCTGAATTCAAGTCATATTATTCAGGTTCAAAATGTTGAGTTGAGGCCAGACTTATCGTATGAGGAAGAGCCTGTGCAGATTTTGGATTTTGATGATAGAGTGCTGAGAAATAGACGCATCCCTATGGTTAAGGTCCAATGGAGTAACCGTATTCCTGCAAAGGCCACTTGGGACACTAAGGAATCTATGAGAGATCCGTTCCCCCAACTATTCTGTTCAGGTAAATTTTGAGGACGAAATTTCTTTTTAGGGAGATAGTTGTAACACCCTATAAATATAATAAAAATAAAATAAATAATAAAAAAATAAAAATAATAAGGGAATTACAACCAAGGGGGTTTGAACCCATGACCTTGGCTGCACAAGTAAGTGAGGTAACCATTTGAGCCAAAGCTCTTTTGTGATATGGGATCACCGTAGTAAAGTAATAACCCTATCTTTGTTCAGTTATCATTCAAATGATAAAACCAGATTTGAGACCTTTCACCTCCCATTTTATTTTAATCACCTTCTAGAAAACCCCCAAAATTTCTCTCATCTACCCCTAAGGTTACCGTCGTTCGTCTGCCTTCACTACCGCATCGTTTTGTTCACCATCGCACGAATCAAACTGCCGGTTCGTTCTAACAAAACCCCTTAAACCACGTCGGCCTACTACGTCGATCTTTGTGGAGAACGGTTTGAATGTTCGTCAAACCTAGATTTTAAACCGTTCGAATCTTTGTGTTTTTCGGCTACCGCAACCATTCAATCATGAAATCCTTGCTGCCATCATCCTCTCTGTGACGAGACGTTCCTAACCCCACTTTTTGATCATCATCCCGACCCCGACAGAGGCCTCATTCAAGTATCACTATTTTCGGTCGTATTAGGTAAATTTGGGTAAGATTTGTAGTTTTGCGGTTGAATGGGGTTTGATTTTGGTTCAATGTTGTTTTTGTGATTAAAAATCGGCTAAATGATGTATTTCAAGTGTATTTTTGGCCGTGTAAGGCCGCACGTGAGCACTACGCGTCGGCCGTCGCGATTTCCAATCGCCGTGGATGGTTCATGTGTAAACCGGTCCGATCCAACCTAGTTTAACCTAACGACTGGTCCAGCCCAAACCCGATTCGAACCTGACCTATTTAATCTGAAACCGATCGAGTCAACCTGACTAAGTTAGTTTGTTCGAGTCAACTTGTTCGAGTCAACTCATCTGAGTTAACTCGTTCGAGTTAACTTAGTTGACTTTGACTATTAACTTTAATGGTTGACTTTGACCATTGTCTGCTGACATTTGACTTTGACAAAAAGTCAAAATTTTTGAAAACCCATACTTTACATTTTTCGACATCTTGAGTTCGTTTTTGAAGTCCCTTTTGCTAAGTTATAACACGAAAGCCTCCAAAATTGACCATAAACCTGAGCATGCATTTTTATCAAGTATTTTTATTTAAGGGTAATTATAGTTGAATAAAAGACTGATAAAAATCTTTGTTGGTTAAAGGTAGTCACGGATCTCCCGATCATGCTTACGCCCTGCCCAGCTCATCCCGATCTCTTCATCCACGTGAACTCATAGTGACCTGTATGGTTTTAAAATACTTAATTAAAATTCCTAGTGAAAACATAATTATTATAGTAACCCTGAATCTTTTTAGATCTAGGTTCCAGCACCGCAGCCAAGCGTGGTTCCGGCGCCCAGTAGATTATCTGATCTACTTGACTTTTTGAGGTGTGTTCTTTGTGTGCTCTACGACTGCATTATATACTGTTTAAAATGCTTTGTTAAATGTTTTATCAAATTGATCATGTGCACATGACCAGCATGTTAATTTTTACATAAACATAACTTGATTTTGAATTTAAGCATGATTATACTGTAAATTTGATGCATGCTCTAGTAACTGATATGAAAAGTATGATTTATGGCTATTTTTATTGGATTATGAATATGTTTATTAATTACTGCATATTATAAGACTGCTTGTACTAAATTACTGGTACTTAGGATTATGATAAGACGTTTATAAAGGTTTAGCCTTGATCCGGCTGGTAATTCCGCCAGTATAAGGTTCTTATACTTCAATTAGGGTAATTACGCCCGTATTCGGTTTCGATACTTCGGCTAGGGTAATTCTGCCCGAACCTAAGGTATTCTCTTAGGATGGTACCCAAGCCCAATAGGCTCGGGTTAATGCATGTATACGATACCGTTATAGGGAACTGTATCTCGGAGTTCGAATGTAGGGTAGAGAGACTTATATAAAAACTTAGGATGCTCTTATAACATGTTTTCACAAAATGTTGGTTTATTTAATTTGTATAAACATTTTTATATGCACTGTTGGAACACACTGAGCTCCGTAGCTCATACCCCAAATCTTTTTCTCTTTCAGATACTTTTATATAGGCTTCCCAGACTTGGCACTTGGAGGATCTACACATTCAGCTCATACATTTTGATGTAATGTTTTTATCTTCCAAACTATCTTTATTGGGTGACATGAGCCTATATTTTGTTACAGAATACCTTCTATATTGTCGTTATGGTTTTATGATGTAATCATTTTTTTATGAGAATTTTACTGATTACATTAACTTATTTATGCATGGGATTACTTTATTACTTGATTTGGCTTTTAAACTTTCAAATAGTTTTATGATTAAAATTTTAGTAAGGAATGTGACCTCACAGAGTTGGACTTTATGCATATACCGGACTAGTGGGTTACATTTGGTTGGTATTAGAGCTTTTGGTTTTATAAACCTAGACTGTGAATGGCTCCTAGATAAAATATTTTTCTAAAATGTTTCACCAATAAGTTTAATAACGGCCATGTCACCGAGATTTATATTTTTATCTGTGTACGATACTTCAGTGCCAGTTTTGACTCTAAGAATTACCTTTTGTAGAGATTCTTCGTTATGAGCACCCAACGAGGACGTCGACCTGCCCGTGGGCAGGGTCGAGCAGCAAGATGTGTTGATCCTATAGATGATCATGTGGTAGATCCTTCAGCTCTTGTAGATCCTTTATTTTCTCGAGATCCTCTCACCCCTAGTAATTTTGTCGTGCCGACCGACCTGCCATCTACCACTTGCTCCTAGCATCAGCATGTCGACCCTAATTAGAGGATTGACTATTTCTGGGATAGATCCCCTGACTTGAGTTAGGGATGAGACCTTGAGTAGAAAGTTTTTGCAGACTCTCAGAGAGCATCGTTTGTATGCTAAGTTGAGTAAATGTGAATTATAGCTTAGTGATGTGACTTTTCTTGGGCATGTGGTATTGGCTCGAGGTATTCAGGTTGATCCGAGCAAGATTTAGACTATTGTGAGCTGGAAACAACCCAAGAATATTTTTGAGATTTGTAGTTTTTTGGGTTTAGCTGGGTAATACAGACGCTTCGTTGAAGTTTTTGGGTTTTAAGAAATTGAAGACAGCTTTGACAAAAGCTCCAGTTTTGACCTAGTCTAATTCTGGAAAGGATTTCACAGTTTATAGTGATGCTTCACACTCTGGATTGGGATGTGTTTTAATATAGAATAGAAATGTGATCTAAGACCTCACGAGTGTAACTATCCTACTCATGATCTGAAGTTGGCTGTTTTAGTTTTTGCCTTAAAAATTTAGATACTATCTCTACGGAGTAAAGTGTTATATCTATACAGATCACAAGAATCTGAAGTATCTTCTTACACATAAAGAGTTTAATCTAAGATAACGTCGTTGGCTCGAGCTTCTTAAAGATTATGATTGTGAAATTGAGTATCACCCAGAGAAGACCAACTTTGTTGTTGATGCTTTGAGCTGAAAGGCTATTTCAGATTTGAAGTTCTTATTTGCTAGGATGAGTATATATGATGATGGTAGTTTGTTGGCTGAGCTTTAGGTTAAGCTGACTTTAGTCGAGGAAATTAAGGATAAACGACTTCTGGATAGTTCTTTACTTCCTATTACACAACAGGTTGAGTAGGGATCCACACCTGTTTATACCTTTGATCAAGATGGGGTTCTATGTTTTAAGGGTCATTATTGTGTGACTGATGATGCCGAGTTAAAGTGAGCCATTCTCTGTGAGGCTCATAGTAGCCCATATGCTATGTATCCCGGTGGGGATAAGATGTACCAGTATTTGAGGCAGAGGTACTTTTGGGTTGACATGAAGAAAGATATCTCAGATTTTGTGGCTAGATGTCTGACTTGTCAACAGGTTAAGGCAGAACATCAGCACCCTTCTGGTCTTTTGCAACCTATTAAGATTCTTGAATGGAAATGAGAAGGAATCACGATGAACTTTGTTATCGGATTACCTCTAACTTCTTCTAAAAAGGATTATGTTTGGGTTATTGTGGATCGCCTTACTAAGATAGCTCATTTTATTCATGTTTGAGTTACTTATTCTCTGAAGAAGCTGGCTATATTGTATATTTTTGAGATTGTCAGGCTTTATGGTGTACCTTTGTCTATCATTTCTGATTGAGATCCTAGATTCACCTCTCAACTTTGAAAGGCCCTTCAGGAGGCCTTGGGTACACATCTAAATTTTAGTACATCCTTCTATCCATAGACTGATGGTCGGTCAGAGAGAGTGATTCAGATTCTTGAGGATATGTTGTAGGGATATGTGATCGACTTTTGTGGTAGTTGGAAGGATTTTTTTGCCCTTGGCCAAGTTTGCTTATAATAATAGTTACTAGGCTATCATCCGTATGGCACCGTATGAGGCTCTGTATGGTTGCAAATGTCGTACTCTATCTGTTGAAAAGTGTTTCATGATAGAAGACTTTGGGTCTGAGTTGGTTCGAGAGACTGTCAGATTGATTCGTGACCGCTTGAAAGAGGATTTTGATAGACAAAAGTCTTATGCAGATCGGAGGAGGAAAGATATCAAATTCAGTGTCAGTGATTAAGTTTTTCTAAAGGTATCTCCGTGGAAGAAAGTTATGAGATTTGAGCGCAAAGGCAAGCTGAGTCCGAGATTTATTAGGCAATACTGTATTTCAATGAGAGTTGGGCTTGTTGCTTATAAGCTCGAGTTGCCTTCCCAGCTTAGTTGTATCCATGATGTATTTCATGTATTTATGTTGAGGCAGTACCATCTGAATTCAAGTCATATTATTCAGGTTCAAAATGTTGAGTTGAGGCCAGACTTATCGTATGAGGAAGAGCCTGTGCAGATTTTGGATTTTGATGATAGAGTGCTGAGAAATAGACGCATCCCTATGGTTAAGGTCCAATGGAGTAACCGTATTCCTGCAAAGGCCACTTGGGACACTAAGGAATCTATGAGAGATCCGTTCCCCCAACTATTCTGTTCAGGTAAATTTTGAGGACGAAATTTCTTTTTAGGGAGATAGTTGTAACACCCTATAAATATAATAAAAATAAAATAAATAATAAAAAAATAAAAATAATAAGGGAATTACAACCAAGGGGGTTTGAACCCATGACCTTGGCTGCACAAGTAAGTGAGGTAACCATTTGAGCCAAAGCTCTTTTGTGATATGGGATCACCGTAGTAAAGTAATAACCCTATCTTTGTTCAGTTATCATTCAAATGATAAAACCAGATTTGAGACCTTTCACCTCCCATTTTATTTTAATCACCTTCTAGAAAACCCCCAAAATTTCTCTCATCTACCCCTAAGGTTACCGTCGTTCGTCTGCCTTCACTACCGCATCGTTTTGTTCACCATCGGCACGAATCAAACTGCCGGTTCGTTCTAACCAAAACCCCTTAAACCACACGTCGGCCTACTACGTCGATCTTTGTGGAGAACGGTTTGAATGTTCGTCAAACCTAGATTTTAAACCGTTCGAATCTTTGTGTTTTTCGGCTACCGCAACCATTCAATCATGAAATCCTTGCTGCCATCATCCTCTCTGTGACGAGACGTTCCTAACCCCACTTTTTGATCATCATCCCGACCCCGACAGAGGCCTCATTCAAGTATCACTATTTTCGGTCGTATTAGGTAAATTTGGGTAAGATTTGTAGTTTTGCGGTTGAATGGGGTTTGATTTTGGTTCAATGTTGTTTTTGTGATTAAAAATCTGGCTAAATGATGTATTTCAGTGTATTTTTGGGCCGTGTAAGGCCGCACGTGAGCACTACGCGTCGGTCAGTGCGATTTCCAATCGCCGTGACTGGTTCATGTGTAAACTGGTCCGATCCAACCTAGTTTAACCCAACCTGACCTGGTCTAGCCCAAACCCGATTCGAACCTGACCTATTTAATCTGAAACCGATCGAGTCAACCTGACTAAGTTAGTTTGTTCGAGTCAACTTGTTCGAGTCAACTCATCTGAGTTAACTCGTTCGAGTTAACTTAGTTGACTTTGACTATTAACTTTAATGGTTGACTTTGACCATTGTCTGCTGACATTTGACTTTGACAAAAAGTCAAAATTTTTGAAAACCCATACTTTACATTTTTCGACATCTTGAGTTCGTTTTTGAAGTCCCTTTTGCTAAGTTATAACACGAAAGCCTCCAAAATTGACCATAAACCTGAGCATGCATTTTTATCAAGTATTTTTATTTAAGGGTAATTATAGTTGAATAAAAGACTGATAAAAATCTTTGTTGGTTAAAGGTAGTCACGGATCTCCCGATCATGCTTACGCCCTGCCCAGCTCATCCCGATCTCTTCATCCACGTGAACTCATAGTGACCTGTATGGTTTTAAAATACTTAATTAAAATTCCTAGTGAAAACATAATTATTATAGTAACCCTGAATCTTTTTAGATCTAGGTTCCAGCACCGCAGCCAAGCGTGGTTCCGGCGCCCAGTAGATTATCTGATCTACTTGACTTTTTGAGGTGTGTTCTTTGTGTGCTCTACGACTGCATTATATACTGTTTAAAATGCTTTGTTAAATGTTTTATCAAATTGATCATGTGCACATGACCGACATGTTAATTTCGCATAAACATAACTTGATTTTGAATTTAAGCATGATTATACTGCAAGTTTGATGCATGTTCTAGTACCTGATATGACAAGTATGCTTTATGCTTACTATTATTGGATTATGAATATGTTTATTAATTATTGCATATTATAAGACTGTCAGTACTGAATTACTAGGTACTTGGGATTATGATAAGAAGTTTATGAAGGTTTAACCCTGATCTGGCTGGTAATTCCGCCCGTATAAGGTTCCTATGCTTTAGCTACGGTAATTCCGCCCGTATTTGGTTCCTATGCTTCGGCTAGGGTAATTTCGTTCGGACTTAAGGTATTCCCTTAGGATGGTACGGGTTAATGCCTGTATACTATACCGTTCTGGAGAACTATATTCTGGAGTTCGGATGAAGAGTAAATAGACTTACATGAAAACTTTGGATACTCTTATAACATGTTTTCACGAAATGTTGGCTTATTTAATTTGTATAAACATTTTTATATGCACTATTGGAACACACTGAGCTCCATAGCTCAAACCCTAAATCTTTTTCCCTTTCAGATACTTTTGGATAGGCTTCCCAGACTTGGCACTTGGATGATCTACACATTCAGCTCATACATTTTGATGTAATGTTTTTATCTTCCAAACTGTCTTTATTGGGTGACATGAACCTATATTTTGTTACAGAATACCTTCTATATTGCCGTTATGGTTTTATGATGTAATCATATTTTGATGAGGATTTTACTGATTACCTTAACTTATTTATGCATGAGATTACTTTATTACTTAATTTGGCTTTTAAACATTCAAATAATTTGTATGATTAAAATTTTAGTAAGGAATGTGACCTCCCAAAGTTGAACTTTACGCATACCGGTCTAAGAGTTAGAAAGCTAAGCATTACTAGCATGGCAGATCAATACTTAAGTGCTCCATTAATTCCGTAACTGGTAGAGTGATTCATTGTGATAAAGCCAGAGAGATTTGTTTGAAAAACTTGGCCAAACTTTTCGCAACAATGGATGGCATGTCTACATTTTCAATATTGATGTCCACTCAACCGACAAGTATATGAAAAATGACCCATAACGGCATCACCCCAATTATATAATCATACTAGTAGAAAAGATAGCAAAGGATCAACACTATTTTCTTTTGCTTTTCGATAATTGGAATTCGAATTTTAGATTTGTTATATATATATATATATATATATATATATATATATATATATATATATATATATATCGTATACGTTAATTGAATTAGGTTTAAGTTATAATAGTTTTTTTTGGATTGTTGGAGCATTTGCGTCGGGACATTGTTTTAGGGTAGCTGCAATGAGGGAAAAATACTGAAAATAGAGATGTAAATAAAAATATAAGAGGATTGTTACGCAGTTTAAATCGAACAACGTTTCTATTTTTATGGAGTCTTGCTTTGAGAGAATATCACAATATATTCTCAGAGAAATTAATATTCGATTTACTTACATACACTTGTTGTAGACGCTTTTCATATAATATATAGCCTAAAAAAACTCCCCTAAATATTAATTGTTAGTTTTGTGTATTAAAAAATTAAAAATTAAGATATTTGATTTTGTTTAGAAACTTCGTTAACAAAACTAGAAGCTTCTACATCGGTTAAAGGACCATTAACCTTTTAACTTTTAAGGATGCGTTGGTGACTTTTGTTGCATATACTTGAAATGTTGATTTCGATCTAACAAACGATAAAAAAGTGGTAATATCATTTATATATACAGAAAAAATAAGAAAATTTAATCTTTGCTAACTAAGTTCACAACAAACAAAATTTCATACCAAATGTTTGTAGATAACAAAAAATCAAAACTACCAAGTTCGTTTATTGTCAAGGATTTAGCTTTACTGTGTATTTTAGGATCATTATCTGTATGAGCTACTTGAAGTAAAACTTTTCGTATTTCTACAATTTGAAATCATATTGTCTTAACGCTTTCAACACGACTTTCCCACCTTGTGACTGACAATGATTTAAGAGTTAAGCCCTTCACATTTTCTCTTAATATATGTCACCTTTTTGTTGAATTAACAAATAAAGTTTAAATGCGTTGGACTATTCCAAAAAAGTCTTTCGCTTTTGTTGAAGTGTTTGCAATGTCAAACAAAACTAAGTTAAGACTATGACAACCGCATGGATTATAAAAAGCTCTAAGGTTCAAGTCTAAAAGTATTTTGTTAGAGTTGTGATCCAAATTCTTTTAGGATTTGGTTTAAAGTTAGAATCCTACTTTTAGTAGATCTTGTTTACTTTTATATTAATTAAAGGTAAGAAACTCAATTTGAGTAGAATTTGTTTCTATGCAAGTTTCCTCTGTAAACACAGAATCTATACCTATAAATAGATACTAGGGATTAGGGGTTTAGACAGAACATCATAAATCAGTTGTAATCTCTTTCTCCATTATAGTGAAAGTTCTCATCCTCTGCCCTTGGTTTTTTCCTTTTGAGCTTTCTACGTAAATTCTTGGTATTATTTTTCTTTTCTGCGTTTGCGCTTATTTACTTGTCTCGTCATTATCGTCTCAGTAGTATAACAAATTGGCATCAGAGCTTTTCAGGTTACTCAAGATAATGACGATGGTGAAGTATGAAATTCTACTGCTGGATCGCAACGCTAGGTTTTTGCTATGGCAGGTGAAGGTTTGAGATGTTCTTGTTCAGATGGATTTAGATGATGCATTAGATGGATTTCATAATATGCCGAAAGAATAGCCGGATACAGAGAAGCGCCGCAAGGATAAGAAATCTACTTCCTAGATCCATTTGCACTTATCAAACAGTATTTTGCAGAGTGTTCACAAAGAGAATACAACCAAATTTGCATGAAGAAAACTTTGACCAGCAATTTGCTCCTAAAGCAACGCCTATACTCCCACAAGTTAGCAGAAGGTTCGTGTCTTGACGACCACCTAACCGATTTCAATGAGATCGTCTCAAATTTGGAAACGATGGAGGTAAAGTACAATAAGGAAGACTTATGTTTGATTTTACTTTGCTCATTGCCCGCATCATATTCGTCTGTTAGAAGCACACTCCTATAAAGTCGGGATACCTTTACTCTTGAAAAGGTATATGATAATTTGAATTCACATAACAAGATGCAACATTTTACCAACTCTGAGTTCCAAGCAGAGGGTCTCATGGTGCATGGATCGACTAGTTTAGATCGTAAAAGAAAAGGTGATCGTAATTCCAGCAGTCAAAATAGAGGCAGGTCCAAGTCGTCAAATCGAGGTAAAACATGTCATTTCTGCAAAAAGAAAGGTCATATTAAATCTTAGTGTTATAGATTACAGAATAAGATAAAGAGAGAATCTGAAAATCAGAATTCCAGTGAAGATGAAGCTGATATTGCAGAGGAGTATAATGATGGTGAACTTTTAGTTGCTTCCGGTGAAGACTCTATAGTGAGTGAGGAGTAGATTCTTGACTCTGGTAGTAGTTTTCATATGAGTCCAAATCGAGATTGGTTTATGACGTATAAACCTGTGTCTATAGGTGCTGTCTTCTTGGGAAATAACGTCTCTTGTAAAATTACATGTATTAGCACAATTAAGATTAAGATGTTTAATAGAATTGTTCGAACACTTGGTAATGTGAGCGATGTTCCAGATTTAAGAAGAAATCTGATCTCGTTAGGTACTCTGGATTCAAAAGGGTACAAATACTTCAATGAAGGTGGAGCTATGAAAATTTGCAAGGACAATCTCGTTGTGATTTAAGGGTATAAAAGAGTAACCAATTTTTATGTTCTGCAGGGTTCAACTATTTTAGGTGATGCATTCGTTATTTCCTCTTGCGTGTCAAATGACGATGTTATTGGTGAAGGCGTCTTGACTAAATCAAGTAAAAGAGGATTTTGTGTTGAACATGACAACCGTGGGTATAACGGTTCTGGTAGGCAGAAAAGAGTTTGATTTCGTTGGCATAACGAATTTGAAAAGAAGAATAAAGCTGAATTCTGTGGGTATAATGGATTTGAGAAGCTTAAGAGAGTTTGATTTGCTTCAAAGATAAATAATGAGAAATGTAGTAGTGCCATTGATGATCGGGGTTGTGTTATTGCTCGTGGTGATATAGTTGTGAGCAAAGTTGGCACTAATGTTGATTTTACTGACGTGAAGACTAAATTACCTTGTACATCCAAGCTTGGGCAAGGCTTGGATTCGGTCAGTGTTCATTGTTGAAGACTACCCCTTGAAGGGGTTTCGTGGAAGAGGTGGAGATATTGTTCGATAGGAATTTGTCTCAAGG
Organism: Hibiscus mutabilis; assembly: GCA_019671005.1. NCBI lineage: Eukaryota > Viridiplantae > Streptophyta > Magnoliopsida > Malvales > Malvaceae > Hibiscus > Hibiscus mutabilis. Next base: position 42,459,316 of record CM033732.1, read on the forward strand.
TGGATATTTGTTAGAGTTGTGATCATAATTCTTTTGGGATTTGGTTTAAAGTTAGAATCCTACTTTTAGTAGATCTCGTTTACTTTATATTAATTAAATGCAAGAAACTCAGTTTGAGTAGAATTTGTTTCTATGAAAGTTTCCTCTGTAAACAAGGAATCTATCCCTATAAATAGATACTAAGGATTAGGGGTTTAGACAGAACATCATAAATCAGTTATAATCTTTTTCTCCATCATAGTGAAAGTTCTCATCCTATGCTCGTGGTTTTTCCCTTTTGGGTTTTCCACGTAAATTCTTGGTGTTATTTTTCTTTTCTGCATTTGCGCTTATTTACTTATCTCGTCATTATCATCTCGGTAGTGTAACAAACTCTAATTGGTAATTAAGTTGGGTTTTATTATAATTCTAGTGGTTGAAGATTACTTGGTAATTGGGATTTACTTTAATGTGTAAATATCTATTTTAGGTAGACATCTTATTGAATAAGGTTTCTTGGTGACCAACTATTTTGGTCTATAAATATAGACTAGGTTTAACCTTTTGAATTATGAGAGAACAAGAGAATGAGAGAGATGGGGAATTACTCTAGAGAGATGTAACCAATTTTAGGATCTCTACAACTATTGTACCTATGTTGTAGAGATGGGTATTGTACGGATGTTGGGAAGAGTGTTTTGGTTCCACCGGGTCATGGGATTTGCACACCGAGTTTTGGGATTACATGGGTTATCATGTATTTGTACTCTTCGGGTTCTCTACATTATTAGTGGATTGTTCGTTTCTCTCGTCCGTGGAGGTAGGCTATACTAAACCACGTTAAATCTTGTCTCATGTGTATGTCTTGGTCTATGTCGTTATCGCTTTAGTTATTTTGCCTCATACCAAATTCCTAACATCTTTTTTGCATGCCTTAATTTTTTCCTTTTATGTTAGACCCGTTATCATACCCTTGGCCTCTCACATTATCTATATCGAGATCATGAGATTTCAATACATTTTCTAACATTTGAAAAAGTCCTTCACCAGTTGTATCACCAATTTGTAAGAATTCAATAAAAATCTCTTCAATTCTAAAAGAATTTGAAGAGCCATCAACACACCTTAAAATTAATGACATTTGTTCTCGATGACTAGCATCGGGAGTACAATCTAACATACAGGAAAATATTTCGCTTCTTTAATTTTTTAATAATTGTTGGAAAATAGACTGCTGCAAAAAAAGACGTTAGCACTGACTAGATAATAAAATCAATAAGTAAGAAATCGATCAACTGTGTCGTGGTATTAACCACTTCTTAGAAACGAATTCGCCTTGATGTGTGTAATCGCTGCAATAGGTGATCATTCCCCGAGGTTGGCACGATCTCTCTGAATATTCATACACCTGAATATCAGAGTGGACAAACGGTGATACTGCTCTTCTTTTCTTGTTGGAACTAAAAAAGCTACAGAAGCTTTTGCAAGAAAAACTCTTGAAATTGTTTAGAAAAAATAGTGAGAGGAGAAGACGTTTTCTTGGATGATCTATCAAATGAAGAAAACATGCTCTATTTATATGCTAGAAACAAGGGTAAAATTGTCTAAATTAATAGCACAAAAAACATTCAATTACAACCTTTAATTTCGACAATTAAGCCATAAAAATGGGTCGATAAAAACAATGATAAAATCTACTGTTTTTTAGTCGAATCTGGACTTCAACCCGTCTATATTCACTCGTGAAAAAACTGTAATAATCATCATTGATTGCGCCTAAATCAAAGTTAAAAACGTTGAAATTTGGCTGCTTTGAAATCAACATTCAATTGTATTAATTCAATTGAAACCTTTGCTGTAATGATGCAAGGCTAAAAACAAATTGAAATTAAATGCCTGAAGTTTACCCATGCAATTGAGCATTACTAACATTCTCACATTAATGCGAAAGAATTCTTTTGAAAACTAAAACGATAATTTTGAAGTTAAAACGATAGAAGAGCAATAGCGAGATTAGCTGCTTAAGCACTAGTGAACGTATCTGAAACTAGTACATAGTGATGATGAATAATTCTTCTCTTAGATAAGTGAATGAATCTAGAACTTTCTAAGATTAGGGTAAACGCATAACACATAACTAACCCCTTCATCCACCGAAGTCCTCGATGTGTCCACAAAATATATATGAATGTGTATATATGGTCATCTTTTATCAGGATTCTAGTAAGTGTGCTAGAAAAACGGCCCAACATTTTTCATAAAAGGTGGCTAGTCCTTCTAACTTACGTAGGTTATTTCATCAGGTTTATCTCAACATAAACCACCCAAAACCGGGATATAAAATAATTAAGAGCTTTATACAACAGTTCAACCTCACAATAAATAAGGTGAATTTCTTCAAGTTCATCTTAAAAAACACACACCAACTATGGGATAAGAAATCATTAAAAATAAATGATCAACCTCATTAATCGGTGAATTCAATATGTCATTCTCAATAGGATCACCTAACTCTTGGGATTGAATTCATTAAGAGTTTAAGAAAACTCATCATTTCTAGCGGCAAATTCATATAGTCCTTTGCGATAGGACCACTCACTCAACATTGGGTTATGAACTTATTAAGAGTATATATTCACCAAAAATTGGTAAATTCATCAAGTCTTTCTCACTAAGACCACCCAAATCCTGGGCTATGAATTTATTAAGAGCAATAAAGCTCATTTTGTACATGTACATTATTCGTCATAGGAATAGGTAGGTAAAAATGTACATTATGAGTCTTTCTATGGTTTCACTTGACCACGTTGAACTTAGATAACTAAGTTGAGTATCTAACATGGATTTCTCAACCAATGGGCTTTAGACTCATTCCCCTCGACGAAAATAGAACCAACTTCCGACTTTAACCTTTGGTAAGCGGATCAACTAAGTTCCTCTCTGACTTTACTCACCATTTTAGACACTCCACATTTTTAACATTTTTAAGATAGAAATAAATTCATAAGTGTCTTGAACAACGTGTAAACAAATACTCAATCATACTAGAGTAAAGTTTGCTATGAGTTTTAACCATAAAACTATGTTTTAACAAACTCAAATCTTGTTTACACATGATTATATTTTCAAAGTTTTGAGAATTTACTAATCATTTAAGATTAGTATGCATAATCTCAAACGATTGTGAAGTCCCTTTTATTCCATTCAAAGAGAATTTTATCTTTTTCCTAATTAGGGAAATTATGAATATTATACAAATATTTATGAGGAGTTTTTAATTTTTCCTAACAACAGGAAAATTATCTCAAGTTTATTACAAGAGATTTCAACACAACTCCTAAGATAGACCATCTATTTTCTTTGATCTACTTAGAAAAAGAACTCAAAGAGATTTAATAGCTACACCATACTTTTAGTAGCACTAATGTCTATCATATTCTCATTCATATTATTCAACATTTTAGCCCTAAAAGAGACCATCGCATATTTTATTTATTATGACTAAATTTGGTATTCTACTCAACCAAATTAATCTCTACTCTTTTAACTTCTACACTAAGTTTAAAGAGATCTTATTTATCATAGTATTTTTTTTTAAAGTGAGCACATAAAGAACAATGCACCAGGTAGGTTACTATGAAAGAGAGACAATGCACTAGGCACGCTTAAATATCATATCTTTCATTGAACCAATCTTAGACATGCATTTTCATAATGCTTTTCAATAAGTCGTTTATGAATTTTTCTCTTTCTCTAATTAATGCCTCTTAAAGAATTATACTTGATACTTTTACTCACAATAGTATCTTATTAAGCATACACATTTTGGGCTCACTACTACCTTAGTCTTAACTTTTACCATAGTTTAAAACATTCTCACTTAGTTTAAAAACTAGCTTAAAGGCTCAATATAAATTCATGTATATAAAAACATTAATTAACAAACAACGAGTCTAAACAGTCTTACCTCATGGGTAGAATCGTAATATTCAAATAGACTTACTCATTCTCACCATGCATGTGATCTTTACTCTTCACATCGTATTGAACCAGAATGACCCAAAATCTATCATGACAGACACTTCCTCTGAACTAACATCTCTTTTGAATTTGTAAATGATCTGATACATATACCATACGAGATACGAAATTGCAAATTGTTGCAATTTTTTTGTATCATTTTAATAATCCAGTCACAACAGCCATGTTTGGACAACAATATATCGGAATTCGTTTCTAAATTGTTGGAAAATAGACTGCTGCAAAACAAGACGTTAGAACTGACTGGATAATAAAATTAATAAGCAAGAAATCGATCAATCGTGTCGTGGTATTAACCACTGCCTTAGAAATGAATTCGTCTCGATGTGTGTAATCGCTGTAGTAGGCGGACGTCCCATGAAGTTTGTACGGTCTCTCTGAATATTCGTACACTCGAATATCAGAATGGATAAACAGTGATACTGCTTTTCTCTTCTTGTTGGAACTCAAAAAGCTACAGAAGCTTTTGTAAGAAAAACTCTTGAAATTGTTTAGAAAAAATAGTGAGAGGAGAAGACGTTTTCTTGGATGATCTAACAAATGAAGAAAACATGCTCTATTTATAGGCTAAAAACAAGGGTAAAATCATCTAAATTGACAGCACAAAAATCATTCAATTATAGCCTTTAGTTTCGACAGTTAAGCCATAAAAATGGCTCAATAGAAACGGTGATAAAATTTACTATTTTTTAGTCGAATCTGGACTTCAACCTGTCTATATTCACTCGTGAAAAGCTGTAATAATCATCATTGATTGCGCCTAAATCAACGTTAAAAACGTTGAAATTTGGATGCTTTGAAATCAACATTCAATTGCATTAAAGCAATTAAAACCTCTACTGTAATGATGCAAGGCTAAAAACAAATTCAAATTAAAAGCCTGGAGTTTACCCATGAATTTTACCCATGTAATTGAGCATTACTAACAATAATGTTAGATCTAATTCCAGAAGAAAGTAAAATTATTAATTCATTTCGAATATCATGACTCAAATAATGATGATGAATCTTGCTAAAATTATTTTGCTTTGGCTTAGTTGTGTTAAACTTGGTTCGGTTGGATTCCTCGATATTATTGGGGAGTATTCTTTTCCTCCATTTAGGGTTAGGGTGTTTTTTAATTAGGCTCCTCAATAATAATATCCGTATAATTTTTTTATTTATAAAATCATACTTGACGATAAAAAAAATACGTTGAACATGCTCATTCATCACAGGATCAAACTCTGGCAACATCTCTATTAACTCCAAAAAATTTCTATTACTATTTTGATATAATTTTTATTTTTTCCATGAAAGGCCAAGTTATATTTAGCAAGCTGAAATAATTCTAACAATCACTTTTTTCGAATAATATTTTTCTTTCTTTTAGCAACTTTGTGATTGTTAGAATTATTTCAGTTGTGAATTATCTTGCTAAATATAACTTGGCCTTTCATGGAAAAAATAAAAAATTATATCAAAATAGTAATATAAATTTTTTGGGGTTAATAGAGATGTTGGCAGAGTTTGATCATGTGATGAATGAGCATGTTCAACGTATTTTTTTATCGTCAAGTATGATTTTATAAATCAGAAAATCATACGGATATTATTATCGAGGAGCCTAATTAAAAAACACCCTAACCTTAAGTGGAGGAAAAGAATACTCCCCAATAATATCAAGGAATCCAATCGAACCAAGTCAATTGTTTCCTTTTGCTTTAATCTATGTTGAAGTTCACGCCAAATTGCCATATTTAACACATGATCACCACTTGTTTTATGTTCTGTTATACTTCCGGGACGATAATGACGAGACAAGTAAATAGGCGCAAACGCATAAAAGAAAAATAACACCAAAAATTTACGTGGAAAACCCAAAAGGGAAAAACCACGGGCAGAGGATGAGAACTTTCACTATGATGGAGAAAGATATTACATCTGATTTATGATGTTTTGTCTAAACCCCTAATCCCTAGTATCTATTTATAGGGATAGATTCCTTGTTTACAGAGGAAACTTGCATAGAAAGAAATTCTACTCAAAATGAGTTTCCTACTTTTAATTAATATAAAGTAAACAAGATCTACTAAAAGTAGGATTCTAAATTTAAACCAAATCCCAAAAGAATTTGGATCACAACTCTAACAAATCTCAACCTTGAGACAAATTCTTGTCGAGCAATATCTCAACCTCTTCCACGAAACCCCTTCAAGGGGTAGTTTTCAGCAACAAACACCGACCAAATCCAATCATTGCCCAAGCTTGGATGTACAAGGTAATTTAGTCTTCACGTCGGTAAGATCAACATTAATGCCAACTTTCCTCACAACTATATCACCACGAGCAATAACACGACCCCGATCATCAATGGCACTACTACCTTTCTCATTATTTATCTTTGAAGAAAATTGAACTCTCTTAAGCTTCTCAAATCTGTTATACCCACGGAATTCAAATTTATTCTTCTTTTCAAATTCGTTATACCCACGAAATCGAACTCTTTTCTGCCTATCAGAACCGTTATGCCTACAATTGTATTCAACACAAAATCCTATTTTACTTGATTCAGTCAAGACGCCTTCACCAGTAACATCGTCATTTGACACGTAGGAGAAAACAACGAATGCATCACCTAAAATAGTTAAACCTTGCAGAACATAAAAATTGGCTGCTCTTTTATAGCCTTTCATTGCAACGAGAGTGCCCTTGCAAATTTTCTTAGCTCAATCTTCATTGGAGTATTTGTACCCTTTTGAATCCAGAGTACCTAACGAAATCAATTTTTTTCTTAAATTTGGAACATGCCTCACATTACCAAGTGTTTGAACAATCACATCGAACATCTTAATCTTGATTGTGCCAATACCTGCAACTTTACAAGAGACATTATTTCCCAACAAGACAACACATGTAGATACATGTTTATACGTCGCAAACCAATCCCGATTTGGACTCATTTGAAAACTACTACCAGAGTCAAGAATCCACTCTTCACTTGCTATAGAGTCTTCGCCGAAAGCAACTAAAAGCTCGCCATCATTATACTCCTCTGTAATATCAACTTCATCTTCATTGGAATTCTGATTCTCAGATTCCCTCTTTATCTTATTCTGTAATCTATAACACTCAGATTTAATATGACTTTTCTTTTTGCAGAAATAATATATTTTACCTCTATTTGACGACTTGGACCTGCCTCTATTTTGATTACCAAAATTACGATCACCTTTTTTTCTACGGTCTGAACTAGTCAATCTATGCACCATAAGACCCTCTGCTTGGAACTTGAAGTCGGTAAGATGTTACATCATGTCATGTGAATTCAAATTATCATATACCTCTTCAAGAGTAAAGTATCACGACTGTGTAGGAGGGTGCTTCTAATAGACGAATATGAAGCGGGCAATGAGCATAGTAAAATCAAACATAAGTCTTCCTCATTGTACTTTACCTCTATCGTTTCCAAATATGAGACGATCTCCTTGAAATCGGTTAGGTGGTCGTCAAGACACGAACCTTCTGCTAAGTTGTGGGAGTACAGGCGTTGCTTCAAGAGCAACTTGTTGGTCAAAGTTTTCTTCATGCAAATTTGTTCCAATTTTTCCCATAAGTCGACAGTTGTCTTCTCTTTGTGAACATCCTACAAAATATTGTTTGATAAGTACAAACGAATCTGGGAAGTAGTTTTTCTATCCTTGCGGTGCTTCTCTGTATTCGACCATTCTTCCAGCATATTATCAAACCCATCTAATGCATCATCTAAATCCATCTGAACAAGAACATCTCGAACCTTCACCTACCATAGCGAAAACCCGACGTTGCGATCCAGCAGCAGAATTTCATACTTCACCGTCGTCATTATCCTGAGTAACCTGAAAAGCTCTGATACCAATTTGTTATACTACCGGGATGATAATGACAAGATAAGTAAATAGGCGCAAATGCAGAAAAGAAAAATAACACCAAGAATTTACATGGAAAACCCAAAAAGGAAAAACCACGCGCAAAGGATGAGAACTTTCACTATGATGGAGAAAGAGATTACAACTGATTTATGATGTTTTGTCTAAACCCCTAATCCCTAGTATCTATTTATAGGGATAGATTCCTTGTTTACAGAGGAAACTTGCATAGAAACAAATTCTACTCAAATTGAGTTTCCTACATTTAATTAATATAAAGTAAACAAGATCTACTAAAGTAGGATTCTAACTTTAAACCAAATCCCAAAAGAATTTGGATCACAACTCTAACATGTTCTCTAAGTCTAACACTAAGATGAAACCAATCATTAAAGCCTTCATTACACAAAACACCTCTTCTAAATCCTTTTTTGAAAATTTTACAACAAAATAAAACACTTTATCTAACACTTTTGAATAAACAAGCCAAACTCTATCGCAAGTTTCACCATTGGACAAATGTCTTGTATAGAAATTTGAGAGAATCTTCGAAAGAATTTGTCTTTAGGGCCTTTTAATATTGTCAAGTCTTGTTTAGGACCATTTCTTGCAAAATATCAATTAATTTTGAATCAAGAGAACCCCAATTTCTTGGATCATAAATGTCAAAGAAATTAGATTCATTTTGCTCAATATTTTGAACATTCTCATCATTACGTTGTTCTTAATTTTGTTCATAATCTTGTTCTTAATTTTGTTCATAATCTTCTGAACTTCTAGTATTTTTTATATTAACTTCATCATTCACATATTCTGCTTGTTCAATATTCTCATCGTCAACATTATTTACATCAATCTCTTCTACATTAGCAAACTTTTCACCTACTTAAGATTCCTTTAAAAAATTATCTAGAGGGCCCTTCTGAGATTGAATTAGTTCTTCAGTTCTTTTTTTCGTTTTTCACATCAGGATGTATATTTTTGAAGCATATTGCACTAAATAAAATTTTAATCTAGTTAAATAACTGGATAAAAAGAAAAAAGAGGTTAGATAGGACCATAACTGACATAAAAATGATTACCATACTATTTGAGATCATTGATTAGAAGAGATCAACCAATTAACCTGTAAAAAATAAACATAAATTAATTAAAAATATTTTAAAATTACAAAGACACAAAATATAATAAATTTGAAAAAAAAAAACTTAACACGAGACTACAAAGCTTCCTTCAATGAGAGAAATTGGAGATATTTGGAAAAAATTTACTACCAATTAAAAAATTGAAAAATATAAAATTACAAAGTATTTTTTAAGCAAAACTATATATATATATATATATATATATAAATAAAGGAGAAGGTTCACCCTAAATCAATTTTACTATTTAGCCGTTGAATGTAGCCGTTTGAAACAAAATTAACAAGCATCTTCCACCTGTTTCAAAGTTAAATTTTAAATGCCATGTTTTTATTAATTTCTAAATTGCTGTTGGAATAAAATTAAATAGTATTAGCTGTTAAAACAAAATTACATAAAATGTAATTAAAAAAAGCTTTAAAAATGAAAAATTAAGAGAATCATCTTATTAATTTTCCAATTGACACGATATATGCATACACATCTTATCCGCATTATTAATTTTTTCAAAATACGATGTTAAAACAAGGTTTGCTGATAATTCTTTTAGAAAATGATTATATATGTAATAATATGAATAATTTATTTTGGACCCTCTTTTTTCGGGTACCGTCCCGTTTATTTTTGTATATATCAGTTTGTTGTTCATCATTATCCATCTTCCCATTTGTATGTAAACTGATCAAAATTGTGTGGGATCTGTTGTTGTAATAATCGCTCTTTTTACTCTACTTGACAATGCTTCTGTCGTTGGGTTCGATTCCACCCCCCACGACTTGTCCTAGGCTTGCAATTCAAGGCCTGCACATCAACCTCTCCTGTTGGGTTACCACACAACTGGCCCATATGCCACTGGTCTAAATAGCTCTAAAGAACTGCTTTGCAATTATTTTTCTTAGCATTCTAATTCAATTACAAGATAATATCTTAGTTCGATTTCAAACTTAGATAAAGTCACGAACACTAGTAGACTATGTTACTTAAACTCGGGTCGTCATTTACCACTCAATGGGTATACACTATGGATTCATTGTCGACATGTCGGATTGTGTAAACTGAGACAAATATAGTTCGAGGAGTGCTCTTCCTCCCCCGGGCTGCCCATCCGGAAAATGTTCATTCCCTGCCACTACAACATTCACAGTTTCAAATTTAAGGACCCAAGTGTCTGCTAATGATTACTATATAAACCTTAGGCTCATGAGTCAGTTTTGCCATAAAATCTTATCCCTGAAGTCCACAAATACCTGTAGGATAAAGTTCAGTCCAAGGGGACAAGTTGACATCAATAACTTGTCCGAACTCAGGACGTTGCATATTATTGTCCTTCTCTAAACCACTTCTGGTGGGGCTCAGCTGATTGCCAACATTCATTGTTTCTTCCCCGTCAAGGAGAGTCGTCGATTGCGGTGGAAAGATATTTTCTGCAACAGATTGGCATTGATCTCTGCAAATAATCAATTCCATCAAATTAAGCAAAAACCAAATAAGCACATGACTATTAAAATATGTACAAGTTTCCCCTATACCTTTGAGGAAGAAGACCATTTAAATCCAAAAAGTTCAAGATCTGAACTTGTGGATCTTTTTGGGGAATCCAATCCAAGACACTGCTTGAAGTACTTCCTGTAATGAAACCACTTACATCTGCAGCCTCCGGGGCTGGAAATTGTACCTAAAAATAACAATAATATCAAGCAAATTGTTTTGATTTATGCAAAATTTGAAAGGTCATGGTGAGTACCTGTGTAATTGGTGGTGGACCAGGAGAAGTGCTGTATTTTTTCTGTAAAACATGCTGTTCGAATCATAATAAATTTCAGTCAATCATGCATCGATGTCTAAAGATATATCAAGTGTACATATGCAACAGATCATAGAGATATATTTACCTTGCGCAGTCGCACTTCTTTCAGCGTTTCCTCTAGGATCTGCTCGTGGAAATCCGCCTGATTCAATGTCGTGATTTCGGAAGGTTCACCTTCGAAGATGCTGCAACAGGTTTCATGTTTACTTCAGTTCAACGGTACAACCCATATCATCAAATAGATTCTAGAATCGAATCGTATACCATAGTCTTTTCTGCATATCCGCAATCTGAGACTTGCATTTAACAATCTCTTGCTCAAACTCCTAAACGCATTTCTAATTCAAATGAGATGATTACTTGATATAATAAAAACAAAGAAACAGAAAGCTAATCATTGCCAAATACCTCAAGTTGGGAACCGCTGCTCACTTGGATGCTTTATAACACCAACAAAAGATAAGAACGTTAAAAATGAATCTATACAGCGAGAAATCAAGGTGAAGACGAAGGAATCTAAATTACCTGGCTGCTTGGTAGGTCTGGATTTGATCAGCTTCATCCCTTAGCTTACCGAGTGCCTTTACTAGTAACTGAAAACATATACATCGACCATAAACAAATTCTGAAGACGATTGGCAGTAAATGTTCATGGGTGAAATGGAATGTGTTCTTACATCATTATTACGCAGTCTAAACCGGCCGGTGCAAATATAGCAAACCAACGAGGCCATATCAATGAAGCAGAAATCAACACATCAGAAACAAGTAAATAAAAACAGAACCATAACTCAACTTCCATTACCTTCCCCGTTCATGGTCTGGAAGATTGACATACCGCTCAAGAATCTCCTCGATGCTTCAAAATACACCAGATAAAACTAACATCAAACTGATATAATAGAGTTTTCCAACAGATGATATATACATACATACATATATATATATATATAGGTAACAGACCTTTTATTTCCAGAGAAGAAACTAAGTCTTCCAGAAGGGGAGAACATGAGAAGAGCAACATCAACATCACAGAGAACAGAAAGTTCGTAAGCTTTCTTGATAAGTCCATTTCTCCTCTTGGAGAAAGTGACCTGCCTGTTTGTTGTGTTCTCTATCCTCTTGATCTGGAGCTTTACTCTACCCATCTCTTTGTTATTTATGATTCAAAAACAAATTTGTAACGTCTAAGGAAGATGATACAGTAAGGAGAATAATGTTGTATTTAAAGACATATCACCATCTGAGACAGTAGAATTAGCCTCATGAAAATAAAAAGAAAGAGAAATGGAAATGGAGGGTTTTGAAAAGTAAAAATGAGAGGAGGAAATAAGGGAAGAAAGAAGCGATGAAGACAATCAACCGATTTTGTCAGTGTCAGGCAATTCGTAGAAGATGACGAAAGAGATGGCGGTGTGACCGTGAGGCCAAACTCTCAATAAATCTTAGATATGGAACAACAAATTTGTACTTTAATTTTGTAAATATTCAATAAACAATGCCACCGATTACTTAACTGGATTTTGTTTACTTTGTAATCTTCCTTCCCGGTTTACCTTCTGACACGAATATCGAATATTTTTAATTATCATCTCATTTTTTTCAAGACTTTACCTTATTAATTCAGATAAATCCGTATTATATATTTAATTTATTGAACGAATCTCTCAATTAAGATTTTTTGTATATATAAAGTCTCAAATTTAAGAATTACTGAAACGATATTAAGCTGCTTATCACTTTGACTAATCTCATTGTTGAAGAATTTTTTAATTTATACTTAGTGATTATGCTTGATATATTGTTATTGTATAAGCTTTATAAATTTATTTACCATCGAAATTATAATATTTTATCTCATTCAATACAGATAAATTATGATTTTTAAAAATTATTTAATTTGTATTTTTAATCTTATCAATACAGTATTTTGATATTATTTTGGATAATAAGTAAATATTTTAAATAAAAAGAGATACTTTGTTTGAAATATAATTCAAAAAAACAATTAAATCAACCTAATTTATACAAGTTTAAGTGCTAAGTAGTTATTTATTTACTTATCCTATTTAAAACTTTTTTAAAAAAATGCATTAATTAGAATTTTAATATCATTATCAAACACGTTTAAAAAAATTAGACATTCTAGTTTCAAAAAAAAAACAATTTAAACATTCTTAACCAAAAAAATAAAACTAATATTTTTCGTTTTCAATGAATAATTTTTTTTAATGGTTGAGCAAACATGCCCTTAATTTCCATTTAAATCCTTTATTTTTATTTTAAATAACCTTTTGTTTTGTTATAATGTAAATACATATTTTGGCATTTGAATTTGATTTTAAGGTTCAATCTAGTATTTAAACTTTTTTTCTCCAATTAAATACTTGAATTTAGTTTTTTTTGTTCAAATTAGCACTTGAACTTGAATTTTTGGTTTAAATTGATACATATAAAATTTTAACCAAATTAAATCTAAAAAGCAAGTTCAAGTACCTAATTGGATAAAAAATTTAGGTATCAAATTAAGAATTAAAGTTAAACTTAAGTACTAAATTGGGAAAGAAAAAATTAAATACTAAATTAAACCTTAAAACTAAGTTTAAGTATAAAAAAGGTTATATTGATCCTTTGTTATAAGAAGAATCTTATAGTGAGATGTAATGACTTAAAAAGATGGATAAATATATAGGTGTTGTTTGGTAAATAGCGGTTTGAGCTAAAATTAGAGGTTTGAGTTAATATTAGAGGTTTGACTGATCAAATCCGCTAATTTGGATGTTTGGTGAATAGCGGATTAGAATGAAACCTCTAATTTTGTAAAAGCTGCTAATATGAGCTTTTTGAAATTAGAGGTTTTAACATAAGAGTTATAAAAACCCTTTTACCCTTAACATTTATAAAAAATCTCCAAATAATCTAAATTTAATCTTTTCTATTTTAATTCTTCACCCTCACATATTTATATTGTGACATTTATAAACTAATACTTTTTATTTTTTTATTCTCACACATTTATATTTGTATTTAAATTTAATATTAATTAAATTGTATTGAAAATAATTAAATAAATAATAAATTAATATATAGATCCTTCAAATATGCTTAGTAATGTTATATTAAAAAAATATTTTTCATAATCTAATTAATGTACAAAATATTGATAACTAATAAAATTTTCAAACAAGTATTGAATATAATCATATTTTTATATGTCATTTTTACTTATTTAAATAATCAAACAACTATCAACTATTAGTTAATTTTACCAAACACTTTTATACAATCGACTAATACAATCCGCTAGTCAAATAAACTAATTGCCAAACATGGTTATAGTTGATATAGTAAGATGTCACTCAAACATAAAGTCAAAAAGAAGAAAACCGATTTGGCTTCAAATTAAACACACGAAACAAAAGAAATACAATAACTAGTTTGTAAAGAATTGATAAGATTTTCTATAATCTTGAATGAAGTATCAAATTTTGTAATGTAGTTGGTTATTGTGAACCAGCTATTGGATCTGATCATTGTCCTCTGATTTATTACCTTTTGGGTACAAATTCAAGAACTAAGGACTTCAAATTTGAAGCAAAGTGGTTAATTGAAGAAGATTGTAAAGAGATTTGGACTGAGAATGGCGGTCTAGATTGGGAATCTCGATACTGTACCAAAATAAAGAGAACAAGTGTAACGCTTAGGAAGTGGAGTAAAGTGAAGAGCGGGGGAAAGAGAAAATTGGTTGACAAATTGTGCAAGGAAATTGATGAGTTACAGAAAGTTTCCTTCACATCTGAATCTGCTCAGAGACTAAACTTGCTAAAAGAGGAGCTGGATAAAGAATGGGAAAGAGAAAAGACATTCGCACCAAAGAGCAAGACTGAACTGGCTGAAATTGGGTGATAGAAACAACAAATTTTTTCATGGGACAACCATTAAAAACCCCAGGAAAAATGCTATTCTGAAAACTAAACTCCAAAGTCGAAACTGGATTCAGGACAAGGAAAATATCGTAGACTATTTCCAGAACCATTTTGTTCAAATCTTTTCAAAGGATCCAGAGGTGGATCTTTTGGTGGTGGAGGAATTTGTTCCAAGGACCATTTCGACAGAAATGAATCAAATGCTTTGCAAAGAAGTTGACGAAATGGAGATAAAAGAAGCGATTTTCAGCCTGGGTCCTCTCAAAACTCCGGGACCTGATGGTTTTCCTGGTGTTTATTCCCATTCCTTTTGGGAAGATGTTAAAGACGATCTTAATTTTATGGTCAAAGGCTTCTTTAGAGAAGGTAGAATGTTCAAAGAAATAAACAAAACGAACATTGTTCTCGTTCCAAAAAGCCCAAATGCCGAGGAGGTTAATCACTATAAACCTATTAGCCTTTGCAATTTTGCTTATAAAGTGATTTCAAAAGTGTAGGCTTCTCGACTCAAGGTGATCATTCCACAGATTATCTCACCTTTGCAAGCTATCTTCGTCTCTGGTAGACAAATTCATGATAATGTCTTAATTGCTCATGAAGTTTCCATGCTATCAAGAAAAAATAGAAAGGATCGAGTCGATGATGGCTCATAAGTTGGATCTCAAAAAAGCCCACGACAAAGTTTAATGGGATGTTCTCTGATGCCGTATGATTAAAATGAGTTTTGATGAATGATGGGTTTGCAGAATCATGGAATGTATCAGTAGCACTGTTTTTTTCTCTTGTTATTAGCGGGGAAAGGATGAGTGAGTTTGTTCCAGGCAGGGGGATTCGTCAGGGGATCCTCTATCCCCAACTTATTCCTTCTAATTTCTGTTGGAAAATTGTGAGGAATTGGCAACTTTGAGCCATAATTTGAGAAGGTAAAGGTGGAGATTCAAATAAAGATTTTATTGGGACCTATTCTACTCTATGAGACTTTACAATGGTATTTCACGTGCTCAAAATGGTTGAGTAATGAATGAGAATTGATGCTCAAAGTAAGGAAGTTGTGAATTGAGTAAGGAAGTGAAAACCCCCTATTCCACATTGATAGGATAAATTGAATTGGAAGTGTTTATATACACTTACCCACTTGATGGTTATTAAATGACTTGAATGGAAATTGTGTCTTGTGCATAGGCGTAATGGGGGTGTAGATCAATGCTTGTTGAACCTATTCGGGTTGGGGCACACTTGCATGATTTGGCAATGCAAATTTCTAGATCAATTTGGTACTTGGAATTGCGGATATTTTACTCACTTCGAATAATTTTTTCCTTACAAATGAAATATCTTTTAGAATTTTCTGAATTTAAAAGGGATAATTTATGGCTTTCTTAAATTCGAATATTAAAAAGGTATCAGGTTCAATTCACGGAAATATATTCGTTTTAAATGGCAGTAATTGACTTATTTCGAATTAAATCGGATTGAGGGTAAATGGCCATTAATACAGAATATTTTGTTTTCCATATTTTTCTTCCTCCATTCCCCTATAAATGCCGAGCTATTTTTCAGTTTTAAAATCATCTCAAAAACTTTCTCTTCTTCAAAAATTTTCCAGTATTTTCGGTGATAGGCAAAGGCAAGCTTCTGTTCATGATCTTTACAGTCGTGCTACTATTGAAGATCATCTTGTTGTTGTATCCTGGTAGGCTGGCGGCCAATGAACTCAAGCACCAAGAGAGTGGTCGAAATCTGTCTTAAGGAAACTGCATTCGTGCAGGCCTTAACACGTTTCCAACTTCGGTTAAATCGGTTTGCTGATTTTACATATGTTGTATCATTCTATATTTTGTTATGTTCGTTTAATAATAAATCAATATTAAATTTATTGTTCATTCTTGGATTAACACTTTTGTAACAATCTTAAGACAAATTTCTTCGAGTTTTAATCCAAGACGAACAAACTATCGTATGTGAGGCAGTGGTACCACGATGGGGCTTCTCCGATCATCTTATTTCTCTCTAAGATGATCGATCCTTGCGATATATATACATATATGCTTGTAGCGACCTTTTTCTGAAATCGAAAATCTCTAAAAATGAGTAATAGGTGTCCTTTCGTCTTTTTGGAAACATATTTGGAAAAGTGGGGAAGTCCCTTAAAAATCGTGTTTTTGAAAATAAAAAAACTTGGAGTCGCCACAGGCCACTAGGGTAGGCCGGACACCATAAAACCATAGATTTATTCGAAAACGGGTTCGGAAGTTGGTTATGCGTGGGGAAGGATTAGCACCCCCATCACGCCTGGAAATCGATACCAAAATATATATTGCTTTTAATTGATGGAAATTATCAAAATTTAAATTGACTTTAATTAAATTGTTCGCGATTGAAGACAAACTTTAATTAAACGAGCTTTGTCAAATTGGCGAGTTCGAATTGATTTATCATTTAATTAATAAGGGTGAGATACCTCGGACCATAGATTAAACCGACATCGAATAAGCCTCACTGCTATGTTAATTTATGGTTCAAACTCCGTACATCACCTTTATGCATGATGCAAGCGGTTAAGGATGATGTGATGACTTGTCCAAATTTTATCTCAAATCAAATTATATTTAGAAGATAAGAATTAATTCGAATATTTGGTCAACATCCATTGAGCCAGGACTGTTACGATACAAATATCAGAATTAATAAATAGCTTCGTTTTATAATTTAAGCTAATTAATTAAAAACATATCCAATTAAAATAAAATTCATATGAATAACAATTAAAATGTATGGCATAGAAAGACATAAAATAGAACCTAGGCCCACTAAAGTCCTAACCTAAAAAGGCCCAAATTATTGGAAATTAATTAGTGCTCTAATTATTAACTAAGTTAGTCTAATATTAGCCCTAAATTAATTAAATCCTAAAAAAACTAGAAAATCCTACATTATATTGATTATCTTGAACCATAATAGTTGATTAGATTAAATTTAAACTAGTATCTCGATAAACCGAGGAAACTATCTAAAATGAATCGAATTAATTAGTTATGATTTGGATTAGGTGATCTAAGTCAAGTATTGTTTTTATCCCTAAAAGTAATTAAGAAACGTTCAATCAATTTAATGAATTTTAACATTTATACCAATAAACCAAGAATAAATTTAAATTAATTAAATTAATTCGAACCTTAAATCTAATTATGGCCCTAAAAACCCTAAACCTAAATTTAATTTAATTAATTTAAATTATGCCCTAATAAGTCGAGCACATAATTTTGATTAATTAAACTAAATCTTAAATTCTATACTAACCTAAAAGGTCTACCCTAAAAAACAGTAAAAGGGCAACAAGGATGAAAAACAAACATCATGAATGAAAATATAAAAGGTGTAATGAATTCGAAAAAGCCCGAACAACGACTCCAATACTTCTACTACGTAAAAGTATAATGTAAATATTTATGTATGCTGACTTGCGAACAAAGAAAACCCCCAAAAACATTATTTTCAGTATCATATATATATATATATTAATATACAAGTTATATTTTATATATATAAAAAAATCTAAATAGCAAGTTAAAAAAAGTATACGGGTTATTTGACAAGGAAATATACATATAATGTATATAATAGTTAAAACACCTCATACTGTACTATAATTTAATTTTTTTATATTTTTAGAAAACATATACATATTATTTCATAAGAGCATAATATACGTATATAATATCTATAGAATCTTGTAAATCATACATTATAAAATAATCTAATTCAAAATATATACCAAAGCAACACACATGATAAGATAAAGAGTACTCACAGATCTATAAGAATCAGATATGTATCATCAAGCATAAACAAATAAACAAACTTAAACACAAATAAAGGAGCTGGGACTGAAAAGTAAACATGCACAAACAAAGGAGGCTCTAAAATGATTAGACCACCGAAAATAGGGGTTAAACTAAAAAGAAATTGAAACCTAAAAGGGAAAAAATAATTAACCCTTCAAAATCAGTTTTGATTTGAGGAGGGACAACATTGAAAAACAAATGAAGTAAGGGGGATTAGATCCGTAATTTACAAACGCGGAAGGGCCTAAAAGCTTTCTCGAAAACGCGGAGGGACTAAAGATGAATAAAACCATTTCAAAACTTCAATCTGAACGAAAATGGGGTGAAATTGCGAGGTTTCAAAAACTTGTAAGGACCGGGATGGTTATTTTGAAAAGCGAAGGTCCTTAGATTATGAAAAGGGAGACGCGGAGGGACTCATAACGTGAATAGACCATTTTTAAAACTTCAAAAAAAATAAAAGGGCCATTATGGCCAAACCGTTTCCTCTTTTGGCAAACGAAACGCTTAAGCCTAACTCATCCTCCCTAAATTCCTCCCTTATCCGTCTAGGGTTTGATAACTTAGCAAAGCGTCAAGCTGACCGCCGTCGGACTATGGCGGAAGCCAAAACTTTCCCCTCTTTTTAAAACCCTTCCTCTTCTGGAACTAAAAAACTACCTATTCATCTGAAAAACAAACGCGATTTCCTTTGTCTTTGTAAAAATATAAACCGAATCCCCCCTTTTAGTTTTTAAAAAAGATCTTTTATCTTGCGTTCCGAAACCGAGGAGAAATCCCTCTTTCTCAGTGCACTCTTGACGGCTTGAAAGCCACGGGATTATCACTAGAGAGGGAGTGCATAAGCGGCGACGACCACTAACCGAAGGTAAAACGGAAAACCCTAAGCTCTAATTTTTTTGCATTGTTTTTCGTTTTATTTTAACATGCATGCCCGAAAAAAAGGATACCTCAGGGCCGTTCTCTTTTTGTATTTCTTGTGATAATTCTCAAATGGGTTCTTTACATCTAGGGTTTCGGTTTTATAAACTGAAAAATACAAGTTTTTAAAAAAATAAAAAGAAAAAGATCCTAAATGTTATTGGTTGTATCTGTGGTTTATGCCCTGCTCTGTTAGTGCCGGCTCTGAACCCTATTTGTAGTTGTATGTCTGATCTGTTTTTTTAATTGCTCTGTGTACAATCTGACACATTTTTGGCTCTTGTTGCATGTCGTGGCTAACGGCGAGGAGGAGGGAACCAGAGAGAGAAATTGTGGCGGTGGAGTTGTATCGCCGGAGGGACGATCACGGGATGCTCAAGGGTCACGCGTGCAACGCACGCGCGCGTGAAGGAGTGCAACAGACAAGCACGTGGAAATTCTGGAAAGCTCCATCGCCTTGATCATGAACCGTTAGATCCAATCTGGATCTAACGGCTGTTGATGGGCTACGCCGAAAGAAAAGATCATTATAGCAGACGTAATTTTAGGGTTTTCTTGTGTTTTAAGTTTGGGCCTTATCGGGCCAAAATGTAAGATTAATATTTTTGGGTTTTTATATAATGTAAATGGACTGTTAAAAAACTGGGCTTTATTATTTATTTATCTAATTTTTGTTTTTTTTTCTATTTTGTTTAACAATAATAATTATATATATAATAATAATAATAATAATAATAATAATAATAATATATAGCATAAGATAATGTAATATAGTAGTAAGAATACATGATACCAACAAAAGTAACAAATAATAATAAGCTACACTCGAAAAAAAATGCTTAATAAAATAAAACAAATACTTAATAATAAAATAAAACAAACCATAAATAATAGTATTAATATTTTGGGGTTTTCATAAATAATAATATGTTAATAATAATAATAATAATTTGGTTTATAAACATACAACATGATAATAGTACTAATAATAAAAGCAATATATTAATAATAATTTTTTTGGTTTTCTGTATTAATAGATAATAGATATAATATTAATTAATAAGATCAAAAAGGGTAATAATAATCAAAGCTCATTATTTCAAATATTCACAAAAAGAAAAAGCGGGTTGACATCCCGGATAAAATTAGTGATTACAATGCTGATACAAAATTTTGAAGAGTATGTGGTGCTTCCTATCAAGACCTTAAAAGGATGGGTACATTCTTTGTAACACCCTAATAAATATTCTAAACTAAATACCAATTAGAGTATCACAATTTTTTCCGTAAAGTCATTTATCGAATTTTTATCCTATCGAATTAAGTTCGATTTCAGGCAGCAACTTAACAATTCTTGTCTATAAAGTATATAGAACATAACTGCCTAAAAACTGCCTAAAACAAAAATCTACCCGATTACCTAATTTATCTCTATTTGGTTATCATCTTTTGCTATAAACATAAAGTAGCTTAGGAGTTAATACAAACTGTATGTAAACTAGTATATATATCCGATTAACTTTAACATATACATGCCATCTAGAATTATCAAAATACATCAAAAGATGACATTACTGATACCATTTATATACTCCGGATAGTAGGATGCCCGCTCCTTACTCTAATTTCTGTCTCTTGCCTACGCGTGAAAACCATCACACGTTAAGTATATACTTAGTAAGGCAACAATAATACTCAATGCAATTAACATAACAATAACTGATAATATGTAACCGTTTCCATGCATTTAAATCACTAGATGTAACTTACCATCACGATAATCATACATAAATATGATATGAGCTGGTATACATTTTCTTACCAATATACTTGCCATAATTTTAAGAGTGCATAAACTCTTTAACCCGTTTATCAAATATTTTTTGATTTATTAACCCGATTTCATAGCCCGATTTAGCAACCCAAATTTAGACCTATGAGGACCCTGGATACACAAGTCAAATATGCACCAAAGTGCTTCACGCACATTCATAAGGCTGTGTTTACCATAATACCCGCACATTTATAAGGTTGTGCTTACCATACACTAAATGTCCTAAATGTACACTATAGTGCTATCCCGGTTATGCAGCGTGTTGCTGGACTCTATGGCATGCCAACTATATCATGTCCCTCAATTGACTTATTTAGGCATAATTTCCATATTTAATTCATCCATGGCAATGTATATCAATTTAAATTAGCATTGGGCAGTTCATACCCGAAATAACATTGTAGTATACCATCATCAATAACTAGTGATCCATGCAATTGTTTGCCACTTTTGACATATTTAAAATATGTCAAATATATGATCAATGACATAAATATCATGCCAATATAAAAATCAGGTAGACTCATCGCAAGTCCTACCAGTGATGTATAAAACATCAATGTATAATGTTATGTATGCATTTCACTCACTTGATGCCTCACTAGAAATCTTATTATCGATTTAACCTTAATCCCGAAACTTTTTCCTTGTCTTTAGAATTGCTCGTAGTACGATCTTGATCGCGGTTACGATTTATAAAATCACCGTATACCGAATACATACATTTCAAAATGTATGTTAGTATCATTCTAACATAGGCACATATATTAGGAATAAAATTCCTAAAAATAACCATAAAGTGAATTCTTTTATAATTCACCTCAAACTTTCCAAATTTTTTAAAATGGTCCCTTGCCATTAAACTTTAAATTCAAGTACTAAACAACATATCAAAGTATTCCAAAAAATTACTTTCAAGCTTAATACATAACTTTCTAACCAATTTCCATTTTAATCCCATATTTTTCTTAATTTTGCCATTTGATCCTCAACAATTTGAAAACTTCCAAAATGATCTAATTGAATCTTCTAACATCAAATTTCAACATAATACCTTAACTTTTCAACATTTACATTTTAACCCTTTAATTTCTCTAAATATGCAAAATGATCCCTTTAACTTAACCAAGTTCCAAATTGGTCCAAACAACATTCTAAGCCTTGTAAAATCATTCTCACATCATTTCTAGTATTAGGAAAATTTTCCATAATTTTCCCTAATATTTTCCAATATGTCGAATATGAAGGGTCATTATCCTCAAATTTTTTTCAACTTGATTCAAGCATGAATTCAACTTCTAAACATTGTTTCTAAGCTTCTATAATCGTTTCAATGCAAAAAAAATCAATTTAATCTCAACTTCCTATCAAAACCTTAACTTCAAACAATTTAGGATTTAGATGTTTTCAAGTAGTTTCAATCATCATATAAGTTTGAATATGATTCTACAACAACAACTACATCAAAATCTCATCTTAAAACATCATATATAAACATCCCCTTCATCCATCAAATTCACAAAACTAAGGTTTCAAGAAAGGAAAGCATGAACAAATGGTACCAAAAGATAGAGAATTTCATGGAGATCAATTTCTTATTTCTTGATTTCATCCAAAATCTAACCAAATAGGCTTGAAAAATCAAAAATAAATTTTTTCTTTTTACCTAGATGGGTGTTCGAACTTGAAGAAAGATGATGGATAAGTCTTGAATTTTCTTTTAATTCAATTTTTGCCATTTGTCATTTTTATAATTAAAATGAATTTAAAATTCATTTTAATGTATAATGACCTTTTTACCCTTGAAATCCAAAGCTCCATATCAAGCCACATATTTACATACCAATCCAAGGGTCCAAAACAATCCAAGGATTTAGTGATTACCAACTTTACCCTTGAAATTTCTCAAAATTACCATCTTGCCATTTTTCATCTAACGGCTCATATTTAACATGGAAACCTACTTTAAATCCAATGGTCCATGTTAAATCCTACCATTTTAAGACATGGAAATGACATTTTTAACCTTGCCTTATCGTCCTTTAAAATATCTTGACTATCCGATTTGATCCGATTATCCGAATATTTTTCTAAACTTTATTGCTTAATAGCCAAAAATACAAGCTCCGGACAAAAATCCATGTAACACGAAAACGTCATTATTGGGGGTGAACTATTCATTTACGGGACTAAAATACATAAATTTTGAAAATTACAATTTAGTCCCTAAACTTTTAAAAAGTTTATACTTTGACCACCAAACTTTCAAAATGTTCATTTTGATCACTAATCAAAAATTTGGGATATTACATTCTTCATCTGCCAACAAAGCGTGAAAAGTTGACTTAAGGGTTAAAAGACAACATGTGCGACACAAAGGGCAAATTAGTTGACGAGATAGGTGACCTTTTTTGTTTGAAAAAAAAATGTTTCGGTACAAGGTAATTTTTTACCCTTAATTAATTAACATTTATTCCATTTCTAACGTTAAATGTTTCAATGCATTTTATTCGTTTAGAAACATTTTATGACCTTACAATGTTTACCATGTTTTATGGTATTATTAAGGCAATTCTTAAATATTTTTTTAATTTTTTGCCTTTAACATGAAATATTAAAGATGGCATGAATATTTCCCTTCGTACTAATAATTTTCTTTTGAAAAATTTTATAGTGACGAACATGATACTCATGCGAAATCGTGATTTGTTTGGAAACAAAGATCTCATAAATAATTTGTTTCTGGAATTAATTTCTGCCGTTTTAACGGGTTTATTTGATCTTCCAAACAAGAATCAATTGAATTAAAATTAAAGGATTAATTCCTTTTGATTTATGTTTGTTAAACAGAATTAAGTTGGATTGATATCTATGTTGTTTAACAAAGATATAATAGAAATAAATTACTAAATTTATTTCTTCACTAGAATCTTATGTTGATTCTACTTTTGGAAAATAAAATAAATCATTGAATTTATTTTCAGGAGAATATTGTATGATTCTAACATTGTGGGGAATATAAATCATTGAATTTATTTCCGTGAGAATCTTGTATGATTCTAACATTGTAGGAAAAATAAATCATTGAATTTATTTCTATGAGAATCTTGTATGATTCTGACGTTGCGGGGAAAAGAACTTTCTTAAGCGTAAGAGAATGAAACCTATAAACGGTAATTGAAAGAAAATTTGAAAATGCATGTCTAAAATTGGTTCTTTGAAAGACTTGGTATTTAAGCGTGCCTAGTGCACCACCTCTCTTTTCTTAAGTTACTACCTAGTGCACTGGTCATTATTGTTCTTTCTATGAGACCGTGTAAACTTTTGTTTCGGGTTTTAGTTTACTAAATTCTTGACGACTAACAAAAGTTGGAAATTATGTTTCTGTTTTTGGGTTTAGCATTTAGCTAAATTCATTTCATTTAACAGATTCATAATCTTCTAGTTTGTGACTATGTGACACAATCAGAAAATCAGTGAAATTCATTAATTTCAAAACGTGGCAACAAAAGATGTTGCATATTTGACCACGATAAACTTGGTCAAAGGAAGATCTTCCTAGTATTAGAGAGGATGAGTTAAATGTTGTTACCATCTTCAATATTGCAAAGGCAAACATTGCTAAGACAAATATTGCTAGGGCAAACGTAGTGGAAGTCAAAAAGGACTTCAGTCCGTCAAAAGGCGGTGTATTCAAGAAACTAAATTTCATGGAAAATGCTTCAACTGCCATAAGATAGAAAACTAGTCCTCGGACTATAGACTTTAAAACGAGATCAATGTTGTGACAAAATTTTATCATAACAATTGATATGGCAAAACAATTGTTTGAAGGAAAATTTATTACATTCAAGATAGAACAAACTAGTGTTTTGCTATAGAGAAATTATTCTCTATAAGGAGGATGTTGAAACCTAAACTTAATAAATTGATTAATTTAGGGAGAAACTCTATGTGAGTAATGCTGCAACATCCAAGGATACAATAATTTTGAATATTCAAAATGTGCCTGACATGTGGGGAAGTTGTTCTATTTGCCTTTAAATAAGGAATCTCAAAATAAAAGAGACAATACACCATATGAGTTATAGAAGGAAATAAGATCTTCCTACAACTACATAAAATGTGGGGGTGTCCTATAAAGGTAATATCCTCATTACTGAAGTAAATGAAAATAAGTGGACTATATTGACTATAGTAATGGATATCAATTACTTGTGTACCCTAAAATTCACAAGAATATCATAACGAAATCAAAGAATGACTCATTCTTTGAAAATATATTTCCTATATAATTATGGAAGTTGATCCAAGTTCAATGAAGCGAACTTTGGAGACTATCAATGGAAAATAGTCTCTACGTTCAACAAAAGGTTGAAACCAAGATATTGCCATGATGACAAGTGTGGCAAATGATTGTATGTCAAACCTACCAACATTAGGATACATGATCTTATGTTGATGACATACTCATTGTTGTAAGTAGCAATGAAATGGTAAACGTACCAAATGCATGAAAAATATGAGAATAACATATTTGATTTTGGGTATCCAAATCTAACGACTATCTGATCTTATATTTATGCAGTCACACTACGTTCAATAAAAGGTTGAAAGTAAGATATTTTCATAAGAGTGTGACAAATGTTTATATGTCAAAACTAGGATATATAATCCTATGTTGATGACATATAATGAAATGGTAAATATACCAAAGACTTGTCAAATTCAAGATTGACATGGAAAATATAAGATTGAAAGTTTTGATTCTGGGCATCCAAATCAAACGTCACTTGAAGGTCTCATATTAACACGGTCACTACGTGGACAAAAGAAGTTTGGCAGAGATATTTTTGGCATAGCCGGAACTCCAAATAAATAAGAGCCAACACTTGTTCAAAAGGAATATGCATATATCATGGTATATTGTACTGGACAAAATATTGTTTTCACTATAAGCAGTTTAAGCAGATTCACAAAAATTATCCAGGGTTAAACCTCTGGATATCAATTGTGAGAGTGCTGGGATATCTAAGATATACTTAAGATTATGAATTGCATTATTCCATAAGGATTCTTCGATGCCAGATATCAAAGGCACAAGTGAATATGTTTCACATCGAAGAAATGAGCTATGTCATGGGATTTCTCAAGACATATGGTTACAACCAGATTCATAATAGAATATAAGTTTTAGCTCTAGTCAAGTCTGGAGAAAAGTCAAATGACTTTAAAATGTCTTGGAAGATATTCATGAATGGACAAAGCATGTGCCAACAATATCTATATATTGAAAAACCAAAAATTGGTAGAGCACAAAGTTTTATATACAACGGTAAGTTGAGACATATACGCCATCAACATAATACCATTAAACAACTAATCTCAAATGGATTTATCAAAGGATAACATTGCGGATCCGCTAACCAAAGGGTTAAATCGAAATCAAGTTGAGAAAATATCAAAAGGAATTTGACTAAAGCCCAGGAAAATTAAAGGCGCTATGTGAACGAAAACCCTACCTAGTTGACTAGAGATCCCAAGATGTACATTCAAAGGGATAACCTAATTGCATAGACTTGTACGGTCACTGTGGGGGTTCTTCTCTCAAGTCCGTTCCTATGATGTAAACAGTGATCAAAAGTGGTATAGGCTAAGCAAAGCTTTTAGTGACCATTGTGTGCTTCGATGAGCCAAGAAACATATGTCACATATGTGAGAGTGAAGAGGGGCCGCTTCAAGAAGACTATCAGGCATAGTTCTTTCAAACTCTTGTAGAACAAGGCGATGTCCACGGCCATATGGACATAACCATAAGAACGAATACTACTGTCAAAAAGGTAGTTGTGTGAAGTATATCATCGTTGACACAAACGACTGAACAGTTTAAGAACATCACGTCTAGTGGTTAGCTAGTAAAGTAAATATGCTTTCACAAGAGAAGGTTCAAAGGAGGAAACTTGCCTATCTTATGCAGCTATCGATCATAGAACCTATCACCACATCGAGTCAAAATGTTTTTGATAAAATCATCAATTTCATTCATGTGGGGGATTGTTGGAAAATTGTGAGGAATTGGCAACTTTGAGCCATAATTCGAGAAGGTGGAGGTGGAGATTCAAATAAGGATTTTATTGGGTCCTATTCTACTCCATGAGACCTTTACAAAGGCATCTCATATGCTCAAAATAGTTGCGTAATGAATGAGAAATTGATGCTCAAAGTAATGTAGTTGTGAATTTAGTAAAGAAGTGAAAACCCCATATCCCACATTGATGGGATAAATTGAATGGGAAGTGTTTATATACACTTGCCCACTTGGTGGTCACTGAATGAATTGAGTGGAAACTGTGCCTCGCGTGCATGCATAGGAAGGGGTACGGATCAAAGCTCGTCGAACTCATTTAGGTTAGGGCACACCCGCACAACATGGGCGGCGCAAATGTCCGGATCGGTCGGACCCTACATGGACCTACGAATATTTTACCCACTTCGAATAATTTTTTCCTTACAAATGGAATATCTTTTTGAATTTTCCTAATTTAAAAAGGATAATTTCTAGCTTCCTTAAATTCGAATATTAAAAAGATATCGGGTTCAATTCACGAAAATATATCCGTTTTAAAATTGTAGTAATTGAATATTTCCGAATTAAATCGGATTGAGGGTAAATGGCTATTAATACGAAATATTTTGTTTTCCATATTTCCTTCCTCTATTCCCCTATAAATACAGAGCCATTTTTCAGTTTTAAAATCAGATCGAAAACTTTCTCTTCTTCAAAACTTCTCTGGTATTTTCGGTGATAGGCAAAGGCAAGGTTCTGTTCGTGATCTCTACGGTCGTACTACTGTTGAAGCTCATCTTGTTGTTGTATCATGGGAGACTGACGGCCAATGAACTCAAGCACCAAAGAGTGGTCTAAATCTGTCTTAAGGAAACTGTGTTCGTGCAGGCCTCAACACGTTTCCAACTTCAGTTAAATCATTTTATTGATTTTACATATGTTGTTTCGTTCTATATTTTGTTATGTTCGTTTAGTAATAAATCAATATTAAATTTATTTTTTATTCTTGGATTAACACTTTTGTAACAATTTCTAACATCTTCTCATGAATTATTAAGAAAGAGCAAATTGATCTTAAGTTCGATGGGTTTCGTATGGGTAGAAGATGTCCACTTATTAGTCATTTGATGTTTGCATATGATTGCATCTTGTTCAAAAAGGCTGATGAAGGAAAGTGTAAGAGTGTTAAAGACATCATTACCTTGTTCAAGAAGGCTACCTGGTGTCATCAAGGTTTTTAAAATATAAAATAAAATAATTTTGAAATGTTTGGAAAAAAATGTTGGAAATGGGCTATTCAAAGGAGATAACACACCTAATAGAATACCGAAAAAAAAATTAAAATAAAAAGATAGATGGAGTCGCCACTGGCCATTTTTGGTAGGCCGGACACCGTAAAAAAATTAACCAGAGATTTTAAAATTTGGGTCTGGGAGTCTGTTACGCGTGGGGAAGGGTTAGCACCCCTACAGCGCCCAAAATTGGTATCGTGTTGATTTTGTGTTATCATTGCAAGAAAATAAAAATTCAAATTTAAATTTTAATTCCCAAAAATATATAAATGTGTGATTCGAATATCCTAACCTGCAACCCACGATACCAAAAGAGATGGCGCCCGAAGATTCGGGATGACACTCCCACTAGAATATCGGGACCTCGGGTACTAAACTAAATTAATGAAATAAATGAAATATGGATTTTTAATATGTATGAACAAAACATAATAAGTGAATAATTAAATAAATACGAAAATATAAATTACGTAAATTAAATTGCAAGAAAAATAAATGCGTAAATTAAAGAACGAGAAAACTAAATGCGGAAATTAAAATATCCGAAAAATGATCAGATTGAGATGAAACAAACAAATAAATAATAAAATATAAATAAGCAACAATATGAAAATAAATATATACAATATATATGCATAATAACATATAACATATAATGTAATATACATAACATAATATAATATAAGAATAATATTTATGTACATACATGAATAATATAATATACGAAATAATATGTATGTATAATAAGATATCATATATTACATAATATATACATACTATATACGATAATATAATATAATATATATATATATATAACATGATAAATACACATATAACAAATATATATAATATAAAAGGGACCAGAATGCAAAAAATACCAGATATGGGGTTCAAAATCGGAAAAACAAACATTTAAATAAGCTGGAATTAAAAGGGAAAACAAAGGGAAGGACCGAAAGCGTGATTAACCCTAGGACCGAAACGCAGACAAGATAAAACATGGGGGACCTGGAGAGTAATTAATCCATTCAAAAACGTGCGGATCATCCTTGGGTTACCGGGTCACCGCGCGGATAAGGGTGCCAAAACAACACCGTTTTGAGAGGCCGTTTAAAAATAATATTAAGGCTGCGGCAAGGACGACAGCAGGAGAGGTGGTGGCACTGACGACGGCTAGGGTTAGGTTATTTAGGATTAATGTTTTTTTAGGTTTAGGATGACATGGGCTGGGTTATTGGGTTTTGAATTTGGGTCGGGTTAAACGGGTGTGGGTATATGGTTTTGGGCTAAGGCTCAGACAAAATTAGGGTCTTACACCGGGCAAACAATTATCCGTGGGAAGTCCTCAGTTTTCTTTTCACCAAACATGAGCATCGTGCCAAACACAATTTGGCATTGATCATGGGGTTCAATTTGATGGAAGATAACAACAAATACTTAGGATTACCATCTATATGGGGCCAAGGAAAGAAAGAAGCTTTACGTTTTATTA
The DNA here is from genome assembly GCA_019671005.1 of Hibiscus mutabilis. Taxonomy (NCBI): domain Eukaryota; kingdom Viridiplantae; phylum Streptophyta; class Magnoliopsida; order Malvales; family Malvaceae; genus Hibiscus; species Hibiscus mutabilis. The sequence continues at coordinate 42,489,549 of CM033732.1, forward strand.
AGGAGCGGGTTCGATATAAACTTCAAGGATTGACAAGTCACCTTCTCTCAGGCAGGCCGGCAAGAATGTTCTCATTAAAGCAGTGGCCACTGCAATTCCCTCATATGTGATGCAATGCTTCCTTCCCTCGACCTATTCTTGTGATGATATCAATGCCATCATTGCCCGGTTTTGGTAGGGGAACTCGATTGAACCACGCAGCGGAATCCATTGGCTCAAGTGGGAAAAATGTGAGAAAGGTGGAATGGGATTCAATGACCTTCATTCTTTTAATAAAGCCCTCATCGCTAAACAAACCTAGCTAATCATTAAAAATTCTGACTCTTCGCTGGCTCGAATTTTAAAGGGAATTTATTTTCCGAGTTGTGATTTGTTCAAAGCTCAAAAGGGGTATAACCCATCTTGGGCTTGGAAGAGCTTTTTGAGTGGGATTAGTACGATTAAAATGGGAGCTATTTGGAATATTGGAAAATGGCAAGAAGATCCCTATTTGGGAGGAAAGGTGGATTCCGAGTATGAAAATTTTCTCTATTGAATCTGAAAGGCGTATTTCACTCACTTGTTGCTCATCTTATTATTTTAAACGAAAGAAAGTGGAATGTTTCAAAATTGAAGCAGATTTTCTCGATCCAGGAGGTTGAAAAAATTCTTTCTATTCTCATTGGAGGTCCCCAGATCGAAGATGATTTTATCTGGATATATTGCAAGAATGGTGATTATACTGTTAAGTCGAGCTAGCGTGCTATTATGGACAACAAAAGGTTGAGCCCAACCCAGGTCCAAGTTTCGACTCAAGTAAGGATTCTTCTCTTTGGAGATCGATTTAGAACTTAAATGTGCACCCAAAATCAGAACCTTTGTTTGGAAAGTCTGTAAAAACATTGTTCCGAAAAAAGGAAATATGGTTAAAAGATTTGTGCCCATTTCTCCCTTATGTTCTCGATGTTGTTCGGATGAGGACAATATCAAACATATTCTATTTTTCCGTCCATTTGTTCAAGCAGTTTGGAGGACCTCGGGGTTTAGCTACACCCCTCAAAAAGATGGTTTCCCGATTTTCCTAGATGGTGGTCTTCCCTTCCGAAGTTGGGCAATCGAGAGGGTTGTGAAGATATGATTAGTTTCATTGCTTTCATGTGCTGGTACTTGCGGAAAGCAAGAAATGAACTCGCATTTTCTAACTCTATTATGAATCCTATTGAGTTATGAACCTTTTGTAATTGTTTTAATTGAAGTGTTGTTGGCCGGGAAAAAAAAAAAACAATAGTGTATATTTGTGTAACGTACGAGTTAGTTGTATGTATAATTAAAATTTCTTATTTAATTTAATAATTAAAATATGGATAAATATATAGTTGATATAGTAGGATGTCACTCAAACATAAAGTCAAAAAGAAGAAAACCTATTTGGCTTCAAATTAAACACATGAAACAAAAGAAATACAATAACTAGTTTGTATATTTGTGTAATGTACGAGTTAGTTGTATGTATAATTAAAACTTCTTATTTAATTTAATAATTAAAATATGTAAATAAATATTTTTATAGAATATTAAATGCATTTAAAAATCTAAAAATATTTTATCTATTAATCTTTAATATTAAATATATTTTATTTTTAATATCAAGTTAATTGATACGTAGTTGTAGTAAATGAAAATAAAAAGTACTCCTATGTGAAAGCAATTTGAAGTTTTTTTTAGATTGTTTTAAAACAAATAAGTTTAAAAATAAAAATTAATTGAGTACTCATGTAAATTTTTTATATTGACCACATGTTAGCACTTAGCACCATAAATTATACAGAATAAATTTTCCTCTTCATCATAAATTTTTTATATCAATCACATTGTTCTTCCATGAAGAGAACTCAAGTTCGAACATTGAAAAAGACATTGTTGAAAGAAAAAATTACGAATCTTGAATCTAGATAATAAAATGTAATTTACCAAAAAACTATTTCTTATATACTACCATTAAAAAGATAATTTTTACATATTTTCCTAATTAAATTAATACCCAACTAACCTATAACACCAACTCAATTAAGGATTTAAAATATAATATAAATTTATGTACTTTAATTTTTTAAATAACAAATAAAAGATTACATATAATCAGTTGATGTAGTGAGATGAGGCACAAGTAGTGGCAGAGCCATATATTGATTAGAGGGTTAATTGACCCCACTTGATTTGTAGTGGCATGGGATTTTCGAATAGTTAAATGGGATTTTTATAGAGTTAGTATAAAAATTTTCATAAGAAATGTTAGAATTGACCCCACTTGATTTGTGGGGTATGGGGTCAACTATATTTATATTGTAGTGGTATGAGAATCCTCATACCTCATACTCTACCATGACCCCACTATATAAAAATCATGGCTCCGCCATTAGGCGCAAGTAGGGGTGCTTATCGAGCGATTTGATCATGAGTTGAGTAGTGCTCGGGTCAACTCGATACTCGATAAGCTCAATAAAATTTTGCTCGAATCATGCTCGTTAAAAAAGTTCGGTGCTCGTTAACTTTGCCAGAATTTTTATCAGTGTATTTTATAATCTATGTAAAATCTAGTAATACTATATAGAGTTGGTATAAACATAAACTAACGAATTAAAAATATATCAAAATAATGTGAGAAGTAATTCTAAAATCTAAACTCTAAAGTAACAATCCACAAATACACCAAACTAACATATTATAAAAAATTTAACAAACTGTTCGCGAACTTATCAAGTCGAGTTGGGTCTTGCTTGACTCGACTCGTTAAGGTCTTCAGTTGAGTCAACTCGAGTCGAACTCGAACTGCTTTGCGAGCTGCTCATCTCAGTTAGCATCCCTAGGCACAAGGTTCCTTAAACAACGCACAGAGTTCGAATCGTGATGATGTGAATGAGTAAACTAGCTTCAAAGAGTCGTTTTCATGATAGGTCTCTACAATACCCACTTTGAATTAATCAACCCATATATAGGTAGTTATAAAAATCCAATTAAACTAGTGTGAATAAGGTTCATTATTTTTTGAATTTTTTGTAGTATTTTAAGTTTTCTTCATTAATTGTACAAGTTTTAATTATATACCACGAATTACATTTAATCATTATACTTAAAATAAAATAAATTATTGGAAAAATGAGCCAATTTTTCATTTGATAAGGGTTAAAAATACTATAATTTTGAATTAAAGGAACGGTTTTAGTAGTATAGAATGAATTAATTTTTTTGATGACTCGAATTCAAAAAATATTATTTGTATGGGCTGTAAAAAGATATAAATAGTGTTAAAAATACTATAAATTTATGTTGAGTTTATTTCCTACTTTCAACAAATTTATTATTTATTAATTTTTAAGAATTAATATTTTTAATTTTGATCATAATTATTTTAAATATTTTAATAAATTAAATTTTATAAAATATATATTTAAAAATTACTTGATTGAAAAATTTTAAAATATATATTTTATATTTTTATCAATATTAAATTTTAAATAATAAGAAATTAAAATTAAAAATTTTAATAAAAATTAATATATGACAATTTTAATAGGACATAAAAAGTATTGATATTGTAAAACAAAGTAAACATGCCTAATTTAGCAATCGATTACCTAATTTTAGCAAAAGTTCTTTTATTTACCTAACTACTAACTAGTTGCATACATTTCTGCTAACTTCTAACCACTAACATACATGACAAAAAGATTTTAGTCACTTTGAATTAGTGTTTCAACTTTAAGTGACATACATATTTAATGATGTTTTTTTTTTGAAATTGCTGTTTTTAATTTAATATAATTTTATATTTTATCTATCGGTTAAACCTTTGAAAATAATTTGAAACAAGTGAATATGTCACGTCATTTATAGATATTGTATCATATTTTAAATTATATCACATCATTTAATTAAGTTCATTTCATAAAACTAAAAACTTTTATTAAAAAATATCATCTTATCATTTTCTTTTCTATTTTAATAAGAATTATGAATTTATTAAAATAAAGGAAATGAACAACAAAATACAACTCAAACATGAAGAAAAATTTGACGATTATGTTAACCAATAAATTTTATAGAAAAGAAAACAAAAAATATAAAAATTCAAAGGGATTTTCATATCCAACTAGACGCTTTAAGTAGTGATATTAGAGATATAATCAACAAAATAATCTTACATATTGTTCCGTTCATAGTACTGCAAACATCGACAAAATTGCCACAAAAGGGATTTAAACATATAAGATTGTCAATCTTTTCTGATCACCAAAGACGTGTTGTGAAAATCACTACATAAATGTCAAACATATAAGATTGCCACAAAATGGGTATTTGTAAAATTCTCGAAATGTTTTACAAAGTCATATTAACCATCGGTCAGTAGTGGCTTGTGAAGGCGAAATACGTTGATTCGAGTTAGCTGAGGCAGTGGACGGTGAACAAAGGAATTACAGCGGTGACAGTGGAGAAATGGAAGGGATGCGGGGACGATAAAAAGGGTAGTTTTGGGAAAATAAGTTTTATTTAATGTATTTTTATTATATTAATTTTTATTTTATATGAAAATAAAAAATAAATAAAGACGTTGACGTGACACGATATTATTTGTTAAATAAAAAAAATTTAACGGCTTCAGATTTTTGAGACAATTTAAATAATGGCTCAAACTTTAGAGACACAAGAGCTCGAAAAATACATTAAATATTAAACTGAGAAAAGTGATAAACTTTAAGGGCAATTTATGCATTAAACTTATTTTTTTATGTAACTACTATATAATATGTTACCTTAACCTTAAATTAAGATTTTTGTTTTTTAAATTGTTTTATGTGAGATGAGAAAATAAGTAAAATCAAACAACTCAATCAAGAACAGGAGTTGGGAGGGAGAAATTAGAGGTACATTCGATCGAGTCGAATAAATTTTTTTGAGTTAATCGAGGTGAAAAGTTCTATTTCATAATTCAATTTTTATTTGAAACTTTTTTTGAGTCGAGTCGAGTCAAGTCGAATTTGAGTTTTTATTTAAATTTAACTGTAAATATTTATGATGTTATGGTACTAATTAGTTCCAATTTAAATGGTTTTCTATAACCATATAATATATATATTTCTTCATATTTTTCATATGTAATATATATATATGTCAGACAGAATTGAAAAACTTGACTCGGACTTAAAAATTAATTCACAAATTACTAAAACTTTTGAGTTATTCGAATTTCTATTTTATAACTCAAACTTGATTTGAAATTTTTTTATTTAATTCGAGCTTATGAAATTAAAATTTGAGTTGAATAATTTAATTTTTTCGAGTAGATTGAAATTTTGCCCTCCCTTAAAGAAACCATGTAGTTTCTGAGAATAAACCATATAGTTTCTGAGGTTTGATCTGATCGAGGTGAAATATAGTAGTAATAAGCATTAAAGTTTAAAAGGGTCCCAGGCAGCACATGTGATCTCACTCGCTAGTTCTGGTTTCTTCAGCGAGTTTAACGAAGACGATACCCCCTTCTGCCTTACCAGTTTACCACCAAAAACTAGCCAACCAAACCTGCAACGTGTCCGCCTCTTCTTGATTTCATCGAGCATCTGATCCTGATCTGCCTCTCCTGCCGCCAAACGTGTTACCCCCTCTTTGCCCACCGTCTGCATATTTCTAGCATGCCATCTTTGTCTTGTTCCGGACAAAACAATCCATTCAATGTCTAATTCCAACACGGGCCATGTCTTGCTTCTTGTTGTATTGGATCTTCCACGGTCCCGACCACAATTTGCTATTAGTGTGTCTTCCCTTGCATGGTAGGAATCTTGTACCAAAGTCTCTTTGGCATTTGTTGTGTAGTTGTCGATACTTAATGAAGGACGGCTCTCGGTAAACATGGTGGTTAGTCACCGGTTTCCGAGTCTATATCAAGACGATGGAGGAGAGAAGAAATAGAAAATGAATTAAATTGGTGTAATATAAATGTTTAGGGTTAAATTTTCAGGATTAAGATCAAATTACAATAACATGTAAAGATTAAGGATTAAAATTGTTATCATAACAATGTTATTAACTGCTACATTGTTTCTTGTTATTTTTTAATGAAAACTACAAACTTCTTAACTTTTTAGGGTGCGTTTGGTTCACGAAATATAAGATTACTTTTAGGAATAAGATTCCTGGAATGTAACATTACTTGACATATTATTGGGAATATTGCATTACCTTGTTTGGTTTATTTTGCAGCAATGTGATATTACAATATTTGGTTCAAAGATATAAGATTACGTGAAAGTAAATTTTACCAATTTATCCTTGTAATATATTTTCTTTTTAACAATTTAAACTTTCTATATTAAATTAAAAATATTTACATGAAAATTCATAGAACTAGTTTTTACACTATCTAAGTTTTAAAAAAACTTTTCTAACATATTATTATTGTAATCGATATATTAAACATGTTTAAAAAATTATATAGATATCTTGTATTTACTTTTATCATAATATATAATAGACTTTAATTGATGTTTTAGTTATTAAAATTAAATGTTTAAATTATTAAAGAAATATTTTAAAGTTGGCAACTTCATTGTCATAAGCTTTAAAAATCTAGCTCTAATGTACAAAATAAAACTCAAATCAATTTTATATTATTTAAATAAAATATTTTTGATCAAAATATATTAAATAATAAAATATCATTTAAATCAATTTTATATTATAATATAAATATTTAGATAATATATTTTAAAAAATAATATTAGAGACATCATTAATATAATATTAATAAAATATATTAAATATTAAAATATTATTTAAATATGTTTAACATCATTTAAATATGAAATAAAATATTTAATAAAGTTATACTCAAGTAATTAGCTATCTAGTTATATGCAACAAGTGGACCAACTAGGGATGGGCACGGGTCGTTTTTTTGGCCGACCTAAACCCGACCCGAAATAATTTCCTAAACTCGAACTCGACCCAACCGACTACATCCTTTAAAAATCCCGACCCACCCAAAATTTATATACATAAACCTTAGCTGACCTATTAAAAAAATCAATCTTAGAGACCTACTTGTAAAAATATATATAAAGATTGGGTATTAATACAAAGATTCCTAAAAATATAAGAAAAAATACACTATTAGACCCGGGTCGGATTGGATTTTTTCACCCTAAACCCGACCCGACCTCACCCTTAAAAAAACTCGACCCGACCCAAACCCAAATTTTTAATAAAAAAATCTAACCCGACCGGGTCGTGTAAAATGTCCATCCCTAGGACCAACATAAAGAAAACTCATTATTTCAAGGGTATTTAAATCCAAAATGGTGGGAATTGACAAATACCTAAAAAATTAATGGGTATGACATTCCCACCATTTTACCCAAAAAAATGCTATTGTTGGGAATGATATTTTCTTGCCTAATGGGAATGATGACAAACCAAACATGTGAATAAGATTTCGAAAAAGATTATTACCCCGGTAATAATTTTTTTCTTGAACCAAATGCCCCCTTAAGGTGATCATTTTATAACTTTTTATAATCGGAGGATGCAAAAAATAACTTGCTTATGATTGGAGGACCAACGGGATAATTTACCCTTAGCATATTTCGAGTTCAAGCTTTCTCCTTTCAATTATTTTCGTAAACTTAAACTAAAATAAAAGTTTTATACACAATGTAATATTTCAAAAAGTTGGTTTTGAGATAGATTATATATATAAAATTAGCGTATGGCGTATATATTTATTCTTTATTTTGATATTTAAACTTTATTTTTTACTAGACTAATACTTAAAGTTTGTTTCATTTTTTTTAAAAGGGCGTTGAAATGTAACGCAAAAATGATAGCTCCAACAAATAAATATGTAACACGTGGTACTTTTTACATATCAACACTAACCTATTAACTTTTAGGGCACTTTGTAAGTGTATATAATAATTAGATTTAAATATAATTACACATGTAATATATTTGGTTAATCATTAAAATTTGTGAGTCTTATTAAATTAAGTATAATTGAAGGTCTTTAATTATAATTTTTAATTCTTAAGTGATAAGAATTAGTGTAATTATGCATGTAATTACATCCTTCAGTTTAATTAGAATGTGCTTGAGACCGTAAGTATTTGTAAGAATTTTTTTAGAACAATTTCTACGTAAGGGAGGGAAAGAGGAATTTTGCTCTTATTGGGTTTTGAACCAACAACCTAGAGGAAGGAGAGAGTGTCAACTGAGAGCTTTAAATACCTGTTCTAGAGATTGTTGACCTTTGTAAAGAATTTTAATTCCTTAAACATGTTTGACTGACAGAGTGTAATAACATCTTAATTTTTTATGTTACGTTTTATTTTATAATTATAATTATATAGTTACATAAGTTTAAATTTTAAAATAATATTAATTATAAAATTAAAGTATATAATTGCGTACGTAAGTACACTAATTCACCACTCTTTAAGAATTGGATAGTGTAATTGAGTACCTCCGATTACACCAAATTCATTGGGACTCATAAATTATGAACTCCATAATTGGGTAATTACAATTTACAACCAAAACCCATCACCATGTGGCTTTCCAAACAACCTTAATATTATTTTAAATTTAAATTTAGGTAACTGTATAATTACAATTTATACTACCAAATATAATATAAAGATTAAGATATAATTATACTCTCTCAATCAAATATATCTCAAGAATTAAAATTCCGTATACGTTATTGTCAGGGGCGAAGCCATGATGTGGTTGGGAGGGCTATTGCCCCTCCCAAATTTTTTTGATATAATGGCAGTTTAGGTCCTTTTAGTTTAAATATTAATCAAATAAGGCATTTGCTCCTCTCAGTTTTTAGATTTAAAGACTTAACAGACTCTTATCCCCTTCCAATGTTTAATATAACTCCTTCCCTTGTGAGTAGGGGTGTTCATTACCGGGTACCCGAAGTACCGGGTACTTGATTCTTTGGCCCGTGCTCCGGCCCGCTTTAACTGGGTATCCGCTATCCGGGTATCCGCAAAACTTGGGTACTCAAAAATTCGGGTAACAAGTACCTGTATTTTTACCTTTTTTAATTATTTAATTTTATTAAAAAAACTCATAACTAATAAAAGTTCGAATTATATAATCCCATCATAGAGTTTAAGACCCAAAGTATCAAACCCAAACAATTTTAGAATATAAATTCTATAATTCTTAGAAATTACATGCATAATTAGGTTTGATTTGGGAATATAGTGAATATAAGGGTATTTTGTTTAAATAATAATTATATTTAAAATATAAAAATTAAAAAAATAGGGAACCGGGTCATCGGGTCACTGGGTACCCCCGATAATAGCAGGCCGGGTATCTGATCCGAGTAAAAATAATTCCGAGTCAATACCGGGTTATTTATGTTCGGGTAGTTGAGTAATTGGGTCAGATATTTTTGAACACCCCTACTTGTATAATTATTAGGATTGTAATTACAGTTTCATATAAGTACCTTGCAGTACCAAAATACACTCTTAATATTTATGAAAAACAAAAAAAATATAATTATAAAAATATAATATTAATCAGTTAAAAATAATAATCATAATAATACTAATAAAAATATTTATTTTTTACTTCTCCATAAAAAATATTTATGAGAAAAAGGTACTAAATAGGAGATTTATATCTTTAAACGTTCGTATTAAAACCATGGGCATTGAGAGTTTGACATGTGGCTTGAGATTCTCCAGTAGCTGCTGTAAATAGCTTTATGTGGGCAGTTTTGAAACAATTGCGATAAAGATAAGCGTGTTCATGGGTTGCGCGTCCAGTACAATCCGGTCGGTTTTAGGTTTGAATTTAAATTTTGGCTAAAGTGCTTATTTTGGCTCGTTCGACCTCGATTAGCAATGTTGCTCTTCGCGCGAAAACACGTTTAATTAGGTCATCCAGTTCGCACATTGAAGCAAATTAGCCCATTGACTAATGGAACTGTTAAACTGGCCGTTACTCCGTTAACGCGTCAGCTGTTTACGCCACATGATAAGCCATGTCAGCGTTGAAAAGTCAAAATGCTGACGTGACATATAAATTCAAACCTAAAACCGATTTCTATAGTATTGTTCAAAAGGGGAGTGGACAGTTTTCGTAAGGCATGTAGGTGTTGGATGAACGGTGGTATTATTTTTAGCCTGAGATTAAAGAGAAGATTTTGAGTATTCTATTTGGATTGATCAATCCCGGGTAATGAAGAAGAAGAAGCAGCAGCAGTAGCCAAGCTATTAGGATGAGGTTATATATTATGTTGGGTGCTTTTTTTGACAAGGTTGAGATGTTGGTCTGGTGGTAAAGCACAATGCTTTACACTAGCTAGACCCAGGTTTGATTCTCAACCCTCTATATCAAGAGTTATTTTAACTCAACCAATCAGATGATGCTACGTGTCATTATCTGGTTGGTTAAAATTTAATATAAAAATAAATATGAAAAATAAAATTAAAAAAAATAAATTTTTATTTTTAAAATTTATATGTTACGTCAGCAGCAAGCCACATCAGCATTTTGACTTTTTAACGCTGACATGGCTTGCCATGTGGCGCAGACAGATGACGCGTTAACGGAGTAACGGCCAATTTAACGGTTCCGTCAGTCAAGGGGCTAATTTACTTCTATGTGCGAACTAGAGGACCTAATTGAACGCGTTTTCGCGCGAGGTGCAACATTGCTAATTGGGGTCGAACTCGGGGGCAAAATAAGCCCTTTAGCCTTAAATTTTTGTCTTGTAGGCTTATATGACCCGAATTAAAAATAAGCAGTTTAAATTATATTATCATCGGAGGAGAAGGTAATAATGTTAGGTGGGTAAATTTTTTTCATTTAGTCGAAAGAGAAGTTTTATTTCATAAACAAATCTCAGGGGTAAAATTTTAATACACAGGTCGTGTATAATTCATTTTACACAAATATGTATATTTACATTATAAAATTTAAATCCTAAATTTTTAACTCTAACTTTTAAAAAGCTTTAAAAAATTGATTCAAATTATATTCTCTAAGAGAATTTCAAGGTCGGAAAAAGACCTCGTCATTAGAGTTTCATATAAGAATAAATCAAGGTGGGCAGATGAAGGAAGCAACGAAGCTCGAAAGGATGGCATGCAAGCAAGACAACGATGATTTCTCCGGTGTAGAACTTGTAGCCGTTGGTGAGAGGAGAAAAGATCTTCAGATCGAAAGTAAAGGAAAGAGAACCGGACCAAAAGGTTCCCAAAACACGGCTCGTATCTTCCCCATCCGAGAGAGAATAAGGTTCAAAAGGAACAGAAAGAGACTTTTACAGTCGGTTAAATGTATATTCAAATATTTAATATTAACTTAACTAATAAGGCACCAATGTTCTTTTTAGCATGATAGTTGAGTAACCTCTTTTGTTATGAGTGAATCGAATAGTATGTGTTTTCTTTCGTAGGCCATTTTCTGTAAGCAAAAGTCTTGTTAAATTGTTCCTTAAAAATAATATGTCCTATAGTTAAACCATACACGTTGCTTTTAGTTGCCACATGGGTATTTATAGGGGTGATTTCCCATCAAAACCACTGGTTAACTTGAACCATGATTCCACACGTCCTCCACAACTGAAAGTGGAACGTGCAACATGGGAAGTTAAACCATACACGTTGCTTTTAGTTGCCACATGCAACTCCACGAACCACACTAATGGTTGGTTATCCAACATTCTCCCACTTGGTTCGTATTATCTTTAAAGTCGAAATATAATGTATGAATCATGACGATATTTCCTCTATGGATTTGAGTAGTATCTTCCATGTATCACAATACATCAAGTCACAACACTTTAACCCAAATACTTAATGAATAAACCCAATGTTTATTCTAGGTCCAAACTTTAGTGACATTTCTCAAAACAATTAACTTAATGTGTACACAACATATATGAGAAATATCAAACTTTATTAGAGTTTCAACATAATCGTTCTTACAACGAAAATTTACAAAGTGGTGACTAGTTCTATAGTGACAACATAATCCTTAAATTTATGTGGTGGCATGCCCTTAGTTAAAGGATCAGCTAACATCTGTTCAGTGTTAATGTGCTCAATGACCACTTTTTTTCTTTAACACGTTACCTTATGGCTAGATACTTAATGTCGATGTCTTTACTTCTACTTCCACTTTTGTTGTTTTTAGCCATAAATACAGCAGCTAAATTGTCACAATATATCCTTATTGGCCTAGAGATTGAATCCACAAGTCTTAGCCCAGAAATGAAACTCTTTAACAATACTCCATGTGAGGTAGCCTCAAAACACAAAACGAACTCGGCCTCCATAGTGGAAGTGGCAGTCAATGTCTGCTTGACACTCCTCCAAGATATAGCTCCGCCGACAAACATAAATATGTAACCTGATGTTGATTTACGTGAATCAACATAGCCAGCAAAGTCTGAATCGGAGTAGCCAATCACATCCAAATGGTCAGATCGTTTGTACGTAAGCATGTATTCATTTGTCCCTTTGAGTTATCTCAAAACTTTCTTTGCAGCTCTCCAGTGGTCTATACCCGGATTACTCTGATATCTTCTCAACGGCAAATGCAATGTCAGGTCTTGTACAGACTTGAGCATACATCAGGCTTCCAACAACATAAGCATATGGAACGTTTTTTATTTACTCCTTCTAAAATTCGTTCTTTGGCCATTGGTTCAAATTGAACTTATCACCCTTCACGATAGGAGCAACACTAGGTGAACAATCTTTCATCCGAAATCTTTCTAAAACTTTATTGATATAGGTTTCTTGAGATAGACCTAAGACACCTTTATGTCAATCACGATGAATCTTAATGCCAATGACCTAAGATGCATCACCCATATCTTTCATATCAAAATTTTTAGAACGGAATTATTTCACCTCATGTAGCATACCCTTGTCATTTGATGCAAGTAAAATATCATCCACATATAGAATAAGGAAACAAATTTTACTCCCACTGACCTTCTAGTATATACATTGATCCATGATATTCTCAACAAAACCAAATGGAGAGATAACCTCATGGAATTTCAAATACCATTGACGGGAGGCTTGTTTCAATCCATATATAGATTTCTTTAACTTACAAACCAAATTTTCACCATCACTAGAGGAAAATTTTCATGTATAACTCTTCCTCTAGGTCACCATTAAGAAAGGCAGATTTCACATCCATTTGTTGTAACTCAAGGTCAAATTGAGCTACTAATGCTGAATCTTTCTTAGATACTGGACTAAAAGTTTCAGTGCAATCAATTCCTTCTCGATGAGTGAATCCTTTAGCAACAAGTCTTGCTTTATATCTTTCTATGTTGCCTTTTGAGTCTCTTTTTGTTTTGAAGACCATTTACATCCAATGGCTTTTACACCATCAGGCAACGATACAAGATCCCAAACTTCGTTGCTTTTCATAGAATTCATTTCATCCTTCATAGCATCATACCATAATTTTGATTCATTGTAGCTCATGGCAGTTAAAAATGACTCAGGGTCATTTTCAGCTCCAACGTTATAGTCAAATTCTTGTAAATACACAAAATAATCACTAGAAATTGCTGATATTCTTTCTCTAACAGATCTATTTAATGTTGAACCAACATTTTCTTGTGGATCATGTTGTTCAACTGGTTGTTCAATAATTTATGGATTTTCTTGAACAACTTGATCTACTAGAGTGTTTTCAGCAGGTTGTGGAACTTCATTGATTGACTGAACACCCGATTGAGCTTGAGGAGTGTTATATATGATAATCAATCTCTCACTTGAAGTGGATGGATGACCTACGGGTATTGAATCCTGAGACATATCACTCCCACTGATTGAGTCATTCTCAAGAAATTTTGCATTTCTTATTTTCACAATTCTAGTATTGTTAGATGGACAATAAAATTTATAACATTTGGACCTTTCGACATATCCAATGAAATACCCACTAATGGTCCTTGGGTCCAGTTTCTTTTCTTGAGGGTTATAAATTCTCACTTCAGACGGGCATCCCCATATGCGTATATGTCGCAAACTCAGTTTCCAGCCTTTGAATAACTCAAAAGGTGTCTTTGGGATAACCTTGGTTGGAACCCGGTTTAAATATACACAGTCGTCTTGAGAGCTTCAACCCATAAAAACTTAGGTAGCTTAGAGCTACTAAGCATACTTCGCGCAATGTCCATTAGAGTTCGATTTCTTCTTTCCGCAACACCATTCTGATTAGGCGAGCCTGGCATAGTGTATTGGGCAACTATATCGTTGTCTTGAAGAAATTTTGCAAATGGACCAGGTACTTGTCCATCCTCAGTGTATCTACCATAATACTCACCACCTTTATCGGTTCTCACAATCTTTATTTACTTACCGCATTGTTTCTCTACTCCAGCCTTAAAAACCTTAAAGGCTTCTAACGCTTCACTTTTGTGATGAAGCATGTAGAGATACATGAACTGTGAGTAATCATCTATGAAAGTGATGAAATATTTATGACCTTGCACATCTATATCTGGACAACAAACATACGAATGAATGATTTCCAATATGGTCGAACTCTTATTGGCACCTTTTTTTGACTTGTTAGTCTGCTTGCCCTTAATACAATCTACACAAGATCAAAATCGGTAAAATCTAAGGTATTGAGTATCCCGTCATTTACTAATATTTTAATCCTTTCAATGGAGATATGTCATAATCTCCGGTGCCACAAAGTAGAGGAATCTTCATTTATAACACAACGTTTAGTACCAGTTTGAATGTGCATAACATTATAAGTGACATTATTTTGTAAATCAATAGAGTAAAGCCCATCACTTAAAACACCATTTCCAACAATTTCAGATTTATAAAATAAACTGAATCAAACATTTAAAAAATTAAAACAATACCTCAATGGTGCATGTCTTGAAATGGAAATTAAGTTTCTAGAAAAACTAAGAATATAAAAAGTCTTTTCTAAAATTAAAACAAAGCCACTACTAAACACTAATTCGCAGGTCCCAATAGCTTCCACATACGACTGCATCTTGTTTCTCGAATAGATGTATCGCTCAGCTCCCACTGGTTCCCTCAGGTTTTTTAATCAAGAATTTGAGACATGGATTGTAGAACCAGAATCAATCCACAAAGTGTTATAATTAACATCAACCATATTTGACTCAAAGAAAACAAGTGAGATTGATTTACCTTTCTTTTCAAGCCAGCCCTTATGCTTGACACAGTTTTTCTTCACGTGTCATTTCTTTTTACAGAAGAAACATGCGAACTCTTTCTTTATGTCAGCTTGGGGTTGCATTTTAGCCTTCCCCTTCTGCTTGGCTTGGACTGACCTATTTCCTTGAGTAACCGTCAGTGCACTCTCTCCCATCTCCAGTATAAGCCTACCCTCTTCTTGATCAAACATGGTTATAAGAGATCTTGAATGGCCCATATTGAGGTGGAAGAGTGTTCAATATATACTGCACCAGGAAAGATTCAGACATTTCAACCTCAAGTGCCTTAAGTCGAGCTGCCAAATCTCGCATCTTATTGATGTGATCACGCACACCTTTCACTGTAGTGAGCTTTAGTGATGTGAACTTCATAATTAGGGTGCTGGCTAATGACTTTTGAGAAGTCTGAAACTGTTTCTCTATAGCCGTTAATAGCTCTTTGACATTCTCATAATGCTCAATCGAGCCACGAACATCAGCAGGAACCTTGCTCTTAATGAACATAATACTTAAGCGATTGGATCGCTCCCACTTTTCATATAGAGCAAGATCAGCCTGATTGTTGGTGTCAGTGATATGTGGCTCAGATTTTCTTATAGCTTAATCAATATCCATACACCCTAATTGAAAAAGAATACCCTCATTCTAGAACTTAAAGTTCTCACTGGTTAATTCAGGGATATCTACTTTATTATCAGACATATTCATAGGTTGTAATGCTGCAAAATAAATTGACATACATGCTTACTATAAATTTGAGGCAAACATAAGTCATAATTTACCAATGCAAATTATGTAAATAATGAATCAAGTGACATAAAAATTACACGTGGGCTAAATTTTCAATTCGATTAGATCCATTTTATGATAAAATTATTTTTCTATCCCTTAAATAAAAAATATTAAATTTATTTTCATAATTCCTGTGGGTAATTATAAAAAAACTCATCTAATAATTTTTATCTTAATAAGTTATGTAATGAGATTTAATATCTAAGCTTTCCGTATGTGATTTTTAACCTTAGTAATTTCATTTAACTAAAGATGTTGTGGCTAGTCTTTAACTAAATAAAATTATGAAAATCACTTAGCTAGATATTAACCATAAACTTTATTCAAAGTTGTTGCTAATTCATTATGCAACATTTTATGTCTAATCCTTATGAGATCATTACCGTAATTTTTTTAATTAAAGTTGATGTGGCTAATTCTCTAATTAAATAAATTATTCGGATCCCTAGACATATATTCTATAGTTTTATTGCTTAATACTTGATGCAATAAATCTTAAAGTTTTATGTACCTAATTTTATGTATATAACTAATTATCTGGTAGTTATACATCATCTCTTAATTTAGGCACATACAATAATTATTTCTAAAATTTATTTTTAATAAAATTATTAATAAATTTTAGAAATTAATTTAATAAAATCTAACGATTTTAAAACAAAAGTCTGCAACATAATTTTTCTCAAAAATTTAGAATTTAAAGATCAACATGGCATTTTAATTTTGAGAATCATGCAAACTTTAAAACGATAAGACAGAGATTTAACCATGCTCGGATACCAAATGTAAACATAAATCAAGCAAAACGCGACGGAAGGATCGAAATTCATAAATACCTCCAGCCATTGTCAAAACCATATGCCAAATTGAGATGTGGTTGCACCACCGTCGAGCAAGTCGAATCTCCGTCAGATGCTTAAAACCACCGTAGAAAATCCTCGAACCACCGTCGAATATAACGAACTCGACTACACAAAAAAACTAAAATGCCAAAACCTTCTAAGCACTCGAGAAACCTCACTAGATAGAATAGAATACTTTTTGATTCTTGGTGCTTAGGGACCTTGTGCCAATAAGTATTTATAGGGGTGATTTCCCATCAAAACCACCGGTTAACTTGAACCATGATTCCATACGTCCACCACAACTGAAAGTGGAACGTGCAACATGGGAAGTTAGACCATACATGTTGCTTTTAGTTGCCACATGCAACTCCACGAACCACACTAATGGTTGGTTATCCAACAGTAAGGCATATCCCCCAAGAATTGAGTATGTCTTCTTTTCTTGTAGACATAAAATCTCACGTGAGTCATGCACTCGATGCCAACTTCAAGTAAACTAATAAAGTTAGAACATACAACACGTATCTTTTGAAAATTGAGGAGCATGTCTTCCTTTCTTAGAGTCTTGAAGATCACACGTGAGTCAGACACTCTGTGTCGACGTTAGATAAAATAATACATATTCTCCGATAATTGAGAAATATATCCTCTTTCCTTAGAGTTTTAAAGATCCTTCGAGAATTGAGAAGTATGTCTTTTTTCTCAGAATCTTATAAATCACACGTGAATTATGCACTCCATGTTGGCTTCAAATGTAGGCGATAGCCATCACGTATCATTTAGAATTGAGAAGTATGTATGTTTTTCTTAAAAAAATTGAAGATCAAACATTCGATGTCAGCTTCAAATATAGTACTAAAGTTTGAAACAAGCAACACGTATCCTCCGAGAACTGAGGAATATATCCTCTGTTCTTAGAATCTTAAAGATCTCACGTGAATCACACACTTCATGCCAACCTCAAATATAGTAACAAAATATGTAATAGGCAGGCAACACGTATCCTTGAATTGAGGAGTATGTTTGTTTTCTTTAGAAAACTGAAGATCACACATATAAAATATAAAACAATTGTAGTAATTTTACCCTTTTTACATGAATTTGTTATTTTTATTTTGTTTTAAAATATAAAACAATTGTAGTAATTTTATTACTAATGATATATTTTTAGTACGAACCATGATGTTTTAAAATTTAATCGTTTAAGCAAAGATTAATCTCGTCGAGCCAAATAGGATCATAAAGATGACAAAACACTTCCATTAAGTATTTAATATTGTTATATTTTAAAAGGTTCAACTTTAGTCCCTTGATTAAGTTGAAAGAACTTCATGTCAGTCGATTAAAAACCCGATGATATTATTAATATGATTTTATAATTATATCGGTTTAATTTTAATTAATAAAATTATATACACTTTACAAATAAAATTGTTTAAAAGTAAAATTATATTTCCTTTTTATACGAAAACAATTCCTTGAATTCTTATCAATGTTATTTTTGTTAGTACTATTATGGTATGTAAAAAAATTTAGAAAAATATTATATTTAATAAAAAAAATCTCCTTCCGATGCAGGGGAATGTGTACTAGTCTTTAATAAGAAGAAGCGCTTTCAAAACTCGAGAAAACCGTCATTCTGCTGATCTCCATGCTTTCCACGTTTCCCCTGGGTTCACCCGGAATTCCCTCGGCTGCCATTGCCGATGTTTGTCTGAAACGGCCGACTTCGAAAAAAAAGAGCTGCTTTTAGCTTCTCTGGCTCTGGCTCTGGCTCTGGCTCTGGCTAATAAAGGTACTCTACATAACTGCCACCTACCGTTCTAGAAAACTTGCCATTCATTCACAAACGAAAACGGTTAGTTGTGCCATATCCATATCCTCCCTCAAACCTACTAGTCTTCTCTACTCTCTCACCCCATTACCTTTTTCTCTCTGTTTTCCAAGTACCGACCATGTTCAGGCCAGACTCACCACCACTTACCCACCCTTCTCAAATTCCCCGGTTTGACGACAATTGGTCGCGATTTATACCTCCTCTGGTTTTATGGATTTGTGGCATGTCATTCTTTCACTACCCTTTCTTTTCTGTCATAATTTTCTGTTGTTTCATTGATCTTGAGTTGTTTTCCTGGTTTTGCAGTGTCGACGCTCCTCCGATTTGGGACCTATGGGGATCGGCTTATCGTGCTTGGACCGAACACTTCTCGATTGATGAAGGCTACTTCTGTTTTTGCACAGCAGGTTGAAGTAAGAGATGAAAGTGGTAAAGAGGCTCTTGTTTATGAGTTTTCAGAGAAGCCGGAACTAAGCAAGGAAGTAAATTGGAGCTCTTCAAGTTATTTGATTGTCGAATCGTATGGTCAGAAGGTATATAAATATAACATTAAACAACTGGTTTATGTTTTCAGTAGCTAGCTAGTTTAAAGCATTTTAACACCATCTTTGATAAGATCGGAAATTGAATGTCAGGGATACTCTTTGTGGTTAAACAAGGGCTCTAAGATCTGCGTAAGATGGGCCACTCAAACCAGTAGATTAGACAAAACCGAAGCCATTATGATAAAAGGTGGTCACTTTAATCTTAGCTTCTCCCTGTTTAGTTTTGATGTTACGGATACACAACATGAACATGATCGAAACACGAATACCCGGATCGCCGAATCTAGTTTAGTCCTTCTGGGATGGGGATTAGAACTTACAGAACCAGTCCATGTTTCTGCAGGAGGACAAGAAGCAATGGTGCCCGGTCTGCCTTTTCCCTTCAATGCCCTTTTCCTGAATGAACCAGTGAACGGTAACTGTCTTGTGTTTATTGAAGGGTTTTATTACAGAGTTTTGATTAAAATTTTTGTTCTATATTTACTCAGGTAAAGAAGCAGAGTTCACAATTGATGAAGATAGCAAGTACTATGTAGGTGTGATTAACTCAAACCCCAGAAGAACAGTAATGACATTTGATTTAAATGTTACATCCAAGGTCTATGATGTATCAAAAGCAAGAAATGTGTGTTCAACGCTAAACGGAACGTGCCGGTTCGATCTTCAGTTTCCAAACACGAAGTATGTTGTAGTTGCAGCAGGTGATCATGTAAGGTCTCAGCCCTTTTGTAATTCAGTTTAACTTTTTTTTTTCAAATTACAAATGAATTTATTCTGAAATTAGTCCATGGAACTCAACTTTTTCAGGCTGATATTAATGGACGGTACGTTGTACTATCTTTTGCTGCTCGAGTTGTCTCCTACATTGCTATTTTAGGTACCGTATACATATTCAAGTGAAAACCTGAGAATTTAAGTTTTAACTGCTATGGTGGGCTAATAACAGTTTTGTCATCTGCAGCATTCTTCATCACCGTCGTCTTACTGGTGATGAAATCCCTAGGGGCGTGCAATGGTGAGGAGACAGTGGTTGGTACAATGTTCGGTCCGGAGACATCCTGGAGATCGGAGACAGACCCAATTTTGCCAGAGAAACCAGCTCGGTTGACCTATGGAGCGACAGCAGAGAAAGACGAAAACGATGAAACCAGATCGTCGAGTGGCTCCTCGGAGGACTTATATGATGTGAAATTATGTGTTATATGCTATGATGACCAACGCAACTGCTTCTTCGTTCCCTGTGGACACTGTGCCACCTGCTATGAGTGTGCTCAAAGGTACAAAGTTAACAAAACAAAAAAATCCTTCCTCTATACAACATAGTCTTGTAAAAGCTTCCACTGATAAAGAAAAAATTGCAGGATCATGGAGGAAGATAACAAGATGTGTCCGATATGTCGAAGAGTGATTTCCAAAGTGCGAAGGTTGTTTAGTCCATAGGAGCCAATATGAGACATAATAACAAGGAATAACAAACAGGGTGATAGCAGCATGGGAAGCCTTTGCAGAAATGTAATACATAGGGGATACCGTTGAACTGGTTTTCAATAAACTTGTGGTTTGCTTAGAATGTCTTGTTCTCTTCGTAGACACAAGCTAAACTATGTGTGTTACTTGTCGAGTATACACCTCGTTTTTCTGTCTAATCATTTTGAGTTGAGTTAAATTAATTAGGTTAGAAGCATCTTAATTAAGCTTTAACAATTAATTTGGAAGTGAATTTGGTTAATTCAATTTTCAATTGATGTAAGAAAGGGGCCATCGGTAGCCTGCGACCGGAGAAAGGTGAACGGCGGTGGTGACGCGTGTGACCGGTGACTAGAGTTTTAGACTTAAAACTTGAACTGAATGGCCATCTATGCCAATTTCCACTAGCACCGGCTAAATTTCCGAACCATCTAATTCCATGTGTACCTTGGCACTTGAAAACAGAACAACCCGACAGAGGATGAAAACAGATCCATCGAAGATTGAAGAATGTAAACTAAACCAGATGAGAAAATTCCAACATGAGAGTCACCGAAAGAATATCCCAACAGTTGAAGGATAAATCTATAAATCGATTATTAAAATTTATAAATCGATAAATCTATAAAAATTATAAATGAAAAGGTTGAGTGGCATAAGATGGTATGGTTCGCTCTTCATGTTCCTAAGCATGCCTTGATTGTATGGATAGCAATTTTCAGCAGACTTCTTATAAAGGATCGTCTTGATCATATGAGAATAACAATCGATGGATTATGTGTGAATTGTGAGGAGGAGATGAAATTTTGGGACCATATTTTTTTCACATGCTTCGACTCGAAGGCTATCTGAAGGGTTGTGCACAGATCGTGTGGCATGGATCGGGTTGTTCTTGATTGGGACGGTGAGCTAAGCTGGGCTTTTACTTTGCTCAAAGGAAAGTCTCTTATAGTTTGTCCTTAAACTAGCATAGCAGGCTTTTATATACTTTGTGGGAAGAAAGAAATCATAGGCTTTATAGAGGGGCACATCGAACAAGGGATGATTTGTTGCATTGTATAAAAGATATAGTTTGTAATAGAATACGTCATAAGAATGTACGAATAGAGAATATAAATAAATATTTTTGTGCCGCTGGAGGATTCTTAGGAAATTCTCTAAGGAGATAACTGCCCAAAGGCTCACATAAGTGATTTGTAGTAGCTTATTGCTGTTTTTTGGATAAATAAAAACATCGCTTGTTTAAAAATATAAAAAAGTTCAACTAACAACATTTCTTTAAAAAAGTTGAACGATAAATCTATAAATCAATTATTAAAATTTATAAGTGAATTTATCGATTGATGTAAAATTTATGGTCTATATTTGGAGAAATTATATCATGGTCATCTTCATCACATCATATATGGTCCTAACAAATAAAAACCATTCACTTCATTAAATTTTTTTAAATGTATATTTTTACTAAGTGAATATTCATTTATATTTACTGTAAATCAAATTTAAAAAATAATATTTCACCCATATTTGGGATTCGTGACTTTCCCTTCAAACAATGTATTTTTAAGGTTCGAACAATGTATCTTCACTCGAAAAAAAGATAATTTTACTCGTATTTGAGATTTGTGGCTTTCTCTTCAAATAATGTATCTCTAAGATTGAAATTTTTCATCGAAAGAAAAATGTATCTCTCATTATATCTAACTTTTTAAAGTATTTTTTAAAACCAGACCGAATGAACGGTTTGTTGACCTTTATTAGTGTGGTAAGTAGATAAGAACAAGTCATCCCATAATTTGACATTTTCCCTGATGCGTCCTTTGTCCTACTTTATAGCGCATCTAAAGATCATCGCAAAAATTGGGCCACTGTTTGTCCCAATCCAATTGTAATAATAAAGCACCGCACCCGCATTATTAGTTCGCAGTTACCTATCCCATCTTTCAATCATCTTCCTCCTATAATAAAATGGAGTAAACGATTCTATAAATCTTTCCTTCCCTACAAACCCAATCAGATTATCCTTAAACAAAACCATGAGCTGGTGGTGGTCTGGAGCCATTGGCGCTGCCACGGCAAGCTTTCCTTTCCTCACACTTGATATTACTCTCTGCAGATGCTTTTTACCAAATTTCTGATTCGTTTTTGTTTTTACAGAAGAAATTTGAGGAAGATGAAACACCGAGAGGTTTCCAAAGCGTTGCGCTGGTAATTGGAGTGACCGGCATAGTGGGCAACAGCTTGGCCGAAATCCTCCCTTTATCCGACACCCCCGGCGGTCCATGGAAAGTTTACGGCGTGGCTCGTCGCCCAAGGCCGGACTGGAACGCCGAGCATCGAATCGAGTACATCCAGTGCGACGTATCCGATCCCAAGGAAACCGAGTCAAAGCTCTCCCAACTCACCGATGTCACACACGTCTTCTGCGTCAGCTGGATCATGCGATCATCCGAGGCGGAGAACTGTGAAATCAACGGCTTAATGCTCCGCAACGTCTTGCGTTCCTTGATCCCCAACGCACCCAATCTCCGCCATATCTGCCTCCAAACGGGAGCCAAGCATTACGTCGGACCGTTCGAGTTGTTGGGCAAAATCCCACCGCATGACCCGCCTTTCACCGAAGATTTACCACGCCTAAATGTTCCCAATTTTTACTACACCCAAGAAGACATCCTCCTCGAAGAAATCAAGAAAAAAGAGGGTTTAACATGGTCGGTGCACCGACCCGAAACGATATTCGGGTTCTCTCCTTACAGTTTAATGAACCTCGTTGGAACTCTTTGCGTTTACGCCGCCATTTGTAAACACGAAGGGACACCGTTGTTGTTCCCCGGAACCAAAGCCGCTTGGGAATGTTATGACGCTGCTTCGGACGCGGATTTGATCGCGGAGCAACATATATGGGCGGCGGTGGATCCGTTTGCTAAGAACGAAGCTTTCAACGTGAACAACGGGGATGTGTTCAAGTGGAAGCATCTGTGGAAAACTTTGGCGGAGCAGTTTGGGATAGAGATATATGGATTCGAGGAAGGGAAGAACATGGGGTTGCAGGAGATGATGAAAGGGAAGGAAAAGGTGTGGGAAGAGATAGTGAAGGAGAAGCAGTTGCAGAAGACGAGGTTGGAGGAGGTGGGGATTTGGTGGTTTGCGGATATCATCTTATCGGTGCCGGCGGAGGCGCCGCTGTGTAGTATGAATAAGAGTAAGGAGCATGGGTTTTTGGGGTTTCGGAATTCCAAGAATTCGTTTATCACCTGGATTGATAAGATGAAGGCTTTCAAGTTTGTGCCTTGACCATTTCAATCCTTTTGTTTCCAGTTTCATGTTTTTTCTTGCCAAATTTCCAGTTTCATGTTTGATGTAATGTATTTTAGTATAATGTTTAAACTTCAAAGTAATATGATAATGTTATGATAAGGTGTAGATTTAGGCTTAGTTTGACATTACTTTTAAAATGTGTGATAAAAAAAGTGATTTTAAAAGTGCGGTAGAAAAATAGTTTTAAAATGTTAGGATTGTATTTATTATTGATGTCAAAAATTGATTTTAAAAGGACAAAATATCTATTTTAGACATAGTATTATAAAGTAAAATAAGTGAATTTGGGTGATGTTCAAATCTGTTAATATTATAATGTATAAAATAAATTAACTTAAATTATAATAAAAATTAATTTAAAAATAAATTAACTTAAAATATAATAAAAAGTTTAATTTAAAAATATAAACTATACTAAAAAAATTATTCTCAATATAAATATTATAAAATATATATTATTTTATAATTATGTACAAATTTAGTTTAATAATCAATTATAATTAAATAATAGATGATAAAAAAGTAATTTTATTTTTTAAATTAGTTTATCTACCATAAAAGTCATAAAATCTAATTTTTGAGTTTAGGTGAAAGATTATTTTTAAAAATAACAAAAAATACTTAATTTATTTTAAAAATACTTTTAAGAAAAGTTATTTTAAAAGTACTTAAAAAATACTTTTAAGTTGCTAAAAGCAACTAAAACACGCCCTTGGATTTATTTATTTTTATAACAAGGAGACTTAAATTTCTATCATTTAAGATATGAAACTTTTTAGAAAGAGTGATACACGTTTCCACACTATTAATGTTATAGACCGTGACATTGCTATACGGTACACAATTAATGTTATGCATTATTATTATTTTAATATTTTTAATTAGTAAATTATATAAATAGTCTCCTATTATTGAGTCTTTCGACTATGATAAATTATAAAATTATATCTTAATTTAAAAAAGTAACAAATAAATTTAGTATCGTCAAAAATTAACGGTAAATAACGTAGTAATTAAATCAAATTGACATAATAATAATTTAGCACTCTTAATGATAATAATAGATTAGAGCATAATTTTTTTATCACCGGCTTATTGTTTTAATTTGCATCAAGAGTATGGTGACGCGGTTGATTTTAACACCACGTACAAAGTGAACTACTATAACATGTCTTTCAAAAATTATTTTGGCATTGACAATATGAAAGGACTAGAATTTTTTGTTGTCTTTTCTTTCGTAATGAAACAATAGTTACATTCAGATGATTTATGAAGGTAAGATATATAGGTGATTTTTTACTAAATTATTAGCAATCTACATTGACTTATTATACTATAAGAATGATTTTTTTTTTTTTTGCATATACAATATGGGGTTGTTTTACAAACTTTTGTTACACTTATAAAATGTCACGGAAGACAATTATCAGTGATCAATACCCATGAATGACTAAAGTCATTGCAACTGGAATGCAAGTAACAAAACATGCTTTTTTATATTTGGCATATAACATCTGAATTTACCAGTTGATTTACATCAGTTTTAAAAGAAAAATACATGACATGGTGTGGTGAATTTTATAAGTTGTATAAATTTGACGACATTAAAGTGTTTGAGCATGAATGGTGTAACACTCTGAAAATCGGTCTAGTCGAAATTGGGTTCCGGCTATCGAAAACCTTACACTGAAAAGGTCCAAATATTGCATTAACTTTGACCGTAGGGTCAATTACATTGATATTGGACTCTAGTTGAGTCAATTTATTGATTAAGGACCTTATTGAATTTATTGAAAGTTATTTAGTGGCTAAATTGTAAAAATTAAAAGTTTGGGGGCAAAAATATAAAATTTAAAACGTTGAGGGATACCCTTGCAATTATCCCATTTTGGGATAGTTCACCTCCTAGCTTGCCTCCCACCCCACGTGAAGATGACCAAAGGTGATGGAAAAAATGATGTTTTAATGGCTACTTATTTTGCTTTAAATCAAACAAAAGGATAAAAAGATAGAAACAAATAGGGAAAGCTTCACCAGTCATTGATGTGGAGAAATAGAGTGTTTACAACACAAAAAGCATTGCCCTCATCTCTCAACCTCATCTTCTTCCTTACTCAAGCAAGCACCTCCATTTTTACATAATTTCAAGCTCAAGTTTTCTTCGATTTTTTGATTCCATCGTGTAACCATCAATTTGGTAAGCTAAAGCCCCCAAATGATTGATCGATTCCATGGATTATTTATGCTTAATTACAAGTTCAAGCTATCAAACATAGTAACTAGGCTCATGTCTCCTAAGCTCAAATCCATGGAAGACTTAATAGCAAAATAGCTATTTTAAGTCTTAATATTGATATCAATATTGTTGTGTTGATTTTAACACTTTCTTTTGTCTTTACCTAGCTCAAGAGTTGGAGAAGAAAGGACCATCATCTCTATGTAAAGCTAGGAACAAGGGAGTGGCAATCCAAGAGTCGTAGGAGCTTCAAAAAGCAAGGTAAGTGTAGTTGGAGCCTCGAGAATAGGCTAGGTGCCTTTCCCGATTTCATTGACATTGAATATTACATAGCTAACATTGTGTCTAAGGATATTGCATCGAATCTCTTTGGAGACTATATTGGTTAGCATTGGTAAGTTATTGCATTAAAATATTGTTCATAGAAACATTGCTATTGTCATTGACATCATTGAAGCATTGAAATATAGAAACACCGATCATCGAACATCGATAATGTTATTGCCATAGCCACTTATAGTGATATTGTTATTGTCATAAACATTGGATATTGATATTGCCATTGTTATCGAAACATTGATCATTAATATTGTCATTGAAACATCAATCATTGATATTGTCATCGAAACATTGATCACTGATATTGTCATTGAACCATCGATATTTGATATTGTCATCGAAACATTGATCATTGATATTGTCATTAAAAACATTGATCATCACTATTGCTATTGAAACATCAACATTGTTATTGAACCTTGGATTCGAAAGAACATTATAGAATTCATGAGCTCATTGGTATGGGTGGACTACG
Organism: Hibiscus mutabilis; assembly: GCA_019671005.1. Lineage (NCBI taxonomy): Eukaryota > Viridiplantae > Streptophyta > Magnoliopsida > Malvales > Malvaceae > Hibiscus > Hibiscus mutabilis. The sequence goes on from CM033732.1 coordinate 42,516,638, forward strand.
TTCCTTGGGCTACGGCCTTTATTGTGGCGAGGCGGAGTGATGTTTGTGTTATTGGCCAATTGGCGAAGTAGAGGGACTAGACCATTCATTTATTTTGCAAGGCGTAGGAATTCGTGTATCCACTATCTTGTTTCGATCCAAGGGAACACTATTGATATATGTCCAATATGTTATTGAATATGGTTATAGCATTGATATTATCACATCATTGATATTTCCATAGTATTGATATTGCCATAGCATTGATATTGTCATAGTATTGACATTGTCATAGCATAATTTGAATTTCATACCATCGTTATTGCCACTGTGTATGACTATCTTATTAGGCAAAGTATGCCTAATGCATTTCATCTCATGCATTTCAAGTTAAGGAAGATTTTTACATGAGATCGGGAAGTTAAAGATTTTTGGCAAGTCACAACGGTACCTAGAGTAATGTTTATCATACCCACAAACTCCTAGTATGGTGGCATGATAATTTGTTAAGTCACTTTTGGCCATTTTGTTGAATATATATGTTATGTGTGGTTGTGTAAGCTTAAGTGCCTAAGATGACACTTTTAAGATTGGCTAAAAGTGGTAAAATTGCATATTTGGCCTAAAAAGGTAAAATCCTAGTAAATGGATTCACATAGCTATGAAATTTGGCACGATAGTAGAATATGGTTAATTAAACTTGCTTGTAAAATTTTATAGAATTTGGACTCTGTATGATAGGTCAAAATGGATAAAAACTAGACTAAATCTGTCATTACAGACCTTATCCTACCGATATAGGTGATGTCGTATCGGTATGAGTATGCATTTTTAGGCTAGGTCAACGCTTGTCAACAAGGCGTATCGATACTGCCTTGGGCGTATCGCTACAGATTTTTGACACTAGAAAATTATTGTAGCTGGTATTGATATGGTCATATAGGTACCGATACCCTATTTAACCCAATTTGAAAATTAAGGCACGCGTATCGATACGGATCAGCTTGTACCGATACCAATATTGAGTTCGAAAGAAATAATATTCATAATAATAAAGGCGTACCGATACGGGTCCCAGTGTATCGGTACGCATATTGGTCACTAGAATTGGTAATGTTCGAATCATGCATGAAGTACCGGTGCGACCTCTTGAGTACCAGTACTGATACAGGTAATTCTGTGAAAAACCATTAGAGTAGTTCTAAGAAATTATGGAATGGTCACTGAATATTATATGGATTAATTGAAGGGATAAATGGCCTCTGATTGGCACAAAAATTTATATGTCATTGTTTATAGATTAAATTTCATATTGGTAAGTTTAATTTTAGAAAAAGACCTCTAAGTTACTAAAATTATATATTAGTCCCTAAAACTTGTAAAAGTTTAAAATATATTAGTCCCTAAAACTTGTAAAAGTTTAAAATTGGTCTTAAATTGATAATTATAGTATGTATTAAACTTCAATGCTATTATATTACTATCGTACCGCACTATATTATCAAAATAATTATCGTAATACTCCTAGACACTAAATCATTGAATATTGATTAGAAATTTTGTGTCGATCACCGTATCGAACATAGGTAGCATACTTTGATCCGGTTCCCTATCAGGCCAAGAAATGGGTGTTACATTTGTGGTATCAAAGCTAAAGTTTAGTCGGTTCTAGGACTAAACCAAAGTTTATAGTATTGTCATTGTATTGCATATGCCATATATGAGTTATTATATTGTGTATATTGTGACTTGGTGACTAACCTGATCTCTTTCCTTTTTACAATATAGTAGTATGTAGTCAAACAAAGCCCGCACGAGTATTGAGTTTCTACTGGCTCCTTGATTCATTACGAGGAATCAAGGGGGAGACCCTCCAAGTCTATAAGACTCTTGATAAGAATTATTAAGCCTTGAATTATCAAGGTAGATTGCTAAGCTAGAAAATAGTTGAATCAAGGTTTAATTGGTGGAATTAATTTGAACTCGTAGTGGTTCTATTTTCTCATAATTTGATTTGTTTTAGATCATGTTTTTGATGCTGAAATATGTTAATGAGATAGTTAAATAATAGGAATCCCGAAACTAACTGAATTCCCAATTTTATAAGTTGCTAGTTATGAGCTTTTGATGCGTTGTGGAGGTTTAATGAATGTTGGAGGTATAAAGATGTTAGAGTTGTGTTTTTAGATGTTAATTGATGGGTTGAGATGTTAGATTAAGGCTGGGTAATGTTTGGAAGGGGTTTGATGTATGTTTTGGATGTTGAGGGAAGGTTGTTGGTAAAGGAAGTTGAGCATACATGTTGTTGTGTTATGGATTACATTTTGATGTAATGTACTCTATGTTTTTGTGAGGGGAAGTTGGTCCTCAAGCTTAAGCTTTGGTTTCGAAAGCTTTGGAGGCAAAATTATCGTATCGGCAAGCGAGGCTTTGCGTGTCAGTGAGTGAGAACGTGTTTACAACTTTGCAAAGGTTTGAAAGTTGTGTTTGTGAGTTTAGATCAAGCTTGAAACGATGGTCTAAGCTCGAAAGTAAGTAAATAATGAATTATCTCTCGAACTTAGTTTGGCGAATGGTTATTTATGCACTTGTCTAAAATAATTTAGATTACTCACTGTATATGCATGTTTTGAGAATTAGCAAATGCTGAAATTTGGTTATAAAATGTTGTTGATGCATTGTGGGGTAATGCATGGTTTATTAATGTTTTTGAACATTGGTTAATGCAAGGTTTATTGCATTGGTTAAATGATTTTGATGATGCATATGAAAACAGTGAGTTGGTGTTAATAAAATGAATTATATTGGCAAGTGATGGAATGAAAGGTTCGAAAATGTTATCAGATATAGTTGGCCGGCCATAGGATTTATAATGCACTATAAAAAGTCACCTTGGATGTTGAGGAGTTTTGATCCTTGTACCGAAAACTCTATCCAAGTACGCTAACGGTTAAGGGGTTTAGATCTTTGTACGAAGACTCTCGTTAGTGGACTATGTGTCCAACCAATGTGTGGGGTTGAGAATGTACCTTTGATTCCGGTTGAGATGGCATGAAGTGTTGGGAACACTTGTTGAATCCGTGTATTCGATGTTATGTTTTGTAAAGTGGAACTTGGTTGATGATCACTTGTAAGCCAATATAATTGTTAATGTATCATGAGATGGATTATGTTGTTTAATATGAGTTTAAACATATTTTACTCTTTAAGCCTTGCATTGGTAGTATGCATGAGAAATCTTAAATTGAGGGTAGCTAATGGGACTTTGCTATTGAATCCATGATACATGTTGCATATGGTTTAATATGTTGTTTTAGAAATGTTAAGTGCATGGTTTAGGCAAGTCATAATGTTATAGTGATGTTTTAAATGGGTTATGGAAAGTGGTTTTCAAAATATGTGTAATGGTTTAAAATGCATTGATGGTTTCTGGTTTTTGAGCATTCCTCGCTAAGCCTTGCATGCTTACGCTCTTTTTTTCCATCAATGCAGAACATTAAAGGTCAAAAGCACTGAGAAAACAAGGAAGGAACTCCAAAGACTTGTTTTTGAAGTACGGGTTGAACATTACTTAGTAGTAATAAGTGCAATGTGTCAAATGTTAATTTGGGAGGTTTTTGGATGAACTCCTTGTTTGAGCAAGTTGTAATGGTTGTGTTGGTATTGCTTGAGGTTTAAAGAGTTTGAGATGTGGATGGATTTATGTTTTGGATGTTGATTAGGGAGCATGCCTATAGACTTGGTGAATATTTGTGCTATGATTGCTAGGGTTGCTTATCATGCTAGATTGATGTCGTTAAGCATGCCACTAATGTAATATGATTACTAGAGATGCATTAAGGATGTTTTGATTAAGCCAAAGTGTCATATGTTAGACTTAGAGGTTATTATAGGCCTCTGCATACCGTACGGGTACCTCAAGATCGTTACGCGAGGTCCTGTTGAGGCTCAAATTGTTGAATTAAAGCTACAGGTACCGGTACGCTTAGCCACCGTAACGGTATGCCTTAAGGAAAATGAATGCTTGTTCCAGCATATGGGTTTGAGAATTGTTACGATCCCTACGATTTTAGCATGTCGTACTGGTACGCGGGGTACCATATCGGTACGTAATTTGGTTACTGGAATCCTGAGTTTTGAGAAAATGTTAAGGGGATCGATATGGGTCAAAGATGTATCGGTACAGGGTGGTCAACACACCATATTGGTACAGTCACGAGTGTATCAGTACGTTGAGCCGTTATGTCTGTTAATTCGTATCGGTACGAGCTTGCCTATATCGGTACGCTACACTGTTTTATGCAATCTTATTGAAGTTTAGAAATCTTGCAAATTAGTCCCTAGTTGTTATAGAAGCAATTGAATGAATGTGGATGATTATTTTGGATTAAAAATTAACCTGCGAGCATGTAACGCGGCTAATCAAGGATTGGTAATTCGAGTTGTAGCAAAGGCCCTGCAATTTGTAAAAATTACATTTTGGTCCTTAATGTGATTTGTTGTGTAATTGGGCTCCGTTTCGTAATTGGTTTTAAATGAAACATTTCCGCTGATACATGAATATTTAAGAAGTTAATAATTTGCATCTATATAAGAAAAAAGAAAAAATTGAACCGGTTTAGGTTATTTAGCTTAGGTTTGCTTCGTCAAACACAATGTGATCTTTTTAGTTCAGTTTTGGCTAGGCCAGGCTAAGGGGGTTACATTTGGTGGTATCAGAGCTAGGTTTACGAAAACTTAAGATGTTGTCAGTGTTTGTATAATGTTGTTTGCTATGTACGATGTTTGCTTATACGTACGATGTTCGAATTATGCTAAGTGGGGGTATTTTTGGGAAACAATGCCTTACCACTACTGATATGAAATGATTTTGATTTGAAGTGGAAGTCTTGGATCTTTGCTTGATGCTGGCCTGATTGAATTTGTTTTAGGTGTAATTAACATGCCTTAGATATGTATATTTATGATGCCACCGAGGAGATAATTGCGATCTAGCAGAAACACTACTACCGGAGGGCAGGGAGTTGAGGACGAGATTGTACATCCCAAGGGATTGCCACCTCCTCCGCCTAATCCACCTGAGGGAGTGGAGCAAGTACCACCTGCACCACCTGGTCTAGTTTTTCGTGACATGATGCCTTTAGTTCAGGCGATGACAGAAGCTTTCCAAGCCGCGATGACTGGAGTTAATGTACCCTTACCAACACATGCTTCTACTAATTCGGGATTGATGTTAGAGCATCTTCGTAGTCTCAGAGGAGTTGAATTTAGAGGGTTGGCACCCGAGGCATCCAAGGAGTGGTATGCTAGTACAGAGCAGATTTTGGTTCAGATGGGGTGTAGTTGTCCTTAAATATCACACTTTATTGTCCTTAAATATTAATGATATTTGAAACAAAATTCAAGTTTTGATAATTTTGAACCCAAATCTTGAGTATTGGTACACCCTATCCCAAAATGCTCATTCTTGTATTTTTTATATTTCTAATTCATCCTAATTTAATTTCCAAATATCTTCAAATGTTATGTATGCTTATAGTGAACAGTTGACTATCATAAAACATACATGCTCTCAATTATCTTAGCATGCAACTCATCACCTGAGATTACTCTTAGCTTTGAATCTTTCCAGAAACACCAATTATCATGAAACCCTAATGAACTTTAAAGGCCAATCACAACTCAAATAGGTTTAGGAAGTATACATGCCACTATAATAATCAAACCTCAATTAGGATGTCATTACTGTGATTACCTGTTGAGCTTTCCAATATTGATGCAATGCTCTTCTCACTCTCATCTTGATTTACCTATGTATGCATAATCAAACACACGCTAAGTACGAACTTAGTGAGGCCATAAACGAAGTTAACACCAGTATTTTAAACTTATTAAACTTCATGGCTACATTTATATAACATGACATATGCCAATGCATCAACTTTTACATTGCATTAGTAATGATTTACTACATGCTAATGTCATAAAACTTTCATGCTTGTGCATTTGTCATAATATGTCATCTATGCATCAATGCATGAATATATATATCATGATACAAGCTAATGAATATGCTTGTTCAATTCCTGTAATATTATATCAATACTTAGCGATATACTTGCCACTTATTTCCAAAAGCTCATAAGCTTATTCACATGTTTATCATTTATTAACCAATAAACCATAGCCCAAATATAATCCTATGAGGACCCTGGTACACGAGTTAAATATGCACCGAAGTGCTAATACAAATAAGGTCGTGATCACCATAATACATATAAGGTCGTGCCCACCATATACACTAAGTGTCCTTTATATACACTATAGTGCTAAACTGAGTATGTAGCGTGCTGCTGGACTCTATGGCATGCCAACCATACCCTGTCCCTCAATGACATACTTGGACATATATTCCATATTTATTTCATCCACGGCAAGGTATATCAACATAATTTAACATTGGGCAGTTCATACCTGAAATAACAATCATAATATAACATCATATATAACTAGTGATCCATGCATTTATATTTAACCTTTGACATATTTAGAACATGTCAAATATATGATTAATGACATAAATAGCATACCAATATAAACAAGGTAGACTTATCGCAAGTCTTCCTAATGATGTATAAAACATCCATGTATCATGTTATGTATGCATTGCACTCACATTGGTCACTTAACACAATGCCTCATTAAGTCCTAGTTCGATCCTTTCTTTCATAGAACTTCGAACCTTCTTTGGTTCGGACTTGACTAGCTTGGAGACTCACTGCAATAGAGGAGAAAGATGAGCTAAAGTCCACACTTTTCTATTTCTTTATTCCATGCCAAATGGCATTATTTAACCATATTTTATAATAAAAAAATGACTATTTCACCCTTAATATACAATGTTTCTCATCTTGCCACATGTCATCATCCTTCATCCAATGGCCTAGATTTAATCTTGAGTTAGTAGTTACCATATTTACCCTTATAATTTTCCAAAATTATGATCTTGCCATTTTTATCCAACGGCTCATATTTAACATGGAAAATCAACTTAAATCCAAGGGTTCATATTCTTCCAACACAAAGAAAATATCTTAGACATGTAAAATGACATAATTAACCTTGCCTTATCATTCTTCAAAATATCCTGGATATTCGATTCGATCCGATTATTTGAATATTTTTCCAAACTTTATCACTTTATGGCCAATAATACACACTCTGTACGAAAAATCTGGATAACATGGAAAATTCATTCTTGGGGGTAAACTATTCATTTACGGGGTTAAATACACAACTTTTGAAAATTACACTTTAGTCCCTAAACTTTTCCAAAGTTTATACTTTAGCCACAAAACTTTCAAAATTTACATTTTGGTCACTAGCTAAAAATTAGGATATTGCAACATTGATGAGCGAAAGATGGGATATGTTGTATACCTGTTGCAGGGTGATGCCTACAGTTGGTAGACCACTGTAATCGCGGGCATGAAAGCCAGTGAGATAACATCAGAATTATTTCAATCTGCCTTCAAGAAGAAGTATTTGGGAGTTAGATATTTGGATAAAAAATATGAGTTTATGGCCTTGGTTCAGGGCAGTATGACAGTATTTGAGTATGATGTGTTGTTCGTGAGATTGAGCCAGTATGCTTCTAAGTTGGTGTTAGATGAGAGGCATCACATGGTTTGGTGCAGGATGTTAAGACATACATGTTGGCCACTGATTTCACTAATTTTGACGTATTGGTTACACGAGCGAAGGATATTAAGCAAAGTTTGGGTTTATCTCACCGTTCTGAAGGTTCAGGCTTGGGGAAGAGAGCCACATATTTTCGTTCTAGGGGTGGCCAGTCTAAGAGGCACTGTGATAGGAGGTTTTATCCAGCGCGAGATGTGGTAGAGATGGTGCAGGACGAGGATTATTTGGACAGGATGCTCAGGTCTGATCTGTGCATAATGTATGTTGGGTTTGTAGATCGAGGGATCATCTAAGGTGAAACTGCCCCCGTTTAGCCAGAGAGGGGCAGACTCCCACGGTCGTGGCTGCCAATTCTTGTTGGAGTTTTGGGTTGACATAACATATACGACGTAATTGTTCTTTGCTCGTCAGAGGTAGGCAAGCTAGGCAAGCACAAGCACCTGTTGTTGCACTACCTAGAGGTCGTGGGTGCAATCGTGGTATCTTTCAGCAGAGAGATAAGGGACAGAGGATTGTGGCACACACAATGGTAGTTTGACTCGAGGATGGTGGACCAACAGAGATCTATGCTCATCGCGAATAGAGAAATGGCATGGATGTTATATCAGGTACTTTTACCTTGCAGTCTATGTCATTATTGTCTTTCATAGATTCTAGATCTATGCATTCATATGTTTTGCATGAACATGAACATTTGCTTGATATACCGGTAGAAATGCTTGATGTGGGTATGCAAGTAATGAGTTCTTTTGGAGAGACGATGGTTACGAGAAAGTTGTATCGGAGATGTCCTTTGACGGTTCAAGGACATGTATTTGTGAATGATCTGGTGGAGTTTCCGTTCCATGGTTTCAACGTGATCTTGTGTATAAATTGGTTGTCCGAGTATCGGGCAGTGGTCGATTTTGAGACTAAACGAGTTTCGTTGAAGCTTACTAATGGTTATGAAGTTGTGGTGGTGGGTGAGAATGTTAAGTTCTTATCCAATGTGGTTTCGGCTTTGAAAGCACAAAAGTTGCTAGAGTGTGGGTGTCAGGCATACCTAGCCTACGTTATGAATCCGAATATAGAGAAAGTGCGGACTACGGATATTCATATTGTGTGTGACTTTTTAAGTGTATTTTAGGAAGAGTTACATGGTTTGCCACCGGACAGGGAGGTGGAGTTTTGCATTGAGACATATGCTGATTCAACTCTAATGTAATTGCACCATATTGCATGGCAGCAAAGAAGTTGAAAGAGTTAAAGATGCAACTCCATGAGATGTTGGACCGTGGTTTTATTCGGCCTAGTGTTTCACCGTAGGAAGCACCGGTGTTTTTTGTGAAGAAGAAAGATGGCACTTTGAGAATGTATATTGATTATCGGCAACTGAACAAGTTGACGATTAAGAACAAGTATCCTTTGTCGCGAATTGATGACAAGATTGATTTGAGATCTGGATATTATCAGTTGAAGGTTAAAGACAAAGATGTGCCGAAGACTTCTTTTTGTACGAGGTATGGGCATTATAAGTTCTTGGTGATGCCGTTTGGGTTGACAAATGCGCCTGCAGTGTTTATAGACATGATGAACCGGGTGTTCCACAAATTTTTAGATCAATTTATAGTAGTGTTCATTGATGATATTCTTGTATACTCTCGTACCGAGGAGGATCATGATCGACACTTGCGGATTGTGTTGTAGACCTTGTTGGATAACCAACTTTATGCCAAGTTGAGCAAATGTGAGTTTTGGATTAGAGAAGTGGTATTTCTCAGTCATGTGGTATCGGCTGAAGGTATCTTAGTGGATCCTAAAAAGGTATAGGCAATTGTGGGTTGGAAGCAACCAAAGTCAGTAATAGAAGTCCGTAGCTTCTTAGGTTTGGCTGGTTATTATCGACGCTTTGTGGATGATTTTTCGAGGGTTTCTGCTCCATTGACCAAGTTGTTGCAAAAGGATGTACGGTTTGAGTGGACAGAAGCTAGGCAACAAGCTTTTGAAAAGTTGAAGGAATCTTTGACGTAAGCTCCAATCTTGATTCAACTTGAGTCAGGGAAAGAGTTTGTGGTCTATAGTGATGCATCCTATGTTGGGTTAGGGTGTGTGTTGATACAAGAGGGGAAAGTTGTGGCTTATGCATTGAGACAATTGAATGTGCACGAATGCAACTACCCTACGCATGATCTTGAGCTCCCTCCAATAGTGTTTGCGTTGAAGATTTAGATGCATTACCTTTATGGTGAGAAGTATATTGTATACATAGATCACAATAGCCTAAAGTATTTGATGTCGCAAAAGGAGTTGAATCTTAGACAACGGAGGTGGTTGGAGCTGTTGAAGGATTATGATTTAACAATTGAGTATCATTCGGGTAAGGCTAATGTTGTGGCTGATGCTTTGAGTAGGAAAGTTGTCGTGGAGTTGAGGGCTATGCTCGTGAGGTTGGGTGTGGCCTGTGATAGTGGGTTGTTGGCTGAGTTGCAAGTGAAGCCATCTTTGTCGCAGTTGATTAAGGAAAAGCAACCTTATGATAAAGCGTTGGTACCGCATGTCAAGGACTTCGTGGATGGAAACCCTACGGATTTTCACTTTAATGGTGATGGAGTGCTGTGTTTTAAAGAGCGGATAGTAGTGCCTAGTGATAAGGAGTTGAGGCGGATAATCTTGACTGAGGTACATGCTAGTCCTTTCGCTATACATCCCGATAGTACTAAAATGTATCGAGATTTAAATAAAGATTACTATTGGGTAAGTTTGAATAAGGATGTGACTGATTTTGTTGCTAAATGTATGGTATGTCAGCGTGTGAAGGCTGAACATCAGTTTCCTTCCAGGTTGTTACAACCGTTAAAAATTCTAGAATAGAAATAGGAGAGGCTCACCATGGATTTTATGTCGGGTTGCCATTGACACTGACTAAAAAAGACTCAATTTGGGTGATTGTTGATCGGTTTACGAAATGTGCACATTTTCTGCCAGTGCATACAACATATACCTTAGATAAATTGGCGGATTTGTATGTTGCTAAAATTGTGAGGTTGCATAGGGTACCTAAGTCGATTGTTTCGGATAGGGATCCATAATTTACAGTGAGGTTTTGGATATGCTTACAATGAGCTTTGGGTACTCGCTTGAATTTTAGTACATCGTATCATCCTTAAACGGATAGCCAGTCTAAACGTGTGATTCAGGTTTTGGAAGATATGTTGAGATGTTGAGTCATTGAGTTCCAAGAAACCTGGGAAAGACAGTTGCCTTTAGTTGAGTTTGTGTACAGTAATAGTTATCAAGCTAGAATAAAGATGGCACCGTATGAAGCCCTATATGGTAGGAAGTACCGTACACCTTTATGTTGGGCTGAGGTTGAAGAAAAGTATGTTTCTACGCCTGAAATGTTGAAAGACACGGATGAGAAAGTAAAGCTTATTTGTGAACGTTTGAAGGAGGCCTTGGATAGGCAAAAATCCTATGCGTATTTGAGGCGTGGAGAGGTTGAGTACTCGGTTGGTGAAAAGTGTTCTTGAAAATTTCACCTTGGAAGAAGGTGATGCGCTTTGGGCGTAAAGGAAAGTTGAGTCCGAGGTTTGTAGGACCATATGAGGTGTTGGAACGTATTGGCCATGTAGCCTATCGACTGAGGTTACCTCCTAAGTTGGAGAAAATTCATGATGTGTTTCATGTGTCCATGTTACGGAGGTACCATTCGGATCCGTCGCATGTAATGCCAATTGAGGATGTTGAGTTGCGACCGAATTTGTCTTATTATAAGGAACCAGTGGAGATTCTTGATTCCAGTAGTAAAATTATTCGTGGAAATATGATTGGGCTTGTTAGGTGTTGTAGCGACATCGCGGAGTTGAAGAGGCCACGTGGGAGAGTAAGTCGGACATGTTTGCTCAATTTCTGCATCTGTTTCCACCAGGTAAATTTTGAGGATGAAATTTCTTAAAGGGGAGAGTTGTAATGCCCCGGTTTTGGGCCTAGAGGTTTTCTAAGCGATTTAGATGGTCTACTGGATCGGATTAGGGTATTCGAGATAGTTTCGGGATTTAATCTGGATTAAATATTTTTGAAGGGATAAAAATATTGAAAATTATCTAAAATCATTATTTAATATGGAAATGATTTTGGTAAAATCAATTTTACAAAATGAGGTCTCGAAATTGGATAATTTGGTTAGTGACCAAAATGTAAAGTTTTCAAAACTATTTTTGGTGACTATTTTGTAAAAGGGTCAAACCTTAGAATCTTTAAGGATCTATTTGAGCAATCTTTTTCATCATAGTTTCCCCTTAATTTAGGCTATTTTAAAGGGATTTTAATTGGTTTTATTAATGAAATAAAAGTGAGAATTAATAAAAGGATTATCAGTTATACAAAATCACTTTCTTACGTAATTACTTTTCATCCAACTTTTTCTCTCAACTTTCCCAACAGCTAAACTAATATTTTCACTCCAATATTCTCAGGAATCAATTCTTATTGATTTCCTTTTTTCTAATTGATTTCTCTAATTCCTATTGCAAAATCTACTTGGATTTCAATCAATCATTGCCAATTAAGAGAGAAATAAGCAATTAGAGGTGATTTTCATTTCTCTCCTCTAATTAAAGGTTCTTTAATGAAATTCCCAAGTTCTTGATCCTTTTCTTATGATTTGTAACTTGTTTTGATGGTTTAATTGAAGGGAAATGGTTAAATCAAGGTTTAATAAGTGAAATTAATTTAACCTCGTAGTGGTTCTATTTTCTCATGATTTGATTTGTTTTAGATCATGTTTTTGATGTTGTAAGATGTTAATGAGATGGTTAAATCATAGGAATCCTGAAACTAATTGAATTCTTAATTTTCTAAGTTGCTAGTTATGAGTTTTTGATGAGTTGTGGAGGTTTAATGAATGCTGGAGGTATAAGGATGTTAGAGTTGTGTTTTTATATGTTAATTGATGGGTTGAGATGTAAGATTAAGGGTGGGTAATGTTTGGAAGGAGTTTGATGTATGTTTTGGATGTTGAAGGAAGGTTGTTGGTAAAGGAAGTTGAGCATATGTGTTGTTGTGTTATGGATTGCATTTTGTTGCAATTTATTCTATGTTTTTTAGAGGGGAAGTTGGTCCTCAAGCTTAAGCTTTGGTTTCGAAAGCTTTAGAGGCAAAATTACCGTATCGGCAAGCGAGGCTTTACGTTTCGGTGAGTAAGAACGTGTTTACAACTTTGCAAAGATTTGAAAGTTGTGTTTGGGAGTTTAGATCAAGCTTGAAACGCTGGTCTAAGCTCAAAAGTAAGTAAATGATGAATTCTCTCTCGAACTCAATTTGGCGAATTGTTATTTATGCATTTGTTTTAAATGATTTGGATTACTCACTGTATATGCATATTTTGAGCATGATCTAATGCTGGAATTTCTTTATAAAATGTTGTTGATGCATTGTAAGGTAACGCATGGTTTATTAATGTTTTTGAACATTGGTTAAAGCAAGGTTTATTGCATTGGTTAAATGATTTTGGTGATGCACATGAAAATAGTGAGTTGATGTTAATAAAATGAATTATATTGGCAAGTGATAGAATGAAAAGGTTTGAAAATGTTATTGGATATAGTTGGTCGGCCATAGGATTGATAGTGCACTATAAAAAGTCACCTTGGGTGTTGAGGGCTTTTGTTCCTTGTACCGAAAACTTCATCCAAGTACCCTAACGGTTGATAGGTTTAGATCTGTGTACCGAAAATTCCCGTTAGTGGGCTATGCGTCCAAACGATGTGTAGGGTTGAGAATGTACCCTTTATTTTGGTTGAGATGGCATGAAGTGTTGGGGAACACTTGTTGAATCCGTCTATCCGATGTTATATTTTGTAAAGTGGAACTTGGTTGATGATCACTTGTAAGCCAATATAATTGTTAATGTATTATGAGATGGATTATGTTGTTTAATATGAGTTTAAACATGATTTACTTTTTAAGCCTTGCATTGGTAGTATGCATACGAAAGCTTAAATTGAGGGTAGCAAATGGGACTTTGCTGTTGAATCCATGATACATGTTGCATATTAGGCAAGTCATGATGTTATAGTGATGTTTTAAATGGGTTTTGGAAAGTGGTTTTCAAAAGATGTGTAATGGTTTAAAATGCATTGATGGTTGCTGGTTTTTGAGCATTCCTCACTAAGCCTTATGTGCTTACGCTCTCTTTTTCCATCAATGCGGAACATTAAAGGTCAAGGGAAGTGAGAAAGCAATGAAGGAACTCTAAAGGCTTGTTTTTGAAATACAGTTTGAACGTTACTTAGTAGTAATAAGTGCAATGTGTCAAATGTCGTTAAGCATGCCACTGATGTAATATGATGATTAGAGATGCATTACGGATGTTTTGATTGAGCCAAAGTGTTATATGTTGGACCTAGAGGTCATTGCAGGCCTCTGTGTACCGGTATGAGTACCTCAGGATTGGTATGCGGGGTCTTGTTGGGGCTCAAATTGTTGAATTAAAGCTACGGGTTCCAGTACGCTTAGCCACTGTATCGGTACGCCTTAAGGAAAATAAATGCTTGTTCCGGTACAAGGGTTTGAGAATCAGTATGATCCCTACGATTTTAGCATGACGTACCGGTACGCGGGGTAACGTATCGGTGCACAATTTGGTTACTGGAATCCTGAGTTTTGAGAAAATGTTAAGGGGATCGGTACGGGTCAAAGCCGTACCGGTACGGGGTGGTAAACACACCAAAAACGTACTGGTACGATCACGAGTGTATCGGTACACTGAGTCGTTATGTCTGTTACTCTGTATCGGTACGGGCTTGCCTGTATCGGTACGCTACGTTGTTTTATGCAATCTTGGCTTATTGAAGTTTGGAAATCTTGCAAATTAGTCCTTGGTTGTTATGGAAGCAATTGAATGACCGTGGATGATTATTTTGGATTAAAAATTAACCTACGAACATGTAATGGGTCTAATCAAGGATTGGTAATTCGAGTTGTAGCAAAGACCCTGCAATTTGTAAAAATTACGCTTTGGTCTTTAATATGATATGACATGTAATTGGACTCTGTTTTGCAATTGCTTTTAAATGGAACATTTCCGCTGATGCACGAACATTTAGGAAGTTAATAATTTGCAAATAGACGAGATAAAAGAAAAAAATTAAACCGGTTTAGGTTATTTAGCTCGGGTTTGCTTCGACAAACCCAATATGATCCTTCTAGTTCTGTTTCGGCTAAGCCAGACTAAGGGGGTTACAGAGATTGAGAGAGAGTTTGAGAGGATATCAGGTAGAGAGAGAAGCAAAATCGAAAAAATGAGAAAAAAGAAGTTTGGGTTATCAGATATATAGTGGCATTGAAACACACCGTTTTGGCCCGGGCCGGATCCTAGGATCCGCGCCTTTCCATACAGGTCGGATCTAGGATTCGCGTTTTTTTGTCTTGGGATAATTCCAGTTCTGGTCCTCCTAGTGTCGAGATGTGATTCAATTTCGTCCTTTAATTCAATAAAATTAGAATTAAAGTTCCAAACTATTCAATTTAGTCCTAAATTTAATTCTTAATTTAAATTTAATTATTTTAAATTGTATGTTTGATGCATGTTTTAAATTGGGCATGTAGTTTTGTATGCTAGACAATTTAATCACTTAGTTTTAATTAATTGTTATAGCCTTAGACTTTAGGTTCTTTAATTAAGATTTAATAATTAGTTAAGTGAGATAATTGTAGCAAATTAATGTGTGCTAAGTGGGAAACTTTGGAGTTCAAATTTGGATGATGCCATCTTAATGAGGTGTTGTCCAACATTAGCTTTTAAGTGGAATACTTAGTACTCATTAGAACCCTAGAAATTAATAAATAACCTGGATAATTAATTAGAGCTTTAATTAGGACTATTACTTTAAATAATTAGAATGACAAATTAATTAGTGAGTATTATCAAAATTTTAGGGGTTTTGATATGGATGGTGCTCAAGCAATTGGTGCTATCTCATCAAGCCTTTAAATTTAATAATATTCATAGTTTAAAACAATTTAATTAATTAGAGAATTATATTCCCAAATATCTAGTTGCTAATATTTAGAGCCTCGTTAAGATAGAAATTAATGTAAATTGTTGAAGATTGCATAAAATCAGAGAATTATATTCCCAAATATCTAGTTGCTAATATTTAGAAATTATTTCCCTAATCTCTTAATTAATATTAGCTATAATTACGAACTAGATTTATTTTATAATTTATTTGTAATTACTATTTTCCTAGTTTAGATTTTTCTATAAACTATAAATAGGTTTAACTTTTATCAATAAAAAGATGTAGAAAAACAAAGAAGGGAACTTACCTCTCTGCACCAAATACTCATTATCTACATGGTATCAGTTGCTTAGGTTTTTTCAATCCACAAAACTTATAGAATGAATACCCCTCCCACCTCTAAAATCAATTTGGGATTTGATCAAAACCCCTCCCAAAATCTAGCAAACCATAACAAAAGCTGAAAAATACAAGTCAAAGTAGCGGAATCAGCAACAAAGCAGCCAAATGAGAGTCCATCAAATCAAAAACATCCAAACTACTTGTTACAACAGCCTTTGAACAGAGAAATTGCTTCTGCAAACAACAAATTGAGGATCTTCAAAGGATGATTGGGCAATTAACTTCTACTCCCACCTCCAATGTAGCATGTACATCTTCTGAAGGTAGTCAATTTTTTGCAAGTTTTGCTAATACAAATGTGTGCTCCACTTAAATTGAGAATCAATTTAGTCCTAAATTTAATTGTTAATTTAAATTTAATTATGTTAAATTTGATACATGTTTTAAATTGGGCATGTAGTTTTGTATGCTAGACAATTTAATCACTTAATTTTAATTAATTGTTAAGAGCATTAGACTTTAGGTTCTTCAATTAGGATTTAATAATTAATTAAGTGAGATAATTGTAGCAAATTAATGTGTGCTAAGTGGAAAATTTTGGAGTTTAAATTTGGGTGATGCCATCTTAATGAGGTGTTGTCCAACATTGGCTTCTAAGTGGAATACTTAGTACTCATTAGAACCCTAGAAATAAATAAATAACCTAGATAATTAATTAGAGCTTTAATTAGGACTTACTTTAAATAATTAGAATGACAAATTAATTAGTGAATATTATCAGAAATTTAGGGGTTTTGATATGGATGGTGCTCAAGCAATTGGTGCTATCTCATAAAAGCCTTTAAATTTAATAATATTTATAATTTAAAATAATATAATTAATTAGAGCCCTTTTAAGTTAGAACTTAAAATAAACAAGACAATAATAAATCATGCATTAAAACTTTTTATGTTGGAAATATATTTTTGAATATGAATGGGGTGCCTTGAACATAAAAAGGCGCTTTTTAATCTCATATTCGGGTAAAAAATATATTTCCTTACAAAAAGAATATCTCCATTTGGAATTTAAATGTGGTGATTCTACAGCAGATGAAAAACAAGAAGCTGACATGTAATTGAAACAGAGTAAAGAAGCCCATTGTTAAACAAAGCGAGTGTTTTTTTGCTGAACAAAGTCGGGTGACTTTGTTGATGGATTAAGTAAGAAAAAAGATCAAATCGTGTGAAGAAGGGCATCTCACCATGCAATTGAAGCTCTTCACTGTCTCTCAAATTCTTTCTTCAAAATCTTGGAGTACCTCCTTGTTCAGACTCAAATCTTGCTTCCATGCAAAGCGAGCTTCAATGAGGACCTTTCTATGTTAGTCCTGAAAAACAAGCCTTGTTGATGATTGGTAGGGATATGAAGGTCGCACGTTCAATCCACGCTCACTGCACCATTGTCGATCACATTTGTGTACAACGCTCTAAGACGGAGGAGCAAGGTGGCTCGGGCGGTGGAATAGGGGGTTACCGTGGAGATGAAGAGAGCTTGGCTTGGCTCTTGGTGGAGGTTCTTAGCTTAGGCAGGGGTTACGGGGAGCTTCCCTTTATTTGGGGTGCATGACTCCTTATAAAGGTCTGGATGAAGTGAGGGCACTTGTCAATCGAGGAATATAGGAGTCTTAGTGAGTTGTCGTGATTCGGTGTCAGTGTGGATCACGTGCATCATCACGTGGTCTAGGGTAGCGTTCGCATGTCGAGTTCGCAAAGGGTCGTTATTGGTCGTTCGCATGGTCGTGATCTGCTAGCACGTTCGCAGGTGGTCTGTTGATTGGGTGTTCGCGTGGTTGTAGTTCGTTGATACTAACAATCTTGTACCTGTGAATTTAGTTTTTATTATTGCATTCAATTATAATTCTTGTTGTTCTTTAATATTTGAGCATTTTGATTAATTTAAAAGAGAACATGAACAACTCCTCTATAGTAAGTAAAATGAGCAAATTTTAGATCGAACTATGGAAGCATATGATTAAGTTGGAGAAACTTGTCTAAGAACAAGTAAGGTTAGCATTCTAAGAGATATTCATATAGAATGTAGTTGTAACAATGAATTCTTTTTGTTTATAGGTTAATTTGCTATATGTGGAAGGCAATTGAGTGAAGGATTGTTGAATCTAAACAAAAAAGTATTGCTATTAAGACACATGTTTTTATGTTTCTCCTATTCTCCTTTTAAATGGTATTTAATTTTTGACAGTACGAACACTGAGAATCTTTCTTCTAAAATCATTTTTTAGAAAAAAATTTACCCTCTGCATCCCAACCCCTAAGAGGCTTTTCAATTGTACCTCATTTGAACAAGGATAGATGGTGGATGGTTATGCCCAGACTATTCAAGGTGCCCTCAATGCTGAATTAGTGGAAGTAATAGCTCTCACGGAAGGCTTGAAGATGGCAGCAGCAAACGGTTGGACAAAGGTCAACATTGAAGGGGATTCAATAGGAGTAATCAACAGACTTCTTTCCTCAGAACCTGACTTGTCTGTTGCCATTCATCTGGTGGATGCAAAACAAATTTTAAGATGTAACCCGGGGTTTTCCATTTATCATGTAAGCCGAGAGGCAAATAACACTTTAGCTCATTGGTGTTTTTCTCGTTTTGAGCTTTTCTTTTTTTCTTTAGATGTTCCGGATTGTATTGCTAATGTTTTGGTGGACGACGCTATTTTTGGCTCTTAATGAAATGCATTACCTTTTCCTCAAAAAAAATATGACTTCCATTAACATTTTGATTAATCTTTCGTTTCATTTCTTAATTTTTCGTTGTCTTTAACAATAGTTGCTATTGTGATTTCATTATATATGAATATCTCTTTGAATGTTAATCTTGCTTGTTCTTAGACAAGTTTCTCCAACTTAATCATATGCCTTGGTATTTCGATCTTTGTTTTTGGTTATATTTTTCTCCTGTCATGCTTCTAATATTTGCTTATTTTACTTACTATAGAGAAGTTGCTGATGCTCTCTTTTAAATTATTCAAAATGCTCATATTAAATAATAACAAAAATTATAAGTGAATGCAATAATATAAGATGAAATTTGCAAATTCATTAAAAAAAAAAAACATCATCATGCCCATCTAAAAATTAAGTATCTCAAATTTGAATTTGGGGTAACCTTTTATATACGTTATTAATTTCTTTTTGAATTTTTTACGAAATTAATTTCATTTTGAAACCGATTTTATGATGACGTGAAATTCCAAATGTTACACGTCATTTCATTAGCAGATAAGAAAGTGACAGAAATCTAACTTAATAAATCATCTAAGACGGAAAGTCAATTAATTAGGGCGAGTTAAAAGGCAAGTCTAAAGTGCGGTTAAAAATTGATAAATTTTAAAATTTATTATTAAACTTTTTGAAAATATTTTAGGTTAATTTTTCGTGATTTTTGACAAGTTTTGGTAACTTTTTTAATAACATTTTAAGTTATTGGCCAAAGTATCGAAACTTGTCAAAAATTAATAAAAAACCAACCAAAATGTTATCTAAATGATTAACATTTTAAGTTCTTATACAAATTTCAAAACTTATAATTTTTTAGTGGCACCATAAACCTGACACACCCCAGAAATGCCCAATTACTAATTATTAGGAAAATAACTAAACTTAAAGGATGGTCCAATGATAATGAATGATGTAGTTAATTTAGGTGATTTGAGTTTGAGTAACTTAATTTATATGTGTGAATTAACTTATTTTAATTTAAAATCGAACACAAATAGTACATTAATCGTGTTCAATTAAAATAATAAAAAATTATTAAAAGACAATCATATCTTATTAAAAAATAAATTTAAAAAATTATAAACTCGTTAAGTAAAAAAAATAAAATTACCCGCAGTGAACCTTCCATTTACAATCTTCCCTCTATCAAAGGTCATAGGCTGGGTTCACATAACTTATATGGTGTCCATATGATATCTTTCTTTTTAACTCACGAGTCTTATGTCTATAAGAAACAAAGGTTAGCAACTTAGCATCCAATCACTTCTATATAAACAAGAAACAAAAACTCCTATATAAACTAATACAATTATTAATGTGGTGCGTTTTTTCAAAATCAAAACTAACGAGTTGTGCTTTCGTCCTATGTGTCTAAATAAGGTTACTTTGATAAATAATTGTTGGGTAAACTACATAAATGGTCACCGAATTTTTAAGGCATTTTCATTTTGATCACTGAAATTTTAAAACTTTAATAATAATCATCGTACTTTTTGTTCGCTTTCAATATGGTCCCCCTGTTACATTTCGTTAGAAGCCGGCGTTAGTTTTCATTTTTCCTTCATAAAATGGTAAACTACACCAATCATCACTTGACTTTCTTCTCACTCCTATTTCGGTCACTAGAGTTTAATTTTTTTAATTTAATAACTTAACTTTCGAATTGTTTCTATTATGGTTACTCTCAAATTAAATTGTATATACAAATAGAAAAAATTCAATTTTAGTATAGTTTTTTAAATAAATTGTTTTGATTCGGTTACGGTTCACAGTTTTAAGCAAAATTAATTAACTGATATGATTTGTTATATACAATATTTGTAAATTTTATGCATTAAAATATTTTTCAAAATCTAGTGATTGTGATACCCTTATTATTTTTTAAGACATTTTGGCTCTGGGTAGGACTACTAATTGTGAACTCTCAATTTTTAACTTTCTAGTTATTTTTCCACTTATCACAACCGAACAATTATTAAATTTATTATATTATCATATTTGATATTTTAATAAGCATAGTAAAAAAAATCTTTACCCGAATCAATATTTCGGTTAACTAGTCAATCTATTTTGCTTTTAGGGAAAGGAACTGTGTAGCTCACTCCTTAGATCGTGAAGGTGTGGATAGAGCACAGAATCTCGTATGGGTGAGTCAGTGAGGTTAATCTTACGCATATTAGGGTGGTTTTTGTTTGGTTTTGTGAAGGGGTTTGCTTGGTGTCTATGCTTGGTCTATCGATTTATCTGTACCCATAAGTGGTTTCTGGTTAGTTAGAGTGGTGTACTTGATTTATATGATGTCGCAGTTAGTGGGTAGGAATGATAGGTTGTTTTTTTTGTAAGTTGTGCTAAGTGTGTAGGATCGATTATTGTATCTTTGTAACGACCCAAAATTTTGAGTCAACAAATGGACGTTGACTCGATTTATGGACATTCATATTAGATTGAATAATCAGACTCCTTGGACCGAATTTAGGCCTTAATTGATGAGAAATAGATTATTGAGCTTGGAAAGTGACTATTTTATAATAAGAGTTAAAGTAGAGGGTTTTGTGTTGAGATTTTACCTATATTTGAAATAAAGGCTGGTATCCCCTTTATTTCCTTGGCAATCACGTGGGGTTTGGGGGAGATATTTTAAAAGGCATGATCTCGTCCCTTTTTTCTCACCCTTTTCTTTTCATCTTTCTCTCCGACCTATTTCACCGTATAAACCATGTCCACCAAAGTTTAAATATCAAACAAATATTTACCTTTCAAGTTGCATTTTGAGATTCATGATAGAAGAAGAAATTAATCTCCTCTTTAAGGGCTTCAAAAAAAGTTTAGTATCTCTTGTAAAGGTAAGATACTGATTTATGGGTTTTTGAGAAGTTAAGCTTTTGGAGTACTTTTTCCCTTGAGTTAAAGGTTGTAAATTTGTGGTTAAGCCATCCTATATCATTACTCTAAGCTTGGTTTGATTTCCATTTTTTTATTGGCATATAAGAGTGATTGAAGAAACCCCCCAAGCTCGAGGCAAAGATAGAGTGTTGCAACACCAAGAGATGAGACACGGAATATACATTTCTGAGGTTATATAACATCGGGCATCATTCGAAGACACTCAAGGAAAGATGTTGAGCGTAGGTGTATATTACTGAGGCTGTGTGACACCGAGTCTCACCTAGAGAGAGTGTATGTTCTCGAGGCTATGTGACATCGGACCCCACTCAGAGTGTATATTCCCGAGGTTGTGTGACATCGGGGCTCACTCCAGGTTTATGGCATGATGCTTATGATTGTTGTGTGGGATTTGATGCATCCATTGATTGTTGATTGCTATGTGTTTATGCGGCTAGAGGTAGCATCGTATGTCGATGTATATTCTATGTCATCATTTCTAGCAGCATGCTCATGTTTATGATTTGCATTAAAGAATAGTTGAAAATGATGTATTGGCTATGTGACAAGGTAAGAAACAATCGGATATAGTTGGCATGCCATAGAATTAAAGTGCACTATAAAATATGAACAAAATCGATCGTGGCCATGGGTCCTTAAGGTATGGCGATTTAACAAGGCCACTTGGACTGTTGGGAAACTCATTTGGGCATGCAGTTTAACTAGGCAACCCAAATTGATGATGATCTTGCGGTTTAAGTAGGCAAGGTCAGTACACTTGCGGATTAACTAGGCAAGGGTGGTAAGTCTCGCAGTTTAACTAGGCGAGGGTGTCATATCTTGCGGTTTAACTAGGCAAGGTTTGGGATATAATGCGTTTAACTAGGCATGGTATGAGAGATCTGTGTATCCGATATGTTGGATAGAGGGTAATCTATCCAGGTCGTTATTATTGCCAATATATGTAAAAGTACATGTTGAACCTATTTTATAATTCTTTGGGATTTAAGCATGGTTTATGATTTAATGCTTGGGATTTAATCATGACTTATGATTTAATGCTTTGGGATCTAAGCATGGAATAAGTATATGATGTTGCATAAGGGTGTTTATGCAAGTCTCGATTGGAGACGAGGAAAATGCTTTGGTTGTAAGCATGTTTTGGAAACAAGTGTTTTGATTGCAAATGTTTTTAAATGCGTCATTGTTTTATGAGCATCCTCACTAAGCATGTGTTCTTATGCTCTCTTTTTTCTAATGATGCAGAGCATTAAGGTTTGGGGCTGCAAGGGCAAGGCTAAAGTGATCCAAGGACAAAGGCTAGTTTGAGTATGGACTCGGTTTGTGTTTCCGGTTAATAAGGCAATATGTTCACCATAGTTTTGGGGATTTTTAATTTTGTTTTCCCATGGTTTTAGGCACGCGAAGTGCTGGATTTTATGTTGGTTTGATGTTGTTTAAATTGTGTGGACCCTTGCTTATGATGTTGCTAGATGGGTGCTTAGGAATGCATCTAGATAATATGGAATGGTTGCTATGTTATGATGTTTCAAGCAAGTTTGTTATGATGATTTAAATGTGTAAGTATGTTGTGTATGCCTTAAATGCACCAAATGGGAGTTTTGGTTGTTTGATAGAATGATATTAGGAAGCATGCCTATAGATCATCGTGACAGTATTAATGCCATGTTTGCTCGATGATTCTGTCATGTTTTGGTAGGGTTCAATCCTTAAAAATGTTGCTTAAGTGTTTGAAGCATGTTTAAGTGGTTTGGTTTTCATTAAAGTATGTTTAGATAGCAAATTGGGTTATTACAAGCCCAAGCGTATCGAAACAGGTGTCCCCGTACCGGTAGGGCTAGGCCATTTTAGGCATAGCGTTTCGATACGCTAGAGGGTATTTCGATAAGGGCAAGCTTTTTCAGGCATAGCATTTCGGTACTCGAGCAAGTGTTCTGGTACGGTCTTAAACATTTTGGTTAGGCGTTTCAATACGCGAGCAAGTGTTTCGGTACGAGTTTTGGCTACTGAAATATTGAGTTTTGAAATAATAAGGTTGTATCGAAACACCTGTACGAGTATCAGTACGGTTGCGGTTAATACCTTTATTTTGTCTATTTGAATGTTTCAGTTTCTTCCATTTTGGTCCTTGAGTTTTGGGAATGCAATTAGATGAGCATGTATGAGTATATCGACCTGAAATTTATTATGTGAGCATGTAAATGGACTAATTGAGGATTGGTAACCTTAAATTCGGTTTTGGTCCTTTAATTTAAAAGATTTATGTTTTATACCTCAAAATGTATATGATGCAATTGGTGGTCTTTTTGAGATTCATTTCCTTTGAAAATTATGAACATGTAGGATTAATAATTTGCATCTAGACAAGATAAAAGAAAAAAAATGGACTTTTCGTAACCTTTTTTCGGTTTGCTTCGGCAAACCTAATATAGTTCTCTTGGTTCGGTCGGGCGTCTAGGCCGAGTCGAGGGTGTTACACCTAAGGGGTATATTCACTTCTGAAGTAAAGCTCATCTACTTGAACATATTATGTCGAAGTTTCTCTCTTTAGTACCTGGCAACTAATCGTTACCCCTAAGTCTGTTAAGTTATTAAGACATAATAAGCATACAATGCCAATTGTCGTAAGGAAAAGAATTTAAGGAAATGAAGTAGTAGCAAAATAGAAAAATATGTCAAGGCATTCAATTATTAAAAACTAAAAAATAACTGAGAGTTCATTGCAAAAACATCCCCAACCAACTTAAAAGAATTAGTTCATGGCTGAGGGGTCCATCCACAAATCATTGTATCTTATCATCAATGTTTTAATAAAAAATTAAACTAAGAGAAATAGACAAAGAAGGAGATTTGTCGATACAACCCTTCAATGGATCTAGAGCTCTCGATCTAAGCTTGGTCGAACCACGTTTGCCCTCTAGCCTCTTCTTTCACCACAGTATAGCCTCTTTGGCTCATGGATCTGCTTCCTTTAAATAGGCACGCGTGGAAACCCTAGATTGGGTTTAAATTTGAAAGTCGGTTATGCACTTGAGATAAGCGCATTATCCACTTATCTTCTTTTAAATTTTTTGGCTAACGTGTACTGGATTTAACAGCTACTTTGATCGGGCATCAGACGTCGATTCTTTGTCATCCGAGCTTGGCAATTTTTAGTCCAACTTTTCCAATTGCGACAGCAATTCTCCTTTTTTTTCTACTTCCTACTCCTGCACTGTTCTGACATGCCTGTCTGTGCTTTACCTCCATCAATACCAGTAAAATAACCCTTCACACTGGTAAACAACCAACTCCTAACTCCTTAATGTAAATGCATGGTTTTAACAACTAAATGCACAACTATATACTCAAAAGCAAGCAAAAGCATTGTAATATATACATAAAAAATAGTAATTTTGAGGAGTTAACACTCCTCTAAACCTAGCTCATTGCTTGTCCTCAAGTAATGCAACTAACATCTAATAAAAATAGAAAATAAGAAAGTACCTCTGTAAAATTGTTGTGATTTCCAACACCTGCTAGTAAGCAAAATATAATCCTAGGTCTATCCTCAAATATCCAGTATATTAATGCCAAACAGATCAACAATTTCAAGTGCGGCAATATAGCTCTAGTCTAAGTTTATGAAGTGTGCATGAAGTGCGGGCAATGTGCATCAAGTTTACTTAACTCCCTTAGCCAACTTTACTTTCCAAACTCAGAATTATGCATTTTTCTTTCTTTGCCAAGGGTTTCTCTGTACTGGCATTTAATTAAGGTTACTCGAGGTCACTCAGCCAATCAGGTTACTCGAATTCATATAGCTCATTGAGTTACTCGAGCTCACACAGCCCATCAAGTTATATTTCCTTATCCAGTTCACCATAGCCACGGATAGGTTTTTAACCACACCCAGGTCACATAGCTCTGGATACGTCGGATGTACTCGATCACACAGCCCGAAGTACATATCCCCTTTTATAAGTTCCCTTGCACTGACTATAGGACATTCAAATTCCTTACCATGACACACAAGATACACATACTCCCCGAGCATCCATACTACTCACCAAGAGATAAGAAGCATCCAACTGAACTATTACAAAAGCCTCAAGGCATATTTCGATTCGTTACAAATATTCATTCATGTCTTTCAAGTTCATTCACGACATTCACATTAGATTATCTCATGATTCAAAGCAACTAAACTATACATGCGTCCCTTCAGCACCCAGCAAGGACCCTACATGCCATACAACATCGATCGATCCAGCAAGGATCCCTACAGGTTACTAATACAAGTAATTCACTCAATAATTACTAAATCATTAGCCATTTATATCGCATATAGGGTATTAATCTCGATTTCTCAATTTTACAACTCATTTTACACCTTAGGGGACCCATTGGGCCCTTAGTCTCGAATTATAAGCCTCATAAATTAAAAATGTATTTTTTGGCCAAATTGCACAATGGGTATCGATACTCTCATATTGGTATCGATACCCTACCCCATGGTATCGATACTCTTCCTTGAGTATCGATACCATTTTTGCCACTGGAATTTCAGTGGTTCAATGGGTATCAATACCCACCTAGGGCGTATCGATACCCTCCTATAAAATTACCTTCGTTCATCAAAAATAACCAAGGGTATCGGTACAAGGTCCTTGTGTACTGATATCGAAGCCTAGAAATGACTTTCAAGGCTTGGGAAATCACTTTCCAAGCATCCAAATTGTAACCTTTAACTCCTTAACTTAATCCTACATATTATGGGAGTTATTTAGGGTGATTTGCTACCATTTTTACACATTAACAACATTCAATCTTTGATTTACCATTATCGAGGTTTAAAGCTTCTAAAACTCAATCTTAGCCATCTTTAACCGTACACCACACAAAGCAATCATTTTAGGATCCTCATGAAATGTATGAGTCATAAATGTACTGATCTTAGGCAAACTAATCTTGGAATAAGGTAGCAACCCAGCTTCTTCCTTTTTCTTCCTTGGACCAAGCTTCAAACTCAACTTCCACTAACTCTGAAGGTATTCTCCTTGAAAGATAGATCCATGCTTGCTAATTAAAACAATCTCCAGAAATGAGTATAAAACAATCTCCAATTTTTCGAGGTTTTGGTGATTTAAGTATTGAAAAATTTTGTTTAAAATAGTGTAGCATCGGTATTGGCAGTTATGAATTCTGATACGAACACGAAGAAATGAGACATAGCGAGAGAAAAAGAGTAATCCTATCCATGTCTTAGGCTTTAATTCTTTTCTCTTTATCCTATTCAAATTGATTGATTCAAGCACATAGACTAATGTGTTAAAAAGTTTGGGTTTTGAATTTATGATTTTTTATTATGTATATATATTATTTTTTTAGAATTAGAATGAAATTGACACGATGCACAAACACTAAAGGTTAAAAATTTTAAAATCAGAACTAAACTGATACAATGTGTATATTTTAAGGACTAAAACTGTTATTTTATAAATCTAAGAAACTACCACATCATCTTTCCTCTTGTCCTTTAACAGATGGCCACTAAAAAGTCAATCAATAAGTTGAGTGACTATTTTGCAACATTTGATAGTTATAAAAGAGAAAAGTGTTAATAGTCGAGTGATTATTTGTGTAATTTACCTTTCAAAATTTAAAGTTATGTAATTGTATAATAATAATCTCAATCATGAAACATGGCATAGAGACTTAAAATATAATACACTCTACTAGTCATTCATGTCTTAAAAATTTATATATACATATATAATTACTAGAATAATAACTATATTTTCGTATCATTATTTGAAAAGAAAAAAAATCAGCTCAATTTCATTATTCTAATATATAATATTTATCATAAGAATTAACTAGAAATTGTTTCCGATTCTACTTTGTTTGGATTCCAATAAAATATATTTTTTATAATTACCCACATCTAATTTATTGATTATTTTTAAACTGAACAAGTGATTTTAGTAGAAAAGAGAACGACGTCCATACTAGGAGACATGAATTTAAATTGTTTTATCTACAATGTGTATGTGTATTGTCAAAGGGTTAAAAATATGTATGAATAGATATTACATTGAAATCACCTTCAAACTAATAAAAAAATCTTATTGATTATTTTAGGTCGGCTATTGCAGAGGTCCATTATGGAGATGATAATCGCAATTCAATTTACTCTATTCGCAACGTTAAAATTCGAATTCATATTTAAAAATTTTAATATATTATTTTTACTAGAACAATTGATTGTTAATCCTGCAGACTAATTAAGAGATGTAATATATCATCTTACAAGACAATCGATTGTTAACATTATAGTACTATCTCAACTACACATATGTACTAAATATAATTATTTATTACATAATATACCTACCATTTTAAAAATCAACTATCTTTTTCACAAAAGATAATTTTAATTAAGTTTAGTCGGTTACCTTACTTTTCTCTCTATCTAACCTTTCTCTTTTTCATTTTATTTGGCTGCCGGTCGGTACTCTTTATTTTT
The DNA here is from genome assembly GCA_019671005.1 of Hibiscus mutabilis. Lineage (NCBI taxonomy): Eukaryota > Viridiplantae > Streptophyta > Magnoliopsida > Malvales > Malvaceae > Hibiscus > Hibiscus mutabilis. Next base: position 42,544,850 of record CM033732.1, read on the forward strand.
CTTTAGTTTATTTTTTAAAATTTTTATATAAATAATTTTGTCTTTATGACACGTTTTCATCTATTTTTATGGCAAGTTTTTCTTATTTTTATGACACATTTTCGTTCTCCTTTATTGCTCGTTTAGTCATTTTTTTATTTTTTAAGGTTAGATTTGGCGTGATCTTGATTGATCAGAATGTCACTGATTTGTTATCCTGCTAATCTTTCCTGCTTTTGACCTTCGGAAAAAATTTGAATATATTGTTCGAGTTCGTGGATAGCTATCTCACGATGCTCGGCTTTAATTTGTGATTGTCGGTGGTCTTTCGGTAGTTTAATCCCCTTTTGTGATTTATTTGTCGATGCAGTTAAATATATTCGTATTTATCTTTTGTGAGTCTTTTGGTTAGTTTTTTTAACTTTTTTATTGTATAATCCATATATGATCTAAGTAGCTAATTTTTTTTGGATTATAGAAAAATATCCAAATTACATGTTTAGTTTACGATTATAATTATAAATCCTCGTTATATTCTTGAATATTTCTTCTTTTTAATAAAATTAACGTCTTTTATATAAAAAATCAACTATTATTAACGAGTTGCATTGTGATCAGAAAGTTGTATTTTTCTATTATTTAAGTGGGTTTTAACATCAAAAAGAGTTTTAAAAGCTTGAATAAGAAACACCCGATTTAAAGTTCAGACATCTTAAGACGGTTATCATAAATGAAGGTGATAAGTTACAGGTTGAAAAGCTTGAAATAACTTGTGCTGTTTCGTAACCCTGTTCCAGGGGAGTGGCTTACCAACCTATCTTTCCAAGCTCTCGTCCCTTCATCAATATCTACCTTCTGGTCTTGGTCCCCTACTACTCACTTAAACCATCACCAACTCACAAGATTGGTAGGTTGCGTACCATTTCCAAGCTTTCAGGCTCATTATTTCTAAAGTAAATCAGTTTCCCCTGTATTGTGTCAGCCTTTTCACACAACAACAATGGCTGAACACACAGTTTTCACCCTCCTACAGGTTGCTCAACACAAATCCAAGAACGATTGTTGGCTTGTCATCGACGACAGAGTAACCCTGCACCCTAACCGACCGATTATATACTAGCTTGTCTGTATGTAATATGAATAATGCTAATTCTTTATCTTTCAGGTTCTGAATGTTACAAAGTTCCTGGAAGAACATCCAGGAGGTGAAGATGTGCTGTTGGAATCAGCAGGGAAGGATGTGTCGAAAGAATTCAACGACATCGGACACAGTAAGACGGCTAAGAACTTGGTCTTCAAGTACCAGGTTGGTGTTGTCCAGGGTTACACTTCAAACAACAATGAATGTGTCCAGGTTACCGCAACTGAGGATCCTATAAAGATAGAGATGAGAGCTTTTGTTATCAGAGATGAGCACAGGCCTAAATATGCCGGCCTTCTCGAGTTCATCGTGCCACTCTTGGCGGCTGCTTCCTATTTCTGTTACAGATACATGGGAAGAAGCTCATAAATGTTGTAATTGATTAGGATTTCAAGATGAACCAATATCAAGTCAACCTCAAAATACCCATTTCTTCCCTCAAAATAAATCTCGGTCTGAATGTTAGTAATGTTAGAATTATACTCGAAATCTAGTACTATTATTGTCCCTTTTGGTTATTGCAGTTGATGGTTATAGGGAAGAGTTACCAACTTACCATATGTCGATTACTATTACAATTGGTAAACATTGTAGCAACAAAAGTTGGGAAGAAATGGTTACAAATTGTCAAGAACAAAAAAAGGTGGGAAAGGGAGTATTCAAATGATACAAGCTATGAATACAATGTAGTAACGAAAACAAAGAGAACATGTATTAAATGGTCCGACCGCCTCAGTTCAACTCCCTTATCCCTCAGATCCTTAAATACGGGATCTTCCCTTCAGCCGAAAAATCTAAGTCGGAAGGGATAGGCTAGAAGGGGTCAAGGAAAATAGAAGGAACAAAAGGTGCCTTTCTTTTCGTCATGCTAACTTCACCCAAGACGTAACCGGGCATATCATTCAGTGAAAGCATAATATGAACAACATATACACCTCAAGCACTTTCGACCAAATAATTTGCCACTGATTATAAATCGCTGGTCCCCGTGTGTCATATTCAGATGTTATGCAATAAGATCAAAACTGCATAGGATAAAAAGAAGTTTAAGCATCATTTTGGTTACATAATTTCGCATAAGGCGAAGCAAACGACTTCATGGCAGTAACATATCAAGGAACTTAAATCTCATTTCTAATTATCTTAATACATCCCATGTGATTTCAGTATTTCCATTGTTTTCTACCAGCAAGCATAGGGTTAATCCTTCACATAATAAATCCCTAGGCCTATTTGCGCTATCTAAACCATTGAAGTAATCCAACTTTAACTTGTTTACCATCTAATTACCAAAAACTCTACCAACAGAAAACCAAATTGTTTTGAAATCCTTCAACCAGAGAGATTTCATACCATTATTTTTATATCCACCATGAATTCTCCAGTCTATTCAACCTGCTGTATCTTTATCAATAACAACATAATAATTTTATCTTCTCTTAAGAACAATCAATCCTATAGACCAAAAATGGTGCATTTATGAAATTTGTTTCTTCGAATATTTATACTCCGTTTTTATTTCATAAACTTGTTTAGATTGCAGGTCATGCATTCTAAATGACCTAAAACTGCAAAGTTCCTGATGACTATGCACCTGATATTAGTCTCATTTACTTTAATGGTTTGTCCACAATTAGTATGCATTTGGAATCTCAAGCTCTAATGATTCCCTAATATTCTGAAATAGGGAATCTAAGGTCTTATGGTCTTAGATATGCATTTCTATTTGTTACTTGTCTTTGGGGGGCCTTTTTCTTCACTTAGAGTTCTCTTAAGTAAGCTTTGTTCGTAAACAGATAAGCAGAATATAGCTGTAACAAACCCGAAAAAGGATGAAAAAGAAAATGAGAACTTCATGAAAGCTCACCAATCAAGCAGATGAACATTAAAGCCCAAACTGTTATGTTAAAACGACTGTTATTTTTCATTGACCTTCGAAGCCGTCTTTGAATAGACCCATACCAGCCATTAAGTTGCTTGTCATCACAATCAACGCCACCACTATTCTTTTCATAGCATTCATCATTTCCCTGCAGGAGGAAAAGTTAAACACTAATAGAACTGCATAGAATATGGTAATGAAAAGCGAAATATCAAAAAACTATAACTCATTTAATACAGCGGTAGAATTTCACCCTAGGCAACTCAGGAGGTCTCAACAACTCTGCATTTGCCTTCCTGAAGCTATTCTTTGACCACTTCACCGTGGCTGCAGATTCCCTGGAACTTAGGGAACCAGTGCTTGGTGCCCTTCGTGGTGGATTAACGGGCTGACCATGGGAAGAGTTTTGCTGTGAAACATCATCTAAAACTGCAATCCTCCACGAACCAATGTCGGCAGCACTAGCAGCTCTCCTATGCCCAACTGACATCTCGCTATTAGCCTCAGATGAGCTCAACTCAACAGACTGAACTGCATTCTTCAAGAAGTCTCGGGGTAGAGACGGTGCGCACAAAAATAAAGCGAGTTCATTGCGTTCACCTTCATCCAAATGCATTGATGACCTAACCTCTGAACAAGCTGATTCCTGCAAATATTTTTCGATTGATAAAAGCTGATCCTTAATCGCTGCGATGAAGTCACAATGCCTATCTCTAGCTTCCTCGCTCGGGGAACTCGATTGAACAGCCATTTCAAACTCCTCTAACTGCAAAACAAATTCAATTCCTCAAGATCTTGAATCAATTCATGAACGAATCTATCATGAAAATAATGATATGACCTGCCATTTGGTAGTGCTAATAGCTGTACGTAGATCCCTACCAATTTCCTTTAAATTCCAAGTAGAAGAAACGTCTTTTATCGCGTGTATCCATGTCCTATATGTCGATTCCATCCTTTGAAACGCGGAAAACCAGAATTTAAACCAAATAATGGATTAATTGAAATTCTAAAACATACTTTTATCATTTAGGAATCAAATTCATGATTAAAAGTTGTACATTTTCTTTAGATTCGAATTATGAGTATAAAACCTAATAAATTAGGAACTCAAAATGAGAAGAGGAAGTGATTTACCGTCAGCAGATTGCTGAACTTCTTCAGCAACAGAGAAGAAAGGATCTTTTTCCCACCGATCAAAGCTCGAAGCCATTTCAAAAGAAACGAAAGATTTTAAAAAATAAAATCCTCCGTTTCAATGAATTAATCAATCAATAACGATTAAATGAAACCAAATCAACATTACCAGAATTTTTTTAAAAAGAAAATCTGAAGTTCCTACATAAATTCCGAAACTGAAGGCGGCGATCAACGAAATCTATTAAGATTTAAATTTAGTAAAATAAGGAGGAAATAAAAGCGAAAGAGGAGGAGACCGATTTATTTCAAGAGGCAGGAAAGAAAGGACAGCCAAGTTCATAGGCATTTGTCATGGTTCATTACAAGGATGAAATTATAATTTTATGAAGTTTTAGGGGCAATTCCCTTATTATTGTTTACTGCAAGCAACTCTAGTGGGAAAATTGTAGAAATACCCAGCACTCTTTTATGTTTTTCAAAGATGACAACCATGAAAGGAATCTTGGAAGAATGCAAGATTTATAAACACACAAATTATTACTAGGAATCTAGTCTAGATTGATATGCCAGTTCCTTGTATAAGTAGCTCACTGTATCAGTCTGCAGCCTCCACATTATGTCCATCTGAAAGCTATAGGACTACCAACAATGTGTTTTCCGTCGGACCATTCAAGATGGGCGAAGCTGGTCCAACCAGTTGGCATAGAAATAGCTCTGAATGTCACGGTATAGCTCTTCTTCTCGTATTGTGTACTGAAACTTAGTATTGCTGGTTCGACCGACATTTTCACTGCTTGTGTCTGCGAATACAAAGAAACCTTGTATGTTGCAGGTGCACCGACATTCGTAAGGGTCCTTGTATACGTCACGGTGCTTGAAACACCGGTGTCGCCCTCTGTCCCCGAGGCGGTTTCGAGGGGAACAGAGAAGGATGGATAGTTGAAATCTCCTAGGGTGTAGTTTTTGCTTGTCTGACAAGTCAAGTCTGTGTGCGTAGTGCTCTTAATTTGATCTGGTGTGTAGTTCAAGGCACAAAGAAAACCGAGATAATCGTCAATGGTGGCATCATAGACAAGGCCAGGGTCGAGGGCTGCGACTGGATCAATATGGCCGGCACCGTAATCGAATGGTGTTGCCGGTTCTCCTGTGGAAGCATCTTTAATCTTTTCACCATTTGGGTAAGATGTGTAGGCAGTGGTCATGAGGGCGGATTTAATGGCTGCTGGACTCCATTCAGGATGAGCAGCTTTGAGAATTGCAGCTACACCACTAACATGGGGACATGACATTGATGTGCCTGAAATGATATTGAAGTTTACATGCCTTGTGTCAATCCCTAATCCGGTCGGACCGACCTCACCAGTCCACCCTGCAAGGATATTGAGTCCCGGTGCAATAATGTCTGGCTTAAGTATTGCTGGAGTGACCGGATTCGGACCTCTCGAACTGAATGATGCAACTACGGGCGATGGTTCAACACCTAACTTTGTGGTTGCAGTACCAATTGTGGCTGTTGGATTATGATCAGAAGATATATAGTTCTTGATTGAATCCCCAGCGTTCTGACCAACAAATGCTGATGGTAAGAATTGTGCATCTGCGAGTAGCTCTTCACCAAAAGGAATAGTGTTTGCCAAAATCATCCCTACACCACCAGCAGCCTTAACCACCATTCCTTTTAGTGCCCTTGGATTTCCCCCTCGATCGCATACCACAATTTTCCCCGAAACTTTTTCTGGAATTAAACTTCCGGTCAAGCAAAACCGTCCAACACTTGAATTACTCGCACTATCACCATAAACTAGTGGCACCGTGGAATTAGATAATGGCTGTCCATTATAAAGTGTCGTGCCGGTGTATTTATCGCCATTTCCGAGAGTGATAGGGGCAGGGAAGTCACGGTCTAATGTTCCGGCACCTATGGTTGTTATCCATGGTGCAACATTTGACAAGGTGTCTGGTCCAGGCCCACCATTTCCTGCTGAACAGGATACAAAAATTCCATGTGCAACTGCTGTGAATGCTCCAATGGCGATAGTGTCAACATAGTAGTCTGATGGTCTTCCACCAAGTGACATTGAGAGAATATCGACTCCATCCGTAATAGCTCTGTCCATGGCTGCTGTAATATCAGAGCTAAAACACCCACCAAGCCAGCATGCCTTATAGATGGCCACTCGGGCATGTGAAGCCATCCCACGTGCCGACCCGTAAGCATATCCCAGCAAGTTAGCATTAGGCACGACTGACCCGGCAGCCGTAGTTGCTGTGTGAGTTCCATGTCCAATATCATCTCTTGGAGACATTGATTCCACATTTTCATCAATAGGTCCAATGGTAGCTTCATACCCTTTTGAATAAAACCTAGCACCAATTAGTTTCCTATTGCAGCTTGATGAACTGAAGTTTTGGCCGACCTCACACTCGCCTTTCCACCTCGATGGCACCGGTCCAAGCTCAGAATCATCGAAGCTTTTCAGGTCAGGCCAAACACCTGTATCCAATACGCCAACAATCACGTCACTCATTGAAGCCAATGTGGGGAAGAGAGGCACAGCACTGCTATTTCCTAATCCAAGAAACTCCGGTGTTCGAGTTGTATGCAGTTCATATCTAACTTCAGGTAAGACAGAGAGGACTCCAGATTGTTTTCGAAGAGATTCAGCTTCCTCCGGTGTCAGCCTCGTCGAGTAGCCGTGGATTACGTTCTCGTATGTGTAAAGCATGGGTGCAGATTCGGAGACAGATTTTAAAGATGAATGATACCATAGGGAGTGATGAGTGAAACCTTCTGGCATGCTGAACTTGTCCATGTGAACTATGTAAGTCCTATTGGCTCGTCCGATCTTTCCTTCTGCTACGACGCATGCATAACACAAACTCAGAACCACAAATATTTCAACAAATTTGATCTTCAATGGCTTCATCTCTTCTGTTTTTGGATCTTCTCTTGAATGCTGATTGCTTAGGTTATCTATACTATATGACGGTTTCAGTCATTTCTTGTTTCAATGATTGATGTTCACAATTATATACACATATATATATATACACATAGTTTATGAGCAGGGATCAAGTTGATAATGATGGCCACTATATGGATACTTTATATTTGCTTATTAATATTATTCTCTGTTAATGGCTGCTAAAATGGGAATTTGCTTAATTCTACTAATGGCCTGAAAACAGGGGAATTGCTGTTGCTTATTAAGAAAAAGGTTGCCATTAAAGTTGATTTGAGTACTTTTATGAGCAAACCACGTTATAAATTCCTCGTAAAAAGCTCTGAAATGTTATGAAAGAGGTTGCTGCACTCAATGCCCAACTCTCCACTTCACGTATTTACACATTTTTTTCATCAATTCTTTTTGTTGTATTGTGTTTATCGCAATCACAGTCATATCCGTATGTAAAAAATCATGGATGTTGCTGGCAAATGTACACATAATTCAGATTACAGGAAAAATTAAAATGAGAGGGAATTGTTTCAGATTTTATATTTATACTAAATTACTAATGATGGAAATAAGAAATGAGATATAGTAATTATTGGAATATACTTTCTAGCTCAGCACTGCCTTCGCACACAAAACCTCACCTTAAATAAACTACTGTAGAAAATGATAATATTATTCGAATTTAGATGTGAGTGTCGAAAAATTAGATGATTCTATGTGTTTTAAGATTATAGTGTTCCTCATTTGTTAGTGATGCTGACGTGGAATACTAAATGGTGCCATAGTGGAAGGTCATGGATTGGGTACAGCTTTTTCATGCTAAAACAAGTCATTAAAGAAAGAGAGGGTTTTGATCAGATGGTGGGATTATTGGAAATGCTTAATCACAACAGACTCCAAAGGTTTGTTACACCCACTTTATCTATTCTTAATTATATTTTTTTTTGTTTAACCACTGATTTTTTATTCATTGATCGATTAATTCAGATAAGGTTTTGTAGAGGCTCATTACGAAAGTGACCCTCTCAACCCAATTTTTTCCGTTCTCAACGTCAGAATTCGAATATCTGATCTTACTCAAGAAATCTAGTATCTCATCCTACTTAACCAATTCATTGTTGGATATCTTGTTCTATACTTTAGTTTAGTGGAACTTATGGACCCCCCCCCCCAATGATAGCCAAGTAATGTATTGTTACAAAATATAATTCATTTCAATGAGCTTTTAACATAAATTTAAATATTTGAGTTAAACCCAACAAGTAGTCTTGGTGGAAAAATTGATGATGTTTATCTTAGGAGGCTCGGGTTCAATCATTTTGTTTGTAAGGTATGTGCATTTTCAAAGAGTTAAGAATATCTATGAATATATACTACCTTTAGACTATTGAAAAAAATAAATATTTGAGTTTTCATATTTAAATTTCGTTTTATTCACATTTGTTTTTATTTTTATTTTAAATTCCGTATAAAATAGAATTAATTATTTTTATTCAAGGTAAAATTCATTTATAGATTATGAAAAATCATATTTTAAGTATTGATTAGTTTTTAGCAAAAAAAAAAGATTAATTGATAAAAATAATGGAAGAAATCTCAAAATAGATTTCTATGAGAATTTATTATCAGTTTACCATTATTTTTTAAAAATATTGTGAAAAATGTTTTCGAAAAATATTTTTGAATTGTTTACTTTAAAATTAAGTGTCTAATACTATTTTTAAAAATATTTTTTAAAATTGAAAAAGAGGCCGAAATCATTACATTAAGTATCTCGCGTACACAAATGAGGGAACCTAAAACATCGCTATTAAAAATAACAATTAAAAATTAATAATTAAATAAATAAAAAATAATAATTTTGTTCAAAAATACTTTCGATAAGAGAGGAACTCGGTAGCATAGGAGTGAGAGTATGATCCCACTAAATTTCCCCCTTTTTTTTTAATAAAGAGTCAACAAAATTGAAGTAATAAGGGGCGTATAATTTATACCCCGTAAAAGGATTCAAATGTAATTTTCTCAACTCCAAGATTTCTTTAGGAGGAAATTCAATTCAATGTTTAAAAATTAAGAGAAAGAATAAGTGGACTTGAATAAATTTAAGGAATAACAACTATTTAAATAAAAGCTCTCATTTGTAAAATTTGCAAGTTTTTTATGAGAAATCTTGATTTTAATTTTAATCTTACTTAGAGAGAAGGGGAAGGGGGACTTTAAGGGAAGAAAGGGAGTGCTCCTGATGGATTTAAAACTCATGACCTAAGAGAAATGAGGGAAAAAAAGGTGAGCAGGCAAACCAACCGGCCAAATATAATTGTTCTTGTAAAATTTGTAAGTAAATAGCGACTCATCCGTAAAAGACGATGAATTATCATAATTTATTTTAATCCAAGACATAATCAAAGACAAAATGAAGCGTAGATGAAAGAGAACTTTAAAGTTTAATTTAAAGTTTTTAGAAAATTTTCAAAAATCTTGAAAGATTTAATTTAAAGTCTTTAGAAAATTTTGGGATCTAACTAAAATATTCAAAAATTTTGAGACTTAATGATAATTTTTAAAAATAGGGTAAACTACCGCAATTGTAACTTTCCTTTTATTAGTATTCACTTTTGTTCGCCAAATTTAAAAAAAGTAACGCTTTGGTCACTTACGTTATCGATTTATAATATTTTGGTCACTAAGACGTTAGAGGCTGTTAGTTTGATGAAGTGGCGCGCTAGTAAAGGTGACTAATTTTTAATTTAACTATTGAACTTTAAATAAAATACTAATTTGACCTTTGAACTTTAGATAAATATCAATTTAATCGTAAACTTTAGATGAAATATTAATTTAACCCTTGAATTCGATCAAAGTCTTCCTCCACTCACCACTGTCGCGGCCACCGTCGACCACTGATCAAAGTCCCTTGTTTCGAATCGGGGTATTCATTTTCGGATATCGAATCCAATCTTATCTGAATTTTGGATCCCTAAAATAGCAATCCGTATCCTATTTAAAAAAATAGATATTCGAAAAATCGGATATTTGATTTTTCGGATCAGACATCTGAGTATCCGTATCCGAAAATGACTTGATTTGAAAAATATTTAAAATTTAAAATTTACGTTTTAGGATATTATTTAATATATTTTTTGAAATAAAAGGGCAGACCAAATAAAATATATTCATGCATCATTAAATGTACCCGAAAGTTCACCTGATCTTTCATTTACATAAAGATACTCTACCAAGTACCAACACTGTAATGCTCCAATCAATTTCATCTCCATCTCCCATTTGAAGCTCGTCTTCAATCAATTTTAAATTTACATCCTTTTAACCTCTACTATATTCCATATATATATATATATATATTATATAATAGTTATTATTATAACAAAAATATACTAACTTCCAAAAAATAATATTGGTGTTTTATAATAAAAAATAATAAATATATAATAAATAAATGAATGACAAAACTACGGTAAAACAAAAATAAACATGTTAAGGATCAAATTGAATAAAAATAGAACTTAAAAGAGTCAAAAAGACAAGTAATGATGCTAAATTAAACTACAGTTAAAAAAGAAAGGACCAAAATAACAATTAACCCCAATATAGCAAAATATCCTTTACTTTGTTGGATTTTCGGATAATCCGAAAATTAAAATATTATGATCCATATCTAATCTGATTATTCAAAAAATTTCTGAATATCCTATCCAAATTATCCGAAAATAAAAAAAAACGGATCGAATCAACCAATTAGCGGATCAAATCATTCGAATGGGATATTTTTATACACCCCTAGTTGTCAATCATCATTCACCACTGTCACTGATTACATGTTCCTGAAATTTTTTAACCTTTCTTTGTTATATTTTTTTGAAAAAATTGGATAAATTATAAATTTATCTCTGTCACCTTTTAACATTTATGTTTTGTCCCTCATCCCAAATCCAGGCTCCGTCTTGTGACTGATTACTTCTGACCGCCATCATCGATTAAACCAGCGTTTCTTAAACTACCTGAAGAAGACCCATCGCCACAAGTCCTCTTCATCAACGATTTCAATGCTTCCTGTATTGAACTAATACAGTATCGCTCTGAGACCTGAAACTGCTGCTGAGAGCTTTTGTTCCCCTCATTTAACCCAAAATATGTAGACAATGACCGATAAAGTCGTAAAGAGCAGTGGATGCAAGAGCGAAATTGTTTCCAATTACTTTCTTCAGAGAAGCCAAAATAGATGACAACTCAGAGAAAAGGTTGGATTATAATTTATATGACTCCAAAGATAAAGGAAAACTATAGTCCAATCCGGACTTCACAATTTGATCATCTTCATTGTAACCTTCTTCATGGTATCCATTGGAGGTGGGAATGTCAATTTCATTTGAACCAGTTTCAACTGTAGTGTTAAATTATACTTTCATATTGTAAGCCTATTCCAAGAACCAAACTGAAAGGGTTAAATTGATATTTATCTAAAGTTCAAATGTTAAATTATTATTTTATCTAAAGTTCAAAGGTCAAATTAAAAATAAACCACTTTTACTTACGTGTAATGTCATCAAACTAACGGCCTCTAACGTGATAAAAATATTATAAATTGATAATGTAAGGACCAAAACGTCAGTTTTTAATTTGATGATCAAAAGTTAACACTAATAAAAGGGAAGTGACCATTGCAGTAGTTTATTTTTAAAAATATTACAAGATTTAATTAAAATATTCAAAAATTTGAAACAATAAAAAAAAATTAAAATTTTTGGAGGGGTTAAATATATTTTTTAGATGAATGTTTGATTTAAGGGTAAAGTACCGAAATGGTCACTGAACTTTGTTAAAAAAATAAAACGGTAACCAAACTTTTAAATTTTACAAAATGACAATTAAACTTTATGTTTTGTAACAAAATGGTAATTCGGACGTTAATGGATAATGTTGTAATTATAAAAATTAGGATAATAACACGTATAGTCCTCTATATTTATAGATTCAATCAATTTAATTGTATTTCAAATAAAAGCCCATAAACTTTGAGATCATTCTCTATACTCCATTTCTGCAATTCCTTAATGCTGTTACTCGCATCTGCCAACTATTTTCCTGGGTAACCCATCGCAAAAGCACATCCACCTGTATCCAAATTGAAAGACAAACAAACATATTAAGAATGTCATCCCACATGATTGAGAATAAGCATTACACCGGGCCCTGCTCCGACCACATGAACTGGTGCTAGAAGGAATACTTGTTCAGAAATAAGACTTGTTGATTTGGAAACAAGTTTTGAGAGTGAAACCAGCATGGCAATGATGAACAATAGCTGATATAACACTATTGTGCCTAATTGGAGTATCCTATGTAAGAAAAACTTTGTAAGCTCTTCTTGAAACTGAATATGAGCAACCCATTCTAGTAAAAACACTTGCACCTGCTAACCTTACAGCTGCCAGTGTTTCTGGGGAAGCCATCATATTCACCAGCATCTCCAAGATAACAGATGCAAAGTCATCTTTTAACTCACAAAATCGACTGGCACCAAACAATGATGCTTTCACCTATACAAATCATGCAAAGGCTATTCAAAAGTAAAAGTAAGTTATTGCAAGTGGCATGTAAATAATGACATAGCCAATAAGAATGTTTCTTATCTTTTATTTCTTCAGTGTTTGGGAAGGCAGGTTGTATGTACATTGTAAAAAGGTTAAAAATATGTCTGAAATATTACTTTGTAATCACCTTAAAACTATTCAAAAAAATATATCGATTTAATTGTAACAAACTCCTTAACTTGCTTTACCAACTCTAATATCATGGTATTGCACCCACGAAAAAGCCTACTATTTTTTCCCTCCCTATCAAGTAAAGGCAGCAATTCCAAGCAAGCCTTAACACCAAAAAAAAAACTTCCATTTTAAGTCGTTTTGAGTCGAGTCCAGCACATAGCAGATCTCTGCACTTGACAAGATTACAAAATGCTTCCCAATCCTGCTTAGAAAAATCACATACAAAGAAAAGGTGATCACTAGATTATAGACATGTACACCGTCAACATTCAGACCAAAGGAAATTAATATATAGGCAATCTATCCAATGCCGCCATTCAAACAACAAACAGAATGTTTAGGTATATGACGAGAGGTCAACAATCTCTAAAACAAGTGGTTAAAGCTCTCAATTGACAAATTTTATTCTTCTCAAGGTCAACAATATATCCAAGCCTTCCTTCTGACTTTGGGAAGCAAATGGCACGCCAGCTTACAGTTGACCCTCTTTATCATCTTATCCTTACCCTTCCAAGAGAACCTAACACAAAGCTGGTTTATCCTACTAATAATTGCACCGGGTAGAATCAACTGACTATTCCAATCATTCTGGATACTGTAAACTACAGATTTTATAAGCTGAAATCTTCCAGCATAGGAAAAGATTTTAGCCTGCCAACACTGCAATTTTACCAATTAGGGGAGCACAATCACTAACTGACGATCTTCTAGCATTCAAGGGAATTCCTAAATATTGGACTGGTAATTGACCCCTCCCTATAATAGTAAATCCTAAATTTCATCTAAAACTGTTGCATCAACACCAAAAGAGTAGACTGTAGATTTAGAAGAATTAAGCTGAAGTAAAAGTCATAGAATGACTTCAAAACCTCTCAAACTCCAATAACAAAATCAATGGTACTTTAGTAAAATTTAAAAATAAATAAATATTAATTTTATAAACTTTTGGGAGCTAACCCTCTCTGACCCTATTATGGTCATCTAATTTAATTTAAATTTAAACTAATAAATACCTACAATATCATTAGAATAGAAAATTTTGAAAGAGACCCGTCTCTACCTTCTTTTCTTTTTCTTTTTTTTAAATAAGACCCGTCTCTATTTCTAGAGTAAACTACAACGGAGATCACTCAATTACGAGTAAGATTATATTTGGGTCACCCAATTAATAAAAATTACACTTAAGTCGCTCAATTATGGATAAGGTTAGGGTCACCCTTCATATTTAAAAAATATATATCAATTTGTGTATTTGATTAATTAATTATATCAAATAAAGTACTCTAATGTTGACGATGGTATACAAGTGATTTGGAAGAAAAATAACTAAATTAATATATTTTTTAAACATGAAAGGTGGCCCAAGTATAACGTTACCCATAATTAAGTAATCCAAATATAATATTTAATAATTAAGTGACACAAATGTAACCTTACGCATAATTAAATAAATCAAATATAATTTTTAATAATTGAATAACTTAAATATAACCCTACTTATAATTGAGTGACCTCAGTTCTAATTTACCCCTATTTCTATGTGTGTGCTTTTCTCATATTGGTCATATATATTCTCGGCTAAACAAATGCTTGAGTTATTATTACCATTAGGTCAAAGAAAAATAAGAAATGCTAGATATTTTGCTTCAATTAACGTACTTCCCGCGAATCATCACCACGTGTCCCTTTTGCCCAACAAATCACTGTTCCAACGACACGTAGCTCTCTCCTTCATCACATACACTCACACTCACTGACGTCGCCTGCCTTCCTGTACTCACCCTCCACTCTGAATCTCGTAGTAAATACCACGCGACTATTTTATTTTTGCCTTAAACCAAAAAATAGTTATCAAACTATGCATTTTTTATTTTTGACTCTTACATTATAATTTGGACAAAATAGGCCCTCAAATTATCATTTTTGGTCATTTTAAGTCCCTAAATTATTTTTTAGTTAAATTAAGTACCTAAACTATGTCATTTTTCTTCTTTTAGTCCCCAAAACTACGGGTGTTCAAATCCGGGTACCCGGGTATTCGGGTACCAGGTACCCGGATCTTCGGGTAGTAAAAAATACGGCTCGTGTCTCGACCTAGTTTTTGCGGTACCCGAAAATTCGGATATTTGGTACCCGGATATAAAAATATATTTTTAAATATAAAATATTTTATTAGTTTAATATAAAAATATAAAAAAATATGTATTTATTAGTTTAATATAAAAATATGTATTTATTAAATATAAAATATAAAAAAAATATTAGATTTTTTTATTAGTTTAATATAAAAATATGTATATTGAATATAAAAAATATTAATTTTAAATATATTCAGGTACCCGATTGTAATCGAGTACCCAAAAATTCTTAATTTTGTGACCCGGGCCCGACCCGAGAAGCGATGGGCCGGGTACCCGACCCGGGTAAAAATTTTTTTGGTAAATTCTCGGTTATTTATGTTCGGGTAATCAGGTTGGGTCAGTCGAGTCGGGTATTTTTGAACACCCCTACCCAAAACTATTAATTGGTCAAAAAATCTTTGTGATGTATCAACATCTTATTAGTCGAAATAATTTTCTTTTGACTTAAATAACTGTCGGACTTAAAATGACCAGAAATGATAATTTAGGGGTTATTTTGATATATGATATTTTAAAATTTAAAAAGAACATAAATATTTATATATATGTTAAAAAAACCTATAAAATGATATTTTTGTAACTATAGACTTAAAGTGACCAAAAATAATAGTTTAACGGCTTATTTTGCCCAAATCATAATTTAAGGGCCAAAAGCAGAAAAAATGCATAGTTTGATGGGGTTGTGGTTTAAGCCTTCATTTTAAGTAATACTTTTGATACTTGATCTATGAACATTTTTTTTAAATATATTTAAATATTTTTTATTCTCAAGTTGGTATATAAATTATATACCATTTTTTAAGTTGGTATTAAAGAATTTTTACTTTTAAATTGGTATCTGATTAGAATAATTTTTAATTTTATCCATTTTTAGCCCTTTTTATTAATATTTTTGTCCTGAAACTTATATATTCTATCAATTTGATCATAATTTAAAATAATTTATTAAATTTAGCCCTTCGTATTTAAAAATTATATTAATTTAGTCACTTTTTATAATATTGTCAAACCAAACATGTCTACCGAATCAAAACAACAGTTGAATAATTGTATTCTACAATAAAACAAGACTATTATTATACCAAAAACTTAATATAACATTTTTAGTAGAAGAAAAAATAATTTAAGGGAATAAAAAAGAGTAAATTGATATAATTTTATAATATAGAAGGTTAAATTTATTGATTTGTTTTGAATTATGATCAAAATGATAGAATTTACAAGTTTTGATACAAACTTGGGAGAATATGTATAGTTAAAATACCAACTTGGGAGTAAAAAAAATATGTATTGTGGGAGAAAATGTCTAGTTTATGTACCAAATTGGGAGCAAAATTTCTTTAGGTACCAACTTGAGAGAAATGTGTAATTTAGAAAAAAATTATAGATGAATCCGGCTCACCACGTCATCCGTGGTCCCAACCAATAAGGTTCATCTATCTCATTTTTTAAGGTGAATCATCACGTCTCCTTTACATGTCGATAGAGAGTGTGTAGTTATTTTAAAATAGATAGACTTTATTAATTAAAACCACAAATGACGCCATAAGTTAGATTCATCTAATATTTTTTTTCTTAATTTAGGTATAGTATATTTAAACCTTTTAAGAAAAATAAATCCACGCGCCACTCTAAAAGCGTAGGCCTAAAACCTCCCGCTAAAACCTTTGAGGGCCCAATATTATAATACCCTCATGTGACTGTACGCTTACAGAAACTAAACAGCCAATTGGAGATCGGCACGTGGGAATGAGAGTGAAAGCAGATTACCAGATTTTTCGTTGGAGGCATTGGATTCCAATCGCAGGCCCCGACTCTCAACAGACAGGAAGCGACACGAAGACACGATGACGTCATCCCCTGTACACCTTTTTTTAAAAAACGAAGGCAATTAAAATACAATACAGGAGTTTAGGCATTCTCAGAGAAGAAAGGAAAAAGAAATAAAGACAGAGAACGAAAGAGAAGGTTGTCTTTCTCTTTTGAACTTTTCTCTTTTCGTTCTTTCTTTAAATTTTGGTTTCATATTTGACGGATTCCAATTCTTTTTGGGGGAATTTGGTTTACAGGTAAGTTGAAATCTGCTCTTTTTTATTTCTAGGAGGAAGTTCCTCTCTCTCTCCTCTCAGGTGGACGAATGCAGGCCTTTGCTAGAATGTCACTTCCGATTCGCCGAGTTTGGACCGGTGTCGCCGCCCGCATCGGCGTTCGTAAAAGAGGTAAGTCTCGGTTCTCTTACTGTCCGATTCATTTTTTTGGAAAAAAAGGAATCATTTTTATGAAGTTGGATTGTAAAGAACAAGAATTTTCATATTGGAGTTTGGAATAACATCGTTTGCTCAGCGGATCTTGTTACTTTGAAAGGAAACTAGAAAGAAATGAATCTAATTTTGTGGTGGTGTTAAAACAGGGCATATGAAGCTTCGAAAGGATGTAAGCTCATGCGAGTACGAGGATGTGCGAGTGATGTGGGAGATGCTGAGCCGAAACGAAGCAGAAACCATTCGATCCCCTGGAAAAAGAAGTTACAAGAAGAGAACACTGTCGGATTGCTTGGAATGGGCACGGCGAGCTCCTTTTCTTTGCCGAAGCTTCTAAAAAAACATGTTTCACTCAGGGCTTCAGTCTGATGGATATCGACAATAAAGAGAGAGAGAGAGAAAGAAAGAAAGAAAGAAAGGAGGGATTAGATTGTGAGATTGCCCCTCTTCTTCCTTTTTTTTTTTGTTTATGTTATGTCGGCTCTCTGTAGATATCAGCCGTCGGCCAAGTGAAAGTTGCATCACTTCTTATCTTTATCAGGTTCCCATGTGTTTTTCTTGCCTCTAAAAACATGCTGCCATGTTTGTGTTCTTGTGCAATTTTTGACCATACTCGTTTTTTTTTCTTGGCAATTAAAATCCAACACTTTGATATTTGGTTTGAATTAAACAATTGATGTTGCTGTTAATGATTGATTGTATAATATGATTTTCAAGCCTTGGGGTTTCAGATTTAATTTGAGGGGGTGAGTCGTTTTCATTTTGTGTAAGTAATTATCACATTGGATGTCGGTCAAAGGATATCATAGCATTAAAATATGAACCTTTAAATGAATTTTACCAATTTTGAGTGAATTTCGTAAAAAAACAATATAAAAAAAAAGAAAAAGGAGTGGAATGCGAACGTTTTGCTACCAAATTTGTCATGAATGAGGACCGATGATAGGTGATGAATGACCACCAACAACGATAGGAGTTGATGATAATTTTATAGAAACGATAAAAATCACAGCATCACGTCGTTAACGATTTAATAATTTAATGGCTAAATCGATATAAAAACTAAAGTTCAATGGTGAAATTGAAACAATTTAAAATTTAATGTCAAAATCGATACGCAAATTAATGTTTAATGGCTATTGAGATAGTTTACCCTAAAATCAAAATAAATCAAATTTAATTAAGATAGGTGGGGTTGGTGTCCCACGACATTACCCCAGTCATCATAATTTGTTCAAATTTGGATCTATCAAAACAGAGAGGATTGATATTATTTATGTTTAAGTAATGCAAAAATGTTTTTAAATTTAAATTAATCGGTAAATAAATTAAATATTAATTTTATAAGATTTTACTCTGCACTCAAAATGGTTCTCGCTAAGATCAACATTCACGTCCCAAGGCCAAGAGCGTGCAATGTACCGTTCTTCATAATTATATACTCTTTATTAAAGAGTCTTTACTCTTTAATGATTGTCTAAATGTATGAAATATATTTTCTTTATAAAAATTCAACATAATTCCGCGAGACTTTAATATCAATATATTTTCTTGTTTAATAACTCAAAAGTAAAATTAAATTAAATAAAAATAATATTTTTAATAACTTGTTTTTTCTAAAAACGTCTAATAATCCATAACAAAAATGTTCTTAAAAAATATAATTAAAAGTTTCGTAATTTATAATTATCAGTGTAACTATAGTTTTCACTCAATTTAAGTATTATACTTAATTCTTTCATATTTATTTTTTAGGCTTAGTTTTTTTTTATACTACTTAATTGTTGAATTTAAGAAATAATAAGAAAGCTGAATCAAATGAGAGAACCCCTCTCATTTTTCTAGAAGATCATTAGCCCATTGTTCCAGTTCCAACCTCAAAGGCCTGCATGGGTTTGGTACTTACCATATGGAGATACATGTGTTCCACATCCACTCAATAGTTTTATTTGAAATATTTATGTACAACGATTGATTTTAGTAAAAAAAGATGATGTTTATGTTAAGAAATTCGGGTTCGAGCAGCTTTTATCTGCAAAGTGTGTGCATTATCAAAGGGTTAAAAAAAGAATGGACAGATACTACATTACAATCACCTTAAAATTATTAAAAAAATATATAAGAATGTATACTCGTCTATATTGAAAATGTTTTAATAAAAAATAAACTTATTTGTACTGCTATCTAACACTTGCCACAAAGTCCAAATAACATAGATAACTCCGAAGTAACATAAAAATTGAAGATGTTAATTTAAATCATGGTGGACCTGGTTTACCAAAAGATAAAAGCTAACCAGCAATGGTGGTTTGTGTTAGAAGATATTAACGAGATGGTGACCAAATCACAACCAATGCTTAAAAAAGCCAACAAAACTGGAAATGGATTATAAATCACCAACCCCACCTTCTATCACTTCTTCTTTAAGTTAATTATTCATTACCATTTTTATGGGTTTTCCTTTACCTCATATATATATACGGGTAGACTTGGTAAACTTGATCCGAGATCCAAAACCAAAACCAATTTATCCAAATCGAGACCCGAAATCGACTCGAATATGCTGACCCGGATTTGATCTAAAACCCGAAATAAATCGAAGCGAACTGAAAACGGCCTGAATTTTAATTGAACCAAAAAGTAACCTTAATTGATTTTCAACATGAAGCGAATAGACCCGAACCCATTTTTAACCAAATCGAATGGATCCAAAACAATTTCACCCTAACTGAAAGCAACCTGAACAGAAGGCAATCCGAAATAAAGAAAATATATAAAAATAAAGAAAGAAAGGTGGAATGTGAACTGTAGCACAACTCACCAAAAAGCCTAATAAACAAGCTTTATAAAGTCATATATAGGGTGTAAAAACTTAACTCCGCCTGAAAACCAGACTGAAAATGATCGATTCCCTATTAACTCGATATTGACCCGACCTGAAATCAATTGACATGATATTAACCGAACTGAAATTCAGCCGAACAGAACCGATACCCAAACCGAAATCACCATAGACCTGAAATAAAACTGAATCCGAACAAACTTAAACCGAATGTAGTTTGACCCAAACCGAATGACCCGTTTGCCACCTCTAATAGGGGTGATAATTTTTTTAAAGAGGTTGGAATTAAATTACAATTTTATCATTAAATTAATTTAAATATGATCTTTAAACGTATGGAATATATATATATATATACAGTTATATTTAAGTTAAACATATATCTATATATAACATTTAACTCAAATCCGAAGCTTTTGTTCAATCAAATCCTAACTACCTTTCACATTTTTTTTCTAGTGAAGGTTGATAAGAAATCCACCAAATAAAAGCAAATGGATCATAGAAAAATCATTTATACTGGCCATGGCTCCCAGCAAACATTACTTAATAAGATGGTTTACTTTTTAGCTCTTGAGGTGATGCTCAAGGCTGCAGGATTTCGATCTCCTACTAACCGTCATCTGTTAATAAATTATGTTAAAAGTTTCCTCTATGCTTATTTTGGCAGATATCAGTTCTCACCAAAGAGATTAAACCCTAATCATAGGCTGCCTTGCCCATTAATTTGGCCACTCATTCATATCGATACTCTTATTGGCTTCCGCTTGTGGAGGAAATGGATATATCAAAACAATACTTACCTTTGACAATAATCTTTAAATAAATGCCTTTATAATTAACTATGATCGCTGGTGTTAACAACAATGTTTGAGCAACAAATGTGCAAACAAAACTTACTATTCCATTTTAACCGACTCTTATCGGAAAATATTTTGATATACAGATTCTGTAAACTTTAATTTATGCAATTCTGTCAAATTTAAGATTTACGGGTTTATGTTGAAGGTTAAAAACTTAAGGTTTATATTTAGAATTTAGTGTTCAATGTTTAAGGTTTTAAGATTTAATATTGGAGATTTTAGGTTTTATAATTTAACAAGGATGGTCGTGTAAAATTTATTTTATACAACTTATATATCAAATTTACGATTCAATTGAGTTCAACTTTGAGTTTAATTAAAAACAAATTTTATATATTTCATCTTAGAATTAAAATTTTATTGAAGAAAGGAGAAGCAAAGCATAGGAAATTGGGCGCTAAGGGTGGTTTTAGAATTAGAATAAAAACAACCATAAACCATTCCTTAAGCTTTGGCAACCACCTTCTTTCCCACTTGCTTAAGTAGCTGCAAGCAGGTGACCTTTTCATGCGGCTAAATTCACAAGCTTTGTCATTCATATTAACATTAAGGGTAATTATTCGATGCACGATCATTAGAAAGTATTTTTTTTTCCACAAGAATGTTTTGAAAGTTTCATGTATTTTTTTTAGGATCCCTAAACTCTATTCTCTTAATTCTAAACCCTAAATTTTAAACCTCTAGCTATAAAATATATTCTCAAATCTTAAAACCTAACTACAAACACTAAAATTTTAATGCTAAACCTTAACATCTAAACCCTAAAACTAGACATTTATGAAGAAAAAAATTATCCGCCGGTACATGTTCATAGCAAATATATTTTTACAAATAGTTTATGTTCAAGTTTCATAGCAAATATATTTTTTTTTACAAATAGTCTAAAAATGATTAAAATGTAGTATTTGTTCATACATATTATTAACCCTTTGACAATGCACATACACCTTGCAGACAAAAGTCTCCTAGGATGAACATCATCAACTTTTTCTACTGAAACTATTACTTGTTGGGTTCATAACAAATATATTTAATAGTTAAGTTGTCGTCTAAAATTTTGAAAGATTTAAATAAAGATATTAGACCTTAAAAATAAATTAGGACAAAAAATTAAACATGTTTAAAATATAAGTTAAGTTCAGACTCCAACGTTAATCCCGATCCAATCCACTTTGTAAGTGTAAAACATGTATTATACAATAACTAAGCTTTTATACCCAGCTACACCCGAGACAATTATATTCAATATTTCTATTTTGCAATTGGGTTCAAAATTATTAATTATTTGTTGGGCTCGATATCCTTCAACCGTTGTGCTTGCCAAGTAGTGGAGAAGTCGATTTTTTGGTGTTGGTGGTGGAAGCAAAAAGATGAGAAAAATATGTACAAGGATCTAGAATGGTTCGACTTTCTAACAAAAGCCTACATCCACTACCTTAGCTTCCCCACTAAAAATTTCCAAATTCACTCTTAAATTTCTTCCCCTTTTCTAGGCTAAGGAGGCAACCCTTTACACACTCAAAGCTTCTACTCCAAAGCTCGAGTAAACCCTCTTTACAAGAGAAAAGAAAACAAAGCAAATAAGAAATCCCTCACAAGATAGATGTTTGCACAATTAAGCTCGCTCACCCAAAAAATCCTAAACACTTGAGCAAATATAACAATTAAAGCTCACAAGTGTTGTCTATACAAAGAATAAAAAAATTAAGCACTAAGACAAATTTTCATCATAATGTTGTTAACTTGAGCATCAATAGTTGATGCTGAAGCTTGAATGGTCCTTAAATACTCCCAATTGAGTTTCTAGCCGTTGGAGACCGTTGAGATTGAATTTGAGCCGTTGGAGGCTTTATTTCCTGCAATAAATGCAGTTCTGGTGCTGCCTGTATCGGTACAGCTACTAGCCGTTACGCTCAGAATTGCTAACTGTATCGAAACACCTTGAGTCGTACCGGTACACCATGTCGATACGCCTTGGTCTGTTTGGCAAACCGTATCGGTATGCATTGGTCCGTTTCAGTATGCCCTGCAATTCAAATAACCGTTTGGAAATAGTCGTTGGGGAGGTTGAAAATGAGACCGATACGCGTACTTGCGTATCGGTACGCCTAGGGGCATATCGGTACGATTTTTGGTTACTGAAAAATACTGTAGCTGAAACCCTTGGACCGTATCGGTACGCCTGTGTTGAAAACGTTAGTTTAGCTACTTTAAAATATTTCCAAAACCTCTAAAAAACTTTTCAAACTTATTTTCAAGTTATTTGGACTTAAAATCAATTTTGCAATACTTTCAATTTAGTCCAAAAACATTTTTCAATTATTATATCAAAACAAATATCCTAACATTATTTATTAAATAAAAAATAATTATATTCTCAAAATAAATATTGAGATAATATTCAATATATTCAGCAATTAATCATAGTTTATATTTATTAACGTTATAAATTAATACAAATATATATTTATTAACATTAATATAAATTTAAATTTTACTATAATTAAATATTTTCATTACTGATATTTTTATATTTCCTGCTTTTATACTCTTACCCTTTTTTGATATATTATATTCTTACCCTTGAAACTTAATATTAAATTTTTATTTGATTAATTAAATTATAATACATAGTTATCAATTTAATTAAAAATATATTATGTATTTATATACATTAATATAATTGCCTTACTTTATTTGTAACAATCACCAATTTAATGCGTAAATGAATTGTTTTATTTGTTTTATTAAATTGTTTTATTATGAATGCTGATGTGTCATCTATGTAGTCATGCCACTTGTTATAATTCTAGAATGTATACTAAAATTCTACTTTATTATATATATTTATGATATATATTTAGGAAAAAAACTTTGATATTAAGTTGTGTAAATTTTAGTTTTAATAAATTTAGAGTTTAGAGTGTTATTTTATAATTTAGGAGTATAGGTTGTGGGGTTTATAATATATGATTTAGGGTTAGATTTTAGAGTTCAGGTTTTGGGTTTAGAGTTTAGATTTTAAGTTTAAAAATTTAGAATTTAGATTTTAATGAAGGGTTGTGTAATATTTTTTTACACAGTTTGTGTATCAAATATAACTTATATATTTATATAAAAATCAAATTTATAATAATATATGATAATATAATATAAACATTAAAAATATATTGTTCATGTGTAAAAGAATAAAAAAATAATGTATATAATTTTTAAATATTAAGTTAAAAATGGAATGATTTTTTATAAAAAAAAATGGATGGGTCGAAAAGAGCTTGAGTTAGCCATTTGCAATTATTAGTTGATTTACATAAATTTTGAGACTTATATCGTAGGTAAGGCTGAGCTTGAACAAACATGAAGTATATTAATCTTATGCGTAAGTCCGTTCGATCCATAAAAGTACAATATACTTATCACTATATCTAAAACTATAGGTTAAGATTAAGATTTATTACGAAAATGTTAATTGATATAAAAGCGTGGGAAAGGAAAAGGATTAATATACTTTTTGAACAATTACTACATAAGAAAAGGGAAGGAGAATTTTGCTTATAATAAGTCTTAAACCCAAAATTTAGAAGAAGGAGAATGTGTCAACTGAGAGCTTTAACCACCTGCTCTAGAGATTGTTGACCAAGATTCATATACTTTTTTTGAATAATAACTACATAGGGAAAGGGGAATGAGAATTTTGCTTCTAATGAGTATTGAACCCACAATCTAAGAGGAGGAGAATGTGTCAACTGAGAGCTTTAACCGCATGCTCTAAAGATTGTTGACCATAATTAATATACTTTTGTATCACTGGATTAATGTTGGAAACAATGATTGGCCATTAATGATATTGTTCTACTTTAATCAATGGTTGAAGGTTTGATTTTTAATCTAAGCATGAAGTAGTTTGAAAAAATGTAATCAACGTCTATTCATATATGAACAAACAAAACGCAAAAAAATTAGTTATTAGATTCATTCCAGTAGATAATGTTGGAGACACATATAAAAAATAGATATATCGAAAAAAAATATGTGAATGCTTTTTAAATTTTATTTGAGAGGTTAAAAATTTAACAGTTAAGACGTTGAATAACTATTTTGATTTAAATAGTAAAGTGGTGGGTGCTAAAAGGAACAAGCTTGAATCTAATGGAAGATTTAGAAGAATTAAAGAGGTGGGAATAAGGTTAAAGTAGGGGAGTAGAGTTAGAAGAACTCAAAGAAGGATGATTTCTAGGTCTTCCTTCTTTTTGCGCCCCCAAAGTACGCCTTTAGCAATTGAGTAAAGAAAACTTGAAAATCCTTTGTTTTTAAAGATACTTAATAAGACATGTACCAAATTAATTAAGCAAAGTGATGATTATTTGGATGGTGAAATGCAAAATACTAACACCAATACAATAAGTGTGGAAAATTCAAAAGAAAAAAAAAATTAATTTAAGGTAGAATTAGTAGATTTGACTAGCGGATTGTATAAAAGTTTTTGGTAAAATTAACTAATAGCTTATAACTGTTTGATTATTTGCACAAGCAAAATCACATATAAGGACATGCTTATATTCAATATTTGTTTGAATAGTTTATTAGTTATCAATATTTTGTATCTATTAATATTAATTAAATTATGAAAATTATTTTTTTAATATAACATTACTAAGCATATTCAAAATATCTATATTTTATTTTTTATATAATTATTTTTAATATAATTTAATTCATTGTTAAATTTAAATGATATTTGAAGTATATCTTAATTTGAAAGTTTTTTTAATTGTTAAGGGTAAAAGAGTCTTTACAGCTCTTATGTCAAAAATCTAAACCAAAAAGCTCATATTAACAGCTTTTCAAATTGAGAGGTTTCACTTCAATCCGCTCTTACAAACCTCTATTGACCAAACATCATAATTAGCGGATTTGATTGATCAAACCTCTAAAAATAATTCAAACATTTAATTTTAGCTCAAAAAACTATTTACCAAATAATGCCATAAAATATTATTAAAATACATAAATTATTACGACTTTGCAATAACATCAAAATATAGTATGCATTTATTTTTTGAACAAATATGCATTTATTTCTAAAAGCATCATAATACGCGAATTTCTTTTTAATAATCTAACATATCAACTTAAAACCACGATGATTGTACTCATTTTTTGTATTTAGAAATTAAATGAAAGAAAATAAAATAACAAAGATTAAAACAAAAATTATTTTTAAGTTAAATGGTGAGTTGAAGGCTTTACCATTTAAAAGGACGATTTTTAAAGATGTGTGTTTTAGTCTTTATTATTATTATTTTTCTTTTAATATTTTGAATGCAAAAAAGACGAATTTTTCAGATCGTCCGAAACACATAATGACTCTCATGATTATTATAGAAAAATAATTTAAGTCACTATATAAATTTTATGAACATATACTATTACACGTATATTAATTAATTACTTTTAGATTATTCAAAAAAAATTTAAATAAATCTTAAACTATTACATTTTTTATTTCTTTTTTCAACAACATTACTTTATTAAATTTAACTTAAAAATGATAAATACTTGCGTGGATTTTAATTTTAGAGTTGTTTTAATATAATATTTTATTATGTGTTAATATTTAAAATTATTTTGATTTTAAATTATTAAACAGTCTAATTATATTTAATTTTGATGTACCCCGAGACGTCGGCGTAAGCTTAACGTCACTGAAAATTTCAATAATCTCTACCTTCACAAACATCTCCCCATTCCCCTGAAAATAAAACCACAAAAGTCGTTCCCACGTATAACGAGCTCTCCAGTTCACCTACACACGCGCGTCCCCACCCCCAATAAAACCCCGCCAGTACGTTCCTCTCCCTCTCACTTTAATTAACATCTCCTAATCTCCCCTAACCTCAAGACTTTAACACATTTCTCGTTTTTCAGCTCACGCTTTCGTCGCAACGCTCCTTTTCCCGCCCTTCTTTTTTCTTTTCCTCTCTGCAAACTCCAACTTTAATTAAAGAAAAAGAAGGAAAGAAGACAAATCTGTTTAATTCTGGTGTTTCTTTTTAAACATAAATCCTAAACAGTCTAACCTCAGATTTTTTCCTCTTTAAAAATAAATAAAATACATTTGGAAGTGTATTTTCGAGGATTTACGATTAGGATTTTGGAGGAGTTTGAGATTTAAGAATCAAACTGTGGAATTGAATTTTGTTAGAAGCAAGCAATGGCTACTGCTGCCGTATCCGCTACGGTAAAACCCAAACAGCTCGGAGGAGGGCTACCGCTGCACCAAAACGCGTCGCGGCCTCCGTTGTTGCTCTCCGACCCCGACAATGCCATCACTCCTCGCCGTCAAAATTCCGGAAAGTTCACTTCTCGTTATTTGTCCACGTCCACCTCAAAGTCAAATTCTTCCTCGCCTCCCACCAAGCATTGTCCTCCGCCGTTGGTTTCAACGACGACTTCTCACTCGAAGGCCATTACGACGACAAAACACACGGTTCCATCGGCTATCAAGCGGTCGCAAGCAGTGGAGAGAAGACATGCGGTGACGCTGCTGCCTAATAATTCTATAGATTTGAAAACTGGTAACGGTAACAACACCAGTAACAACTGCGATTTATCCGTTTCGTCTCAGGGAGTGCCGTTTTCCTATCACTGTAGGAAAGCTAAACCAGCTCCATCACCAAGTGCAGCAAGGCAAGGAACGCCGGAGAGGCGGAAGCCAACGGTGGCAACGACTCCACGGAAAGGAACAGAGCAAGCGGGAATTTCAAAAGCGGAGCGGTGGCCGGTGAAGTTAAGGCTAACAAATTCAGTTACTAGTAGAAGCGTGGATTGCAACGATGAGAGGAAGAGATTGAACCGTTCTGTTAACAGCAATGTGGTTAGGGCACTGCAGCACTCTATGACTGATAATAGAGATATAACGGTCGTTACTCCCGTTAAATCTAAGCCTCAATGTGATCTAGCGACTTCTGATACAGGAAGTGCTTCCTCTGGTAGTACTTCTGGAGACGGAGATGTTAAGCATGGGCCTCGGGGAATGAGGGTTCCGGGTCGGTCCTGGCAAGAGACTGCTAATCGGTTATGCCGGTCCGATCCTGGTTATCCGGTTCTTAAGAAAAATACGGCGCACTCTAAGCAAATTGTACGAGACAAGTACGGAACTAGTCCTTTGTCGTCTCCAAAAGGTGTGTTGAACAGCAGAGGCCAGTTATGGTCAATTCATGTGCCAATTCGGCCTTCGTCACCGAGTAAGCTTGGGTTGGGTGATAATTTGGTAAATAGGCCATCGATTTTGAGCTTAGTTGGTGATGTTTTTAAGATCGGGGAAAACAAAGTTTCAGATGCTCATTTGTTGAGGCTACTCCATAACCATTTGTTGCAGTGGCGTTTTGCTAATGCTAGAGCAGCTGCGACTCTGTCTTCCAAAAGGTCTAATACGGAGGTATTGACTTTGAATTTCTCTCTTGCTGCATTTGAGGCTTTGTGCTACTGCTACCATGTTTGTATGCTTCAAGTTTGCATGCTTTACTATTTCAACATTCATAGGAATTCACTCTTAGTGCAATTTGGCAGCACAACTCGCAGCTGTAAATGTTGCATGCCATCACCTTTTGAGGATTATGGCTAAGATTTACTTTTATTATTATATAACATATTTTCATGTTATGTTAAATTGTAAGAAAGTTTACTGGCTTCTCGCAATTTATCTTGTTCTTACTGCTTGGCACTTTGGTCTTTTGGTTATAATTACTTTTATGGTTCTGTAGCGTGCAAGCAACAGAGTTGTTTTGTGGCTTAAAACGAGTTTGATCATGTTAAAATATGATGGAGAATCCTTTGTCATCATGTTCGTACAATCATATTACAGAAAAGTCATCAATAATGCATGGACAGTTGGCTCGAATCTTTTTTTACCATCTGTTAATTGAAGTGAGTAAAAATGAAGTTGAATTCTTTTGTCAACATGCTCCTGTTACAGAAAAGCCTCTATAATGTATGGACTACTACCTCAAAACTGCGAGAATCTGTTAGAGCCAAAAGAAACGAGTTACAGTTTCTGAGGCAAAATTTGAAGCTGATTTCGATCATCAAGGGGCAAGTAAGAAACATATCTCCCTAGTGGATGTATTTATTGTTGGCTTGAACTTTTTCTTTGATTGTTTTAAGACGTCTAATCATTTTGTTGATCTCAATTCGATTATTACTAGTTTTTCATTGTCTACCTCTTCCAGTACATTAAAAATTGTAGATTCCCTGGATGTCCCCTTCCCTTATTAATTGTGCCTGAAATTGGAACCTGAGTGTAGCCTCGTGAATATACTTTGTGAACTTGCTGCTTATCTTAAGAAATCTGCAATTTATATTCTGGTCATCTATAACTCCCGTTTCTTTCATATATCTGATTTGAAGTGCATGTTTCAGTTCATGAAATCGAATGCTTTTTATCTATAGAGTACTACATATTATTTTCATTGATATGTGCAGATGATATTTTTGGATGAATGGGCTGTCCTGGACCATGATTATTGCAATTATTTGTCTGGGGCTATCGAAGCTCTGACGGCTAGCACACTCCGCCTTCCAGTAGTTTGTGGGGCAAGAGTAAGTTCCTTATTCTAAAATTTGACCATTTCCTCTGAGCTTTAGCATCTCAGTTGTCAGTGCCTTACTTTATTTGGGTGTTAAAAAGAAGGGGGAAAACACTTGTCTCTTTATTTGTACAGGCTGATGTCCCAAAATTGAAGGATGCAATTTTTTCAGCAGTTGATGTAATGCAAGCAATAACATCCTCCATATGCTCATTATTATCAAAGGTAATTCTTTCTTTTGTTTACCTCATCCCTCTTTCTCCCCTCACCCTTCATTCTTTAATGCCTGAACTTCGAAGTTTCCTTTGATCCCCTTTTATGTGCAAAATTTGAAGTTGCTACAATCATTTCCCTTTTATTTGCAAACTCCTTTTTTCCTAAGCAGTCGTTTAGACAAGATGCAACCAACAAAAGTTAATTTAATAGTACGATATCGCAACCTATAAGAAGGTTTTTTCTTTAACAAACATTTAAAGGTCTATTTGTCTTTTTTTTTCATTACATGTATAAGCATTGTATTTGGTTGGTTGCTTTCATTTTCATATAATGAATGATGATGGGTTTAGCTTTAGATGCACATCTTCTCTTAATAATTAAACCTTGGATAGAATATGATAGGTTTGTTATATGTGTTGAACCATGTCTAAGATTTTGCGTTTAATTATGCATAATGGGGATTCAGTTGGGTGGGTACTTTTCTGGCGTCATTGATTAAATAGTAAAATGTTAAAGATATTTATGAATAGGGGTCCACCAACCAGGCCCGTCTAGCTCAGTCGGTAGAGCGCAAGGCTCTTAACCTTGTGGTCGTGGGTTCGAGCCCCACGGTGGGCGTTCTCTTTTCATTTTTTATGCTTTGCTCCAACCATCGAGTCAATGTTTGACTTTAGCTTCTAAGGCAACCTAAGTAGAACGCCGACTTCCCCTTCCAAGTCATAGTGTAGGGTCAAAAAAACATATGTATTAATTAGGACTAGAAAAAATTGAATTTTTTGACTCGACTAAAAAAATTTCAAATAAAGTTTAAGTTGTAAAATAAAAATTCGAATATTCGAAATTTTTAGTAATTAGTGAATTTATTTTTAAGTTCGAGTCGAGTCCCTCAATTTTTCTTGACATGAAGAAATATATGCCACATATGAAAAAATATGAAGAAATATATATGCATATCTTATATGATTAGAGAAAGTCATTTAAATTGGAATCAAACTGTACTATAACATGATAAATAATTAAAATTAAATTTGTATAGTAACTCGAAAACTAGACTCGAATAGAAAAAATTTCAAATAAAATTTGAGTTGTAAAATATGACACGCCAACTCGAATAACTTAAAATTTTTTGACTTAACTCTACTCGATCTGATCGAACGCTCACCCTAGTACTAAGGGTGTGTTTGGTTTGGTAAACTTACATTACCCAGATGTTTTTTTGTTCTGTGGGTACCATGCTCTATAATTAAAATTAAAATGGTTTGGCCATGTATAAGTTTTCTCTCATTATTGATAAATATCTTCTGAAGATTAGAAAGTTGGAATTTAGAAAGAAGTGTTTGTATAAAAGGCCTAGGTTTAATTCTTCTGTTCTTAGCTTGATTCCTACTCTTTCTGAATGATTATCTCTGGCATTTGGTTGACTTTGTTAACCGGGAGAAATGAAAATAATTATCCATACTACGACAGGAACCGGATTATTATTACTCTATTTGGCTACTTGTTTCCATGTTTTCGTAATTTTGTAGCCTTTATCACCAAATATATCAAGACTTGTCTTATCGCTGTTACCCTTTTCGTGCCACAATCTCAAGTATGAACATAAACCTTGGTGCTTGTTTGACACATGACCTTTGGAGCCAACTGGATTGTTAACAGTTCAGATGATGATTGCTGTAAAATCATTCAACTACAGTCTACAGCAGCTTTAACTGCTTGTTTGCTCAATGAGTTCTACCACTACCAGTAGTAAAAGTGATATAGGTTGATCCAATTCTGCATCTTGGTTTTGTTCATGGAAATTGCCATTTGAATTTTGTATGAATTAATTTCCCTTTAAAGCTGATTTTATTGATTTTCATCGGTTCCTATATGCTTGCATGTAATTTTGGTCTTTTCTTTTGTCCATAGGTTGCAAAAGTTTACACATTGGTGGCAGAACTCAGAAATCTAAGCACAAATGAGCTTGCTTTACTCTATCGATGCAAAGAACTTTTGCCAGCAATTGCAGCCATGCGGGTAAGTTTCTATTCTGTTTTGTTTTATTCGAGGAAACCGACATACATTAAACTTGTTTCAAAACTTATGGGTTCTCTAATTACCAGGTGAAGGAATGTAACCTTAGAACGCTCATTTTACAACTAAACCATTCATCTTCCACCTTTGACAACAAAATTGTAAAGCTCATCTGATTTCAATTCAATACCTTCCTCACCGGAATTATGAGCCCAAAGGTAACAAGAAAGTTTTCGATAATTGATTGAATTTCACAAGCATGAAGATGATGATCTGGACTTTGTATCGATACATTAAAATGTAAAATGTAGTTGTATCCTTAGTTTGAAAGGAACCATCGTCATTCTGAAGTTAGGTTAGGCCAGCCAAGGAAAAGTGTGTGTGTATATATATCTGTATAAATGATGTTTCCAATGTTGGACAATGATTCTTTGTATATAAGCATTGTATTTGGTTGCTTTCATTTTTCATATAATGAATGATGATGGGTTAGCTTTATATGCACATCTTCGGTTAATTATTAAACATTGGATATAATAGGATAGGTTCGTATATGTTTTGAACTATGTTTAAGAATTTGCGTTTGTACTTGTGTATAATATGAAAATATATTTATGCATATGGGTCCACCAATCAAGCCCGTCTAGCTCTTAACCTTGTGGTCGTTAGTTGGAGCCCACGGTAGGCGATTGCTTTTATTATATTTTATGCTTCGAACGTGCGCACAACGCAAACCAGCGAGTCAATGTTTTGACATTCAGCATGTATTTACTTATTCTGGCCACCAACGTAGAACGCCGACTTCACCTTCCAAGTCATACTGCAGGGTCAAAGAAAATCAATGGTTCAATGTACTTAGAAAGCTCAGACAGAAGCTTCTGAGAATGTGGCCTTGGAATTTTAAAAACATTTAGCTGCTCCGTAAGAACACAAAATCAAAATCATACAAATTGATACGTCATGGAAGTTCAGTTGGTCTGCGTTTCTAGAAGTTGTGTGTGCCTCTTAAACTCACAAGGTCGTAATTAATTTTGGTTTACTAGTAGACTTAGGAAGATCTCCGGTTCAAACGCACTTTTGTACTTTGAGGAACAAGGAAGGTTCCTTGAAAGTGGGGAGAACAACAAACAAACAAACAAACTTAGGGTTAATTCGTTTCGTTTAAAACAAAGCTCAACCTTGTAAAAACCTAAAACCAAACGCGTTTAAGATCGATGAAGATTCCACTTTGATTGTTATATTTTAGCTGGAAACACATGAATAGTAATATTCTACAACAGTTTACCGGAGATAAATAAACAATTGAATTGAATTGACTAATTTGTACCAATAGCAATTGAACTGTTTCAACAAATCAAAAGGTGGGAAAAAATAATCTAAATTCTAAAATATAATTCCTACAAAAAATTCTGTAATTGTTTAGTTGACTTCTATTTTGGGTGGCATCCGTATCACGACGCGTGGCTTCTTGGAAGGGTGTGGGCTTTCCACTTCATCATCACCGCCGGAAACAAAGAAGTTCGCCCGCGAGAATTCCGGCAGAGGCGGCAGGTTCAGGTCAAAGCCTCGCTGGCCGCTGATGGTATGCTCCACCGTACTACTGGTGGAGCCCGCTTTTTCAGACGTAGTCCCGCTGTTCGCTCTGCCGCCGTCATAGTGCAATCGCTTATGCCCACCCAAGGCCTGTCCCGTAGGGAAGCTTCTGTGGCAGATGGAACACTCGTGGGACCTACCGCTGGGGTTCGACGCGGCGGAGTTGACTATGCTTAGGGTGGAAGAGGTGGTCGTTGACTGGTCATCGTTGCCGGCCATGAGTTTACGGTGGCTGGCTTTGTGGCCACCCAAAGCCTGGTAGGAGTGAAAGGCCTTGTTGCAAACCCTGCACTTGTAGCTAACTTTAGCCTCCGCTGGTGCACCCTGTGGTTGTACGGTGGTGGGAGCAGGAGAAGGGGCAGTGAAGGCAGCGTTGGAGGAGTTGTCAGTAGCGCCACGTGCGAGAATGATGAGGCAGAGAGCGAGGTATTCGTCGTCGGGGGTGATTTGGTCGGAACGCGGTCTCTTAGAACGCTTGCCCTTGGTGAAAGAGTCGAGGCAGTGAAAGGGCGAGGTGGAAGGAGCGGATGTTGGAGAGGGAAGAGCTTCTAAAGCCATGGAAATGGAAGATTGAAAACCAAAAGGAACAAGGAAGACAATAATAGGTTAGTTGTGAAAATGGAGAATTGTGAGGTGAAGAGTGGGTGAGACTGAGAGGGTATTTTAAAGGAGGATTGAAAAGGAAGATGGTTGTCAAATAGTGAGTGAGAGCGTGTGGGAGTTTTCTCAATTGGCGGCGGATTCCAATTTCCAAGTCAACTGCTCAACTCCCCAAGGCCATGCCTTCCAAATCAAACGCGGTTGGCATCGCTGGATTGAAAACCCTAACTTTTTATTGGCATGTACGAAATGAAGAGAGTCGGTTGACTTTGTTGAATTCAACTTTATAAAACTGATTGGGTCTCTAGAAACATGGACATAAGCCGACCTAGGGGAAAAACCCCATCTCTCCATATAAGGTGATGGCAAATTTGGATTAGGATGCCGCCTTAAGTCATCTCTTACGTTATCAAATGTTTTTTTATTTTTTTCTCTTTCAGTTAAGAGTTGTTGAATTGAACTTATCGATTGCTATTAAATAAGCTAAGACATGGGTTTGTTAGAAGCATTTTCATCGCCACAATAATAATAATAATAATAATAAACTGCTGTACGAAATGCATCATTTATTGGATAAATCAAAGCCATCCCTAATTGAATGTAACGCTTCTATTTGTCCCTGAAAAAAATTAAAAGCACGTGCAGTATTAGATTTCTTTTGTTGGTTTTCCTTTTCTGAGCTTTGTGATAATAAGGGTAATTCCTTAGGTACAATTAAAATAAGACAGATTTTTACATAAATTTTTATTCAAATTATATAACATAAAAATTTATATTACTACACAAATATATATTTACTTAATTAATAAAAAATTATGTAACTAAAAATTTTAATTTAATTTTACCTAAATCACTATCTAATCGACCGTATTTTAACTGCACTGATAATATTGTTTGGTTTGTTGAGAGGTACGTATTAATATGTCTCTCTTGTTGGTGCCAATTTCTTTATGTGATACACACTAGCAATCTGTGGGCTTGCTGACTAACCACAAAAACAATTTAGCAATCACTCATTAAAAACTTAATCATAAAAGATGAACGAATATAGACTTGAAATAATTCAAACCCTACTCCATAGGATTATATGAACTTCTTGTCGAATTTTTTTGTTTTGATTAAATATCATCCTATGTGGAACAACCGGTTAACAAATCCTGATTCTGTTCATGTTTTTGGTAAGAGGAACAAAGGAATGACGGGGCCATGAATAAGCACTTATCAGTTCATTATACGAATTTCAACTCAAATAACTTGGCACTTCTCACCCATGCCATGAGTACAATCAACGTTGCACAATTACAAATTTATCTGTATATGGAGCCATCCAAAATTTAAACAAATACCCCTAGCACATAAGTTCTAGAGCTTTGAATTCCAATAAAAATTGATGTACCGACTTATCTCGACAATCGTCGGTCTCTGTCCTGCACAAGTTTATGAGTCTTCATCCCCAGCATTCACAGCAAAGTGCCCAAAGTTTCTATCCTGAATACAACAAGAGAAGAAACCATACATTAACCACGCAATTTTCTAATGGTTGGTTACATTTGGTTCTGATTTGTGAAACACTATGCGTGTCCCATAAAAGACGCCGAAAATACTTGCCTTGGATTGCATCCGCTGCTTGTTCAAGATCTGGGTTCTTGCTTTGCTGAGGAACGAATTTGGTGATTTGTACATTCTCTGCACCACATATTCCAAATAAATCAAAATTGGTTCCATATCTTTGGGTAATTCGAGACATACACACATCAACCTAGAACATAATAATATTATGGCAGTTCATGACCAAGTGACGGGATAACGAATGGCCTAATGAATTATAGACCTAAACTGACAACTATAATCAAAATCTTATAGAAATAATTGAAACATGAAACACTAAACATGGT
This sequence comes from Hibiscus mutabilis, assembly GCA_019671005.1. Classification (NCBI taxonomy): domain Eukaryota; kingdom Viridiplantae; phylum Streptophyta; class Magnoliopsida; order Malvales; family Malvaceae; genus Hibiscus; species Hibiscus mutabilis. Next base: position 42,580,747 of record CM033732.1, read on the forward strand.
TACAACCAACCTTTTGACTGTTTGATATATGCTCACTGCCTAGAAGATTCCTTCTTTTCGGCGTAAAACCAAAAGCATCTTGAAGGAATTCATTTTCCTGCACAAGTGAAACAAAATATGTCAATTTAATCAACTGGCAAATAAAATACAAGCAAACTGTATCAACAAGTGTCAACTTAACTAAACGAAGACGAACCTGCATGTGTTTCGTGAAACCTCCACCAAGGAAGTGCCTCAAAAAGTTCAACTGTCGCATTGAAATTTTATAAATTACTTTGAAATTTCATGGCACATAACTCATACAGGAAACTAAAGAATTAGAAGAGGAAAAGAAACCTGAATCAACTGAGACCATGTTGACGTCTGCAGTGAATCCCCGCCGATTTTCATCGATGTCTCCGGACAATAACCATCCTAACATTACCAAGATAATAAACATTAACATGAGATGTCCTAGAATTGCAAGTCATGAAGATGAAAGACAACAATATTAGTACCTCAAGGAACTCCAAAACATCCTTAAACAAATTCCTCTGGTTGTTAAGATCTTTCTTGGTAGAACCTTTACCGACAGCTTCCACAGAGAGGTCTCTGACTTGATTCAGAATTTTCCCCCTCAGTCCTTGTATATGTGAGAATCCTTCTTTAGATTTATTTCCTTCGGATATCGAGCCATTATCTGAACCTTTAGATTCAGCAGCAAACTTCTCTAAGCTTCCCATCTCAAAAATTACTGCCAATGCTTCACCAGCAGCAATGCGCACAGATCGGTCATCCTTATATAGCAAAGTGGACAAATATGATATGGATCTGCATAATTTGCCATGATTGATCAGTCTCAGCCTATTATATTGTGGAAGCATCAAAGTCTTGCAAGGTTTTTTAACCAACTTTTCTGAGATTTAAGCCCAAGTAGGTTCATAACCAAGATATGTAAGAAGAGAATTTAAGCCTACACCCAAAAAAAGAACCAACATATGATCCATAGAGTTCACTCACTCTTGCCACAGTTTGGGACTGAGTCTCCATTCATCCATGGTTGTCAGAAGGAACGACCAGGCAGAGACAACTGCTGTTATTACAACAGCAGAAGGTTTGACGGTAACCACCTACAAGTCGAGCAGAAACAATTAATTCTCAAATAAAGCAAATAATGAAGCATAAAACCAATCATGGTCTGACATTGACAAAATAGAAGTAATAACTGATTCAGTGAACCTCAATACACTATTGGACGCTTTTCAATTAATGAAAATCAGGACACTTACATTAGAGCCTAGTTTAGGATGAACTGATTGCCACATAATTTGCATTGATTTTTCTGTTTCCTCGGGATTGACCCCCCCAACAAAAGTGATGATAGCCAAGCACTCCAGTAACTATGACAAGAAACCAGGTAATGCAAAAAAACTGGTTGAGTATCATAGTACCAACAGAATATTAGAGGTAGAACAAATTCCAATTAAACTTCTGCATACCGAAGCTATCCTAGAAGGTTCAGAACCAGATTTAGAAGCCTGTGAAATAGGAGTGATTGATTCCTCCAATACTTCCCGTGCATTATCTCCAGGACCAACAGTTAAAGCCAGCAAACCTACAAAAAGAAATTTATCAGCTTGAATACTGAAGCCTTGTGGTTTCTTCCATGCATGTGTGCATTAGAATTTGAAAAAGCTTTCAAAACTAACCAATGACATTGGAAGCTAAAGAGATCTCTTTGTTGGACCCCTTTTTGATAGAATTCAGACCCTGGTGCAATAATGTAGCAAATCTGGACAACAGCCAAAGATAATATGACCATTAGAAGCACGTAGATTCAAGTACTCAAGCCATATATTTTAAATCATAAGAATCATTTTCACCCACAACTGCAAATGTGCTTGGCAACAGAGTGATATTACTAATTCTTGGCGCCCCAATGTTTTAACAAATTAACGAATTCTAGCCAGCTAATCAAGACTCCATGAAATCTCATAGAACTATGATCCTAATACATTGGGAAATACTTAAAATAAATCAAACCCAAGATTAAAAAACACTTAGAAAAGGAGCAACTTACTTCTTCTCCACGAACTGATGCTGCAAGTCGCTGTTGAAAGCCTCAATAATTGAGGCCAAGGCCTTCTCTCGCGTAGAACCCCTTCATCCACAAAGGTGAAAACACCAATTGAGCCACATCCAACGCAAAAACACAATAATTCTCAAAATTTTGAGAAATCTATATAACTTGGCTGACTAATTTCAACTAACCAAACAATTCTTCCCTAACCACAGTAAATAATAAATTGTTCGAATGCATCAAATCTTCATCCAAAACATAAATAAACTAATATAGCGAATAACAGTATCTGACCTCTTTTCGTATAAAGCATCAACAGCTTCATCAAGTAAACTATCCTTATTAATCTCTACTTCTTCAATTCCAGAAACCGACATTCGATCCGATCGCATGGTAGACGATGAACTTATACTACTACTATCATCGTCACTATCTAACATCGCCGTATTCTTACGCTGAGTTTTACCTGCCAAATTCATATAATTCCTTTTATTCAGCTAAAAAATCCTAAATAAAATATTAATAAAAATAGAAGGCACCCCAGAACAAACTATAGAAAATCTCCCAAACACAACTCGACAATCAATCAATAATCTAATATTCATAGATATTTAGAAAGATAATACCCTATTCAAAAAATTAAAATAAAAAAGTTTATCAAAATAATTGGCAGAAATTACCCGAACAAAACAAAAAGAACATTGGAACAAAATTTCTTACGTTTACCCATGTTGGTGATTACTGATTACTTTTCCGCAGTCGATTTTAATATGTCAGAAACTACAAGGTTGACTAAAAATCTGAGAATGAGATAGCTTTGAGATTAAGCAACGATCGACAAAACGAAAAACCGAACAAGAACCGAAACAGAACAGCAAAGACGACAACAAAAGTGAATCGAAGGACGATACAGCCATTAATTTGATATAGGGAGCGGAAAACCTTTTGTATCATAAAACCAAGAGAAGGAACTGACGTAAAATAATTAAGGAACCCTAATTATATAAGAAGAATTTGAGAAAGGTTTAAAACTGGATTTGGGAACTTGTCGTCGTGCGACCTATGACGTGGCAGCTTGGTAGCCGCTACTTGGGGCTGTCGGCTTCACGCGCCAACTGAGATACAAAGCGAGCGTACACGTGGAATTAGGATCAGACACGTGATTTAGCCAATTTTGTAATTACATCAGATCTAAGATTTTATAATGTAAACAATTTTTTAATAATGTATATGATTATTTTATGGTTTATATTCGGATGCGAGGGTGTCTCTCCTATAATATAATAAGGTTTTGTTTGGGTAGTTTATTATTTTTAAAGTTGTTTAGGTTCGTTTTGTGTTCATTTAAAATTTTAATATTGTATTTGTGTTCGTTTGTTTATTTTAAAGGTGTTCATTTATTTAGCGTTGGCGAACATGTTCCTTTAACATATTTGTTTATATGTATGACAACATCTTGGTTTATATGTTTGCTAAAATGGTAAAATTATGCCATTAGACCTTAAATTCCTCAGGTTTTATAGTTTAAACTCTAAAGTACATTCTATGTTCAATTTAGTCTCTACCATCATCAATATTTAAAATGTAAAAAAGGGAAACCGAGTAAATGAGTCGATAAACGAGCATATAGATGAATCGATAAACAAGCTTTCAAATGAGCTTCTTCATGAACATAGACGAATCGAACGAACTGAGCACACTTCTATTCGAGTTTGTGTATACTCGTTTATTTATCTTATAAACGAACGTTATACGAACGATTCATCGAACACCCTGTTCATTTACACCCGAAATATAATTTTAGACCAGAGGTGGATCCTTCAAAGGACTAGAGGGGCCATGCCCCCTCCAAAATTTTGCCCCTAAAAATTTAAAAATATTCAATTTGCCCCCTAATTTTTTTTAAATCCATATCAAACTTCAAAATTTTGAATATTTTTAATTAAATTTTCTCTGAAAAATTTTAAAAGTTCTTATTAAATCTCTCAAAATTTTTGGAAAATTTAGTTAAACCCTCAAATTTTTTAAAATTTTTTGTTTAAACCTCCAATTTTTTTAAAATTTTAAATTACCCACAAACTCTTACCCAAAGTTTCGCCTATATTTTAGACTTCGGTATTGAATTACAATGTTTCATTCACAAATCACAAACATTATATATAGGCTGTAATCTAACATTTCAAGCAAAGTGTAATATAAAATATAATTTTATACCACTTTATTCTTCAAATAATCTAATTTTACTGGATTAATCTTAAATTTTGGATTGCTTTATTTTTTATTATTTTAATCAACCTAATTTTTTCTAATATTCTTGTGAAAATGAATGAAACATGAACTAACTAAAATGATTTTATTTTGTAATCTTTCATTATATTGAACCAAACACAATAGATTTTTAAAAATGTTTAGAATATATTGTTAAAAGAAAACAATAATTTTAAGAAATAACTTTTGGATAAATACAACTTTTGGTACTTAACTTAACATTTAGGTGCAATGTGGTACCCGATTTTTTAAAATGGTGCAGTTAGGTACTTATTTTTTTTGGTGCAGTTAGGTATCTATGTTTTTTTGGCTTAAGGGTATTTTTACTCATGTAGTAATCTCATATCAGCAATGTTGTCATTCCTTTTCAATTGTATCAATTTAGCCCTCATAGTCTTCCAAAATCAACAATGTTGCCCCTCTTTTTTAATTTCATCAATTTAGCCACCGAAACCCTTTGACTGTCGTTGAATGACAGAGCTATTAAATTCTATACATGTGATTGCTCTCTACTTCCATATAAATCGTTATCACTAATTGTCTTACCATGACGATGATATATTTGAATACAAATTTTACGGTTAGAACTTTAATCATACGCCAAATAAAATCTTGTGAATATATATTTTTTAGATAAAAATTCATTTTTGAAATAATGAAACAACTTTCAAATTTACTAAACCATAGCTCATATTTTTCTCTCTCAAAATTTAACCATAAAAGCTGAGTATAGTAATAAGACATTGTATATCAATAAGAGAATTTATACTCAAATATTATATATGGTATTATTGAGATAGAAAATTAAAAAAAAATCAAAATTTCCAAGCTGCGTGGTTCAACCCGGCCAGATCAAGCACCTCTCTACATATGTGGTAAACTTAATCGTTGCCCACTTCACATTAAAATCACTGATATATTAAATTCTGGTTTAAAATAATATCATTTAATGAAATATCTAAAATTTAAAAAGTAAAATAATTCAATTTAAAATTTAACATTTTCCTTAAAATTATCATAAAATAAATATACATTTAATGAAAGACTTTTAAGAGAATTAGAAAGGCTTAGTTATAAGATGAACCCTAGGAATCTTTTAAAATAATATCATCTTAATCTTAATTAACTTAGACTTATCACTTATTTAAAACTATACCTAAATTCTCTTTCACCTCCCACAATCACCGTTTTTCTTTTCTCACTTTCAACTGAGTCAGCCATGCCTTGTAAACCGCCCAAGTTTGTCATCGAAGGTGAAGTATGTCAAGAAGCCGTGTTCAGGTGGTACGACCACGCATGCACCGGAGGATCCGGCAAGCAAAGTGAACTTACTTCCAAAGCCAAAAAGCATCTTTCTGCCATGGGATGGAATTTCTGGCATGTTCCAAAGAACGGAAGACGTGAACTCCGGTACCAATCGCCACAAGGAAAAGTTTACTATACACTTAAAGCGGCTTGTAAAGGTTATATCGACGAAATATCAGTGGCCTGGGGAGAAGAAAAGGCGGAGGCGGATGGAAACTTGGAGCCCAAGCAACCACTGAAAAGAAAGAGATTGTCTCTAGAAAATCAAGCTTTTGATGAATCTGTTCAGCCCCAACCACCAAAAAGAGAAAAGAAGTTGAAAAAACAAGAGAAAAAACGTCATATTGATGAAAGATCAGGGGGCGGAAGCGAAGAAATACCCTTTGCGGCTGGAAACTTGGACCCCAAGCAACCATTGACATGGAAGAGTTTATTCCTAGAACATCAAACTTTTGATGAATCTTATCAGCCAGAACCACCCAAAAAAGAGAAGTTGAAAAAACAAGAGAATCAAATCAAGCCTCGGTTTGTCAAACGATCGAGTTTAAGAATACGAGAGGGTCCTGTACTAAATTCCTCTAAATCTAATCCTAAAACCATTCTGTCTTGGTTGATAGACAACGATGTGGTTTTGAATCTGGGAAAAGTGTATTACCGCAATAAGGCAGGGATGCCATTGAAGAGAGGAAGGATAACTCGTTCTGGGATTCAATGTGACTGTTGCTTCAGGGTTTTTGCTCTCACTGCCTTCGAAGCTCATGCTGGCAGTAGCAACCATAGGCCAGCGGCTAATATAATCTTGGATGATGGCAGCGGCAGGTCCCTTTCCGATTGTCAAAGGCAAGTTCGTGATTCAATGACAAGTTCCAAGGTAGAGAGCCCTGCAAATGCGACGAAGGACGATTCAAATCCACATATTAGTGATGACGTTTGCTCTGTTTGTTGTGATTGGGGAGAGTTGATTTGCTGTGATCGTTGCCCTTCTGCTTTCCATGCGAATTGTGTAGGCCTCAAGGAAGTTCCGGATGGTGACTGGTTTTGCCCTTCCTGCTGTTGTGGCATTTGTTGCTTTGGAATTTTAAGCAATGATGATAGTTTTCGTGCTTGTCAGCAATGTGAGCGTAAATTCCATGTTGGATGCATGAGGCTGAAGGAATCGAACAAACGGAGTGATTATCAGACTGGGAAGAACAAATGGTTCTGCAGCCGTAGCTGTGAAAGTATCTTTTCTGGCTTGAAAAATCTCACGGGAAAACCAATTCAGACGGGGAAGAATCTAACTTGGACATTGTTGAAGGCAGATGCCTGTTCCGATGGCGATACCGATCATGCTTACGGTCTGGATTCTTCTGCAGAGAATCACAGTAAGTTGAATGTTGCACTTGATGTGATGCACGAGTGTTTCGAGCCTAGTAACGATGTTTACACCGGGAGAGAGATAGTTCAAGATGTGATTTTCAGCAAAGGGTCAAAGCTGAAACGATTGGATTTCAAGGGATTCTATAGTGTGATTGTGGAGGAAAATGATGAACTGGTTTCCGTGGCTACCGTGAGGGTATATGGCGAAACTGTGGCTGAAATGCCCCTTGTTGCCACCAGGTTCAGCCACCGGCGGCGCGGTATGTGTCGAGTTTTGGTCGACGAACTCGAAAAGAATCTAGCGAAATTGGGGGTGCAGAAGCTAATTTTACCTGCAGTAGCCGGTGCGCTCGACACGTGGATTACCAACTTCGGGTTTTCTCAGATGACAGGTGAAGAAAGATCAAAATTTCTGCAGTATACATTCCTAGATTTCCAGGGCACCACAATGTGCCAAAAACCATTGAGAACAGAGTTGTGAAAGACTGATATATCTATCATATGCTACTTTTCAGAAGGTTCAAGTACCTTTCCATGTATGTTATTTTGATACTGAATTTCAATTCCCTTTTCTTATGTTATAATGTTAGATTTGATGTGAATCGGAATTCCCTTGTCGTTCTACGGACTGTTTTGGACCGAACCGGTGGTGATTCCTTCTTTGACAGTGTGGCTGCTCACTGAGCAAGGTCTAATTCTAACTTTTTAAGATTAAATTAATTTATTGTAGAGATCTGAAAAGTTTTTTTTTCCTTAGCTTCCACTTTTTTTTCATTAGTTTGTCTTAGCTGATCTTGATTTGAAATAGAGATTGTTGGCTAGCTGTGATGAAATACAATTGCAGATGTAAATAGTTCTCTGGTATGAGCATTTTATGCAGAAAGAAATCTGTAAATACGGTGTAAGAACATCATATACGCATGAGCCTACAAAACTTTAATTGTAATCATTTAGATGATTTACTTATAATTGCAATTGTATAAAAACCTCAATTGAATCCCAGAAAAGTTCAAGTGAAAAAAAGAAAATGTTATTGAGATCCGGATTCGAGCAGCAACTCGACCTGCAAGATGTGTCTAAATTTTATTAAGGATTAAAATCGAACAAATACTATCATAGAATCGTTCTATAAATGTTAAAACAAATTAGATGGGCTTATTGGGTGGGTCTGTTGCCCCCATAGAAATTAGCTTTAGCAGAAGGATAAAAATAGTTTAGTCTCCGGTTGATTATCTTTGCCAACATTACAGAAAGTGTCAAGTCAATGAATTTGTCCCAATGTACCTTTTAAGTTGAAAATCAATTTTGATGGAGTCAATGGGGAGGTTTGGTGCTACACTCTTCAATTATGTTATCGATCAATGGAGGTTGTATTATATATATATACACGGCATAATATCAACAATACTCCTAATGTTTGATAAATAGTTATTTATCTTTTATTCTTTTTGAAGTATTTTAACTTACAACGTTTTATTTTGGGTCAAAGTGTCCGCTCTCTGGATGAAAAATATCAGTCAACTGACGATTAGTAAAAATAATTTTATATTTTATAAAATTATTTTTTGAACACATTTGTTTATATGACACCTATGTTAGCGTGCACTGTCATGTTATTCCAAGTCATTTAATGTTAGTTGGCTAATAATTTTATCCACGGAGGAGTTATTATCAAAAATTTCTAATTATAACTAATTTTGATCATTAAATCGTAACGATTTGAATGGTCTCAATAGGTTATATAGTGAAGGTATGCCAAGAACACATAACCTGGGGCGTGCATTATTCGGTTTTAACCGAATTAACCAATCGAACCGATTTTTTTTGGCTAATTCGGTCGGCTAATTTTAGGTAGATTCGATTAACGATTAATTTTTTTTAAAATTCGGTTATCGGTTAATTCGGTTCGAAACCGATTAATTAACCGATTTAGCAGAAATTATTATATATTAAATATCATATATATTATATATATTTATTTTTGGTCATTGAACTTTTAAATCTTATAAAATGATCATTAATTTTTTTTTATCAAATTAGCATAAAATGAAAGTTCAATGACTAAAGAGATTATTTTAGCATAATTTAGTGACCAATTGTGTAATTTATCTAAAATTTTATAACAAATTTCGGTTAATTCGAAAACCGACCAAATTAACCGAATTTTTTTTGTTCAATTAAAAATTTTTGAAAAATTTTAATTCGATTAACGGTTAAAAGAATAATCAGTTAATAAATTTTAGTAATTCGGTTTGATCAGTTAAATGAATATCTTATCATGAAGGGCTTTAGTCGCATTGTTTATTTATCAACCATCTCCTGTTAAAATGTACAGCAGTATCTTAGTTTGTTTTTGTCTGCTAATATCAAATACTTGAATTCTTTTATAATTGATTTCCATTTCTTTTGAACCGTACCTGACAAGGAAGCGTTCAAGAAATTTCAGGAACTTGGTAGATTATAAGACAAAGGATGGAACCTTAAAATAAGGCACCATTAGTGTTTTAACTTGATTTAGTCTTAAATCTCTTAACATTATTAAAAGGATTAAATACCTTATTATTACTTCGATATAAAAAGTTCAATTTAACCCCTTAATTTTTCTTCGACCAAAAATATTACCCTATTTTATTTTTCTATTACAAAAAAATCATGTGATATTTTAGAACATTCTGCCTAAAGTATCACGTGATATCTATTAAATTCGAAAAACTTCCTAAAAAGTCTTTAAAAATTTCAAAAATAGTTCTTAAAAATTTTGAGATTTTTTATTTTATTTTTAAAGACACTTTTATGACTTTTTAAAGTTTTTTCGAGTTTAATATATATTATATGTTACATGACACTTTTTGAATGACACTTTCTTAGAGTATCACGTTACTGGTTTATAATGTAAGAACGGAATGGAATAACATGTTAACAAATTTAAGGATTAAATTAAATAAAAAAATAATATCAAAATATTAATGTAATACAATTTCAAATGTTAAAATATTATTTTATTCTACCAATAAGTGTTGGGTAAATCGGTAAGGCAGATTGCACTCTAAAGAACAAGATGCAAGTTTAAACTTTGAAAACGACATTATTAGAAGGGACAACCTTACTCCCAAATACGGTCCGTAAGACGAACATGCATATTATCAAAAAAATATTATTATGGGTGAACATGCATATTAAAATAATGTCCTCGGTAGTTGTTAACCTAAAATAAATATGGGTGAAAAGTCAAAAATGATGATGTCAACAAAGACGTGAATGGAAAATTTGGTGATATCTAATACTCCATTATAATTAATTTGTAAGAAGATTCCAAATATAAGATTTAAGATTGCGATCACATCGACACAATTATTGTTTGTATATGGAAACTTGGGTCCAAGTTCGCACAATCAGTAAATAATTCGTTTTTATATCATTTCAGATTTTTTATTTTTTTAAAATACTCAAATAGTTTACGCATTTTAATTTGGATATAAGGTACAACATTTAAAATATTTAAATATATTTTAAATTTTGAAATACTAATATCTGGGACATACTCTCATCGACATTTATTTTCAATCAAAGCAACAGAACATATGATAACGTGGTCAAAAATGTTAAAAATTTGTAAGTTAAAAAGTAATTAATACGAGATTAATATGAAATAAATCAAATATAAAAGAGATAATATTTAATATAGTTCAATTTAGTTGTTTATATTCACTTGTAAAAAAATACAATATAAACATATACACGGTGGAGTCAGAAAATTTAAATTTCGGTGTTAGAATTTAAAAAATTTCATACAAAGATTTTTTAGTGTCAATTATTTTTAAAGTGATGTCAATATCCTCTTAAACTAAAGCTAAATTTATTTTTGATATTTTTATATAAAATTTAAATATATATTAAAAATATTTTTTGGGTGTCAGCAATCTAGTTTAAAGGTGGTTTTGCCACTAAATATAAATATTATAATAAAATATTTTAGAACGGACGATACACATCGTTATATACATTACTACATACCATTACTTTTTAATAATTTTTAAATAATTTTAAAAATCTTAAGAACTCGACATACAATTAATTCAAAATATAACCCATAAACTTAATATCAAATAATCTTTCAACCAATAGAATTATAGAATAATTTAAACTAGAATTGTTTCCGAGTTAGGTGGACTTGGCCGGACTTGAATTTGAGTTTAGTACCCTAGATCACCCCAGCTTAAATAAAAAATAAATAATTTAAAATTAAGCATAAAAATAATAATATAAAAGTAGATTTTAAATTAAGAAGATATTGCGGGTGGGTTGGACCGGGTATAGAATTTTTTTAAAAGGATTTCGGTTCGGCCGGCCGGGCTAAATTCTTGTACACAAGATATTGTTTAACATTTGGAATGTCCATAATCAAGTTCCTTGACCAAGAAAATGTCATAAAAAGTAACCTAAACTTCATCCTCTCGAGTTGTACAAGAATTTACACTGTTGAACATGTCAAAAGAGTGGATGACTTGTTCAATCCAACCCCAAAACACAGCAACAAAACAAGGGAAACAATTTACATTAAAAAATCAAGGGTAAGCTATACGGGAGATCATCGATCTTTAGGGTTGGTGTCGAAATGACCACCGATCTTTTAATTTTGTCAAAATGACCACTCAACTATTGATATGGTTCCAATATAGCCACCAGCCGTTAAAACCTAACGGAGAGGCTGGCGTGACAGTTAAAAGAAAATTATATAATTACGCATTTAATCCCCGTTATTTACACATTTAATTAATTTGGTCCTAATTTTAATTTAATAAAATAAATTGATTATTTAATTAGGTGATAACACGTGTCACCACCTTATTGAAGGGATTTATTTTTATTTAATTTAATTAATTTATTTTCCTCCCTCAATCAAATGGTGACACGTGTCACCTAATTGGAGGGGAAAATAGAATTAAAGGCGGGGGAATTGAACCAATGACCTCTAAAGCAATGAGAGTATTGTATGCTTGCCACTAGGCCAAGCCATTTTCATGATATAAAACACAACTTTTTATATATGTTTTATACCGTTTTGATGCCCAGAAAAATGAAGGGGAAAAAAGGCATCAAGGGGATTCTAACACAGGACCTTATATTGTAAGGTAGTATATGCTTGCCACTAGAACAAGCACATTTTTATGATATAAAATACAATATTTAATATCTATGGTATACAGTTGTTAATGCCTGGAAAAAGAAAGAAATGTGGTTTTAGGAAACTCGAGCATGACATACTTATAATACACAAAAACATCTAACCCAATTAAATAAATCTAATAATTAAATTAAAGTTAACAATATTTTGTATAAATTTTAAATTATAATAAACTGAGAAACCGAGATTTAATCTTCATTTAGCGAATACAAATTTTATAATAAACTGGGAAACCGAGATTTAATCTTCATTTAACGAATACAAATTCACGAATTATACTAAATATATACAAAATATTGTTAACTTTAATTTAATTATTAGATTTATTTAATTGGGTTAGATTTTTTGTGTATCATAAGTTATATTAAATATATACAAAATGTTGTTAGCTTTAATTTAATTATTAGATTTATTTAATTGGGTTAGATTTTTTGTGTATCATAAGTATGTCATGTTCGAGTTTCCTAAAACCACATTTTCTTCTTTTTCCAGGCATTAACAACTGTATACCATATATATTAAATATTTTATTTTATATCATAAAATATGCTTGTTCCAGTGGTAAGAATACACTACCTTACAATATAAGGTCATGTGTTTGAATCCCCTTGATGCCATTTTTCCCTTTCATTTTTCTGGGCATCAAAACGGTATAAAACATATATAAAAAATTGTGTTTTATATCACGAAAATGGCTTGGCCCAGTGGCAAGCATACAATACTCTCATTGCTTTGGAGGTCCTTGGTTTGATTATACAATTTTCTTTTAACAGCCACTTCAGCTTCTCCGTTAGGTTTTAACGGCCAGTGGCTATATTGGAACCATATCAATAGTTGAGTGGTTATTTTGACAAAATTAAAAGATTGGTGGTCATTTCGACACCAACCCTAAAGATCGGTGGTCTCCTTATAGTTTACCCAAAAATCAATTCCACAAGGAAAAAGGACGATCAGATGATCTTCTTGATCGAATTTCCCGAATGGAGATCACGAACCGGGGACGACTTGCCTCGAAAAGCTCCGGTTCTGTTGTCACTCAATTTTTTCACATAAACTTTCTTCCGATCGTAACTCTTTCCTTGTATTACAGGAACCGTGTACCATGCAATACATGTAAACAGTATCGAGACCGATCTTCCGAAAAACACCAGCAGCAACAAAATCGAAACTAGGATTGCCGGTACATAGTAAGAAGGCCGCCTCCATTGATGCAGCTCCAAATTCCATGAAAAGCTCTTTTTCTTCTTCTGATCAGTGAATGATTGCAATCCTGATGATATCTTCTTGATCACTTGTTTCCCTTCGACTAAGTTTTCGATCGGATGTTTATCGATGACCTCCGAATCAATGACTTTCGTTACAGGGTTATGATCTTTGGTGGTACTGGTACTGGTACTGGTACTAGTACTATCAACACTTTTCCTTTTTGCTTCTTCTTTCTCGTCTTTGAGCTTCACCACGATCGGTACGATATCCGTCGAGTTTTTGTACCTAAAACGAACCAATGATATATCTTCCGCGCCTGTTTGTGAGTAAATCTTTTGCTTCTTCTCTTCGAGTTCGGCTAAAAGTGCAGAAAACTTGTCGAGGCCGAGATCCGAATACGGGTTCTTGCTGTCCTTCTTACTGCTTTTACTCTTACGGAAGCTGTTCCTTCTCGATTTTCTTCGATCATCTTCGTCTTCGGGATCGAAAGTGCCGCAGGTGAAAGGCTGAAACATCTGTTGTAGGGATACTTGAGTTTATTTTTGTATTGAAGGCAGAGGAAAGTGAGAAGGAGAGGCAAAGGACTTAAATAAAGTCTTGAGAAAAGATTAGATCCAAAGCAAGTCAAATTGAATTATTTGTTGCAGGTAATAGAAGTTTCCTTATGGATTTCGGTCAAGTTTCGACTTCTGGAAGGGGGAATAAATTGAAGGACAAAGTTTAGGTCTGGCCTTTCACATACAATTGCTTGAAGAAGAAGGCTTGAAACGGTCCATCTTGGATTAATGTCTATTATTATAAAGAAAAATGATGCAATGATAGTGGAATTATTATTATTATTATTACCATCTTGGGTCTGTACGTAAACGTGTAATTTTCGAACATTCAACATTGTGGCTAAGGATGAGTTGCAAAGGCTGACATACATGATTTGATGAGAATATTTAAATAAAGAAATCTTGTGTTTATGTAGAAGCAAAGAACCACTGGAATCTAGTGTTGGCAGATATGCTTGGTGTTACGGCCAAAGAAAAAAGCAATGGAAGAATAGTCTAAGTAAAGGGTCCATACTCGGAGTTTCCTAGGAACCATTTCCATGGAAACTACCACACAACCTTTGGAATAATCGGTTTCCCTGAATCCTTTATTTGCAAATTGCTTTCTTGCTTATATTCTCTACTTTGTGTTCGGTTTATATATTCCTACATTTAAAGATATTTTATATCTTATATATTTGTAATACGCACCGTCAATACAAGTAAAATTTGCGATGGTTTAGACAATTCAGACGCGGTCGTGGTTCAAGATATTACGGTGTTGTCTTAATCTTAAGTAGTTCGGCAATAGGATTATAGGACCTAGAAGGTTGGAGAAAATAGATATGAGTGATGTACGTCACGTTCTTGGCGCAGCGAGTTGGTTTAATCCCGATTGTCGAATCTACAGTCGTGAGGGCTGGGTCCCGAGAAGGCAAAGTAAGAGCTTGTAGGTGTTGACTGTTGACTCCTACGAAGTGGATGCTAAGGGCCGATGAAATGCTGTGTTTAGATCGAGTGACTTGGCGGGCCCTTATAGAATTATGTGGATAGGACCTACGACAAAACATTAACATAAACTACACAAGGACCCCTTACTATCCATGTGCCAGAAATCAGCCCCTTAATAACATAAACACCAACTCAAGCAACCTACAAAGAGCCTTCAGTTCACTTGTCAAAATACCCATTAGCTGAAGTATACGAGCTTTATTTCAGCATTGGATGTCTTTAAGAATCAAGTATAAAGCTGACCAATCTTCTTCGCCACAACTTTAGGAAGGATAAACTGCCTACACCAATAATTTGTAATGCTAAACAAAACATAACATATTAACTGTAGTCTGTTAGCATAGCATAGATTCTTATTAGACCCGTGACCCAGTCTTTTTCTGATCCTCTCCAAAAGACGCTAACTATTATTTTCAGTCATCTTTATCGTAATCAAAGGAACACCCGAACATCTGACAGGGAGGTGACCTAATTTGAAACAAGTGCAGCCCTGAATAATCTCCGGTTCACCATCTGAGACTCCCAAAACAAAAAGCTCACTCTTAGTAGCATTGAGCCTTAGCCCATATATCTCATAAAAGTGAACTAAAGCACATTGAATACTAGGGGTGTAAACGAGCCGAGTCGAGCTCGAGTAGTGCGGAGCTCGATTTGACTCGTTAAGAATTCGAGTCAAGTTCGAGCTTAACTCGAGCTTGAGTATGTTGAGCTCAACTCGGCTCGTTAAGAACTCGAGCCGAGCTCGAGCTCGAGTTGAGTACAATCGAGTCGAGTATTGATCGAGCTTTGACCGAGTCGGGCTCGAGTGGCTCGCGATTTGTCTCATTTTATTTACAACCTTGTTCATAATAATAATAATAATAATATTATTATTATTATTTGAACAATTTCTACCTAAGGGGGGAAAAAAAGAATTTTGCTCCTACTGGATTGTAAATATAAAGTACACATGAAATAACTCATTAAAAACCCCTAATCCTAGAAGGAGAAAAAAAGTACACATGAAAATATAAAGAAAATTAAACTAAAACTTAAACTACCATAACATAACAACCAAAAACACTCAACCTACATTTTAGTTCACTTTAATTTTAAAAATTAAAAATAGTTTATTAAAATTTCGAGTAGCTCATGAGCTTTTCGAGTCGGGTATCAAGTAGCTCAGCTAGATTCGTTGAGAACTCAAGCCGAGTTCGAGCTCGAGTCGAGCTCAATAGACTCGAGTGTTGACCGAATCGAGCTCGAGTAGCTCGCGATCTGTCTTGTTCCATTTACGGCCCTATTCAATACCAATGATAAAATCTAAAGATCCTTTCAAAAAAATAAGTCATCTCCAAAGCATAATGGCAATTTTGAATGAAAACCCCTTTTTAATATTTTTATTAGAAAAATGATCCCCTGCCAGCATTATTTGAAAAAGTAGCCCAAAATCACTCACGTAGGAATATCTCGCGTTCTGCAAAACATGATTATGGCCTCGCTTTCTGCAGGACGCAAGGTCCATCCAAGCTGGAGCGACTTTTTAGATGGGCCAATTTAAAATTAAAAAAAAATACCCCGCATTCTGCACATAACAAGGTCCACGAGAAATTCAAGAGGTTTATCAATTTATCGCGGGACATTATTACTAGGAACTCGCTTTCTGTAAGGTCCGTCTGTCACACATTACCATTTGGATAAAAATTTATGAAAATATTTAAAAAAAAGTTAATTAAAAATCTTAATTGAAAAAATCTTTTAAATTATGATAATTTTAAAAATAATTTAAATCTAAGTTTAAATTATGATCGTTTTAAGTAAGGATCCTTGAAAGATAAAGTTTACCATCTTTTATAAAAAAAATTAAAAGATAATTATATAATTGAAATAAATTAGAATTTAAATTTTAAAAATCTCGGGAACTCGCTTTCTGCAGAAAGCGAGGTTCGTCTGTCACACGTTGTCATTTGGATAAAAATCTATGAAAATATTTAAAAAAATAATTGAAATAAATTAAAATTTTAAAAGCGAGTTCCCTCTGACATCACAACAGTTCAATTCAAAAAGACGTTACTTTTTTAAATATTTTAATATCTTTTAATATACATGGTCATTAAAATTTAAATCTTAATTTATTTAAAAAGATTTTTCAAATATCTTAATTGTAAAATATTTTAAAACATGGTAATTAAAAAAATCCTAATTTAAAGAAATAAATAAAAAAATATTTAAAAAATTCAAATAAATAAAAAAGGATTGTAAAAATTTTAAGTATAGATAAAAAGATTTGAAAAGATTTAAAAAATAAATTAAAATTAAATTTAAAATTAAATTAATATCTATAATTTAAATTTATAATTATAGATTAAAATTAAAAATTAAAAATAAAATATAACTTATCTACAAAATAATATAAACTTATCTATGTAATTAAAAAAGAAATTTAAATTTCTTGGGAACTCGCTTTCTTCGCCTAGTGAGTTCCCTTTTGATAAATTGTCATTTATGAGAATTGAAAGTCCGTGTCTTTTCAACGGACCTCGTATTTTACAGGTAGCGAGGTCCATTGAATATCGCTTTCCAAACGGTGCGATGACTCTTATAAATAGGGCCACATTATCTTGATTTGTCACACTCATCTTTTTTTTTCTCTCTTTTTCTTCTATTATCTACTTTAAAATTATTTTGAAAAAATTTAGTTAATTAAATATTTTTATTCGATATTATTTATTTTAAGGGATTGAATGTGTGTTGAAACATGATCAGAGACATGTGTTCGACTTTTGGCGGACAAATGATGAGGTAAAAATTTTTTATTTAGTTAATTAATTTTTATTAATTGTTATTTATTTATTATTTTAAATTTTAATTTTAAGGGATATTTAAAAGAAAACCGGAATCGAAGATGTTATCGCAAACATTACTGTGAAACGTGTAGCCAAAATTAAAACTTTCAAGTTAATTCGAGACAGATTAACAAAATTCTTCTTATAAACAAAAATTGATATATCAGAAAACTTTATCATGATTGATTTACTTATTCTTTATCATAATATTAAGAGCATTCATGTTGATCCCCTAATAAATGTCTACAAAGATATCATCTATAAGTTTCATATTAAGTAGACTCCAAGCATCAAAATATGCAATGGACAAATCAACAGGGAAGCATGCGTGACCCAACAATATTTCTAAACATTACATAGATTAAAGAAAAACAAACAAAGGTAGTCTTATATCAGAGAACGAGATGGATTAAGACCATTCAAACAAGCGATTATACCTTTTCATGTATAATTCGAAACAAGCATATACATATATATTGGATTACTTACTCAAAACATATTTACATGAATACCCAACCTAGCATTTTTTAAATATATATACATAAATCTGTTCGAATATAGCCTATGTATAACCTACATGTGTATTTGATCATGTATAACTATTCACTCAATTAGTTACTCAAAATCAATTAAAAGATATTACTAGCTTTGCACTACTTACCGTTATACATTAACTTGGTTCATAAACTTTCTTGATTCCTCTTAATCATAGATTTTCAATGCATAAAATATTTGACACATAAGTCTTATAACTTGACATATCATAACATGAGTTTCTTGCCAAATAAGTATCAACTTAACATAGCATCATACAAATCACTTGTCAAATGATGTATTCATACTAATTGAACCAATCATGTATATACATATGCCATCAATTGAACATGCAAACCATCTAGTTATCACATTCATGAATTTTAATCTTGTTCGAACCCTTTAATAAGTTCATATACACTTATATAATATTTACTCATTAAGTAAGCAAATTAGTCAACCAATCATAACTATTTGGACTTAGCCAAGGAATATATAAGCCATTTACAAATCTTGCAATGTCTAATGCCATGTTACATTACAACACTATGCCACCATCTAAGGAGTTCAGCTATAGAAGTCTATATCTACTTGGAATTTTAAGCAGTGACTTGCAAACTTTCAACACGATCAACTCAAGGAGAATCATATAACCTGCATATGCATGAAAATGAATGTATTAGGCTTATTTATCCTATGTGAGGTAGTAACACCAAATTATCAATGCATAATATCAATGATATTGGAAGGAAAATCAAATAATACAAGCTTTGATTAGCATTTGATTCTTATGTTTTAACCTTAACTTAACAAAGCTTTATTAGGGTTCATAATCTTCAAAACTTAACTAATTATATTTACGACTTTTAAGTGAGTTCATATCAAATTTTATTGCTTTTCATATTAGACATATGTTCACCACATGTGAATTTCTCCTTATGGATGAGCATTGCTCTGTATCCTTATTAGCTTTGCCACCAAGGCATACTTTATAGTACATCACAAGCTTATCTACTTGTTTCATTCGAACAAGTATGCATTAAATGTTCATAAATCATTTCAAATCTTAGTATCCATGTTCAAATCTTTTAATCATTTGCCTTGGATCACATTTGGACACAAGTACCATTGGTCTGAGTTACACATAGCACAAAGCACTAAGCAATGGCTAGTATCTGAACATAGTAATCCTAACTTCTCACTACCCAACCAAACTGTCACCAATCTCCTTACATCTCCCTCGTTACCTCCTACTGTCGCCAATATATCACATATAATGGGTCGTCACCCGAGCCGTAGCTCATGGACCGTAGTCCTAAAGTATACCATGTATTATGCCAACGCGTCCAAGGACTTCCATTGAATAGGCAACTTAAATATTTTATACTTGAAGTTGGAAGAGGTATCTTATGAGACAAGTAATCTTACTTACTTCTTTTCTTAGTATCTTAGAGTGTAAGATAATGCTTTTAACTCCTTAGGATGTAGGAGTTCTTGTATACTTAAAGTTTGATATTGATTCTTATTAATACACTTTCAAGGATTAAAGTTGGTTCTAATTCAAAACAAAGATCATATATAAGACATACTTTTATTCGAAATTTATCAACCATCATAACATAATATGCAATGCCTTTGATGCATTCATGATGCATATGTAATGCATTTCTTAACAATGAAACTTGTCACTTGTATGCCATGAATGCGATCAATCCCCAGGTGCTCTATATAAGCCAATAATGAAATGATCAAATGCAATCCATTCATACACATCATATACTTTAATTTCAAGGAGGCAATAATCAGAATGACTTAATGTCATTCAAAACAATTATAACTACACTCACATGATATTCCAAAGTTATGGAATACCTGAATCACAACCACATCATGCTTTACAATCACTTATTTCTTCTACTCCTCTTATCATAGTATGTACTTTAAACAAAATAATAAGTTATTAAAATCTATTTCAGTCTACTAATTAAAGATTAATATTGTCACCAAGATTATAAAAGTAACATATTAACTAGACAATTAGTCACTTAACTTATACAAAACATTCCACTTTAACACATACACATAATTTCATATCAAAACAGTCCACTTAATCACATGTTCATACAAAACAATCCACTTTGACATATACACATAATTTCATAGCAAAACAGCCCACATATTCTCATGTTTACACAAATTAATCCAACTTAAACATGTATACATAATTTCATACAAAAATAGTCTATAGATTCTCATGTTTACACAAATCAATCCAACTTAAACACGTATACATAATTTCATACAAAAACAGTCCATAGATTCTCATGTTTACACAAATCAATCCAACTTGAACATGTATACTTGATTTCATACAAAAACAGTTTACACAAATCAATCTAACTTAAACATGTATACATAATTTTATACAAAAACAATCCATAGATTCTCATGTTTACACAAATCAATCCAACTTAAACATGTATACATAATTTCATACAAAAACAGTCCATAGATTCTCATTTTTACACAAATCAATCCCAAATTGACATGTACACATATTTTTCACAACAGAACAATCCATAGATTCTTAAGTGACAAGCGTCGTTTTTGTTAAATAAAATATTCCTTAATCTCAAAATAAATAAATAAAAACTTAGTATAGAGAAGAATATGTCGGTCCACAGGGACTAAGAAGTTTCTGATATACGGTTGTTCTTATTCTGACTGTTGCAAGGTAATTTAGTGAATGAGGGGGGTTTGATCTTGATAACTAGAGAATAAGTGTAAAATGACTGCGAGAACAAATGAAGTAAAAATAAATCGATTAAATTAATTAGCCTCAAGCTTTTGCTCTACTTCAATTCGCTATGATCATTGAAAAAGAATTTTCACTCCAGATACATGCCGGTTACAGTCTACAAGGCCCAACCCTTGTAACTTGTTTTTCTCCTTGGTAAACCGATAATTTAAAATCAATTTTTAGATTCCAGTTTTCTAGTTAGACTAATCGCGACTATCGCCATTAGAATAAAATAGTTTTTAAAATTTGGAAAAACCCGACTCGGATTATTTGTCTCACTGAAAATCAAATCCGTTATCAATTTCCCTTAGCGAATCCGTCGCTAAGTGCGTTCATAGAAAGTCAAAACCACGACTATCGCCGTTCCTTCCTCCCAACTGTAAATCCAACAACAATCAAGTCAACGTGCACTTTTGAAATGAAAGTGAAAAGTTTTTAATAGAAAAGCCGATTGCCGATCTAAGTTTTCAGAAAATTGAGAGTGTAAAACAAAGTTGTTGAGTGCTTTTAGTTCTCACAAAGTGAATTGAAGCTTCGCTTTAAGCCATTGGCTAATAGAAGAATTTAGCTAAGCATGATTATGGAAGAAATCATACTTAGCATTAAAATAAAGAAAATTTAAAAGAATAAAAATAAAAAAGAAGAATTTTATAAAATGTAGAAAGCTAGAACAAACTAAGAATGGAAGATGAAAAAGTTGACTCCAGATAAAATTTGCAGAATTTTACCTCTTTTCAGTGTGTTTTCCAGAATTAAAGGTCTGCACGAAAAAACATAATAAAGCCTAGATCAGTATCATATTCAAATCTTTAGAGGCATAATTAAAGATGAAAAAGTGATCATTTAAACTACTCATCAAATTCCCCCTCACTTTTTCAATGCTTGTCCTCAAGCATTTCTCAATTGATGCATCATGAATTTCAAGTTGCCATATCAATTTCACAAAATTCCCAAGACTTCCAAGCAAATCAAAATCATAGCAATTGATAAAACTCAAGAGCAATCAATCTAAAGGCACAATTAAAAACAAGTAATAACAAAGCATGACATTCCAATTATTCATTAATCTCAAAGAAGCAAGACTTAGTACCTCACATTGGTTCACTCATTTCGCTCAAGTGTTTCAGGTAAAAAGAATCGCTCAAGCCTAACTAATCAAAGCATTACCATAAGCTTGTAACTAAATCTAATCTCCACTACTAAGTATGAACATGATGCAATAATCAAGAGGTCTTTAAAAGGGTTGTAATGAGGCTAAGGTTCGGGTAGGATAAAGGCCAAAGATCGAGTTTAAAAATTCAAGACAGAGAAAATTATTCCAAAGATTTACTCAAAGGGAAGTTAAAATGAAAGAAAGAAATTAAACAATAAAAAAATATTCACTTTCTCTCTCTTTTTTCTTTCGATTTTCTTTTTTTCTTTTTTTGCTGTTATTCGAACCAAACTATTTTTTCTTTTTTTTCTTCTGTTTTCACTATTCAAACAATTTATTCGACCTGTTCTGCACTGTATTTTTCTACACTGTTCGAACCAAACTGCACTATTTTTTTTCTACACAGTTTGAACCAAACTGCACTGTTTTTTCTACTTTTGTTTCTTCTGCACTTTTTTTTCAAATCTCTCTTTTTTTCGCTTCGAAATAACCTTAACTTTGTCCTGAAAAGTGTGACAAAAAGAGGAAAAAACAACAAAATTGGCGTCGGTTAAAGATGTGGTAAATCAAAGAAAAGGATAAAGCTCAAAATTGGTTATCTAAGGGGTAAATAAACAAAGGGTAGGCCATTTTTGGGAAGAGAAAGGGGTTAAAACCTAATACCTCTATCACACTAAAGCATCACATTCAATCGTGTAGTCTCGATAAGTATTATGCTACAAGTTCTAGAATGCAAAGAATTAGTCGACACACTCAAAATTAACAAAGAGTAATAATGAAAAGGTATGCTCATTAGGCTCAAAACTCACATGAAAGGTTAATTGCACTAAGTCATGCTATCAATTTAACCAACAAATGCATAAAATGTCAAAAATTTTAAAGAAAAATTAATCATGCCAATTGCCATCATGCTTCCTAAATTCCAACAAAAACGAGATTGAAATTCACAAGAAAAACAAAGAAATAAGGTGGAAATAAGATATGCAACCATCAATTTCAATACATCAATTCAAGAAAAACTCAATTCCAACCAACTGAATAAGCAAAGTAAAATTTGATGCAACTTCCACTCCCTCACTTAAATCATAATGTCCTAATTATGGAAAATAAAGCAAAAGAGAGGGGATAGAATACTCTCTGAGCTAATTACGGCCACGACCACGGCCTCGGCAAGACGTGCCCGGGCGAAGGTAAGAAAGAATCTCAGTAATGTCGGTCTCGATGGTGTTGAAGCATTCGTTCACGTCCGACTATTGATTCTCTCCTTGTGCTGGTTGTGGTACGGATCTCCGAAGGAAGACGCGAGCATTTCTAGGCGTAGTGACCCGCAGATGAACAATATAAGGGCATCAACTGTACCAGCTAAGAGCCCCATAGTATCTAAACATCGCGCATCTAGAGCATCCATGGTAAAATCATAAGCAAACTGGGAAGCATCAAATGTTAATGAAAAAAGTCTAGACGCAAGATGTGTAATATAAGGACCGAGAATTAAGGAGCGATTTTTTTCGCACAACATGCTCAAAGGCACGTGCGAACCAAAATCTCAAGTTTACCTTTATACCAGTTTGCATACACCATAAAAAGAAAAGTTTAACCTTACTCAAACACGATAAAGTGTCATTACACCCAGAGTAGTTGTATGCTAAGAACCGATGGATGTAGCAAAGAGCCGAGCTATGGATAATCCAACCTTTGGTGGTGCGAGCATCGAATGTTACCCCCGCGGTGGCAGTAAGCGCTTCGTAGGACATATCAGTGTCAAAATCCTGCGAGATCTCAAGTAATGTAGTTAAATAGCTTTGATACGCGACATCCATCACGAATCCCATAGAAAAATTAAAATCTGTAATAGACATCTGAAAATATTGTCCTAGCAAATAGAAGGATATAACATCAGGTGAATTTACGATGATAACACGCCTTTGCCTAAATGAGAATGTAGCATAAAATTCAAAAACTAATTCATAGTACATGTTACATCAAACTGCAGGGTATAAAGACCATCTTATAGCATCGAAGTAATGCATAACAGATTCAAGCAGATGCAGGATATCAAGTGTTGGCTCATGAATGTATTTGCAAACCTGAAACGCGCGATGCTAGATGCTATTGAAACGCCTTAGCTCCTCAAGCTCAAAATCCAAGTATCCATTCAGATTCTCCTATATTTGAATGGAATAGGTGCGTCTGCGGCGGTAACGTTCAGCGTTTTCATCGTTACCATCTTGCGAGTCAGTTGGTATAGCGCCATCACCGATGCTGGCTGCAAATGAAGGCAAAACTGGTCATTCGTCGTTAGGATGGGACGAGGTTGATTGATCATTCCTGATATTCGGCTTCTCCACCGAAGCTTCCCTATAAAGCCAAAATTTAAATTATCTGTATAGCCAAAAATAGGATGGAATATTAGCAAGGGTTTAACGGAATAAAAACCAGAGCTTACCTCGTCTGTTCGATTCGTGGCTACCGAGTGGATGGAGAAAGAGGATACAACGAAATTGGGCATGGATTGCGATGATACGACAGTGTGCATCGAATGGAAGGAGGAGGAGGATAAAACCCGAATAGGGCTAGTACCCTGTTGCGATCGAGAAGTTAATTGTTGGTGGTGAAATGAGCGTGAGGGGTGGTTGAACGAGGCCGAAGGAAGAACAGCCGAGGTTCGAACTGTCTCTTTCTCGGTTCGTCGCGGCTATGCTGCAAAGGCATGAAGATGAGGGTGTACGATCGGGGCTGGCTCAAGCTCAGGCTCGGGTGGTGGTGTGACTTTCGCTTACTGTCGACGTCCACTACGGTGAGTCAGAGGCAGTGCTGAAGGGGCAGTTGCCTCCGGCTCATGCGGTAGAGACGCCTGCTGCCGTCACCCTCTACCATGACGAGGAGGAGTCTACTAGTGGAGTGGCAGCGAGTCAGAGCTGCTGGAGAGGGGCACAAACTCAAGTGCAAATTGCCGCTATCCGGCGAGGTTGATCGGAGTTTCTTGAGAGAGCCGCCGTGCTTGATCTCAGGTGCGCACCATGGTGCAAAGTCGATGGAGTTGGGTGGTAGGTTTTGTACTGGCCGAAGGAGAAGAGTGCAGCTGGGTGTTTTATGAGGAAATAAGGGTGTGAGGTTTTGTAGGTTATCACGTGGGATAAGGGGGAATTTAGTCAAATGGTATGGGATGTGATAGGTTAGTCAAATAGTGTGGGGTTTATGGGAGGTTTAAAATTTAAAAGAAGAAGATAAGGGTTTTTCGGATTGGCTTGAAATTGGTAACAGGGATAAGGGTTTGCTGATTGGTTCTTGAAATTGGTATGGTTTGGCTAAAGTGCACCGAATGGTAAGGGAAGTGCTATTGTGCACCCATGGTCTTCCTCCTACTAAAGCTTGCGTATTATATTCCAAAATATTTTAGAGTACCTGGAAATAAAATAAAATAAATTTAAGAATTAAATAAAATAAAATAAAATAAAGTAAATTATTAAAAGGGAAAATAAAATATAATGGGTTGCCTCTCATTTAGCGCTTTATTTAATGTCGTTAGCTTGACGACCTGAATCAGACTACAGGTTCTTCCAAATTGAGTTCATCGACTAAACCAATTGGAGCATTCTCATAATACGGTTTTAATCTCTGACCGTTAACTTTAAACTGAGCTCCCGAGTCATCTTTGATTTCGATCGCACCATGAGGAAAGATGTGAGTAACTGTAAAAGGTCCAAGCCACTTTGATCGTAGTTTACCTGCAAAAAAGTTTAAGTTTTTAATTAAATAACAAAATTGTTTGCCCGACAACAAAGATTTAAAAGAAATATTTCGATCATGAAAATCCTTAGTCTTTTCTTTAAATATTCGAGCGCTATTGTAAGCATTTTTTTTCGGATTTCCTCAAGTTCCTGGATGTACAATTTGCGCGCTTCACCGATTGCATCCATTTCCATGTTACATTGCTGTACCACCCAATATGCGCGGTGTTCCAATTCAACTGGCAGATGGTACGGTTTCCCAAAAACAAGGC
The DNA here is from genome assembly GCA_019671005.1 of Hibiscus mutabilis. Classification (NCBI taxonomy): domain Eukaryota; kingdom Viridiplantae; phylum Streptophyta; class Magnoliopsida; order Malvales; family Malvaceae; genus Hibiscus; species Hibiscus mutabilis. The sequence continues at coordinate 42,606,991 of CM033732.1, forward strand.
GGTATGGCGACATTCCAATAGGACCTTTATATGCAGTTCGGTACGCCCATAATGCATCGGTTAATTTAACACTCCAGTCTCTACGATCTGGCTTTACAATTTTCTCAAGTATTGATTTAATCTCTCGGTTTGACAGTTCCGTTTGCCCGTTGGTTTGTGGATGGTAAGATGTTGCAATCCGCTGAGTAACTCCAAACTTCTTCATGAGAGCATCAATTACTCGATTAATCAAGTGCTTTCCCCTATCGCTTATTATCGCCCGCAGTGTGCCAAACATGGAAAAAATAAAATCTTTAAGAAAATTAAACGTGGTTTTGGCATCGTTATTCCGGGTAGCCTTAGCTTCAACCCACCTAGATACATAATCTACAACAAGAATTATGTAAAAATTTCTAAACGAAGAAACAAAAGGACCCATATAATCAATTCCCCAAACCTCAAATATTTCGCATACCTAAATTGGGTTAAGCGGCATTTCGTTCCTACGACTTAAATTTCCTACACGTTGACATCTTTCACATGATTTACAAAATAAGTCTGTATCGAAAAAAATGGTAGGCCTAAAAAAACCACATTCAAGAATTTTTCGCTTTGGTCCAAAATGACCGCCATATGAGTAGGAATGGCAAAAGTTTAGGATTGAATTTACCTCATCTTCGGTGATACATCGCCTAATTACCTGATCTGAGAAATGTTTCCAAAGGTAGGGATCATCCTAAATATAAAATCAGGATTCTCACTTTAGTCAGTTAATTTCAGCTCTCGGTAGATCTAGTGGTAACTTACTTGTGGCCAAATAATTGACCATGTCCGCTAACCATGGTGTAGTTTTCTGCGCCATCATCAACCTTTCTTCAGGGAACTCATCTTTAATCAGTGGATCAGATGGGAAAAGGGGAATGCGACTCAAGTGATCTGCTACGAGGTTTTTGTATCTATTTTTATCTTTAATCTCCAGATTGAACTCATGGAAAAGTAAGATCTAGCGAATGAGCCTTGGTTTCGCCTCCTTTTTGCTCATCAAATATCGCAAGGCTGCATGATCAGAAAACACAATAATTTTAGTGCCAAGCAAATATGATCAAAATTTTTCTAGAGCAAAAATAATAGCAAACAATTCTTTTTCCATTGTTGAATAATTTTTCTGAGCTAGATCTAATGTGCGAGATGCGTAAGCTATGACATGTGGCTCTTTTCTGATTTTTTAGCCAAGAACGGCTCCAACACTTGTATCTGATGTGTTACACATTAGCTCGAATAAATATTCCCAGTTCGGCGGTTGAACGATCGGTGCCGTCACAAGCTTTTCTTTTAATACGTCAAACGATTCCTTGCATTTCTCGTCGAAATCAAAGACTTGATCCTTCTGAAGTCAACTGCATAGTGGTTGTGCTACCTTTGAGAAATCTTTGATGAATCTACGGTAAAATCCTGCATGACCAAGAAAAGAGTAAACATCCCTCACAGTTGTGGGGTAAGAAAGTGAGCGTATAATGTCAGTTTTAGCTTTATCTACGGCAATCCCATCAGATGAAACGATATGTCCTAATATTAATCCTTTATCAATCATAAAATGACATTTTTCATAATTTAGCACAATATTAAATTCAAGACGTCGTCTTAAAACATTTGTTAAGTTCAATAGACACTCACCAAAAGAATTACCGTAAATCGTGAAGTCGTCCATAAATACCTCAATTCCTTTTTCGATGCAATAAGAAAATATGCTTACCATACATCTTTGGAACGTAGCTGGCATGTTATAGAGCCCAAACGACATTCAACGATAGGCGAATATTTCGAGCGAACATGCAAAATTCATTTTTCCTTGATCTTCAAGTGCTACATGGATTTGGAAAAAACCTAAAAAACCATCAAGGTAACAATAATGAGATTTACCGGCTAAACGTTCTATCATTTGATCTATAAATGGTAATGGAAAATGATCTTTTCGAGTTAAGGAGTTCAACTTCCTGTAATGATGCAAACTCGTCATCCATTCTGAACTCGAGTTGGAACTAACTCACCTTCTGAATTTCTGACTATCGTAACTCTAGTCTTTTTAGGTACCACGTGGATTGGACTTACCCAGTCACTGTCTGAAATTGGGTAAATTACATCTGCATCAAGGAGTTTTTGTATCTCATTCTTTACAACTTCCATCATTGGTTGGTTTAAACGGCGCTAACCTTGTCATGACAGTTTCGCTCCTTCTTCGATCTTGATTTTGTGCATACAAGTTGAGGTACTAAGTCCTTTTATGTCCGCGATGGTCCATCCAATTGCCTCTTTATGTGCTCGCAACACCGTTACCAGGTCATCTTCCTCTTTTTTGGACAGTTTGTTGGAAATAATCACTGGCAATGTCTCATTTTCCCCTAAAAACGCATACTTGAGATGATCTGACAACTGTTTAAGTTCGATTTCTGGTGCCTGTAAAATCGAAGGTAGGAGTTTAAATTGTGAAGGTGCAAGATTTGGCTCATCATTAATTGAAAAATATATTCGAACTCCCTAATGTTGCTTTCAAATTCTTCGATTTCTCTGCACATATCATTAATGAAATTAGTCTCAAATTATTCTTCAACAGCATGTTCAATAATATCAATATAATTAATACTAGCAACATTATCAAGGTATTTTATTACTTTATAAATATCAAACTTAACAACCTCGCCGTCGAATTCCATTGTGGGAATCCCATTTCTTACATCGATTTTTATATTTGTCGTACTAAGAAAGGAACGTCTGAGAAGAATTTCTGAAGAAGTGTTGGACGGATCATTTTCCATGTCGATGACATAGAAATCCGCCAAAAAGATGAGGTTATTTACCTTTACTAGAACATTCTTGATGAGTCCTTCCGGATATATTACGGATCGGTCAGCTAGCTGTATTGTCACTTTCGTACCCTTCAAAGGCTCAACAAACAGTGAGTTATATAAAGAAAGAGGCATAATGTTAATAGAAGCTCCTAAATCGCACATTGCACGTTTTATACCAACATTTCCAATTTTGCAAGGAATGGCAAACATACCCTAGTCCTTTAATTTTGCCGAAAGCTTTTGCTGGAAAATGGCTGAGACATGTTCTTCGAGATTTAATTTTTCGATTCTGGGAAGCCGTCTTTTATTAGTGCATAGATCTTTTAGGAACTTGGCATACCTTGGCACTTTTTGGATGACTTCAAGGAGTGGGATATTGATTTCCACTTTTCGGAGTACATCTAAGATCTTCTTCTCTTCAGCTTGTTTGTCTTATTTTTACCAATCTTGATGGGAAGGGTGGTGGTACAGCGTAGGGAGAGAGAATAGAGGACGAACCTGATGTATCCGGCTGGATGGGGGATTGCGCTTTCTCCTTGTCTTTCTTTTGGCCGTCTTTCTTCATGGCTTTCGGTTCAACAGTGGTGCCACTTCGAAGTGTGATAGCGTTGACATTCTCTATCGGGTTTGGCTCAGTTTGAGAGGGTAGTTTACCTTGAGATTCGAGTCTCCCTACTGTTTGGGCCAATTGGGTCATTTTCTTGTCCAACTTTTGGAGATGGGCCTCGGTGCGATTCTGAAACTTCTCCTGAGAAATCGCCAATCGTTCAATAATGGACTCCAAAGATGATTTCATCTTTTGATAAGGTTGCCTTTACTGGTATGCTTGATTTGGTCTTTGGTTTTGTGCGTAATTAAAGTTCTGATGATCTTTCCATCCTGGGTTGTACGTATTAGCATTGTGATTGTATTGTCTTTGGAAAGGTCCGGGAAAATTACCTACGACACTTAATTGCGCAACATCCTCCTCTTATATCATCGAACAACAATACGTTGGATGTTCTAGAATCGTGCATATCTCGTAAAGTCTAGCTGTGTTTCTTTTGTCTGCAACAAGAGATTAAACTATGTCAGCTAATTTGTCAATTTTATTTTATAGGAAAATTGTACTTACCTCATGAACTCGTCTGGAGGGTTCACTTAAAGGGAGAAACTGTTGGGAGTTAGCGGCCATTTTAGAGATTAGAGTTTTTGCCGCTCTTGGGGTCATATTCACAAGTGCCATCATCTTCATTTTTATCAGAGTTAGGCCTTCGTAGAAATACTGAAGAGGCATTTGTTCTGATAGCCTGTATTGTGGGTAATTTGAGCACAACTTCTTTAATATATCCTAGTAGTCGTATAACGACTCAGTATCATTTTGTCGGATACTCAATATGCTCTGCCTCAGTTCGCTTGCTTTAGCCGCAGGAAAAAACCTGTCAAGAAAAAGTCACGCCATGTCAGTCCAAGTTGTAACAGAATTGGAAGGTATGTCAAATAACCAATCCTTGGCAATATCAGCTAAAGAAAAGGGAAAAGCACGGAGTTTTATTTGGTCTTCAGATACTCCATGTGGTTTTGTACTCAAACAAACCATATGAAATTCTTTTAGGTGTTTATGCGAATTTTCGCTCGGCAAACCATGATAGGTAGGTAGAAGATGTATCAAGCCCATCTTAAGTGCGAATGGTGTTTCTCCATTCGGGAATGTAATGCACAACGGTTGTTGATTGTGTGGTGCCGCGACAAGTTGGCGAATGGTTTGATCTTCGTCACCCATTAGAATCTGTTCGTCGTCGGTGTCCTCAAAGTGTGTTTCGGCTATGGAGGATGATTCTAGTTTTTGTTGGAATCGTTTTTGTCGTTGTCTTCTTTCCTGAAGTGTACGTGCGTGCAACCTTCAGGCAACCGCTTCTATTTCTGGTTCAAAATCTACAAATTCGCCCGCATTCTTCATGGTCATAAATCAAAGCAAACAATATTAGCAACTTTGTCGTAGTCCCCGGCAACGGCGCCAATTTGACAAGCGTCATTTTTCTCAAATAAAACATCATTTAATCTCAGAATAAATAAATAAAAATGTAGTATAGAGAAGAATATATCGGTCTACAGGGACTAATGAGCTTCTGATATATGGTTGTTCTGATTCTGACTGTTGCAAGGTAATTTAGTGAATGAGGGGGTTTGATCTTGATAACTAGAGAATAAGTGTAAAATGTCTGTGAGAATAAATGAAGTAAAAATAAATCGATTAAATTAATTAGCCTCAAGCTTTTGCTCTGCTTCAATTCGCTATGATCATTGAAAAAGAATTTTCACTCCGGATACATGCCGGTTACAGTCTACAAGGCCCAACCCTAGTAACTTGTTTTTCTCCTTGGTAAATCGATAATCTAAAATCAATTTTTAGATTCCAGTTTTCTAGTTAGACTAACCACGACTATCGCCGTTAGAATAAAATAGTTTTTAAAATTTGGAAAAACCTGACTCAGATTATTTGTCTCACTAAGAATCGAATCCGTTCTCAATTTCTCTTAGCGAATCCATCGCTAAGTGTGTTCATAGGAAGTCAAAACCACGACTATCGTCGTTCCTTCCTCCCAACTGTAAATCCCAACAACAATCAAGTCAACGTGCACTTTTGAAATGAAAACAAAAAGATTTTAATAGAAAAGCCGATTGCCGATCTAAATTTTCAGAAAATTGAGAGTGTAAAACGAAGTTGTTGAGTGCTTTTAGTTCTCACAAAGTGAATTGAAGCTTCGCTTTAAGCCCTTGGCTAATAGAAGAATTTAGCTAAGCATGACTATGGAAGAAATCATATTTAGCATTAAAATATTTTTTTTAAAAGAATAAAAATAAAAAAGAAGAATTTTATAAAATGTAGAAAGCTAGAACAAACAAAGAATGGAAGATGAGAGATGATGTTCTAGCTTACCCCCAAGGGGGTATTTATAGTATTCTAAAACCCTAAAAATAACTCTAAAAGATAAATCCTAAAAATATTTAAATTAAATACAAAAGATAATCCCAAATTTAAATTTTAAATCTATCTTATAAGCTATCAAAATGTGGCTGATAAGTTATCGCCACTGCTGACGTCATCTTCTAGAAGCACTGACGTGGTGTCCAGTCAGATTTTTCATGCCCATTAGCCCAGCCTTGACTCCAGATAAAATTTGCAAAATTTTACCTCTTTTCAGTGTATTTTTCAGAATTAGAGGTCTGCACGAAAAACACATAATAAAGCCCAAATCAATATTATATTCGAATCTTTAAAAGCATAATTAAATATGAAAAAGTGATCATTTAAACTACACATCTTTAAGTTCACACAAAACAATCCCAAATTGACATGTACACATATATACATATCATGCATGTCATTCAATTGCACCAAGAAATCGCCTAGTATGAGTTTAAAATTTCTAACAATTCTATTAACAACCGGGTTCATGGAGATATACAATCAAGTACTTGAATTAAATTTGAATAGCAAGGGAAAAAGAGTATTTTCACCTTTCTTACTAGAGCTATACAAGAATGGTTCAAGGAAAATGAACCAAATCAAGCTTCGATTCCAAATTTTCTAAGCTTTCTCTAACCTCTCTCTTTCTCTCCTATGGTTCGGTTCTTTCCAAAGAGAATGAAGATGAGTTTTTTTTTCTTTTTCTATTCCACCCAAAAGGCTGAAATGTTTACCCCTCCTTAACACTTGTTTTTAGCTTGGATAGGCAAGTGTACAAGCCCACTTCCATAATTCAATTTATCATGCAATTCTCAAGTTTAGCATAACTCTCAATTTAATCCTTAGACAATAGCTATCCTTTCATCCTTTTCTTTCAATTTAATCCTTAAAATTACTTTATCAATCTACTAGGAACAAATAACTACAACTGACCTATGATCAAATTATTATTTATTTTTAAGCCAATGTTTGGGGTATTACAAACAGGGTCTAACCTCATTCGAATTTCCACTAATTCTGAGGTAATAAAAAGTCAACTAAATTTACATTTTACGTTTTTTTAATATGACAATAATAATACTTTGTTGTATGAATGATAGGTGGAGTCATCCATTGTCTCACGTGGGACTACCAGCAACTCAACGAGATTTTAGACTGTTGATCGATAAGCGAGAAGATGAGATAATATTTTTAATCGATTTTATTATTTTAATTTAAAAATTATTTGTTTTTTAAATCAAGTTTATCTAACTTAGTTAACAAAAATTTTTGTGTAGTTCTTGTGGACGTCGTATGATGATCCTGATATTAGAGATTGTATTCCATAGACAATACTGCAGAGTTCGAACGTTTGGATGTTGAATGTGCCACTGATACATTATGAAATAGTCGAGTGTCATCCAATCAATCGCATGCTACGACAATTCTACTGTGTCCAAGAGATTCCATCAGCACTTGTAAATTTGAACGAATTGCATCGCTTAACGCGACAAAAGAAGACGGATGTTGATTAGAGGAAACATCATGTGGTGTGGACGAGGCATTAGAGGAACAAAATTCGTAGTCGGCCTATTTGCGAACCCATCGTCGATTGCGTTTCGCAGAACGCAAGGTATTCCTACATGATCGATTTAAGAGTTATTTTTTTAAATAATACTGAGAAGATGTTATTTTTCTAATAAATTATTTAAAAGGGGTTTTTGATTAAAAATGGCAAGCATAAGTGGGTCAGTCCTATATTTCTGCACCTGGACTGAAAAATCTTTTTCGCTACAGTCACATCAAGTAATTTTGATAAGATATTCACAGTTAGTACAAACAGATAGGGGGAAGGGAGAATTCATGTTTATGGATTTATCACCCTTAAAATATCCCACAAGACTGACATTAAAAATAATAGAAAATCTAGTTGTAGTCAAACAGATTCGAATCCATTCTCTGAACCTCCATTAGGCCCCAGAGAGTGTTCTTAGTTTTATGAGATCCTCAACATTACTCATAACTGTGGCCGTGTCAAGGAATGTTAATGTTGATCAAACATTCAGGACAAAATATGTAACAAATAATCTCCAATTGGAAGGATACGGTAACGAATCATTGGCTGGATCCAAATTGATTACAGCAACCGTTCTGCACAAACAATGGCATGGGATGGGAAAGGCCAAACTTCTGCCAAAACTAATAATCTATCTGACATGTGTTCTTCAGCAAATGAAGAAACTAGAAATAGAACAAACCTTCAGATAAGTTTGAGGAAATTGCAGTAAGTAGTCTTTACGGGTCCAGGTGGACCAATTACCACCATCCTACTTCGCAGGTATCAGATTTAAACGAGATAAATATTGGGATTTTGTTTGCTTGAAGAAAACAGGCTCTAAAAGAAATGCTTCTCCAGAGGATTGGCAAAAAGAAAAGGGGCGTTCCGAAAATTGAACTCAGGACCTCTCGCACCCAAAGTGAGAATCATACCACTAGATCAAACACCCATTTGTCAATATAGTTTCACAATATAAATTTGCTAAATCTCTTCTTCTGATGGAGGAGATCCAAATGCTTGATAATTTCATTGCTTCATATCAAGTTGTCTATGGACTATGGAGGACTTGAAACTGGTAATTTAAGCAATTATGATGTCTATGTTTTTTGGTAAAAAAATAATCTATTTGACACATATACATCTCATTTGCAAATTGCAGTTTGGCAACTACAATTCCTTTGAAGGGTCTTGTCCCGCAGGCCTCATTTTGATCAACTTTTTTCCGAAAGAACTGCCAGTCTTGACAAAAGCTTTGAATTTCATATTGAATCCAACATGAATGAGGCAAGGGGAACATTTCGTGGAATGAAACAAGGGAAATCTAGCAAGCCGCCATTAGATGTTTTTATGCCAACAAGGGAAAACGCTGAAGAAAGAACAAGGGTACTTAAATTGCAAGCCCCTTGCCTAATTCTTATACAAAACATTCATGAACTCATTAGTAACTATTCCAAGCACAAACAAGGAATCAATGATGACATTTGAGGTTTCAAATCAAATGCAAGAGCACTCAAAACCTCACACTGCAGCAAAATTGTGTATATTGTTCAACAAAAGGAAAACTAATAATCTAAGAGCCACAGCAAGCGTGACACCAAGTTAGAAATGAATCTGCACATAAATTTATCACTAACCATGTAAATTACCTTTACAACAAATTCATTGAATCAAGAAGATAACAATCTCGGATGAGAATTGAGAAGTTCCAAGTTAATAGCAAAATGTTCCTGAAGAAATCCAGGTCTGGAAGTGTTAACTAGTAAACATAGATCGTGTACAGAATGTCGGAATCCGTCTCAATATCTATCGCAGAAGATCAATTATGAATGTATCCTCAGCTGCAAGTGGCTAAAGATGTATGTGATCATCATAGATACGTTCTTTCTTTGGAATTAAATGGTTCTGAAGTCCACAGCCCTTTGGCAGATCACGCCCCTAAAAGCAACTTCATGTCACCAGAAAACCAATGCATGAATCATACATCATCGACTACTTTTAATGCTCAAAAAACAGTGGCATGTAAGAAACCTGGATTACTGTAGTCGAAAGACATTTGCAAATCATATTAACCAAGTGCAACAGCAAACCAAATGGGACCTTCACAGTAGCATCATAATGCAATGCTTCCAATCTCTCACTTTATGCTGGAATCCATGCTACCACAAATGATGTTTATAAAACAACATACATGCTTCTACTACTGTCTTCACCCCGAAAAAAACGACATTACATAAGACAACTGCCTATTCTTCCGGACATTTCATTTTCACATTGGTACTTAGTTGCATAGCCTTGTCAGAATGTCATACATATGCAAAACTGTCAACCAAAAACCAAATGCCACAATTGTTGGAACTTGAAAGAAAGCCAGAGCAAATAAGGATAGATAGGCGTTTAATCAGTGTCTAACATAACAGCATGAACTGAAATAAAACCCAACTGTCCAAGTACAAAGCAAACCTTCCCTAAAAAAACATAAGAAGGCAGCTTCATAAGCATTCCTATTTCCCTACCAATTCAACAATTTACACAATAACTTCAATTCAACTTCCCTAAACATTTACACATGAAGAAATCTACTTCATTAGGCGGCAACAATTATATTCACAAGCAGAAATTTTAACCTTTGAAGACATGAAAACAAGGACTTTTTCAACACATCTTTCAAAGACTCTGCATAGGTCTATCCCCAGTAGGCAGGCAATCAATAAGTTTAAGAAAATGTTCAGGTTCCCATTTCCTCCTCCCTTGTCTTTCCTTCTCCTTCTTCCTCTGCCTCCTCCATGATTTATCCCCACCCGGACTTGTCCGATTTGCGAAATATGCGTACATTTCCGGCACCAGACGGTCCGGTAAGCTCCTGGGCTTCCCACTGTAAGCTCCAACAACTACAATTTCCTCGTTATGTTCTATCATATTCTTTGAACTTGAATTCCTTTTACAACAACGCCAAAAGTTTAGATTTTCTTCAACCATAAAATGATTGTTACCCATGAAATTAAGGGCGACCGGAACCAAATTTTGGTCCGAGCAGATGGAATCTAACCAACAATCGAAATCCCCTGTTGGCATATCAGTTTGCCCTTCAAGATCGAGAAAGTTCACGACTTGCCCGTCTGAGGATATCCCCATCCACAAAAACGGAGATTTGGTTACATGATTGGTGCCGTTGACCCGGGAACCGGAGACAAACGATGGGCCCCACTCGAAAACGATGAATCTTGGGCAGTGACCTGAGAGATCTGCTCGGCCGCAATGGCGCCAGAAGCCGATGAGATTCTCCCAGCAGGTCAGGGTCCTGTAAAGGAGCTTGTAAGTGATGTTGCCACCGCCCCATTTGCTTATGTGAGTCATGGAGCCCCACCGACGGTGGCACATGGTGAACCAGAGCTTGGTGTCGTTCCGACATAGAGAAACGAAGCGTTTCGAAGTGGAAGCGAAATGGGCGATGTCGGGTGGAGACAGGAGGGAGAGGATGCGAAGCTGGATGTCTTCGGGGATGTCGGAGAAGGGAAATGAAGACTCCGTCGGGTCCTTAGGATTAGCCATCAAAGCAAGCTTTGGAAATTTTTTTTTGTTAATCTGGGGAAATTAAGATAAGAGTTTGACAATTAAAGAGGTGCAATTTTTTTTTGTTAATCTGGGGAAATTAAGATAAGGAGATTCTTGGAGAAGAGGGAATGATTCTTTTGTCGAAGACAAAACAATAGTTCCCACGAAAGTGTTTTGCCTCAAATTGTGGCCGAACATGTGGAAATTCGGTCCAAAACTTTTCCGTGCGATGCAATACTTTGTTTGTAGGTAATTGGTGGCCGTATATTTTGTTCATAAAATTGAATTTGTTTATGTAGGAGTAGGTTACTACCATGCATTTAAATAATATTTTATATGTCTAGTTGTTATTCTTAAAATTGTAGATTTGAATGCTTTTAATTATAATTTGTCATCGATTCTCCATTATTTATGAAGAAAAAAAAAACTCCACAATCAAACCGTTACTTATCAAATTTGATTAAACTTAACTAAATCGACTATTAAAAAACCATAACTAAATTAAATATAAATGGAATCGACTCGAAGCTCATTGGGTAAAGGGTTATTTGAATTTGTCAGATATATTGAGGGCCAGTTGATATTAATTTAAAAAAACGCTTTTAAAAGTTTTGTGAGGAATTGATTTTGAAAAGTTAGTTTTAAGATTTTCATGTTTGACATTGTTGTTAAAAAGTGTTTTTGAAAAGATAAAATGTTCATTTTAGACATGATATTGTAAATTAAAAATAAATAAACGTAAATAAATTTTTTTTATTGAAAAAGGGGAAATTACTATGAGTCTCATTAAAAACTCTGCCTAGTCCTAATTGGAGGAAAAATAGTACTCATAGTAATAATACAATCCAAAGACAAATAGTCAACCTAAATATACTTCACTATCCATCCGTAAGAACTAACTTACATAACCTAGCGGGTCAACAAGTTCATGAGTACCAAATGGCGCCCTCAACGCTGCTTGCAATAGCGCATCTGCAACTCTATTACCCTCTCTATCAATTACTGTCAACCGAATATCCCAATCCCTGTTTAATAAACCCCAAATATGTTGTACAATCGAGGATCGAGCCAAACGTAAATGAAATTTAAATTCATTATCATAGAATTTTGTTAATATTATTATATATAAAATAAATAAACTTAAATTATAATAAAAGTATTAAAATCATGACAATTCATTTGTAATTATATATATAATATAAATTCAAATATTTTTAAATAATTAATATTTTTTTTATTAAATAAAAAAGTTAGACTCCAAAATATGTATTTTTTATATTAGTGTAATATAACTAAATATTAATTTAATATATTAATAATTATTATATTTAATATTATTTTATAATATTAAAGTTTTTTTATTAAAAATACTAAATTCTTAATATTATTTTAATAATTATTATCTTTAATATTAAAATATTAATTTAATATATTTATAATTATTATATTTAGTATTAATATATTAGTATTAATATTAGTTTTAAATAATTAAAGGTAAAAAAGTAACTTTACCCCGAAAGTGATTTTCCACACAATAGCTTTTAGCCTTTTGAGGTTGGGTAAAAATAAATTTTTTAAGTGATTTTGTAAAATCCCAAATTTTGGATTAGTGACTAAAATGTAATTTTTGAAAGTTTAGGGGAAAAGTGTAAACTTCGGAAAAGTTTAGGGACTATGTTGTAATTTTGAAAAGTTATGTAAGTTAACTTCGTAAATGAATAGTATATCCCCAAGAGTGGCATATTCGTGTTACCCGAATTTTTCGTACGAGGCTTATATTAGTGGTTATAAAACGATAAAGTTCACAAGAGGAAAATTTGGAAATCGTATTGAGTAAAAATCGAATTTTTGGATCGAATAAATATCATAAATTGATGATATTTTGGGAAGGATTTGGTTGAGATGGAACCAAATTAGTTCCAATGTAATGGAATGGCATTTTTTTAAAGCTTTGATGTAATTAAAGTATAGTTGGAGGGCAAATTGAACATTTGCCAAATATGTCATTTTTAAAATATTTTGGAACTTTAAGGGTAAGTATTAAAGGCAAAAATACACATGGATTGATTATGAGCCATTGATTTTGATGAGATTAAATCTTGGCCATTGGATCAAAAGGGTAAAATGGTAATTTTGCTATTTAAATGAATTAAAAATTCATTTTATCTTTACATGTGTAATATAATTAAAAGATGAAAATAGGATATTTTCATCCATCTTTGCTGCTGTTCGAAGACCACCAAAATAAGAAAAAAATAGTTTTCAAATTTTCAAGATCAATTTTCAAGGATTCAAGGCTAGATTCAAGCAAAATTAATTAAGGTAAAGTGATCTTTGCTTGATTTTCTACATTTTGATGGTATTTTTGCTTGAAATAGTTGAGTATGAGCTAAGTTCTTGATTAGGGGACGTTATGTTTTTGATGGAATTAAGTTGGAATTTGATGAAATTGATGTTGGAAACATGGAAATAAGTTATGATTTTGGATTAATTCCATGTTTAGGTCATGAACTCTAACCCTAGAATTTGGGGGTTTTGATTGTAGAGTTAAATTAAGGATGAAATTGAAGGATTTGTGAAGTTAGAAGGTTGAAATTGATGTTAGATTGAATAATTTCCCAAGTTGTCAAATTTAGGGACTAATTCAAAAATTATGGAAAATTTTGGGGAAATTATTAAAAATTTATTTTAAAATTGGAAATGATGAAATATGGCTGAAAATGTATGAATTGATGTTTAGGGACTAACATGGAAATTTTTGAAAGTAAAGGGACCATTTAGGCAATTTCCAAAAGTTGGGGGATCAATTCGGAAGTTTTCAGAAAATTAGAGGGCTGATCTGGAAATTATGAATTCTTGATATATTTGATGATTCAAATGTGAAAAGAAGCAAAAAGGATTGAATTGTTAAGAAAAGAAAATTTAGGGACCTTTTTGAAAATATTTAATTTCTAGAAATACTAGAAATGAGTGAAATTAGTGACTAAAATGTCACTTTTGTAAAGTTTAAGGACTAAAAAGAAAATAGTCCAAAATAAGGAGATTTTATTGGAAATTGTGTAAAATTGAGCTAGAAAGTTTGTTTGAACTTCGATTTAGTCACTAAGGACCTTAAATGGGTTTTCGGCAATTACAAGGAAATATTGGGAAATTTTAAAAAAAAAATTATATTCGAATAAATATGTCATGAAATCAGATTGATAATGTTAGATCTCAAAAATAGTGATAAATATATTCGATTGATTTCTTACCGTTCGAAAGGATACCGAATGAGAACCAAATAACAGTAGCAAGGAAAAGGATAAGGATCTAACGTAGTGAGGCTATCTGGAATACCAGGTGAGTGCATTTCTATATGTTTGCATCATGTTGAAAATGACATTGCATTTTCCTATAATATGTGATATGATACATTGCTCGACATGGCAAGATTGATGGAATACCAGGTACGAATGATTGTTTGCATAAATGATGATGCATTATGCATACATGAAATATGGATAATGACAAGATTAAAATGAAACAAGTTAAAATGAAAAAAAAGATACACCCTGGGGTGCAAATGGCACTAGCGAGGTGTTTTAATATAAGGAGCAAAAAATGTCCTTATATGGGGAGCAAAGAGCGTCCTCTAGAGTACGTACTCAGATAGCACTACGGTGCAGATAGGCTATAGGTTCCATGGCCCTATAAGCCAGACACGTAAATGATAATAAGATGGATACATGACAGATCATGAGCATACGAATGATTGCATGATGATACATGATACATGATTTATGAGATTGATGATATATGATTCCCATGATACATGATACAGAATACATGATTTACATACTAGATGAATCACAATATATATATATATATATGTGAGACATGATACATGTTCTACATGATAAATGATATATGTTACATGATATTCATGTTAGTAATGATACATGTTAGTAATGATATTCATGTTAGTAATGATTCATATGAATCATGACACTTGATACATGTTATTGATGTTACATGATATATGATATGCTGGATTTGCACTATTTTATGATTTATTTAAACTGTGATAATGCCTCACTAAGTTCGTACTTAGCGTGTGATGTTGTTTCACACGTAGGTTCTCCGAGATAGTCAGATAGAGAGGAGCAGAATTTTGGGATAATCAAGCTACTATAAAGGCTACGGTATGTACATCGTAAAGTATTTTGACATCTAGTGGCATGTACTAGTGAATATGAGTATGATAGTTTTGTAAAATTTATAAGGATAACTATTTTGATAAACTTAAGTTTATGATATAGTATATGTAACATAGTAGTATGATCCTGATGAAATGGTTTGATATAATTAATTAGAAGTTTTCTATAGTTAAAAATGGTTTAACCCGAATCTAGAAATAAATTTAAAAAATAAATAAATAAATAAAAAAAGTTTACGCATGATTTAGTTATATGTTTTTAGTAACATCTTTAATGTATATTCAATTACGAGTATATATTAAGGGTGTTACATTTTAATTGGTATCAAAGCAAAGGTTTAGCCGATTCTGGAGGCTAAACTGAGTTTGAAATGATTTACTTTTTTAAAGTACATGCCCTAGGATGTCATATTACTGATGTACTATCTGTATAACTTGATTTTGCTCTTTATATATGTATGAATAGGTATATAGCAGTAAGTAATGTCGAATGCGGGTGGATCACGTCAAGCAGCAGACCACGAGGAATGAGAGGAATTTCAAAGTGGCAGTAATGATGTACAGAATGTTCAACCTCCAGCTTCTGCCCCGGCTAAACTGCCATTACAAGAGGGAGCTCCGGCACAAGATTATGGTAATTTAGTGCGAGCTTTCGAGGCTATGGTAACTAGAGTTTAGCCTCCAGTGCCAGCCCCAGCTTCGGCACATGTGCCAGCTAGAGCATCGACTGCTAAAGAGCTCAAAAAGTTAGGAGCTCTAGAATTCCACGAAGAATGAGGACCGATAGCTGCTGACTTGTGGCTAAACGATATTAAAGTCATGATGGATGGATTGGGCTGTTCGGATGCTGAAAAGTTGGAAGGAGCTGTCTCCTTATTGAGAGAACATGCTCGTATATGGTGATCTAATGCCACAGAGTTAATACCAGATGCTGGGGTAACTTGGACGTTTTTCCAAGAAGCTTTTCAAGCCAAGTATATTGGAGATCAATTCAAAAGAGAAATGTTGCAGTAATTTTTAGAGCTTAAGTAAGATACTCATACTATCTATGAGTACGAGTTGGATTTTAATAAGTTGAGTCGATATGCATCTGAGTTAATGCTGACTGAGAAGTCCCGATGTGACTGGTTTATCGAAGGACTTCATCCCAGGCCTAAAAAGATTCTGTTGGGCATGAATTTATCCAATTACCAGGAAGCTGTAAACAGAGCTAAGGCTATAGAGAGAGCCTATTTGGAACGAGTTAAAGCTCAATCTTCTCGAGCTCTAAAAAGATCCAGTGAGACTTCTGCCTCGACACAGTCTAAACGAGGTAGAGGTAATCGATCACAAGACAAAGTTGAATTTGGATATGTTCAAAGAATTTTTTCAAGAAAAGGACAGAGTGCTCAGACGTCAGCTGTTGGATCGAGCAGACCTTCAGTTCATGAATGTGAAATTTGTAAAAGACAACACCTGTGAGTTTGCCGAGCAATTACAAGAGCTTGTTATAAATATGGCAGTAATGAGCATTATATCAAGGATTGTCCGGAGGGGCGATTTAGAAAACATGTTCAGACGAAAAAGTCTACAGTTGTTTCTGCTCGAGGTCGAGGTCGTGGTGGTGGACAAACCAGGGCGTCGACCCAAGGAGCTTCCGAGATTGTATCCAACAGGGAATATCATACTCCAGCTCGAGTGTATAATATTCGCACAGATAAGGAAAAGTATCATCTGGACATTATTGCAGATACGTTTCAACTCTTGGGTGAACCTGTTTTTACTTTAATTGATATGGGTTCGACTCATTCGTATATTAGAGCTAAAATAGTAGCACAAAGAAAGATTCCTATAGAAAATATTTCCAGTAGTGTAATTGCCAGTAATCCCTTTGGACATAGTGCTCAAGTAACTAGAATATGTAAAAGATGTCATTTAGAAATTCAAGGGATTAAGTTCCCGACAAATTTGATGGAGCTTCCATTTCGTGAATTTGAAGTCATTATTGGGATGGATTGGTTATCTGCATACGATGCAGAAGTAAAGTGTAAAGAGAAAAGGTTAATACTTCGAGGACCTGATGGTTCTGAAGTGATCGTTGTAGGAGAAATAAATGATTGTTTATAATCAGTAATCTCTGCAACGACAGCTCAAAAGCTGTTAAACAATGGATGTGAAACATGTTTAGTCTATGTAGTAGACTCCCGAATGCCATCTAAAAAAATCGAGGATATCCCAATTGTGAGAGAATTTCCTGATGTATTTCCGGATGAGTTACCAGGGTTACCTCCGGATAGGGAAATACGGTTTGAGATTGATGTTTATCCTGGAACTGAACCGGTATCAATGGCACCGTATAGGATGGCACCAACCGAGTTAAGGGAACTAAAAGCTCAGTTACAAGAATTGTTAAATCGGGGTTACATTCGACTGAGTGTATCACTATAGGGTGCTCTGGTATTATTGGTAAAGAAGAAAGATGGTTCCCTAAGATTATGTTTAGATTACCGGCAGTTGAATAAAGTGACTATTAAAAATAAGTATCCTCTACCAAGGATTGAGGATCTATTTGATCAGCTAAGAGGTGTCGTAGTGTTCTCGAAGATAGATCTTCGATCGGGTTATTACCAGCTCAAAGTTAAAGAAGAAGATGTGCCAAAGACAACATTCAGAACTCGATATGGACATTATGAGTTTCTGGTGATGCCGTTTGGTCTTACGAATGCTCTAGCTGCATTTATAGATTTGATGAATAGGGTATTCCAACCCTATTTGGATCAGTTTGTAGTGATCTTCATAGATGATATTTTGGTATATTCGAAGACTGAAACTGATCATGATTACCATCTTCGAGTGGTATTGCAAACATTGGGAGATAAACAACTTTATGCCAAGTTTTCGAAGTGTGAATTCTGGTTGTCAGAGGTAACTTTCCTTGGACATGTAGTGTCATCAGAAGGAATAAGAGTTGGTCCCAAGAAAGTACAAGCTATTCTGGAATGGGAAGCACCAAGAAATGTTTCAGAAGTTCAGAGTTTCTTGGGATTAGCTGGATATTACAGACGTTTTGTGCAGAATTTTTCTATCATTGCTATGCCTCTTACCCAATTGCTAAGAAAAGGTATTCCATTTATATGGACAGAAAAGTGTCAGGAAAGTTTTGAAAGATTAAAGAAAGTTTTGACTGAAGCTCCAGTTCTAATTCAGCCAAAATCGGGAAAAGAATATACTCTGTACAGTGATGCATCTCATTGTAGATTAGGTTGTGTATTGATGCAAGAAGGTCGTGTAGTAGCCTATGCATCAAGGCAACTTAAAACTGATGAAAGGAACTACCCAGCGCATGATTTGGAAATGGCAACTCTGATCTTTGCATTAAAGATCTGGCGACATTATCTGTATGGTGAGAAGTGTCATATTTTTACGGATCACAAGAGTCTAAAGTATTTGATTACACAAAAAGATCTAAATCTGCGACAAAGAAGATGGGTTGAGTTTTTAAATGATTATGATGTGGTTATTGATTACCACCTAGGAAGGGCTAATGTAGTAGCAGATGCTCTTAGTCGGAAGGCATTTTCTGCTTTGCGTGCAATGAATACACAGTTGTCACTAGGACAAGATGGTTCTTTGATAGCAGAATTTTAGTTAAAACCAATATTATTGGATAGAATCAAGAATTTACAGTCTACATATGAAAGATGTCTTCAAAAGAAAAGACATGTGGAATTTGGAGAGACACATGACTATGAAATCAAGTCTAATGATTGTCTATATTATCGAGGTAAAGTATATGTTCCTGATGATAATGATCTGAAGAAAGAGATATTAATGGAGGCCCATTATAGTCCGTTAACTATGCACCCATGAAGTAATAAGATGTATCAAGATTTAAAGACTCGATATTGGTGGCCCGGAATGAAAAGAGCAATCTCAGAATTTGTGGCAAAGTGCTTAACATGTCAACAAGTTAAAGCTGAACATCATGTACCTTCTGGATTGCTACAGCCTATTTCTATTCCTCAATGGAAATAGGAACGAGTAACGATGGATTTTATAACAGGATTACCAGCCACTTCAAGTAGAAAGGATTCAATATGGGTCATTGTGGATCGGTTAACAAAGTCTGCTCATTTTATTCCAGTTCGAATGGATTATTCACTAGATAAATATGTAAAGCTTTATGTTCGAGAAATAGTGAGATTACATGGTGTTTCGGTATCGATAGTATCGAATAGAGACCCAAGGTTTACTTTGAGATTTTGGGGTGCTTTGCATGAAGCTTTGGGTGCTAAATTGAATTTTAGTACAACTTTTCATCCGTAACAGATGGGCAATCGGAGCAGATTATACAAATTCTAGAAGATATGTTAAGAGCATGTATAATTGAATTTTCAAGATCATGGGAAAAATATTTGCCGTTAGCTGAATTTGCTTATAACAACAGTTATCAAGAAAGTATTAAGATGACGCCTTTTGAAGCTCTTTATGGAAGAAAGTGTCGAACTCCTCTAAATTGGTTCGAGTTGCAAGATCGAAATATTCTGAGTAATGCAAGTGTTGGAGAAGTTGATTTAACACAAGACATGGAAGATAAAGTGAGGATTATTCAGCAAAATCTTAAAGCTGTTGTAGATCGACAAAAAGCTTATACAGATAAGAAGAGAAAAGATATTGAATACGAGGTTGGAGAAAAAGTATATCTAAAGGTTTCACCTTGGAAGAAAATATTACATTTTGGCCGGAAAGGAAAGCTTAATCCGAGATTTATTGGGCCATATGAGATTTTGAAAAGAGTTGGACCAGTGGCTTACCAATTAGCGTTACCTCCAGATATGAGTAAAATTCATAATGTGTTTCACGTGTCTATGCTTCAGAGGTATCGATCAGATTCTTCGCATATAATTACTCCTAAGGAAATTGAATCACAACCAGATCTAACTTATGAGGAAGAACCGGTGAAAATATTAGCTTATGAAGTCAAAGAGTTAAGGAATAAGAAGATTACATTGGTTAAAGTCCTTTGGAGAAATCATAAGATCGAGGAAGCCACTTGAGAGACTAAAAAGAAAATGAAATAGCAGTACCCACAGTTGTTTGAAACGGGTAACTATTGAAAATTCGAGGACGAATTTTTAAAAGGGGGAGAATTGTAATATCCCAAATTTTAGACTAGTGACTAAAATGTAATTTTTGAAAGTTTAGGGGAAAATGTAAACTTTGGAAAAGTTCAGGGACCAAGTTGTAATTTTGAAAAATTATGTAAGTTAACTTCGTAAATGAATAGTATATCCCCAAGAGTGGCATATTCGTGTTACCCGGATTTTTCGTACGAGGCTTATATTAGTGGTTATAAAACGATAAAGTTCACAGGAGGAAAATTTAGAAATCGTATTGAGTAAAAATTGAATTTTTGGATCGAATAAATATCATAAATTGATATTTATGATATTTTGGGAAGGATTTGGTTGAGATGGAACCAAATTAGTTCCAATGTAATGGAATGGCATTTTTTAAAGCTTTGATGTAATTAAAGTATAGTTGGAGGGCAAATTGGACATTTGCCAAGGATGGCATTTTTGAAATATTTTGGAACTTTGAGGGTAAATATTAAAGGCAAAAATACTCATGGATTGATTACGAGCCATTTATTTTGATGAGATTAAATCTTGGTCATTGGATCAAAAGGGCAAAATGGTAATTTTGCTATTTAAATGAATTAAAAATTCATTTTATCTTTACATGTGTAATATAATTAAAAGATGAAAATAGGATATTTTCATCCATCTTTGCTGCTGTTCAAAGACCACCAAAATAAGAAAAAAATTAGTTTTCAAATTTTCAAGATCAATTTTCAAGGATTCAAGGCTAGATTCAAGCAAAATTAATTAAGGTAAAGTGATCTTTGCTTGATTTTCTACATTTTGATGGTATTTTTGCTTGAAATAATTGAGTATGAGCTAAGTTCTTGATTAGGGGAAGTTATGTTTTTGATGGAATTAAGTTGGAATTTGATGTTGGAAACATGGAAATAAGTTAAGATTTTGGATTAATTCCATGTTTAGGTCATGAACTCTAACCCTAGAATTTGGGGGGTTTGATTGTAGAGTTAAATTAAGGATGAAATTGAAGGATTTGTGAAGTTAGAAGGTTGAAATTTATGTTAGATTAAATAATTTCCCAACTTGTCAAATTTAGGGACTAATTCAAAAATTATGGAAAAATTTGGGGAAATTATTGAAAATTTATTTTAAAATTGGAAATGCTGAAATATGGCTGAAAATGTATGAATTGATGTTTAGGGACTAAAATGGACATTTTTGTAAGTAGAGGGACCATTTTGGCAATTTCCAAAAGTTAGGGGACCAATTCGGAAATTTTCAGAAAATTAGAGGGTTGATCTGGAAATTATGAATTCTTGATATATTTGATGATTCAAATGTGAAAAGAAGCAAAAAGGATTGAATTGTTAAGAAAAGAAAATTTAGGGACCTTTTTGAAAATATTTAATTTTTTATGAATGATTGGAGTGATAAAAGTTTAAAATTGAGGAAAATTTCTAGAAATACTAGAAATGAGTGAAATTAGTGACTAAAATGTCACTTTTGTAAAGTTTAAGGACTAAAAAGAAAATAGTCCAAAATATGGAGATTTTATTGGAAATTGTGTAAAATTGAGCTAGAAAGTTTGTTTGAAGTTCGATTTAGCCACTAAGGACCTTAAAGGGGTTTTCGGCAATTACAAGGAAATATTGGGAAATTTTCAAAAAAAAAATTATATTCAAATAAATGTGTCATGAAATCAGATTGATAATGTTAGATCTCAAAAATAGTGATAAATATATTCGATTGATTTCTTATAGTTCGAAAGGATACCGAAGGAGAACCAAATAATAGTAGAAAGGAAAAGGATAAGGATCTAACTTAGTGAGGCTATCTGGAATACCAGGTGAGTGCATTTCTATATGTTTGCATCATGTTGAAAATGGCATTGCATTTTCCTATAATATGTGATATGATACATTGCTCGACATGGCAAGATTGATGGAATACCAGGTACAAATGATTGTTTGCATAAATGATGATGCATTATGCATACATGAAATATGGATAATGACAAGATTAAAATGAAACAAGTTAAAATGAAACAAGATACACCCTGGGGTGCAAATGGCACTAGCGAGGTGTTTTAATATAATGAGCAAAGAGAGTCCTTATATGAGGAGCAAAGAGCGTCCTCTAGAGTACGTACTCAGATAGCACTACGGTACAGATAGGCTATAGGTTCCATGGCCCTATAAGCCAGACACGTAAATGATAATAAGATGGATACATGACAGATCATGAGCATGCGAATGATTGCATGATTATACATGATACATGATTTATGAGATTGATGATATATGATTCCCATGATACATGATATAGAATACATGATTTACATACTAGATGAATCACAATATATATATATATATGTGAGACATGATACATGTTCTACATGATAAATGATATATGTTACATGATATTCATGTTAGTAATGATATTCATGTTAGTAATGATTCATATGAATCATGACACTTGATACATTTTATTGATGTTACATGATATATGACATTGATGTCACATGATATATGATATGCTGGATTTGCACTATTTTATGATTTATTTAAACTGTGATAATGCCTCACTAAGTTCGTACTTAGCATGTGATGTTGTTTCACATGTAGGTTCTTCGAGATAGTCAGATAGAGAGGAGTTGTAACACCCTCTTCCCGTATTTGTTACCAAACACGAGTTGATGATGTCACAAAACAAGATTAAACAATTTTCACCATTTGAAACAAAACTGGTATCTTGCACTGTCTCTAAACAAAAATTTTTATAAATTTTTGTAAGCTTCAAAACTTCATTTGGAAAATTCCTAGTAAACTAGATTCATCAGGCTATTAATCCATATAAATTAGAGTTCTTAACTCATAACACATAAGTGCAGAAAATTAGTTAAACATACACTACAATGCATATCTGCTGTCTAGAAATTCTGACCTTTAATAGAATAAAAATTCATAACTTTTTACAAAGAACTCGAAATCAATCACCGTTTGTTTTAAAAGAAACTAGACTCAATTTTTAGTTCATACATATAAGTTTCATTTTCTAATTCAATCAATGGAATTTATGGCAATTTTTCAAACTTACTGCCTAAAACAGAGTTTCTGAACAACTTCAACTTATTTCCAATATAAGTTCATTAACTAGTCAAAAATCATTCAAATTCCAAATAAAATACGATTCATATCAGAGCAGGCTTCACATTTTACTATACATGCCGACTAGTAAATATCAAACAATATGAAAATTATATTACTGATACTGATGTACCTGATTTCGATAGATGATGTTCGCTAATGCTCCTTACTCCCAACACTTCTCTTTTCCTACGCATGAAACAATCACACGCTAAGTATAACTTAGTGAGACATAAGATAAGTAACATTTATAAACGCTTAATAATGCATGATACTTTCATATACATGATAATCAATAAATCATATAACTTGTAATGCAGGAATATTTATGCAATAAAGCATACTGTGATCATTCTTAAACATAAAAGCATATGTTATCTTGTAAAACCATATAGTTATCATATGACATCATATAGCCCATAGTAATTATCAAGTGACTTGTATTACTCTTTTCTTACTCGTAGACACATTGAAATGTCGAGACACAATGAAGTGTCAATATCATGCTCGTAGACACATTAAAGTGCCGAGACACATAGAAGTGTCGATAACTTACTCGTAGACACATAAGAGTGTCAATATCTTACTCATAGACACAAGGAAGTGTCGAGACACAATAAAGTGTCAATAACTTTATAATACAATATTCAACATTATAATTACCAAGGGCAAACTTTTAAAAGCAATTCCTGCAATTAATGGCTAGTAACCCATATTCCATACTTTCAAACATACATATATACATCATGTAAAACATCTTTATACTGGAGCAGTTCATACTCCAATATACTTTATAACATTCATGGTATACTGCCACTTAAAAATTTCATCAAATAACTTTGTCATGCATTTGTCATGCTATAAAACATATATAAGCATGAGAATGTATCATAATCTTTAAATTATTAAAATAAAGTATCATGCTAAAATTCATGTCATGGTTTATAAAAATAAATCTTTACCTTTAAAAAAATGCATGTTAATAAACATACAAGTTAAAACATGTATGCTCTCACTTGGGCCATTTATTTTCTTGCCTTACTAAGCTTACTCATTAATCTTTTCATTTCCTTGAATACTTGTACCTTCCCAAATATTTCTTGCAACTGTAGAAATTAATCGAATATACTTATTAATATACACTTACTTAATTCGATTCTAACATTGCCAAATAAATTACTAATGTTTGCCATGTATCTAATTTTGGGTCATTAGTGACCATTTTGAACATTTGGCAACTATTTATGCCTTAATTTTCAATTCTTCCATTTTAATCCCTCACTTTCTTATTTTTTCTAAAATGGTCCTTTTTCATCAATTCAAGCTAATTCGATCATAATTTCAACAGTTTACATATCAGTCTCCCTTCATAACAAAATTTCCAAAACTATACCCTTATTTCTTCAAATATCCAAATTGGTCCCTAAACTTTTTCAAATATTCAATTTGGTCCCAAAATGCTAAAATAAGCTTATAATATTATAGGTCCACTATTTTCATCACCACAATAATTTTTGACAATTTAATCCCTAATTTCTTTGAAATGCTAAAAAGATCCTTAACTTTTCAAAATTTGCATTTTGGTCCTAAATTGTCAATTCAAGCTTGAAACATCATTTTCTACTCATTTCCATCATCAAATAAATTTCTCATCACAATTTCATCATTTTCCCCATAAAACTAAAATTCAAGAATAGTTCTCTTGTTTTCCATCATCTTCGAATTGGTCACTAAATTCTTCCAAATATGAATTTTTCAATCTAGCATCAAAATCAAGCTTTTTGAATCACCAATACCGTAATTTCATCATTAATTTCCAAATCCCTAACAAAGCCCTAAATTCAAGATTAGGGTTTTATAACTTCCAACATGAAATTAACTTGATTCAAGCAAAATTACACCTTTATAACATGAATTCTAACAAAATCAAGCTTAAATCCTTTCTTTAATCTTCAAACCCTATTTTCTCTCTCTTCAAGAATATAAACAATTCTCCATAACCCTATGTAAAATTGCTATCAACATGTAGAGAATGAAGAGAAGATCATTTTATCTAACTTAAGCAAAATCAAAATCTAACTAGAAATGATCAAAATAATCAAAATTTGGAAAAACAAACCTTGTTCTTTTCTTCTCCCAAGCTCACGGTAATATGGCTGAAAATGGGATGATTTTTATCATCTTTTATCCTTATTAATACACTTGTAAACTGTATTTGAATATAAAATTCAAATAATGCCAAATTACCAATTTAGCCTCCAACTAAATCTTTAATTTCTAGTTTGCCCTTCTAGTTCAATTCCAATAAGCCACTATTCACTTTCTATGTAACAATATTCAAAATTCCATTCATGTCCCCTTTAAGTGAAAAGACCAAAATACACCCCACTATTCAACTTTTCCACAAATTTACTATTTTACCACCTATATAAAATACTGAATAGAATCGAATCTAAATAAATTAAAAATGATTCAAACTTCAATGTCATGTTTATCGGGTCTTCCCAATACTGCCTTCAAATTTCCATAACATTTCGAGCTTGACTGATCATCCGAATTCCATTTAAACTTTAACCGTAATTTCCCAATAATAGAAATATCAGATCAAACCATAATTTTTACATTTGATCCACACCCTTAGGTGATCTATTTATTTATAGAATAAAAATAATTATTGGGAAAACTACCATGTTGGTCCTTGAACTTTTATCAACTTTTCACTTTAGCCACTAAACTTTAAAATTTTATGTTTTAATCACTGAACTAAAACCACCAACTTTTAATTATTTGCAAAATAGTCACTAACCAAAAATTGGGGTATTGCAATACTCCCCCTTAAGAAAATTCGTCCTTGAAGTTTCAAAACATAACTGATTTGAAAAGATGAGGAAACTATTTTTTTCATATCTTCTTAACTCAAATATTAATTATAACTTATCTCATTTTATATTAGTAAGGAGCGACATCAATCAAATCCTATAAACATCAGATCAGTAATATTGATATCCTAGTGACATGTATAACCTTTTCAAATAAAATCACTTTTGTTTAAGCCTAGAACCGGCTAAACCTGTAGCTCTGATACCAATAAATGTAACACTCATTTCCCGTATTCATCGTTGAATAAGAGTTGGGGATGTCACATGATACTTGTAAAATAATTCTTTAATATTAAGAAAATCTTATCTTTGACTGTAAAAATAGTTAATCGCATAAAATTTAAACTTAATAATTTCACATTCAGTTTTGAACCTAGATTCAAGCAGCAACTTAACTGATTGATCCATTGGCATATAAATAATAAAACTGCCTGAAACTGCTTAATTTAAAATCATGCAGATTTTGAATAAAATACGATTCATATCAGAGCAAGCTTTACATTTTACTATACATGCCGACTAGTAAATATCAAACAATATGAAAATTATATTACTGATACTGATGTACCTATTTTCGATAGATGATGTTCGCTAATGCTCCTTACTCCCAACACTTCTCTTTTCCTACGCGTGAAACAATCACACGCTAAGTATAACTTAGTGAGGCATAAGATAAGTAACATTTATAAACGCTTAATAATGCATGATACTTTCATATGCATGATAATCAATAAATCATATAACTTGTAATGCAGGAATATTTATGCAATAAAGCATATTGTAATCATTCTTAAACATAAAAGCATATGTTATCTTGTAAAACCATATAGTTATCATATGACATCATAGAGCCCATAGTAATTATTAAGTGACTTGTATTATTCTTTTCTTACTCGTAGACACATTGAAATGTTGAGACACAATGAAGTGTCAATATCATGCTCGTAGACACATTAAAGTGCCAAGACACATAGAAGTGTCGATAACTTACTCGTAGACACAGTAAAGTGCTGAGACACATAAGAGTGTCAATATCTTACTCGTAGACACAAGGAAGTGTCGAGACACAATAAAGTGTCAATAACTTTATAATACAATATTCAACATTATAATTACCAAGGGCAAACTTTTAAAAACAATTCCTGCAATTAATGGCTAGTAACTCAAATTCCATACTTTCAAACATACATATATACATCATGTAAAACATCTTTATACTAGAGCAGTTCATACTCCAATATACTTTATAACATTCATGGTATACTGCCACTTAAAAATTTCATCAAATAACTTTGTCATGCATTTGTCATGCTATAAAACATATATAAGCATGAAAATGTATCATAATCTTTAAATTATTAAAATAAAGTATCATGCTAAAATTCATGTCATGCTTTATAAAAATAAATCTTTACCTTTAAAAAAATGCATGTTAATAAACATACAAGTTAAAACATGTATGCACTCACCTAGGCCATTTATTTTCTTGCCTCACTAAGCTTACTCATTAATCTTTTCATTTCCTTGAATACTTGTACCTTCCCCAGTATTTCTTGCAACTGTAGAAATCAATCGAATATACTTATTACTATACACTTACTTAATTCGATTCTAACATTGCCAAATAAAATACTAATGTTTGTCATGTATCTCATTTTGGGTCCCTAGTGACCATTTTGAACATTTGGCAACTATTTATGTCATAATTTTCAATTCTTCCATTTTAATTCCTCACTTTCTTATTCTTGCCAAAATGGTCCTTTTTCATCAATTCAAGCTAATTCGATCATAATTTCAATAGTTTACAGACCAATCTCCCTTCAAAACAAAATTTCCAAAACCATACCCTTATTTCTCCAAATAGCCGAATAGGCCCCTAAACTTTTTCAAATATTCAATTTGGTCCCAAAATGCTAAAATAAGCTTCTAATATCACAGGTCCGCTATTTTCATCACCAAAATAATTTTTGACAATTTAATCCCTAATTTCATTGAATTGCCAAAAAGATCCTTAACTTTTCAAAATTTACATTTTGGTCCTAAATTGTCAATTCAAGCTTGAAACATCATTTTCTACTTATTTCCATCATCAAATAAATTTCTCGTCACAAATTCATCATTTTCCCCATGAAACTAAAATTCAAGAATAGTTCTCTTATTTTCCATCATCTTCGAATTGGTCACTAAATTCTTCCAAATATGAATTTTTCAATCTAGCATCAAAATCAAGCTTTTTGAATCACCAATACCTCAATTTCATCATTAATTTCCAAATCCCTAACAAAATCCTAAATTCAAGATTAGGGTTTTATAACTTCCAACATGAAATTAACTTGATTCAAGCAAAATTACACCTTTATAACATGAATTCTAACATAATCAAGCTTAAATCCTTTCTTTAATCTTCAAACCCTATTTTATCTCTCTTCAAGAATATAAAAAATTCTTCATAACCCTATGTAAAATTGCTATCAATATGTAGAGAATGAAGAGAATATCATTTTATCTAACTTAAGCAAAATCAAAATCTAACTAGAAATGATCAAAATATCAAAATTTGGAAAAATAAACCTTGTTCTTTTCTTCTCCCAAGCTCACGGTAATATGGCTGAAAATGGGATGATTTTTATCATCTTTTATCCTTATTAATACACTTGTAAAGTGTATTTGAATATAAAATTCAAATAATGCCAAATTACCAATTTAGCCTCCAACTAAATCTTTAATTTCTAGTTTGCCCTTCTAGTTCAATTCCAATCAGCCACTATTCACTTTCCATGTAACAATATTCAAAATTCCATTCATGTCCCCTTTAAGTGAAAAGACCAAAATACCCCCCACTATTCAACTTTTCAACAAATTTGCTCATTTTACCACCTATATAAAATATTGAATAGAATCGAATATAAATAAATTAAAAATGATTCAAACCTCAATGTCATGTTTATCGGGTCTTCCCAAGACTGCCTTCAAATTTCCATAACATTCCGAGCTCGACTGATCATCTGAATTCCATTTAAACTTTAACTGTAATTTCCCAATAATAGAAACATCAGATCAAACCATAATTTTTATATTCGATCCACACCCTTAGGTGATCTATTTATTTATAGAATAAAAATAATTATTGGGAAAATTACCATTTTGGTCCTTGAACTTTTCTCAACTTTTCACTTTAGCCACTAAACTTTAAAATTGTATGTTTTAGTCACTGAACTAAAACCACCAACTTTTAATTCTTTGCAAAATAGTCACTAACCAAAAATTGGGGTATTACATGAGCAGACTTTTGGGATAATCAAGTTACTATAAAGGCTACGGTATGTACATCGTAAAGTATTTTGATATCTAGTGGCATGTACTAGTGAATATGAGTATGATAGTTTTGTAAAATTTATAAGGATGACTATTTTGATAAACTTAAGTTTATGATATAGTATATGTAACATAGTAGTATGATCTTGATGAAATGGTTTGATATAATTAATTAGAAGTTTTCTATAGTTAAAAATAGTTTAACCCGAATCTAGAAATAAATTTTAAAAAAAAATTACGTCTGATTTAGTTATATGTTTTTAGTAGCATCTTTAATGTATATTCAATTACGAGTATACGTTAAGGGTGTTACAGATTTAGCTTTTTGAGGTTGGATAAAAATAACTTTTTAAAGTGATTTTTCTCTACAATTTGCAATTTGGCATTGATTATGAGTGGCTAGAGGCAACAAAAAAAACAAGACATGAGACCACGTCTCTGTTATAGGTTGAATTATATGAACTTTGTGAAGGTTTTGTGTCTTGCATGAACTTACGAGTTTCAACGTCTTCATATTTAAACAAATTATGTTTAAGCTGCAATAATATTTAAACAAATTATGTTTAAGCTGCAATATTGATCGTTGATTCCGTCATTGTTTAAAGTTAACAAGAATGAAATGGATTCGTCGCGAAGTTAATATGATAGCCGATAGTATGACCAAACTTTAAAACTTTTGCATATTTCTAGTTGACCCTCCGTATAGAGTGACCATTATATCTTAAATTTTGAATCCAACGTTTTACCTTACTAAACACGTTGATATATCATATAATACTCCATTTAAGTCCAAAAGATTATTATAAAATTTTGGTTTCACCGTGGATATCTGACATACTCATCAACATTGCACTTTATTTATGATCAATCATACATGTAAAGGGTGGTAACTGGTAAACAAAATTTGATAAATTCTTTGATAATTGTAAACATATTTGTGAACCTTTAGTTGATAAATTCTTTGATTTTGGCATTTATTTTCCTCTTGAAAAAATTGCAGAAAGTCCAGCTCAAATGGGGAAGTAAAAATTTGGCATATATGTCACATTTATAAAAAGAGACTGAATAAAACCAGCTAACACTGTATGATAATATATACATACATATAATATACTCCTAAGTCTTATCTAGCTAGCTAAGTTAAGAAGTGTATACATCTTCGAATTTCGGACATTGGTGCTACACTGAGATGCCTCCCCCTTATTGGTGGTGGTATGGAACCTCCAAGTGTACTGGTAGTCTTTTGACCGACATGATAATCTCATCGCATCGCAAAAAGTTTCGATCGACTTCTTTTTTCCTTCATTTTCCCACTCGATCCTCACCCAGCACGAAAACCCTTTCGATTCAAATGGCACCCTCCGATCAGACAAATGAAGCATCACTTCCCCACATATTCTCCTGCCTCCAACTCTTCCTTCACCCGTCACTATAGAATCGAGCCACGGGCATTCTGGTTGACCAATCATTTCATTATAAGCAGAATTCGCCAGTCTCACTTTGTTCTTCGAGTCGGATAGGACAGCCGGCAACGCCTCGGACTCGACCTCTTCCTCGACCTCTTCCTCGACCTCTTCTTCGGGACTTGCATTGGCGAGGTTAGGTTCGGGTTCTCAATGATGTATCCGACACTGATGCTGGAGTCAACTGGCCAAATAGGCTGAGGTGTGATAACGCTGCTGGAGAAAGGAGCACCTTGGAGCTGCTTCAACAGATCCTTCTCTTCTGGAATTTCAGCCACAGCGTTCAAATCATTCCCCTTTTCTCCGGCACTAGATCCCTTGAAATTAAGGTTGGAAACAACGGAAACTGAGGGAGGACATGGCAGAAGGGGAAGTGTAACAAAACTTGCCGGTGGTGTAGAAGAAACCTCAAAGTTACTAAAATCAGACAGCTGGGTTCCATGAGAAAAACAGTGCAAAGAAAGGTTTTTAGCAGGGGATGGTACATGTGAAGGAACCCCGAAGACATGGGTTTTCGCTCTCTTGAGCGTTGGCAGTGACAACGCAGCAGCTCTACCTCTCTTTCTACTCCTACTAGGCCTAGCCTGAAGCTGAGGCCATAAATTCCTCAGGTAAGGAGACTGCCTGATCTTCTGCGACATAGCCGAGCTCTCATCCCTGGCATTTTCCGGCACCTCAGGCTTCGGCGCTATCGGCCTGTACCTCGACATGATTTCAGCCGTTTTAGCTGTGGAGGAGTAAGGATTCAACGTCTTGATCATGTTTAGCTTCAACAACTGAACCAATTGTGATAGAAAAAGAAGAAGAGGGGGTGGTTTTAAAGAGCAGGGGGCAGTCAATGAGCAGCACGCAACATGAAACAAGGAGGCAGGAGGAGTTGACATTTGGACATGGAATGATGGGGTACGTGAGGAGGTTGAAAGATAAAAGACATGTGGGATTTGCAGTGGCAAGTGTGTTCATGCATGCTAACACATCACTCTACTTGAACCCAGAGAACGCAAAAGCAAATAGGTTCATTGAATTGGAACCCAGTCCTGCATTCAAAACGTTGAAAAGTCATACGCCAATCAGAAACTCCTTCCGTTACAAACGCGTGTGGCGTTGGCGGCCATGCGTGGCTACACCTATCAGGGTTGGTTTGGTCCTTCTGCATTATGACCCTGCCCGCTTTAGGCTTTGGAGTTTCAATCGGTTACTTTTGAGGTCGTCCACGTGTTAGCTGGTCGTCCCCTATTGCATGCAGGGGATGAGTTAGAATCTGATTGGTGGGGACGAAGGGCTTCAGAGGCTTTTGTCAAATGGCAACGAGAATAAATTATTGATTTCAAAAAATAGGCTTAATTGAAAACAAACAAACAAACTATACCTCTTTTTGTTTTAGGCCTCTAAAGTGTATTTTAGTCAAAAATATATATCTAATATTTATATCATTATATTTTATATGTCTATCCATTAAAAAAATCGTTAGCTCATTAGATTGTGACATGGGATGGAGTTTTAATTTATATGTTTTTTTTTTTAAATAAAATCCTTAATTTAAAAAGACCTTAAAATTCAAAAAGTCCTAAACAACTCTAACCTAAATCCTCGAATTCCAAGTTCATTTGTTGTTGCCGTCGAACCAACCATCATCCCCCACCCCTACCCTTGTCGGACCACCACTATCGAATATCTCACATTTCATCGCCGAAAATTGACGAACAACATATTGATTGAACGTTGAACGTCGAACTTCAAAAGTTTTCAATCGAGCGACGAATAAATGAATGACGAAGTCATTGAGAGGAGAAAATTTCATTACGATAGAGGTGGCTTGGCGATCGGTGGTGGTGGTAAAAAGGATTTTGAGACTTAGGGTTATGGATGTGAGAATTTATGATTTTTGTGTGAAATTCAGGAATTTATGGTTTTTGTGTAAAATTTTGAAGGGCATACCCCCTTTTGCCCTCACCACCATCTACCTCTATTTACATCTCTAATTATAAAATAATGGAGTAAATTTAAAAATTAAAAAGAAATAGTAGTCAATTTCAAGTTAAATAAAGATTTTTAAGGGCTAAAATGAACAATAATATTATCATATTAAAAATATTGGACTAAATTTAAAAATTAAACAGATTTTTGGGGACTAAAATAAATAACAATATTATCATTTAAAAACTTTGGACTAGATTATAAATAATTAGAAAGAAATAGGATTAAATTTCGGGTTAAATAAAGATTTTTAGGAACTAAAATGAACAAAAATAAAACTTGACCGGCTTAGCGTATAATTTACCCATTTTATTAAGTTAGTTGATTTTTTTGTTAACAAAGTGACACGTTCTAACTAATCCATGAGATTTTTTTTTTAACTAAGTTAACATTTGGAGCAATTGGATAACAATTTAATCTTAAAGTGACAAAATGTCAAAAAATATTTTAAGGGGCAACTCAGTACAAAGTGCATAGTTTAAGGGATAATGAAGTCTTTAAGCTAATAATAGTAATAAGGTTTATGAGGGTTTCTATCTATGTAGAAATATCAAATAAATAATTTTATCTCTTCTTTTTAATTTCATAATTTAACCCCTGTAGTTGTTCAAAATCAACAACGTCACATCTCATTTTTAATTTCATCAATTAGCCATCGAACTTTTCAAATTGCATCAATCTTATCCTCTGATTGTCGTTCACTAATAAAGTCGTTATCAATTAAGTACTAAGAAAAAAATGTTAATATTTAATGGCCAAAATTAATCAAAGGACTTAATTGATTCATTTTTTTTGGTTCAAAAGATTAATTTGGTGCAAAAAATTTAAGGGATTAATTGATTTTTTTTTAAAGTTCAAGGGCTTTTTATACCCTTCAATCTAAATAAATTAATGCCGCTCAATATTTTTTTGATTAAGTTGTGTTACAATAATATTCTCAATGCAAATGCTGAGATTCGAACTCACACAAGGGGTGAAGCGGATGAGCATCCATGACCATTAGGTCAATCAATGGATCTCAATGTCCCTCAATAAATTAATGTCCTCCAATAAGATGATGGCATGTAAATTAATATTCAAAGAAAAACTAGATAGAAGAAATAGATGAATGAGATTAAAAGGTTGAAAATAAGGCGATTTTTAAGGAGGAAAAAAAAGCTGAGTGTCTAATCTCATCCATCTATTTCACTTATCTAATGGCCATAAACTAGTGTAAAACTAATTAAGTTTTACATAGTGTAAGTGGATCCTAACCCAAACCCAACGGAATATGATCCAATTATACTGTGTAAAACGCAATTAATTTTACACTAATTTATAATCATTGGATGGATGAAATAGATGGATGTGATTAAAAAATTGAAAAAGAATGGATTTTTAAGGAGGAAAAAAAGATAAGTGTTTAATCTTATTCATCCATTTCACCCACCCAAAGGTCATGAATTAGTGTAAAACTAATTTAGTTTTACATAGTGTAAGTGGATCCTAACCCATATAAAAGATATAGGATCCACTTACACCATGTAAAACACAATTAGTTTACACTAATTCATGGTCATTGCTCATTGGATGGGTGAAATAGATGGATATGATTAAAAGCTGAAAATAAGGATACTTTAAGAAGGAAAAAGTGACGGATGTTTAATTTAATACATCCATTTCACCCATCCAATGCCCATGAATTAGTATAAAACTAATTGAGTTTTACATAATATAAGTGGATCCTAACCCATATAAAAAGGATATGATCCACTTATACCATGTAAAACTCAATTATTTTTATACTAATTCATGATCATTGGACGTATGAAATAGATGGATGAGATTAGAAATTAAAAATAAAAATAATTTATGAAAAAAAAGGGTGTCTAATCTCATCTGTCTATTTCACCCCTGTAATGGGCATCAATTATATAATATAAAAATGGATTAAAAAAACTGTAAAAGAGATAAACGTCTGCTGTTCTCTACTAGATCTTTGAATTACATTTTTTTTACTTGACAAGCATCTAAATCAGATTTTGAGTTCAGCATTACTTATATTCGCAAATAGATTACCATACAAAGCTGCAACCAAGAGAAGAATATCTCGAAACTAAGCCCTTGAAGTGATTGGCAGAACTTGACGAAAGAGTTTGCGAAGGTCAATTTTTTTTTGAAAAATAGAGATTAAAATTAAATTTTTTTAAAAAAATTGAAGGGTTTTATTTACAATTTTCAAAAAATTTGGGGCATAACTTAAATTTTTAAAATTTTAAGAGGCATAGTGAGAACTTTTAAAAATTATAGGAGGAATTTAATTAAAACATTAAAATTTTTTAAAACTTAATATGAATTTCAAAAAATTTTATGAGGTCAAATTAAATACTTTAAAATTTTAAAGAGTTAAAATTTAGTTTTAAAAAATTTTGGGAGACCATGACCACACAAATCTCCATTGTGTTTCGCCCTTGCTTGTCAACATTGTCGTCTTTAAAGTTCAAACATTTTTTAAATAAAATATGTCTTATTATTATACCCAATAGTTGTTGATAATTTATCATTTTTAATCTTTTTGGAATTATAAAATTATTGTTTCATATATAATTGTCACCTACTTAATATAATCTAGTTAAATTCTTTAAATTGGTAATTCAATACAAACAAGATCAAGATTCAATAATATGTGCATAGTTTTTATTTTATTTTTTAAAAAATAATATACAATTTGATATTTGAATTGATAAATACAAATAACAAACTCAATACCAAATTTATATATATAACCTAAAAAAATATGAGAAAAACTTCAATACACAGTCTGTGTAAATTAAAATTTACACAGACTTTTTAGTTTTAAGGGTTAGGAGTTAGTTTAGGGGTTTGGGTTGTAGGGTTTAGAATTTAAGGTTAGTGTTTAGAATTTAGGGTTTATGTTTAGGGTTTGGGGTTTAGTTTTTTAGGGTTTAAGTTTAATTTTAATTTATAGTAGAAATAGGCATTTTACACAAGCATGTGTATCAAATTTAAACCTAAAAAATATATGATAATTTTAATCTCTTGATTGTTTGTGAAACTCTTGTTTATATAAAACTGCTCCACCTAATTTATATTGGGGCAAAAGTTCAAAATATGTCTAATACAGTAAACCTATAAGAGAACTAAATCAAAGAAGAAAGGCATAATCTCAAAAAATATTCTCAACGTTTGACAGAATAGTTATTTTGGCACATATTTTTTTGGAGCAATTCAGTCCCCAACGTTTCATTTTGAGTCAAAATGACCCCTCTGCGGATGAAAATTGTTAAAAAATTGACGGTAAACAATTTGAAATAACTTGACAGAATGATAAGTCAACAGAAAAAATTATTTTATATTTTATATAATTTTATAATATTATTTTTAACTGATGTAACATTTTTTTCAAGTCAACACATTTGTCTATATGATACTATCATGTTAGCGTGCAATGCCATATATGTTTGTCACGTCATTTGAAGTCATTCACCATTAGTTGGCTGACAATTTTCATTCGTAGGGAGGCTATTTTAACCCAAAATAAAATATTGAGGTTGAATTGTTCTAAAATAAATAGGGGCCAAAACGACTATTCAGTCAAACGTTTAGGGTATTTTTTTTGAAAAGAAAAGAATGATTTTATTGATATGAATCATACTGAACACATTAGCATGAGCCTCATTAAAAAAACATTCCTAAACCTAATGGAAAAAAAGTGCGTCAATGCCGAAACCGCACAAAGTTCAAATCCGGAAACAAGTAACACAATCCTCACTTGCAACACCATAAGCAAAAACTAAGAAAATATCCCACATGAACCAACCATACCACATAGCCAATACCCAATGCTGCATCCCCAAAGTTCAAATCATCTCGACTGTCAACCCTCATGCCAAACAATCATATCCTAGTTGTTGCTAGAAATTCGAATAAGCTCGAAGGAGCAGAATGAGAAGATGGTTCCAGTTTTAACTTTAGAAATTCGAATATTCAACAGCACCATGAAGATTTTTTGCCGTCTCATATGCTCGTAAACATGCCCCATCCACAGACTACTGCCCCTCCCTTTTCATACCCTTCTCATCCCTTCGATCGAGGATCCTTCACAATCAATTCCTCTCTTCGCAAGGCCATCTGCGTGCACATTCTTGTCCCTGTCAACTAAATTCAATTTCCACGATATATTCCCAGCGATTCCCAAGCATTTAGATGCAATTTCTCTAAATGCAAATGGAGTTATCGATGGATTTAATAGCCACGACACCACATTTTTACAATCGAATTCTACCACTAAAATTGCAGTTCCAGCCCATTCAGACTTGACAAAGAGAGCCACAGCTTCTTTAATTGCCAATAGTTCAGCCGATGCAGGGTCAGCTTATCCAATTGACTTAGAAAACTCCATTAAAATTTTACCCGAGTGGTCTCTAAGAACGTCTCCAATACCGGCAAGACCAAAGCTTCAACTTACCGCGCCATCCGTATTCAACTTGAGTACGCCTCTTAGAGGAGCAGACCATTCATCCGACACTTTAACATGCTTCACAGCTCTTGTTAAATACAACATTTTGGGATTCAAACAGAATTCCGAGATTGACATAGAGCCTTGGGGCAACTTCTCGCAGAACCACCATGCCAGGCGATGTAAGATGATATCAAACAGATAGATAGCATTTAAATCCTTACCTTTGAAGAGGGTTTCATTTCTATTAAGCCATAGGGACCAAGATATGGCGTAGAACGCCATTTTCCAGATAGGCTTCAACCTTATTAGTGGACACAATTCCAGCCAATAACTAAAGAATGATTTACCTTCAGACGGACTCACAATGTGAACCTCCCATATGTTGCACTATCTATACCAAATGCACCACGCAAAAGGACATTGAAAAAATAGGTGGTTAACGGATTCCTCTTCCGCCGAACATAGCACGCATCTATCATCACATATCGCCTTCGATCCTCTCTTTAACATCTCTGATTTTGTAGGTAGGCGACCTTGCAAAAGCTTCCATACAAAACATTCGATCTTAAAGGGGGCTAATCCTTCCCAAATCAGCTTCTAATCAAAAGATGGCTGGGGTTTAGTTGTCAGCAATTTGCACATATCACTCGTGTTATAACAGCCCAAAGAATATGTCGCTCATCTAGTGCAATCGGTAGGGAAAATTCCCAGCCGAAACCTTCCAAGAGTTTGCATAAAATTTTCCCAAACCTCAGCCTCCCAATCAAACAATTGTCTTCGCAAATGGACCTCCCACCACCACTCTGTCTCCACCCATTTTTCTAAGGCTGAAATTTTCCCGATCTTCTTTATCGCTAACACGAAAATTCTTGGATAAAGATCATTTAAGCAATTGTTGTGCACCCATTTATCTGTCCAAAACTCCAGCAAATTTCCATCACCAACCTGCAGAATTAGATTCGACATAAAAGGGTCATTATATCTTTTGGTAGGGTCCAAAGGGCTAGATAAATCCCTCAAAATCCATAATTTACAGGTTCTGGTCGCATTAGTAGGTAGAATACAATCTTCTCCCTTTCGTATTTGGCTTTTATAACTCTCGTCCATAGGCTTTTCCTTTCCACAGTGTACTTCCACAACCATTTGTATAGGAGTGATTTATTTTTGTACTTCAAAATCGATAATGCCCAATCCCATAAAACTTCTTCGGCAAGCACAATACTTCTCATCTAATCCAATGCGTTTTTCTACTATTGATGGAGCCCCAAATGAAATTAGCCACCATCCTGTTAAAATGCATAGAGATAGACTTGGGCATTTTAAACAAGGATAAATAATAAATTGGTAAGTTAGCGAGTATTAACTTTGCCAAAGTAACCCTTCCACCAAATGATAGGAATTTTGTTTTCCAAGGAGATAGTCGCTTCTGAAATTTCTCTAGTACCAGTTGCCATAACGCTGAGGGAAGTTTGGCAACACCACAACGTAGTTTCGATGCCCATGATGAGATTTTAGGCTCCTCGATGTTAATACCAATTATGGAGGTCTTCTTCAAATTCAATTCCAAACCCGCGGCCAACTCGAAGCATCGCAATACCCTTTTAATATTCTGCACTTGCCCCACAAAAAACAATGAGGTCGTCAGCAAATTGCAAGTAAGAGATTTGTAAATTGCCGTTTCCAATTCTGAAATCTTCGAGAAAACCCAGATTTGTGGCATTTGATAGTACTGCGCTAAGTCCTTCAACCACTAAGTTGAACAATAAAGGGGACAACGGACAGCACTGTCGCAACCCTCTGCTTATGCCAAAATTTTCGGTAATTGACCCATTAACCAACACTGAGATGGAAGCTGTTGAAATGCATGAGTTGATCCAACCCCTCTATTTTTTGCCAAAACCCATTTTCCGCAACATGAGGTCCAGGAATTTCCAATCAACCGTGTCGTATGTCTTCCTAAAATCTGCCTTGAAGCATACACACTGGTCTCCTCTTCTCTTAACGCTATCAACAATTTTATTTGCCACAAGAGCGCAGTCAAGTATTTGCCTACCTCTGATAAAGGCGAACTGATTTTCACTGATTAGTTCTTCAGTGCATTGAGAAAGGCTGTTGCCAACAGTTTTGATAGGATTTTGTAGGCTCAGCCCACCAAACTTATTGGTCGATACTCCTCAACATTATTTGGGCAGTCGCACTTTGGGACCAGAGTTATGAAAGAATGGTTCAAGTTGTGATCCCATGGCTTCTCATTACAAAAATCCTCTAGAAAATTCATCATATCCTCCTTGATTAACTTCTAATATTTTTTGAAAAATCCGAGATTGAATTTGTCGGTGCCTGGAGCCTTGTTTTCGTTAGCTTCCTTAATGATACTCCATACTTCCTCCTCTTCGAATTGGCATTCCAACCAATCTCGACTGCCTGCATCAATAGTTCGAAAGTTGCAGTCCAAATCCTCTAAATCAATAGTCTTCGATATGTTGTAAATCTTTGAGAAGTGTTTCTGCAATGTGGATTTAATCCCTTCTTGATCCTGTACTGTCTCATTCCCCTCTCGAAGCTCATGAATCCAGTTGGATCGTCTTCTCATTGATGTCATCAAATGGAAGAATTTTGAGTTCCTATCCACATCTACCACCCACTGGACTCGTGACTTTTGACTCCACTCCTTTTCTTCAATCCTAAGTAAGTTCCATAGTTTACTGCGGAGTACTCGGATTTTATTTGCATAATTTTGATCATTCAGACCATTCCCAATCTATTTTTCTAATAAGTCAATTTGCTGCTCCAAGGAGGATATCGAGGCCTTCCGACTTCCCCTTCTCTCCCGATCAACCCATCCTTTGATCACCACTTTAGACTTTCGAAACACCATACCGATTCCTGACCTTTTAGCTTTCATGAGAGATGTTGAACTCTTCATTGAACATAAGAATTGGATTATGATCGGACACTGATTTTGGCAAGGCAAGTAGACTAATACTCGGGAGCCGATGTACAATTTTAGGTGAAAAAAGCAATCTGTCTAGCCTGCACATAGTAGTTACTTCCATAAGGTTACTCCATATGAATT
The DNA here is from genome assembly GCA_019671005.1 of Hibiscus mutabilis. Lineage (NCBI taxonomy): Eukaryota > Viridiplantae > Streptophyta > Magnoliopsida > Malvales > Malvaceae > Hibiscus > Hibiscus mutabilis. The sequence continues at coordinate 42,647,449 of CM033732.1, forward strand.
TGTTACCTAGCAAAGGAAGATCTATCAAGCCCGTGTTTTCAATAAAGTTGGCTAAAGCTGTCATCGATGCTTGGTTATAAGACAGCCCCCGCTTCTCGTCTTTATTTTTCACCGTGTTAAAATCGCCTCCGATGATCCATATCCTACCCCCTCGTTGCTATGATCGACTCTACCATATCAAAAATAGTTTTTCCCTTCCACAGGGTCATTTGGAGCATACAGGTTAATCGGATTACAATCAATGTTAAAATCCAGGAACCTGCCAGTTATAAGGATGAAATTAGGATGTAGATAGCTAAAGTTCTTACTGAAGAGTCTCGGATCCCAGACACAAGCAATACCCCCTGCGGATCTATTCGCCAGACTAATTATATGGTCTTCCAAGTTCGAACCCCAAAATGACCTGATTTTATTATTCTCAATTTTCTCTACCTTAGTTTCTTGAAGGAATAGAAAGGTCACTTTTTTCTTCTGAATAAAACTTCTTAACACCCTGCGTTTTTAGACCTACCAATACCCCTGATATTCCAAGACATAATGTTAAAAGCCTTCATTGATCCCATCTGAGCACACCTGTAGGCTATCCATCGTCTTAAAATAATTCTGACAAACCGTCCTCCAAACTAGCCAAGCTATTGATAACATTCTCTCTGCTTGCCTTGAATCGAAAGCCAACAGCTTCCCCAACCTCTATGGTCCTAGAAACTTCTATTAAATCTTCATAAGAACATGACACGATGTCGTAATGTCTCCTTCCATTTAGAGTATCAGCTTCCTCCCGGATTTTCTCATATTCTACTCGAATAGACCCCTCCTGGTGTACTGAATTTTCTTGCACATCCTCCAGCGAGGAGTTTACCCCTTTCATCTGATTTTGCTTCTTTCTCTTCATCGTCGCGCTGTTCCTTATCCCTGAGACAAGGATACTGGACCAATTCTTTTGGTTTGTAAATTTTGGCGTCTTACTCTTCCTCTATTTTTTTGAAGCTTCACAGGATATCAAGCCTATATTTTAATCCCATTTCTAGAAATTAGGAGCCCTTTATCATTTTTAATGCATAAACTGGATTCCTCACTTTCCGGAAGAGCCATGATAGGAACTTCATGTAGCCTTACCTCTGATAGATCCTGATCTAATATTTTATCTGAGTTGTTCAGTAGAGGAGCTTGCTTGTCATTATTTTCCAATCTCGTCCAAATAGGTAGCTGGAGCCCAGCATCGTTAGGACTTTGATGAAATTCAGCCCTATGCTGACTCATTCCATTTTGAGGTGAGCGGATGACCCCTGTACTTTGTCAATCGTGATTCCTCAAAGTCTCTATCCTCCTCACGTTTGAACCTCGGGCCTGCCTACAAGTATTATCTTCATCAGAGCATTGATTGTTATCATCATTTGGCTCATCTTCCGAACCCCACAGAAAGTCTCAATTTGCTCCCGTTGGCGGGGAACCATCGTCTTCTATACCAACGGCGAATTTCCCGAAACAATTTTGTTTCCTTTCACCGTCGATCGAGACTTCATCTATAAAATTTTCTGTTCTGATTGAGATTCTCAATTGTCGACCCTCTACCGAAACCATTATCCCTGAAGGTATTGCATTCACCTTTTCTACTAAGGCTAGAATTCTGGCCCTATCAAACCTCTTCCTATTCAAAGTTTCTTCATCTATTTTGACCACAGAACGCCATTGATTCACAATGCTGACAAACAGAGAAGGATCCTATAAGGAAGCGCTTTTGGGGGGCATACGAAGATCCGAAGGGGGAAGAATTAACGAGGAAGGCCATATAGGGAAGGATACAGTTAGAGATGACTCGGTAGTGGATCCAACTATCCAGGTGATGGTTGATTCTTCTCTCAAGGTCCAGTTCCCGCTTGAAGAGATGATGTGGGTAAGAAGTGCTTAGCTGGTAAGATCAAGCCAATGTATAATCAAGAAATTGTTCATCAATCAATCATAGCTGATGGTTTCCTATGTAAATTGTCTCAATGGCATGGGTCCTTATTTATCGTCTGCTTTGATTCGGATGAAGCGGTAAATTCATCCAGAAAAAACAAGGAGGTCTTGGATATGTGGTTTGAATTCATTGAGCCCCTTGCATCTTCAGAATCACAGAAGAGAGTTAAGATTTGGGTCTCGTTGGAAGAAGTCCTTTGTGCAGTTGGAGATATTTTTTGACTTTATGCCTTTGAAGAAAAATGGAAATTAATCCGGTCCAAAACAATGTGTATTTTGGATCATGAAATTTGAGTGAGAGCCCAGAAATACAATGGATAAATTGGAAATTTTTTGTTTAATTTTAGCAAAATAAAAAGAAAACTGCAAAACTTTGTTACCAAGAAATTAACTACATTCTTACATGATGAGCAACATTTTTGGATTGCCGAAAAAAATCAACGATCGGGAGATTAGCTAAGAAAGAATGAAGTTCTCATAATCTCAGCTCAAGACCTCAAGATCGTGAAGCACTTGACCAAAATAAAAGCATAGGCAGAAGCTATGTTGTACCGATTCGGATATAGATACGGGTGCGGGTATGGAAATGGGGACGTGAAACGATAATTTCTAAAATTTTAAGGCAAATATAAAATAAAGTTTATATTCTAAAAAAATGTAAAAACAAAAATTCATAAATAAAAGCATGTGAACATGACATCACACATACTTATATACTTATAGTTGAATCATGTGAGTAAGAGAAAATCGAAAGAAACAAGAAAAAAAACTAGAAAAAGTGTAGGAGAATAAAAATAAGAAAAAAAAAGAGATGAAATACTAGGGAGTAACCAAATCGTACCCAATATGTCTCCGGTACAAGAACATATCGAGTACGTGGTAGTGTGGTACGACACTAAATTGAAGTACCCATGCTTCATAGTGGAGAAGTCTGCGTGGAAGAGGACGTCCATGTGGCTAAATCCTACGTTGACGAGCACGGAGGGACCAACCCCACGTGGAATGAGTAGGGATGGGTATTTTACCCAACCCGATCCGATTAGATCAGATTTTTAATAAAAAATTGAGTTCGGGTTTTGGTCAGATTGGGTTTTTGTTAAGAGTAAAGTCGGGTCGGGTTCGAGTTTAGGGTGAAAAATATCGACCAGACCCGACTCAGGATTAATTGTGTGATTTCCCCCTAAATTTTTATGAATATTTATAATAATACCCCCTCTTTATATATTTTTTATAATTAGGTCCTTAAAATTAAATTTTTATTTATAACTTAGTCCTTAAGATTATTACTTTTTATGATTAAGTCCCTTATTTTTTTTATAATTAGGTCCCTAAAATTAATTTTTTTCTATAGGTTGGGTCAGATTTAGAGTATTTATTTTTGGGTCAGGTTTTTTAAAGAATACGTTCGGGTCGAGTTCGTGTTTAGGGTATTTATTTTTGGGTCAGGTTCGGGTGGGCCAAAAATCCGACCCGACTTGTGCCCATCCCTAAAAATGAGGTGGTGAAGGTGAAGTTCCACACGAAGCTGGCGGAGGAGGACGTGTTGGCGGCGTTGAACGTCCACATATACGCGCACGACCACGTGAGGGAGAAGCCAGTAGGGAGTGCGAGGGTTTTGCTTTGTAATGTATTAAAATGAGGCGATGCTTCAGAGCAGGCCGATAACCCGATTCAGTTCCTGACGGTACAAGTATGGAGGAGTTCGGGTAGGCCACAAGGGCTACTAAACTTGTGGGTTCTGCCAACCGAAAGGTTCTTGATGAGAAGATAATATTTGTCCTTTAGCGTGAAGGAGGAGGAAGAGGTGGTGACAGGGCCGTCCCTGAGCTTTTGGTGGTTCAGGGCGAATCTAAAAAATGACCATAAATCAAAGGTTTAAATTGTGGTTGCGATCGTATTTACAGTCATGTTATGTTTATTGTGCTTGCAGATATTATAGATGTTATTTCGGTCACTACGAGTATCGCGGTTGTGAATTTTTAATAACATACGCTATTGTGGACATAATAGTTGCAGGTATCATGGTTTCAGATGGTGCCACTACCGTCATGTAACGGTCGCTGTTGCAGTAGCATACCGCTATTTAAAATATTTACAGTCGTGTTATCTTTATTGTGCTTGCAGACATTATAGATGTTATTTCAGCCACTACGAGTATCGCGTTTGTGAATTTTTTTTAATAATATACGCTATTGTGGACATAATAGTTGCATGTATCATGGTTTCGGATGGTGCCACTACCGTCATGTAACGATCGTTGTTGTGGTAGCATACCGCTATTTAAAATATTGTCCCTAATAGCAAGTGATGAAAAAAATTTAAACTGTAAGAGTAGGTCCATAATAAGCAATAATAAGTATTGAAATATTGGGCCCCTAATAACAAATATTGATTTTTTTTTGAATTTTACGAGTATGATCATAATAACAAATATTGGAAAAAATCAGGACCCTAATAACAAGTATTAGGAAAAATTGATGTTTAAGAGAAGACCCCTAATAATAAATAGGGGAAAATAGTCCTATATTAACAAGTATTAAAAAAATTAGACCCCTAATAACAAGTATTAAAAAAATGGACCCTCAACAACAAATATAATTCGAAAAAATTACAAACATGTAACTGCAATGAGCAGTGGGCCCTGAGCAGATGTCCTTATTGCCTTGGCCTAGGGTCGGGCCTGGATGGTGAAGGTGGAAAGGAGGGGTGAATAGAGGCGGTGAGGGTTGTTGTGGTCGTTTTACTTTAACGTGCATGTAAGACGTGTCAAAATAGAAAAAATTATTAGATGAGCCTAACTAATGTCATCCATGGTCTCATCCAATGAAAAGTTTTCATCTCATTTTTTTTCAATATGAATTTTTATCTCTTTCCTACGTGTAATTAAGGAGTGAGTGATTACTTGAAATTACGCTGAAATGGATGGATGTTATTAGATGGACCATGAATGACATAGTGAGTCGGGTCCATCTAATAATTTCTCCAAAATAAGGTTTTGGTGTTTAGTGAGGATACAGTTATGTTTTGTGTTCTCCAGGGATATTTAGTATTGCAAAGAGTGAGTTAAGATATGTTTGAATGTACAACTTTGAGATGGAAATTAACCAACGCTAAAGTTTCATGTGTATGCCGTATGTTTTTGAAGTTGATGATGGGGTTCATGTTCATCCCATGTATCATCTTTTTTTGAAGTTGCTGAATGAAGAGGTTTGAAATAAAAATTCACGGAAGTAACAGAGAATTCAGGCGAAGTTAGTTTGTCAAGTGACTCTTTGGCACAATGGATAAGGCGCTGGTCTACGGAATCAGAGATTCTGGGTTTGATCCCCAGCAGAGTCGTTCTTTATAATTTGAAAGACCATAATATAAATCAACGGAGAAGGCATCTCCGTTATTCTTTTGAAACTTCAACGTTCTGCTTCTGTGGACCCTAATGGATGAATTTGGATTCGTTGTGTTTATAAATCTTCTGTGTAACAGGGTTGATTTATCAAAAAAAATATATATATATATATATATATATATTTACAGAGGCATTTGTTGTGGTTTGTGAAGCTACAAAAGGGAAAGTTGATGTGCGGCGCAGTGCAGGTGTTGATCCTTTTACAGATACAAGTCTGTTTCCTTATCCATTTTGAAGTTGTGTATTATTCTAAAGGGAGTTTTGGTTCGTAAAAAAGGCGTTACTAAACTTAATATTTTTTTTTTGAAATCTTATTCTCACCTTAGTTTAGGGGTATTGCTATTATGCACAATCCAACATACAACCTAGGAGTATTGCTATCAAACATGGATTGTGCATATTGGTATTGCTATTTTCAAGTAAAACAACACTGAATATCGTTCACTTGTCAGCTATTTCAGCTTACTTATTTACCTCTAAATTTAGCCTCTTGCAAGCTGGCATTTCAGTTTCTTATTCTTATATTTAAACTGTATGTGAGTGTGTCGAATATGTTTAAACTGTATGAGAATACCTTCCGGCAGGGATGGACCGAGGGGGTTGGAGGAAGCGGTCGCCCCTCAAGAAATTTAAAATTCATATACAATTTATTTTTTTTAGAAATTTTTTATTGAAAAATTATTTTCACCCCCATCAAATTTTATAAGTTCACTCCCGAACATTTTATAGGTTTGCCCCCTAATATAAAATTCTGCGTTCGTCCCTGCCTTCTAATATTCTTAAGCTTTTGGGTCGGTCCATGTATGTAGCATTTACATTCGACCTTTTATGCCAAAATAAACCGGCTGCCCTTGAGCTTTCCTTATGTGGTGCTGTCTAGTCGTTACGTGCATTGGTTATAATTCCAGTGTCTGGAAAATGGTTTAAGGTTCCATGGCGGGATCTCTCTCTCTTAATTTTTGGTTCCTCTTCTCTAAGATAAATGAGTTCCTCTTACGAGGGAGCTAAAAAAATTTGTTTAGTCTCAGAATTTCTAAAAATCTAATAAATAATTTTTTTTTTGTGCATGGGTGTAAATTTCTTTTTCAAAGGGTATTAACTATTTTTAAAGTGATGTTAACTTTTATTTTTAATATTTTTTATATAAAATTATAAAGACAATGTGATAGTTTAGAACTCAATAGGGTTTTAGTAGAAAAGAGGATGATGTTTATCTTAGGAGATCTAGATTCGAGCAACTTTATATGCAAGGTGTGTGTTATCAAAAGGTTAAGAAAAAATATGAATATATATGACATGTTTAGCAATTAGCTGATAGCGAACTATATTAACTAATTGTAAAAAAGTGTTTAGTAAAATTAATTGATGGTTTGAACAATCAAAATGACATATAATGATATGATTATATTCAATATTGTTTTGAATAGTTTATTAGTTATTAATATTTTGTATCTATTAATATTAGTTAGATTATAAAATTATTTTTTTAATATAACATAATCTTTTTAATACAATTTGATTATTTATTAAAGTTAAATGATATTTGAAACATATATATATATTAATATTATATATTTAAAAAAAGGGTAAAACTTTGATACACAGGCTGTATGTATTTTTACCTTATAAAACCCAAATTCTAAATTCCTAACCCTAACACCCTAAAACCTAAACCCCAAACCTTAATCATTAAATTCTAAACACTAACATTAAATATTAAACCCTAAAACATAAACGCCTAAATTTTAAACTCTAAACTACAACCATAACCACTAAAATTAAAAGGCTCGTGTAAACTTTAGTTTACACTGCTTGTATATTGAAGTTTTTCCCTTAAAATATATATTTAAATTATATATGAGAATATGTTTTACTTCAAAAATATATTTAAGTTAAAAAATGTGATAGTTCGAGAGTTATTTTAGCATAACAATCTATTTAAACACACAATTGAATAAACTCATCGGTTAATTTTAACTATATTTAAATTAATTCAACTAGAACTAACTAGAGAAATCCCTAATAATTTAGGGTAAAATTTTGATACACAACGTGTGTAAAATTTATTTACATAAGCCTGCATATTTACATTGTAAAACTCAAATTCTAAATTTCTAACCTTAAACGTAAAAAATTAATCCCTAAACTCTAAATCATATACCCTAATTATAAACACTAACCTTAAATTCTAAACCTCTAAACTAAATCTCTAATCTCTAAAACTAAAAAAAATATTAAGCTAAAATTTACGCCGCTTGTATATCAATTTTTTTTCTAATAATTTATAAATATTAAAATTTGAATCTTAAACCTAAAAATTTAAGAGTATTAATCTTACTAATTCTATAAATTCTCATTAATCAAAATTGTTTGCTGATCTGTCCATCACCGCCATCCTAGAGATGACAATTGTTCATTATTATGCTATTATTTTAGTCACATGATTTGGATAACATAATGAATTATGTATGTCCCATATTGATCCTTAATACTTAAAAAAGGATAAATCATGTCAGTTTGAAACCGACCAAGTTGCTGAGAGCTTGAGCTTCTTTAATCTTCTTTATTGTTTGGTCGGTCGTCTGTGTAAATTTGACATTTAAGTTTGTGAGTTTCTGTCTTAAAGTCCACTCACGGCTTCTTTTCCCTTTTTGTTCCATAGCTTGCATTATTGGATTATGGAGACTTTGAAAGCATGCATGATTGATTGTTGCCATTTCTTTTCATGCTTTTGGTGACAAATTAAAAACTATGAATTGACGCATCTCTTTTGATTAGTTTGTAGTTTCGGTAATTATTCCATACACTATCGTCTTAGCTTTAAGGTTTAGGAATTATGAATTTAGGTTTACAAGTTTAGAATTTAGGGATTGTGGTTAAAATTTAGGGTTTAAAATTATAATTTAAGGTTTATAGGTTAAAACCTAAATCCATGTCCATGTTGATCTAAAACCTAATCCCTAATCCTTAAACACTAAATTCTAACATACACCTAAATTATAAACCCCTAAATCTAAACCCACAAACCTTAAACTCAAAACTACAATCTTAAACCTTAAAATTAAGGCGAATGTAAAAATTTTGTGCTTCCAACTTCAGTTTATTAAATATAAGTCATCGCAGTTATGCCTGTCCATCGACATCCCCAATTTGTAAAAAAAAAATGAAAAACAGGCCATTGGAATAACCTTAATGTACGTGTTAATGAAATCCTTTTGTCTTTTATCCTGCTGGACCAAAGACATTAAAAACCATTTACAATGAACCATTGTACAATATAGGTTTCTTGGCATGCACGTCAAGATTTCAAACATATCAATGTACGAATTAATAAAGACGAAATTAGGATTAAATACTGAGAAGAATTAAGTTGATTAACTTCAAAATTAATAAGGATACGATAAGTATTTCATCCTAAATTTTGAGGACTAAAGTTTGAGTTTATAAATATTTAAATTAACGTGACCGAAATTACTATCAAACTAAACCCCTTGCTAGTTCCATCACTACGAATTAGCTTAGAGCATGTAACATTAATCTGTTATACACGCATCTAGATTTATACAAGTGTCAGATATATGTATAATACGATTATAAAAAAAAGTTATGTATTTAAAATATTATGTATATAATATTTTTCTATACATTTAAAAGAAAACATACAAAGAAACAGAGTTGGCCATTCCACAGTCATCCGTGCAAACCAAATTAAATATGACATGGACGTATGCTTTTAATGGGATTCATCTTTGATTTTTATTGGTATAACCATCGATATTTCATTTATTAGATGATTAATTCAGATTGAGTAATGCAGAGTTTCATTACAAGACAACCCTTTTAATTTAATTTTCTTTTTTTATAAGATCAATATTCAAATTCTTGATACTGTTTAACCAATGTTTTATCACGTTATAACAACAGGTAATTAGTCATGTGCGCTTTTTATGTAAAAATATATATATTTTTTGAGGACAAAACAAAAGGCAATGAAGGAGATTTGACTTTGTTTCTCGGTTTGATGGGGACTAGAGTTTGTTGGTTTTTATATTGGGGGGGGGGGGGGAGTTCTTCGCATGGATCAACCAGCCAGAATCTTGGTCGAGGGAGGGTGGTGGTGTTGCCGTAATCATTAAGCAGCTACCTTTGACTCTTCCAACGTAGGGGACCCCTGTTTATAAATTTCCCTTGAAATTTACATCCTATAGCGTCCCCATTATCTTCTCCACCCCAATTTACATTTATTGTTTTATGAAACCAACCATTGCTGGTAGGGTCCAAGAACAGCTATGTGGAACGTACTAGGATGGCTTGTCTAACTTAAGAACTGGAGAAGATACTGTAGAAGTTGGTAACAAGCTTTTAAGAGCTTTAAAATCATGGTCAATCACCCCAAGGCTTTCAAATTTCGAACACGGAAGAAGACCATGGTCTCCCGAGTGATCGGCATTGCAGGATTTCAGTACAAGTAGTCAATGGGACTTCTGGGAGAGTGATTAATCCCCCATGTGAATAACAACAGTGGTGAGGCCAAAGATTATAAGCTCATGGTGGGACTTGAACTATGATCGGATTGAGTTTTGCAGAGGTCTATTATAGGCACGACCCTCCCTACTCAATTTTCTCCGTTCACAACGTTAGAATTTAAAACTCTGACCTTGCTTAAGGGACCTAGAGTCTCATCCCACTAGACCAGATAATATGCAATGATCCAACATTCATGGGGCCACTCACTCAAGACCCCACTACTATTTAATGCCATTCCAACTCCTAACTTTAGATTACAACTGTGGAACAGGAAAAGTTAACAGATAAATAATGGAACATATACGCCCGTTTCACATTTGGTTTAAAGAGTAAATTTTAAGAGTATCTTCTTTAATTAAGTTTTTAATGAAAAGGGTGTCTTTTATAGGTGTCTTTTATAGGGGTGAGTCTGCGTTACAACAATCTAATTTAATGCTAAAAAAGGGCAATTTTTGAACTTTTTCAAGCAGCTTAAAATGTTATACTTTTTGATAACACTTTAAGTTGTTTTTTTCTTGTTTTTTCGACAAGTTTCAAAACTTTTTGAAAAATACTAACCTAAAATATTATAAAAAAATATAACATTTTAGGTTGTTTGGACAAATTTCAAAATTTGTATTTTTTAATCTTAAATTAGACTGTTAAACCGTAGACTCACCTCTTTCGTAGGTAGCTAGCTTCTTGTTACATTGTTTTGGAAGTGATCCATAATTACCCTATTTGTAGCCTAATTATCACTTCCAACTTCCAAATATAAACATCTAAAACTCATGCAGGAAAAAAAAGATAACAAAGGTATAGAGGCTATTGAATGAGGAGAGTAAAATCACATTCACTTTTTATTGAAAGGACAGCACCATAGATGCACACAGCCTGCTGTATTGTTACATTTATATACATGAATTGATGATAATCGGTTCCCTCATCAGCACCAATCGCTCTCTCTCTCTCAGAGCCAACTGGCAAACTTGATTGATTCACATCAGAAAAATCAAATGGTTGGAGAAAGGACAAAAATGGTCTAGGATATGAGCCTGATTCTTTTGGTCTTATCCCACCATATCCTCTTTCTATTCTGTTTATATACACAACAGCTTTCAAGGGTTTTTGCATATATATATATATAAAGTCTTTCTTTCATCTCCCATAGACAAAAAACAGTGTTTATAATGAATTTATCAGCTTCCCAATGTGGTAGTGGCTGTGAATCTGGCTGGACTTTCTACTTAGACCAATCCTCTTGTTCTCAAACTTGGTGTGGTGGGAAATTTTCTGAGGATTATGGGGTGAAAGGAGCAAGATTTATGGTTGAAGATGAGGAGGAGGGCTTATCCATGATGTCTGATGCATCTTCTGGCCCAAGACATTGTTATTGCCAAGAAAATGGGAGCTTTTGTTCTCATCCTGCAACAACTGAACAGCCAGACAAGAAAAGAAGCAGAAACAAGAACAAGATCGAAGAAGATTGTAATAATAATCAACAACTCTCTTGTCTTGATGACACTGCCAGCTCCCCTGTAATAAGCTTTTCCGAGGCAAGTTCCACAATTTATGCCTATCCGGGTTTCATTTATGACAAAATTGAGTAACAATGATTTTTTTTTTTTTTGGTTTGTTTACAGAAGAACTTCAAAAGAGAAGCCTCAATAGAGTTGTTGAACTTTTCACAAGGTTTTTCTGGTACACATTTTAAGGTACTAAATACCAACTATTATTACCTTCTTTTAAAGCAATTTACCTTCCATTAAGGATAATACATATAGTTCTCTCCCAGGGTAAACCAGCAGTCCAGAAAACACTAGGTTTCCTGAAATCTGGAAAAACAAGTTCAAAACATGCAGGTTGGTCTTTTGATTTCAACTTTGTCATAGAAATTTGATGTTACAGAACCCTAATTTGATATAAATCTCTTGGAACAGGTGGTTTCCAGGAAAGAAGCAGGGGATGACAAGAGGGTAAACTGTAACAGCTTTTGTCTCAACTACAACAGCTGTTCTGGAAAGAGAAATGGGAGGGAATGTTGTAAAAACAAAAAACATAAAGGCCTTAGATCTCAGAGGGGTCTTTTTTAATGTTTTTTTTATTTGATCCTGTCAATGCAGTGGGAAACAACATGAGAACAATAAAAAATAAATAAATTTCAATTTCTCTCTGTCAATAGGTTTTCTTTCCTTCAGGTTTGTGCACTGTGAAGTGTAGAGGTTTAAAACTAGTAATACTCTAGAAAGAAAACAGTGCCCGCCATTGTTTGTTTTTACCACTTGATTGCATGGAGGACTTGGAAATTTTGAATGATGAGCCCGCAAATAAATTTTCTATTCAAATTTGGACACTGTCTCAAAGACTAGTCCCCAACTTTTGGCAGAATGATAATAAAGAAAAAGGGTTTGCTTAGGGTTGAAAACAAATAACAAAATTAACCTTGAAATCTTCATATTTAATCGGAAAAAGATAAAAAAATGTTTTACAGACAAAAGTAAAAGTGTCACCACGTAGAGTAGCTGTGGTCCTTGGATGGACTGACTGTCTGTATTTTGCCATTAATCAGGAGAGTACCTTTGTGTAACCCATTTGGGCACATCCAGCCACACAACCAACACAGAAAATTGAAGAGCCATAATAAAAGCATACCAATCCATAATGTACTACTTATATTCGAGTGTTAATATATGTATTTGTTAACTCCTCAAAATATGCACTTTCCATGCATATATTGTTATGATATTGCTCGACTTTAGGTATATAGTAGTATATCTTGTCAATAGTTTCATGCATTTGCATCTAATAATTTTTATTGCCAGTACGAATGGGTGTTTTCTAGTTGTGACATGCAGGTACGACAGGATTTAAGGGAGTGGACGCAAGAAGAGAATGCCAAGAACGGGTGGCAAAAGAAGGAAGGACGATGCCCAAAAAAATAACACCGAGTCAAAGTCAGATCATCCCTATTTCTACGAAGCAAAAACGCCGTTGTCGAGAATTTTGGCACCGAAAATTTAGAATTTTACCCTTACCCTAATTAGGGCTACACTTGCGCTTATATAAAGACGTGCAACCGCCAGACATCTTGTGCCGCGGAGGCACAACAGAACTGCAGAATCACAACATCCCTTGGGTAGTAGACATAGTAGGCTGCAGCAACGGAAAAAGAGGAATCGAAGACAACAATAGCAAAGGCTCGAGGACTTAAGAGACATATGGGATCTATTGAAGGGCTGCATCGAAAGACCTTCTTCTTTGCTTTTGTTTCTTGTTTGTTTTTCGCATTACCGATCATGTGCTAAGAATGATTTCAATCTTGAATTTGCTGAACTTTACCCCAGCCATGAACTAAACCTTTAATTGGCTAGGGGATGTTTGTGATGAATGCTTTAGGTTGAAGTATTTAGTTATCGGTTTATCTAGTTTTATTGTCTACATTGCATATGTTTATTGCTTATATCGAATACATGTACTAAGGAGAGAAATTTTGATAGAAGAGATTCGAGTAGATGATACTTACCTTAAAAGTGAATCTACCCTTTAAGAGTATTGGTTAGAACTTCATAGTTAGCTACTCAAAAACTCACTATAGACATATAGGTGTTGAGATGAATTAATTAGGGTGTTGCTATCGACAGAGGCAATACTAGTCTAGAATTTGCTCGGCAATAAAACTAGATAATAGTGTTACTAATTGTTGCATTCATGAGTTTAAATCCAGACATCCCTTGCCAAGCTTTAATAATCATTCTTGCTTTCATTGTTTGCCAGTCTACTATCAGTTTACTTCCAAGATCTTTACCTTAGTTTTCTTAATTTCTTTAGTTCTTTTATTTTACTCTTACAATTAATTCCTTGACAATTTATGTGAAGACGATAATCAACTCACTACTTTTAAAAGTAGATAATGAAATCTAAAATTTTCATACAAGCCAAACCAAGTAAATAAGATATGGGTATAGTACATAAATGGTCACCGAACTTTCAAAAGTTACATAATAGGCATTAAACATTAATTTTTGTTACAAAATGATTACTGGGCCGTTAAATGACGTTACGTGACAGTTAAAAAAATTTGTATAATAACACATTTAATCCTCCATATTTAAACATTCAATCAATTTAGCTATAATTTGAAAGCCTTGGAAATTTGGAGACTAACTCTCTAAATTTCTCATTTTTGTTGTCTTAATCCTCCATGCTCGTAATTTAATCCTTCATTTTTCTGTTTCAAGTCTCATATTTCTCCATCCCCTTCCCCTTTCGTTTCAAGTCTGAGACCATGTTGAGAAAAATTGAGCAGTGTGGGTTCAAGACTACTCGATGAAATGGGTAAAAAGGAAAAGGAAAATAGATAGTTGGACAGATCTTTTGCTGAAATTTTTCTCAGATGTGTACTTTCATTTAAAAAATGGTGTTACATGTTTCTCCATCCCCTTTCGTTTCAAACCCTTTCTTTTGAGAATGTGTAATTTCATTTAAAAAAGTGACACTACATACAATGTGTCTAATTGATACCAAGGTTTCTTTTCTTGGATTGCAGTCAAATACCATGACACAAATGTCTATCATATAACTTTTAAAATTCGATGATTATTTTATATTTTTAAAATAATATAGTGACCATTTATGTACTTACCCTTGAGATAAAATAATGTATATAAACCAAATTGTCTCCACGAGGGAATATCGTGCCCACCATATCTTTTGTTTCCACTTTATGGTAATTGAATTTGCTGTTCAAATAGTTGTGGTCCTCGGACAGACATGGAGTCTCTGTATTTTGCCATTAATCATGCGAGTACCTTTTTGTAGCCCATCTCTGCACATCCAGCACAGACAGTAATTAGATGGAAACTATAGGTGGAGTTCAAAATAAATGAATTTAGAATTAAAATTTTTAAAAAATAAAACATCGACATAAATAAAAAAAGAGAAAAGCATTTCAAGATCAAATAAATTATATGGAGGTAATAATAATTTTCAGGAACTATTTTTCACTTATTATTATTATGGGGAAATGATGTCCTTTTGATACATTTCACAAAACATTATATGATAATATGGCATAAATATGATAAATTCGTGATACAATGTATCTCATGCATACATGAAACACGTGAAGCATTCTAGTAATCCACAAAATGCATGTATATAATTTATTCTTGGAAGTTGAATGAACGTTCACAAAATGAGTACCTATTAAATATTTTTTTGGCTTAACGGGTAAGAAGCCCTTAAACTTTTACAAAAAATCAATTAAGTTCTTAAATTTTTCGCACTCAAATAAGTTCCTGAACCAAAAAATTGAATCAATTAAGCTCTTGAACCAAGAAATTGAATCAATTAAGTTATTTGACTAATTTTGACCATTAAATCATGACAGATTTTTTCTTTGAATATTATTAGTACATGATACACTACAGTTCTATTATGTTGTATTTACAAATTTTTTCCAAAAAAAATATTTTCTTTATACATTTTATTATTCTTTTGGAATTTTTTGAACTTTTAAAAAAATTAAATAAAATAAAAATATTCTAAAAATGTCAAATGGAAATACTATGATACGACGTACTGCACTAATAGATCTAGAAAATTGTTAAGATTTAATAATCAAAATTAATCAAATACTTTAATTAATTATATTTTTTAGTTCAAAAACTTAATTGAATATAAACTATTCAAAGACTTAATTATTATTTTTTTCAAAAATTTAAAATCCTTTTACACCTTTAAGCCATATTTTTTAAACTCGTACTTAATTTTTTCTCAGCAGCATCTCCATCAGCAATATGTGATAGCAACCCACCGAAAATGTGAATCAGACACGAAATAGTGGATGCAATGATTAAATTTTGATGTTTTTTTTCGTATGCCATCCTGAGAATTAGGGAAACCAAATCTTGGATAAGGACTCGGATCTCAGGAAAAGGACAATACTCGCCATCGTTCTTGTCCTTATCCCTTAAAAAATCGTTCTTGTCCTCATTAATTTGGATAAAATAATTCTCTTTTCCTCCCATTAATTTTTTTTTTAATTTTTAAATGTCAAAATTTTTAAATTTTAATCATAATTATTTTAAATAATTAAATTTTATAAAGTATGTATTTTAAAATTACTTGATTGAAGGTTTATAAAAAATATTTTTTTATATTTTTATCAATAATAAATTTTAAATAATAATGAGTCAATATTAAAAAATTGACAAAAAAGGCAATAAGAGACAAATTTAATGTAATAGAGGAAGTAGACACGGTAAACTTGATCCGAGATTCAAAATCCGAAATGATTTATCCAACCCAGGACCCGATATAGACCTGAACATTACATCTAAACTTGACCCGAACCCGAACCAAAACTGACTCAAAATTTATTGAACCGGAAATCAATCCGAACTAAAAGTAACCGGAACCGAAAACAGTCGAAACCGAAATCAAGCCGAATAGAAAGTAACCCAAACTGAAAATCAACCCAAATCAAAAGCAACCTGAACCGAAAAGCAACCTGAACCAAAAATCAACCCGAACCGAAAGTAATTTGAACCAAAAACAACACGAATAATTTCCCCTAATCCGATCCTAACCGAACATCAACCTATTTTTGACCAGACAATTGAGCAAAAATGAACGAATACGTTATTTTTAGTAGTATGATAAATAGTAAATATGTATATTTTATTCTCTTTTGTATTATATTACTGATTAGCAACCAACTTTAATCAAAAGTTTAATGGTTTAATATAACTTTCCTCCTTTAAAAAAAGCTTCATATCTGATTTGGTAATTTTTCATTTAAAAAATAATATGAAGGGTTATAAAATAAAGTTACTCATTTTCATGTCAACTTTCATATATATATATATATATATATATATATATATATATATATTATTTTTTTACTTTTAATTGTTTATTTGGTTTAGTCTTTTATTTAATTTATAATATTAATTAAATATTCAAGTCAAAAATTTAAATATCCAATTAAATCTCAAACAATTAAAACACACCTAAATAAATTTTAATTTATAAATAAATAAGTATGATAAAATTAAATTTTATTAAATAATTTCCAAATGCTCTAATTATGATTTCATAAAATCAAAATTTTCGTCCTAAAAATTAAGCAAAACTTTATTTTAAAAATAGAAAATAATTAGTTGAAACTCGATAATGAATTCAATACAAAATTCAACTTTTAAACTTGAACATGCCTTATAGGTTGAGTTTGTGTCAGATTATCATCTCTTAATGATGGTTTAATTCTAAAAATTAAATGGTAAAGAGTTGAAATTGAGCCTAAATGTTAAGATTGACAAAAATATATATTTTTACGCGAATATATCAATAATTTTATATATACTCAATTGAATACTTACCTAACTCAACTCGAATTGACCTAAAGATTCGAAGATTGACTAAAATAAAAAAACTGGCATATGTGATATTGACCCGAACCAAAAACCAATCCGATATTGACCTACCCAAAAAATCAACCTAACTGACATTGACCCGAACCGAAACCAACCGATCTGATATCGACCCGACCCGAAAAATCATATTGTTCTGATCCGCTACCCGACCCAAAATTACATAGATCGAATTTAAATCTGAATCAAACACGATCCAGTTCGAATCGAACCTAAACCGAATAACTTCAGTCCTGTAGTGCAAGCTTCATATTCCGCTACATTGTCGGAGTAAAAAACAAATGGATCAAATTGCGTAGGGATTTGACCTTTTCGGGGGATGTAAGTACGATCCCAGCACCACATCCCCGCTCGAGGGAAATTCTTTTGATTGCGCTCCTGGCTCTCGGCTCTCTTTTTCTCTTCATCCCGTGCCTGGGTGAATATAAATGTCTTTCTTCCAGCTTACTATGATTTTCGGGTGAGAAAAAAGTTATTGCTAGCTCTTTGAACGAATACGCTCTTGGGCCGCAGGAAGATCATCTTCCTCTTTCTATTCAAAGATCGGAGATAACTAGTTCAGTTGGTGACATGATAACGCAACGTGTTGTCTTCATTAATGACTCAAACAGTATGATTAATGATTCAAGTATTAGAGCATGGGAAATATGCAAGGTTATTTCAGTAGACGTAGATTTGATTGCAAGAATTTCCCAGTTTAAGTATATTTATTATCTAATAGGAGTACTTAATTATTAATATTTTTAAATAAATACATTTAATCGGTTGATCAAATTGTTTATTTTTGTTTCTTCATATTTTATTATATTATGAGTTATAGACCTACTAAGAGCACTTTCTTCTCTTCCCTTTTCCTCTAGGTGGAATTAAGATTATAATTAAAATTTGTCAAAAAAAAATATTAACATTTTAAGTTTAAACACACATTCGGTATTTAATCTTGATGTATTTAAAAAAATATTTCAAGTTTGTATCTAAATTTTTGTTCCATTTATTGTTTTGCTATTTTTGTAACTGTGTAAACTACGTGGCATGTTATCATCCATAACCTTACCATAAAAATTAATCTTTTTGGAAAATCTTTAAAAAAAATAAAAATGAGAGAAACTGATAATATTTGAATTCTTAAAATATAAAAATTCAAAAAATATATATTCAAAATAAATTAGTTAAAATTTAAATATATATATATATATATAATGGATGAGTCTACCACGCTCGACGAACATCGCTGAACACTACTAGTGCTGAACATCATTGAACACCATTAAATTAATTAATAAAGATTAAAAATCTCAAGGACTCAACATATAATTATAAATTATTTAAAATAAAATTTCAATTAAATTATTTTTATATATATTATATTTTTAAATTTTTTTAAATAATTGAATCAAATACCAACCTTAGCTAATTTAAAAAATAAAAAACCCTAAACCTAAAATCTTACGAAACCTTAATAAAATCAAAAACATATGCCATTTTTGGGTTTAGGTTTAGGGTTTATAGTTTAGGATTTAAGATTTATGGTTTAAGATTTAGAGTTTAGGGTTTTGGGTTTAAGATTTTGGGTTTACAGTTTAAGGCTTATGGTTTTTTATTTTTTAAATTGACTAAGGTTGATATTTGATCCAATTATTTTAAAAAATAAAAAATATAATATATATGGAAAATAATTTAATTAAATCTTTATTTAAATAATTTATAATTATATATTGAGTCCTTGAGGTTTTTAATCTTTATTAATCAATTTAATGGTATTCAACGATGTTCAGTATTAGTAGTGTTCAGAGGTATTCGTCGAGCGCTGTAGAATTTTCCTATAATTTCAATACATAAAATCTTAAGATTTTTTTTTAAAAAAAAAACTAGACTTCGACTTTCTATTTAATCGTAAGTTAAGTTGATTAATTTAATTGTAAAACATTTTAAAAAATACTTGTAACTTTAATAAATAACGAATGAAAATAAATTTTATCTAATGAAAATAACTAAAAAAATTTAATATAAAATTTAAAAGTAAATTTTAAATCTGATTATTTAAAAAATTGAAAAAAATCAAAATTGTTTTTACCAGCTGAGTATTATATATTCAAACCATGTTTATGAAATATGTTAAGTTCGAGTAAACAAAATAAATTAAATATCAATATAAAATTATGTTAAATTCAAATATCAAATATATATTCAAACCATGTTTATGAAAAATTTAAACAGGATATGCTAAATCATACAAAAACACAAATTTTAATTATTAATCCAACTCAAAGACCATAGTTTTCTCATTATAAAAGTCACGGGGTGTCAATTTTTTTAAACCAAAGAGATGTGTCAATTGGGTACGCAATAATATCATTTAGACATTTACATCCAAAAACAATTTATCCGATTAATATACTTCGGAAAATCAAATAATGGTGTTAAATATGATATTTTTGTGAACATATGTAATGTTTAAATTTTTAATTATTAAATTTGGGGTTAAATTAAAGAGATAATTATTAAATTTATATATCTATTTTGATAAAAAATATGTAATGATATATGAATTATGACTTTGTTTAGTTGTAAATATGACGTTTTGATTTGATTCAATTTTCATAAAGATAAATTACTTTTTTGGCCACTCAACTTTTCCGTATTTATGTTTTGGTATTACAGCTTTAAAAAAATTCAATTTCATCGCTAAATTTTTGAAATGCTTCTGTTTTGATCACTAGGACGTTAAGCGTCTAACATCATTTAAATTTCTTTGGTAAATTTATGCAAAAAGCCCTTGAAACTTTTTTTCTAAAACCCAGATTTTCAGACACTTTTTGATTCACTAATGCCATAGTATTTTCTTCCGAAACCGAAGGGTGGAAAGGTTGAGAAGGATGAAAAAAGCAATATATTTTGATTCTTTATTGATCACATGATTGAAATTATAGATTGGAGCATGATAAGTCGAAGCTTTAATTTGAGCCTTGTCAATTTTGAGAAAAAAAATTAATTTGAGAAAACAAAAAAAAGTATAAAGGGGAACATTTTAGTACCAATTACATCATAAATGATGGTGGTCAGTGACTTGACCATTATGTATGAAAATTTTTAGACAGAAAGGCTCGATTGGATACGAAAAATTCATAAAAACTCAATTATCATGACTAGAATTTAGGTTTTAGAGTTGATGATTTATAGTTTAATATTTAGAGATAAAAATTTTAATTTTAATTTTTAAAGTGATATTAAACGTACTTGTATAATAACCCTTACTAAAACCACTCCTTGAGATGATGTTTCATTATTATTTTTAAATAATAAACCAAGGCACATGATCGGCCCAAGACCATTCAGGTTGGGTTTGAGTGAGAAACATTTGTTTTAAAAAATGGAGAATAACTTCGTTTAGTTTTTTTTACTGTTGTTGGACTGAAAAATATTTTTAAAAAAAGTATTGTAAAAATGTAATTTTTTTTGAAAAAAATGTAATTATTATCACGTGCCTTGTTAAAAACGTAATTTGCTGATTTAAGTGTTCAACATTTTTATAAAGAAATATTACAAATTAATATGTATGTTTTTATAAAGAATGAATTATTATCATGTGTATCGTTAAAAATCCTCTAAATCTTAATCGGAGGAAAAGAATACACATAATCATAATAAAAGAATAAATGAGTGGTTTTTTTTATAATTTCATACTAAAAAGCATTTGTTTCAAAAATCAAAAGGCAATAAACTTTTTTTTTTAGTTTTTGGAATTGAATCGAAAAGTTATAATGTTTTATCTCAAAAATACATTATTCTTGGTTGCTTATGATGCCAAAAATATTTTGATTCTATTTATCAAAAAAATATTTTGATTCTAAAAACAATTTTGTAAAAGTAATAAAGAACAAGACATTTGTTGACAGC
This sequence comes from Hibiscus mutabilis, assembly GCA_019671005.1. Classification (NCBI taxonomy): domain Eukaryota; kingdom Viridiplantae; phylum Streptophyta; class Magnoliopsida; order Malvales; family Malvaceae; genus Hibiscus; species Hibiscus mutabilis. The sequence continues at coordinate 42,668,647 of CM033732.1, forward strand.
ATGTGTGTGCAACACCACTAGAAGTAGTTTGGAGGTGCTTTGGATGGCGGAGAAGAGGGGACTGTTGGCTCCTTGATATGGATTGTGGAGAGTTTTTGGTGGGGTTCCTGGTGAAGTTGAGAGCTTGGGCTGGGGTTATTGAGTGCCCCCTTTTTATTTGGAAGTGCATAACTCCTTACAAGGGGTTGGATGAGGTGAGGGCACATAGCAACGAGGGAGATAAGTGTCCTGGTGAGTTGTCGTGTCTCGAGTGTTGATATGAATCACGTGGTTCTGGGGTAGCGTTCGCATGTCGAGTTTGAGGAGGGTTGCGGTTGGGTGTTTGCGCGCATGAAGGTTCGCTTCTGGGAGGTTCGCATGGTGGCGGTTCGCATGTGCTAACATTTGCCCCCTAGGTGAAGGAAGGTTATAAAGTGACATTTGCGAACTTGAAAACTGAAGTGAGATTGTGGGTCGTGAAAAATTTTGTATACTCGCAACCTTGGAATTGTGGTGTTTTAATGAATAATTAAGTATTCTTGTGTATCCCCTTGTGACTGTAAACACCGATTCGTTTATAGCTAATTACATAATGTTGTTATTCATGAGGGGCTTCGTAGATTATCTCTTATTTTTTGTTTTGCGTGAATGCTTGAAGTAATTTTATCTTGTATCGTAATGACATATTGTATTTCCTTTGGGGTGAGTTCTTGCCCCCTAATGATGAGAAACTTATAGAGAATAAATTATTAAGTTCGAATTATGCTTATACTCTGATTTTCGCACTGTATTTATCTTTCTTTAAAATGACGATACATAAATATAAACTTCTAATATTTAGAAATTTGCAAGATAAATAGGTAGAGAACGCTTGCCCCTTTTGAAAATAGCTCGTAGGAGAGTTTGCTTTACGTCGTTTCTCATGGAACGACATCACTCTCCTAGAGTGGATTATATATTTGCATAGTTACCTTAAGTTGGGAGGATTCTTGCCCCCCGAGTGAGGTAATCTTGATTATTATATATAGACCCGTATGTTCATTTTTACGAATGCCATCATTCTTTTGGAGGAGATTATATGTACGCTTGCCCTCATGGATTTTTACATCGCTAACTGGGAACGAGGTTTCTATTCTCTGGGCTTTGTATAAATATTGAAAGTAATATTGTCCTCTATTTGTGATGTTGTGTGTTATCTTTCAGGAGTGAGAGATTGCTAGGGAATACTTGGTTTAGATATTATACACACTCACTTGAGAGCGGTGAACGCTTAGGTGATTCATTTTTTCCTTGTGTTTGCTTAGTTTGGTAGTGTTCTCTTTCGTGCCGCTTTCTTGGGGCGAACTACGTTATTCATATTTGCATAGCTACCTTTGGTTGAGAGAATTCTTGCCCCTCAGGTGAGATAGCTTCGATCACTTTATTTTATTCGCATATTCCACAATTTATTATTTATCACATGCTTATTTGGAAATGGTGAATGCTTAGCCTTTTATTTGGATTTGTGGTAAATGTAAATTGGAAACAGTTTGGCTCTTCTTAGAAGTGACGATCATTTAGCCTTTTGTTCTTGCGGTTGCTTTACTATGCGCACTTACTATGGAAGTGGCTAGTGAACCTTTATTTTCGAGGTCGCTTTACTATGCGCACTTACTATGGAAGTGGCTAGCGAACCTTTATTTTTGTGCTCGCTTTACTATGCGCACTTACTATGAAAGCGGCTAGCGAACCTTTATTTTTGCGAGGTCGCTTTACTATATACACTTATTGTGGAAGTGGCTAGCGAACCTTTATCTTTGCGAGATCGCTTTATTATGCACAGTTACTGTGGAAGTGGCTAGCGAACCTTTATCTTTGCGAGGTCACTTTACTATGCATATTTACTGTGGAAAGGGCTAGCGAACCTTTATCTTTGCGAGGTCGCTTTACTATGACACTTACTGTGGAAGTAGCTAGCGAACCTTTATCTTTGTGGTCGCTTTACTATTCGCACTTACTGTGAAAGTGGCTAGCGAACCTTTTTCTTTGCGCGCTCGCTTTACTATGCCCACTTACTATGGAAGTGGTTAGCGAACCTTTATTTTTGCGAGGTCGCTTTACTATGCACACTTACTATGGACGTGGCTAGCAAACCTTTATCTTTGCGATAACTTTACTATGCGTACTTACTGTAGAAGCGACTAGTGAACTATTATTTTTGTGAGGTCGTTTTACTATGCACACTTACCGTGAAAGTGGCTAGTGAACCTTTATCTTTGAGGTCTCTTTACTATACACACTTACTATGAAAGAGGCTAGCGAACCTTTTTTCTCTGCGCGGTCGTTTTACTATGCACACTTACTGTGAAAGTGGCTAGCGAACCTTTAACCTTGAGGTCGCTTTACTATATGCACTTACTGTGAAAGTGGCTAGCGAACCTTTTTCTTTGCGGTCACTTTACTATGCGCACTTACTGTGAAAGTGGCTAGCGAACCTTTATTTTTGCGAGGTCGCTTTACTATGCACAATTACTATGGAAGTGACTAGCGAACCTTTATCTTTGCAGTCGTTTACTATGCGCACTTACTGTGAAAGTGGCTAGCGAACCTTTATTTTTGTGAGGTCGCTTTACTATGCACATTTACTGTGAAAGTGGCTAGCGAACCTTTATCTTTGCGGTCGTTTACTATGCACACTTACAGTGGAAGTGGCTAGCGAACCTTTTTCTTTGCGCGGTCGCTTTACTATGCACACTTATTGTGGAAGTGGCTAGCGAACCTTTCTCTTTGAGGTCGCTTTTCTATGCAGACTTACTGTGGAAGCGGCTAGAGAACCGTTTTCTTTCCGCAGTCTATTTACTATGCATACTTATTGTGAAAGTGGCTAGCGAACCTTTATCTTTGAGGTCGCTTTACTACGAGCACTTACTGAGGAAGTGACTAGCGAACTTTTTCTTTGCGGTCGCTTTACTATGTGCACTTACTTTGAAAGTGGCTAGCGAACCCTTTTCTTTGCACGGTAGGAGAGTTCTTGGTTGTAAGGAATCACATAGTCGTCCTTCTTTCCTACAAAACTTTCACATATGCAGATCAAGTCGCTCAAGCAAATTAAGATGAGCACATGATTACAGGTCGAATTTTAATTCATATCAATGTAATAAATAGTCCGAATTTTCATATTTCTCATATTAACATAGATAACATTATCATATAAGTCATATAAAGCACACTAAAACATATCCAAACACATTAGACCATATAAATTTACCTGACTTGGATTTTGTCTCCTATAATAAACCAATGCTGGTGGGATGCCCCCTAGTATCACGGCAGCATGTTAGAATGCAGTCAATGTTACATAGCTGGACGACTGAAGTTTCACCGAATTCAAGCTCAAAATCGAACCAAAACATGCATAAACAACCAAAACCATAAAAGTAAATTCATGGCATCATATAAGGTAATTGAGTTATTGAGAGGTACAAACGTGGTCTGTAGATAAAATGGAAATGATAATCAATTGGCTTAGGATAGGAGGCATGCTTTTAACCAGGACCTGTATTTTTCAAACTTCGTAGATATAACAGGTCGCAAGCATAACTGGATATGCATCAAACAATTACTTCACAAACAGAGTACAAACTTCATTCTCCATCATGCCATGGATGTCACATAGGTTACCAGTCAAGTATCACGTCTACATATTATGTACAGGATATTTGGTCACATTTAACAACTGCATCTAGCCATAGCTTGTGCATTGTGTAATTTGATTCATCATCATTATAAGCAATGTCAAAATTATATGCATTCTGAACTATGAGATTTTTTCCCTTTTTATAATGTTATTCTACAACCATAGGATCAGTTTTCTTTAATTGACCACCTCTACTACTAGAGAAGCGAAACTGTGAAATAACTTCAAGAAATTACATGCCATCTTATTTTTATGACTTCTTTAATGTATCAAGCCAAGCAAGATAAAGCTCAAGTTTCACCATGGATTTACAACAAGCACAGTGTTTTCACTAGGAAAAAAAATAAGAAATTTCCTAATATTTCAAAGCAACCAGTAAGGCCACCTCAAACTAACTTTACCAATTTGTACCAATCTTTACAGTAGAGGGTAGCTATGAGTCCTGATTAAAAGAGCTTTACATTTATCTCTCAAAACTCCATAAAATGGAAAGGAAAGAGAATTAACTTGGGAAAGAGGCTCTCATTCACACAGATAAAATTGATAGTTAAAAGCATTCAAATCAGTTAAAAATCTAAGACAATCTCATCTAAAGCAGGGATGCAATAAAATTCCATGTCAAAGTGCAGATGAATAAGGAGTTAATCTTGACAAAAATCAATCTAATCATGATTTTTTTAAAGGAAAAACAAAATCCATAATAATATGAAGCCCAGTATAAAGAAATAATTCTGATAAATAATTAAACTTACCAGCCAATAAGACAGATTTAGAACTGTTCGGCTAATAGCAAGCAAAAGAACCGATCGAAAGAACAATCCAAGGCAGGAACTTGTTACAAGCGATGCCAAGGAGGAGTCCAATCGAAAGAACAATCTGTTTCCCGAACAACTATAATTCCCCCGATTGTCCTTGTGAAGGTGAAAACACAAACTTGAACTTGTCCGAAAACCATACCTTGTGAAGCAAAATCTCCATCACGTCCTCTAACTTCGATTCCACGATGAACCCCATCTCACATTTGTGCTGCCGCAACAGTCTCTACACAGCTCTCTTCTTTAACGTGGCACCTAACCCCCTAACATTCTACGACAGCACCCTTATTACCCCACCTATTCGCGCTCCCTCACAACAATAAGATCGGCTATATCTTTAATAATTGCTTTCTCCTTCCCCACCGTACTCGCTCCTAGTAGCTTCCCCAATTTTACAGTTTCTTCAGCCTCACGCAAGATCACTTTATGATGCTGCGAACAATCTCTATCTGTTCTTGTCGCGCTAACACTTTCCTGATTTTCCCCTCTTTTCTTTCGCGGCCTACCTTTACCCTTCTTTTTGGGATTTATGATTGCTTGTGCTGCAAAAGAAGACTCTCACTGCTTATCAAATTGTTGTCCCTCCGTGTGTTGAGAGTTCTAATTTGATCGAATTCCTATCTCCAAATTCATCAGCCCATCATCCGTAACCATTCCCTCACCTACTCGATCCCCCATCAGCCTATCATAATTTGGCTCAATTGAATGTATTGGCTCGACACTCAACCCCCCAGCATTGGCCTCTATTGGTACAGTACCAAAAATAACAGGACAGTCTATCAATGCATCTCATTATCTCCCATCCAGCTGTTGCTAACCAACGATTGTGATTCCAATCTCGACACCATACCTACGACTTCCTCCGCCATCCAATCCCCTGAACTAACTGTGTCCCCGACCTTCTATCCACTACCCTGTCTGTCCTCACTTTTTGAATTATTCGCCTTCCATATTTCCACCCTACACCCCCTCCTTCGATGTCCCCTTAGAGTCATTGTCTCTTTGCTTATCTTCCTTATTTTGTAGCCTCGCCAATCCTTTGTTTTCATGTAATCCAAATTGCTCATCTATCCTTTTGTTAATCTCAATACCCTCATTATTCTTACTAATCTCAATGTCAGCAACCATCTCACAATTTGCATATAATTGGTCATCCATCAACGGCTCAAACTCATTCACATGAACTGTAAATGATAATCCATTCACCTTCAATTTTCTCCATTTATTCTGTTTCAATCAAATTGTGCCCCCGTTCAAATGATTTTGGGTCTATCATCGTATCATCACTTCTAATCATTCTCCCCCATATTGATGTCAAATTATCAAATGTACCATGCGACCACGCATGCATTGGAATCCCACTGATCGCTAGCCACACTCTCCTATTACCCTTATCCAAAGCTGGCTCCCAATTCTGAACCCTTGTGAACCAATTTTGTAACTCCACCTTGGATAAAGCAAATTGATGACCCTCGTTGTCCTAAAAATCAGTAGTATACTTGATCCCGCTAATCGCATTAACGATACACTCTCCAATTTGGCTGTCTTCAATTCTCTAGCCAAAAAAGCTATCCCCATCTGTTTTCGGCACCACGCAATAGCACAACATCTTAGTATTTCAGTTTTACTCGCATCCTCCACTCCTTGAATACTCAGAATTTTATGATATGTGTTTCTATTCGCAATCTCCCCCTTCCCCATTGACGCCTCTGTTATACCTACATTTCGCTTCCAAATCAATTCCGTCCTCCCCCTTTTAACCAATGATACTCTCAACCTGGAGCCATAAATCCACTTACCATCTAATCTTTCAATTCCCCTTCTTGCATCTATCTCAGTCGCCATCCGCACAAATCCAAATTTCAATCCATCCCTTGTTCGTTTGTTTGTAAAAAGACATCTCTAACTTGTCCGTGTCAATCAAACACTTGCCAAACGCCTTTCCAATGTATTTAGATTATTGAAAAAGATCGTCCACCATTACTGACGGCTGCTCCCTTTCTCCATTGAAAATTTTAGTTTAAAACTCCAAAATTTTAAAAAATTATATATAAGGGAGGACAAGAAGGAAAATGAGTGCTCCTAGTGGGTCTAAAACCCATGACCTAAGGGAATACTAGGGAACAAAGATGAACAGCTAGGCCAACCGACCAAATAAGAATATATATATATATATATAATATTTTTAGGATAAAGTACACCAGTGGTTACTGAACTTTTAGGGCGCGTTCATTTTGGTTACCGAACTTTTAAAACTTTTATTGGGGTCATCCAACTTTTAGTCCGCTTTTATTTTGGTCCCGCTCATTACCTTCCATCAAAAAATATTGACGTGGCCGTTAATTTTCATTTTTCTCAATAAAATAATATACTTTATGGGTCCCACTGCTGATTAAATCACCTGAACCTTCTCTTTCTTCTTCTTCTTCTCCTTCTCCAAACCTCTATAGCTTTTTATCCAGGCGGTTAAAAAAATCTAAAAATGAGTATAAACGAACGGAAGAATAAGCGGTTTATTAATAAAGATAACAAATATCTCGCAAGAAGCCATTAAATCGTTAGCCTTTGTTAGAAAATGTTGTGATCAATGTAAAACTACTGATATCAACATTGGCAGACATAAAGTTTTCCCAACAATCACGGTACAACACTAAAGTTAATACTCAGTGGTAATATTGGTGAAGAATGATAACGACCAGTGAGGCTGTTAAAATATACGTTTTTGGCTACCATTTCTATTTTCTATTTAATTAGGCCATAACAAAAGATTAGCCAACACATTTATGGATAACAAATGGGTATAAGCGAATGGAGGAATAAGCGGTTTATTAATGGAGATAACAAATGGGTATAAGAATGTAACAGGGAATACAATTGTCTCACCTCTTTGATGCCGGTGATGTAAATAACAAATCTCTAATTTGTAACAGGAGGCCAGTATATTATTTTTAGATTTTTTTTAATGGCCTGGATAAAAAGGATAAAAAGTTGCAGAGGTTTAGAGGAAAAGAACAAGAAGAACAAGAAGAAGAAAAAGAAAAAAGGTTCAGGTGGTTTAATCAGCGGTATGACCAACAAAGTATATTATTTTATTAAGGAAAAGGACAATTAACGGTCACGTCAGTATTTTTTGACGTAAGGCAAACGAGAGGGACTAAAATGAAAGCGGACTAAAAGTTGGATGACCCCAATGAAAGTTTTAAAAGTTCAGTAACCAAAATAAACGCGCCCTAAAAGTTCGGTGACCACTGGTATACTTTACCCTATTTTTTTAATCATCTTTGTGCTTCTAATTAAAATATAGATCAATTAGTGTTTAGAAAAGATTAATATGATTTTGATACTTGAATTTAGTTTCAAGGTCCAATTATACATAAACTTTGATTTTTTTTTGTTGAAATAAATTTAACTTTTTTGTTCAAATTAAAAAAATATAAGTATCTATTGGTATTTGAATTCCAAAAAAGCAAGTTCATGTACCAATTCGAATAAAAAAGTCAAGTTCATATACCTAATTAAACAAAAGAAATATAAGTATCTAATTGAACTATGAAATTAATGTCAAACATCTAATTGGATAAAAAATACTTAGAATACTATATTAGACCTTGAAACCAATTACAAATAATATATATATATATATATATACACTATGAGAAAACTAAATCATTTGAAGAAGAAATAGGTGGTAGGTTTGATCTGGCGCATCTCCAAAGACTAGCCTTGAAATTAAATTTGGATTGATGTCATGTTGTTGGTTGGACCCTTAAAAAACACCTTCCTTCTTATTTATTATAATATATATTTAATATTGAATTTTAAAAGAGAAAACTAATTTAACTGGTGCAGTAGATTGCATGGATGACTCGAAAATCGATATTTGGCGAGGTTTTTTAATCATTCGTTTGATTAATATAGGCTGTTGTTCGCGTTTACTAATAATGAAAGAATGAAGTAAAATAGCATAAAGTAGATAAAAAAAAATAAAATAAAGGAATGAAGTAACGTGAAAGGAAAAGTGATCGTGTGCAAAGGCGGATGATAATGGTTAGTGGGAGCTTTGGCCCCCAAAATTTTAAAATTTTACTATATAGTTTTTTATATTTTGAAACTTTTTAATTTGGCTCCTTTAAAATTTTATAATATTTTTATTATGTTTTAATTTTTTTTGAATAATTTTAATTAAGTACCCTCCTTAGAATTCTTAAAAGTTCTCTTAAAGTTTTTTTTTAATTTTAATTAGACCTTACAATTTTTAAAAATTTTAAACTAAACCCTTTAAAGTCTTTAAAATTTTTAATTTAAATTCTAAATATTTTAAAAATTTTAAGTAGGTTCCCTTAAACTCCGACCCAAAATCCAACCCTAATTGTATACCATTCCGGCTTGGGACACATAACCCTGCAAGCTGGCCAATAGTGGACCTTCCTCAACTTCTACCATTATTGAGGTTAATTTGATATTGTTTTCGAATGAAAAAATATTTATTTTAAAAATTATAGGTCATTAGTAAATAATATTATAGGCACTTAATTATTAATTAGTAATAAATAAATTATTCAATTAAAAATTATTATAAAAAGTAATAAATAAATTATTTTTAAAAAAAATTATAAATATATTATTCAATTAAAATATTGTTATATTGTTATAAATAAGTCATTAGTTTTTAAATATTAGATGAAAATATTGATGTCACTTGATATAATAATAATTTTTGTCATCAAAACTTATAAAAATCTATTAATTTAATCATAATTCAAAAAAATAATAAATTTAACCCTTCATATTTAAAAGTTTCATCATTTTAGTCTTTGTTCTTTTCTTAAATTTTTTGTTCTTCTACCATAAATGTTATATTAAGTTCATGTTACTTTCCCGGTATAATAACAGTTCAACAATAACTTGTTGTTGCTTTATGACAGAATGCAGTTATCCAACTATTTCATTGATTTGGTTGGCTCACTTGCTTTGACAATATCACAAAAAAGACTAAATTTTTTGACAATTTTTAAACATGAAAGGTTAAATTTATTGAATTTGTTTTGAATTGGGACAAAATATTTGATAGAATGTATAACTTTTGTAACAATATTTTAAATGAGTGACATATTTGTAACTTTTAGAAGAAAAGTGATATGTTTATATCACCCATAATTAAATGACCTTAGGTATAGTTTATCTTAAAATTTAAGTGTTTAATATTATTGTCAAAAAGTACATCCTATATTATTTTTGGTCTCAAAAGTCTAAAAGTTTTTTCATATAAAAGTCCAAAAGTATTTTAGAAAAAGTAACGTAGGATGTGTAGATAAAAGTTTAATCATCTATTAACTTTGTGTACTACTAAATTTTCATTTTTTCATTAAATATATGAATTACATTTCTATACCGAGATTCAAACTCATACAAGATGAAGCAATATAAACATCTATAGCCACTAGATCAATTAATGGATCTCATGAATAAATTTTCATTAACATAGTTATATCTTCATTTTCATTTTTTTTTCTCTGCTTTTATTCTTATCAATTTCTTTATAATTAAACCTTCTAAATAAACATAAAAAACCTCTAAATAATTTTAACTAAAAATAGTTAAATAATTCAAAAGGATAATATATAATTAAATTGAATAAGTTTAGTAATGCTTACATTTTACTTCAAGTAACATATACTTTGATTATAACTTAATTTTCTAATATCTCAATGCAATTTCATTTTCTAATAAAAATAGAGAACAATAGATAGAAAATACATTATTAATAATAAGGATATGATTTTCCTAGAATTCAACTAGTGGTCCCACTGAAAAAAGATGACATTATTCGTACTAGGAGACTCAGGTTCAATCAGCTTTGTCTACAAGGTGTGTGTTGTCAAATAGTTTAAGAAAAAAATATAAATATATACTACCTTATAATCACCTTAAGACTATTCAAAAATAAATAAATAAATAAATCTTAGAAAAATTTATCTTAGTTCCGTGATTTTATCTAGCCTTAAAAGGAACAAGTTGTACTTTTCATATTATGGTAGTGTGAGCATTCGACTGAATCGAGTGAATTATTTTTAATTAATCAAATTCATATGTTTCATTTCTCAATCCTATTTTAGTTTGATTTTTTTAATTGAGTCAAGTTTAATAAAATTGAATTGGATATATTATTCAAGTTAATTTTTTATAAAAAAAATTCAAGCATATAGGAAAAATAGGCCTGTCTGATGTGCACCACTATTAACTTATGTCAATTAGTGTTTTAATTTCGTTAAGAACTCGATGAACTGAACAAAAGAAAATAGAAAAAGTAAAGATAAAACTTGAAACGATGTAGAAAAACTGATATTAATTCGAGATGGTTCGAACAATTCAAAATTTATTTATTTATTCAGTTTATTGAATTCAATTGAGTTTCTTGATTAAATAATGATGTATTATATTCTTATGTCGGGATTTGAATTCATACAAGATAAAATAAGATAAATATCTTAAGTTACTAGAATAATTAGTAGATCTCGAATTCAATCGAGTTTCGTTCATTCTATTATCAGGATAAATGTATGTTTATATGAAAAATAAGAGATCTGTAAATTTTACCCATATTTTTAATATAATTTATAGAATTAAAAACAAGAGGCATCCTTGTAATAATATACCATCTTAAATTTAATTATTTTTCGGAGGGGGCGGCGGAAATCATAGATCATTTTAAAGACATTCACGCGAATAAGTCATGATCACATTTTTCGGACACATTTGTAATTCCGCAATGGATCAGGGGCAAATGTAGGAATTAAACATAGTATAGACTATAGTACAGCAACTATAATTCAAGTCTATTTATTAACTCAAGACCACACCCTGCAGAACTTAGCCAAACCTTCCCCCTCTCCCTTTTCTCTGCCTACTCCAAGGCTTTCATTTCGACACCAAATTCATGGCAGCCACCACCTCAACCACGAGTAGTTGCTCCGGCTTCTTCAGCCTCCGCTCGAATAACGATGAGCCGAGGGTGGTCAGATCCTCGTCGTCCACCCACGGCTCGTTGGGTGCTGGCGGGTGCGGGAAGCTCGACAGTGTCGCCATGTGGTTCATCAATGGCGTAGCGACTGCATTCTTCGCGTCGCTACAACGGTGTTCGTGCATCCGTATAGCCACAGTGGAGGAGGATGACGGTGAGGAAGCCAACGACGTGCCGTTGATTCATAGTGATGGGAATCACGCTAGGCATGATGCCGGAACTATTAGCCGGAGGAGGAAGAAAATCATTTCTTGAAGATTTATGCAAGTGTTTTGGAAATATATATATTTTTGTTTATTGCTTAATTTGGTAAATTAAATATGATTGGGGGGGGGGTCTGGGGAAATTGTAAAAGTTTTAATGGGAATTTTCACTCTTGTTTCGATAGTGATGAAGATGACATGGAAAATAAGAAGAACAAATTTACTAAAATGTCAAATTTTTAACCTTACCTTATAATATATATTGTAAATATTTTACAAGTTGATAGAAACTGACAAAAATTTCTCAATTATTAATCGAAGAAAATAATTGGAGTTTCATTTTCTTTCCATGTTCATTAATTCTTGGATTGTCCCTAGGCACATGGTGCCAAATCATACAACATGTGAAAATGTTGTGATTCATGTAAATAATTCTCGTTCCTCACTTAAACTCATTACAACCAGCCTGTATACATCTTTCTTGGGAGTTGCATTGTGGTTGAAGGGGCAGTTGTCCCCTAAAAATTATATATTTTTTTTATTAAAAATTTGTTTTTTTCTTAAAATTTTATAAGTTCGTCATCTTTAAAATTTTATAGATTCACTTTTCTTAAGATAAAATCATGTATTTGTCCCTAAATTTGTATGTAAATCCTAGGATTAATAATAAAGAATGAAATAAAATTCAATAATTTTTCTTAAGATTATCAAAATCTAAAGTAAATCCAAGAAACAGAGACAAAAACATCTATTCTTTTCTTTTACATAATCAATATATTTTATATATCCGTTTTACTGTTCATAAGGATTAATATACATTTTTTCTACACTTTTCAACTTCTACCTCTATTGAAAATAAAGCAAAGGCACTAATTATGGAAAGCATGCTAATTAGCTTATATTTTATTTCTTTTTAGAAATTCAAAGAGCAAAACAGGAACTAAAGGTGTTGCTGTTAATATTCAAAACCGAGGTTGGTCCATGATTTTGAATGATGTTTGGCATTTTGGGTATATATTTCATGATTTTGTTTGTTGGTTTGTGGGACAGAGTTGGTCACTTTTTGCTTTCTTTCAATTTTTCTCCTAACCCAACTCAGGTATCCCAAGTGATTTTTGGTGAAGAAAAGATGTCAACTGAGAGCTAGTATTTGTTCATACATATTCTTAACCCTTTGACAATGGACATACACCTTGTAGACAAAGCGATTTGAATTCGTGTTTTCTAATATGAACATTATCCGCTTTTCCACTGAGACACTTGTTGAGTTCTAAAATTTTATATTTTATATTGTCTATATAAATTTATACACCGAAAATTGTTTAGGGTTTTTTGATTTACAAAATGTAATATTATCTCTAAGATAACGTTATTAAAGTGTAAGATCACTTGTCACATTACTAAAAATGTTACATTATATCGTTTGGTTTTTTTGACTGCAAGGGCAGATTCAGAAATTTAATTTTGATAGTTTACTGATCAGTGCAATAATTTATAATCAATTTACATTGGTGCTATAATGTGTTGATAAGGGATAATTGGTGTGAAAGCAAACATGATTTATAGTTAGAGACAAATTGCCATTGAAGAACAAATTTATACCGTATAAATATGTTTGATAAATTAGAACTATCTTACATCGGTGTTATTGTGTTTTAAACAGTAAAAAAATTTACTCCAGTAAAATTAAGTATTGATAGTGACAATTGTTGTCAAAGCAAACATAAGTTTTATATTTCAAAACCAATTTGAAGTTCTAGGATTTTTCAAAAAGATTACGGATCAAAATTGTTTTAGGTATCAAATACTCAAATCAATTACAACTGTTAAACAAAAAAAAAATCGAAGAGGAATTTATGTTTCAAAATGACTTGAACCATAAGAGTTTTTCCAAATGAAGATGATTACACGATTAGAAAAAAAATGTTTTTGGAGACAAACACATTTATTTGAGAACTAAAAATATTTTACTAGTTTTAAATTTTATTTAAACTAAATTGTAATTATTTTAAAATTTTTAAATCAGAATTTTAGTTAAATTAGAGTGTTAATGTATTTAACAAACATTTTTTGATGGGACTAACAAATATACTTAAAATAGTTCTAGAATAATAGTTTGGATATTATTTTGACCAAAAATAGTGTAGAAGCTCAAAACAAAAAATTAAAATAATTTAAGGGCCAGTTTTTATTTAAACAAAAAATGCTTAATATTTTTAAGGTAAAATACACTGGTGATCACTAAACTTTTAAGGTGTTTTCACTTTGGTCACTCAAATAAAAAAAACTTTCATTATAGCCAATAAACTTTTAATTCGATTTCATTACGACCACATTTATTACAAAATGTTGATGTGGCATGTTAAAGTCTTTTCTTGAAAAGAACCATAATTTTTCGAATTTACAATCGCCACCAATGCCAATATTCTGATGAACAGAGATTTCACCGATCAATCTCAACGGTGGGAAAGTTTCGTTTGACCAAAAGGTTAATATAATTTGGTTTGAAGCTGATCTAATGGTTAATAATGGCAGATTAAAAGGTTAATTTTTAATTTCAATTGAGATTTTTAGTTCTAATTAACTAATATTAATCGTCATATCAACTTGAAACTAAATTATGTTAAACTTCTGGCAAAACGAATCTTTCTCACCTTTGGGATTGATCGATGATTGTTCCGTTAATCAGAATTTTGACCTTAGCAATAACTGTAAATTTGGAAATTTAGGGTTTTTTGAGGAAGAAGTCTTTAACGTGTCAAGCCAACATTTCTTAATCGGGTCAACGACAATGATCATAATGAACACAAATTAAATATTTAGTGATTGTTATGAAAATTTTCAATTTTAGTGACCAAAGTAAAAATCCTTAAAAAATTTAGGTTATTATCAATGTAGTTTACTCTATTTTTTCAATGAGAGGTCACTTGACCTACCAGACACAACTACACGAGGGTCCATTTGCCCGTGTTTATCTGAAATATAAGATTATGATTTTTGGTTGATGGAATGTATGATTATTTAATAGTACATTTTATCAAAATATTCTTGTAATTTTTTTTAATAATACTAGCCTTCCATATTAATTTAGAAGATATTGTTGTTAAAGTTTATATAATTCTTTCCATTACACTTTATTTAAATTTACATCTAATGTAATCTTGATATAATTAATATGTTAAATAATGTTTAAAAACAAATACACATATTATTAATACAATTAATATATACATCATATATTTTTTTATGTAAGGTCTAATATTGTCATGAATATATAAAAACAAACTATAAATAATCGTCACAGTGTTGTTCCAAGTAAATTAAACAAACATATACTCGAAAAACATAAAAAGAAGATTTTTGTGAATGGAGGTGTTCAAATCATGGGCTGAAGCTTGATCCAAAAAAAATCCAATCCTAAGATTGACCGCTCCGATTATTATTTTTAATTTTAGGTTATATTTTGATACACAAGCTGTATAAAAAAATACACAACTCTTCGTTTAAGCTATAAAATTTAAAATTTAAATTCTTAGCCCTAACACCCTAAAACCTAAACCTTAAACCATAAACTCTAAATTCTATCCTTAAACCTTAAATTCTACACCCTAAACCGCAACTTAAATCTCTAAACCTTAAAATTGAAAGGCTCGTATAAACTTTATCAAAGTATTTTCCTTTAATTTTTGAATAATCTAAAGGTGATTATAAGGTAGTATATGTTCATAGATATTTCTTAATATAAGATAATGCACACACACCTCGCAGACAAAGCGATTGAACCCGAGTCTCTTAGGATGAATATCATCCATTTTTTTCTAAAACCACTTATTAGGTTCAATTATTATTTTTAATTTAAATAATAAGAAACTTAAAAAGTGTAATCACACATACAAATTACACAAATTCTTATCAATTACACTAATTTAAGAAATAATAAACTATTGTTAAAAAAAAGAAATAATAAACTATAAATGAAAGGATCTAAACTGGCCCTTGAAATGACATGGGCTAATTGTAAGGTTCATAAAAATAGGGGCTCTGGATCGGGCCACAACACCCCGTTTTACAGGGTCCGAATACCCACCCAATCATTGATTTTAAGGGGCATTTTCGTCAACTAACAACATTCAAATCCAATCCGTTCCACTTGGACATAAATATCCCGCCTCATTTCCTTCTCTGCCAGTCGAAACGTTTTCAAAAAAAAATGGAAAAGATCTGTGTTGCAGTGAGGGTAAGACCTCCAATTTCCCAGGAAAATCCTCCCGGAACCTTCTGGAAAGTCGAAGACAATCGGATCTCTCTTCACAAGCTTCACGGCTCCCCAATTCCTGCTCTTTCTTATGCTTTTGGTGAGTTCTAAACTTCTAATCTCCCCTTTCTTTTCCCATTTCCAAATCCAGTTCTCACCCCTGAACTTTTGTTTGTTTGTTCGTAGATCATGTATTCGATGAGGATTGCTCCAATTCAGACGTTTACGACCTTCTTACTAAGGATATTATTCATGCTGCTGTCGACGGCTTTAACGGTTTAAATCCCATCCCTCTTTCGGCCCTAATTTTGATGATCTAGTTCAAGAAATGATCAATTTGTTTAGTTTTTATAATTTTCTATATGTTTTAGGGACTGCTTTTGCGTACGGGCAAACAAGCAGTGGCAAGACCTTCACTATGAACGGTTCATCTAGCGATCCCGGAATTATTCATCGAGCAGTTAACGATTTATTTCAGAAAATAAATACGGTAATTTAACGAAATTTAGTTATTTCAAAAACTGTGAACTATATATCCCGGAAGCATTGAAATTGATCTTCTTGGTGTTGAATTAATTTCGTAGATATCTGATCGAGAGTTTCTCATCAGAATTTCCTACATGGAAATTTATAATGAAGAAATTAACGACCTTTTCGCTGTCGAGCATCAGAAATTACAGATTCATGAGAGTTTGGAGGTCAGCATTTGAGTAAGCTTTGATAAAGTTTCAACTCTTAATTCATCATGCACAAAATTAACTGATTTTTTGTTTTTCTTTTAGCGCGGGATTTTTGTTGCGGGTCTTAGGGAAGAGATTGTGAACACTGCTGAGCAAGTGATGAAGCTCTTAGAGTCAGGAGAAGGTCCTTTAAACCTCTTAGTTTTGCCCTTGGTTTATATGTTTTTTTTAATTGTTTAAATTGGTTTTCGTACAGTTAATAGGCATTTTGGTGAGACAAATATGAATGTACGAAGTAGTAGGTCTCATACAATATTCAGAGTGGTATGTTCTTTTAACTATTGTTGAAACATGGAAACTACTCTATTTATTTGTTGAAGTTAACTTTTGACAATCATTATATTGAATATACATTACTAGGTGATTGAAAGCAAGGGGAAGGACACAGGCTCTACTGATGATTATTCTAGCAATGATGCCATACGTGTCTCAGTTTTAGTTTGTATCTTATATTGCAGTACATTTTTGTTTCCTTTTATCTAGTTTTTAATTTGTTCCATTAAATTTATGAATGTTATTTTAATCCCTTTATTTGAAAGTAGAATTTGGTAGATTTGGCTGGTTCTGAGCGGATTGCTAAGACTGGAGCTGGTGGAGTACGTTTGAAGGAAGGAAAGTATATTAATAAGAGCTTAATGGCTCTTGGTACTGTAATTAACAAACTTAGTGATGGTGCAAAACAAAGGTACTTGCTTTGCATATTCTGTGAGAAGTAACGTTATTTTTTAGAATAGAATAAATATATTCTAATGATATGAATTATTGACATGTACAGGGCACATATTCCTTATCGCGATAGTAAATTAACACGTATACTCCAACCTGCTCTAGGTGGGAATGCGAAAACTTCAATAATATGTACTGTAGCTCTTGAAGAGGTAGGCTTCCATTGAGCGTGTGCATAGCTATTTCATGCAATATAAGAAATTGACATTTCAAATGAGCATTTTGGTGAATTTTGATTTTCTATGTTTAGATTCACATTGAGGAAACGAAGGGAACACTCCTTTTTGCTAGCAGAGCCCAACGAGTTACTAATTGTGCTCAAGTGAATGAGGTTTGTTCATATTTTCTTATATTGCTGCAGATTATCACCTAATACATGAATCTCCAATGCTGGCCTGTATTTATAGATCCTGAATTATTATTATATCATTACATGACAGGGCAAGAATTCCATTTTTCTTCCTGGCATTTTTGTTTTAATTGATTTGATATGAATTGACATGATGCTAATCATGGTTTAACTTCTTTCTAGATTTTGACGGATGCAGCCCTACTGAAAAGGCAAAAGTTAGAGATAGAGGAGCTACGCAGGAAGCTCCAGGTGAGGATCAGTTGACATAAACAAACATTAGACTTAAAAGGCAATATAATTTTTTTCAACTTTTTACAGGGATCTCATGCTGAGGTGCTGGAGCAAGAGATATTAAAACTGAGGAACGACATGCTTAAGGTTCATTATTTGTTTATTTCAAAACATGGATTATTGTCATGTATGACCAATTATTAACATACACATTTACATATATTTTTTATCTGCTTGTACTCCA
Organism: Hibiscus mutabilis; assembly: GCA_019671005.1. NCBI lineage: Eukaryota > Viridiplantae > Streptophyta > Magnoliopsida > Malvales > Malvaceae > Hibiscus > Hibiscus mutabilis. The sequence goes on from CM033732.1 coordinate 42,686,889, forward strand.
TCTTCAGTATGAATTAGAGCGTGAAAAGCTTGAAATGGAGCTAGAAGAAGAACGAAGATCACATAAAGAGCGTGATCAGTACTTTAGAGACCAGCTGATGATGATTGAAAACCTAAGTAGTTTGGTTTCTGATGGTGATGGAAGTTTTAGTCAGGTAAGACTTTTGCAAACTGCAAAATAAGAGTAGAGATTCATGTTTCATTTCATTGTTCCTCTAATTTAGTTTGTGCTTTGATCCTATTCTGATTCTTATTTCCTTGACTAGAAGATCACTACCTCGTTTGTGTATGTTTTAGCAACATTACATGGAGAACAATCCATCTATGCATCTATACATCTTTCAGAACACTTAATTTATCTTTAAAATTGTCGTTTAGTCATTCTGCTTTCTTGGATGATTCTTTCAGTAATACACGTGTTTACAAATGACAAATCTTAGGCTAATGAATTACATGTATTCCTGCAGTACATGTTCCGATTATACCTTTGACATATGTTTATCTACAGTGTCAGAGATTAGATTCCTAAATTAAGGAGATTGAGTAAGATTTATAAATATCTTTTATATGTTAGGATCCCTATCTCTAAGGGATTGTTTTTACTAGAATTAGTCTCTTTCCTAGTTTAGAAGTTACCTAAGTTAAGACATAGGCTTGTATATTTATTTGAAAGTTTCCTGTATGTTATGTGTGAGAGAAATACAATAAAATTCATGGCTTTTGACATGGTATCAGAGACACTCGTTTTTGGGTCTTAATTCTCTTGTTGAACAGTTTCTTTTAGTTCGTATCATCCCTTGAGAGAGTAGGGTATTTGATTGACAAAATATGGTCGATGGGGTTGATTACAACAGTACTAAAACTGCTCAAGGAAGCACAATGAGTGTGGGAAGTCACTCTAATCTGATAGGTGACTTACAAAACATACAAGCTGCCTATAGATTAAATGGTAAGAACTACCTTAAGTGGTCACAATTGGTTCAAACCTTCCTAAAAGGAAGGGGGTAAACTCAGTCATCTCCTTGGAATGGGTCCTAAAGAAGGAGATCCCAGATTCGAGGCTTGGGATGAACAAGACTCATTAGTTATGTCTTGATTATGGAATTCAATGGTGCCTGGAATTAGTGATACCTGCATGTTTCTTAGAACAGCCCAGGAGATATGGGAGGCTGTAAAACAAACCTATTCGAAGGTTCGAGATGCTGCCTAGATTTATGAAATCAAGAGCAAGATTTCAGCCACCAAACAGGGAAACAAATCAATTACAGAATATTCAAATCTACTGCAGATTCTTTGACAGGGAAATGGACCACTATCAATGTATTCAGATGAAATGCAGTGAGGATGCAGCAATTCTAAAGAGGTTTGTCGAAAAAGATAGGATTTACGATTTTCTTGCTAGACTAAATATAGAATTTGATGCAGTGAGAGTCCAGATTCTAGGAAGAGAAGATCTGCCCTCATTAAATGAAATTATTTCTATCATTCGTGCTGAAGAAGGAAGAAGAGGAGTGATGGTGGTTGAAAACAATCAGATAGAAAGTTCAGCCTTGGTTACTAGGGTGGTTTCTGAAGGACCAACACGTCTGGAACAACAAAAAATTTAAAAACAGACCAGAAGCAACAAGGACTGTGAACAAGGACTCTTTATGGTGTACTTACTGCAAAAAACCTCGCTATACCAAAGAAAAATGATGGAGGTTACATGGGAAGCCTCAGTCAGCAAGTAAGAACTTCACAGAGAAAGGAAGCTTTGCAAGGGGACAGAGCAGAGCTTATGCAATCAAACAGGTGGCTAAGGAGTCAGAAGAACAATCTGTTGAGTTCAACTGAGAAGAAGTAGAAAAATTGAAGAACCTACTGGAATCTTTAGAAAAACCATCCTCTACAGGTACATGCAATCTGGTTTTTTCAAGTATATCCTCTTCCTTTTTTCAGGACTCTAATGCCTTGGAATCATCCACCCACATACCTACCCAAAACTCCCTGGGTAATTGACTCAGGAGCCACTGATCATATGACTAATTCATCACTAAAGTTCCTCACCTACACACCCTGCCCTAGCAACAAGAAAATCACAGTTGCAGATGGTACTATGGTGACAGTTGCTGGTCAAGGAGATATAGCCATTAGTAAAACCCTACTGCTTAAAAATGTCCTACATGTGCCAAAACTATTTACTAGCCTTATTTCTATTCCGAAGCTTATCAAAGATACTAACTGCAGTGTTTTGTTTCATCATACACAATGCATTTTTCAGGAGCAAGAAACGAAGAGGATGATTGGGCGTGCTAGGGAAATAAATGGCCTATACTACCTTGAAGATCTTGGTGGACCAGCTAGAGTTTTGATTACTCAACCATTGTCTTTTTTATCCGAATCTACATCCAATAAAGACCAAATCTGGCTATATCATTTTCGCCTTGGTCACCCACCTTTTAGACTTTTAAAAACTATGTTTCCCTCCTTGTGTAAATCCTTAAATATTGAAGAATTTCATTGTGAAGTTTGTGAACTTGCAAAGCATAAACGTTCTTCTTTCCCAACAAGTAATAACCAGACCAACAGTCCCTTTACTCTTATTCACAGTGATGTTTGGGGGCCTTCTACTATCCCTAACATAACTTGAGCTAGATGGTTTGTGTCTTTTATAGATGATTGTACTAGGGTTACTTGGATTTACCTACTGAAACAAAAATCAGATGTTACCTCTACCTTTAAAAATTTCTACACCATGGTTAAGACTCAGTTTGGGACTGAAGTAAAGAGAATCAGATCAGACAATGCCAAGGACTACTTTAACCAAGTCCTATCCCCTTATTTCTTAGAAAAAGGTATAATCTACGAATCCTCTTGTGTAAATACTCCCCAACAGAATGGGGTAGCAGAAAGAAAGAATGGACATCTTCTTGCCATGACTAGAGCTCTTTTATTTCAAAACAAGGTCCCTAAAAGGTACTGGGGGGAGGCTGTGTTAACTGCCACTTACATAATTGTTAATAATTGAGAGACTGTTTTGTAGAGAGAATGAATTCTCAAATGTATTGACTTGAATAATGCATCGGTACAAAGCCTTTATATAGGCTGAATACAAGAGAGTTATGTTACAATCAAATTACTTAATTTAAAATTTAAATCTAACTAGAAGATAAGATAAAAGATATAAGAATCCTAAATAATGCTAGGAAATAGAGTTTTATCCCTTTAGAATTAATCCTAAAATGTTAGCAGACAATAACAAATAATATTTACAATATTTGAAGTTTATCTTTTATAACAACTGTATTCTTCACTCCCCCTCAAGCTGGTGAATACACATTGTAGAGACCAAGCTTGGATGTGAGCTCATCAAAGGTAGTTCTTGGAAGTGGCTTGGTGAGTGCATCGGCTAGTTGTTTGTGAGATGAAACAAAATTTAGCTTGATTGTCCCACTAGTGATCTTCTCAGAAATAAAGTGACGATCTAGCTCTACGTGTTTTGTTTTATCATGGTGTACAGGATTCTTAGCAATACTAATTGCTGATTGATTATCACAATGAAGTTCAAAATCTTTACTGTGATTGAGTTTTAGTTCTGACAACAACATTTGAATCCAAATCCCTTTACAAATTCCATTAGCTAAGGCTCGAAATTCTGCTTCTGCACTACTTCTTGATATTACGGATTGTTTCTTGCTTCTCTATGTCACTAAATTTCCCCAGACTAGAGCACAATATCCACTTGTAGATCTTCTAGATGTAAGCTCTCTTGCCCAACTTGCATCCGTAACGACTTCCACTTTTCTGTTCTCATTTTTGGTGAAAATTAAGCCATGGGCTGGTGTCATCTTCAAATATCTCAGAATCCTGAACACTGCTTCTAAATGCTCTTCTCTAGGAACATTCATAAACTGACTAACAATACCAACTGAAAAAGAAATATCAGGTCGTGTAAGTGATAGATAAATAAGCTTACCAACTAGCCTTTGATATTGTTCCTTATTAGTAGGAGCTCCATTGTTTTCAGTTCTAAACTTCAGATTATGCTCCATTGGCGTTTCGGCAGGCTTGCAACCTAGCATCCCCGTCTCTGAAAGAAGATTTAGAACATACTTTCTCTGATTTATCACAATGCCGACATTTGATCTCGCCACTTCCATTCCTAGGAAGTATCTTAACTGACCCAGATCTTTTATTTCAAACTCTGTAGCTAAGAACTCTTTTAATTTTCTGATTTCCAGAACATCATCACATGTGATGATTATATCATCAACATAAACTATTAAAATAGCCTTTTTATTTTCAGAAGAGGTCTTGATGAACAGAGCATGATCAGCTTGGCATTGAAGGTAACCAGCTTTTAGAATAGCCCTGGTAAATCTGCCAAACCATACTCTAGGTGATTGTTTAAGACCATAGAGTGATTTTAACAATTTACATACCTTAGTTGGATCTGAGTTTTTATCTAGACCAGGTGGCCTTTGCATGTACACCTCTTCTTCTAGATCCCCATTTAGGAAGGCATTCTTTATATCTAGTTGATGAAGAGGCCAGTCCAAATTCACAACAAGGGATAATAAGATTCTTAATGTGTTGAGTTTTGCCACTGGAGCAAATGTCTCCTGATAACCAATCCCATAGGACTGAGTGAATCCCTTTGCAACCAGCCTTGCTTTGAACCTCACAATGCTCCCATCTGAATTATATTTAACTGTAAATACCTATTTACAACCTACAACCTTCTTTCCTGGAGGTTAAGAAGTCATCACCCAGGTTTTATTTTCCTGCAGTGCTTGAATCTCATCTTCTACAGCTTTTTTTCATCTTGGATCCTTCAAGGCTTCTTGTACTGTTTGAGGGATCTGGATATTATCAATCTTGGTTGTGAAAGCCTTAAATGAGGGCATTAGCTTTCTGTAAGCCACATATCTCTGTATCAGATGACTTGTACATGTCTTGGTACCTTTTCTTTTAGCAATTGGTAAGTCAGATGTATCAATATGTTCAATATCATCATTATTCAAATTTTCCATACCTTCCTCCTCCAAGGACAATGGGACGGTTCCAGTTCTTGAGCAGTCCTAAGCTGTGTAGTGTCCTGAATAGGCCTCATTTTCTTCCTTGTATAGACACTGTGTTCTCTGGTTTCAAGTTGGTTCTCGGAAGGAAGATTTAATGGAGTTTTTGGTACGGATTCAACTCTAGGAGATAAAGTTTTAAGAACAGAATCTGGTATCATAGTAGATTCAGGGATAGGATCCTGTGTTGGAATAGGGGTGGGTATAATAGTAGGTTCATTTAAAGGTAACAAAACAGTAGGTTCATTTAGAGGTAACTGAATCTGTTGAGGCTGAAATTCATCCCAACTCTCCCCCTGAATTTGAGAATTTGAGAAAAAAGGTTGAGATTCATGAAATGAAACATCCATAGAAACATAAAATTTTCTAGTGACAGGGGAATAACATTTAAAATCCTTCTTCTGAGCAGAATATCCCAGGAAAATACATTTGATGGCCCTAGGATTTAACTTACCCCGAAATTGTTTAGAGATGTGAACAAAAGCACAGGAACCAAAAACTCTAATGGGCAGTGTACATGACATTGGTTTCCTAGATAATCCTAGATCTGCAATTCATCCCAACTTTAGACTTAATCCTAAAATGTTAGCAGATAATAACAAATAATATTTACAATATTTGAAGTTTATCTTTTATAACGGCTGTATTCTTCAACAATAAACAGACTACCCACTAAAGTTCTTGCATCCCAAAGTCCCCTTCAAACCCTTACAAATTTCTTTCCCAATTTCAATCTATCTTTTAACCTAAAACCAAGGGTATTTGGGTGTGTTGCTTTTGTTCACATCCATTCTCAAAGTCGAGGTAAACTTGATCCAAGGGCTGTGAAATGTATATTCATTGGCTATTCCTCAACTCAAGAGAGTTATTTTACAGTCCCTTATCTTCAGGGGGAGATATCTTTTAGGGAAGATAAGGATGCAGTTTTGTTTTTACTTCAGCCCCTTATTGATCTTTCTACTCATACTCCTACCTCTATATATCCTACTCCATCTTCTCCTCAGTCAGAACCTAATACTCCTACTCCTCAAACCCTTCAAACAAACATTAATACCCCACAGCCCAATATTCAAGGCACTACTTGTCGTCTAAGGACCTATTTGAGGAGGAAGACACCTATGCAGATTCAATCATCCCCTTCTCCTGCTCCTACTCCTATACAATTTGAGGTACATTTTGAAACTCCCTCTGAACAAAATGAGGTTGAAAATGCTATATATGCTTCTGATTTTGAATTTCCCATTGCTATTAGAAAAGGAAAAAGAACCTGCACCACCAAACACCCCTCCTATTTGTTTATAACCTACAAAAACCTGTCTCCTAATCACAGAGCCTTACTTACTAGCCTAAATGACATTACTACTCCTAAAACAGTATCCGAGGCATTAGAAAATGAGAACTGGAAAAAGGCTATGAAAGAAGAAATGAAGGCACTGGAGAAGAATAATACATGGGATTTAGTGAAACTGCCAGAAGGGAAGAAAACAGTAGGATGCAGATGGGTGTTTACTGTCAAGTATAAGTCAGATGGTTCTTTGGAAAGGTACAAAGCAAGATTGGTGGCAAAGGGGTGCTCTCAAACCTATGGAATCGACTATCTTGAAACATTTGCCCCGGTTGCAAAGATGAACACAGTGAGGGTCCTACTTTCCTTAGCAGCTATTCAGGGATGGAGTTTGCAACAGTTTGACATTAAGAATGCCTTGTTGCATGGGGACCTTGAAGAGGAAGTGTAATGGATATTCCACCTGGATTTGGTTCGAATACTGGACATGCAGTTTGCATATTGAAGAAAGCTCTATATGGACTAAAGCAGTCTCCAAGAGCTTGGTTTGGAAGGTTTACTAAAGTAATGCTAAGACAAGGTTTCAAACAAAGATAGGGTGACCATACTTTGTTCGTGAAACACTCTCCTTCAGGGGGAGTAACTGTACTATTGGTGTATGTGGATGATATAATTGTTACAGGAAACGATTCTAAAGGAATTGATAGTTTAAAGAAGTGTCTTATAAAAGAGTTTGAGGTGAAGGAGCTTGGAAGATTAAAATACTTCCTTGGTATTGAGGTGGCACACTCACAGCAAGGAATTTTTATATCTCAGCAGAAGTATACTTTGGACTTGCTGAAGGAAACTGGAAAATTAGGATGTAAACCAGTAGAAACTCCTATAGAAGTCAATCACAAGCTTGGAGAGACAAAGGAGGATGATATGGCAGTTAACAGAAGTTAATTTCAGAGACTCGTGGGAAGGCTTATCTATTTGTCACACACCAGACCAGACATAGCATATGCTGTTGGAGTTGTGAGCCAATTCATGCACAATCCTAAGGAATCACACCTAAGGGTTGTAGTCCAAATTTTGCAGTACTTGAAGGGCACACCAGGCAAAGGAATTCTGTTTAGAAGAGAGGGGAACTTGACTCTGGAAGCATACACAAGTGCAGACTATGCAGGATCCATAAGTGATAGAAGGTCAACCTCAGGCTACTGCACTTTCTTTGGAGGAAACTTAGTTACTTGGAGAAGCAAAAAACAGATTGTGGTGGCTAGATCCAGTGCAGAAGCTGAATTTCGAGCCATGGCATTGGGAATTTGTGAGTTATTATGGCTGAAGTTATTATGGCTCATAATCCAGTTCAACATGACAGAACAAAACATGTTGAAGTGGATAGACATTTCATAAAAGAGAAACTTGACATTGGCTTGATCTGTACTCCCTATGTGACCACTGGAGATCAAGTTGCAGATATACTTACCAAGGGACTACCTGGTAAGTGTTTTCAGAAGTTAACAGACAAGCTGAGGATGGAAGACATCCATGCCCCAGCTTGAGGGGGAGTGTCAGAGATTAGATTCCTAAATTAAGGAGATTGAGTAAGATTTGCAAATATCTTTTATATGTTAGGATCCCTATCTCTAAGGGATTGTTTTTACTAGAATTAGTCTCTTTCCTAGTTTAGAAGTTACCTAAGTTAAGACATAGGCTTGTATATTTATTTGAAAGTTTCCTGTATGTTATGTGTGAGAGAAATACAATAAAATTCATGGCTTTTGACATACAGCAATGTGTAACTTTTCATGGAAAAAATGTACATATGAAGGCTGTAACTGAATTGTGGCTGCAAATATCATTTTATTTAATCATCTGGAAATCACTAATCAGTACAAGATAATATGATTTAGAAACTTGGTGTTCAGCAAATAATGATTAATTGTCTCTAGGAATCCATTCTCTAATACTGAAATTTGATATGAAAATTGAAGCTGACCGTTCAAAGAATTATTCATCATTTTAGGGTCAATTTTTTTTCATGGCCACTGTTTTGTAGTAATCTTTATTATTATTATTATTATTATTATGATGATGATGTCTGTGGCGGGGAAAACTTATAAATTTAATTTTGGTGACGGCAGGACTCCATGGAAAGCCCAATAGAAGAATGTAATGATAAAGGAGAAGGTTTTAAAACACCTTGTTTTAAAGCAGCTCCCCAGGCCTTTGTCGCCAAGAGATCGAATTATTCACAGTTGCCAGATTTCAGTCCTCTTCCAGATTCTTTTAGCAATGTAGCCGATGAAGACACTTGGTTCAAAATAAACAAGGGTTATATTACAAACCTTGATTCACTTCAAACAACTACTGCAAGAAAAGTTCAATCCTTTCCACCAGAAGATGCAACTCCTGTAAGTTCTTATTTCAGAAGTCCTTTTATCTTCTTCTTTCAATTGTTATTATGTGTTTTACAATATTTTGTTCTTGCTAATGCCTTTCTCAGACAAATGATATTGTTCATGATGACTTAATAAGTTAAATTTAATAAATCGTTTCATTTTCAGAATTATTTGAATAAGAATTGCAAAAAGGAACTCCAAAATCTCAAAAGACAGCTAGAACTTGTTACTGAAGAGAAGAATGAACTCCAGGTCAGTATATAGCTACTTATTTAAGTTGCACCATTTGAAGTTAAACATTTTTATCACTGAATTTCTGGTTGATTCATACTTATATGTGTATTTTGATGCTGTAACTTTTTCAATTGCTATCACAGAGAAAGCTTGCAGAACATATACAATTGAATGGTAGATTAAAGGGAGAAATATCCGAACTTAAACAAGAAGCATTGCTAGCTTGGGAAATGCCTCAAAGATTGTCTGAATGTGTGGCAAGTTTTAAGGATATTTATGAGGAAGTTTTGTCAAAGATGCAGGTCAAAATGCATTACATTAGCCTCTTTCAACTTTTTTATTACGAATTTGTAATAAAATAAATATCAATATGCATGCTTCCATTCTTTTGAGCAATTACAGAGTTCCACATCTGATGGGAAACCTTCAACTGCAAAACTGCTCAGTGGCACAAGTAAAATGGGATCGGCCCTGTTCTCAACGCTGGAAACTTATATTTCAAATACAACAGATGGCTGCAGATCTTTGTCTGGGAATGATTCTCTAATACAAGAATGCAACGAAGCGCTTTCTGAAAAACTTGAAGCCACCATTACATCCTTGATTCTATCTGAAGCCGCTGGCACTGATAAACAAGCAAAGCCCTCTTTATGCAACTGCAACTTTAAGGTAGCCGCTTTGTCAAGATACCATTTATCAATTATGGCTTTATTTCTCGTTATGATTTTAGGATATTTGGTTTCATTCTTCAGGATCCTGATTTTCTGAAGTCTATTTGCCATACAGTCTATACATGTTATATGTTGTGTCAATATTGTTTAGTAAGCAAAAAAAAAAAAGGAACTCCAAATAATGCCTTCAAATTTGTGTATTTTTCCTCTGGGGAGGAAAATTCCTTGGTCGTACTCCATCTCCATGATGCTATATTGTCCATTGAATAAATTCTAGTGAGGTATGCTTATGTTATTTGGAATAATATGTGTTCTATGTTTATTTAATTGACCATATATTATCATGTTCACATAAAGCTGAAATCTAAGTTTTAGTTTAATTTTAGACATCTACTGTTTCCTAATTACTCCTAGTTTGTTTAACAATTTATATTTGATATATTGACAGGTACAAAGTACAAAAAATAAAGGGATTAACATAATAATTTAAGCTTTCATAACCTATTGTTCCATGTTTGTCAAACATATATAAAATTCATGCTTGTATTTCTTCTTCATCGGACTTAGCCGATCGATAAAGTAGTTACAAACAAGGCAAATTAATATGAATGAACGATGGTTGAACCAACGTCATTCTTGTTATTCTCTGCTCTTGGACTGCTATCAGCATTGCTATTCGAAAGCGAACTGAACGTAGTCTTCTGTAAGACCCCTGTAGGAGATGATCCAAGCCAAGGACTAGGATCCCAGCTCTCTTTCGTAAGGTTAAGTGCAGACGAGTTCCTGCAGTCTGCAATGTTGCTGTTAGTGCTATGCAATACCTCACCAAGAGGACCTCCCATGGAAGTCTCCCAAGAGATGGGAATCCAATTAGCTTGCCTCCGGTTGGTTGTTTCATTACCAACACTGCCCACTCCCAATCCCATCAGTGTAGGGTCTAGTTCATGCGATAATTGGAGAGGCGAATGAGTTACAGTTTCATCGTTGGGAGACGAAGTAGATGACATGAAATCAGAGACTGCCACTGGTACTGATATGGAAAGCTGAGTCCTATCTGGTTGAACGTTAACTTCAGGCCAGGAAATGGAAGAACAATTACACTGTGTTTTAGGCCAGCCGTCGATGAACTGACGAACGGAATGATGGGTTTCAGTTTCTTGACTATTAAGATCTTGAGCACAACCAAAATTGATGCAGTTAACCAGGGAAGGGCTTTTGTGGGAAGGGTTAAGGAGTGACTCTGAAGAAACAACTCCAAACTCATTCCGCGGTGCAGTATCATGTGTTATTTCACCAATGGTTTCTTTATTCAGAAGCAACCTGCAGGAACAACAATAATCAATAGATTTAGAATCCATCAATGACTAGCTTATCAAATACCAGTCTATGTTCGAATATGTCGTACACAAGTATCAATACGGTACTTTAGGACAAATCTATCACCTGTTCATCGGAGCCGACTCCGAAAGATTAGATTTACCAGCAGGCTGCAAATTCTTGAATTGCTGCTGAGCAATGGTGAGGCTATTGGACTCACCGCTTCCACCAGTTGGCCCTACCACTGATGCTGAAGAGGATGAGACGGTATGCATCAGCTTGGCAGTAGCGGCTGTGGTGGCTGCAGCGGAACATCCAGATTGACCTTCCACAGGCTTTCTTGAACGATGGTGGCCCCTATTCATATGCCGCTCACAGTACTTCTGGTCGGCAACCACATCTCTTGAGCACCGCCATTTCTTTCCATCTGTTCTACGACACCGTCCTGGTTCCGGATCGGTGTTGTTTGAGAATCCAAGATGGAACCCTCCCCATCCCACTGGAAAAACATCATCAAAACAGAACAAAAATTAATGAAACACCCTTGTCAACAAAACAGATTAACAGGAAAAACAAAATGTAGTTAGCTAATCCGAGTTTGGATCAAAACTTTTAAACTTTTTTACATCTTTATGTCGATAAACACACTGATTTACTTTAGAAAAGTAAGGAGAAGTTGCCTTGTAGCACATGGGTATGGGGACCGAAACAAATGTACAAATCTAGTAAGACAACTTGTCATGGATCAGGCTTAAATTTAAAGATACTGTGACAATTCGAACCCACAATAATGTAAGGTAAATGTTGGAATCAAGGGCATCAAAGATTGGTTTTATCTCCATCATCGTTTAGACTTAGTGCACTGTTTTCACCTTCCTCAACAGTACACTTTGCATTAAAAAACAATATTTAAAACACGATATCCTCATATAATCTTAGCATCAATACTCAGTAGAAAGAATAGAAAGAAAAGTGCAGAACTTACATGTATTGTGTCTGATGAGTCCACCAGAAAAGCTAGAGAAACCAGCAGAATGAAGGGCTTTTCTTATAGGAATGAGAAGATTTGATGGTATTGGTGCATTTGCAGTCATATATTTGTAGATCAAAGCCTGGTGTTCTAACTCCATCCATTGAGATGGAGTGAAGGGTCCTCCATTCATGTTTGCACCACTAAACACTCCACTATTGTAGCCTGAAACATAAAACCCAGACCAAAAGAGGAACGGTTAAAAAGTGAAAAAGACTAGGAAATAAAAAAGTTTGTAGTTCTTAGTCTTAAAAGTGAAAAGGGGGGTGTTTTGGAAAGTGGTAAGGCAAGTTAACCCAGAGATCACAAACATTTTGAGGTGTCTATACAACAATACAAGAGACATGGATTTGTTGCAACAAGAAACCACAACATAAGATAACAAAAAAGAAACATAAGCATAACACCCCAAAAAATCAAAAGGATGGGCCATTTGATTTTTCTTTCCTTGTACAAATTATCTCCTTGTCTTCCCTTGGTAATTGTTTGGTTTGTTACCAAATTTTTTTTTCTCCCCTTCACCAGAAAACCGAAAAAAAGACTCACAAGCATGCATTAAACCTTAACCTGTATGTTTAGTATAAGCTGGTGATGTGGGACAATAGTAAGGGAATATGACATTCTGGGAGCTCCGGTCCATTGAAAGAGCTTCAGATTTGGGAGCAGAAAAGCTCAACATTTGCTGCTGCTGTTGTTGTCCATCAAAGAAGACAGGTGTATTACTATTATCAGATTGAAATGAACCATTTCTGTGTTGGGAAACTATTGACTTGGAGGGTGAGAAATCATCAAATTTGGCCAGCTTTGAACCCCTGGAGTCATCTTCACCATTGCCAGATCTCTCTTGCTTGAGAAACCCAGATCCATACAGCTTCTGCTTTGTCTCAGAATCAGAAGCAACCAAAGTAAAACCAGTACTTGTAGTAGTATCTGAACCCACAAACCCCTCCAAACCAACAACCCCAAAATCCATACAGAAAAACAGCCCCCCCCCCCAACCTAGAAAAACTCTAGAGTCAAAAAATGAACCATTGGGTTATCATTAGAAGTAAAAAACAAGAGCTTCAGAGGGTGCAAAGAGGCTCATCTTAAGTGTTTGATAAATAGGTGTTTAAAGGTTTAAGCATTATCTCAAACTCAAAGCAAAGTGGTTTCCATTTAAAGATTTTACTTTGGATAAAAGACAATGAGAGAGAGATTGCCTAAAATGCACTCTCTCTATGTTGGAATAGATATAGATAGACAAATTCTAAATCTGATTTTAAGAGAGAGAAAATAAAAAATTTAAAAGAGAAAAAATATAAATTTAAAATTTATGAGCTAAATGAATATAAAAAATAAAAATGAATAATTTGAACAACTATCCAAAATATATAACATATAATATATAATAAGAGTTATATTTTAATACACAAGTTGTATAAATTTTTTTTACACAACCCTTCATATTTAAATTATAAAATCTAAAATCTAAATTCTTAGCCCTAACACCTTAAACGTTAAATTTAAAATTTTAACCATAAACTTTAAATTCTACATCATACAATTTAAACTCTTAAACCCTAAATTACAATTAAAATCTCTAAACTATAAAATTAAAAAGTTAAAATTTACGTAAATTTATATATCATAGCATTTTACGTATAATAATAACATGGAGATTAGGAATATATGGGAGGTGCTGCTAGGCGCTAGCTTTACATAAGGGAAACTTTTATCCAATATTTTTAAGCCTAGAGTACATAGATCATAGATCGCTCTACCACGAAAAATTATTAGATGAGTCTGACTTATCACGTTATTCGTTGTCTCATTTAATAATAATTTTTTATTTCATTTTTTCAAAATAAATCTTAACATCTTTCTTACATGTCATTAAATGAATGAATTTCATTGTATGAAATCATAGATAACGTGGTGAGTCGGGTGAATATTCACCTCTTTTCTACATGTCCTTAAATTATTAGTTGGTTTTTTCATGATAATTTCCTCTCGTGTCGGGAGTTGTAGAGTTACAGAAAGCTCCTTGAGGGGTCGGATGATTTACCAAAAACAAAGTTCATTTGCTGAATACATAAAGGATTTATTTGTCATTTCGTCTAACTTTAATGTGCACACTTTGTTACTTTCTAACTTCCCTCGGTTCATCTTTTAAGACTTCTTTTTGAGTTTGAGTTTTGAAGGTAGGGTGGTAATTGACAATAAAAAAGGGGTAAATTATATATATAGTTATCAAGTTTTTAGAGTTCTTGCATTTTAACTATCAAACTTTTAAAATTTATGATATAATCATTAAACTTTTAATTTATTTTCATTAAGGTCATTTTTTTAACTACAGTTGGAAACGTTTGCACTTTTAAAATTTATGATATAATCATGAAACTTTTGGAGCTCTCATTGAACCATTTTCTAACCATTTTTTTTGGACCATGGGAACTAAAAAAACAGAGGAAGAGAGAACAAAAGCAAAAAAGGCAAAAACAAACCTGGCTCTTTTTTTAGTTTCTCATCCTCATTGCTAAATTTTTTGCTTCATACAACTGCTAAATTAACTCTTTTATTATTCCTCAAAGCTCTCAATCAGTGGCGGACTTACATGGTCACCATGGGGTAATTGTATCCCCATTTTTGGGAAGAATTTTTTTTAGTGTTAAATTTTTTTATAAAAAAATTAATTTAGTGTGCAAAGGGAGGAAATGGAAATCTGCATACCTATTTAAGAAAAAAAATTATTTTAGACCCCATTATTGAATTCTTAAATCCACCGCTACTCTCAATTTTGATATTTATCACCAAGAAGCAAAAATGCTGTTAGAACCCCATATTAAGCAACGTACTCCACTGATCATTCCCCAAAGAAATTGAATTAATCTTCACTTGCTCAACAACAAGATTAAAGTTTAAGCAAAAACAAGAAATGGGTTTGTCTTAATTTCCTATTTCATGTATTTGAAAAATAAAGAAAGAAGCTAAAAAATCCAGAAAAATACAAAGGTTCTAAGGACTATGTATTTTTTTTGTTATGTATTTCTTAATTATTAACTCATTGGTCTTCAATTTCCTCAAAACTCAAGACTAATTCAACATGGAAGTGGCTGAAAGAGACCATCAATAATCCTTGAAATTCCAAAACATAGTCATGAAGAAAAAAGACAGTAGAAGAAAAAAAAAACAAAAGAAAAGAAAATGAAAAGCTAACGCGTCACATCCGCTTTTTCTAACATCTATTAAGGAAAGTAACTGCAATGAAAATGAATTAAAAGACAGTGACTACATTATAATTTAAATAGTTCAGTGATCAAAATATAAGCACTATAAAAATTTAGTGATTATTTAAATAGTTTATTCTAAAAAAATAACGTATAGATAAAAATAATTGTTTTAGCCATTGATTTTATAAAAGTTATAATTTTTTATTAAATTTATTGAATTGTTATTAGATGTTATAAAATAATATAATGTAATGACCATTTTGTAATAGTTTAATAAAAAATCAATGAGTTTTTTTTTATTATTTGATCAATTTAATGACCATTTTATAATAAATTAATAAATTTAATATTTATTTTTATAATCTTTGAAAGGTCAGTAATTAAAATAATTATTTTTCATTATTTAATGACTACTTAATATTTTACTTGTAAAAAAATTGGGTTTACCCAAAATAAATAAAAATTAGATATTTGATATATTGAATATTACAATTAATGTATGTGAGGATCTTTATTTATTCCCCTAAGAAAATATATTTATTAATGCATTGAATATCTTTTTCAAAAGGGAGATGGAAAGTCAGCGTCTTCTGGTGCGGCGTGATTCAGTAGCTTCCTCACGTTTCAACACCTTCGCTAAAGGAGTGAGCTCGTCGGAAGACAAGTTTGTTAGGGTTCGTTCGTCAGGAGTCATTGTGTTCGTCAGCCATGTGAGCAAAAGGATTAATTCACCCGTCAACTCTCAAAAAAGCTTTCTCTGAGTATGGAAAAGTGATTGATGTATTCATTGCCTTTCACACTCCAAGTTGGAGTAGCAGAAGATCTACCTTTGAGTTCGTCAGATTCTCTGACTGGTCTAGAGCTAACAAGGCGAACAGGATAATGGATGGGTTTCTCATAAAAGTGTTCCTTGAAAATAAGAGTCGTGACCCTCGGACTAGGGCTTCCCGAATGTTGTCCCCGCGGTCAAAACCAATAGCCTTTGCGTCATTCAGGGATAATAGATCATTCAAGGATGTTTTGATGGGATATCATTCTAGTAACAAGGGCGGAGCTGCTGTCAGAGATGGTTCTGAGATTGCTCCCATCAACAACTCTTCTTGCAAAGTGGTCGAGACTTGCCATGTCCCCCGTGCAAACGAAGGTAACACTCAGATCAATCCTTCATTGCTTGACACTGATCGGTTGAAACTTTGCCTCACGGGTCAGATTAAGGGCATATACAACGTTGAAGTAGTGCAGCAAGCCCTGTCGAAGGGGTTTTTATGCAAAGTCAGCGAATGGTATGGATTGTACGCCATAATCCGGTTTGATAAGGAAAGTCATCTAGAATCATTTTGGAAAGCTAAGGAATCCTTATTGGCCTCATGGTTTAACGATCTTGAATATTTCTCTTGCTTCGAATCGAAGAAAAAGCTTAGAGTTTGGGTGAATTTGAAAGGCGTTCCCTTCTCCATTTGGAATTAGAGGCGGCAATTGGGTCATTCGGTTTCAGTTCAAGTTATTTCAGTTCGGGTTATTTCGAGTTTGATATTATTCGATTTTGGTTCGGTTCGATTTTAATTCGGGTCTATTATGATTCGGGTCATTTCGGGTCGGTTGATTTTCGGTTCGGGTCAATTTCGGGTCAATGAGAGATCGGTCGGTTTTAATCGAGTTTTTTTATAAAGTCAATATATTTAACTTTTTGGTAAGTTGTACGGTTGTTCATATCCTATCTTTATTTATTTCTATTAATATCTTTTCTATATTTCGGGTTGTCTTTGGTTAGAGTTCATTCGGTTCAGTTGAAAATCGGTTCGGGTCCATTTCGGTTCAACTAAAATTTGGATCGGTTTCGGTTTGGTTCGGTTTGTTTCGGATCAAATTTTGGGTCATCATGTTCGGGTTGATTTCGGGTCTCGGTTTAGGTAAATTGGTACGGTTTTCGAGTCTCGGGTCAAGTTTGCCAGGTCTATTTGTAGACACTAAATTTTGTCTGAGTTTAAATTAAAAATGTTCGAAATAAGATCAATCCACATCACCCATTTTAATACCCAAAACTTTATACCCAAGCCCAAAATTACATGACCCATTATATAATTTTACATAAAAAACAAAATAAAAATCACAATTCCTTCCTCATTAAGGCTTTACTCCCATTGGTTGATGGATGCTTGAATCTTATTGGATGAACAACTACTTAGTGAGTAAGTTCTTAAATCTTATTGGTTCTAATTTCTGAGATAAAAAAATAAAGTATAACATATATACTACCTCCCCAAGCTTTTCAACCCCGGCCATGATCCAAAAAACCCACGGCAGCCTTGATTTTTTTCAAAGATTCCCCTTCCTTTTTTCAATCTCCACCGCATTGCCCAAATTGATTTTCCCCAACCCTCTTCCACCGTTCACGGCAATCAATTCATTTTCCCCAACTTCATTACCTCATCTTTTAGCTACATTCTCCCATCACAATAACATTGTTTCCCCAAAATCCCTCCAATATACCACTCGGCCATTTTTCATTTCACTCGCATTGCTCAACACACAAACCCCATTCCCTACCAACTCAACTTCCCCTTCGGCAACCCAAAAAATTTCCAAAAATTCTCCTTCATTACCGAAACACCCATTCGAGCCATAAAAAAATCCTTGATTCAAGCTTTTCAACCCCAACAATAACGATCTGTAGATTGATCGATCGAGCATATTTGAGTTTTAGGTATTTTCTTCCCTTTTTATTTATGTGTAATCATTCTTATGATTTAATGAAAATTTGGATAAGATTTGTTGATGATTTTCTTTATTTATTTAAGCTTTTTTATACGTTCTTGTTTAATTTATTTGTTTGTCATGTGTTTTATTTTTATGTGTTTTTGTCTAATTTATGTGTTTTATTATGTTTGTTGGTTGTGGTTTAGTGTTTGCTTATATGTGTTTAGGATAATTTAGCTTTTAGAGTTTGTTGTTTTTCTAGTTTAGACCCTTTAGGGTTAGCTTAGAGTTTTAAATTTAATTTAATTAATTAGAATTATGTGCTCGTCTCATTGGGGCATAATGTCTAAATTAGTTAAATTAAATTTAGGTTAGTTTAGACCCTTTAGAGTTAGCTTAGAGTTTTAAATTTAATTTAATTAATTGGAATTATGTGCTCGTCTCATTGGGGCATAATGTCTAAATTAGTTAAATTAAATTTAGGTTAGTATAGGCCCTTTAGGATTACTTTAGAGTTTAAAACTTAATTTAATTAATTTAAACTATGCGCTCGTTTAATTAGGGCATAGACTTTAAATTAATTAAATTAAATTTAGGTTAAGTTTAGAGCCCTAGTTAGATCATAGGTTCGAATCAGTTTAATCCATTTAAATTCGCCCTTGGCTCATTGGGGTAAATGTTAAATGTATTAAATTGGTTGAACATTTCTTAATTATTTTAGGGGTAAAATTGGAATTTCTTAGATCACCTAATTTAAATCATGGTTAATTAATTTGATTGATTTTAGATAGTTTTCTTGGCTTATTGGGATTCTAGTTTAAAATTAATCGAGTTATTTATCATGGTTCAAGATAACTAATAAAATGATAGGCCCTTCTAGTTTTTAGGAATTAACCAATTTAGGGCTAATATTTAGTCAAACCTAGTTGATAATTAGAACACTAATTGTATTCCAATAATTTGGGCCTTTTTAGGTGATGGCTTTAGTGGGCCTTAGGTTTTAATTTTGTGCATTTCTATGTCATGCATTTTAATTGTCATTCATGATACCTCTAATATTTTAATTGGACATTGCATGTAATTAATCAACTTAAATCATAAAATGGAGATATTTATTAATTCCAATATTTGTGTCGTAATAGTCCTTGCTCACTGGATGTTGATCAAATATTCGAATTAATTCTTATTGTCTAAAGGTAAATATGATTCAAATTAAAATTTTGACAAGTCATACCATAATGTTTAACTGCTTGCATCATGCATAAAGGTGATGGACGAGGTTTGAACCATAAATTAACACGGCAGTCGGGCTTATTCGATGCCGGTTTAATCTATGGCCCGAGGTATCGTCACCCTTATTAATTAAATGCTTAATTAATATGAATTTACCAATTTGACCAAACTCGTTTAATTAAAGTCTAAATTCAATCACGAACAATATAATTTAAATTCAATTTGAATTTCGATAATTTCCATCAATTAAAGGCAACATATATTTTGGTACCGATTTCTGGGCGTGATTGGGGTGCTAATCCTTCCCCACATGTAACCAACTGCCGAACCCTTTTTTCGAGCGAATCTCTGGTGTTTATGGTGTTCGGCCTACCTTAGTGGCCGGTGGCGACTCCAAGTTTCTTTTGTTTTCAAAACACTATTTTTTAAAGAATTTCCTATTTTACAAAAAAGGACGAAAGAAAACCTATTACTCATTTTTAGCGATCTCGCCCAAAACTTTATATTTTTTGAATTTAAGAAAAAAGGTCGTTACGGCTAGCGACTCTGCTGGGGATGAAAATTTGTTTTGCAATACAAAAAAAAAGTTAAACCAAGAAAATCTATGTTGCTTTTAATGATAGAAATTTTGAAATTTAAATTGACTTCAATTAATTTATTTGTTCTTGAAAATATGACTTTAATTGCACGGGCTTCAATAATTGATGGCTTTGAATTAATTGCTTATTTAATTTCTAAGGAATCACCGACATGTGTTGCATCATGATCATCAAGCTCTATACCCGAGCTTTGTCCCTTGAGTGGGAGTGAAACGCCACATACCCAAGTGAGTAGCCCTTCACGGGTCGGTAATTCACTTTCGGAGTCCATGTCTTTTGACAAGTGAGCAGCCCTCCACGTCACTAGGTCGTGCATTCCCTCGAACCGAATCCTATTCGCAAACCTGTAATGGGCCAGAATTGGGGCTCTTGTTGTCTTAGTAGGCGGCAAGATAGGTTAAGGTACCCTTTCTAGAACCGAACTCATGTGTGAGAACCTAGGAGCCCACCCCAATTAGAGCCATACGGACAATCATAGTATGTTAGAATTCATGTGGATATGGTTTTCTTTTCCTTCTTCTTGCCTGTTGCTCCTTAATTTATGTTTTTATCTTGCAATTTTGAATTTGTTTATTCCCTTACTAGCATATTTCATTTGTTTTTATTCTTTCCCTTTTATATTTTGTTTTGCATATATTGTCATATCGTGAAAAAAACTGATTCAGAAATAGTCTGAACTTAAAGATTTGATTAATAGGGGACCTAGTTCGTAGCACTGATGAAAAGAATTTCGAGGTACAAGTATGGTCTGAAGGCGAGCAGTTTTATGATCGAGACAGTATTTTTATCGGGTATAGGTCAGTGATGTCAGCCAAAACCTTCATGAATACCGAGTACTATGATGTGTCAGGGTTGAGATCAATATGGCACAGTTGCGACTATGAAGTTAGAGAGGTCTTCAAAAGCAAGTATGGCGACATAACACACTTGTTAAATGTTCTAGTTGATCAGTCGCTATTCCAAGCCCTGGTAAGATTTTGGAACCTGGCTTACAGTTGTTTTACAATTGGCAACATCGATTTGATACCGACGATCGATGAGTATCTATCCCTCGTGAATTACTAAAAATCGATATGAACCGAGGCTTATAAGAGGAAATATTATGAGCACGAGGATTAAGTACTTTCCATGGAGAGCTTGAAGACTTCTCATTCAACGAAGCTTATGAATGAACAGCACCGAAACGGGGCGTTAAAGGCTCAGATAAAGAAATCTCTTCTCAAGCACAAAGGTTCTACCCAGAAGCTAGAAGCCAGTAGTTCAGAACACCGGGTCTTGAAAGACCGGATTGAGGATCTAGGGACCGAGGTCCAACAACTCAAGGATCAAATGGCGAGCTTTAGGGGAGCAATTTAAGTGCATCGGACGCCTATGATGGAGCAGCTTCAGTTTTCCGTCTACACCATTCGGAGGCAAGAGTAAGATTTGGCATGCTTCATGACCTAGATATAAGAAATCGCCCAAAAGGTGCAGTTCCTAGTGGAAGATGCTACCGAGCTCCAGGAATGTCTGGACGACAAATTCGAGGAAGGAGAGAAGATCGCTTGGATATTGAGAGAGATTGTTGACTTAAGTGCTAGCCTAGAACCGTATACATAGCGGTGTTCTTTGAATTGATATAATGGAACAATGTTTCCATCGATGATAGTCGTTTAATGATGATATTTGTCAGAATCAGTGTTTCTCTTTGCATTCATGCATGTTTACATTATGTCACATTTATTTGCAAAAAATGCTAAGTTAAAATTGATTAAGAATTTTTATAAAAAAATTTGGTGCTCCGTGTTTGCATTTCATGGCTTTTAAGTGTTTGCTTAATCATTTATGTTGCACATGATGCATTGCATGCATTAATTCACGGAATAATAAAATTTAATCGTTGGGGATCCTGTGTCACTGATCGAAGATCCTACACTAAATATGGAAATGAGTTTTGCCAAAATATAAGTCGGTTTGGGAGGAGTATTCGCCTCAGAAGATAGAAAGAACAAAGGAGTGACTTCTAGCTAGCACAGCTTCAAAAATATGAATGACTTAGCAATTAGGATAGAGAAGCTCGAGGAAATCCAGGAACTTTTGGTTGGAAACCAAAAAGAGATAATGGCATATGCAAAAAAGTCCCAAGAGGAGGTTAAGGGGCAAATTAATGAGTTAAAGGGTGTGATAGCTACCATGACCAAATGGAAGGGTTTGGCTGAAGACTCGTTCATACAAGGGAATGTTGAAAAGCTAAATGAGAGTTGGGATTGCGGCTCTATAGAGGGAAAGACTTTGTCTTACGAAGACCAAGCCATCGTAAATCGGTATGAGGTAGTTCGTACCACGAACGGATGTCCCATCGAGTTGCCTTTGGATAAAATTGAAGACTCTCTTCTGAAAATCTGGTCTTCACCAACAAATAGACAACCAACCATGGATATTTTTAAAAAATAAATTTTGGGATAGACAACATGAGTACCTACGAAGCCCCTAGGAAACTGACTATCTCTTCACCCCAGGCCATCTCCGGAAATGTGCTATGCTTGAATAGAAAATAAGCTAGGGGTCTCAAGGAGGAGACACATAAAAAGTCTTTTACCCATCTACCAGTTTCATACGCTGAGTTGTACTTACAGCTGTACAAGGCCGACTTGGTTTGGACATGCTTTGTTACCCTTTTTCAACCACATTATCCCTCGTGGTACGATGCTAACGCACATTGCGAGTACCATGCTGGAGTAGCGGGACACACGATAGAAAATTGCACGATGTTCAAGAAAGTGGTCCAGAGCATGTTAAAAGCTGGAGTGTTAAAGTGTGAAGGGCATAACATGGAAATTAATCCACTATCGAACCACAAAGGTCAGAGCGTGAACGCTTTTGGAAGGGTAGATACGAAGAGGGAGATGAAGAAAATGCATGTTATCCCTTTACCAGTTTTCTACACCGAGCTGCTTCTTATGCTCGTTGAAAATAAATTGCTGACCCATGTCCCATCCAAGCTAAATGGTCCTCCCTATCCCAGGGATTATGACACCAGTGTAGTATGCGATTACACATGGGGAGTACGGGATATACGACTAAAAGTTGTAGAGCATTGAAGAATAAGGTCCAAGGTCTGATTGAAGCTGACCTTTTGAGCTGGTAAGAAACAAGATGATAAGAGCGTTGTGGGAATGATTGAAGAGACAGGCTGATTGACCGATCTTACAATAGTCAGGTATTTCTAATGCATCATGTCTATGCTTTTTGGTGTCACATTTTCGCTTTTGCTTGCATGTTTTTCTTGTTGACATTTTTGTGTTAAATCAACTCTGCTATTGTTTGCCCGAAGGTAGCAAAGATTTCTTTGTAAGGGCATATATCATGTTTTCTTTTTTGTTTTAATCAAATGATGCATCTTTTGAGTAAATATATAGGTATATTCCTTTTTACCCTCGTAGAGTCTCGGATATCACGTGCATAAAGCGACATTGATTCTAATGAAGGGTCAATTGAATGTTGTGATCACGATGAAATATGATTTCCTGCTCATGCCACTTTGGTCGGTAAATAGCGAGACGTAAGATTACTATTCCTTCGATGATGTTCTATGATAAGAAAATCTCCCAAGAAATATTGAAGAGTTGTTTAAACTTAAGTTAAAAGTTAAAAAAAGAAAAGAAAAAGAAGAAATTCTGTTAAGAAATGAACAATTAATGGAGTTGGGGAGGAGAACAAATCTAATAAGGAACTAGATTCCATCCGTTCAATGCCCCAATATCATAGATAAATCTCTTAAATCAATGAACGATCAAATAAGTTTCAGAGCATCCTGATGGAGCTGTAGGGGCGAGAACAAACCTAATAAGGAGCTATACTCAACCTATTCAATACCCATGCGTCATAGATGACTTTTTGAAGGCACTGACACGATATTAATTGTAATTGAAAGTATATGCATGTACTAAAGTTAAATTGATTTTCTTTACACTCAATGTGTTAAGTAAATTTGGAAATAATGAACATATTTTGGAGAAAAGTAATGAGAACTAGAAGGAGTAGTTGTCAAACAAATCAAGCAAAACCATAATTATGAGGATGAACCAAGCAATTTGGCAGGAATTTTATAACTTTAAATATCGCCACAACATTCAAGGGCAAGCTATTGATCATCGGGGGACTGAATCGAAGTCACTATTGTATTCGATATCCGGGGGATTCTATTCTTTTTCTGTTGATTTTGATTTTGTATAGTAATACAAAAAATATCTTTTAATGAAATGATAGTTAGCAAACTGACATATAGATAAAAAGAAAGATAAAAAAAAGAGAAAAGAGAAAAGAAAGAAGAGAGAAAAGAAAAAAGAGAAAGAGAGAAAAGAGAAAGAATAAGATTTCTCTGTATTGTTGTATAGAGTTTAGAATGTGTGGTCAATGATACACATTACTGACCTAATACAGAACCTGTCTGTAAATAGAGCAGCAGCAAAATTTCGTGTGTTACAAAAACTCAAAGTGATTGTCTATCATAATGCCTTGATTGATTCAGAAAAATGAAGATTGAATCTTATTGAAATAAATGAAATTTTGAGACTTAGGGGGCATGTTTTGGCCTACCGTTAAGATAGAAGAAAGGTTATCCCGTTGAATGAGAGAAATAATAGCCAATTCCCAAACTGAAGAAGAACATATTGAGAACTTACGGAAGTTGTTCAAGCTCAACCCGTACAGTATACCTTGCAGTCATATCGGGAAAACTCCTAGGCTTTGTGGATTAACCGAAAAGGGATCGAGATTGACCCTTGACAAAGTATGAGAAATTCAAGATCTTTCGCCACCTCAAACTCAAAAGAAAGTTTCGAATATTCTTGGAAGGGATAAATTACATTTCTCGATTTATATCCTAACTAATCAACAAGTGTAATCCCGAATGAATGACCCGTGAAAATGGGATGAAGATTACCAAGAGGCCTTAGACAAGAATAAGAAGTACTCGACCAATGCTCCAATCTTAGTAGCACCAGTACCGGATAGACCGTTAATTCCGTGCTTGATGGTATATTATAATTCAATAGGATGTGTGCTAAGATAGCATGATGAGACATGCAAGAAAAAATGTTATTTATTACCTAGGTAAGAGGTTAACCGAGTATGAGTCACGATATCCATTGATTCAGAAGTTGTGTCATAGTATGGGCTACTAAGCGACTCAGGCTGTACATGTCATACTACTTACTTGATTTCCCGAATGGATTCACTGAAATTTCTAATGGATGTACCAGCACTAACCGAGAGAATGGCTCGTTGGTAAATATTGCTATCCGAGTTTGATATCGTCTACGTAAGCCAAAAAGTAGTAAAAGAAAGTGTGGTAGCATATCTTTTGGCAAGCCGCACCTCAGATGACTATGAGTCACTCGATTTTAGTTTTCCTGACAAAGACTCGATTGGTACCCTATTTGAAGAGAGGCCCACCAATGAACCATAGAAGCTTTATTTTGATGGGATATGGCAGTATTAATTACTCCCGAGGAAGTTTATTACCCCTTACCAGTGGTTTAGATTTCTTTTGTTCAAACAACATAGTCGAGTATGAGGCTTGCGTCATGGGATTCCAGGCGGCCATAAAAAGAAAGATTAAGGTGCTTCAGGCTTTCGGGGATTCACCTTTGGTAATCTACCAACTCTGAAAGAATAGATCAAAAGCTCGTCAAAAACTATGATTTGATCCAGGAGTTAATTAGAAACTTTGGGAGAAATTAGCTTTGCTGATCTACTAAGTGAGGATATTTAGATGGCTGACTCCCTAGCAACTCTGGCTGCCATGTTCGAGGCAAGCCCGATTGCCAAAATAAAGCTGCTTGAGGTACAAATTTTTGGAAGTACAACCCAAGTAAAGAATGAGAAGAATGGCTCCCTGCATGGGCTTGTGGCCGGAGTGTTAGGTCAAGGATCTACATGGTTGGCCTAGAATGAAAGAGTAATGTATCAGCAGTCGGAATAAAAATAATCCCAAGATTTAAATCCACCGAACTATTCAGAGATTTGAAGTAACTTTCTGCCGTAACATTTTCTATAGCCCAGAATAATGAAGATTTTAGATCTTACCAAAAAGAATGAAGATTTGGGAACTTAGGGATACAGTGTTCACCCCAATATTGAGATAGAAGAAGGCTTGCTGTGAAGAGTCCTAGAAGAGGTGACAATTGAGCCCAAGCTAAGTATGGGCAATGTCACATGATGAAAAATGATAAATTTTGTAAGGCAATAATGGCCTTTCAAAATGAGATGAAAGATGAAGATTCGGTGAAGATAGAATAAATACTTTGTTTGGTTCAAAAATTGAAATTGGGCCCTGTCAAAGTACAGAAAGCTTGGAAGCTTGTGGGGCATGTGTTCATCTCTATACCGAGGTAGAATGAGGCACGTCATAAAGAGTCATAGAAGAAATAGCAGTCGAGTAAGGGTGATGTTATGAATTTAGACTTTGACAAATGATGGATTCGATTTTGACCGGAGCAAGCCAATGATCCTTTCAAAAGGAAATAAGGGAGATATCCAGTAGAGATAAAGATAATACCTCGCGTGGTTCAGGAATGTGAAGATCGGACCTCATAGAAGTGGGAAAAGTTTTGAGATTTGAGGGCATGGGTTCACCATAATGTTGAAGACCACGTCATAAAGAGTCATTGAAGAGACAACATTTAAGTCCAAGTGAAGTAGGGATAATGATCTAGAATTGGACCTCAAGGAAGTGACAAATTGTACTCCGAGCAGTGCAAGTTAGCCACACCCTTTCGAGACAAGACGAAAGATGAAGATTCTGCAAAGACGAAGGGCCCATGAGACCTAAGAGTGATCGACCAAGAAACAAGAGCTTTTCCCAGTAATTTTTAAAGATGACACTATTCATGCATCATTTATAGTTAGACATCCCTATGTTAGGAGCATGCTAACTCACACCATCATAGTATTTTGTTTGTTTTAAACTGGCATTTGAAGATTAATAAAAGATATGATCTATAGCTTCCCAAGAAAAGGAGCAGATATCAGAAAAGAGTCAAGAGTCCTTCAACCTAATGATCAGGATATCAAAGGGTCTTCCGATCTTTGGTTAATGCAAGAGTGACGAGCATCTTTTATGCTAAGATGAGGAAGATCGAGGGCATTTCAAGACTCAAAGCGGGATATCATTTGGTGTTAAGACAATCAGAAAGCAAGACATCAGTTTGTTGGTTTAGTTTATTTAAGCTTTTTTTATACGTTCTTGTTTAATTTATTTGTTTGTCATGTGTTTTATTTTTATGTGTTTTTGTCTAATTTATGTGTTTTATTATGTTTGTTGGTTGTGGTTTAGTGTTTGCTTATATGTGTTTAGGATAGTTTAGCTTTTAGAGTTTGTTGTTTTTCTAGTTTAGACCATTTAGGGTTAGCTTAGAGTTTTAAATTTAATTTAATAATTGGAATTATGTGCTCGTCTCATTGGGACATAATGTCTAAAATAGTTAAATTAAATTTAGGTTAGCTTAGAGTTTTAAATTTAATTTAATTAATTGGAATTATTTGCTCGTCTCATTGGGGCACAATGTCTAAATTAGTTAAATTAAATTTAGGTTAGTATAGGCCCTTCAGGATTAGTTTAGAGTTTAAAATTTAATTTAATTAATTTAAACTATGCGCTCGTTTAATTGAGGCATAGGATTTAAATTAATTAAATTTAAGTTAAGTTTAGAGCCCTAGTTAGATTATAGGTTCGAATCAATTTAATCAATTTAAATTCGCCATTGGCTCATTGGGGTAAATGTTAAATGTATTAAATTGGCTGAACAATTATTAATTATTTTAGGGGTAAAATTGGAATTTTTTAAATCACCTAATTTAAATCATGGTTAATTAATTCGATTGATTTTAGATAGTTTTCTTGGCTTATTGAGATTCTAGTTTAAAATTAATCGAGTTGATTATCATGGTTCAAGATAACCAATAAAATGATAGGGCCTTCTAGTTTTTAGGAATTAACCAATTTAGGGCTAATATTTAGTCAAACCTATTTGATAATTAGAACACTGATTGGATTCCAATAATTTGGGCCTTTTTAGGTTATGGCTTTAGTGGGCCTTAGGTTTTAATTTTGTGCCTTTCTATTTCATGCATTTTAATTGTCATTCATGAGACCTCTAATATTTTAATTGGACATTGCATGTAATTAATCAACTTAAATCATAAAACGGAGATATTTATTAATTCCAATATTTGTGTCGTAACAATCCTGGCTCACTGGATGTTGACCAAATATTCAAATTAATTCTTATTTTCTAAAGGTAAATATGATTCAAATTAAAATTTTGACAAGTCATACCATCATGTTTAACTGATTGCATCATGCATAAAGGTGATGAACGAGGTTCGAACCATAAATTAACACGGCAGTCAGGCTTATTCGATGTCGGTTTAATCTATGGTCTGATGTATCGTCGCCCTTATTAATTAAATGCTTAATTAATCCGAATTTACCAATTTGACCAAGCCCGTTTAATTAAAGTCTAAATTCAATAACGGACAATTTAATTTAAATTCAATTTGAATTTCGATAATTTCCATCAATTAAAGGCAACATATATTTTGGTACCGATTTCCGGGCATGATGGGAGTGCTAATCCTTCCCCACACGTAACCAACTGTTGAACCCTTTTTCGAGCGAATATCTGGTTTTTATGGTGTCCGGCCTATTTTAGTGGCCGGTGGCGACTCCAAAATTCTTTTGTTTTCAAAAACACAAATTTTTAAAGAATTTTTCATTTTACAAAAAAAGACGAAAGAAAACCTATTACTCCTTTTTAGCGATCTCGCCCAAAACTTTAAATTTTTTGAATTTAAAAAAGAAGGTCGCTACACTATTTGAAATGACCAGTTTTTCTCTTTTATCCTGAGTAAATGGGGTGATCTTATCAAAGTTGATGAGGAGACTTCAAGAAAAGTTTGTTTTGGCATTGCCAGGTTTTGTTGAGTGTATCTAACATTTCAGACGTTCCCTCTTCCATCGTGATCTCGGTTCATCAGATAGTTCATAGGTTTAAAGTGTCTATGTCAGAAATAGAAGAAGATAGGCACTTGACTGATTATGATGATCTGAAAAGTCACCTCCAGGTTGACCCGCGACAACTTTCTGCATAAGAGCCTACACAACATTGATAGAAAATCAGCTGATAGGCATTCCGAGGAAGTTAGACATAATGATGATAGGCTTAGTGAAGTGGCTCGGCATTTGGTCCGGGATGAAGATTGCCCAGAGTACAGGCCATTTCTTCCCCTCTTGATACTAGGCTTGATCGCCCAACAGTCCCGTTCTCGGACCCCCAACCGCTGCACTTAAGCTATTTGCTTTACCTGGTTCTTTGGAGCCTTGTAATCTACATGAGGTTCCTACCAATATCCCTTTAGATTCATCTCTCATCTATTCCGATCAGAGTGCGTCTTCTGCTCTTGTTTTGGATGGAGATTCAGGTCTCTATACAGTTAAACCCAGATACTTCAAACTTTCCTGTGGTGATAACCCCCTCATCTACCGAGCCAAACTTGACATATTTCAGAGTTGGGCGTCCCTCAATAATGCCTCCTTCAAATTAAGAGTAGCTTTCTTTTCCAGGTGATTAAGAAGGTGGTAAAAAACTCGGCCCGTGAGTTGTCCCCAAAATTGAACAGCTTTGAGATTATTTCAAGCCTTCATCTCCCAGCAATGAGGGCTTATAATAAGGAAGATTATCTTTAGTTTGAGGCTAGGGCAACACTTGAGGTCTGTAATTCTCTAGGCCTCCACTTTGGGGCTAGCAAATCCGATGTTCTCAAGAGATTTATGGAGATTGGTTTCAAGAATGGCAAGCCTTACTAATTGATGCTTCTTGGTTTTGGTTCCTTCGGTGAGTCCTCTTATGTTTGCTTTATGAATTCTTGTCTTTTTCAGTCGTAGAATATCAGAGGCCTGGGTAGACGAGAGAAACGCGAGTCAATCAGAAAGTTAGTTTCTAGTTACAATCCCCGAATATTGTTTATTCAAGAAACCAAGTCTCCTTCTTGTGATAAGAAACTTTTTAAGCAAATTTGTGGTGGTTCTACTTATTTTAACATGTCTTTCTCCCCGTCGGTGGGGTCTACTGGGGGTCTACTGTCAGCTTGGGATCCTTCGTTCTTTCTTCTTGAGTCAGAGAGTGTTCATCGTAGCTTTATTTTGCTAATCGAAAATATTTACCGTTGGATCTACGGTGTGTTTTGATCAATATCTACGCTTCTAATAAGGTTTCGGACAAGCAGGCAATCTTTAATGAGTTAAGCGAGCTAGTAACCCCTTTAAATGTCCTCATCCTTATCGGGGGTAATTTCAATATCGTGAGGTGTGCAGAGGAGAATATGGGTGTTTCTTTCAATTTCTCAGCTATGAACTCATTCTCCGCGTTTATCGACAACTTACATCTTGTGGATCTCACACTAAGTATACATAGTCTAATTTTAGAGACATTCTCCCCTGCAGTAGGTTGGACAGATTCATCTTATCACTTGAATTTATTCTTAAATGGCCTGATTTGGTACAAAATATTTTAAAAAAAGTTTATCAGATCACAACCCTATCTCGCTTTGTAATGATGTACTCGATTGGGTCGCAAACCCTTTAAATGGTTTAACTATTGGAATGATAAGAAAGGCATTGAGAAGGTCATTCTACAAGCGTGCACAAAGGCCTATGGTAAAGGTATCGGTGTTTTTTTAAGAAGATGCAAAGTTGAATCCCAATGTTGGATTTAGGAAAGGCGCCACAAAGAGAATGAATCAATTCTTTCTCTTGAACGCAAGTGTTTTGAGTTAGAGAGCTCTATCCAAATTGGCCAAGGTGACTCGAGGGCGATGGTTGAGCTCGCCTCTCTCAGATCTCTTTTGTAGGATCGCTATAGAAGAGAGCAACGCAAATGTGTCACGGGTCGATTACCCTCTTCCCAAAGGACATGTCTAATAGGATGTGCACCGCCACCGTATTTATATTCCAAGACCTCCCTTTTCATTTTCGATGTGGGATTAATGACTTTGCCCTCTTCTCAAGCGTGACATCCTCCCCCACTCAATCTCGTGACGCCCTCGTCACGAGCTTCCGCTCTTCTGATTGGCCACCTTGTCACAGTTGTACACCCTACCTGCCCCACTCATGGGCGCTAGGTGTAAAATCGACCAGTAAAAGGGTCGCTCTGATACCACTTATCACGGGGCCATTACACTCTTCCCAAAAGACATGTCTAATAGGATGTGCAGCGCAACCTTATTTATATCCCAAGACCTCCATTTTCTTTTCCGATGTGGGATTAATGACCCGCCTCTTCTCAGGCGTGACAAATGGTTACAAAAGTTCAAGTTGAAGTGGTTTATTGCCGGTGACAAGAATTCGAAATATTTCCATATTATCGCTTCGTCGCGGTGTAGATCAAATCTTATCTCCTCCCTCAAAGTTGATAATCTCATCTTCAGGAAGTCGGAAGAGATTAAAAAAGCTTTGGAGGACCATTTTAAGTTTGTTTATAACAACTCTCACACAATACCTATCGACAGGCTTAATTGTAATCTAAACTCTTTAGATTTATCTTCTGCTTGCTGGCTCGAGAGAGAGTTTAAAATAGAAAAAGTTAGTGTTGAATTACGTTTCATGGAAGAGTCTAGAGCTCCAGGCCCTGACAGTTTTAATATTAGCTTTCTAAAACGATACTAGAACCTTATTAAAGATGATGCCATGGATTTTTTTTTCTTAGTTTTATAGTGGTAATTTATCATATGCTTCAGTCAACCAATCTTTCATCATCTTTATTCCCAAGGTCTTATCTCCTATCTCAGTGGAAGACTATCGACCGATCAGCCTTGTCGGGTGCATATACAAACTTCTCGCCAATGTGCATATACAACTCAATCTCGTGACGCCCTCGTCACGAGCTTCCGCTCTTGTGATTGGCCACCTTGTCACAGTTGTCCACCCTGCCTACCCCACTCATGGGCGCTTGGCGTAAAATCGGGCAGTCAAAGGGTCGCTCTGATACCACTTATCACGGGGTCATTACACTCTTCTCAAAAGACATGTTTAATAGGATGTGCAGCGCCACCGTATTTATATCCCAAGACCTCCTTTTTCCTTTCCGATGTGGGATTAATGACCCCGTCTCTTCTCAGGCGTGACAAATGGTTACAAAAATCCAAGTTGAAGTGGTTTATTGCCGGTGACAAGAATTCGAAATATTTCCATATTATCGCTTCGTCGCGGTGTAGATCAAATCTTATCTCCTCCCTCAAAGTTGATAATCTCATCTTCAGGAAGTCAGAAGAGATTAAAAAAAGCCTTGGAGGACCATTTTAAGTTTGTTTATAACAACTCTCACACAATACCTATCGACAGGCTTAATTGTAATCTAAACTCCTTAGATTTATCTTCTACTTGCTTGCTCGAGAGAGTTTAAAATAGAAAAAGTTAGTTATGAATTACGTTTCATGGACAAGTATAGAGCTCCAGGCCCTGACAATTTTAATATTAGCTTTCTAAAACGATACTAGAACCTATTAAAGATGATGCCATGGATTTTTTTCTCTTAGTTTTACAGTGGTGATTTATCATATGCTTCAGTCAACCAATCTTTCATCATCTTTATTCCCAATGTCTTATCTCCTATCTCAGTGGAAGACTATCGACCGATCAGCCTTGTCAAACTTCTCGCCAATGTGATGTCTATTAGATTAAGTGGGTTGATGGATAAGCTAATTGGTGAATCTCAATTAGCTTTTTGCCTAGGGAAGCAAATTTTAGACTATTCCTTAATAGCCAATGAAGTCATCGATTATGTTAAAAGAAGAAATATCCCGAGTGTTGTCTTCAAGGTGGATTTTGCAAAGCTTATGATATTATTGATTGGGGTTTTCTCATGTTCGTTCTAAATAAAATGGGTTTCGACTCCCGGTGGTGTTCTTGGATATACTTATGTATCTCTACGGCATCTATCTCTATTTTGGTTAACGACTTTCCGTCAAAATCTTTTAACATTAGTAGACGTCTGCGGCAAGGTTGCCTGCTTTCTCCATTACTCTTTATTATGGTCGTCGAAGCCCTTAGTTCTCTTATATGTAAGGCTTCTTATTTGGGATTCATTAATGAAGTGTCCTTTGGTAACGATGCAGTATCGATTACCCACCTATAGTTCACCGAAGACCTGATAGTTTTCTATGATCTTCTCAGAGGATAGCATTCGATGGGCATATAGTTCTAACGGCTCTTATAGTTCTCGCGCTTTTTGCAAGCTGAATGTCTCCTCTTATATCACTAATTTTAATTAGGAATTGGTGTGGGCTAATTTAGCCCCTCCAAAAGTAGAGATTTTCATCTGGAGAGTAATCCACGATCGAATTCCCACTAAAGTGAAACTGTCAAAGCGTGGAGTTTGCCTGTTATGTTCATCAGGTTCAGAAACAATCGAACATCTATTTTATGAATGCTATTTCACTTGGTCATTGTGGTGAAAGTGTAGTCTTTGGGGGATTCATTTAGTACTTCCTAGAAGCCCAAAGAGCTTAATTTTAGTATGGGATTCTTGCTACTCTGGATTCAAATCTAAAGATGTTTGGTTGATGTCTCTTTTCAAGTTCTTTTGGTCGGTGTGGTTATATCGAAATGACATAGTGTTTAAAGGAAAATCCGCGGATACAAATTAGTTATTCGATATATTTATTACAAGAATCAGTTGGTGGGCGAAAGCAAAATGGCTGAATGTTTACCAATCCCTGTTGGATCTGTCAATAGATCCTTCCCTGTTTTCTTCTGTTTTTAGTGAGAATTTGGCGCCTCTACGCAGCTTCTGGTCCCCTCCAGCCCGCGACTCTCTGAAATTCAATGTCGATGGCACTGCATGGATTGGTGGCGCTTTGAGAGATCATTCTGGTTGGGTATTAATCTCCTTCGCTAAATCTGTTGGATGTACTAACGCCCCTATAGCTTAACTTCTCGCTTTTAAAGGTGCATGTTCGCTGTTTATTTCCTTGACTCAATTTCAGAACTCCATGATGATCATAGAATGTGATTGCAACAATGTGGTAGTTGTACACACCAAATATTTCCATTGAATATTAAAATAATAACATTCATATCCAATAAAAAAATACGAATCTAAAGCTCAAACTAACCGAGCCTGAATCTAAACCCATATCCTAAATCGTTAAACCTAGCATTGACTGCCGCTACTTTCCCCTCTAATCTGATTTCATACACCATTCAAAGTTCCCTATCACTATACAACTCTCACCCCAAATCCCATTCAAAACCAAAAGAATTAGAATCATATTGAAACTACATCATATCCCTAAAATCTCGCCATTCCCCATCATCCATAATCAAACTGAAATCCTATATAAACCCCAATCCTAACCAGCATTTGGACGGGGGAGGGGTTACCTGCGAATACAAAAAAGTTATCCAAGAAGAGAGAAAAGTTGAAGCAAAGAGAGGTTGAAGCATGGTTCATTTTTTTCTGACGACCAGAGTATCACTATCCGAATCCGAACGGTGGAGGAACTCACAACAACCCCTGGACCGATATACTTCGAGAACAACACGATCCAACGGCGAACTTTGGAGTTTGAGCAAGGTATACTTTTGAACTCCTTTCTTCATATTTGCTCCATTTTTGTTTTTATTTCGGTGAAACTGATTTGATTTTCTGACTCAAAGGTAAGAGAAGAGTGTTGTAAGACCTTCATTTTTAGGTTCAACCGTCGCCGGAGTGAGAGCAGCGGCGGCCGGTGGAGTGCGTGTGTGAGTGTGAAGGGAGGGGGACTTTTCATTTATTTGCTATCTTGTTAAGAATAAAAAATAATAAACGAACCTTAAAGAGGCCATTCGTCCATATTTTGAGACTGGTCAATGGCTTAGAGCCATTGGTTACTTTTGGAAAATTTATAGTCTTGGGAAATAGTCTGCTAGCTGTTCCGCATGCATTAGGTTTAGGGGTTATTCACACTTAGGTCCTTTTTCATGCATAGTTCTAGATTTATTTCATTTGAGTCTTAGTTTATTAAATTAATTAATAATTAAACCTTTAATTCGCTTTAAATCGGATTTGGTAATTAATTGACTTTAATAAATTAATTAATATATAAATTGGTTTTTAATTTAATAATTTAATTTTATTTGATTTGATTAAGTTCGAAATTGTCCTTTTTATGCTTTGATTTATTTTGCTTTCTTAATTTAGTTTATGCATTTACTTTTTTGAGCATACCACATCATTTTTTTAGTAATGCTATTAATTTTTTTGAGATTCTTTTTTTAGACAACCAAAACTTTTAGATATTAATTTTAGGCGTAGTGAGGAGCTATAACTTTTCTCATGGGTGATAATCTTGCTAAAAGGGGTATTAATAGGCCAGTGGACATGGTTATGTATCATGCGGATGTTCATTAAGAATGATGTATTTGCTGCAGATCTGATAGGTAATCTTGGAGGCTCCTGCTCCTTGTTTGAGCAGTAAGCAGTTGCCCGTGTGTGTATTCAAGCTGCTTTCGCCAGCAGTTTTGGGGCTGTGGTTTCTGGCCTTAGGTGTGTATCGGGCAAGTCAATCCTCATGTGGGTCTGTTGCTGATCGTGTTGGTGACAGTGCGGGTGTTGTTTGGCTTGGGTGCCTTTTAGGGGTGGCAATCGGGTGGGGATTAACCGAGAATTGTAAAGATTTGAACTGACGGGTATGGAGAATAATCGAAATCTTCACTTACGACGGGAGCGTGAAAAGTTTTATCACCGGAAAAGTTTTATCACCGAAGCTCAAATGCATATTTGAATATTAAAAGGTCATAAAAATTTGGCAGCATGTTTCTTAGAAAACAGTTTTAGTAGTGGACTTTGAAAAATCACCAAAAATTCTATAAGATAAATCAGGAAGTGAGCCTTATATTTCTGATTTCGGGTTTTATATTAAGAGTTATTAATTTCTGTCAGAGTAAAGGTCAGAAGAAAAGACTGCAGATTGTTTCAAAAAAACAATAATTGCAGTGACGCGAGAATTCTCCATAAATCGTATGCGTAAATAAGAAGAGATAATTTATATGGTTAAAAAGATTATCGAATTTAGTTCTTTTTAGAGCAAACGGATCATTATTTGAATTTGTAGATTATTAGTTATATATTTTTAAAGGTATTGCATGTTGCCATAGTCTTGTAGTTTTGGAGATTTAATGGAGTGTTTGTTTTAATGTATTAATTTTTTTTGGTACGGAGATTAACTGAAAATAGCGGGGATCCGTAAAGGATAAGTATGAGGATAAAAAAATTCTCGAAATGTTTAATGAGATTCATTAAAACCATACCCGCAAGTATTGGGGATAAAGTAAAGAATACAAAACCGTCCCGCCCCGCCCCATGGCCACCCCTAAATGCCTCTGCCGCGATTAGCTGCCTCAGTTATGGGATTTTTGGGTTTAAGTATCGCATTGTTTAGCCTTTGGATGATTGACTGTACTTTCATTATGCTTGTCCTGTATGGCTAGAGATGGGCACGGGTCGGGTCGGGTTTTTTTGTCTGCCTGAACCCGACCCGAAAATAAATACCCTAGACCCACACTCGACTCGATCCGAACATGTTCTTTAAAAAACTCGATCCGACCCGACCCAAAAATAAATATACTAAACTCGATCTGACCCGACCCAAAAATAAATATACTAAACTCGATCCTGACCCGATCCGACCTATAAAAAATTAATTTTAGGGACCTAATTGTAAAAAAATAATTTTAGGGGACTTAATCATAAAAAATTATAATTTTGAAGGACTAAATTATAAATGAAAATTAAATTTTAAAGACCTAATTATAAAAAAATATAAAGAGGGTATTATTATAAATATCCTTAAAAAATTTAAGGGAAAATTATACAATTAGTCTCGGGTCGGGTTAGATATTTTCCACCCTAAACCCAAATTTGACCGACCAAAGTTCACTCTTAATAAAAATTTGACCCGACCTGAACCCGATTTTCATTAAAAATTTTGACTCGATCGGGTCGGGTCGAAACTCGACCGGGTCGGTTAAAATGCCTATCCCTATGTATAGCCGTTATCTTTTGATTGTCTTTATTTTTGGTTTGGGCGTGACACTCTTTTTCTCTACTTAAATTTTTAAAAAAATTAATGAAATTTACGTATACGTCTTATATTATATAGTCTTCTTCATCATAATCATACAATTTTTACCTTTAAAAAGGAAAATTTTACGATGTGTGACAAACACCGTTGAACGCCACTAACGTTGAACACCGCCGAACACCATTAAATTGATTAATAAAAATTAAAATTTTCAAGGCTCAACGTACAATTAATAATTATTTTTAAAAAATCAATTAAATTATTTTTCATATATATTAAATTTTTGAATCTTTTTTAATAAGGGTAAATTACATATTTAATATCTCACTTATTTCTGTATTTCTATTTTAGTACTCAAGCTAATTTTTTAGCAAAATAGTACCTAACATTAAGTATTGTTTCTATTTTGGTACCCTAATTGTTAATTTTGTTAAAGACCAGAATGTAATACTGCCACATTATAACCAACATTACTTTCCCATCATGTAAAGCATAAATCAAATTACTGCTTTATAATCTTAAGATTCTCCAAACTTAAAGCAATCCAAGTCCACAAAAAGAAACTAGAGAAATAATCCAAGCAGACTATGTAACGGATAAGTCTTACAACCCAAACTTCATATTCTTATGACAAGTAATCCAACCTTAGTCGAATAGACTGAATCTCATATTGTCATCAGACTCTTCTTCGGGCTTTGCTTTCTTCTCCTCCATCACAGCAGCGATTGCAGGAGCTGCACCTGCTTCGGCAGCAATAGGGACAGCAGCAACTGAAAACTTACTTGGATCCGCAAAGTACTCCTTCACTTTATTAGCCAGAGGGAAAGAATACTCGGTTGCAACTGCAACAAACATGACATTCTTGTATCCTGACTGTTAAAAATAACATTGCTTGGTCAAATAACATTTTTAGTCCATAAAACTTATGACAATCTATCAATTTAGTCCAAAATATTATCAATTTAAACACCATTTTTAATTTTTGGATTAAAAATGTAAATTTATTCTTTTTTCTTCCATTCGAAGTATGAAAATTAGGTATCGAACATCTTCATTGTCACTACAGTTTTCTGCAAATTTTCATCGATTATTTTTTTTTAATTCCTCCAAAAACAATATCGACTTTAATAACTAAAAAAAAGCAAGGTATGAAAAAGTGAAAATCAACTAAAACTTACAAGAGCAAGAAACGCAAAAAAAAATATCCACCGTGCTGTCATAGCCGGTTCCCATTATATATTTTTAAAATACTAATTATCTGTCTTTTTAATTTTCATCTATTGTTGTCATTTTTAAATGGCATTGTGTGTGGAAATTTGGATTTAATGAGTTTTTTTTTGTGTGTGTTTTGATTGTATTTGTTTCTATTGAATTATGTGTAAGGATTTTCCATTATATATTTTTAAAATACTAATTATCTGTTCAACATGGATAGGTTTCGTCTGTTTTGGCTTTGATGCATATCAGTTGTTTTACTTTTGTCCCTTTTAAGTGATATTTGTTTGGTTGCAGAATATAGCTACAGAAGCATTGACATATAGGGTTGGTAGAGTTTTTAATGTTCACTTGACTGGTTATGTAGGGGTTACTGCAATGCACCGAGTGGGCAATGCGGGGAACAATACCAATTCCAACCGCCCACGTAAAGGTGAAGTAGTTTATGTTTTGTTGTTGTCAATGTTATATTTGTCCTCCTCCAATTCTTTCATTACTTTCCCTCTTTTAATCTAAAAATTAAAATTGATGTTTAAATTGATAATATTTTAGACTAAATTGATAGATTATATAAGTTTTAGAGACTAAAATTGTTATTTTACCAAGCAACGTCACTATTTTCCTTTATTTTTAACAGTCAGAGTATCAAAATAGAAACAATACGTAACGTTATGTACTATTTTACTAAAAAAAATTAGCTTGGATACCAAAATAAAAATAAAAAAAATAAGTGAGGTATTAAATATGTAGTTTATCCTTATTAAAAAAATTCAAAAATTTAATATATATATATATATATTGAAAATAATTTAATTGAATTTTTTAAATAATTATTAATTGTATATTGAGTCCTTGAAATTTTTAATCTTTATTAATCAATTTAATGATATTTAACGGTGTTCAGCATTAATGGTGTTTACCGGTGTTCATCGCACATAGTAGACCTATCCTAAAAAAATGCATTGAATATCAATTTTTAGTTTTTAAAATGATTCTTATCTTGCAACTTAATAAAACAACCTTGCCTTGCCAAGTATGCTAGCTAAACCTAATGGTTTCTTTTATTTTTTAATTCTTTTAATATCTAATCTTATTCTTATCTTACTATTCAAAAAAATCTTATTCTTATCTTGAAGTTTGTCTTTTTTTTTTATAATTATAAGTACACAGTACATATTCAATTAATGATTTTTATAACTATTAGTATTTAATTACAATCTTACTAGTTCACATTGAGTATTATAGAAGTATACGAGACAACCGTTCTAATTTAATTTATTTTATTTACATCGTCAGTATTCGAACGTCTAATTTTGTTTTACCGTTATATCAACTAGTTGTTAGTAATTATTATAGTTGATAAATAATTTAATTATATGATTTAAATAAAATAAGAAATATTTAGAGAATTTATACATAATAAAAATTAAATCTAAATACTCAAAAACTTTTAATCACCACGTGACCACCAACTCTATTGAGGTTTTAAATAGGGTTGGAACCTTTTCTATGAAGAAATAGAGCTGTTACTTACTCCACGTATACCACCAACTCAGATCCATAAAGTCATGTGACGACAATGTATTGCCACGTGACCGACAGTGGCCACGCAAAATATATAAAAATTTAAATTTAATTATATTTTCTTTTAACTTTAAAAACATGAGTTAAAGTATTTTGGGAAATTCTAAGATGAGGCAGCTTAGGATGAGGTTAAAATGAGGCAGAATTTGTGTAACTATATAAATTCTTACCGTTTTTGTAAGAATTTGTGTAACTACACAAATTCTTACTATTTTTGTAACTACATAAATTCTTATCAACTTTGTAAGAATTTGTACAGATTTTGCGGTAATAATTTGTGTAACTACACAAATTCTTATATTATAACCTAAATTTTTATCATTTGAGTAAGAATTTGTGTAGATTGACACAAATCCTTACCAATTTAGTAAAAATTTATGTAAATCCACCTCATTTTAGCCTCATTCTAAGGGTGCTTCACCCTAGAATCACCCCATTGCTCTTAAGTTTTTACTAAAATTTTGCGTAACTTAATTTTGTTTGTGTTTTTTTTATCATTTAACTTTAAAAATTTTAATTTCATCATTGAATTTTTAAAAATTAAGTCAATAACAGTAGGATGTTTGGTAAACGAGTCGTCATCAGTCCTTTTTAAAATTAGTAGACCGAAAACCTAAAACAAATAAGTGATTATGAAATCTCGGGGTTCGGGGCACGGTTACGTGTGGGAAAGAATTAGCACCCTCACAACGCTCGTAAAAATGACGCTTATTTGGTCACTCGTATTTTTTAGGTATTTTGAGTTTACATGCATAAATCACTTTTACGCCTAATATCTATATGTTTTAATATTTAAGGTTCCCTTTTAATTAAAAATGATTTAAATGAGGTGATTTTTACTAAAATTGCTAGATGTAAATTAGTTAAGGATCTAAACTAATCTTAATCGTAAAATCTATTTAAAACCTAGTTAACTAAAATCTAAAGTGTAATTTATGAGCTTAATTTAAAGTCTAACCTAAACAACTAGTTTATTATGGGATCAAATTAATGGTTATTCCTAATAGAAGTAATATTAATATTACAATTAATTAAGAAACCTAAATTAAATGCTCTACTTATTCAATTAAAGAAAGACCTAACTAAAGAAACAAATTCAAAACTTTAATTAAAGTTAATATGCCTAACCTAACATTAAGGTTCAAATTCCCAAGATTAATGGTGAAAATAATGATCATTAAATATATAAAAAATAAATCAAATAAGGACTGAATTGATATAAAGATAAAATTAAAAGATAGAATTGAAAGAAAATAAACGAAAATGAATGAATCAAGAATTGAAGAACTGCGATGGAATATCCAAAAAAGAAACGCGCGGGTCATATCCGAGTTTGGGTTGATGTAGCGGGTCAGTATAAAAGCCAGATATCATAAACAAAATTCATTTCCTCCCCCCTTTGCTAGATGGAAAGCTTGGTGAAAGCTAAAACGTCAAGCGCGTGGTACTCACGCGCGAGTGCCCATCCATGCGATGGTCCCTTGAACGATATGAACCGTTGGATTATATCCAGATCCAATGGTGAAAAGTGGGGCGCCGAAGCATAAGATGGCTAGGGTTTTCTTGCTTGAATCTTGACCGTTGAATCAAGATCTGATCTAATGGCTCCATGTTGGCTGCGCAATGAGGAACAAAATTAGGGATAGGGTTCTTTTTAAGTTTGGGCCAGTTCGGGCCTTTAATTTATGTACAATGGACCTCTTTTTAATTAAATGGACACTTTATGGACTCTAATGCATCTTACATATACAAAAAATAAAATTTGAAAGGCCGGATAAAATAGGTGACTACAAGATAATGTGGATTATTTTATGCTGACGTGAAATCCAGATGTTGTACACCTAATTTTTATTTCATATTTTTTATGTCTGTTCACCATCTTTTCCAAAAAAAAAATGCTTTAGGAGATTCATTGACATACCACACTGTCGTCAAAACAGTCATTTTTTTCAACGTTTGAACTATTGTTATGCAACATATTCTTTAATCACTACAGATGCTGAAAAACTCGTCTCATCATCTATTATCACTCTATTAATTTAGATTTTCATAATATCTCTTTAAAACTCACAAAACTTCACCTAAAAATCAGCAGAAAACAACTTCAATCTATACTATCTTTTGTCTAATCAATATAGAATTAGGATAGATTAATCCTTTCTTTTTTCTCCACCCCCACCATTGAAATTTGGAAGAAGATGTTCCAACATTGAAAAATCAAAGAGAACCCAAAAAACTATGTTTAAAACTTTGGAGGAAAATGTTTCAGGGTTTTTTTACGAAACTAGAATAAAATTTTTGGGGCTTTTCATATTTTTTTTGAAAAATATGCCCTATCGTAAATTGTTAAATAATTAAATGACATAAGACATAAAAAATCAATTTCGAAAGTTAAGTGACCGAAACAGAAGTATGTGTAAAGTTGAGTAATTAAATAATAGTTTATCCAATTCTAGCGGTCACCTTCATAGATTTTTTTTGGACAAATCCTAATCCTACCTAGAGGATAGGGGAAGGAGAGACTCCAGGGGGAAGGAAGGGGGAGTTCCTAGTGGGTCTAGAATTCATGACCTAAGAGAACAAATATGAGCAACTTGGCCAACCGGCCAAATGTGCTTGCTCACCTTTATGGATTTTTTTGACAAATCCTATTCCTACCTAGTGGGGAGGGGGAGGGGAAGGAAGGGGTGTTCCTAATGGGTCTAGAACCCATGACCTAAGGAAAATGAGGGAACACCTTCATGGATTTTTATTTATTTATTTTTTAATAGAGCTTCATGGATTTTTAAGATAATGCTTCAACTCAAACACCGTCGCCCTATAACTTGTTTTGTTATATCCATTGCTATTTGATTTATTGATCGGCTAATCGATATGAATTACTATATAGATTCGTTATGGGGGCAATTATTCTAATCTATTTTGCTCCATTCACAAGGCTACGATTTGAATTCTAGATCATATTTAAAAGACTTAACATCTCATATCTCTAGACTAACCGATAGTTTTTACCTCACTAGATATTATTATTCGAGTGAATAAATAAGTGTTTGTAGGGATATTTTAATAGATTATACAAATTCAATTATTTATAGATATTTTATTTATTTTGATATCAATTATTAGAAATTTGTTTTCTTTTTGTTACTGATTTCTTTAAAATAAAATAATACTTTTACTTTTAAATTAGAATATTTATTCGATATGAATATGTCAAAATAATGTTTTTTTCCAATGGCATCTGAATTTTATTAAACACCATAAAAGATATTACAAATCTCATGCAAATGTGCAAAGAAAAGCAAACACTTCCATGGAGATTAGCATACCATCAAAACCCAGAAACCTTCGTGAATCTCCTTGTCTCTAGCCAAACGATACTCTTTATGGGATGAAAAATGAGTGGTGAGCGAACCAAACTATCAAGCAGATTGCTCCGCTACACGGTTCTGATTACATCGGCTAACAAACCATCAAACGAGTGGGGATCTATCTTTTCTATGACCCCCGACAGAATCAAACCAGAAGATTAGCGCCGTGAAGATCTATATACGAGCATCAAACGACTGCTAAGGTATGCTGAAATCATGCCAAAAGATAGATGAAACGAACCATAAAAGCAAATGAAAAACGTGTCACAAACGCAGAGGAAACGCGTGCCACAAGAACAAAGATTCTTATTAAAATAAAAGAAAACTTAAAAAACTAAAAGTATAACAAATAAAATAAAAATAATAATAAACATCGGCGATTGACAACCAACACTTAGATAATTGTCGATTGTCGGCAAAATTAAAAATAAAGAAAGGAGCGCGGCTACTTTGTGAATATTTTGAAAGAAAAAACTAGGGTCGGAGATTAATTTTAAATTATTAAGTAAAAAGAATAGTCCCATGGTAAATGTGGGAATTGCGGAACATTACAAAGCTTCTAGGTTAGTTTTCTATCCCACGCCGCTAGGTTTTTCAATCTTTTTCCTTGAGAGGCTGTGGTACTGGTTGTATGGTCGACCATCAGTGTTTATTATTTTATTTAACTTTATTTTAATTTTAAATTTTTTGAATTTTTCAATTTTAATAAGAATCTCTGCTCTTATAACACGTTTTTCCTGTCTTTGTGGTATGTTTTTTTTTTGCTTTTGTGGAACATTTCTTCTTCTATTTGGCATGGTTTTCGCATACCGAAGTGATCCTTTGGTGCTCGTTCAGAGATTCTTACGATGCATATTTTTTTATTTAGATTTGTCGGCGGTCATAGAAAATTTGATCCCCTTTGGTGGTTGTTTGTCGATGTAATCAGAACTATGTAACGGAGCAATTTTCCTGATATCTTGGTCCGGTCACCACTCCTTATTCACTTCGTAAAGTGTCTCATTTAGAAAGAGATAATGAGATTCATGAAAGTTTCTAGATTCTTTAGGTCAATCTCAAGGGAAATATTACTTTTTTTGCAACTTTGGATTTTATATTTTATTTCTGTATATTTTTTTGTATATTTAATCTTATTTTTCTCACTTTAGGTGCGTTGCGTTTATAATTTATTTTATTGTTTTTTTAATAAAATTTAGTTGCTATTGTTAAAAAAATATAATTAAATTATTCTCTTCAATATTCTTATTTCTGATTAGGATGATAATCTAGAAAAATGAATTCTTTCTTTACTTTTATGAGGAAAAAAATGTTCATTCCATAACATTAGACGTCGGTTTTCAAAGTTTAAACTATAATTAATGTTAGCTTGCTCTCTCTATTTAAATAACATTCATTAAGACAGCCTCGATCTTTGGTTTTCTTTTTCTTGGGACAACTTTAAACTCATTGAATTTTATTCATACTTCATTTCTCATAGTCATAAGTAGTTGTAGTTGTAAATGTAATTGATGAGTGTTTTAAATTGAATATATTTTCTTATTAATTCTTTTTTGTTGTCAATTATTACTGTTGATTTAGTTCTATTTTGCTCATTTTCGGTGCAGGAATCTCTTCTCCAGAACGACAACAAGAGGGGCGTTTTCTGCATTTTTTTATTA
The DNA here is from genome assembly GCA_019671005.1 of Hibiscus mutabilis. NCBI lineage: Eukaryota > Viridiplantae > Streptophyta > Magnoliopsida > Malvales > Malvaceae > Hibiscus > Hibiscus mutabilis. The sequence continues at coordinate 42,731,541 of CM033732.1, forward strand.
ATCCATTGTGGCTGAAGACATGGGCACAACGTGGGGCATGACGTTTTGTCGACATGACAGATTCGAGCAATCCAGTCAGCAGTGCCTTCTAGAAGATAATCTGTTCAACAGTTTCTGGAAGGATGATGCACAAAATTATCTTGGATTTAGTTTGAATTTAAAATACTTTGAAACTATTTATCTTTTGGATGTTATTACCTTTAAAATTTATCTTTAGGATTCATCTTTTTATTTTGAATTTACTTGTTTCATCTTTAGGGTTTTTAGAAAACTATAAATACCCCTTTGGGGTAATAAAGCATAGGATATATCTTGTATCATCTTTTTATTTTTTTTTTCTTTAATTTTATAAAAGTTCTCTCGGGTTTATTTTCAATTTTTATTTTTACTTTAAGTTTTTACTTTGTTTTCTGAAAAAGCTAAGCATGATTTCAATCATGCTTAGCTAAACTTTAATTAGCCGATGGCCTAGCGATGACTCAATTCCTTCTGTGAGAATTGAAAAGTACTTAATATCTTCGGATATCATTCTCAATTTTCTGAAAACTTGGATTGACAATCGGCCTTTCCTTTAAAAATCTTAACACTTTCATTTCAAAAAGAGCTCGTTGGTTTGAATATTGTTCTGATTTACAGTTGGGAGGAAGAATTGGCTGATAGCAAATTCAACATTGAAAATTCCTTAGTCCCTGTGGATCGACTCTTCTTCTCTTTACTACACTTTAATTTATTTAATTTGAGAATAAAGAATATTTATTTGACAATTTACGACGCTTGTCAGTAATAGTAGTAGAGTTGGTTGCAAAACATATCTTCAAAATTATCAAGTTTTAGCTGTCTTAGAAATATTCGTCATCAATATTCAAGTTATGAAATTGCTATCATTCTGCGTGGAATATTTATAGTAATATTATTGTTGGTTTAATGAATTGTGAGGGATATAGGTAGCAGTTTTTGTGAAATGTCCAAATCCCCCCATCTCTTGTTTTTCTTGAATTTACATTATAGAAGAATTTTGAAATAATTTAAAATATATCTCAATTGTGTAAATCATAAGAAAAGATAGAACATTAATGATAAACTTTAGTAAACCCTAACGTATAGTATCCACAATTTTGATACCGAGTGATTTGTTCTCTTTTAATGACCTAAGTTTGAGTAATATTGTTTGTAGAGAATGGTAAAAAAAAAATTAGATAGTTTAAGACGTTTTAAAATAAAATTTACATAGGAAATTGAAACATTGCGTCCGAATATGTTACTTCTATACTTTTATATATTTTTTTATCTAGTAAATTTGACTCAATAATGAACACATGATTTTTGTTCGATGGATAACGTGATTGAGATTTTTATTTTTATTTTTTGAATGACGAGAAGGTTATACAAGGATAAATAAAGAACCAATTGTTCAAATGAAAAATAAAAACAGAGAAAGAAAAAGGAGAAAATATGGTGAAGGGAATATTGTAGAAGAAGGATGAGGAAAGATGACAAAAGTTGGCAATTAAGAGAAGGATGCGTTTGTATGGCCATGTATGCATGGTTTTGAAGCATCCTTGTCATGGTTTGAACTAGAAAGACATGTTCGAATTTATTATCATTCTTCAAAATTCATCTGCTCTTTTTTTTACCCTTTATATCATTAGAGATGGGCATTTTACCCGATTCGGTAGGGTTCTGACTCGACCCGATCGGGTCGATTTTTTAATGGAAAATCGAGTACGGTTTAGGGTAAAAATATCTAACCCAACTCGAGACTAATAATGTAATTTTTTCCTAATTTTTTTAGGGATTTTTATAATAATATCTCTCATTATATATATTTTTATAATTAGGTCCTTAAAATTGAAATTTTATTTACAATTTAGTCCTTAAAATTATTATTTTTTACAATTAAGTCCTCTAAAATTGTTTTTTTTTATAATTAGGTCCCTAAAATTGATTTTTTCTATAGGTCGAATGATGTCGGTTCGGGTTTATGGTAATTATTTTCGGGTGGGCAAAAAACTCGACTCGTGCTCATCCCTATTTATATGCCCCACCAATGAATTTATATCACATGTATTAATGATTATTTTTTATTGTTTTATTAATTATTTTTGTTTTATTGATAATACATGTGGCATAAAATCATTAGTGAAACATATAAATGAGCACGAAAAAAGGACGGACGAATTCTACTCTTCTCTTGGAGTTTTGTTCGAATTCTCCCACAATTTTTGTACACTATTCATCTCTACAGCTTAAGGGAATCATGAGATTCAATTATTTAACCCAAGCTTAATATTAGTCTATAAAGAAAATTAGAAGAAAAGAAAGAGAGAGTAAGATTCAACATTCATACGTAGAAACTTATGAAGCATAAGTGGAAGATGTTCCATTATCATAAGCCCGACAAATGTATTGTATTCTCGCAATAATATTTATTTTAAACAAGTGTAGATAATTCAAATTTGTGCCCTAAGGATATAAAAGGTTCTTTTTATATAGTTGTAATAAAGGTTTTTTTAAATAAGATTAAAATATTTTACGGCATCAAAGGAGATGACACCCGGAGACCGAAATGACACTCTCAGTAGAATACTGTAAAAATTTTAATAATGAAAGATGGAGTCGCCACCAGCCTCTTTGGTAGGCCGGACATCATTAAAAATTTGGTCCAGCTACAACACCGACGAAGAGGCAAGATCGAAAGTCAGTAAATTTGGTCCAGCTACAACACCGACGAAGAGGCAAGACCTGAAGTTAGTAAGGTTTGACCTAGCTACAACACCGACGAAGAAGCAAGGTCTGAAGTCAGTAGGGTTGATCCAGCTACAACACCGACGAAGAGGCAGGATTGAAAGTCAATAAATTTGGTCCAGCTACAACACCGAAGAAGAGGCAAGACATGAAGTCGATAAGGTTTGACCCAGCTAGAACACCGATGAAGAGGCAAGGTCTGGAGTAAATAGGGTTGATCCAGCTACAACACCGAAGAAGAGGCAGGATCGGGAATTTGTAAATTTGGTCTAGATACAACACCGACAAAGAGGCAAGACCAAGATTCGATGGAGCTACAACACTAAGGAAGAGACAGGATCGGGAGTCTGTAAATTTGGTCTAGCTACAACACCGATGAAGAGACAAGACTAGGATTTGACCGAGCTACAACACCGACGAAGAGGTATGGTCTAAAGGTAAAAGTTTTGATCCAGCTGCAGCACCGACGAAGAGGCAAGATCGGGAATCTGTAAATTTGGTCTAGCTATAACACCGACGAGGAGGTAAGACTATGATTTGACCAAGCTACAATACCGACTAAGATGCACGGTATAAAGATAAAAGTTTTGATCCAGCTGCAACACTGACGAGGAGGCAAGATCGAAACATGAAGCTTTGATTTTTTTTTATTTCCTTTTCTAATTTTCCTTTTGATTTTTTTTATTTCTCTTTTTTTTGAATTTTAATTTTGTTTTTTTTTAATTTTTGACCTTTTTTCTTTTTTTAGCTACAACTATAAGGAAGAGATAAGATCCGAGGAAGAAGTTTGGTCTAGCTGCAACACCTACGAAGAGGTAAGACCTAGATAGGTGATCCACTACACTACTGACGGAGAGACAAGATCTGAACTAGGTTAGACAACCTCCACTGACAGAGGCATAATCCACAAAATGCTTGATCTGCTACAGCACTGACGGAGAGATGAGATCCAGAGAGAAAATTTGATCTTGCAACACCATTGACGGAGAAGCGAGATTGGGAAAAAGTGGGATCCGCTACATCACTAGCGAAGAGACGAGATTCAGAGGAAAAAAATTTGATATGCTGTACCATCAATAAGGGAACAAGATCTTCAAAAATTTGACCTGTCATACCTCCGTCGGAGTGGCAAGATCTGGAAAATGCAAGACCTGCTACATCACTGATAAAGAGACGAGATCTGAAAGAAAATTGCAATCACCACTAACAGAGGCAAAATCGAGAAAAAATGGTTCTGCTACTCCATGACGAGAGTCATGACCTAAAAATAAAAGAAAACACTAGTTAGTAATTGTTCAAAAGTTTTACTGTTGTTATCTAGATGTTTGAGCTTTCTGCGTATTCGGCCTCCTTCGGAGTTAAAGGTTGATCATCACGTTGTTGTCACCTTAGTTGAGGTCTTTTGGTATTTTCTTCAGACTTGTTTATATATTCAATCCAAAAGTAAATGCATGATGAATGAATCCAACAAAGTAACCAGTAACCGAAACTCAATGTTATTTATTGAGGATATTTAAAAATATTTAAATTTAAGGAAATTAATAATATAAATTATATATTTTTAAAACCCTAAAATATAATTTTATCATTATCCCAAATTAATTTTTTTCTAATTTTTAAAATTTTTAGAAAGATCGTGACCCGTCAATCTCTATTACGTACCGGCCCTAAAAGTATCTATTCTCAAAAGAATCCAAGAACAAAGAAGACATCTTACGACTCAGATTATATGATTTAAGTAATATTTTAATTATGTTGTGATTCTATATGTTATTATATATTTTGTACTTAGAGATATTTTTTATAAATAATGAAACTTACAGGAAAAGAGGGAGGGACAAACCAGAAATATGAAGCTCGTGAAAAAAAGAACACCAAATATAAACAACTCGATATTCATTTCTCCCATTCATACAATAAGTAACACATTTTGTTCAACAACACACACTTCTTGAAGTCACTAGATGGTCTTGAAATCATGACCGGAACCATGATGGGTGGTTGAGGGGCAAATATAAATATTCGGAAGGTGAGAAATAAATTTATAATTATTTTATTTTAAAAAATAAATATAGCAAATGTAAAAAAAAATGGGGTGACGACCTGGGCCCCTCCCACCCCCTCAATACTTCGTCTCTGCTTGAAATTGGTATCAAAATAAGAAGTTATTAAATATAAATATAAATCTTTTACCTTTTAAAAGGTTAATATCAAGATTCAAACTCACACAAGTTGATTATTGGGCCAATTAATAGATTTTATAAAAATATATATTATTAATAAATCAAGAGTAATTATTTCATATGTTGGCACTGGAAACAAGAAGTTTTCACAAGCACATTAGTTTTAGGGTTTAGAGACTCACTTTAGGGTTTATGATTTATGGCTTAGAATTTAAGTGTTGTTGTTAGAATTTAAGGTTTAGGGTTATACTTTAGTGTTGATAGGTTAAAACCTAAATCCCTAGCATATTACCTTAAAACCTAAACCCTAAATTCTAACCACAACCTTAAATTCTAAACCCCTAAACACTAAACTCAAAATTAGATGCCTAAACCTTAAAATTAAAGTACTTATAGAAACATTTTATTTCTACCTCCATTATTTTGAACATAAACCCATAAATCAAATATACACCCAAATACAATTATTTAATATTTTAAAATTTTAAATAATTTCAGGAAGAAGAAAAGGAGATTGTGTTCGGATAATGTTATTACGTAAAATTTCGGACTAATATTATCTCATTTGGTTTTACAGCATTATCTAATGAGAGTATTGTAAAATTATCAATAGTAAAAAGTATTTGAGGGGAGAATGCCACCATCGCATGTTTCTTAAATAATTTAGATAGAATCAATAGAAAGAGTTCCATAAACTTTTACATCAATATCTTTTAAATTAATATTAAAAGTTAATTTGTTTCAAAACATAATCACAATAATAATTTAATAATTATATATTAGATAATTTTATATCCTACTAACTAAACATCGTAATAATATATTTTGACCAAATAAATTAATGTAATATTATCAATAATTTATTGAATAAATTTAGGAAAAACTTTGATACACAGGCCGTGTAAACTTTAATTTACACGTGCCTTTTAGTTTTAGGAGTTAAGGTTTAAGGTTTAGGGGTTTAGAATTTAACGTTAGTGTTTAGAATTTAACGTTAGTGTTTAAGGTTTAGGATTTAGTGTTTTAATGTTAGGGTTAAGAATTTAGGATTTAGATTTTTATTGTGTAAATACACATGCTTGTGTAAATTTTATACAGCCTGTGTATCAAAATTTTACCCATAAATTTATATTCCGAATGATCTTATTTAGCTATAACTAATGGTACAAATAGAACTCCCCTTACACATAGATAAAGGAGAGAAACAAAATAATGTAATCTTTATTATTCTTTCTTCTCTATTATCGTTTTTACACTGTGGTCAACGGTATCAATCTTCTATTGACGACGACTACCGGTGATTTTTTTATTTTTAATAGAAAATTTTATTTTGGATTTTTTTCATAAATATTATTATGTTTGTTTAGTCTGTTTTTATGGTATAATTTTCTTTATTTTATGATACGATTTTTATTTACCTCTTTTATGATAATTTTACGTTCGTGTAGCTATTATTATAGAACACTTTCTTTATCAAAAAAGATCGACGGTTTAGTATACATAATTTTCTTTTTATGTTAGTTTACTGACGTAATCAAAATTATTAACAAAATAAATCTATAAAGTTGATTATGTCTATCACCTTTTCTACATCGTTATTTACTTCGTAAACGTTTAGCTGGAGATGAACAATAATATTTTAATAATAATTGCTAAGTTTCTAATAAAATTAAATATCATGTTCAAAAAAATATTTTATTTATCTTCACACCATTTAAATTTTCATATTTTATCTTTTTTCGGTACAAATTTTTAGTAGACATAATCTTTAAGTTTTTATTCGGTATATCTTGTTGTATTTTTTGGGTAAACTACACAAATAACTATTTAATTATGGGGTTTGTATCAATTTGACCACTATACTTTTAATTTTAGTAATTTTATTACGTAACTATTTACGTAGTTCCAATCAAGCCACCAACTATTAAATACTAACAGAGTGGGTGATGTGACAGTTAAAAATGTGTATAGTTACACATTTAGTCTCTGTTATTTACACATTCTATTAATTTGGACTTAATTTTAATTTAATAAAAAATTAATTATTTAATGAGATGATGACACCACCTCATTGGAGAATTTTAACTATTTATATTGGAGGGGAGATAAAATTGTTAAATCAAATATAAATAGTTAATGTCCTCCAATGAGGGGAAATAAAATTGTTAAATTGAATATAAATAATTAATTTTTATTAAAATAAAATTAAGATTAAATTAATAGAATATGTAAATAGCGGGAACTAAATGAATAATTATATAAATTTCTTTTAACCGTCACGTCACCTTTTCGTTAAGTTTTAACGGTTGATAGCTTGATTAGAACTATTTTAATAGTTCTATGATAAAATTATGAAATTGAAAATATAACGATTAAATTAATATTAATCATATAATTAAGTGGTTATCTGTGTAGTTTATCCTATTTTATTTACCTTTAATGAAATCCTAATTAAAAAACAAACGAATAAAATAGAGAAAGAGAGAGCTGCAACGTTATCTCATCATATGATCTTGGATTCCTCACATTTTATTTTGTTTTGTTTTTTCTTTAAAAGAGATGGGGGATGGGTTTTGGTACAATGATGTTGACGTGTCAGTATAGGGAGCGACCTTGATAATCCACGTGGGGCCAAAAAATGAAAAAAAATTATTAGATAGATCATTTTTGTTACGTTATTTATGATCACAATCAATAAGATTCATTCATTTTATTTTAATTTTTAAATAATTAGTTACTTCATATTGATATGTATGAAAAAAATAGAAATTCACATTAAAAAATAATATAGATAAATTTTATTAATTGAGATCACAAATAATATTATGAGTCTAATCTCTCCAATAATTTTTCCAATAAATGACATATTGTGCTTTTTTTTCTTCATTATTTTTAATTAATAATGCAATAAAATCAATTTTCATCAAAAGTTAAAAAGGGATGAATGGCAAGTGGGCATAAGGTGTTGGGTATTGGAAAGGTTCGCCTCCCGTTTGCCGACAGCCTTCCCTTGGCCCCAAAGGCCAAACCACCCCTAATCCCAAACTTCGTGATACAAATTACGATATTTTATCATTAATAAGGACCGAGAGTATAATAGTAAAACATATTATTTTTAAAAAAAATTGAATTCGAATTTTGAACATGATATTATTAAAAGAGAGAATTATAAATTTCAAAAATAAACCATAAAATTGACAAATATTATATAAAAAATGATCTTTTATTATTTTTATAAAAAAATAATCAAAGCCAAAGTCTTACAAGACTCTAATTACTCAAATCTTCATGTATCCATAAACTTTGAAAGTTTTTGTTAAGCTGTAAGCAAGTTTGTTACCTTCCCAAAAGACATACTCAACTTTAACCTTCTAGTTACCTTATAGAAAAAAATAAATATATTGTAGTTCATTATAAGAAAGGAAATACAATCCTTTTATTTAAACACAATATTAATGCATAATCAATTAATCTTAATCGAATATTAAATAAGTTCATTATAAGAACTAAAATTATTCTATAAATACTAAACATGATAAATTTGTTTAAGAATTTAACTATTCATTTGATTTCACATGTTTGATTTGTATGAATTAAGTACTAAACTTTTTTTTATAATCAAAGAAGGTGCATGGCTAGAATTCTAAACAATGAATATTAATGTTATTTAATCACTAAAATAATAAAATTCACGCATCTTATAAAAAATTGTTCGAACTCGAATCTTATATCGAAAACTAACATTTCCGTACTAACTACTAAGGTGAAATGAAAGGATGGGATTTATTTTTGGGGCAAGGGGTCCACAAACACTGATATTTTAAACGGGAATAGGCCAGGCAGAATGAAGTTTTCGGGCCGAGCAATAATCTAAAAGAAAAAGAACATGGATGTTTAATCATTTTTCACTTCATATATTTTTTGAAAGTATACAATTTTTTATTTTTGAACTTTAAATTATTATTTTTCAAAATTTATTTTGAACTGTTATTTTTATTTTTATTTAATTCAAAATAAAAATGTCAATAAAACATTACATATGGCATGTGATTATTGGACATTGACAAATGAAAATAATAGCTTAAGGGTAAACTAAAAAATGTAAGGTACAACGTTAGAAAATATGGAGTATAATTTAAGGGAAAATCATGAATTGATCCTTTATTATAAACAAATATCAAAATTATATATTTTATAATTATATTCAAATAAATAATTTTATAGTTACAAAACACTCACTTTATTAAATAAAATTTTAATATTAATAAAATGTTATAATAAAGTGTTGAATCGTATATTTTCAAAAAAAACTAAACAAAAAATTATTTTAAAAAAACTGCTTATATTTTTTAAAAATTTAGTAATATTTTATGAACCATTAAAATTAAAAATAACTTTGGCCTTGTTTGGTAAATATCGGTTTGAGCTAAAATTAGAGGTTTGAGTTAAAATTAAAGGTTTGATCAGTCAAATCCGTTAATTTGGATGTTTGGTGAATAACGGATTAGAACAACGGATTGGGGTGAAACCTCTAATTTTTTTTAAAAAAATGTTAATATGAGCTTTTTATGAGTTTTTGAAATTAGAGGTTTGACCAGTTAAATCTACTAATTTGAATGTTTGGTGAATAACAAATTGAAATAGCAGATTGTGGTGAAATCTCTAATTTTAAAAAGCTGCTAATATGAGCTTTTTGAAAATAGAGGATTTAACATTATAGTTATAAAGACCCCTTACCCTTAATAATTATAAAAAATCTTCAAATATCCTAAATTTAACCATTTCTATTTTAATTCTTTACCCTCACGTATTTACATTGTAACATTTGTAAACTAATATTTTTTTCATTTTTATTCTCACACATTTATATTTGTATTTAAATTTAATGATTAATAAATTGTATTAAAAATAATTATATAAATAGTAAATAAATGTATATATCCTTCAAATATGCTTAATAATATTATATTAAAAAATATTTTTTATAATCTAATTAATATTAATAGATACAAAATATTAGTAACTAATAAACTATTCAAAAAAGTATAGAATATAATTATGCCCTTATATGTCATTTTATTTGTTTAAATAATCAAACAACTATCACCTATAAGTCAATTTTATAAACACTTTTATACAATCAGCTAATACAATTCGCTAATCCAATCAACTATCAGCTAATGTAATCCGCTATTAGCTATCAATTAATTGCCAAATATGCATATCTTTAGTAATTTTATTATCTTAGAGTTTTTTTAACATTCAGTGTATAACACTTGTATTATTCAGGCTGCTCTTCATTTATAAATTTAACGATATTAAATGTTTAAATATACATAATCTCATTTTTTCCTATATATTGTATCATTTTTTTGTATTTTTTAAAATTTAATAGTTGTGTATTTTTAGTCACAATATGGTGTCACGTGTGTCAACAATAATGTTTTTGAATAAATGTATGTCATTAGCATAGATTTTACTGGAACGAGAAATTGACAAATTGTAGTGCAGTGGTTTAATGGGATGTGAGAGCATTAGCTGTATGCTTTTATATTTATTTGTGTGGGCTCTACCACTGCCGCAAGTCATTTCATTTGTATGTATGAAAAAAAAACTATTATCAAAATATCAAGAGGAGAGGTTCAATACAATACTTGTTTTGTCCGCTCAATTCAATATTAAGAAATTGATAATATTGGAGCAAGTATATTTAGTCGGTTGATTAAATTATTTATATTTATTTTATTATATTTTTTAAGTTATAAATTCTAGACTCATTAAAAATACTTTTCTTTCTTTTTTAGAATTTTTTTTTCTTTCCTTTAAATAAGATTATAATTAAATTTAGAATTTGTCAAAAGAAATTAGTAAGATTTGAGAAATATTTATTAATTTCTTAAGTATTTTTCTTTAATCACAAATGGAAATTTCAATTTTGATACTACTTGACCAATGTAAATTATAATAAAAAAATTAAGGTAAAATTCAAATTTATCTATACTTAAGATGAACATTATTTTTTGTAACATTTTTAATGTGGTTTTATGATAATACATATTTTTAAATTATAAATTCACATATATGGTACAATAAAAACGGCTCGAATTTGAGTCTTCTATAATAAATAATATTCTATTTCTATTAGAATAATTCTATGAGTTTGGATAGGTACTCATTTTCCATTAACATGTGATAATAAAAATTTTAATTGGATTCATGCTTTCAATTGTCATCTTTGATGAATTTAGTGATGCTTCAGCAAGTTATTTCACACTTTTATTTATCTTTTATGGATAAAGTATACAAATGATCACTAAACTATGTTAAAATAATTATTTTGATCATTAAATTTTTAAAAATTATAAAATAGTTATTAAACTTCTAATTTAATTATAAAATGGTCCCTATTAATAATAACTTTTCAATAATTTAAAAAAAATTAAGAATCATTTTATAACATTTGAGAAACTTTAATAATAATCTCAAAAAATTATTATTATTTTGTAACTTCCGGAAAGAATTTATAACCTCTCTTTTAAAAATTCACTTGACCAATGCAAGTAGATATTGAATCTGTACTATTTAAACACTCTACATTCGGTCCTCGTCAATGTGCGTTTACCGGGACCATTCTCTTAATGGCTAACTTAATTTTGTATTTGGGCTTATTGTAAAAGTGCCCAAATTTGTCGAAAACCATTCCAGCTTTTTCTTCGAAACGTACACGTGGGAAAGGGTCTATTCATTTCATCCACTAATCAAACTCTATCTATTTTAACCATTGATATGTGATTTATTGGTCAACTAATCTGGATTCAGTTTTTTCTATTCACAACGTCAGAATTCGAACTTATAACATTGTTTAGGGACTTAGCATCTTATCCCGCTAGACCAAATGGTAGTCGGTTCTATCTCTTTCTTTTATTGTCATGTTTTTTCATGTGACCAAATATTTGAATAAGAAAGGAAAGAAAGATATACTAAAATCAAAATGCAAGCACCGGGGATTGAAAACTACCGAGCATCATGTGCCATATTTGAACAAGAAAGCACCAATGCAGGCAAAATCATGCAATGTAACATGAAAAACATCAGATGTCTTAGCCACACATTGGTCCTAATCATGGTGATCGGCCGAGGATTTGAATGAGGACCACCACCTTCCTTTGAGGCTCCCAAAACGTCTTCTCACAGTTTTGTACTGAATCATCCTGCATCAGAGTTTTTAACTTCTCAATGAATAAAAACATGTTTTTATAATAAGATTGCTATATGAGTTGACAACGTTTGTCCTTGTTTCGGCTAGGGCCGGAACTCAACTTTATTTATAGAATGAGTCATGTAAAAATGTCTAAATTTATGGAATGTCAATAATAAATTATATAGACTAAATAATGATTTTACTATTATATTAACTTAAACGTTTTTTTAATTTTTAAAACTTTTAGGAGTGTCGCGGCCTTACCGGTCCCTTCGACCTTCGCCTCTTGTTTCAGCCTTTCCAAGGTTTTCGTGGGTCACAATCTAATTATACATGCCACTGAAATTAGGATCTGACTTGACTGCTCTTATATGGAGTATATTTTTTTCGCAACTTGCAAAATCCCTTTAGGGTTTTGCACTTTAGCTTTTGTTATTGTTTATAGAGTTCTTTTCAAGTGCCGAAACAGTAGTTTTTTCACCGTACACATTTGCAATCATGTCTCTTTATGTGTTCTTCGGGCAACCTTTGCCAATATTTTTGTTTTCTTTAAGGAGAGAGACTAATAATTAATCAACATGAACGTTTTTCCAGCAATTAGAATTTGTGATATAATATATATTTTTTACTTTTAAATATTTATATATGATAATAATGTTCGATATATATACCGTGACTTCAAACCACCCAGCACAACTGCACTGTGCCAGAATATTTTGAGTTTTCAGGTTAGAGAAAAAGCAGCAAGCATAGATTAAGGTTGTGATATGGTAAGATTATGGGAAGAAAGTGGAAGATACGAAATTATTACTGACAGGAATATATATTGTCATGGTCGGTGCATGCTATCTAGAAATGCTCAAAGATTTGTAATATATTTTTAACCGTCAAGTGTAGTTACAAGATAATATCATTTATTAAACTTAATTTTTTAATAATATACGTATATGTATAAGTAAAACTGTTTAAATTCGAATTATTTAAAAATAATAATATTATTTTCTCTATTGAAATTCTTGATAGATTGAAAGATATGCAATATCTAATCTTAGTCTAATATTGTTGATAATTAATATACTTTAATCATCAGGAAATCGAACACCCGATTTTCTTCCACCGTCTCAATTCATCATCATGTTTATTTCTACATTCTTTTTTCTTTTCTTGCCCATGCTTATGATTATGATTAGTCCTTGGAGTTTTTTTTATAATGGTAATAGTTTATGAAAGTTGCCCTGTTGCAAAAATTGTAACTTGTGAGTATAATTAGGGACGAACCTACACTATATGTGGGAGGGGTTTTAGTTCCCACTCCCACTCTAATATTTTTATTTTACCTTATATATATATATATATTAAATTTTAAAATTTTATGAATATTTATAAATTGTTTCTTATTTTTTAAGTAAATTTATTTTGCCCCCTCAAGTTGATATTTTGATTTTGTTTTTAAATTTAATTGTATTAGTCGGGAACGGAGTCGGGATTAAATATTGGGAGGGCCAAAAATTTTAATTAACAAAATACAATGACTTATAAGTTATTTAAACTCAAAATTCAAGAGACAATGTCAAATTTATATAGTATTAAAACTTATAAGGACAAGAGCCAACTATTAGGGGAGCACATGAGCAACTGCTCATGGCCCCTAAAAATTATTATTCTCATTTCCTAAATTTTAGTTTTTATTTATCAAGTGAATAAATTAATATCATTAAAATTTAATTCTCTTTTCTAAATCTCGAAATTTATTTTTTTCTAAATTTAATTATATCATTATTCTTGTCCAATCTAGTGATAAAAAATAAATGATGCAATATTCTTCATTTTTTGTATTTATTGTTTAAAATAAAACTTCAAATCATAGCCACAATTTAATTTCTTCAATTTTTTTTAACAAAACAATGAAAATAATATGCTTGACAAAGTTTAATCATGTTTCTATGGTTTATTAATGAAATATTGAATTTATTGTTCAAAGTAATGAGATATGTTTTCACTCTAAAGGGTTGATTTTTTAGTTTTCACTCATGACCCAAAAATATCCGAGACGACCTTGATAAAGACCTAAATTGTTATTAGACTATCAATCCTTCTTTGGTTCAACCCCTACTTAATTAAATATTTAATAAATCATTATATTTTTTAAATTTAAATACATATTTTTGTAGGACTAAAATACTATTATACTAAATTTATTGAATGTATAAAATTTCTAACAGGTGCCGCCCCCTTTGGACTTTTACAAAACAGTGGGTAGTTTTATATACAGGATAAAACTAAAAATTTTATGTTTGAACGTCGAAACAAAATTATGCAATTTTGGAGTGGTTACCTTTAATCATCCATATTTTGCATTCAATCAATATAGTCTTAATACATAAAAATCAATAAATTTTACGCTCGTTATTTACACACCTAACCACTAGGCTAATGTTTATCTTTGATTATAAATGACATCAATTTATTGTATATGTTATATTATTTCTTATTGTTGAAAAATAATTGAAAGATGAGATGGATTGAGGGATTCAAATCTAGAAGTGACAGGGGAAACGAGACTCTAGAGAGTTTAAAGAACGACAGCGTTAAAAACGACTAAAAAACGCGCAACAAAAAATATTATCAAAATGTATAACATTTTAGGTTGAGTGAGTAACATTTTAGATTTCAACCTAAGATGTTACTCGAACCAACCTAAAATGTTATATGTTTTGGTAACATTTTAGGTTGGCCATTTTTTAACTGTCGTATTGTAGACTCGTCCACAAGACTAGACCTGACAAACTTGACCCGAGATTCGAAAACCGAATCGATTTATTCGAACCGAGACCCGAAATCGACCTGAACATAATGACCCAAAATTTGATCCGAAACCGAAACAAACCGAACCGAAACCGATCCAAATTTTAATTGAACCGAAATGGACCTGAACCAATTTTCAACCGAACCGAATAGACCCGAACCAAAGGCAACCCGAAATATAGTAAAGATATTAATAGAAATAAATAAAGATAGGATATGAACAACCATACAACTCACCAAAAAGTTAAATATATTGACTTTATAAATCTATACATATGGTGTAAAAAACCGACCGACCTAAAAACTCAATTAAAACCGACCGATCTCTCATTGAACCGAAATTGACCCGAAACGAAATCAACCGAACCGAAAATATCCGAACCGAAAATCAACCGACCCGAAATGACCCGAATCACAATAGACCCAAACTAAAACCGAACCGAAACCGAATTTGAACCGAATAATATCAGACCCGAAATAACCCAAACCAAAATGACCCGAACCGAAACCGAACTGAATGACCCGTTTGGCCTAACCATTTGGCTAAAACAGTTCTTTGTTTTAAAATGACAACAATTTACTATATATGTTAAATTGTAGTTACTTGTTTGATATTAAAACATATTTTAAAATATTAATAAATATGTTTTAAATATAATATTAAAATATTAAAAATATATCTTATAATGAGCTTTTACATCACCTAACTTTTTTTAATAGTTTAAAAGTATTTACAGAGTAGTATCTGTTGATAGATATCCTTAATTCTTTGACAACGAGCATACACCTTGTAAATAAAACGATTTGAACCTGTATCTTCTAAGATGAAATCATTCGTTTTTTTACTGAAATACTTGTTGAGTTCTTACAACACCTGACTTAAATTAGTTAATTAATAAATTAAATACGGATCCATATATTATCTCCGTTTTTTAAATTAAATCATAGTGACCCAAAAAAAGTGAAACTTTATCAGCACTTTATTGAGTCCGTTGGAAAGACACTCTACGGAAATGTTTTTTTTTTTATACAAAAAAACAATACAATCGTTTATAATATTAAAACAATAACCAAAACCCAACAAAAACAATTGCTGCATCATTTTTGAAGTAACAAGATTCTCTACTATGAAGGGAAGAGAACACCGGGCTTGTTAGTTGTTAGTCGAATACAACTCACGATTCACGAAGAACGTTGGTACACATAGTTGAAATTAATGTGAATAAGTAGTAGGAGTATTAAAAAATACTCGACCCGAACTACTTGACTCGTTGAGTTGTATACCCGATTAAAAATTATCGGATATTTTTAATAAAAATGTTCAAATTTTCAGATCAAATACTCAACCCGTTAATTTTTTCCGGATATTCAGGTCGGGCCCAAATCACAAAATATCCCTTATTACTCGATTATGAAGATGGCTATGCCTTTGCTTTTCCTGCTTGATGGGATTGAATCTTTTGCTGCACCTTCAATATCAAATTCAAATTTTGCAATCCTAATTTATGAGGAAGAAAGTAACCAACTTACATAAAAATCAAACAACAAATGCGTCATGTAAAAGACTGTTTGTAAATGGCCATGGCATTGAAAGAAAAAAGATATGACTTACGGGTACCCGATTTTTATAGGTCAGGTAACGGGCCGATGTTTTAGTATCTAAAATTTTCGGATATAAATATGTTATTAAAATTCTTAAAAATAAGTTAAAACCTTGTTTGTCTGATATTATTCTCCCAAATCAAAGTATCTTTTTGGCAGGAAGGGGTTTGATTGAGAATGTTTTGTTGGCTCAAGGGGCTATGTATGAGTATGATAGACTATATTTTTTCTCGTTGTGCCCTGAAAATAGATTTGAAGAAGGCTTTTGATTCTTTAGATTAGGGCTTCATCCTTCAAGTACTTCAGGTGTTGGGGTTTTCCCCTTGTTCAGGAGATGGATTGAAGTATGTATTACACTACTTAAGTTTTTATTGGGTTAAATGTTGGTCTTGTTGGTTTTTTCTCTGGAGCTAAAGGGATTAGAAAAGGTGACCTCTTGTCCCCTATTTGTTTATTCTTGGTATGAATGCCCTGTCTTGTTTGTTGAATCTTGTTGTTTCCCATGGAGTTTTTGCTTTTCATTGTAAGTGTAAAAAATTGGATTAACACATATATGTTTTGCGGATGATCTTTTAGTTTTTACTAAAGGAGATGCTGATTCTGTTTTGGGTGTTAAAGGTGTTATGAATGTATTCAATATTATGCGCTCTCTCTCTCTCCTCCAATTAAACTACACACTACAACCACAACAAGCAAAAATATTCTTTCATCCTTGACTACATGTAATGACAGTAACAGAGTTAGAATCAAATATTAAAATTACAATTGTTTATGATTAACTAAAATACCATCAAGTTTAACATGTAAGTTATGTTCTAAATGTAATTAAATGATAAGTCTAAATATAGTGTGTTTTAATTATACTAAGAGTAGAATCTACATGTTAACAGATTTTGGTTAACCATGAACATTCCTAATTAAAATGGGCTAAAATTTTAAAAACATAAAGATTTAAGTATTTAAAATTTAAAATTAAAACTCAGGGGTAACGCCTAGTTTGTTTAAAATTTAAGTTTATAAAGACCTAAATTATTACTAGACCAACAAATTTGATGGCACAAACCCATTTTTATTAGATATATAATAAACCCTTATATTTTTAATTTATAAAATTATTTTTTATAGAGACCGAGTTGTTGTTAGACTAAAATTTATTAAAATTTGAAATTTATAACGGGGCCTAGGCTCCCTAGAGCCGCTAAAGAGCTTTATCTCTGTGCAAAGATGGTTTTTTAAATATATATATTCGTATCGAATTACATATCTTGTTTGACGTCTAAGTATCATTTTGGAGCTTAGAATCTAATCTATGAATGATAATGGATAGGATGGTGTAGAGGAGAGATTTTGTGGGGACAATGTGAAGCAAATTATGGGAAAGGTGAGGGTCCATGGAGAATGATGAAGCTTAGGTTTGTAATTGAGAGTTTTCTCAAAAGAAATGGAAAGAAGAGGGGTTGGCTAGCAAGTGAGAGAACACAAGTGTGTAGCGGCAAAGAAAGGGCCGTTCTTGTTTAATCAGAACAGTAGTTGGTAAAATGTGTCAGTAAGAATAAAAAAAGTAAAAGAAAAAAATGGAAGTGTAAACTAATGTGTAATGGCATTAACGGGAAGTTTTAGGGTGGACAGCTTAATATACCAAAATGCTTATTATTTTTATAAGTATTTTTGTATGTACAAAAAAATTAATATTTAAATTCTTACTATTTTTGTATAGCCTCATTTTAAGCGACTCACGTTAGAAAAAACCCCGTCATATAGTCCATGTTTGGTAAATAGTTTTTAGGGGTAAATTACCTGAGTGACCACTTAATTATTGAGTTCGTCCTATTTTGACCACCCAACTAAAAAAACTAAAAATTTGACCAAAATATGCATGTGTATCTTATGGTCCATGTTCGGGGTGCGAGTTTGCCCCTCCTAACAATGTCGTCTCTAAGGTTCGAACTTGTGTGTCTCACCTTAGGAATGCAGTGTGCCTTACCAATGCACCCAACACTTATTGGTAAACAAATTCAAATTTGATATCTTACATTGTTTTTCTTTTTTAAAAAATGGTGTAATGTCAAAGAAGCAAGTCACCAATCTCATATGAGATTAAAAAATGGTGTAATTTATCAATATAAGTAATTTTTTTCTGTTAATATCACAATTTTCTATCAATTAGTGTCATTATAGTTAATTAATTTACCTAGTTTCTGCAATAATTTAAGAAAAGGAGCAGTTGTCAGAGTACTTAAGTATACATTCATACATACATCTCACCTCTAAGCTTTTCCAAGTTGTAATTTTCTTTCTTTCTTTCTTATGTGCTTTCTCTCTCTAGCCTTATAGCTCAGTTGCATTTCTTAGGGTGTGAAACATAAAAAGGTTGGAATTTGATTCTTCTTTTGGTGTTTTGTGCCAGTGCCAAATTGGTGAATTTGGTTTCTTGTTATACAACCTAATAAAGCTTTAGCATTTGATGCTTTTAAGGTAGGGGGACTGTGAATGACACCATGCTTCATTTCAGTTCTTGCATAATTCAAGTTAGAATTTGATGCTTTTTGGTCATTTTTTGGATCACCCATTTCTCCAAATCCCTTTTCTGGGGTTAATTCAAAACTTGCAAAACATTTGGTTGCTTTCTTTGTTAGAGATTACTTTTCGTTCTACATGAATTGATCCTGAAAAAAAAAACCATTGTTCTTCTCTAAGCTAAAAGGAATGCAAAGGGAATCTGCTTTCTTTATTTGTTACACTTGCAAGCTGTTACTTAGCTGATGCCATTGTTTGTCAATGTTCCACTTTATGCTCTGAAAGGTTCACTTTCTTGTCCTGTGGGAAGAATTTTCCTTTCTTTTTTTGGCTTACAGCAGAGTAGATTTGATCCTAGGGTTTATTGGAACAAGAGGTAAATAGTTGGTCTTTATTTCTACTTTTCACTTTGCTTGTCCAAGATGCTGCAATGAGAGGTTTCTTTTATTTTAACATTCTCTCTGTTCTATAAAGCTGCCATTGTTATTTGTTGCTTGTTTAGTCTGCAAGATATCCCCCAAACTAAATTTGGTCAAACCAACTTGAGTTTCTTTAGAATTTGGGCTGTGCTTTTAGCTTTGGAATCTAGGAAAATGGCTAGTGAAAATGATGATGATGATATGGTATTGGCAATGAGTTCAATATCCATGTTCAACAAGCCTTCAAATACATCAGATCCTTTCTTCAGTTCTGGTTGGGATCCAATTGTTTCACAGGGTGAAAGCCTTGGAGGTTCTTCAATGGCTTCCCATTACCATCTTGTAATGGAAAGTCAGGGAATTTGTGGGACTTCCCATGTTTCTCGGTATCAATCTGATCCGAGCTTTGTTGAGCTGGTGCCGAAGCTTACTGGCTTTGATGGTGGAAATTTGTCTCGAATGGTTGGTCCCCTCGGTCTACCACAATTCAACCAAATCGCCGACAACCGGTGCCCCTTGAATTTTGCTCTAAACGCCGAGGGTGGCAATGAAAGGGGTTCGACAAATGGTTTGCGATCTCTTGATGAGCACCTAATCTCAGAAAAAGTACTCATGGACTCTTCTCCTATTGGAAAGATCCGAAAACGAGCTCCTGAATCTGACTCTCAGTTAAGATCATCCAAGGTATATTTGTTTATATGAATCTATCAAAAAAAAAATGAAGCAATATGATAATCTATGACACCGCAGACATGGTAATTCGGCTTTGTTATTTGCATTAGAATGGTGATGAAGAGCCTCGAATGGATCTGTCTAGTGAGTGCTGCGATGCTCAGAAAGAACAAGATGGGAAGAAACAGAAAACCGAACAGAATACAGGCGATAATTCGCGTGGTATGCAAGCTTCTAAACAAGATAAAGACAGTTCACAATCCGGAGAAGCTCCTAAAGAAAATTACATCCATGCGAGAGCCAGAAGGGGTCAGGCTACAAATAGTCATAGCCTGGCAGAAAGAGTAACTTCCTGTTTCGATATCAGAGGAACAATATTTGTGTTCTTAACTTTCGTAATGAATCTGGGAATTTTTGTGTTTGCAGGTGAGAAGGGAGAAGATAAATGAGAGAATGAGATTGCTTCAAGAACTTGTACCGGGATGCAATAAGGTAAGCAGAGGTTGCATAATATCTATGTTGCTTTGACCGATATTCGTTCAAGGGTATGGGAATGTGATTTTCCAAATATTTGGAAAATCTAACCCAATTCCCGAGTAACATTGCATAGCATTAATATCTTTCAAAACGAAAGGGAATCTTGTTTATTTGTAGTGGTGTCATTGTGTTAGATTACAGGGAAAGCTGTAATGCTTGATGAGATTATCAACTATGTCCAGTCATTGCAACAGCAGGTTGAGGTACGATACTACCATTGTAACTGAGTATTTGTTCTTTACATTGAAAAATATCATGCACTTGAGCTCCCTTTGATGTTATTGAGGTATAGTTCTTTAGTCTACACTAATACAATCAAGTAGCGAAACGAGAACTTCGAATCAAAATCTCTTGCAAACTTTTCTTCCTTAGGAAAACCTGCTTAATTTTGATGTTCCTCAATAAGAAACGGATATGTATATCTCATCTTTGACTGAAATTTTTATGAGTTGATCGCATCTTTTTTTCCGGCAACTTTATCTTGCCTTCGGCTTGTAACCAAATACGAACTCCTTCAGGACTTTACATTAAAGTTTTTGCAGTATCATACCTAGGTTTAGCACATGATTTTGAGAACTATGGCATATTAACAAACGTGAATGGATTTCAATGAGGTATATTTGAATCAGTGCTTGTGACATTGTTACATGGATCATAGTATACTAAATTTCAATGATGTATTTAACTACTTTCTGCGATGCAGTTTTTATCGATGAAACTCGCCACCGTCAACCCAGAGCTAAACCTTGAGTTAGACAGAATTTTATCCAAACATGTAAGTTATGCTTCCATATGTCAATTATGATTTGATACATAGAAGAAACATGAATCCTGTCCCTCCTTTACAGATTCTTCATACAAGTGGAAGTGCCGCAGCTCTCGGATTTGGTAGAGGGGCGAACTCCTCTCACGCTTTCTCCCCTTGCATCTTTCCCGGAACAACTTCAGGCATCCCGAATACAAATCCGCAATTCCCTCCATTGCCTCAGGTATTAAAAGGGATGCCGAAGCATCATTTTTTTCTCACCTCTTCATCATCAGAATACTGATTCTAACACTATTCTGTCGATCAACAGCCTGTACTGGACAATGAGCTACAAAATCTTTTTCAAATGGGATTTTATTCCGGTTCGACCATGGACGGTTTTAGAACAAATGGTATTCATCAAACTGAAGAGTTGCATTTTCTAACTCAATTTTCCATTGCCTAACCTTAAGCCTCTTGTCATTGTTCCACAGGTCGAATAAAACCGGAGATGTGATGTGGGGAAGAAACTAACATAAGAAAGAAGCTTAGTTCCTCCTAACCAAGCATTTGAAATGTTTCAAGTAGAATGCAGATAAAGCTCATATAGAAAAGAAGTATAGGTTGTTTTTTTTTTTAGTTTATAACCGTCTGTTGTTTGAATTACAAATCATGTATATTTAGAAAACAAAGCAAGAGTTTGGTTGATGGAATTTTGATTTTTGTTTTTTGTGTGTGTGATATTTTGTGAAAGATTGTCTTGTAGATTGGATAAACTTTCTAAATTTAAGAAAATTTCATTTTGCTTTGCTATTATCTGTATCTACCAGTACTCTATATGTACAAAAGAATAGTTCCATTTGTACCATGTATTTTTAGTCAAATTCTAGAGAAGGTCCTTGTACTATGTATTTTTATGGGCTTAATCCGTTCCATTTGTCCGAGGGTATATAATGTGAAATACGTTCGATTAAATTCAGATACCAACAATGAGTCATTGAACATATTTAGAATGTTCCTATTTGCACTCTCCTAAAGTATCAAGAACTAATAGCTAAATCACCTGAATTACATCGCAAAGCTCATATAAAACAGGTGCTGGAAATGTCACTCTTTCCCACGGGAGGCTCATATAAAACAGATCCCCTTTGTCAAGTCAGCTTTGATGATAAACTGCAAGAAAGACACCCAGATTGTTTCCTTGCGCTTTAGCTCGGGTTTCCGACAATGCGATGAGCCGGTAACACCGGATATGGACCAGCCCTTCAATGAAATTAGGTTATAACTCATTTTTCAACACTAAAAGGCCATAAATGTCACTTGTCATGGCCACTGTGCTTGTCGAGACAGCAAGGAAGATCATCATCCATGATATTAGTCTATCATTCTTTGTTGCAATTCCATGGGTGTCCCTGCATATTAGAACCATTAATACTTGATTACCACATTTCAAACAAGGTTGATGATAAAAACCCATGCTTATTAATTGTAAATTTCGTTATTTTCTTAGGTCGGGTTGTAGTTTCACCTGTGCTATCATATGGATATCAATATCTTACCAAACAAGCTCTATTTAGGGCCAATGAGCTTCACTACTAGATTTCATGTATTCTACTCTGATATAAACATATATTCCTCTACCATTTAACAAGCATTGCCATTAATAACACCATATTCAACGAAACGTGCTTATATAACTATTACTCACCAAAGGGTGATGGCAGCTGGAAAGATATAACTAACACAAACTGCGGAAGTTGCACCGGTGAACTGGAAAGCATCCCAAATGCTAGGAATAAAGTTGGCTCCCATAAAGATGAAACCCATTAGAGCTACTGTTAAAGAGACGAACCTCCTTTTTGAAATGGCAATAGGAATGGCATACGGAAATAAAAGACCATCTACATTGAGACGGAGGGAGAAAAACACAATTGGGAAAACAAGCATCAAGTGAAGGCAATAGCTCAGTCTGATCAAATCATCAAGCAATGAACTATATGGAATCCCAAGATCAACATCGAAATTGGCAAGCACATCATCCAAAATATGATCTCCAAAGAGAAGAACTCCAAAGAAGCTAGTAGCAATGTAGATAGCAGTGCAAAATATGAGGGACTTTCTAACAATTAACTTCATCTGTGTAGGGTCTTTCAGCTCATTCTCTATTGGGAGTACTGCAAGTGTATCCAATACAGAACAGGGTTATGAATTGTCATGTAAGCAAGCAATCATACATTAAGAATTTAGCAATCTTTTGCTATGTAAGAATGAGAGCTGTGCAGGGTACTTGAAAATTTGAACATTTATTTCAAAGTAACTCATACTAATAAGATAAACTGAATTTCTCATCTTTTCATAAACAAAAAATATTGTTAAAGAATACATCATGTAATAGCTAACATTCTTAAATGATAGTGCATCATATTAGTAATTGTTGGGCTCAAATAGAAATATTAGCTCAACAGTAATTATATGTAATGTAGAACCATAAATGGATCACTTGATCTTCGTGGAGTTATATGTATCAACAAAAACATAAACCAGTTTCATGCAAATCGGATGAAAAGTAACTTACACTAACAATTGAACAAAAGCAAATTATGATAGTAAATGAATGATATCAGGACTTGGAAGGACCAAAGAATATAGAAACAATCAATCTGCCATGACTTACCATTATGATGGCATATATAAGCTGTGACTAGAACAGGAACAGTGGTGAAAAGCTTCCAAAACGACGCTTGATTATCAAGTTTTGGCGTTAAACGAGGCATTCCGATTTTCCCTTCCATCAACTTAACAATGGTAACTCCCGCTGTTATTGCCACAAACACAACTGCAAAACCAACTGATAATGCCGATGTGTATCTCAATGAATCTACAATCACCAAAACAATTCAATCATAAATAAGAAAAATACTGTAACTATTTGACACCGGCAACTTAGAATGGACCTAATCATGTCCTCACACCCTGTACTATTTGAAATTGTGGAATATAGTCCTCTGCTTTAATTTTACGAATTTGATCTTTTACCAGTCTGGTTTAAAAATCAAACTACAATCAATAACACTCAGAAGTTTAACAGAAGCCCATTAATAATATTATTGGACACATTTTTAAATCAATCAGACAAATAGAAGGATTAAATTCTTGAAAGTAAAAGCAGAGGAACTAAATTTTTAGAAGTCTGAAAAGTACAGTGAGTGGGGGAATAATTAAACCTTCAGAAGTTTGAGGAATTAGTTACCAACGCGTTTGAATGAAATGAGAGGGGCGAAAACGAAAAGCGTGGTGAAGAAGAGCACAGCCGAACGCGTGGTCCACCAATGTTCACCGAACCATTCTTCCATGACTCCCCTGTGGTGGAACCCATCCTCCCATGTTCCCGATAACACATCACCTGCCATTAATTCAAAATCCACCGCTGATCAAACGGCTATTAATGTTGCACGAACCGTAATGCGTAATTTTGTGTTCAAAGTCACCTATGATAATCATGTAAACCACGAGCATTCCCGTGTTGTTGATGACGATGCAAGCTTGAAGGATATAACGGCCGGCCCCACCAAAAGCGTCGGCGGCGACGCCTGAATACGTGGCGGTTTTGGAGGCTCGACTGAATCTGAGAATCTTATCGATGGATGATTCCGTTAACATAGAGACGAATATGATTGCCACTAGACCGGGGATTAAGCCCAATTGATTGACAGTGGCTGGGAGCGCCATGATACCGGCTCCAATGACTGTAGTCGAGAGGTTGAAAACGGCTCCTGAAATTGACGCCCCATGGAAGCCGGCTTCGGGAGACTCCAATTCTCGGTAGCCGAGCTTTTGTGGGAGGAGTGCCGCTCGGGGACTCCGTCGGTATTTACGGTCAGACAGCGTGGGCAGAATAGTCATTTCGGATCAGTTTTGGGGGGGCTAAAGCCGTTGAATGAGGTCGAAGAAGAGACCTGAAAGTCCCGACTCCCGAGTCGGTGTATAGTATACACTACGGACCTTTGGAGGGTCTTCAAGCGAGATGTGTTGCGGCGAATGGACTGTTGACACCTGTAAATATCCAGACTTGTCTGGGAGAAGTAATAAAACGTAGCCAGTGAGGAAGGGGCGTTTGGGCTTCGAAGATTCCGTCGGTGACGGCCTTTTCTTTTTCGTGTTGTGTGTTTTATGCATAATAAAGATCAAAAGGGAACCGCTACAGTTATATGTGGTTACAGGAACCATAAAAACTCAAAAATAAATATTTTAAACCCGAACTCGATCCGAACATATTTTTTTAAAAATTCGATCCAAAAATAAATACTTTAAACCCGACCCGACTTATAAAAAAAATTAATTTTAAGGTTCTAATTGTAAAAAACATAATTTTAGAGGACTTAATCATAACAAATAATAATTCTAAGAACTAAATTATAAATAAAAATTTAATTTTAAGGACCTAATTATAAAAATATATATAAAGTGGGAGTATTATTATAAATATCTCTAAAAAATTTAGGGAAAAATTATATAATTAATCCCAAGTAAAATGCCCGATTTTTTTTATTAAAATGTCCAATTTTTTTATTAATAAAAATTCAATTAGTCCCAACCCGGCTTCACTCTCAATAAAAACCTAACCCAACCCGATCTGAACTCAATTTTTTATTAAAAAATCTGACCCGATCGAGCCGAGTAAAATGTCCATCCCTATTTCGTGCAACTTCTTCTCTCTTATATTAAATTAAACTGCATTTTGTTTTACCAAGGAAAACAAAAATTCCATTAGTGCAAGTTTGTTGTAAATTAGCCTTTTCTTTAAATTTGCAAACAGCTAGGCTAACCATTAAAGACCCCATAAATAGACCATTGTCCTTCGGCCTACCCAGTCTGTTTGTGGGTTTAAAAGGCCTAAGGACAAGGTACTCGGTAGACCCTTATAACAGTGTGGTCGCAGGTCGCTTGCTCTATAATCAGTTGCGTCCACCCTCATTAATATGTAGCTTTCTACAATTCTGTGGTTTGAATCTAAAGCACATGCACTTCACAATTTGATCCCCAAATAAAATTTACCATCAGCAAAGTAGAGGTAAAAGAAAGGTGTCAAGCCTCTCATTAACTTCATCTTTGACTTTTTTCTCGAATAATTTTGTACTTAAGTTACTCTGAATATCTTAAACTAATATCAAAGGGTTAACCTTGACCATATCAACTCATACAAGAAATGAATTTACCAATGCATGGCCTTTCAGGCATCTATACCCCATATACTTTGGCTACATTGCCTGATAGGCACAACATCACATTGATAAAGTGTTAGCATTAGGTAAACAAGACCAATAATTGAACAAGTTAGAACTTACAAAAGTTCCCATCGTCCACCTCATTGTGAAATCGATGTTTTCTCTTTCTTTTGTTGCCTCCCTTGATCTTATTGTCCGGAACTGTCGGTAAAGATTGCAGCTTTACTCCTACAGCTGAACTCCACAGAGCCCTTTCTACATCTGAAGGAGTCACCTTCTGAACTTAATTCCTGTAATAAAAACACAGACCCTCCTTTTCAGAAATGTATTCCGTGGTCACGCACATAAGAAAAGCTGCATACGGACAATTAACTGATCTTTCTCCATGACAATATGCATTAGATCATGAGAAATTATTCTCTTTTGCTCATGAATAGAGCCAACAAATAAGCCTAGAATGGGGACAGACTTAAGTACGACAGTTAAAAGGCAGTCATACTTGAGAATATCACGTATTCAGCATCTTTCATTGATCAAATTTCGGCATATGTAGCATAGCCAAATCTTCAGTGTCTTCTATACTGATTGAATTAAGTACTTCAATCAAACACCCATTGGAGAAAAGTTTCCAATAAATAATGCCAACTACAGAATAATAGAGTTGCCTTATTCCTCGAGAGTCGAGACATATGACGATGATACCCAGTGAAAAAAATAATTAGCTAAGAATCAAAAACAAGGAAGCTAGTGACGGATCAAATATCACCTATCAACAACACTAAACATTCAAAGGAAACAAAACATTTCCACTAGCATCAGATAGCTAAAATGTCAGTGAAGCAATAACAAAGCTTTTGAACAATATAAAACAACCCAAATCTAAGTTTGGAAACACAGAGTTCAACAAAAGAAAGAAAGAACATTTGTGGTCCCAACTCCCCAAATCTAAGTTTGAGCCAAGTAATTTCCACTATGCAAATACCATTCTGAGGGACCATGCAAAGAGGTGCTCAATCAAAATAAGCTATGTAAACTAGAAATGAACTTCATAAAATGAAAAAATAAACATATTTTGTCAAAGCAAAAATAGCACACATTACCATACAAAACCCAGGCAATTATAGATATCATCTAAAATAGAAAAGGTGAACAATTTGAGGCCTATCAATTCTATCTACGATAGTTCATTACATTGAAATATTACTCATTAAACAAACATTATACTAACAGGAAAACTACTGGCATATTTTACTTGTACAATCTTTATCAGTGATTAACAGCTATAATCATCAAGTATTATTTTTATTATAAAATGGTCACTGAATTGTTAACCATCATTAACTTGGTGACATGGTAGTTATGAAAATTTGTATAAATGCACATTTAGTCTTCAATATTTACACATTCAATCAATTTAGACATCAATAATGAGGGTTAAATTAGGACTAAATTGATTGAATGTGTAAATATAAAGGATTAAATGTGTTATTATTCAAATTTTCGTAACTATCACGTTATTCACTTATCGACAATTAATGGCTCAGTGACCATTTTGTAACAGAAACATAAGTGTTGGATGATCAATCAATGGAGAAAGTGGCCAAAAGGGGGTGAATTGTCAATTAAAATTTTGGAAGCAAATTGGAAAATTAAAAAGAATGGGACACAAGGAGTTATTGTGGTTCAACCTTCTAACAAGGTTTACATCCACTACCTTAGCTTCCTACTAAGGATTTTCACAAATTCACTAAAGAATTTCGTCCCCTTTTCTAGGCTTATGAGGAAACCGTTACAAAATCAAAGCTTTCTACCCAAAGCTTTGATGAACTCACTCTTTTACAAGGAAGATTGACAAATGAATAAAAAATCCTCTCAAAGGTAATAATTTACCCCAATACAAGTTCACTTAACCCAATCTTGAAAATAAAGATTACAAAAATGCTCACTCAAGAGGGTTACAAAAATTTGACTTTAATAGGCTCAATATGTTGGATTTGTGCTTGAAGGCTTGAAAGTAGATGATTAGTTGTTGTTGTTGTAGCTTTTGAAGACTTCAAATTATACTCCTTCATTGATTTCTAACCGTTTGGGTGGTTGAGGAATTGATTATAGCCGTTGGAGAGCCATTTTCTCGCAATAAATGCAGTCTGCCAACCCTCGGTATCGGTACGCGGGCTTTCCGTATCGGTACCTGTCATAAGAAGAAATAGCCGTTGTACAAAGGGTATCGATAAGCGGGAATAGCGTATCGGTACGAGTTGTTGAAATAACAAAGGCATACCAGTACAGTCCGTACCGTATTGGTACTGGGTTTACTCACTGGAATTCTACTTGTTCGAGTAACAAAACCCGTAACGATACGCCTATAGGCGTATCGATACACTAAAACCGATTTTCAAAGTTTGTGATTCCAATAAACTGACAAGGCAACGATCGAGTATTTAATGAAAAAGATTTGGAAAATCTATCACCTTGTATGAGTACGGGTAGAGACTGTACCGATACTCACATAGCTGTTATCTCCCAGGTTTGAATGATGTATCAAAACAGATACTATGCGTATCGAACCACAGTACTGAAATGCGCACAAGCCGTATCGGTACGCTATAGCCATTTGCGTAAAATCAATTTCTAGTAGCTAAGGACTGTATCGATACGGGAAAGGGTGTATTAATACGATTAGACAAATTTTGGCTATTTGAGTACAAAAATACTTATAAAATATTTAGGATTTTAGTTTTTGACTAAGAAACACTTTTAAGTTCGAATCATTGTCATTTTGTGAGTATTTTTTAGTACTTAAAAATTTATCCAAATTTACAAAAAGGTCATTGAAATTACTTGTTATATCAAAATCAAATATTAGATTTACAATATCCTTCTTTTTGATATAGCAAAACCCAAAATAAATTTTTAAGTCTTTTTGAATAACTCCCCCTTTCTTTCAGGCTATTTAAGTTTGAAAAGCTTTCTGAAAAATTTAGCTCGTACTTATCCCCTTTTTGTTAAATCAAAATCAATAGGACAAAAACAATAAATAACTCCAAGCATAAAGAAACAACATAGATATTATAAAGTTCAAACTATAAATTCAAGCAACATAAAAAAATTCAACTTAACATCATAATCCAAAACATAAACCATAATCCAAAAGACATAGAAAATCAAATAAAAACATAAGTGCATAAGCTTAAAACCTAAATATGATATGATATGCTATGAGATGCAATATGCCTAACGAGCGTCCTCATCGTCTTCATCTTCACCAGCCCTACCATCATCACCAAAAGAGTGACCATGCCATTCTCCATGGAATGCGGTAAGGGTTAAGTCCATCGAAGCTTGGCGAGACTCAATGGAAGTCACTCGTGCCACCAAGGAATTGAAACGAGCATCAATAGAATCAAACATCGTGTTCATCTCGTTAAACTTTCCATCAAGGTATGTCATGAGAGCATCGAGGGGTTAAACAACCGGAGCTTCTTAAGCAACTGGAGGATTCGCTACTAGATCTGGTTGAGCATCACCGGGAAGATCTGCAATTCTAACCCATTGTCTGTTATAGATGGTGAACTTTGCTTGACGGAGAGAGTGCTCATCAATGGGATCGGTAAGAGGCGAAGCAAAGTCATAAGGGTTTCTGGCAGTTACCGGTGAAGTGACGGTGACGGCAGACGAACGGTGGTGGAGGACAACCGGCGGTGGCTAGGGTTAACATTTTGGGGATTAGGGTTTTTATAGTTTAGGTCAGATCTGGGTTACTGGGTCGGGTTAGGGTTTGGTTTAGGTTTTGGGTTTTGGGCTATTTGTTTGGGTGTAAAGGGATTTTGGGCTTAAACCGGGTTTGGGTTAGATCCGAGTAGGTTTGGATAACCCGGGCAAAAACAGGTAATTACAACGATGTCTCTCTCGCTAAAATACTTGTAAAATAATTCTTTAATATTAAGAAAATCTTATCTTTGACTGTAAAAATAGTTAATCGCATAAAATTTAAACTTAATAATTTCACATTCAATTTTGAACCTAGATTCAGGTAGCAACTTAACAGTTTGACCATTAGCATATAAATAATAAAACTGCCTGAAAACTGCCTAATTTAAAATCATTCAGATTCTGAATAAAATACGATTCATATAAGAGTTGGCTTCACATTTTACTATGCATGCCAACTAGTAAATATCAAACAACATAAAAATTATATTACTGATACTGATGTACCTGTTTTCGACCGATGATGTTCGCTAATGCACCTTACTCCCAACGCTTCATTTTTCCTACGCATGAAACAATCATACGCTAAGTATAACTTAGTGAGGCATTATAAATAATCATAAAATAAGTATCGAAATAAATGAAAACACGGTTAAGCAAAATCATATCAAATCTTTCATATACTTATAAACAATCGCATATAAGAAATGGTGAATTTCATATACATTTACTTTATAATTAGCCCAAGAATTTGTATAAAGAGAAACTAAAATATGCAAGGTTGGTACTCATTGAGTACTAGTCACCGAAGTGACGATAACATATAGACACATAAAGTGCCGGAAACATATAGACACATAAGTGCCGAAAACATATAGATCCGAAGATCGGTGTATAGCTATACTGCAGTCCTTGACTGCTAGACCTCTAATGGCATGCCACTATACTGTAACTCTCTATCATAAACCTGGGCAAATAATATTATATAATTGACTTGTAAATTATCATTTGATAAATGATTCATATATCACAATTATTCAATAATAACTTATCAAAATAAAACATAATAGGGCAATTCATACCCTAACATGTACTAACCTTTTTCCTTTGCTTGTGAATCATCATATAACTTATAGAAAAACCATGTTATCATTTTAATAAAATCAAATAAATAGAATTTATAAAAGTTTACTAAAATACGTTTCAAACATATAAATTCACTCACCTGGGCCATTTATTATCTTGCCTCACTAAGCTTACTCATTAATCTTTTTGTTTCCTTGAATGCTTGTACCTTCCCCATATTTCTTGAAACTGTAAAAATCAATCGAATATACTTATTACTATAAACTTACTTAATTCGAGTCTAACATTGCCAAATAAAATACTAATGTTTGCCATGTATCTCAATTTGGGTCCTTAGTGACCATTTTGAACATTTGGCAACTATTCATGCCTTAATTTTCAATTCTTCCATTTTAATCCTTTACTTTCTCATTCTTGCCAAAATGGTCCTTTTTAATCAATTGAAGCTAATTTGATTATAATTTCAACAATTTACAGATCAGTCTCCCTTCAAAATAAAATTTCCAAAACCATACCCTTATTTCTTCAAATAGCCGAATAGGTCCCTAATTTTTTTCAAATATTCAATTTGGTCCCAAAATGCTAAAATAAGCTTATAATATCACAATTCCACTATTTTCATCACCAAGATAATTTTTGACAAATTAGTCCTTAATTTCTTAGAAATGTCGAAATGGTCTTCAACATTTCTAAAATATATAATTTGGTCCCAAATTGTCAATTCAAGCTTGAAACATCATTTTCTATTCATTTCCATCATCAATTAAATTTTGACAATTTAGTCCCAAATTTTCTTCAAATTTTTGAATTAGTCCCTAAATGGAATTTGACCTTCAGACATCAAAATTGAACTTCCATCATCAATATAATGCTTCAAACATCATAATCTAACCATTTTCATCCTTAATTCTCAAAACCCTAACAAATCCCTAAATTCAAGATTAGGCTTTATAACTTCCAACATGAAATTAACTTGATTTCAAGCTTGTTTTCATCACAACTAGGCTTAATTCACCATCTACTACTTGAATTCCATAAATTTCCCATGAAACCCTAATTTCTCTCTCTTCAAAACCTAATCCAAAACTTCATAATTCCATGCAATTTTACTGTTAAAATGTAGATAATAAAGAGTAGATCACTTTACCACAAAGAACCTTGCTTGAATTCTTGATCAAAAGCCTTGAAAATGGCTAGGAAAATTTTTTCCTTCTTTTTTCCTTGCTTTCGAAATGCAAGAAGAAAGATGAACAAATTGTTCATCAAACTTGACTTATATTCTAATAATAAATTAGAAATTTTCACTTGTAAAAATAAAAATGATTTTTTTATTCATTTTCACTTTTTTAACAAATTTGCCCCTTAACTAAATAAAAATTACATCTAGTTCAAATTTATGCCATTCCATTACATTTGAACTAGGTTGGTTCCAATCCAACCGGCCATTATCATTAAATAATCATAAAATATCATTTATGATTTTTGTTCGATCCAATTTCTCAATTTTTACCTTCTACGATTTTTCCTTCATCGAACTATCAACTCTAATTTGGGAATCATATATTTCCCTAATTCCATGAATAAATTCATATTTTCATATAAAATCCTCCATTTAATAAAGTCAAACTTAGAAATTTGACTCAATCCCAAAATACTGATAATTACCCAAAATCTTTATCTGATAGCATCTTTCTTGAAAACCCTTCATTAAGCATTTATACGAATCTTTCCCATTTCTTCCGAGTCCTTTTTACAAATCAAAATATTGTTATGTGACACTTCCGAAAAGGCCACCCAATTTTTTTTTTCTAATTTGAGCACGCTTAACAATTTTATTCGATCAAAATTTTATATTTTCTACTGCATTCTAACCTCCAGCATTATTACCAAAATCCTTATTCTGATCGAATTATCCTCATATTGAATAAAAATCATCTTTGAAAAAAATTACACTTGGGTCCCTGAACTTTTACCAACTTTTCATTTTGGTCACTAACTTTTATCTTTTGTTATTTTAGTCACTAAGTTAGCCTTATGCCAAAACCTTAGTACTAAATGACCCTTATATAACTTAGTAAAATTTTTGGGGTATTACACATACTCCCCCTAACAACATGAATAGATACATATAGGATCAATAGCACATAAGCAAACACTAAACATAATATTTGGTCTACTTGTGGTAAGATAAAGCAAAGATCCTATCATTGATCTATAAAGCTTTAAATCAACACACTTACCCTCTTCATCTTTGTCAAGCTTTGTAGAAGAGCTCATTGGTGTGACTTGAGATTTCACATTCTCCAAGCCAAACTTCTTAAGCATATCCTTGATGTACTTACCTTGATTGATGAAGATGTCACCCTTCCTTTTTTTAATTTGAAGCCCCAAAAAGAAAGAGAGCTCCCCGATCATGCTCATCTCAAATTCACCTTGCATCAACTTGGCAAACTCTTGATAAAGAAACTTATTAGTAGAACCAAAAATTATATCAACATAAATTTGTACTACTAAGATGTCTTTGTCTTTTCTTTTTATAAAAAGTGCAGTATCCATCTTTCCTTTATCAAAACCCTTTTCAATTAAAAAATTGATAAACGTTCATACCAAGCTCTAGGAGTTTGTTTCAAACCATATAAAGCCTTTGAAAGTTTAAAACATGGTTTGCATATTTTGGATCTTCAAAACTGGGTGGTTGTTCTGCATACACTTTTTCATTTATAAAAGCATTTAGAAAAACACTTTTTACATCCATTTGAAAAAGCTTGAATTCATGATAACATGTAAATGCAAGCAACATCCTAATGGCTTTCATTCTAGCTACGGGTGCATAGGTTTCATCAAAATTGATTCCTTCTTCTTGAGTGTAACCTGGAGCAACAAGTCTAGCCTTGTTTCTCACAATGTTACCACTCTTATCTAGTTTGTTTCTAAAAACCCATTTAGTTCCTATAGTAGATTTATCACTAGGCCTATCAACTAATGTCTATACTTTACTTCTCTCAAATTTATTTAAATCTTCTTGCATAACCAATACCCAATAATCATCATTTAATGCTTCTTTGATAGTTTTAGGCTCTATACATGAGATAAATGCAACATAATTACATGCATTTCTAAGAGAAGATCTAGTGATGACCCCTTTGGATAGATCACCTAAAATTTCACCACCTTTGACATAGTTGAACTCTCTTGGGTAGGTGACCTCCTTTTCCTCTTGAGTCATGTCCTTCAAGGCTTATAGAGGTAGCTCTTGTGGTTCGTCTTTTGATTAAACTTCATCTACCTTTGATGATTGTCCTCCACCATCATTGGCATAAAAAATTCCTACATCATCATCACAAGAATCCTTCTTCGGAAGGAGGTTATCATCGAAAACCACATGTATAGACTCTTCTACTACTAAAGTTCTCTTGTTAAATACACGATAGGCTTTAGAATTTAAAAAGTAACCTAGAAAAATAGCTTCATCACTTTTTGCATCAAATTTGCCTAAATTATCTTTTCCATTGTTTAAAACAAAACATTTACAACCAAATGGATGAAAATAGCTAATGTTAGGCTTTTATTTTAGAAAATTTCATAAGGATTTTTCTTTAAAATAGGCCTCATTATTACTCTATTTACAACATAACAAGCTGTATTAGTGGCTTCCACCTAAAAATACTTAGGCAAATTTTTTTCACAAAGCATGGTTCTAGCCATTTCTTCTAAAGTTCGATTTTAACTCTCAACAACCAAATTTTGTTGAGGTGTTCGAGGAGCTGAAAAATTATGGCTTATACCATTTGAATTACAAAACTCTTCAAAACCTAGATTTTAAAATTCGGTTCTATGGTCACTTCGAATATGAGCAATTGAGTAACCAAAATCATTTTGATTTATTTTTGAAAATGTGATGAATTTTTCTAAAGCCTCATTCGTGGTACTTAAAAATAGAACCCAAGTATATCTAGAATAGTCATCGACTAAAACAAATGCATATGATTTTTCACCCAAGCTCATTGTTCTAATAGGGCCTAAAAGATCCATGTGGATCAATTGTAAAACTCTACTTGTAGAAACATCATTAATAGGTTTAAAAGAAACTCTTTTATGTTTGCCTTTAGCATAAGCATCACGAATTTTGTCATATGAAAACTTTATTTTAGGCAAACCTCTTATAAGATCATTTGAAATCAATTTTTCCAAAACATTCATGCTTGCATGCCCTAGTTTTCTATGCCATAACCATGAATCATGTTCATCTTTAGCAACAAAACATGCATTAGAAATATGAATGTCATCTAAATGCACCATATATATGTTTCCTATGCGATGACCAATAAGCACAATTTTTTGGTTTCAATATCGATAATTTTGCAACCATATAAATCAAAAAACACTATGAAACCCTTATCACAAAGTTGGCTTATGCTTAACAAATTATGTTTAAAACCATTGACACATAAGACATTTTCAATAAGTATATAAGAGTGATTACCAATGGAACCAATTTCTTCAATGTGGCCTTTGGAGTTGTCACCAAACGTCACTACTCCTCCACTCCTTGGTTTTAGCTCTAAGAATCTACTTTTGTCTCTGGTCATGTGTCTCGAGCATCCACTATTAAGGTACCACAAATTTGCACTTGAAGCTTTGGCCTTGTAGTAATGCCTCCTACAAACATGGAATTAATTTTTGATTTTTGGTACCCAAATCTTTTTGGGTCCATGAACATTAGTTCTCAAAATCTTGGTTCCCTTAGGAATCTAAAAAGCAATAGCATTAAGATCATTAGAAGCAACAACATCTTTAGGAATCCATATACCTCTAACTCTCTTACCATAATAGGGCATTAGGAACCCTTCATGTTTGTACCCCATTAAAGTTTTTTTTTACATAGTTGGGTTTTGAAGAATTTTTTTTTCAAAATGGGTATTCCCAACTTTGTTCAAAGAAGCTTTAAGATCGCCAACTTCTTTTTGGTGATCATCATGAACTTTAGATAGAAGGTTATTTAAATCTTGATTTTTCTTTTCAAAATTATTTTGTTTGCCTTGTAAATCCAAAACCATTTTCTCAATTTCTGAATTAGTTTTGGATAAAGAATCATTTTGATTTTTCAAATCAGAAATTATTTTCTTATTTTTCAAATGTGATTCTTTGTATTTCAAAATTAATTCGTCATAAACCTCTTGCAACTCATTATATTCATCATATAATTCATCAAAAGTAAGCTCAATAGATGAGTTGGAGCTTACCTTAGGATCCTCTTCGAAGGCCATGAGGCAAAGATTTGCAACTTCTTGCTCATCATCACTTGAAGATTCCTCATCACTCTAACTGACTACATGGGCCTTATGCTTTTTTTTCTTCTCGAAGCCTTTCTTCTTGAGTTGGAGACAATCGATCTTGATATTTCCTGCCTTTTTACATTCGTAGCACACTATAAGATCCTTCATTTCTTCCTTGTTCTTATTCTTGAAATCCCCTATTCGATGGAACTTTTTTCCCCGGTTGGATTTCATAAACCAAGTAAACTTTTTGGCTAGCATAGCCATTTCTTTATCTTCTCCTCGTTGGAATCACTCTCATCTTGTGAAGCTTTGAGAGCGATTCCAATCTTTTTCTTCTTTACCTCTTTCTTTTTTGTCTTCTTTTCTTCTTTCTTTTTTTCTTCATCTCTTTCTTTCTTCATTATCTCATGAGTGAGAAGAGACCCCATGAGAGCATCAAGCTTCAAAGTCTTGAGATCTTT
Source organism: Hibiscus mutabilis (assembly GCA_019671005.1). Classification (NCBI taxonomy): domain Eukaryota; kingdom Viridiplantae; phylum Streptophyta; class Magnoliopsida; order Malvales; family Malvaceae; genus Hibiscus; species Hibiscus mutabilis. The sequence goes on from CM033732.1 coordinate 42,768,729, forward strand.
TGCTTTGATGATGGCAGTTCTCTTTCCATCCCATGGCTCGAGAAAAGAATAGATGAGCTTCCGGACATGCTTTTCTTCTAGAATAACTTCTCTAAATCCTTTTAGCCCATTGATAATGATAGAGAAACAATCAAACATTTTTTAGGTTTCTTTATCCGACTCTATTTTGTAGTTCTCGTAGCTTAGAAGGCCAATCTTGGTCCCCTTTACTTCATTAGTGCCCTCGTACGTCACTTCTAGTTTATCCCATATCTCTTTTGCACTTGTGCAAGAAGACATCTTCGAGTACTCGTCCAGTGCAAGAGCACAAAATATAATATGTACTGCTTTGTCATTGATTTGTAATTTCCTCTGATCTTCATTGGTCATCTAATGCTTGGACTTTGGAACTAGCCGGTCTTCTTCTCTCTTTATAGGAATGGTCGGTCCATCTTCTACTACATCCCAAAGGAGGTAGTCGTTGGATTTGATGAAGAGCCTCATACGATTCTTCCAATATGGATAGTTATCCCCATTGAAATAAGGAGGTTTGGTGATGGATTAATACTCGTAGGAGTTGTTGTCGGAAGTAGATGCTATGGGTTGATCGTCGATTGATTGAATCACCTTCAGGATCTCCTCAACGATGGTTAGACCTTCAATTTAGTGTCGTTCTAATATCAATTGTTGGGATTATCAATCAATGGAGAAAATAGCCAAGAAGGGGTGAATTGGCAATTAAAATTTTGGAAGCAAATTAGAAAATTAAAAAGAGTGGGACATAAGGAGTTATGTGGTTCAACATTCTAACAAGGTTTACATCCATTACCTTAGCTTCCTACTAAGGATTTTCACAAGTTCATAAAGAATTTCGTCCCGTTTTCTAGGCTTAGGAGGAAACCATTACAAAATCAAAGCTTTCTACCCAAAGCTTTGATGAACTCATTCTTTTACAAGGAAATATTGGAAAATAAATAAAATCCTCTCAAAGGTAATAATTTGCCCCAGTACAAGTTCACTCAACCCAATCTTGAAAATAAAGATTACAATTATGCTCACTCAAGAGGGTTACAAAGATTTGACTCTAATAGGTTCAATATGCTGGATTTGAGCTTGAAGGCTTGAAAGTAGATGATTAGTTGTTGTTGTAGCTTTTGAAGACTTCAATTTATACCCATTCATTGATTTCTAATCATTTGGGTGGTTGAGGAATTGATTATAGCAGTTGGAGAGCCATTTTCCCACAAATACTGCCAACCCTCGGTATCGGTATGCGGTCTTGTCGTATCGATACTTGCCATAAGAAGAAATAGCCGTTGTACAAAGGGTATCGATACGCGGGAAGGGCGTATCTGTACGAGTTGTTGAAATAACAAAGGCATACCAGTACGGTCCGTACCATATCGGTACTGAGTTTACTCACTGGAATTTTACTTGTTCGAGTAACAAAACCCGAATTGATACGCCTATAGGCGTATCGGTACGCTATAACCGATTTTCAAAGTTTGTAATTCCAATAAACTGACAAGGCAACGGTCGAGTATTTAATGAAAAAGATTTGGAAAATCTAACACCTCGTATCGATACGGGTAGAGATCGTACCGATATTCACATAACTGTTATCTCCCAGGTTTGAATGAACGGATATTACACGCATCGAACCACAGTATCGAAATGCTCACAAGCTGTATCGGTACGCGATAGCCATTTGCGTAAAATCAATTTCCAGTAGGTAAGGACCGTATCGATACGGGAAAGGTGTATTGATTCGACTAGACAAATTTCGGCTATTTGAGTACAAAAACACTTAGAAAATATTTGGTGTTTTAGTTTTTGACTAAGAAACACTTTTAAGTTTGAATCCTTGTCATTTTGTTCGTATTTTTGAGTACTTAAAAAATTATCCAAATTTACAAAAGGTCCTTGAAATTACTTGTTATATCAAAATCAAATATTAGTTTTACAAAAAGTTTAATGCCCATTATGTAACTTTTGAAAGTTCGGTAACCATTTTGTATTTTTTGGGATAGTTTAGTGATCATTTGTGTACTTTACCCTACATCTTTTAGTCCATAAACTATGATGCTTTTACCACTTTGATACTGAAAAGCTTTAATCCCAAACTATAGGGATGAGCAAAGCTCGACTTGTTTTGAATCGACTAAAAAAATTCAAATAAAGTTTGAGTTGTAAAATGAAAACTCGATTAACTCAAAATTTTTAGTAATTATTGGATCAAATTTTAAGTTCGATTCGAGTCTCTCAATTCTGTCTAATATATATATATATATATCACATATGAAAAAAATGAAGAAATATATATGTGTATTGTATATGGACATAAAAAGTCATTTAAGTTTTAATCAATCTGTATTATACGATTGTAAATAATTACAATGGCCATGTTTGGTAAACAGCTTTTTGAGTCAAAATTAGAGGCTTGAAGCATTTTTAGAGGTTTGACCAGTCAAATTTACTAACTTAGATGTTTGGTAAATAGATGATTGTAATAGCGGATTGGGGTGAAACCTCTCTTTTTGAAAAAGCTCACTTTATGAGCTTTTTGAGTTAGAGGTTTAGATAAAAGACTTGTAAAGACTTTTTTGTCCTTGATAATTATATTTTTTTAAATAACATAAATTTGAATAACTAATAAAATTAAAAAATATTTTCATAAATAATAAATTAATATATACATATAAATTTAATAATTAATAAAATTATATTTAAAATAATTTTATAAATAATAGATTAATATATACATCTAAATTTAATAATTATTAAAATTATATTAAAAAGATAATTTACAAATAAAAATAATAATATATACATCATCCATATATATTTAGTAGTGATATTAAAAAAATAATTTTGATAATATAATTAATATTACTTGATACAAAATAATAACTAATAAATTATTCAAACAAGTATTGAATATAATTGTGTCCTTATATGTCATTTTGCTTGTTCAAATAATCAAACAGCTATCAGCTATCAGTTAATTCTACCAAACACTTTTATACAATTAACTAATGCAATCTGTTAGTCAAATCAGCTAATGTAATCCGCTATGCGCTATCAGCTATCCGTTAATTGTCAAACAAGGCCGATTAAATTTGTATAGGAACTCGAGTCGGATTTCATAATCTGACTCGAATCAAATAAATTTCAAATAAAGTTTGAGTCGTAAAATAGGACAACTAAATTCGACCAACTCGATTTTTTTTTATTCCACTCAATCGAACATTCACTCTACCGGTCTCTAAAGTCATATTCTTGTAATCGGTTTAGTCCAATTTTGATAATGATATTAAGAACCGGTTAACACATGGTACCTATTAAAATGTGACACTTTTAATCAACAAAAAACGACACATGACGAAGATTGAAACAAAAAATATGTAGTGACAAATGGCAATAATTTGTATGATTTTTTTGGCTAGATAATTCGTATGAATATCATGTCTATAGACATCACATTTAGGATTTTAATCTCGAGCTCAAATTCATCTATTATTGCTTTCTGAAATCAAACGGTAGATGCTTATATTTGGAAACAACATTACTTAGAAAATACTTTTACGTTGAAAAAGTCGTGGATCATATGATAGGCTTGATACATTTAGAATATCATGGATAAATTTTGGACATGACATATTGAGATGTTGGGATAAAATTTTAGACACGACACATTAAGAATGCTGTAAATAACATTTTAGACATGACACATTCAGAGTATCGTGGAATAAAACTTTGTATACAACATAATAAAATGACATGTATAATTTTTTAAATATTTTTCAAAGAGTATTACTGAAACATGAATTAGTGAATAATTAATGAATAATTTAGCATCAATTTAATTGAAGGTTATTTTAACCTAATCAGTTATCAATATTGATTAGAAAGTTCATTATACGATCAGATTTTGTATGATGAAAAAGAGTAGGGCAATGTTGAAAATCCAGCCCTACTTATCTTGAATCAATCCTGTTTGAATGCCTACAAGCAGGGCGTATCCTTTAAAGGATTTATGGGGGCCACGGCTCTCCTAAATTTGAAAATTTTGAATTTTGCTTGTAAGATTTTTAAAAAATTTAATTCGACCCCTTAAGTTTTTTAAAAATTCATATTAAACTTTAAAAATTTGAGTGTTTTTAATTAAATTCCCTTCCAAATTTTTAAATTTTTTTTAAATCTCTCAAAATTATTAACAATTTTAATTAAACCCTCAAATTTTTTAAAAATTTTCATTTAAACCTCCAACTTTTTAAACTTAAGTTGACACCCTCAAAACTTTTATTTTAAGTTCCACCGCAGCTTACAAGAGCTGAGCCCAATGCTCGGCATACAAGTTTTCACCCCGTTTGAACTCAATTCTGGTGCAGTACATGGTAATATATATATATATATATATATATATATATATATATATATATATATATATATATATATATAATCAATCAAAATCCTGACAATACCATTCGAATAGCTTGTTGTAATGGATGTCAAATGTCTCCTTGAGTGGGTTGGCAGCAAGCTAAATCCACAAATAAATCACTGGGTTGGGCTCATTAGTCATTAGAGTATGGGTGTCCATATTAAACCGTAACTATTAATTGATATAACCTTACATGTTAATTAATCAAACCATTAAGATTAACCGATTTTGATTAATCGAATAGCTAAAAATAATGGTTAATAGTTAATCTATATGTTAACCGTTATTAAATTATTTATACATTTGTTTTGTTCACAAGATTTACTATGTCAATCTCAAGGCCCTCTTATAATATAATATTTATCTGAGAGATAATTTCATTATTCTCTAAAAAGAAATAGTGAACATGTGAAAAAATATTATCATAGGTTACATGTTAATCTGTAACCGAACCGTCAATAACGGTTAACCATTAGCAGTTAAAATGGTTAATTGTTTCTTAACAGTTAGGTTATGATTCAATAACTGTTATAACAATTAACCGACCGTTTAGATTAAACGGTACAATTAACCTATTATGAACACCCCTACTTGACAGTAACAATAACCAATCAACAAAGGCAAAAGAAAGAACATAACACTAACAAACATTCCTACGAAATGATGGGACAAATAAGATGCCATTTCCGCCATTGTATTTCCATTTAGAGTAGCCATTGCCCATAGCTACGCACAAAACATGTCGAGTGTCGACATCCTAATGTGCGAGAGAGCTCATAGATTGAAACCCGTTTGAAGACAAACAATTTCTCCAAATGTATCAATCCTTGCTCGTTTATTAATACCCCATATGGTTCCCATTTGAAGCACAAGGCCAGCATGATGGTTCTAATTGCAAAGCTAAGTGCCAACAAATAGCATAAGAGAAGGCAACCCAAGTGTGCGTAGGTCGATCATTTGCTTTAGGAAAGGCGGTGGTGCCTTTATCTTGTCCTAATATAATGGAAGTCCATAGGGATTTCATTTTTTTTAACTTACCTTCCAGACTCTCTTTATCTTTCTAATAATACATCTCTTATATCTGTTTTACGGTACATATTAATAGTTTGTAATTATTTCTTGCATCAATGTCATTTTGAAGATTTAAACATAAATTTTCTTATCGAGAGTACAAAGTATTTTATCGCCAAATGACAATGTTGATATTTAAATAAAAATGTACAGCAAAATGATAACGTTAGCAATAACAGTTACTAATTAAGAATCAAAACAGATAAACTCTTTCTCAAGCTAATATCCCACCAATGTGGTATAACTTTTTTGCATTACTAATAGAATACCAACATGTTTCACACCTCATGTCACATGGATGATGATGAATCTAGATGTCCTCTTTAGCTATAAATGAAAAGGGTTTAGAGACCAAGAATAATGGTTAAAGTGAAGGTGGTGATAACTTGGATTACAATCAATAAAAACACAAGGTTATGTAGCCTAAATGCAGACAAAAGTGGCGACTTCCTTTAGATTTGGACGGTTGGTTTGGGAATAAAATCCAAACAAAACCCCACAATCCCTCACTAAGTCACTCACGCTTTCAACACCAAAATCATATAAAAACAAACTAATTAAATTTTAGTTCGATTCACACTAATGTCATTATAATATATAAGAAAACTTAACTTTGAATGTGTTTAACAATTCAGTGCATCATCTTCAAGACCTTATACAATATATGCCACCTTCTGAGACTGAGTCTGTTTTGAGTCATGAGATTACCGATGCTGAGATCAAGGAAGCCTTATTCAGACAGTGGAATGATAAAAGTCCCAGACCAGACGGCTACACATCCTGGTTTTTCAAAGCTACCTGGGACACTGTCAGAGATGATTTTTTAGTTGCAGTAAAGCACTTCTTGAAGACTTCATCCCTGCTGCCAGCTTTCAACACTACAGCTATAGTGCTTATTCCTAAGGCCCCAAACTCTTGTATGGCAAAAGAGTTCGAACTAATATCCTGCTGCTCGATAGTCTATAAAACAATCACCAGAATAATTGTTTCAAGACTGGCTGCTTATTTTCCTGAGATGATATCTCCAAACCCATCTGCCTTCATCAAAGGACGAAGTATAGTAGACAACACATTGTTAGCACAGGAGCTAGTTAAGGGGTATTCCGGACAGTCTCTTTCCCCTAGCTGTGCTACCAAAATCGATCTGCAGAAAGCCTTTGATTATGTAAATTGGGACTTTATACTATAGGTGCTAGAAGCTATGAACTTGCCCGAAAATTACCGCGGATGAATCAAGGCCTGCACTACTACCTCCAGATTTTCTATCTCTTCTAATGGAAGTTTGGTGGGGTACTTTCAAGGTAAGAGAGGGGTTCAACAAGGAAACCCATTGTCACCTTACCTCTTTGTTATGGCGATGAACGTGCTATCGACTTTATTGAACATCGCAGCGGCCAAAGGAATCTTCAAGTACCACCCAAAATGCAAAAGAATATCTCTCAGACATTTATGCTTCGCAGATGATCTTCCCATCCTCTGCAATGGCTCAATTGATTCTATCATGGGTGTGAGGAGTGTGCTGGACCAATTCTACGAAATGTTTGGCCTGAAATTAAATGCCGCAAAAATTGAATTCTTTGTTTGTGGACTTTCAGATGAACAAATAGATGAAATCAAGGTTGCCACGGGTTTTAAACAGGGGAATCTCCCTATACGCTACCTAGGAGTGCCCTTGGTTACCAGGAAATTAACGGATAAGGACTGTACACCGCTCTTGAAAAAAATTAGAGCCAAGTTAAGCACATGGTCTAACAAAAAACTTAGCTATGGAGGCTGATTGCAGCTAATTATAGCTGTTCTCTTCAGCATTTTTAATTACTGGAGCCGACAGCTTATTCTTCCCAAATTGGTGATCTCAAAAATTGAACAAATATGTAGCCGCTTCTTTTGGAAAAGGGTCTGATACCCCTGCTAAGGGTGCCAGAGTGAGATGGCAGCAATTTTGTAATCTTAAATCTGAGGGTGGCCTAGGCTTACACACTTGGAACAAAACTTGCAGCGTCCAACTGTTGAGGAAACTCATAGCTAGTGATGGATCTCTTTGGGTGGCCTGGGTTAACGAGTATGCATTAAAGGGGGCTGATATCTGGCATGCCGAAAGCAAACCACACTTTAGCTGGTCCTTGAGAAAACTTATGAAACTAAGACCTGAAGCTACTACCGTTTTTGCTGCAACAAGTAATAGGGCTGATATCAATTCTAAAAGAATATGCGAAGCTGTTAGAGACAAGAAAAAAAAAGGTGTGCGGGGAGAAACTCATTTGGTTTTCTCCACATATCCCTAAATATTCTATCATCTCATGGATTGTAATTTTAAATCGGCTGCCTATAAAAGACAGGCTTGGAAGGATGGGGATCGCCACAGATAGTGCATGCAACTTATGTTGCGATGTCCCGGAAGCACGAGAAAAATTCTGTCGTCTGAAGAGAGATACCCTAAGTTGGGATGATGAATTCATGTGGGCTATTATCAATCTAAAGAGAAAATCTTTTATTGTTCAAGTGCTCAAGCTAGTTAGGACTGCTTACATCTACAATATTTGGCATGAACGAGACAACAGACATTTTAGAGGGGATAATAGATCCAGCGATGATATAGTGGAAAATATATAGAACACAATCCGTTTTCGTTTTTTGGTTGTTGTATAAACATAAATGATAGAGTGAACTCTCAATTATGTTTAGATTGTGGGATTCTTAATTTTGAATTCTTTGTACCGGATGTATACGCTTATCATAGCAGTTCGCTGCTCTGGATAAATGAAGGAAACAAATTTAACCAAAATTTTTTTTGAATGTGTTTAAGCATGCGCTATTTTTTATTGTAAAGAGATCTAAATAATTTAAATATTATATAAAATAAATTATACAAAAATTAAAGGTTTAAATAAAAAATCAGCCCTTAAATTATGCTCTTTATTTACTTTTAGCCCTTAAACTATTTTCTGGTAAAAATAAGTACTTAACTATTATTTCTGTTCACTTTAAGTACATAAACTATTTTTTTGTCAAAATAAGTACCTAAACCATGCCATTTTTGCTTTTAATCCCTAAACTATCTCTTGGTCAAAAAATTTTCGTGACATGTCAACATCTTATTGGCCGAAATAATTTTTTTTTACTTAGATAACTATCGGACTTAAAGTGACTAGAAATACTAATTTAGATACTTATTTTGACTAAAAAATAGTTTAAGGGTTAAAAGCAAACAAAAAATATAGTTTAAGGGTTAATTTTTCATTTAAGTCAAAATTTATTATAACATTTTACAATTATAATGCATAAAAATATACAGACATAAAGTCATGAGTTCTAAACTTACTAGGAGCACGTACTTCATTCTCTTAAAATTTCCCTCCCTCTAGTCACGTAGAATTAAAATTAAAATTATTATTTATCAAAAGGAAAACATAAAGTCATAATCATTATATCTATTCAAAATCGAATGTCACATCAAACCAAATCATTTGTTGGGTCCATGAAAAATTAAAAGAAATCTTTTGAAATCGTATTAATAATTTATATGTTATAATCATAGTTAAAGTATTATATATTTATATAATTCTTTTTAAAAGTTAGAGAAGAGTGAAAGATGCTAAGATTTGAATCCAATTTTACACAAATTTTTGTCGTTTTTATATATTAATAAGGACTCGTTCAATTCATCGACTATGCGAAAAAAATTGGCAAGCGCATCAATTTTAGGATTTTGATATTTAGCTTAGGTTGTAGAGTTTAAGGGTTTTAAATTTAAGGATTAAGTTAGAATTTATGGTTTGTAGGTTTAGATTTTAGGGTAATATGATTAGAGATTTATGTTTTAACCTATAAACCTAAATTCTAATTATATTCCCTAAACCTAAACCAATAAACCCCAAACTCACAATTGAACCACTAAACCCTAAAACTAAGGCAATTTTAGAATTTTTTTTCACCGCCAGTATATATAGACCTAACAAACTTGACCCGAGACCCGAACCGATTTACCCGATATAGACCCAAACACCGCGGTCTAAACTTGACCCAAACTAGAACCAAAATCGAACCGAACCAAAATCGACTTGAAATTTACTGAACTGAAAGTAACTAGAATCGAAAACAACCAAAATTGAAATCAACTCGAACTGAAAAGCAACCCGAACCAAGCGTAGCCCGATCCAAAAGCAACCCGAAACGAAAACAACCCGAATTTAATTTGCCCAAATCCGATCCAAAACGAATATCAACATGATTTTGACCATATAATTGAGCCGAAATAAACGGATAAGTTACTTTTATTTATTTTTAGTAGTATGATAAATAGTAAATATGTATATTTTATTCTCTTTTTTATTATATTATTGATTAGCAACCAACTTTAGTAAAAGTTTAATGGTTTAATATATCTTTTCTCCTTTAAAAAAATCTTCATATCTGATTAGATAAATTTTCATTTAAAAATTATTTGATATGAAGGATTATAAACTAAAATTACTCTGTTTCACACCAACTTACATATATATGTATATAATTTTATTTTTTTATTTTTAATTGTTTATTTAATTTAGTCTTTTATTTAATTTATGATATTAATTCAATATCTAAGTAAAAAATTTAAATATCCAATTAAATCTCAAACAATTAAAATATACTTAAATTGATTTTAATCCATAAATAAATATGATAAAATTATATTTTATTAAACAATTTTCAAATAGTATAATTCTAATTTCGTAAAATCAAATTTTTTCCGTCTTAGAAATTATGCAAAACTTTCTTTTAAAAATAGAAAACAATCAATTGAAACTTGATAATGAACACAATACGAAATTCAAGTTTTAAACTTTAACAAGCCTTATAGGTTGAGTTTGTGTCATATTATCATTTTTTAATGATGGTTTAATTCGAAACATTGAACGATCAAGAGTTAAAATTGAGCTTAAATGATAAGATTGACAAAAAAAAATATTTTTTACGCGAATATATCAGTAATTCTATATATACTCAATTGAATACATATCTAACTCAACTCGAATTGACCTAAAGATCCAAAGATGGATTAAATTCGAAAACTAACCTATCTGATATTGACCCGAACCGAAAATTGATCTGATTCGATGTTGACCCGGCCCAAAAAATCAACCGAACCAACATTGACTCGAACCGATAACCAACCGATTCAATATCAACCGACCCAAAAAGCAATCGATCCGGTATTGACCCGACCTGAAATTCAATTGATCCGACCAGATACTCAACTCGACCCGAAATTGCATAAACTTGATCTAAATCTGAATCAAACTTGATCCGACCTAAACCGAATACGGCCCAAACTAAAAATTAACCCGAACCGAATTGACTTGAACCGAATCCGAACCGAATTGACTTGAACCGAATCCGAACCGAATGACCCGATTACCACCTCTAAGTATATGAAATAACTACTCAATTAAAGTTAATATAATATTAACTTCGACAAATTTTTATACTTATATTTTTTTATTTGTTCATCTCATATCATATTTAATTATGTTGTAAATTGCATCGTGTCTAAAATTATTGAATCTAATTAGTCCGTCAATCATATATGTTTTCTCTCCTCTGGACACGTGGACTCCCAAGACAATAGTTAGCCCTATTTGTACTCTTGCGTCATTTGTGAACCGAGCACACATGAGGGTTTAAATTTGATACACAAGCTGTATAAAATAAATTTTATACAAGTTTGTCTATTTCTACTATAAATTAAAATTAAACCCAAACCTTAAAAATTAAACCTTAAATTCTAAACACTAACCTTAAATTCTAAATCATACAACTTAAACCCCTAAACTCTAAACCTTAAATTGCCACGGTTCTCAACATGATGACTATTATGTTTTGACATAGTCAAACATCGTTTTGACATAGTCAAACATCGTTTTTAATCAGACGATTATAAAGGTTATGTTTGAACATAATAAGGAATCATACAGTGAGATGTGAGTGATAAAGATGGAAATTATCCCTATTAACATAAGAAAGATATCTCTGGGCTCCTCGATGATTGAGATTCAGAAATGCACGGTCGTGCTCAAATAAGTTGATAGAGATCAATGTCATTTGTTTAATCAGTTTAATTGGGCATCGAGAAACTAAAGATAGAACGATATAAAGTTAACATTTTCCATGTCTTATATTCTATCAAAGATATCATGAGATAAAAGGATTATAACATAAACTATATTAAGGTTGTCTCGGATTATGAGCTTTTCATTTAACTTGGGTAGTCATAATGTCTTGCTAGAGGTCACTTATGACTTGTAAGATAAAATGTGATTTTATCTACTGTCAGCGTTAATTAAACCTATAGTACACACTAAGAATGGATAAGAATGATTGTAGTTATTACTCTCAATAATAAATTTAAGATAATGAGATTATTTTAAATTATATTGCTAGAGATTATTTATTCGAATTTAAAGAAGTTAAATTCGTATTCTTGTGATAGAATATTTTATTTGTTTTATAATTTTTTGAAACTAATATCAAATAAATAATATTATTAAATAAACTTGTTAATTATATCTGGTTGAATTTAAATTCCTTATCAGATAAGGAATCTGTTTTAAAATATATTATTTATTTATTTTAAATAAATAATATTATTAAATAAATCGCATTATCTAGATTTGGTTGGATTTGAATTCTTTATCAGATAAAGGAATTTGTTTTAAATTATAATTTATTTAATTTTTTTTAATTAAATTATAATAGTAAACTCAACCTAACCCTAATCAAGTCATATATATATATATATATGTATGTATGCCCAAGGGTTTTGTATTACTTGAGTTTTTCGACTAGCCACCAAAATCTCTATTTTCGAAATTTGAGAGGAACTAGCATTTCAATAGCCGTTCGTCGTCCATTCGCGTGTGGATACTTGTAGAGGGCGTTCGTATTTTAGAAAGGCAGCGCCTCAGCACTATAGGATTACTAAATCAAAAACTAAGGTAACCTTATGTTTTTCTCTATCGTTCATTAATATGATTGCATGAGATCTTAAGTATTTTTGTAGGATATTTTTCCTCTGCGTTTATTTACTTGATTAAATCAGTTTTATTTCCTATAAAACCCAACAGCATCATCTAAAAAAATTCTGCTGGCGTTTGGGAATTTATTCAAAAAAATAGTCTAAACTGAGTAATAAAATAATTAAGAATGTAAACAATCATAATTGTTTCTCAATATAGATGTGTTTTTTTAAGACTGATAACTAAATTTTATTAAAAAAATTAACTGAAGGTATCACAAATACAACGTACCCAGAAACTTTATGCAAAAATAAAACATGAAATCCAAATGTGCAAAGAAAAGTAACACTTCCCTTGAGATGGAACCCAGAAACCTTCATGAATCTCCTTGTCTCTATCCAAATGAAATATTTTACGAGGTGAAGAAGGAGTGATGACATAACCAAACTATCAGGTAGATTATTTTGCTACACATATCTGATTACACCGGGAAACTACCACCAATGGGATCAAACATTCTATGACCACAAACAACCCAAATAAGAAAACAAACGTCACAAACGACTGTTAAGGTATACGAAAATCGCGTCAAACAACAAAGAAAACGTACAACATAGATTTATTTATTTTGATTAAATAGATAAGTATTACATTCCCATGTCGGGATTCAAACCCATGCAAAATGAAGGCAATATGAGCCTTCTTAGCCACTAGGCCAATTAATGGATCTCACAACATAGATTAATTAGATGCCTATTTAGTAGTGATTTTGAAATTCCTAATATAAATTTCGGTTAGATAAATCTATATTTCTATGCTTTCAGCTATATTTATTTATTGAACCTTAACTATATATCCGTAATGTATGCGCTTTTTAAATATACTTACATTGCAAATGAAATCCAAAATCTAAATTTAAGTTCACTAACGGATTATTATAGATTTATCCATTTTTTTAATTTTTTTCACTCATATGGTTGATATTTCAAATTCTAGCACCTGTAAACAACAAAATTTAATTAGTATATAATTATTTAAAAAAACAAAGGACCTGAGCCAAGATCGAAGGCAGGGGCCAAAATATTGAATTTAAAAAATGCAAGGGTTTATTACGTATTTAAACTCAAAATTCATGGGACAAGACCTAGTTTGTCTGATATTTAAATTTATAAGGACCTAAATTGTTATTGAACCCAAAAAAAAAAAGATACATGCCCATTCTTTTTTTAGTTCAACCAAGAGGTGTAAATGAACAGAGCATTCGACGAATTGTTAATGAACCATTCGTATAACGTTCGTTTATTCAGGTAAATAAACAAGTATGAACAAATTTTTATGTCCGTTTAATAAACGAACGAACACGAACATAGATATGTTTCGTTCGTTTATGTTCACAACAAGCTCGTTTATTGGCTCATTTATAAGCTCATTTACTTGGTTTCCCTTTTGCTTTTATTTTTTTACATTTTAAATATTGGTGAATGTATGTACTAAATTGAACACGTGGTGATTTTTTTAGTTCAAACTGTGAAGCCTAATGAGCTTAAAGACTAGTGTTGTAAGTCCACCATTTTGGCGAACATATAAATGAACATGTTAGCGGTCATAAAAATGAACAAGTTCTCAAACATTACGCAAATATGTTACGAACGTTAAACGAACATGTTCGTGAACGTTAAACAAGCGAACACGAACACCATCAAAAATAAATAAACGAATACAAACATGATATTAAAAATTTAAACGAACCGAGCATGAACATCTTCAAATATAAATAAACTAACACGAACAAAACCTTAATCGTTCAAGCTCGGCTCATTTACACCCTTAGATCAACCTTTAGTTGATTATATATTTAATAAACTATTATATTATTAATTTAAATAATTATTTTTTAGAGGGGCTAAATTATTATTTAACTAAAATTATTAAATAATTATATTTTCTAACAGGGGCCGGTGCCCCTTGGACCCCAAGGGAGCTCCGCCCCTGAGACATCAAAAGGAAATTGGAGACTCAAAATCAACTTTTGATTATTGGCAAGCTTGTGCGAAGTGTAATCACCATTTTTTCGTCCGGTCATTTTTATTCGAATGCCATAAATCCAATTAAAATAAAAAATTTCCATCGAAACCAAAATCAATGTCCAATTACAACCCAATTCCATTACAAATTTGAGCCCCCTACAAACCCATTACATTATCATCATCCATTACCCAAATATAATCCAAATATCTTAAACCAATTAACCAAACCATTACAATAACCCAAGTTCCCTAAACCTTGTACCTAACCCGACCCACTAGCCCGTTTACCTTTTTTAACATAACAACTCATTACCCAAATCTGACTCATACCCTAAACCTATCAAACCCTAATACCTTAACCAACTAAGCCACCAGCCGCCAAGCATTCAGCTGCCCCTCTGCCTCATCAGCTCCCTGGACACTCCACATCCCCATGTGACTGTTGGCTTCTGGTCACGTCACCGGCCACCACATCACCGCCACGTCAATGCCACGACGGCAGCCTCTGCTCCTCTCGATTCCCACGCACCCGTTGAGCCCTCTTACAAGTCACGACAGCAAAAAGAATAGTCCCCTCTCTTCTCATACGACAACCACTAATATGCAACAGATGAGCAACAAAAAACAGAGGCAAAATTTTCAGAAGTCAGATGAATGCAAACAAACCAAAATCAGCAACCAATAGTTGATTTTAGGTTTTTTTATTTTTCTTTTTATTTCTATAATTTCGGCTATAAAGCCCGATTGAAAAAAAAAGCAATGTAGACAGAGATTGCAATATCAATACAAACACACAAAAAGAGCATTCTTCAGAGGTATCCTTTTTCATTTACTCTCGTATGGCAATAGGGTTTCTTTTTTTCTTCTTCAAAACCGAAATGAAAGCTTTTGTTCTCCAAATAAAAAATTCCAAATTCAAAACAAAGTTTCGAAATTTCCAAGTAGAATCTTGTTTAGAAAAATAGAATCAAAAGGGGTTTTTAGTTTTTAAATCAAAATTGAGTTTAGTTTTCTTTTTTTTTTGGATTTTAAATCAAAACAAAAAGAGGGATTTTTGAGGTTTTCCTGCCGTTAGGGGAGGAGCCACCACATACCGTCATCTTCGGACACCGGGTGGTTCTTGTCGAGGTCTGGCCACCGATGAATGGTCATGGCAGTGTTGAAAAAGAAAAGAGGTCGTCGGTTTAGAAAAGAAATAAAAGGGGCTGGGATTTTCTTTTTCAGAGATTTTTTTTTTTTTTGAAACTCGGTTTAAAATGAATTTTTGTTTTATTTTCTTTTTTGGTTTTATAAGCTGATTGAAACGCGGTGTTTTGGGCAGGCTGGGATTCGCGTGTTGACCCAGATTCGAGGAAGAATCCGCGCCTTATGGTCGATGGGAAAATCACTATTTTAGTCCTTTTATTTTCTTCCCGTTCACATTTTGGTCATAGTCTATTCACCCTATCAGTCCCTACCATCTGATTTCTTTTAAAATTTTGGTTTATTGAAAGTTCTTTTTTTTAAAAAAAAATGGCCTTGTATTTTCTTTTTCTATTTTATTCTATATTATTCATATATCATATTATGTTAAAATTATATTATATTTTATATATTAATATTCTATATAGTTACGTAACTTATATATTATATAGTTTATTATTTATTATATTATCATTATATATAGTTTATTATTTATATATCATATAATATTATTATATATTTATCATATTTATTATATGTACTAATATACTATTACTTATTCGTTGTTTGTTTATTTTTTTGTTCAAATCGACCTTACGGTGATCCGCAATAGGAGACGACCCGTATTATTATGACACGTTTAGTGTAGCTTTATTTTCTACAATTTAAATTACGCAATTTAATTACTCACATTTAATATCTAGCATTTTAATTTCTGTTATGATTTATTTTCTCGCATTTGAATTATTAACTGTTAATGTGATGCCCTTTTATTCGATAGTAAACATGGCCAATACCAGATGTAGTGGTGGTGGTTCTTTCGTTTATTCTCGAATAACGAGGCCTTTAAAATTTATTCGTATTTTTAAACGGATCTTAAATTAAATTAAATTTGAACTCACCAATTTTCAATTAAGTCAAATTGTATTTGACTATGTACCAATTTTTAGGTGATGTGGGGTGTTAATTATTCCGCATCCGTAATCGACTCCCTGGCCCATTTTCAAAAGAATCTCTGGTTTCATTTTTAGTGTCATGTCTACCCTTTTAAAAATGATAGGTAACGACTCCGGTTTTCATTTTTCAAAAATCGAATTTCCTAAAAAAAAAATCCTCAATTCTTCATTTTCTAAACATTTTCAAAAAACACGAAAAAGTACCCACACTCCTTAATCCTTATCACACATACATTTACACCGATTTGATTTTTTTAGTTATTTTCAAAAAAAAAAAAAAGAGGTCGCTACACGAAGGAATTGTATTCGGACAGTATCATATCATGTTTGAAATTTATAACATGGAATCTTCATTATTATATTACATGTTACACGAAATATTCAACGATTTGATGTAGGAGAGGCCCCATATTACCATTTACAACAACATTAACGGTGCAAAATTCACCCCTTAACATGAATTTATTTTAAATAAATTCAAAAAACGATAACAATCCAAATTTTCAAACTCATTTATTTTTTCGATATATGATTATATGAACCAATTAAATTTATAGGTTTAAAATCGTTTGAAAAGCTTACTTTACGATAATAATAAAAGATTGTGTGTTGTGTGAGCTTATTTCATTGTTTTTTTTTTCCTGATAGTTCCAAGTTGTCTGCTGTTGTTGCCTGCTTGTGTAGCTATGGTAGGAATCGAGTTGAGGTGATGTCGTGCAAGAATATTTGAGCGTTTGGGCAAGTTTAACAAAGAGTCTATGTCTTGTTAGAGAAGTAAGGCATGTAATAGTGGGGGACAAATGGGTGGTCCGCAATTAGGTGTACATTCAAAGTTGATGACGATGTCGATGAGTTATCTAATTCTGTTATACATGTAGTTGTCTACTTATGATTTACCACACTAAAATCATCATCCTTACCTGTAATTCACATTCATTCTTTAGCTATTTAAATCATAGAGTGTATAACCTATTGAGTGGTCTCAGTAGTAAAAGATGGTGTTGTTTCTCCTAAGTGATATGAGTTCGAGCAGCGTAGTCTACAGGTGTGTGTGAGTTCATCCAAATTTACAATCGGACAAGATACTATCTTGTAATTGAATTAGATTAGAGAGTGCAAAATAAAAATCTTTGGATATCGAATAGATTCGTTTTGAACTCTCTTGATTAAATTGTAGTTTTAGTCTTCTTAAATACAAAATAAATTAGTTGTCCTTTTTAACTTTAAATAATTAAAACAATTGTAATTTTGAGGCCTCTAAATAACTAATTAATTCAATTTCAGACATTTTAACACAAAATTTACCCTCCCCTTTCCTCCCCCAATTGTTTTTTTAATTTTAACTCGACCTTCTAAAACTAAAATCCCGACTTTGTCCAAATACCCTCGTATCAAATCAGGTCGAATTATTTTGTTTTATGTGGTGTTGTGTACATCCCCCACTTTCCATATGATTCCACATATGCACTTCATACAATGTATTCTTGGCTCTTGGAGGGACATGGTGAGTGAAAAAAGAGTTACATTATGAAATTGTCAACTTATGATGACAAAGAGAGATGGGAACTTTTAATCATTCGTATATTCTTTCATTTATTTAATAATTTAAATTATTTATAAATATTATGATATCTTTTGTATAAAATAAAAGGTAAATTATCTCACTAACATTAAATTAGGGGCCTGATTCGATTTTCAAATTTAAAATATTGTCAATTTAGTCACTATAAGATAAATTATTGACATAATTATACTAATTTGATTTTCAAATTAAGAATCTTACTGGAATGCATAAAGGTTGAGAGCTAAATGCATAATTATACTAATTAAAAAGATGACGCTAACTCACGTCGCACGGATACCAAACTGATACTAATATGTAACATTAGGCACTTTAGTTATTAATATAATTGCGCACTCTTTTCCCCTTTCAGTTATCTAATATTGAATTTAAATGTTGATTTGAAGGGGTTTTAACCAGACCCCACCTTTCTTAAAAAAACGTTAGTGATTAACCAAAATAAACCTATAGTTTGGAACAAAAATTTTCTACCTGTTTTTGGAATTCATATATATATTTCAACACTAAAAAATTAAACAATACACTCTAATCCTAATTCATAATTTCTAAAAACTAAACCCTAAAAGCTAACTCTAAATCTCAATCCTAAACTATAAACCTATTTTTTTAGTGTTGAGATATACATAGAAACACTGAAAAGGAGCTGAGGATTTTTATTCTATAGTTTGGAGACTAATAAGGTAGTTAATCCTAAAATAGAATATATATGCATATAATGTCCCGCTCACCCCTCTATAAGTCCCCTCCTCCATTTCTTTATAAGAAAATCCCCTTTATTTTTGCCTCTTTAGCATCAAAAAAATCAAGCACAGATATAGTATTAACAACAATGGAATTTGATGATATTTGTAACACCGCCCTCGGTCTAGGCTGCCTTGTTAAGCAAGAAAACTTTACTCAGCTCCATCATCATCAACAAAACAAGAAGAAATTGTTCCTCAAACATGACCACTTCCTTCCATCTCTTCTCTCTTTAGGTCCATCAGATGACACACACCAATCCGCCACAAAAACTTACGCCATCGGTGCCCGCCATCGCCAACAACAAGCCTCATCTCTCAGCGCAGCAGCATCTTTATTTTCAAACTCCAGTGTTAAGAAAGAGAGAGATCCGGCCGGTGATCAAGAGGTAGAATTGGAGAGAGTTTCTTCAAGGGTCAGCGATGAAGGTGAAGATGAAGATGGCAGCCCCAGAAAGAAACTTAGGCTTACCAAACAACAATCTTCCATTTTAGAAGACAACTTCAAACAACACATCACTCTCAATCCTGTACTCCATCTTTCCTTTTTATTATTATTATTATTATTATTATTATTATTATTATTATTATTATTATTATTATTATAAGTGGTACTGATCTTTCTTGTGTTTGACAGAAACAGAAGCAAGCCTTGGCTGAACAGCTGAACCTAAGGCCACGTCAAGTGGAAGTATGGTTCCAAAATAGGAGAGCCAGGTTTTTGTACTGTCCAATACACAAACATATATATATATATATTTCTATATATATATACATACAGTGTGTTTGATCTTTGTTATTTTTGCGCAGGACAAAGCTTATACAGACTGAAGTGGACCGTGAGTTACTAAAGAAATGTTATGAAGCACTGACAGAAGAGAACGAGAGGTTGCAGAAGGAACTACAAGAGCTTAAAGCGTTGAAACTAACAGCTCCGTACTATATGAAGCTGCCGGCAGCAGCGGCCACCCTCACCATGTGCCCTTGCTGTGAGAGGGTTGTCAATTTGAGTGAAAACCCTTCGACGGGAGCTTTTACATTATAGCAGAAGTCTCAGTTTTTCAGTCACTTGAGTTCTCACCCGTCTGCAGCTTGCTAGCCCAACTTGTTGTAGCCATCACACGCACACATATATATGAATTGAATGTAGTGATTAAAGCTTACAAGATTTATATCTAGTTGGATGAAGTGTTAGATCCTTTAACCAAAGTCGAACGTTCGAACCTGTTATTGAGAATGGAAAAAATTAGATTGGGAGGGTCGTCCTCAAACTTCTGCAAAATTTGATATGAATTAGCTGGTTAATGAGTCTGATCGGTTGTTAAAAAAATTGTATGAAGTTAGGGTATATTTTGTAAGTGGAACAGAAATATGGAATATTATTTCCTTTTACAATAGATTAATGATGCTGTAATTATGTCATAATTGCAATTGTACATTTGGATCACTTGGTCGAAAATCGGAAATTTAAATAAAAATTCAATCGAAATTGTCTTAATTAAGTTGCTTAAAGACCAGAGAGAAAAATAATATGATGAACAAAATAATAAAGATAAAATGATAAGAAGAGTGAGAAATGATGAAAAGGAAGACTCAAAATAAATGTAATTAAGATATGATTAAGACGATTAGTGAATCGATAATTATGGGGTTTGAATAATTGATTTTCTCGAATATGTCGAAATGCAATTATTGATTTTCTCTAATTTTTCAATGTATTAACTTTTTTTATACAATAGAGGAAGGAGAATACCGCTCTCTGAATTTGGATCTTGGACCTAACTATATTGAATTAATCTTAAGTAATTTGAAATATATAATATTTGTGGTAAAATATTATATAATATTATATTGATTTAGTGGTTAAAGCTTAGTTCTTGTATTTGAAGGTATTGGGTTCAAAATCTTTCAAGCCCATGGTTTTCATATTTTTTCTCCAGCAAAATGACGTCGTTTTAGGTTAAATTAGGCTTCAAAACAGCCGCACCAAAACAACGTCATTTTGACTTAACGAGGACGTTAAAAGTTAACGGCAGAGTGATATTTTCGAGTCAAAAACTAAAGTTTAGTAGATTTGCAGCTTTTTGAAGTTTGATGGTATTTTCGAGCCATGGACCATAATTCAGTGACATCTGGTGTAATTTACCCTAAAAAAATTATAATTTTAGTCCCTTAAAATTATAAAAATTTTACTTAATGCATCGATAAAATTATATTTTTCACCCTCCAAAATGGTAAAATTTTGTTGAGTGTATAACTCAGTTTGCATAGATTGAAGCAGTTAATAAATCACGTGGCTAACTGAAGCAGTTAATGAGTTATTAGGTTAACTGATTATAATTTATTTGTTATTTTCAGAAGTTAAAGTCTGCTTAATTTGGCTATATCTCTTAACAAAATTCACTCTTAAAATATACAAAGGAAATCTGAGTTTATATATTTTCTTTATCTTTTATTTATTTAAAAAAAATTGTATTCTTAATATGATATCAGAGCATGTAAGTCACAAAATTTTCTCTATTGATATTCTAGTATATACTATGAACAACATGTTGTTATATAAGGGTTTAATCAATCCATCAAATCACCCATCTCTCTAAGCATAGAAAAAGGTTACTCCAGCGGCCATAATAATTGTTGTTAAGGAGATTAGTTTTTTAATTCTACAATAGTTGTTGTAATTGGTTGACTTTGTCCTTCAACGAAAATAAAAGTTTTCTTCTTTCTCTTTTGAATCTGTTTATCACTAGGTTGAAATAATCGTGAGACAATATTAATCATCATTTGATTCTTAAAAGATTGTGTTATTGCCTCCATAACAGAATTCTGTAACATATCTATCAACATGTGAATAAAAATTTAAAGATCATTGGAATCTTCTTGCAGCTCAAAACTCCTTCTCTCCAAGAAACTCCTAGAGAAGGTCTAAGATCTTTTTTTTCTCGAGCAAGTATTTATTCTGCCACATCAAACTCTCACATTCCACCTTGAGAGTCCCAACAACTTGGCCCATTTCTTTTCTCTTCTCTTCTCTTCGGTTTATGGTTGTGTTGAAAGCTATTTCTTCCCTTGTCTTGTTTTGTTTTGTTTTGTTCTGTTCTGAATGTTGTTTATGTGTTTTATTCTATTTTGTTCGTCTATGTTTGTGTTGTTCCCCTACTTCCGTTTGTTAGCTTCAATCGAAGTTTTGTGTCCACACCGTCCTATTTGTGTTTGATTATGGGAATGGGTCCAACTCTTTTTCTCTTTTCCTTTCTATATGTTATTTGTTACGAATGAAGTCGGTTTCTTGTAAAAAAAACTTACTTATTACGTGCAATTATAGGATTAATCTCACCAAAAGCCTATATTATTGAAGCTCACCCTAGAAACTCCACGTGTATTTCTCTAGTGCTATTTGAGTAGGCAGGGTCTCAGCCAATCTAAATAAAAAATATAGTTTAAGGCCTTAAAATTATAAAAGTTTTAATTAGTGCAACTATAAAATTATATTTTTACCCCAAAATGGTAAAACTTTGTTAAGGGCATAACTCAGTTTGTATGTTTAAAACTCAGTTTGCATGGTTTGAAGCAGTTACTAAGTCACATGACTAACTGAAGTAGTTAATGAGTTGTTAGGTTAAATTTTTATAGTTTGTTATTTTCAGAAGTTAATCATGTCTAGCTTGACTAAATAAAAAAGCTACATCTCTTTGTGAAGTTCACCCTTGAACTATACAAACAAAGTTTGAGTTCATATATCTTCTTTATCTTTTATTCATCTTAGAGAAACCTTGTATTCTTAACATGATATCGGAACATGTAAGTCATAAGGTTTTCTCCATTGATCTTCTAGTATATACTATCAAGAACTTGGGGTGAGCAAAACTTTATTGGACTCAAAAAAATTGAATTTTTCGACTCGATTCGTCTTGAATCGACTCGAAATTTTATAAACTCGACTCAAAAAATTTTAAATAAAGTTTGAGTTATAAAATGGAAGCTCGAATAACTCAAAATTTTTAGTAATTAATGGATTATTTTTAAGTTCGTGTCGAAACTCTCAATTTTACTGATATATATAGATCGATTAAAAAATGAAGAAATATATGCCACATATGAAAAAATATGAAGAAATATATATGCATATCTTATATGATTAGAGAAAGTCTTTTAAAATAAAATCAAACTGTACTATAACATAGTAAATAATTACAATTAAATTTGTATAGGAACTCAAAAACTCGACTCGAATCAAAAAAATTCAAATAAAGTTTGAGCTGTAAAATATGATGGGTCAACTTGAATAACTCAATTTTTTAACTCGACTCGATCGAACGCTCACCTTTATCAAGAATTTGTGCTTAGATAAAAGTTTAACCAACCCATCAAATCACCCATCTCCATGCAAAATAGTATCATGACCCATCAGTTAGCAACCGAGACAAATGCGCAACAGAGTGCTTAAGAGGTTATTTGCAAAATCTTGAGTTTGACTAAAAGACCACCTAATTTGGCCCGACCGTTAGGGACTGATAGAAGGCCCGATCACAATGAACATGGTAAATTAAAAGATGACATCTTACTAGGGAATATTACAAGGGATAGTAATATCCACCAATGTGAACATCCTTATGAACGTGAACTTAAGAAAAATAGTACAAGGTGATAAACTTTTCTAAGTTAGGATGTGGTAGGTAGTTTTCGATCTGAGCTGCTAATGTAAATCGATCTTGGTCATTCATTGTACGAGGATTTAACTATAAGTAAATATCTCCCCACCTTATTTGTAATCATCCATCTCTTGAGTAATCAAAAACATTTACTCTAATCCTCTCTTGTGTTCTTTCGTTCATCGTAGCTATTCTCTATTGTTTGCTTCCACTTATAATGATTCTATGTTTCAATGCCTAGAAAGAGTTTGATCTTCTAAATAGAGATCTCAGGCTAAGTTAGGAGTTTGTGTTGGGATGAACAATCAATGCAATTGGCCAACAGGGGGTGAATTGGCAAATAAAATATTGGTAGAAGCAAATGGAAAGGCAATAAAAATTTGGACACAAGATTTATAGTGGTTCAACCTTCTAAACAAGGTTTACATCCACCACCTTAGCTATCCAAACTAAGGATTTCTCAAATCCACTAGATTTGCTTTCCTTTTGAGGCTCAAGGAGATAACCTTACAACTCCCTTCAGGTTTATACCTCCAAACCTTAAGAACACTCATAAAGAGAAATACAAATTTTAGCAAACTAAAAATTCTCACAAAGGCAGTATGTTTGCACAATTTTAGGCTCACTCAACCCCAAACACTTGAGTACAAAGATTACAATAAGAACTCTCCAGTGGGTTTACTAGATTTGACTAATAAAACTTAAAGATTGTTGGATGTGTGCTTGAATGCTTTAGACTTGATGAATAATTGTTGAAGAAGCTTTGGAGACTTGATTTTATACTCCCCCTCATTGATTTCTAACCGTTTGGGTAGCTAGGATATTGATTATAGCTATTGGCCTGCATTTTTCTCGCAATAAATGTTATTTAGCAACATTGGGCATCAATACGCGAACAGTCGTATCAGTGCCTGCCATAAGAGAAAATAACCGTTGCAACAAAGGGGTATCAATACGTGAAAATCCGTATCGATACGTAGTGTGAATTTTATAAAGGGTATCAGTATGATCTGTACCGTATTGATATCGGTTTTGCTCACTAGAATACTTGGAAATTTGGATTAAAAAGTCGTATCGATACGCCTATGAGGGTATTGGTACGAGTAACTGTTTTTTTCAAAATTTATGGTTCTAATAAACTGACAAGGTAACAGTCGAATAACAAATACAAAGATTTAGAAAATCTTTAACCCCGTACTAGTACGCTATAAGACGTACCGATACTAATAAGCAATTTGGTTTACATGTTTAATAAGGCGTACCGATACATCTACAAATGTATCACTACCTTATAGCCATTAAGTATAAAACAGATTTCCAGTAGCGAAAAACCATACCGATACGCCATAGGCAGTATCAGTACTCTTGTACCAAATTGGCTATTTTGAGTACCAAAACACTTAGAAAATATTTGGGGTTTAAGGTTTTGACTTAGAAATTATTCTAGGTTTAAGTGCCTATCAATTTAGTGAGTAAAACAAGCACTTAAAAATTTATAATGTCATAAGAAAAATCAACAACTCGTTCATGACGGATTTCGTAATTTTGAAATTGTTTAAAATATTTCATAGCATTGGGACAATCCGGATTATTAAAATAATGGATAAAAAAGTTGGTTAAGATTGAGTTTGGTACCATTATTTTCGGGATTGGGATTTGGATTGGAAAAACTAGCACTTAAATCTTTTCTTAGGAGGCATGGTTAAAAACCTACAAAATTTAAACTACAAAAACACATGTATGCATAAACATCAAATTCAATCTAATAATTCAATCCAATCATCATGGTAGTATAAAAAATATATATTATATAGTTTAAAATCATATACAAGTATTAAGAAAATTTTTTGATAACATAAAAACTTGACAATTGGAAAATAAAATATACGAGTATAATATTATATTCGAACAAAAAAATTAGTTTTGAAAAAGTTTTTGTAAAATCTTTGGTAAAAAGAATATATACATCCTAAATATATAAATTTTAAACTTAAAAGCTATAAAAATATAAAAGAATTTGAAATATAAAGAATATAGGTTTTTACCCTGAGTATGAATGAATGGATGAATGAGGAGATGATTTGCACAAAGCTTGATGATATTTGGTTGTGTTTGATGTTGAAAAAAAAAGCCCCAAAGAGATTTGATGATTTTTGATGAAAAATTGAGAGATTTGAAGGGTTTATATAGGGAAAATGGCTAGGTTTTGAGAGAAAAATTATGTTTAATTTGAATAAGGAAACCCTTATTTAAGGCTCTAGCGGATACGCGTACCGATAAGCACTTTATGCGTACTAAAATCGCATACTGGTACAGATATGCCCCATACCGATCCTTGACTCATACTGGTACATACTTATCTGTACCGAAAAACTGCCCCTAATACCTCATACTGATACGGTTACACCCATATCAATACCCTCTGACGAAAAATGACATTTTTGGCTGCAAAGGACCTAAAAATTCGATTTTACTCGAATTGATATGCATGATTATGATATGAGATCATCATAAAATGGAAAAAATAGATACATAATCCCCCTAACAACATGAATAGATGCATACAGGAGCAAAATCACACAAACATGAATATAAACCAAATTCAAGCAAGATTTAAGCTCAAAACAAGGTTCTAAGGTTCAAGAAAGGCTAGTAAGCCCTAACTCTCTCCTTAAATTCCAAGAATGCTCTTCATCTAAAGGTTTGATAAAGATATCCGCTAATTGGTTCAAGGTGTCAATATACTCTAGAACAATATCATTTTTCAATATATGATCTCTAATGAAATGATGTCTTATTTCCATATGCTTGATTCTAGAATGTTGGATGGGATTCTTAGTGAGACAAATAACACTAGTTTTGCCACATTTTAAAGGAATGGTACCAACATTAATTTTGTAATCTAAGAGTTATTACTTCGTCCAAAGGACTTGAGCGCAACAACTATTGACCGAAATGTATTCCACCTCAGTGGTAGATAGTACTACGCTATTTTTCTTCTTAGAAAACCAAGAGATAAGCATGTTACTTAGGAATTGACAAGTATCGGAGGTACTCTTTCGATCTATCTTACAACCTCCATAATTCGCATCCGATTAAGCATGCAAACTAAAGGATGGGCCTCTAGGGTACCAAAGACCCAAATAAGGGGTGTCTCTAAGGTATCTAAAGATTCTTTTAATGGCTTGTAGATGTAATTCTCTAGGACTAGCTTAAAATCTACCACACAAGTAAACACTAAACATAATATATGGTCTACTTGTGGTAAGATAAAGAAAATATCATATCATATATCTATAAAGCTTAAGATCAGCACATTTACCTATTTCATCTTTGTCAAGCTTTGTATATGAGCTAATTAGAGTGGCTTGAGGCTTTACATTCTCCAAGCCAAACTTCTTGAGCATATCTTTTATGTACTTTGCTTGATTGATGAAGATGGCATCCTTCCGTTGTTTGATTTGGAGTCCCAAGAAGAATGAGAGCTCCCCCATCATACTCATTTCAAATTCACCTTGCATTAACTTAGCAAAATCTTGGCAAAAAAATTTATTAGTAGAACCAAAAATAATATCAGCAACATAAATTTGAACTACTAAAATGTCTTTGCCTTTTATTTTTATAAAAAAATGTAGTATCAACCTTCCATTTGTCAAAACTTTTTTCAATTAGAAAATTTGACAATCTTTCATACCAACCTCTGGGAGCTTGTTTCAAACTATATAAAGCTTGAATTCATGATAACATGCAAATGCAAGCAACATCCTAATAGCTTCGATTCTAGCTACGGGTGCATAGGTTATATCAAAATCAATTCTTTCTTCTTGAGTGTAACCTTGAGCAACAAGTCTAGCCTTGTTTCTCACTATGTTACCATTTTCATCTAGTTTGATTCTATAAACCCATTTAGAACCTATAGTAGATTTATTACTAGGCATTTCGACTAATGTCCAAATTTACTCCTCTCAAATTAATTTAACTCTTCTTGCATACACAATATCCAATAATCGCCATTTAATGCTTCTTTGATATTTTTAGGCTCTATGCATGGGATAAATGCAACAAAATTATAAGTATTTCTAAGAGAAGATCTAGTGGTTACCCCTTTGGATGGATCACCCAAAATATCACCACTTTTGACATAGTTGAACTCCCTTGGGTAGGTGGCCTCACTTTCCTCTAGAGACATGTCCTTCAAATCTTCTAAAGATGGATCTTGTGGTTCTTCTTTTGGTGGAACTTCTTCTACCTTTGATGATTGTCATCCACCATCATTGGCATCCAAAATTCCTACATCATCATCATCACAAGTATCCTTCCTCGAAATGAGGTTATCATCAAAAACAAATGGAATGACTCTTCAACCACTAAAGTTTTTTTGTTAAATACACGATAGGCTTTAAAGTTTAAAGAGTAACTAGGAAAATTGCTTCATCACTTTTTGCATCAAATTTGCCTAAATTGTCTTTTCCATTGTTTAAAACAAAACAGTTACATCAAAAAATGATAAAAATAGCTAATGTTAGGCTTTTTATTTTTGAAAAGCTCATAAGGTGTTTTCCTCAAAATTGGCCTAATTATCACACGGTTGACAAAATAATAAGTCGTATTAGTGGCTTTCGCCTAAAAATTCTTTGGCAAATTGTTTTCACAAAGCATGGTTCTAGCCATTTCTTCTAAAGTTTTATTTTTCCTCTCAACAACCCTATTTTGTTAAGGTGTGCGAGGAGCCAAAAAATTGTGGCTAATCTCATTAGAGTTACAAAACTCTTTAAAACCAAGATTTTGAAATTCGGTTCCATGGTCACTCCTAACATGAGAAATGGAGTAACCAATATCATTTTGGTTTGCTTTTGAAAACGTGATGAATTTTTCTAAAACCCCATCCTTGGTACTTAAAAATAGAACCCAAGTAAGTCTAGAGTAATCATCAACTAAAACAAAAGCATATTGTTTTCCACATAAGCTTATAGTTCCATAGGGCTAAAAAGATCTATATGGATCAATTATAAAACTATACTTGTAGATACATCATTAATAGATTTAAAAGAAACTATTTTATTTTTGCCTTTTGCACATGCATCATAAATTACGTTGAGAGAAAACTTTATTTTAGGCAAACCTCTTACTAGATCATTTAAAATCATTTTTTCCAAAATACTCATGCTTGGATGTCCTAGTTTTCTATGCCACAACCAAGAATCATGCTCATCTTTTGCAACAAAACTTACATTTGAAATATGAATGTCATTTAAATGCACCATGTAAATGTTTCCTATTCAATGACAATAAGTACAATTTTGTTCGATTCAATGTCAATTATTTTGCAAAAAAAGGACATTGAAACCTTTATCACATAATCGGCTTATGCTTAAAAGATTATTTTGCAACCATTTACCTTAGCTTAAATGTTATCAACTTCTAGGCATCGAGAGGGTCAGAAGTTAATTAGAAAACCTTGTCGAATAGATAAAGATCTTTAGTGATTTACGTAGACACGTATTGCCATCGCTATAACATTGAAATAAGTAATCAAGCATAATTCCTAGGCAATAAACCCAGCTTCCATAATTATCTGTTATTTGCCGCAACATATGTTTGTTTTGATCATAGCTACTTTATTTTCTTTGCATTTAGTTTTGATAAATCACCATCAGACCAATACTTGCTCAATCATTTTTAAGTACAATCACTTCGTATTTATTGATCCAATCCTCGAGGGTTTGACACTACTTCATCACTTTATTACTTGATCAACGAGTATAATTGCTGTAAAGTGCAACACTATTCAACAAGCATCAAGTTTTTTGGCGCCATTGTCGGGGATTGGCAATTGATAATTACGTTGTAATTGTGCTTAAGATTTTCTTTTATTTGCATTTAATTTTTGGTTTTCTTTTTCTTTTTCAGGTACGTTCTAGTGCATGACCAGACACACAAATCGTGAGGAACCAGTTTTCCCTTGTAACTCAGAAATCAAAAGATATTTGATAGATCTCCGTTGAAGAAAAAGGATAATGGATCCTCCTGGTAACAACGCATAGAACAACCAAGACAATATACGTAATGATGGCATTCCACCTATAGATGCACGAGTGGTTGTTGGCAATGCAGTCCACAATAAATGTCAGGAAAGGCATGAAGTTATTCCATCAGCCTAAATTATAAGAGCCATTCATGACAGCATAACATCTGTCATCAACAACCTCAACCCATTGATTGTGGTGCCTGACCTAGGGACAACTCACTTTGAGATGAAGCCCGTTATGTTCAACATGATCAACTCTATTAGACTGTTCAGTAGAATAGCAAGAGGGGGTGTTAAAGAACACATTCAAGCTTTCCTAGAAGTTTGTGATAGCTTCAAGCAACCGAGAGTCCCTGATGATGTGTTGAGATTCAAACTATTTCCTTACTCCTTGCGTGACCAAGCCCGAGCATGGTTGAAGACTGTATCTTCAGGATCTATTACATCCTGGGATGACTTATGTAAGAACTTTTTACACCGTTATGATCCACAAAATGTATACAACCAGAAACAAAGCGAGATCATAGTATTCATGATGAGTCTATGTATGAATATTAGGACAGATGCAAGGATATGCTATGCAAGTACTCGATTTATGGATTCCATGATTGGCTACAAATAAAGACGTTCTATAATGGCATCAATGCACCTATTGACTCTTCAGCCAATGGTATTTTACTTGACAAAGATCATGAAAAGGATTTCAAGATTCTCAATAAGATAGCTAATAACGACTACCAATTTCCTATAGAAAGATTAAATCATGTCCTTAAAATGTCTGGAACCCTCCAATTGGATGATTCTCAGAGTGTGGCAGCTCAACTCCACACCATTACAAATCTGCTCAAGAACATGTAGCCGATAACCAACACACGGGAGGCTAAGGTAATTCAATATACATGTAAGCATTGTGATAGGGAACACGAGTCGAATGAATGCCCCCAATAATAATAATCTGGATGCTACATAGGGAATGCCAACTGAAACAACAATTCTTACTCGAACACCTACAACTCAGGGTGGCGTCAACATCCAAATTTTGGTTGGAGAGGTAACATGGGTAATTTAGGAGCACAACAAAATGCTACAACATAAATGTTTAGATTCTAACAAGAAACTCAGAGGTAGAACCAGAGAGCTTTTAACTATAATTCTAATTCTTTTGATCCTTCGTATAAAAAATTTATGGAAACTGTCTGAGTTATTATGCAGGATCAGTCATTATATTTAAAGAACCATAGTGACATGTTCAAAACGCAAGCCGCTATGTTGCAAAACCAATAATCTATCATGAAAAATCACACTGCCTTCTTACGGTCCTTGGAAATACAAGTTGGGCAGATTGCCCAAGTTTTGAAGAAGCGACCTCAAGGTGTTGTAACCCATTTTTGTCTGGGACAGACCCAAAATAAGCCCAATATCCTACCCATTATGCCCAATTAAAAAACATTTATCCAGTCTAAGTTGCCGCATTTGTAGACTCGAAAAGCAGGAAAGAAAACGTTATCACCCAAAAATTTCTATAAAATCAATGTATTCACTTTTTTAAGTATTTAATACCCTAAAATTTTTGTATAGGATAGCTTATCGAATGAAATATATAAAAATTAAAAAAAAGAGTAAAATAAGTAAATTTTACGTGGCTCTTATTGAGCCGCGTCACCCCCTTCCCTTACCCCTTTGGATATAAATAACCATGGGGGAGGGCACGCCAAAGACACCACAATTGGAAGCCAAATTGAAATTGGCCAAAGTTTTGCCATGAAACTGGCAAGCAATTCGACACCCCAAAATTAGGGAGCCAAAAGCTAGGGTTAAGGCAGTGCCCCGGCCATAGTTGGTTCGATCTAACATTGAGGGGTCGATCAAGTTAATTTTGGGCCATAACGAGGTGGCTAGGAATTTTGGTTGGTCAAAGTTTTCATTAACATTAAAATCTTTATCTTTGTATTTATTTTGGTTTATATATAATAATATATAATTTTGTTGATTATGTTGGCATATTTTTAATATGTTTTGTATATTATTTTCTCTTTTAATTTTCGCATTGTTCTTTTTTACTTTATTTAATTTTAGTCTTTTTTTATTCGATGCATTTTATTTTTATTGTATTTGTTTTTTATAATATATATAGTATTATTATGTATATTTGATAAGCATAATATATATATATATAATCTGTGTAATATATATTATACTTATAATATGTATATAGTATAATATTCGCTTTATATAGTATTTGTATGACATGCATATTTATATAAGATATGCATAAAATATTATTTATGTATTTATACTTACATGTATTTATTAATATATATTGTATATTATATAGTATTTTATTTGTTTTCTTACTTTATATTAACTTTATGTTATTTATTATTTTACATAAATATCGTATATAGTATTTTGCCCCCATTGTTCTGATATTTCTATTGAGAGTGTCATCTCGGCCATTCGGGTGTCATCTCCTTTGAATATCATGAATACCAAGGTTGTTGTGTATGCATCTTGGAAATTAATTAAATTGATTTTTTTATTTTCCTTAATAAATATAATACGAACCTGTAGGTACCAATTTTGGGCGTAGTGGGGGTGCTAATCCTTCCCTACTCATAACCAACTCCTGAACCCATCTCTGGTTATCTTTTCGGTGTCTGGTCTACCTTATCCAAGTGACCAGTGGTGACTCCATTTTTTACCACTTTTTTATTTAAAACACGCGGCTTCCCACCAAAGAATGGGCCTCTAAGGAAAGGCCCGAACGACAAGGTCGCTACAGCATGGCGACTTCGCTGGGGACAAATTTTTATTTTCAAAAAAAACAAAAAAGAGGAGTTAGGCCTTAGTCAGGGTTCGCATTGTAATTATTAAGGAAAATTTAATTTAATTTTTAATTTCCAATTTTTGTTTGATATAAATTGTCATCATATACTAGTGTTAGAACCCTTAAGTGGGAGGGAGTACTTCGCTTCGTGGGGTTTTCACCTCCGTATAGTGTTGTATCTCGCTTCCGGAGTACTAATCCTTATATTTCGTAGGGTTTTCACCTCCGTATGGTATAAGGGTCATATTCCCCCGAATCAATGTCCCAGCGACAGTTCAGGTACCCTTACTCTAGAACCAAACCGCATATAATGAGCCGTAGTATCCCACCCTTTGATCACGTCGGTACTCTGCCCATTTAGGAATGACCATTTTTTTAGGTTTTGCTTTGTTTGTTTATATTCCTTGTATATTTTAACCGCTTATTTTCTTCATTTTTCATCATTTCATTCATTTTATTATTCAATTAATCTATTACACTAACTCATTTTCTATGTTTTTTCTTTTTTCTGCATGTGCATTACACATCATATCATACCATAAGTGTTGATTTGAGAATAATCCAATCTAGAGGGTGTACCCAGATAGGAGAGAAGTCTGTGACATAAGAGCGATAATGCAAACAGTATCGGGTTAGGGTGAATAAAGACCAACAAAAAAGATAACTCGACTGTGAGATACGAAGCAAACAAGAGGCGATGCAACTTAGGCACGTTATTCGAAACCTGACTCATTGGCATCCAGGTCTACCAAAGAAGAGACATTTACCTGCATTCTCCATGGATAGGCTAGCCATCTGTCAAAAAAAAAACTGAAGTGTGTATATTACACTTCCATAAGACTTTTAAACAGTGGAAGAAGAAAATAAAGAGACTATCTCGCAAACCGAAGACAATGCTAAGACGTAGAGTGCGAATCGTACTTTACAAAATCAAGATATCAAGACAAGAAGCTACCCATTATCTGTAGTTCATTTCAGCTTCTTGACAAACATCTTCTCCTAGCGGAAGCCTTTCTAAGGATTATTTGCAAATCAATACTGCATTTGCATTCATTTTGCATTATGTTACCTCTCTAAAAGTACTGTTTTTAATGTCAATCTTACAATTCTTTTGCTTTTTTTTAGGTACATTTAGTTGCATTAGGATGTTAGAATCATGCAATTGCATAAGAAGTTTAGAGTTTTGTCTATGCCAATGTGAAGGGTTGTTTTGTTGGCAATTTTACAGGTTTGGCATAGGATTTGGCCCAGGAAAGTACCTTAGGAAGGAATGCCAGAGAGAATGCCTAGTGTTGTTGGCTCAGATGGACCATACAATGCCAAGCATCGAATGGCAGAGAAGTGAACTTGATGCCATGCCAAGAAGTTGTTGGACCCTAAAAAAATCGGACATGACCAGGCTCCAAAAAAGTAGCAATTGAAACAATCTCCGAAAAAATAGCGGATAAGATAGTGCCAAGACTTGTTGGCAGATTCATGCCAAGCTTGGATGCTAGGGCAGCGTCGGCAAGATGATGTTAGCCTTAGCTTGATCAGCTCTCATTCAAATTTGGATAAGAAGATAATCCCTTATCCCTTGGGCAGTTAAAATTCAAAATTTGAAGAGCTAGTCCTATCCCTTACTCGCACGCTTATTTAAACATCAATCGAGCTAGACTTTAAAAGGTGAAGAGAGCGGAGAGGAAGATCAGAGTGAGGAGTTGGTGTGTGACGATTGACAATCGGCTGCACCTAGGAAGAGAGGTCCAACCAACTTGGCTGGGAAGCCTGGATCTTGAAGGGTTGCATCAAGAGACCCATTTTAGCCCATTCTTTCTTTCAAGTTATTTTATTTTATTTTTAAGGATGATGTATTTTGAAAACGTTTATGGTTTGTTGGTCAAATCCCTCACCATAAACTAATTTAATAGTTGGTGGGGGATGTTTGCGTTGAACGCTATTTTTATATTTTAGTTTTTAATAATAAATCTGCCTTGGCAATGTTTTCACTATTAGACATACTTTAATATTTTCTAAATACTATACCAAGCGAGAGCTGACACTGTTGGCTTATTGCTCCTCAATATTTTAACAGACTTGGGGTGGCAACGATTGAATTGTTGAATACTAAGGAGAGAAGCATCGAGAAAAGTCGTTCAAGTAGATGAACTTACTTCGGGAGTGAAATCTACCCCTTAGGAGTATAGATTGGATCTTAATCAAAATGGTTTATTTAAAAACAAACGCTATAGAGATATAAGGGTTTTTACATGATCAATTTAGGGCAATGACCATCGAGAGAGGGTTTGCTAATTTTAAATATGCTCGGCAAACAATTCCAAGACAGGTTGTTGTTAAAGGCTGGCATGGCATAAATAGCGTGAAAACCAGACATTCCTTGCCAACACTCATCATTCATTAAAGCACATTCCTTGCCAACGTCTTTACTTTACTTTCATTCCTTTACTTTTTAATTATTTTTTCCAAAACCAATT
Organism: Hibiscus mutabilis; assembly: GCA_019671005.1. Lineage (NCBI taxonomy): Eukaryota > Viridiplantae > Streptophyta > Magnoliopsida > Malvales > Malvaceae > Hibiscus > Hibiscus mutabilis. Next base: position 42,803,686 of record CM033732.1, read on the forward strand.
TCAAATCAAATCAACCTTTTTCTTAAGGCAAGTAACAAACAAGGCATCTGAATTCCAAGTCAATCTCTGTGGGATCGATACTTAGCTTACTAGTTGTATTACTTGTAGACCGTGTATACTTGCACGCAAAAGACTCATCTTGGCACGTTTTTACACTTTTCCAACACATATCTTTTGTCACTTTTGACAGCATTCACTCAGAGAGTCTATAAGTTTTTGGCGCCGTTGCCGGGGATTGCAACGGAATTAATTGTTTTTAAATTTTTACTTGTCTTTCTTTTATTTTTTTATTTTTGTCGGTGTATGACCAGAAGCCATCATGTGATGGACAGTTGGCCATACGATCCAAAAATTGAGAAAACTTTGCGGAGGTTAAAAAGAAGATTTCGAGAAATGCAAAACCAAGGTAATGGAGGGAATGGTGAGGTGAACAATGGTGGAAATTCACTTAACAATGAAATACCACCACCACCACTTGCTGTCCCAGATGTTAATGAGAGATCTACTAGAGAACATTCAGCACCAACCATAGATAATTTGATGCAAGGACTTGTTGGCACAGAGGTAAACGCTGCCAATTTTGAACTTAAGCCGGTAATGATTCAAACTCTTTTGAATGTAGGTCAGCTTGATGAAGCACTCATTGGAGATCTGAGGTAACATCTAAAATAGTTTATAGAGATTTGCCAGTTATTCCAACAAAATGGAGTACCTGAAGATACCGTGAAGCTGGAGTTATTTACTTTCTCTTTTAGAGACAGAGCAAAGGCTTGGCTTAATTCCTTGCCACTTGGCTCGGTTACTTCATGGGCAGACTTATGCCAAAAGTTCTTGACAAGGTTTCAGCCGCCAACACTCACTACCAAACTGCGGGGTGAGATCATTACATTCAGGCAGGCTGAGGATGAAACCTTATATGATGTTTGGGAACGATTTAAAGACCTATTGAGAAGGTGCCATATGCATGGATTCCCGAATTAGACCCAAATCCAAACCTTTTACAGTGGACTGAACGCAAAAACGAGGAATGTTGTTGATGCTTCAGCAGTTGGCTCGTTGCTTGGTAAGACATATACTGAGGCTGTTGACATTCTAGAGAGGATTGCAATCAATAATTTTGAATATCCTGTTGCAAGACTTGGGACCGGGACTAAAACCAATGGGAAATTTTAGGTTGATGAACTAGCGTCCATTTATGCCGAGATTTCCAACCTTACTAGCATGGTAAGAACGTTGCAAAAGAACAATGAGTCCCAAGAAGTCAAAGTATTAGACTCATTCTGTACAATCTGTGGAGAGAATCATCATGTGGATGAATGCCCCGCCAACCCTGAATCGGTAAATTTTGTTAGCAATATTAATCGTTACTGTAATCCTAACTCCAATACTTATAATGCAGGTTGGAGACAACACCCTAACTCAGCATGGGGAAATCAAGGAGGTAACCAGTATAATGCCCAATGCTAGAATACCCAGAGGCAGAATAACAATGCCATGACAGCATTCTATCATGATGCCATGCCACAGAAAGCCCAAAACAATTTTCAGCAAGGGTAGAGACTCAACCAAGGAGGCACTCTCACAGAGTACATAGAGAGGAATGATGCCACAGTCCAGAGTTTGGCTGCATCAATAAGAAATTTGGAAGTTCAGTTTGGGCAGATTGCCAGTGCACTTAGCAATCGACCCCAGTGAGCATTGCCAAGTGACACAGAAGATGCTCGGCACAAAGACAATGAGCAGTGCAAAGCTATAACTCTTCGGAGTGGTAAGTAGTGCGAGATGGAGAATGTTGCTAAGCATCCAATTAATTGCCAAGTTGAGAAGCATGTGCCAGCAGATAATCCCATGGAAGTAGAGAAAGAGGAAGCAAAAATAGATGATGCCAGACAACAGAACCGATGCCAGACAGCACACTAATGCCAGCATCGAGGCCAAGCAAACTGATGCCATCACTGTGTTGGCAAAACTAGTAGAGCAAACACGTATTTATCCACCACCTCCATTTCTAGCAAGGCTTTAAAAGCATAACCAAGACTAGCAATTCAAGCGCTTCTTAGAGGTTCTTAAGCAATTGCAAATCAACATTCCATTGGTAGAAGCCCTTGAACAAATGCCCAACTATGTCAAATTTATGAAGGACATTCTGTCCAAAAAGAGAAAGTTAGAAGACTTTGAAACTGTTGCTCTAACCGAAGGAGGCAGTGCCATGATCCTAAATCGATGCCACCAAAGCTGAAAGCAACTGGAAGTTTTACTATTCCTTGCACCATTGGCAACAAATTCATGGACAAGGCACTGTGTGACCTAGGAGCCAACATCAACTTGATGCCAATGTCAGTTTTCTGGAAGCTTGGCATAGAAGCAAGACCTACCACCGTGACACTTTAGCTAGCAGACCGATCCTATGCATATCCCAAGGGTAAGATTCAGGATGTGTTGGTAAAGGTAGACAAATTTATTTTTCTAGCTGATTTTATCATTTTGGATTATGAGGCTGATATTAATGTTCTGATTATTTTGGGGAGACCTTTTCTTGCCACGGATAGGGCTTTGATCGATGTTCATAAAGGGGAACTAACAATGCGCATGAATGGCCAGCAAGTTACATTTAATGTGTTTCAAGCTTTGAAATGTGCAGATGAACCTGATGAGTGCCAAGCAGAGGAGATGATGGAGTCCATTTACACTTTGGACATGGTACAGTTATGCCAGGATACAGAATTTGATGCCAACAATTTAGATGGCATAGCCGATCAGTTCGAGGAACCAGAAGAATCGGTCTTGCAGGCTGAAGAGACGAGATATTTTGAGCCACTATAGTTGGTCGGTAAAGAAATCAAGGCACCTAAACCATCAATTAAGGAGCGATCAGTGTTGGAACTGAAACCACTACTAGATCACTTGAAGTATGCTTATTTAGGTGAACACTCAACTCTGTCAGTGATCATTGCCACTAGTCCTGCTAATGATCAGGAGGAAAGATTGTTGGCAATATTACATAACTATAAGCAGGCATTAGAGTGGACTTTGGCAGAAATCAGAGGAATTAGTCCAACCATTTGTATGCACAAGATTATCTTGGAGGAGTACCATGGCAAGACCATTGAAGGCCGGAGAAGGCTAAACCCAAGCATGAAAGAGGTAGTAAAAAGAGAGATCATAAAATGGTTTGATGCCAAGATTATATATCCCATTTCCGATAGCTCTTGGGTTAGCCTGGTGCAATGCGTGCCAAAGAAGGGTGGCATGATTGTGGTACAAAATAGTGAAGTTAAGTTAATCCCCTCCAGAACTATTATAGGATGGAGAGTGTGCATGGACTATAGGAGGCTGAACAATGCCACGAGGAAGGACCACTTTCCATTACCATTCATTGATCAGATGCTAGACATGTTAGCAGGTAAAGCTTTTTATTGTTTTTTGGATGGTTATTCAGGTTACAATCAGATTGCCATCGCCCCTGGTGATCAATAGAAGACTACATTCACTTGCCCATATGGGACGTTTACGTTTAGAAGGATGTCATTCGGCCTATGTAATGCACCCCCAACGTTTCAACGTTGCATGATGTCTATTTTTTCCGATATGATCGAGCACGACATGGAAGTGTTCATGGATGATTTCTCAGTGTTTGGAAAAACATTTGAAGAATGTCTTCTGAGTTTGGAGCAAGTCTTGAAGAGATGCATAGAGACAAACCTAGTGTTGAACTGGGAAAAATGCCACTTCATGGTGAATGAGGGCATTGTTCTCGGGCACAAGGTAACTAAGAGAGGGTTAGAAGTGGATCAAGCAAAAGTTGAGGTAATTAAACAGCTACCGGTTTCTATCAGCGTTTTATTGAAGATTTTTCAAAAATTGCCAAACCTTTATGTTTGTTGTTAGAACATAATGCCACTTTTGCATTTGAAGATTCTTGTTTGAGAGCATTTCAGGAGCTTAAAGAAAAGTTAATCAATGCCCCTATAATCGTGGCATCGGACTGGAATGAGCCATTTGAGCTCATGTGCGATGCCAGTGACTATGCCATTGGAGCAGTCTTGGGACAAAGGCATGGCAAGGTTTTCCATGCCATCTACTATGCCAGTCGAACCTTGAACGAAGCACAACTGAACTACTCTACGACCGAGAAAGAATTTCTTGTGGTTGTATTTGCTTTTGACAAATTTAGATCTTATTTAATTGTAACAAAGTTGTGGTTTTTATAGATTATTCGGCATTGGAGTATCTATTGGAAAAGAATGATGCCAAGACCAGACTAATCCGATGGACACTCCTGCTTCAAGAATTCGACCTTGAGATCCGAGACAAAAAGGGCATTGAAAACTTAGTAGTTGACCATCTCTCACGTTTGGAGCATCATCTTGAAAATAGTAAGACCAATTCGATAAGATATGAATTTCATGACGAGTATTTGCTTGCAGTTAATGCCATGTCATGGTACGCCGATGTTGTCAACTACTTGATAAGTAACATTCTGCCACCAGTCTTGGCATACAATGCCAAGAAAAGGTTCTTGCGGGAAGTTAGGCAATACTATTGGGACGAGCCAATATTGTTCAAACAGTGTACTGACCAAGTGATCCGCTGGTGTGTGCCTGAGGATGAACAGCATAACATATTGCATCTATGCCACGCCGCACCATATGGAGGTCACTTTGCTGGGTTAAAGACTGTTGCCAAGGTACTGCAGTCAGGATTCTTTTGGCCACACTATATAAGGATGCCCACGAGTATGCCAAGGCATGTGATCGATGCCAACGGACAGGAAACATCTCTGGCAGACACCAACTACCGCTTGAAAACATTATGCCTATGAATTTATTTGATGTATGGGGGATAGACTTTATGGGTCTTTTTCCACCCTCATTCGGTAATGTATACATTCTTGTGGCTGTTGACTACGTATCTAAATGGGTAGAAGTTGTTGCTCTGCCAACAAACGATGTCAAGGTTGTTGCCAAGTTCTTACATAAGCATATATTTACTAGATTTGGCGCCCCTAGAGTGATTATTCACGATGAGGGCACCCATTTTAAGTGTAATATAATCTCTAAAGCTTTGTTCATGTATGGTATACAGCAGAGAATTGCCACGGCATATCATCCACAAACAAACAAACAAGCTGAGATTTCAAATAAGGAGATTAAGAACATTCTAGAGAAGATTGTTAACCCGTCAAGGAAGGACTGGTCCTTGAGACTAGATAAGTCATTGTGGGCTTACAGAACTGTATTTAAAACTCCTTTGGGTACGTAACCATTTTGACTTGTTTTCAAAAAACCATGCCATCTGCCAGTGGAGCTTGAGCATAAAGCCTACTGGGCCATCAGAACACTTGGCATGGCATGGAGAGCTGTTGGAGAAAAGAGGTTACTAGACCTAAATGAGTTAGAGGAATTCAGAACGCAAGCCTATGAGAACGTCATGATTTACAAGGAGAAAGTAAAATGTTGGCATGACAGTAAATAATGCCAAGATAGTTTGAGGTAGGTGTTTTGCTATTCAACTCACGGCTAAAGTTGTTTTCAGGGAAACTCAGATCAAGATGGACAGGCCCTTATGAAGTTGTGAAGCCCTATGCTCATGGAGCTGTGGACATCAAGAATTTGAAGACGTGTGAAATATTTAAGGTGAATGGCCAACGTCTGAAGCACTACATGGAAGGTGAACATAACAATGTCAAAGAGGTGATCCTCTTGGCAGAGGTAACATGAAAACACCATCAGGTTTGAACTTTTGTAAATATTAGGTTGGTGTTTTTCTTTTTTTTATTTTTAGGTTTTTAATTGTTTTTCTTTCTTTTTAAGTTTCATGTTTTCATTTTTTTACTATGTTGAAAGGTTTCCTTTGATTTGTGCAAATTCATTATGCCAGGAACACTGCCAGGGTCGCTGGCAGGGGCTAACGCTTCAATAGAAAAATCTGTCAGACGCAATGCCAAAGTAGCTTGGCATGCAGCGGTGAAAAAGATAGAAGAAAAAGGAAAAAAACCCTAGTTTTATCGGCCCAGTAAAATAAGAGAGAGTTGTTTTTTTTATTTGACTTTAAACCCTAGCCGCCCAAAGTCTCGGTTGAAATTTAAAGTTTCAAATCAATTACCTTATCACTCCAATCCTTACCCTATCTTATCACCTATCACATTATCACTTCAACCTTATCACTCCACCTCTTTTTAAATTAATTCTTTTTATTTCCCATCATTATCCCTAATTACTAATCCTATTAAAACACTCAACCAACCCAAAACCTTTCACTTTCTCACCTTTGGCGGTTAAAGAAATGAAACATCTCTCTCAGTTTTTACTTTCTTTTCGAGAAGTAAGTGAAAAACCCAAATTGTCTTTTTCTTCATCTTTCAACATTGTTTCAAGTTCCTTCAACGAGTTTCAATGGCTTCATCCTCTATCCCCTTCAAGCGATTCTTCAACGAGGAGATCGAGAAAAAGTTTGAATCCAATTTTGCCTCGAGGAGTTTTTGCTATGAGAAACACTTCGACCTCAACGCAAAGACGAACAAAGGCTTCCCTCCAGAAGTTATGTCTATGATTAACTTGTACAAATGGACTCAGTTTTGCCAACAAAAAATGGGAGGTTTGTGCCACAATCGTCCAAGAATTCTATGCGCACCTTGTGACCAAGGATTCGTCATTCTTAATGATTAGAGGTAAATGTGTTCATTTCTATAAAGGGTATATTAATAATATGTTTGAGTTGGATGGTGCAGGAGATGATTATTTTGAGTATGTTGATTCAATGAACGCTGCTAAGACAAAGAGACTGCTGGCAGATCTGTGCGAGCCTGGCACGGCATGGACAGTGTCATCTAAGGGGCACCGTACGGTGAAGAGGCTGGCATTGAAGCCCCAATGGAGAGGATAGAATTACTTTCTCAAGGCGAATCTGATGCTCACATCCCATAACGAGACCATGTCGGAAGAAAAGATGATCATGTTGCACTCTATTGTTATAGGGCACAAAATCAATGTTGGCAAGCTCATTGTTGAGGAAACTTACAAGTGCGCAGCGAAAGGTACTGACAGTTTATTTTTCCCTTTGTTGATTTCTAACGTTTGTATGCTCCATGATGTGCCAAGGCTTGATACGGATAAAGGGAAAATGATAAAGGGAACAACAATTACTGTTGCTATATAGAGGAATCTTGTTACTGCAGAGCCCAAGGACAAGGGAAAGGGAAAGGTAAGGGCCCCTACACCAAAGCCCAAAGAGTCAAGGGTCGCGCCAGCAACCATGCCAGAAACTGTGCCAAACAATTCAATAGCAATATTATCCCAAATTCACCAACGCTAGGAGATTATTCTCCAAAAGCTGAAAAGGCTTAGAAGCTCAATGTCAAGATGCGACACTACATCCAGGCCAGTGATGTTGTGATAAGAGAGGCTCTTACAAAATTATCAACTGATTTTGTGCTAGAGTTTCCAAACTTCTCTGTCGAGCTCTCTGCTAGCGATAATGTCATGCCAGCTAGTCTAGCTCATACCCCGTCCAATGCCACAGTCCCGTTATCTCCAGTTCAAGTCGAGTCTGCCAGTTCTGATTCTTCATCTAAAACAAAGAAACCAAAGTCAAGTCTGCCAAAGCCAAGTCGCCAATGACACCTGCTCTACATACGCCATCTGATGCCACCAATGCACCTGCTGCATTGGAGCCTGCCAAGGAAAAGAAGAAAGTTAGAGCCTCCACTACCGCTTTAAAACCGAGCCTAAAAGGAAAGAAGCACATGGCCCCTGATCGAGGGCCATTTGTGAGAAAAAAAACCGTGCCACATGGAAAATAGTCTCCAAAGGGGAGTCCTCTTCTTCCTAAACTCCTTTTATATTTCATTGCACTGCATTACATGATCATGCATTTTATTTCACTATTTTTGTATATATGTGTTGATTCATGCATTGAGGGCAATGCACATATTGGGTTTAGGGGTTTGTATTTCTTCACATTTATGCCATACATTTCATGTTTAATTTTTGTTGCCATGCCATCTAGGTCATTTAGAGTGGATGCATACCGAACCATTAAAAAAAGAAAATTTTGCCTTGGTTTAATTTTGAAAAATGTTAACAATTGTTAGGCAAGCTTAATTTGATCTAGGTGTCTATCCAATGAGGAAACTTTAATCTTTAGTTGTCATGCCATGCCAGCAGAGTAGTATGCCAGGTTTGCTTGGAAATTGATCTCTAGTTTAGGGAATTGAACTTCCACTTAACACATAGTATGTACCTAGTTCCTTAGCAAACTTAGACTTTTTGAAACTATGCTCAGATATGAAAAAAAATTGTCAGGGTAAAAGGAAGTAAATAAGGCAGCAATGTTCTGCCAAAGCAAGAAAAAAATAGAACTCTCCTCTATTTTAGGGATAATAAGCTACTTGGGGATTTGTGGTTTGCTCTCTCTTAGTTCTCAAGTCCAAAACCTTAGGGTATGAGTTGAAGAGAAAGCCTAGTGATGTCTAGATTAAGGTGGGAATTTGTGGTATGCTCTATCTTATATCTCACACTAAATAGTGTCATGAAGCAAGCTTAAATGAATGCCAGCAAGAAACCCTTGGCAAAGAAAAAAATGATGAAAAAAATATATCTGAGTTTCGGTAGTAAAATTTGTCTAAGGGAGTGAAAGAAAACTTGATGCATATTGCCTACACGCATGCACTCTTCATGAACTTTGACTAGATTTATATTGCTGCACTTGAATTACTACCTGCTTGGCATTACTGTACTGAGATACTGAGGACAGAAATAGAGCCAAATTCTGCTTTCCAGCATGTGTTGGCATTCAACCAAAATTTTGTCGAGGTAACTTTTTCATAGTTTTTTTTGCTTTATTTTGATTGCATTACTTGAGGGCAAGCAATGAGTTAGGTTTGGGGGTGTTACCTCTCCAAAGTACTATTTTTAATGCCAATCTTACAATGCTTTTGCTTGTTTTTAGGTACATTTAATTGCATTAGGATGTTAAAATCATGCATTTGCATAAGGAGTTTAGAGTTTTGTCTATGCAAGTGTGTATGGTTGTTTTGTTGGCAATTTTGCAGGTTTGGCATAGGATTTGGCCCAGGAAAGCACTTTAGGAAGGAATGCCAGAGAGAATTCGAGTGTTGTTGGCACAGATGGACCAGACATAGCCAAGCACCAGATGGTAGAGAAGTGAACTTGATGCCACACCAAGAAGTTGTTGGACCTCGAAAAAATCAGACATGATCAAGCTCCGAAAAATTAACAATTAAAACAATCTCCGAAAAATAGCGGATAAGATGGTGCCAAGACTTGTTGGCATATTCATGCCAAGCTTGGATGCCAGGGCAGCGTTGGCATGATGATGTCAGCCCTAGCCTGATCAGCTCTCATTCAAATTTGGATAAGAAGATAATTCATTATCCATTGGGCAGCTGAAATTCAAAATTTGAAGAGCTAGTCTTATCCCTTCCTCGCACGCCTATTTAAACACCAACCGAGCTAGACTTTGGAAGGCGAAGAGGAAGATCAGAGTGAGGAGTTGGTGTGTGACGATTGACAACCGGCTGCACCTAGGAAGGGTGGTCCGACCAACTTGGCCGAGAAGCCTGGATCTTGAATGGTTGCATCGAGAGACCCCTTCTAGCCCATTCTCTCTTTCAAGTTATTTTATTTTGTTTTTAAGGATGATGTATTTTGAAAATGTTTGTGGGTTATTGGTTAAATCCCTCACCATGAACTAATTTAATAGTTGGTGGGGGATGTTTGCGTTGAACGCTGTTTTTATGTTTTAGTTTTTAATAATAAATCTTCTTTGGCAATGTTTTCACTATTCGGCATACTTTAATATTTCCTAAATACTATGTCAAGCGAGAGCTGGCACTGTTGGCCTATTTCTCCTCAATATCTTAACAGACTTGGGATGGCAACGATTGAGTTGTTGAATATTGAGGAGAGAAGCTTCGAGAGAAGTCGTTCAAGTAGATGAACTTACTTCGGGAGTGAAATCTACCCCTTAAGAGTATAGATTGGATCTTAATCAAATTGGTTTATTTAAAAATCAACGCTATAGAGATATATGGGTTTTTACATGATCAATTTAGGGCAATGACCATCGAGAGAGGCTTTGCTAATTTTGAATCTGTTCGGCAAACAATACCAAGACAGTTTGTTGTTAAAGGCAGACAGGTTGTTGTTAAAGGCTGGCACGGCATGAATAGCGTGAAAACCATGCATTCCCTGCCAACGCTCATCATTCATTAAAGCACATTCCTTGCCAACGTCTTTACTTTACTTTTATTCATTTACTTTTTAATTATTTTTCCAAAACCAATTTCAAATCAAATCTACCTTTTTCTTAAGCCAAGTAACAAACAAGGCAATTGAATTCTAAGTCAATCTATATGGGATCGATACTCAACTTACCAGCTGTATTACTTGCAGACCGTGCATACATGCACGCAAAAGACTCATCTTGGCACGTTTTTACACTTTTCCAACACACATCTTTTTCCACATTTGCCAGCATTCACTCAGAGAGTCTACACATTACATATATGCAAACATATTTCTTGGGACCCAATGGAGTAATCTGGGAATCAGCCAAAGTTTTGTCGTAAATAAAGAATAAAAATCAAAGGTTGAGACCCGAGCAAGTATTACAATAGTTGAAGTATCGAAGGGATAACAGTATATGAATTTATGCTCAGGACAGACAGAAGTTCTGCTTTTTGTCTTATCCATGTTTTGACCACGGCTTGAAGTAATGCATCGAATCAACTTTGCTATCCTTGGCCCGAGTGTAGCAAAGATCGTTTTGTAAAGGGCATATGCCATGTTTGGTGATTTTCATTCCAACGAAGAATATATTTTGCTTAACATACAATGGCCTTGAAAGCATGTATATGTATATGTATATGTATATCTCTTCTTGCCTTTGTAGGTCCCTAGATATCAATTGCAAAACGCGACATTGAGATCAATTGAATATTGTGATAACGATAAGGTCTAATCTCTCCCCTAATAGACCATGGTCGGCAAAGCAAGATTACTACTCCTTTGATGAAGTTCGATGATGAAAAAGCTCCAAAGTTAACCATACAGAGTTTCTTGAAATTAAAATTCTAAGCGTAGTCTTCTATGCAATAATGGATCAAAATATAAAGAAAAATAAAATATTAAAAGAAAAAAATCACACATTTGCTTGAACGCCTAGTAATAGGCATAATTAAAGCCTGGTAATAGGCATGTTTAAGCATGGTAATAGGCATGTTCAAAGCCTAGTAATAGGCGTGTTCATAAAGAAAATACAGGAAGCACACATTCATCTAGAATTCTATTTTTAGAACGATATTTTTGCACTCTAATGGTTAAACAAATCCATTTTCTTGGATGGAGCAAAAGTGAGAATTGAGAAGGAGTAATCTTTTGTAGCAACGCGGTAATCATGAGGATGAACCGAGTCAGTTAAGGGAATTTTACGACTTCAAATCGCCATAATATTCAAAGTTTTCATAGACACAAGCTATGCTTGGAAAGATCACCGAAAGGTTAAATCTGGGACGCTTTTACACTTGATATTCAGGGCTTCTATTCTAGTTTTTTATATATTTTAATTTTGGTTTCAAGGTCCTGTATGCTAATCCAAAAGAACACCCTTCATTGGAATGCCAATCAGCAAAATTGACATTTTAAACAAAAAGTTTTCCTTGTATTACTTCAGGAGTAAGCTTCAGGATACAAGATTATGGATACAAATGATCGACCTAACACAGATGAATAAATTGTCGATAATTATAGGGAGAATGATGACAAGAGTACATATGCCAGACAATTTAGAGATTTAAAGCAAGTTTCTCCCATTCAGAGAAATGAAGACTGAACTATTGACGGGGAAAGTATCTTCGAACACAAGGAAAGTTTACAAATCTGAGGCATTCGCTCACTAGAAGATTGAAGATAGAAGAAGACTATATGTTATGGGTCAGTGCCAACGAATCAATTATGCCCAAAACTGAATAGGGAGAAGTACCAAAGAGGTAATGAGAGTGCATGACAAGAAAATAGTTGAGCCCAGGATCGAATGGGGCAATGATGAGCAAAAGAATGGTACGGGTCCCTGCAATAGTACAAGGACTAAATGAGAATGTTCGCAGAAATGAGAAAAGACTCTGGATTAAAAGTGTGTTGTGAGACATATTTGAGATGAATACCCAACTGATAAGAAGAAGATTGAAGAGCATGCAGCAAAGGAATAAAGCGAAGATTTCTTCCGAGAATGACCTTTCGAGGACCAGGAGTTTCAAAAAGAAAAAAAATATTTCATATCATATAGATAGGCATCCCTAAGATTAGAAGCATGCTAACTCGCATTATTCAAGTTTCTTGTCTATTTTCTTGACAGATGTTCAAAAATTAAAGGAATATCAAACTTTTATGCTTCGCAGCGGAAGAAGCAACTCTCAACAAAGATTCAATAATTTTTCGTACTTAAACGTTTGCGATTTGATGCATATGACAGTCAGAAACTGGGGCATCCTTCAAGGTTTTTCAATCTTCATCTTTCATGGAAGCGGCGTAAACTTTTCGGCAATCTTGTGACAAGATACCCTTTCATACCTATGACGATCAGAAATCGGGGCGTGAACTTTCAGTCTTTGGCTTTCATGGAAGCGGTGAAAATTATGTGGTAATTTTGAAGAAAGTTACACTTTGATGTCAAGACTGTCAGAGCATGGGGTATCCTTTCAATTTTCCAGTCTTCAACTTTCACAGGAGCGGCGAAACTTTTCTAATAGTCTCACAGCGAGATGTCATTTTGATGTCAAGACAGTCAGAACTCGAGGCATCCTTTCGATTTTCTAGTCTTTAGCTTTCAGGGAAGCGGGGAAAATCATGTGGCAATCTCAAAGTGAGTTACTCTTTTGTGCCTATGACGGTTAAAAATCGGGGCACACCATTTGGGGATTTTGCAAACTTTAGCTTTCGGGGAAGTAGCAAAAATCTTCTAGTCGTCTTGCAACAAGGTACCATTTCATGCCTATGACGATAAAAAATTGGGGTATGATCTTTCAGTTCTCCTGTCTTTATCTTTTATGGAAGCAGTGAAAACATTTCGGTAATCTTGTAGCGAGATACCCTTTCATGCTTATGATGATCAAAAATCAGGGCATGATCTTGTAATTTTCTAGTTTTCATCATTTTGGAAAATAGTAAAATCTTCTGGCTGCAAGGTATCATACATATGATGATAAAAAAATTGGGGTATGATCTTTAAATTTTTCAGTCTTCAGCCTCCTACGAAGAAGAGAAGACTCATACCACTAAAAGCCTCTCAACTCCAAGATTTTGTCTTCTCAATAAATTCCATCTTGAAGAATTTAAGGGAAATCGAGTAGATCGATGCAGAAGATCAAGAGAGTGGCGGTGTCAGAGAAGAACACTCAACCTACCCGGACCAAAATGGTCACTATTTTGTCTTTGTTCTATCCCTGTTACACAGCGATGAGCAAAGAGGGGCAGCTGTTGTAACCCATTTTTGTCCAGGCCAGACCCAAAATAAGCCCAATATCCTACCCATTATGCCCAATTAAAAAACCTTTATCCAGTCCAAGCTGCCGCATTTACAGACTCGAAAAGCAGGAAAAAAGACGTTATCACCCGAAAATTTTCGATCTGTAAAATCAATGTATTCACTTTTTTAAGTATTTAATACTTGTATAGGAGAGCTTATCGAATGAAATATATAAAAATTTAAAAAAAAAGTAAAAAAGTAAATTTCACGTGGCTCTCATTGAGCCACGTCACCCCTTCCCTTTCCCCTTTGGCTATAAATAGCCATAGGGGAGGGCACGCCAAAGACACCACAATTGGAAGCCAAATTGAAATTGGCCAAAGCTTTGCCATGAAACTGGCAAGCAATTCGGCACCCCAAAATTAGGGGAGCCAAGGCTGGCCGAGCTATGCTGGCTATGAGGTATGGGGGCAGTGCCCTCGGCCCCAGTTGATTCGATCCAACATTCGATCGGGATCCTCTTTGTGAATCGATCAAGTTAATTTTTGGGCCATAACGAGGTGGCACCGGAATTTTGGTGGGGTCGGTCAAAGTTTTCATTCGAGCTCTTAGTGGGGTAAAATTTGATCCTTATCTTTGTATTTATTTTGGTTTATATATAATAATATATAATTTTGTTGATTATGTTGGCATGTTTTTTAATATGTTTTGTATATGATTTTCTCTTTTAATTTTCGCATTGTTCTTTTTTACTTTATTTAATTTCAGTCCTTTTTTTGATGCATTTTATTTTTATTGTATTTGTTTTTTATAATATATATAGTATTATTATGTATATTTGATAAGCATAATATATATAATATGTGTAATATATATTATACTTATAATATGTATATAGTATAATATTCGCTTTATATAGTATTTGTATGATATGCATATTTATATAATGTATAAAATATTATTTATGTATTTATGCTTACATGTATATATTAATATATATATATATATTGTATATTATTTAGTATTTTATTTGTTTTCTTACTTTATATTAACTTTATGTTATTTATTATTTTACATAAATATCGTATATAGTATTTTGCCCCTATTCTTCCGATATTTCTATTGGCAGTGTCATCTCGGCCATACGGGTGTCATCTCATTTGAATATCATGAATACCAAGGCATAATTAGGTTGTTGTGTATGCATCTTGGAAATTAATTAAATTGATTTTTTTATTTTCCTTAATAAATATAATGTGAACCTGTAGGTACCAATTTTGGGCGTAGTGGGGGTGCTAATCCTTCCCCACTCGTAACCAACTCCCGAACCCATCTCTGGTTATCTTTTCAGTGTATAGTCTACGTTATCCAAGTGACCGGTGGTAACTTCATTTTTTTACCACTTTTTTATTTAAAACACGCGGTTTCCCACCAAAGAACGGGCCTCCAAGGAAAGGCCCAGACGAAATGGTCGCTACACAAGGCGGTTTACCTAGTGATACTGAAGTCACTGAAACTTTCAGTGTAGAGTGATGCAATGTCATCATACTGAGTTGTGGCACCCAATTAACCAAAGATGACAAGTTTAGAGAAGGTTCTCTTGTTGATTCTACTCCAAGCAAACCATCCACTAACGCTCCTACACCTAAAGATACAAATCATATGTCTGATACAGTGAGAGATCTTACTACTGAGATGATAATGCTATAGGTGCCACCGCATCCAGTAAACTACACGATGAGCCCAGACCACCATCTCTGTTTTTGCAATGATTGACGGATCAGAAATAAGATGTCTAGTTTTAGAAGTTTTTTGAGATGCTTAAATAGTTGCACATCAATGTCCCATTCTTAGAGGTCATTGATCAGATGCCGATATACGTAAAGTTTTTTTAAGGAGAACGTGACCAAGAAAAGGATGGTGGGTAAATTTGAAAATGCTGCTACAGCGGGTGAATGTGTAGCTGTATTAAGTGATTTACCACCCAAGATGAAAGACCCTAGCAGTTTCACTATTCTATGTTCCATAGGCCGAAATTATTTTGTCTGCACTTTATGCGATCTTGGTGCAAGTGTCAATTTGATACCGAAATCAGTTTTCACAAGATTGGGCATAGGTAGAGCTAAGCCTATATCTGTGATTCTTTAATTGGATGATCGTTCTCAAATTTGACCGATGGAACAATTAAAGACGTTCTAGCAAGGTTGATAGATTTATTTTCTCGACAGATTCTATCATCCTTTATTGCGAAGTAGACAAAAATACTCTTATCATTCTTGGAAGACCATCATTTATTATCGAGCGTATTATGATTGATTATGTAAAGGGAGAATTTACTAAGAAGGTTAACAATCAAAAGATCATATTTAATATCTTCAACACTCTCAAGTATATAGATGACTATGAATAATACCAATTTGTTCAAAGTGAAGAAGCCTTAGTCGAAGAGAACCTTCAATAGATATGTTGCAGCAATGTGCTTAGTGCTACAGAGCAATCTAACTTTGACGAGGCCATGTAAAAAGCTGAAGAAGAATGTAAGAAAGAGATTGAACAATCCAATGTTGTGCTTATCAGGCCAGGTATGTCTTTTGAACCTTTAGATTTTGCTGAGCTTAAATCTCCCAAGCCATCACTAGAGCATCTGCTGGTACTTAACCTAAAACCTCTTCCCCCATAATTAAAATATGTATATTTATGGGAGAACAATACTCTGCATGTTGTCATATCTGCTAGCTTAACATCTGACTAAGAAAATAAACTATTGCATGCCTTATCTTAACATAAGAAAGTTATTGGTTGGACTATTGCTGACTTGAAGGGTATAAACCCTACTTTGTGTTTGCATAAAATTTTCCCTATTAACATTTAATCTAAATTTCACCATTAATGAAGCTTTAAGATACTTTAACACCAAAACTAGCAATCTCAACCACAAAATTAGGCAAGGCAAATTACTTTATGATATTCATGAATCAAAGGAGTTAGAGATGTACTAACTTTAAGCAACAAACCCGAATTTACTTCACACACTCAAAATCCTCAACTTCTTCTCTCAACTCAAGCTTGGAAACCCCCAAACACCTTATCTAGCCAAACAACCATGAAAATGAATTAAAACATGAACCAAATATTCTGGAAGAATCTACCACGAATTTACAACCTTAAAAGCCAAGAGAAAGCTCCATAAAAACCCCAAGGCTCAACACCTCATAAAAACCCATAAATGGTAGACTCGCCTATTTGAGAAGGGAAGACACTTTTCATGGAGCTCTTGGAAGAAGATTAACATACTTCAACCTTGAATCTTGGGTGATAAAAATGATTAGGAAAATTGGCTCTTTTAAATATAAATAGCCATGGGTGTTGGAGAGAAAATGTGAAGAAGAAAGATGAGGAAAATGGTGAGAATTGGTGACCTCACCAAAAGCTATCTTGTCCCCTCCTCTTAACTCATCTTTTTTTTTCAAAATAATCCATTTCCAAGCCCAATACTCTAAACTTATCCAAAAGGCCTAAACCAACATGTAGGTCCAAAACTCAGGTCAATACCCAATCGTTGAATCGGAGAAATTTGGGTCGTTATATTACTTGCATTTCATTTTTTCAAGACATGGTTCATACTCAATTCAGTGCTGAAATTAAGGAAATTTAGAGTGAGGAATATTGAAGCTTGTCTATTATCTTGGTAGCTGCATGCATAAAACACATGTTATCTTATGCTCACACCTTTGAGCAGAATGGTGTAGTGAAAAGAAAACATCGCCATATTATTGAATCTCATGTTATATTGGCTCAAGCATCACTTCCCTTCAAATTTTGATCATATGCAGTTAGTTTAGTAGTTTACTTGATTAATAGATTGCCTTCTCATGTGTTAAAAGGTAAATCTTTATTTGAGAAGTTAAATGGCAGCATATTGATTATAAATTTATACGAATTTTTTAGTGTAGGTGCTTCTCAGACTTACAACCATATCAAAATCATAAGTTCTTCAGATCACTACCATGGTTTTTTTATAAGAGTTGTTTTCCCTTTACATGTTTAGAAAATGTGAAGAAATCTAATAATTCATAGTCTATAAAGTCTGCACCTCTTTTAAATATTTTTGGAGCTGAAACATGGTGCAAGATGCAGATGATTTGTGTACTATTCTACGTAATATACCTAAGGAAAAGACAACTAATATACCTGAGGAAAAAGGAATTAATGTACCTGGGGAAACAAAAATGGGTGTACACGATAAACAAGCAACTAATGTGCTTCTACCATTTGATGATTTTATGCATAGTGAATACGCATATGAGATACATGACTTGTAACAAATTAGTCAATCTTTACTTAATAAAGGATCCATGTTTGTAGATGGACAAGGTGTACCTGAACAAATAGATGTGGTGATGGGACATCCAATGGTTACAATAAATAAAGGGACATCTTCAAATGAAAAGTATATATGATAGCACATAAGGAAAAAGAACCACTGACAATTCAAAAAGCTCTAGGGTCCCTAGAATGAAAAGTTGTTACCCTTGCTAAATTTGAAGCCATACAAAAAGATAGGATCTGGGAGCTTGGTTACTTACCCTAAAGGAGGACCACTGTAGGGTGAAAATGACTGTTTAAACTCAAAAAGAATACAAATGGCATTGTCCAAAGATATAAGGTCGGGTTAATTGTAAAAAGAGTTTTTCTAAATTCTTGATGAAGACTTTAAAGACACATGTAGCCCTATTGTAAAATCTTCTACTGTGAACACAATCATCTCGTTAGATGTGTGCAATAATTGGAGCTTTAGACATGTTGATATCAATAACGCATTTTTGAATGATGAACTGTTTGAAGATGTGTACATGGAACAACTACTAGGGTTTGTGCAACTGCTGATGATGGGTCAAGATTGTACACAAGTTAAAAAACTCTTTATAGATTAAGACAGACCCTTCATAATTGGTATTTGAAGCTCAAAGAATACCTACTAGAGATAGATTTTGAAGGATCCAAAGCTGACATTTCGCTTTTTATTCAAAGAAAGTATGAGAATGTGACGTATATGCTAGTATATGTCGATGATATAATCATCACTGTACAAATCCAAGAAAGATGTGGAAAATGTGGTCAAGTTGCTAGGGACACGATTTTTTTAAAAGGACCTAGGTCAGTTGCATTATTTTCTTGACATTGAAGTAAAAAGGATTAAAAATTCAATTATATTAAGCCAGAAGAAGTATAGTTTAGAAGTTCTAGTGAAGGCTCGTATGAATGGAGCAGCTGCAACACTTACCCCAATAATCTTTTTTCAAACTGACATGTGATGGTGGTAGTCCTTTACTTGATGCAACTGAATATAAAAGTTTAGTGGCGTATTGCTATGTGTGTTATACAAGACCTGATATTGCATATAGTGTGAATAATTTAGTACAGTTTATGCATGCACCATGTGAAGAGCATTTAGCTGCTGTGAAATGTGTCTTGAGATACTTAAAAGGAACTTTGAACTGCATGTTAGTTTTTTCACCTATAACAAAACCATGCAAATTGTGGCATGTGATGGTGGTAGTCCTTTACTTGTTGCATTTGCATATGTTTCATTTGGCTATATAAACAAGCTACGTTTCTTTGTAAAATTCACCCTTCAAATATATAAAAATAGTCTGAGTTCATATATCTTCTTTATCCTTTATTCATATTAGAAAAATCTTCTATTGTTAACAAACTTCAATTTGATTCTCTCAAAAATAATAAAATTATAAACTACTGCAACAATAAAATTACATTTTGACTTTCTAAGATTTCATAAAAGAATTTCGAATATTTCAAAAAAAAATCTTTTCTAAATTGGCCCCAGATTTGAGTTAGAATTCATACCCTTTAGTGCTTCGATTAATATAGTAAGATCACTTTTTTTTTAAAGCTTGTAAAATTAAAAGGGGCGATCTCTCGGTCACCCCATAATTTTCAACTATAAAATACTTATTTTTATATTACAAAACAATTAAAATTAAATCTGGTTCAGTTTAGGTAATCACAATTTACAAATTTAAAACCTTAAGTTGTTTAAACACTACAATTCAAATTAATTTTCAATTTATCAGTTTTTGTTGTTTGACTGTAATTTAGACACATCATCACCAATAAATCAAAAGATATTAAACGTTAAATATCTTTAATTTTATGTTCTCTAATATATTATACCAAAAATATATCAATTTGAATTAAACTCAACGAACAATCCAATCAAACTTTTAAATATAGTATAGCTTGATAGATTGATATAGATTTGAAGGATACGAGACTGGGAATAAATTTTGATTTTTGAGTGAACCGATGGTACTTAAGCCTCGGAGAAAGGCAAAGCATTCGACCCAAACTATATATAAAAAGTGGGCCAGTTTGATACCACGTTTGGGCCAAATAAATATGTTTTTATTATTTAACATAAGATTCTTCAACCGATTCACCTTATTAGACCATATAAACTAAGGGTGTGTTTTTGGTTGCTTTGAGCAACCTAAAAACACTTTTTTAAATGTTTTCAAAATTAATTTAATATTTTTTATTATTTTTAAAAGTGATTTTTCACCCAAATAAAAAAAGTTAAATTTTATGGCTTTTGTGGTGGATAAGTTAGTTTGAAAAATAAAATTATTTTTTTACCCTTTATTATTTAATTATAATTAATTGTGAAAGTAAATTTATACATAATTATAAAATAATATATATGTTATAGTATTTATATTGAGAATAAATTTTTATTATAATTTAAGTTGATTTATTTCATACAACATAATATTAACGAATTTGAACATCACCCAAGTTCACTTATTTTATTTTACAATACTATGTCTAAAAGAGACATTTTGTCTTCTCAAAATTACTTTTTAAGATCAATAATAAATACTAACCTAATTTTTTAAATTTACTTTTTTATTATATTTTTAAAATTATTTTTTTATTACACTTTTTAAAAGTAATGTCAAACTAAGCTTAAAACATAATACAAAATTCCAGAGGTTCGACGTATGATATGATGTTTTAGGCATTCTAGAAAGCTCCTGGAGAGTTAAGGTGTTGAATGTTGATACCTTTTGAAGAGTCCGTTGACCAAAAACACAGCAAGGCTTTTAAGTTACGAGGACTTCTAGATATGTTTACTTTACGAGGCATAGACTTGGACCATACACCACATTTTGTAGCATCTAGAACCTGAATATGTGTCTACAGTTAAGGCTGCTAGGGACTTTTAATTTTAAAAGTCTGCTCTCTTTTTTTTTTTGAAAAATCAGTTTTTTAAAAAATGATTTTTTTTAAATATTGAAAGTAAAAATATATGAATTACTAAAAATTATTTATATATATAATTGTCCTATTAGTAACAATAAAATTAGATGAGCGTTAACGGAGAAGATCATTATCGAGGTAATAATTAGATAACTAATTTATTTGGGTGTAAATTTATTAAGTATTTTTATTTTATATTAGTTTAATATTTAAATAATGTTATATATATTTAAATAGTACTTTACTATTTAATATGCTTTTATTAATACTATATTTATGATATATCTAATATTATTTTTTAAATATATTAACTAATTTTTACCCTTGTATTTTGTGTTGATTGATCTTAAGATGCTCGTTTAGAATCACGTTTGCTCTTAGTGATCTTCTACTCATTCAGCCTAATAGAGACCAAGAGATTGAAACATATTCAAATCCATAAATTTTGTATGTTGTGTAGAAGAATATAAACAAATTATACAAGCTTATAATCTTATAATAAAACATACCAGAAGGATAATTTGATAAAATATGTATTCATGTAATCTTATATTCTCCTAACCAAACATTGTAATCTTATAATTCTGTCAAATAAACCAAAACAATGTAATGTAACATTCCAATAATATGTCTAATGTTACATTCTGAGAATTCTATTTCCAAATGTAACCTTACATTCAGTAAACCTAAGGCCCGTTAAGATTTTTAATTAAAAGATAGTATAATGACTTAATGTTGTAAAATTAAAAAATGCGTCAAGATAAATTTTTAAATTTGAAAATAATTCTGACATATTTAAACCAGACAAATATATTCACTTGTTTAACATCCATAACATATGATGTGTTGATAAAGAACAAAAATAAATAAATTCAATGATCCAATTTAAACCTTTAATAATAAATAAATCAAATAATATACACGTACCAATTAGGAATGACAATTCGGATTAAAGATTTGAATATCACAACTTCAAATGTTAAAATTACTATTTGTAATTACTAATACAAATATACACCCCCTCCTATATCAATTACATGAGCCCACATAACTTATGTGGGTGTGGGTTGTAGATAAAAATATTCGAATCGAACTATAAATTATAAAAATGGAGAATAAGTTTATTTCTAAGGGAATTCAAACCTCAAATATCCAACTTTTAACGGATTTGGATGGTGTGAATTAAGATATTAGACATATGCTTACAAATTCGAAATTTTTGCAGTTTTGAATATCTAGGGAAAATAATATTTAATTCGAATGGTAATACTAAGATAATTTAAAAAAAGATTTGAATTATTAGATAAATTCGTGTATTCATATTTAAATAATTCAAAAATTATAAATATTCGATCAATTGTCATTCCTAATAATACCAACATGTGATAGATGTAGTAGTAAAATATATTACAGTAGATATTTAAATACAATGCGATATAAACATGGAAGATACAAATAAAAATACATATAAAACATCCAATGTCATCTTCAACTTTTGTCTTAAACGCGGTTTCATATGAGAAAGTTCCTTTCCCCCTTTGCATTTGTTAAAACATATGCGAATTACATTATTTCCAAACTGGGTACCCAACCTAATTTAAAATTAAAACATAGAATGTAGTACGATATTTAGAAGTAATTAATAGCATAGGATCCACAATTAGATCTACTAATATCATATGCGTATGCCATTTCAAAAAGAAACATTAAATTAAAATAAGGGTAACTTTCTTCTCTTTTCTATTTTGGTCACTTAACTTTCAAACCTTTTAATTTAATAACTAAACTTTCGGATTGTTCCTGTTTTGATCACTCTGAATTATTTTATTATTATTTTGGCATGACATGATATTTATTATTATTATTTAGTATAAAAACAATTTATAATAAAAAAAATAAAAGCAACTGTTCGCATGTCGCTGTTCGCCGGCTTAGGATGCCACCGTCGACGACCATAGACGGTGGCCGTTTGGTCCCAGATTTCACCGGTCGCTCTTTCTCAACCCTTGAGTTTGAATCTAATCTCAATTTTACTAGAAAATGCTCCAAAGTCCACGAAAAGGAGATCGAAAGTGAGGGAACCAAAATGTTTTTGTCGAGATTCGCAAGTTTTGGGATATTTTTCGGTGAAACAACCACTGGATTTGGACTCAACGTGTTAAAGTGAGTCCTCCCGATGTAATTTGGAATCAAACGATCGCCGATTCTGAATGTTAACGGTGACGACAGGCGGCGGCTATTATTTTAAATATTTTTAAATTTAATAATAATAAAATATTATTTTTATTATTTATTTTAAATTATTTTTATATTTAATAACATTAAAAAATATTACATCATACTAAAATAATAATAAAATAATCTAGAGTGACTAAAACAAGAGCAACTTGAAAGTTCAGTTATTAAATTGAAAAAAATTTAAGTTGAGTGACCAAAATAGGAGAGAGAAGAAAGTTGATGATGGTCTTTATATTTTACCCTTAAAATAATTACAGTTATTTAAGATAACTTATTTTTTATGATTGGAATTTAAATACTTTAAAATAAAATGTAAATATAAATATAGTAAGATATTAGAAAATATTTTTTACAATAATTTTGAAAAATAAAAAAAATAGCCGTCCGAGAGGACTTCAAAATTTAAGACAAGGAATTCCAAAGAATTAACGTGCCAATTTTTGTCCTTTCTAGAAGAAAAACCATGATCGCAGCACCAAATCATTTACCAAGTTATAAAATAAATTACATAATGGCACTTTTGCCCTCAACTTAGCAGCCAAAGGAAACGAATCATCCCGTAAATAAACGGAAAAGGCAAGGGCAATAACTTAAAAATGAGAAAGGGACCCAGCGGGTCGACCCATTTAGCTAACAAACACGTAACTACAGAAACAGGCCCCCATCTTCATTTCCCTCTTGGTCTTTGCCCTGCTCCGATTCGCTTTCTTTAAATCCTTGCCTAAAGCAGTATTTTGACTCCCTCCATTTTTCTCATAATCAAAACCCAACAGTCTCGACGAAAATCTTAAATTTTAAATCTCGCCTAATACAGTACTTTAGATCGTTTCCTATTACCTGAGCTCTGTTTTAAGCTTCAATGGCGGATATGGAGGGAGATTCTAGAGGAGTGCCGGAGAAGGAAGTTGATGACGCGGAAGAGATCAAGGTTACACACGAGAATAATACTAATAAGGTCATGAATCAGCAGGAGGAGGAGAAAAAGAAGATGAAGAAGAATAAAAAGAAGAGAAGATCGATGAGTTTTCCGAGATTCGGATGCTTGAGAACGGAATCTGTTGAAAACGGAGGTGTCGATATGGAAGTGCAGTTTCCGGGAGAGCGTAACGATCCTACTCATCTGGTTATCATGGTTAATGGCATCATTGGCAGGTTAATCTCGGTTTTGATCGTTTTTTTTACTGTTATTTATGTGTTTGAAACTGCTTGATTGATTGATTGATTGATTTTTTTTTGGATTGATATTTGTGCAGTGCTCAGAATTGGAAATTTGCGGCAAAGCAGTTTTTGAAGAAGTATCCTGAGGATGTTATTGTTCATTGTGAGTTCTTCGATACTCCTTTTTGGTTTAATCTGTGATTATGCTAAACGCTAGTTAATGATTTAATTATGTCGTCTTTTTCTTCTTTAAAAATATATTTTGATTTGTTTCATGATACTTCCCCAATCCAACTCACTCCAATGCAAATATGAATTAATTTAACCTGAGCTTAGACTTCAGATCTATTACAAGCTATAAGTAGATAAGTGCAACTAATGACTGGTCCACAAGATTCAAATTTTGATTGTTTATTTATTAAGTAGTGTTATTTTCATATTTAATATTTTGCTTGATGATAGAGAAGTGAGCGCAAGATCATTACCATTCTCTAAATGAATATTTGTGATAATTATATATTATTGATTGGTTTCATGATGAAATAATTACTGAATGGTTAATGATTTAATGTGCAATGCAGGCAGTGAGCGCAATTCTTCAACGTTGACCTTTGATGGTGTCGATGTAATGGGCGACAGACTAGCAGAGGAGGTATGTGTGCAGTGAATTCTTTTTATGTTCAAATGCTATATCATTATCCATGATTGCAACTCAGATTATTTTTCGATTTTGCAAGCTGCTGCCTTCAGTTGGGATATAGTTAATGTTTTCTAGTTTAATATTGTCTGTACATCCTTTTTTACTATTAATATTAATTAAGATTTGAGGTTGGCATACCAATAGTAGAACGCTGTTGTATCTTTTTCAGGTCAAAAATGTCATAAGCCGTCACCCAGGTGTTCAGAAGATTTCTTTTGTTGGTCATTCATTAGGTGGCCTTGTAGCAAGGTACGCCATTGCGCGGCTTTATGAACAAGAACAAACTCAAGATATTTCTCAAGCAAATGGAGATTGTGGAACTGACCGTTTGGGAGATTCATGCCCCAAAGGGCAATCAAAAGGAAAAATTGCTGGACTAGAGCCCATGAATTTCATTACGTTTGCAAGTCCACACCTTGGTTCTCGGTGGCATAAACAGGTAGTTCGTCCATCTTAGCTTTTCTATGTGATTATTAGTTGTTTTGAAAATTATCAGATAGATTTCTTTTCCGCACTATTTGATGATAAAATGCACCATTTTCAAGTTAAGTGAAGTCTTGAAATAAGTTCTGATGCAGACTATTGATTCATTTTTTGTGCATGTATGAACTTTTGAAGAATGAAGTTTTTGACCATTGCAGGCTGGTAATATTTTTCCTGTTGTGGCTTTGCATTATTCAGGTTCCATTGTTTCGCGGTTCCCGTGCACTTGAAAAACTTGCTGCTCGAATATCGTGGTTGCTTGGCAGAACTGGAAAACATTTGTTTTTTAAGGATGGAAAGAATGGAAAGCCACCACTTCTTCTCCAGATGGCCAGTGATTGCGAAGATCTTAAATTTATGTGAGTTTTTGTAAGGTTCCTTTGTTAAGTTAAAGCATGTGAGAGCAGATGGTAAATTACAGGCTTATAGTTTTTATCTTTTCTTTGAACTGCAGCTCTGCTCTGCAGTCCTTCAGGCGTCATGTTGCATATGCAAATGCGGGTTTTGACCGTATCCTTTATATCAGTTGATTCTGAAGTCATGCTTTCTCTGCATCACTAATTCTTGAAGGAAGGTTTAATGATTGAAGTAGATGTTTTAGGCTCTAGTACATGACTTATTCACTTTGAAACTTTTCAGTGTGTTTAAGAACTTGACACCTTTTCTTAGATATTGTCGGGTGGAGTACCTCTTCCTTGCGGCGACAAAATGAGCTTCCAAAGGTAACCATCAAACATATTCGTGGTGGCTTTTAATTGTATCACCTGCTATGAACCTAATGCTAATGTGAATTTCTGTCCACAGCAGATTAAACATCTTCCAAGAGGTGACAAATACCCACACATCATTAATGTGGAGGCAGCAAAAATAGCTACACTAGATGAAGTCCCTTCTGAGGCCAAAATCAATGGAGATGAGAAAATAAACATTGAAGGTTTGCCTTCAATTTATCTTTTAAATTAGTAATCAAATCATTTACTGTACTTCCATTTCCTTTGTTATTCTCGTTGTTGGCATCTTTCACTTTGCTAGAATTGGTCCGTAATATTTTCTTAAAGTTAATTGTCATGGATAGCTTTAGCCTATAAAGACTAAACGAAAGCACAAGACTAGCACTCCTTTTCCCAATTTCTCTCAGCAATGCATATGGAATAGTCAATGAAGATGTAGCTAGGGTGGCATTAACTCAGTCCATAAACAATTGTATTCAAATTTCAAATAACTTTTTTCTCGATGTATATTGTCTTCACTTAATATATCAGAGTCTTTATTCATTTTGAATTAGGATTAGAAAATTCAATAATGATGTCATCATACAATTTCCAATAGCTTGTAACATCTAGCTTGTTCCCTTATAGTGACAGATAGGCCTATCTAGGTTACATCCTAACCTTTAGAGCTACGTTGTTTGGAGTCGGGAGTGATTGTTGAATATTGGCATGTGTTTTAACACAAGCACGTATTAGGATGGTCATACCTTCGTACCCATATCCCAAAATGTGACAGGCATGACTCATGAGTGCTTTGTGAAAAATAAGAGTTGAATAACATATCTTTTCATGGTGATTGTTGTGCAGTGGATCACCTATAAGATTATGGGTAGTTATTTCGTACACTGACGGTGGAAAAAAAAGTTTTCACAAGCATCTTAATTTTAGTGTTTAGGGACTCATTTTATGTTTTGGAGTTTAAGGACTTATGTTTAAGGGTTTAGTATTTAGGGGTTGTGGTTAAAATTTATGGCTTATAGGTTAAAACCTAAATTCCCAACCATATTAGCCTAACCTCTAAACTCTAAATCCTAATTTCTAACCACAAACCATAAATTATAAACCCCTAAACTATAAAACTTAAACTAAATATCTAAACCCTAAAATTAAGGCGCTTGTGAAAACTTTTTTTTCCTACCTCCGGTGTATGGAATATAAATCTTAATATTATTGCTAAATTGTCAAATGTATGAATTTGTGTTTTCATTTACCTTGATTTGGTTTATTGTTTATCATTGGGCATACAAACATTTTGTTCATGGAAGAAGATGAAAAATTCTCGTGATGACATTATTTTTCTGCTGATGGCTAAATCATCCATTACATATATAGTGCTACATACTGAGGATACTAGTTGAATAACTAGTTATCATCCGGTGGGCTCAATTTCACTTGTGTTTATCCATGTTGCAGAGGAAATGCTCAAAGGTTTAACAAAACTCAGCTGGGAACGGGTTGATGTTTACTTCAAAGGAAGCCGACAAAGGCTTCTTGCACACAGTACCATTCAGGCAAGTCATTCTTTACAAACTCATTGCCTTTTTATCGAGTCTTAAACCAAACTGAAAATCAAACCGCAACAACTGAACTGGTTGACCTGAATCGAGTTTCATTCGGTTCAAATCAGTTCAATAAAAGAGAATTCAGATTACTTTGAGTAATTATTATTTTTAACAATTAAACCGAATTGAAATTAACTTTATCCAAGCGAACCGAATTCAATAGAAACTAAATGAACTGAACCAAACACTATACCTTGGTTTGATTTTTTATTTTATTTTCTTTTTATCCCCAGTCCTACCTTCCACAATCCAAATAGTTTGTATGTAATGTATTCAGGGTTACCACTGATAGATGCTGCGACCTAACTTGGTGGTACTATTTTATCACCTTATGCTTTTTTCAGGTTAAGAATTATTGGTTTAATTCGGATGGAGCTGACGTAGTCCAACACATGATTGACAATTTTCTCTTATAAGAGGTCCGTTTATACTGCACTAAAAAATTGAGGCGTGAGGTTGGAACGTAGAAATTTTGTAGCTCACTTCGCGGTGTATTAAAAGTGGTGGTACAGCAGATGCAGGTCGAATTCCCATCATGTCATGATCAAAAAATCATGAAGGTATTAGAACATGTACATGTAAATTTACTATTGGCATATAGGTATAGGTATTTAATGGTCGTAGCTGTCTTATAAATGTGTTCAAAATGTTGTAAACATTGGGTAGTTCAAAGGCTCAACCTGGTTTGTTTTCAGTCAGAGAATGGGATGCCATGTCAGTGTCGTAAAAATATTGGAAAGGCTAATAGCGTGGCAAAAGGCAACGACCGACTCCACGTATGCGGGCGTTGTATTTTTGGTATGACAGAGAATTAATTAAAAAGCAGGAAAATCTGTCTCGGATTACCAGCCTTTGAAGGAAGCTTTAAATCGGATTGAATAATAATAAAAATTAATTAGAGAGAAAGAGGATAGTTCATAACAAACATCATATCCCAACACAATAATCTTTCCCCTCCCCCATATATATATATATATATATATATATTAAAACCATCCATGGCGACAAAATTTGAAACGAAGTTGTACCTCCGCTAAACACTTTTAAAAAAGATATTGTCATCTCTGTTTTTGTATTATGTTCCCACATTATAGAGCTTCTTCCTTCTGGCACTTTCTATACTTCCAGACCTATCAATTTTGGAGATTACTGTGCTGAGACAAGATAATAATCAAGTTTAACTGAGCTCACAGCCTGACAGCTGAACTACTATCTGTCAGCCCGTCAATAGCCATCACTAGATATGACATGATCTCGTCAAACATCACTCCATCTACAACAACAAAAGGATATAAATATCTTCAAGACCGAAAATAAAGGGGACGACTTTTCGACATCGACCACCCTCTTTCTCCTCTCACACATAGCTCTAATCACCCTTTCTATATTGTCTGTGGCTCTTGGCCCCAAGTCAACCAAGGGTGAATCGTCCAATTCTACAATCAACCATTGTCCATTGTAACTCTCCGCCCATCCCATGAAACCACCAAGCTTCGTCCCAAAACCTTCTTTCAACCACCGTCTCCACCTCCTTATTTGGTGTCACCCAAAACCAACATCAACAAAAGTCTACTAAAAAAATCTATAATATAAGAATAATTTCATTATTTTCAATTTCGTATATGTTAGGTTTGTGGTACTTTGTACCCGTTCTTAAATATTATTGAATCAAACATTTCAATTTTTTTATATATTGTGGTATGTAACATTTTAACTCTAACCATAAAAGAATTTACCGATGATATATAAAATTATGTACCAATAAGTTAAACCATTCCCATTAATTGATTGTGAAATGGGATTGTACGTAATGTGGACCACAGAGTTGATGTAGTTGAATCCGCAACCTTGTCAACGTAATGAACCCCACACATTGAATGTAATGAAGGCATTGCCATCAAGTTTGTTAGCATTTGCCAAGTGTGTTATTTTATATGTGCCGACATTTCCTCCTCTATCATTCACTCCTCACCTTTCCCTTTCATTTCATAAACGGCCTTTGCACTAACCTTCACTACTTAACATATTATCCACCACAAATCTTCCCATCCAGCCATTGTTGCCGCTTCTGCTACTTAAATCTGTTTCTCTTTTCTTGTATTCGGACAGATTAATCCTCGTTTCTCGCTTCTTCGGTTCGGAAACATATTTGAGGGTTCATCATGATAAGTCCCTCGGCTACTAGAAACCAGAGGTGTAAAGGCCTCAAGGTAAAGCATGTGTTGCAGATATGTGCCATGCTCGCCCTTTGCGTCTGCATCAATTTAGAAACACGATAAGGATGGGAATATTGGACTTGTCCAAAATGTGATGAGTGTGCATGGGGCTATGAAACTTGGGAGGAAGGAGTACCGGCGGAGAACAACGAAACCGAAACTGTGGATGATGTAGAGTAATGAACAAAGGCAAAGGTGCAGCAAAATCATGTATCCAATGCAGCAAAATCATATACACTTTAAAGTGAGAAACTGTTGCAGAGAATTGATTCTGCTCAATAGCTTTTAGCTGATTGACATCCGCTTTTTCCTTCCTTTCATGAGAATACAAGGTATAATTATCTGTATTTTGTTAACCCATATATACATATTGGCTACAAATTTTAAAATGATTCTTATTTGCAGTGAGAATCAAAAATATAAAAGAGACATTTAGCATCCCACCTAAATTTCGTGTTTTACTATCTCCCTAAATTTAAGTTAATATCAAGTACCAATAGGGATTCAAATGTATATGTTCAATTTTATATATGGCTTTAAGAATTTTATGAGTGGAACATAATATCGAGCAGAATAGAATTAGGTTTAGTTGTCTTTATAAGATTTTAAAAAATATAGATTAAATTTATTGTATATTTAGTATTATAATTTAATTTGTTAATTAATTATGATGGGTTGGATTTATATTTAATTTTTGGGGTTGGGTATTTGGGCTAGGTTATACTATGAATTTGGTTGGGTTATGTTATGCTAGTATAATAATATTGGATTTGGTATAAAAAAGTTTATTGTATATATTTAGTAGTATTATAATTTAATTTAATATTAATTGATATATATTCATCTTTATTTATATTTTTCTTAACAAAAGTATTATATTTAAAAAATAATTTAAAACATATATTAAAAATACGAAGATAAAAATTAAACAACACTCAATGTACTAGACTTCATACATCTCTTAGCGTTTGTGTTCGTTTATGTTCGTTTATCATTTTAATGAACGAACACAAACACAAACAAAAAATTATGTTCCTTAAGTCGTATTCGTTCGTTTGTTTGCTTAAAGTTAAACGAAAAAACATAAATATACGTGTTTGTTCAATTGTTTATAGGCCTAAAAATCATATTAATAAAAAAAATCGGGTTTTTCAATTCAATTTCGTCGGTTTAATCGATGAGTTTTTGCACTCCTACTCTTACTTATTCTAACATTCAAAACTGTGTGATAATTTCCAGAAAAAGATCGTTTTTGAGCCTAAAACCTCTAATAATCCCGGCTCGATAGAACCTCCCATCTCTGCCGCCTAAGCCTAAAGCTACCCGTAAACCATCCATCTTCAACTCCCCCCGGTGACCAGTCACACTCCGACCGTCAAGATAAGCCTCATATCTTTTTTATGTTTTTTTCTGTTTTTCTTTATTCTTTGCCTAAAACTAACATCTTTAGTGTTTTACTTGCAGGAAATAAAAGATTCGAAAGAAGTTTTACCTTTTAACAGTCTGAAACGGCGATTCTGACGAATCTCTCGGCGTCCGATCGTATTCTCGGCGTCTCCTTGGCTTCCCCGGTAAGTTTCTCTCTCCCACTTTCTTTCCTTTTTTAATTACGTAATAATTGCCGCAATTATTGCCTCTGATTTTTAATTAATTTCTCTCTATATATATATAGCAAATATTGGATAGTGACGTCATGTTGATGCCACGACCATCTAGCTATTGACAACTGGGTCTGGAGAAAATCGCAATCCGCGTAACAAGAATATACCAATGGGGAAGTGACACGTGGCAAAAGGCGAAAATTTGTGTTTGTTTGGACTATAACAGCTGTATTTGGACGGGAAATTAATAAGATAGGCCTTTAGTATTGAATTTTGGGCTCTTTGTATATAATATGGGCATTTAAAAGGACCTTGGGCAAATCTAATATGTATTTGACTTATTTATTCTCATTTATTTATTTATTTTATTTACTATTTATTTATTAAAAAAATTATATATATAGATAGACTCGGGTAAAATTTGGGTATTATAGTACTCGATCGATTCAAGTCAAAAACTCTCATGTTAGATTTGACGAGTTCTATTTTATAACTTAAATTTTATTTGAAATTTTTAGAGTCGAGTTTATGAAATTCAAGTTAAGTTTGATCGGGTTTCTATCCAAATTTAATTGTAAATATTTATAATGTTTAATATTAATTGGCTATAATTTAAACGGTTTTCTATATTCATATACGAGCATATATATTTCTTCAGATTTTTCTTATGTGATATATATAAGGCCGAGTCAGGGATTTGACTCGAGCTTGAAAATTGATCTACTAATTACTAAATATTTCGAGTTATTCAAGTCTTATTTTCTAAATCAAACTTTATTTAAAAAAAATTCGAGTTAAGTCAAATTTATGAAATTATGGTTTAAAGTAGAGAGATTGATAATTATAAAGGTAAAAATAGGTTTATAATGATTTGTATATTATTAAGCCCAATTGGATGTTATTAAAGAGAGGTGGATATAGGACGATTTTGAAATTTTAATGACCCATGTGCATGTGTTATGTGAGATTGGTGGGTACTGAGACGTTGGTGGCTTACGGGTGAACCTAAAAATTAGGTCTCTAATAATAAGTATTGACAAAAATGAATTCTAAGAATAGGTTCTCAATAACAAGTATTAGAAAAAAATAGATTCTAATTACAAGTAATAAAAAAAATTAATAATATGTACCTATTAACAATATTGGAAAATATTGGACCCTAATAACAAGTATTGAGGAAAAATTAGACCCCTAATAATAAATATTAAAAAATATATTTTAAGAGTATACCCTAATAACAAGTATTAGAAAAAAATGGGCCTCTATTAACAAGTATTGCCAAAAAATTGGACCTATAATAATAAATATTAAAAAATTGAATTTTAAGAGTATGTATAATAACAAATATTAAAAAAATCGTGTCTCTAATAATAAGTGTTGAAAAAAATAGACCTCCAATAACAAGTATTAAAAAATTTAATAGTATACATCTAATAACAAGTATTAAAAAAATTAGACCCTAATTATAAATATTAAAAAAATTACACTTATAATTATGAATAATAGACCCTGAATATGGGTAAAACCTGAGCCGTCGCCATTAGACAAGTTATTTGACCTCAAAAGCCTTGTTCAAGGATATTGATATTGTTTGTTGTAAGTTCTCAAATTAGGTTGTCGTATATGTCGTTCCTCTTATGTAATAAATGGGTAAACTACATCAATAGTACCGTTTTTTTCATGTTTTGGTCATTGATTCGTTGCTAACGTTACGTTTTTCTCCTATTTTGGTCACTTGATGTTAGTTTTAACGACGAGCTGACGTGGATTTGTTTTAATTTATTTTTATTTTTTGGTAATTTTCTATCTCCTCTAAGTATTATTTTTCTTTAAATTTATTCTTCAAACGGTCAACTTTTTTCTCAATTTGGTCTTTTGTTTATCCGTTTAACATTCTAAGAAGAGACTAATCTCATCAAATCGAATAGGATCACAAGAACAACAACACTCTCCTATCAAGTACTTAATGCAATTGCATTCCTAAGGTTTCGAGCCAAAGACCTTGATTAAGCTGAAACAACATGTGTTGGTTGATAAGCATTTGAAGGTTGAATATATAATATTTTAACCCACGAAATAATAGTATTCTTATTTTTTGAAATAAAGATAGAATTATTTTAATATGAAGTAGGTCGTAAACTGATAAATGATTTTATTTTATTACATATTTTAAAAATCAATTATACATATAATATATACTAGATTTTATCACACTAGCGATGAGAGTGAAAGAAAAAACTACACTAAATTATATCTATAAAATTCTATTAATACTTATTATTGGTGGGGTGGTAGATAATTTATATGTAAATCTTATTAAACGCATGTTCAATCCTTGAAAGAGTAATTTTTAGTCATTTATTTAAAGATTATATAGAAGTATAAAAAGATAAAAACATTATTATTACCATATTAATTAAAATTAAAATTAAATAATTTAATAATTTTCAATGAATTGATGCTCGATTAACTGATGATACCAAACTCAGTTATTAGTACAGCTATAAATTTTATAATATTTTGATTAGTGTTTACTATTCAAAACATAAATTATATATATTTATTTTGTTTGGCCGACGACGACACTAGATTCAGTGTTGGTTGTCGACTGCCGATATTTTTTGTTTTCCTTTGCTTGCTTTTCTCTATCTTTGCTTTTCGTTTATTTTTTTAATTTTATAAAAATAATTATGCTTTTGTGGTACATTTTCATCTACTTTTATGTCACGCTTTCTTTCTCATTTTTTGATCGTTTGGTCATTCTTTTTGTTTTTTTAGGGTTAGATTTGACATAGCCTCAACTGATCAAGATGGAATTGATTTATTATCCTATTGGTCTTCTCTGCTTTAGACCTCGAATTGGACTTGGATAATCGGTTTGCGTTCATGGATAGCCTTCTCATGACGCTCGACTCTGATTTGCGATTGTGAGTGGTCTTTCAGTAGCTTGTTTCACTTTTGTGGTTCGTTTATTGATGCAATCAGATCTGTTCGTATCTATTTTTTGTTTGATTCTTTTGGTTAAGTTTTTTTAACCTTTCCATTGTATAATCCTTATAGGAGTTTGTTTTGGGTTATAAGAAAGTGTCCAAATTATGTGTTAAGTTTACGATTATAGTTGTAAACCTTCATTATAATCTTGTATATTTCCATTTTTAATAAAACTACCTCCTATAAAAAAACATTATATATACTTACAACGCACGTGAGTTCCAACTAGGAGTAAAAGAAGCAGCCTAAAAAAAAAAGGTTCTCTCCGTCGGATTACGAGCACAAAATATCACGCTCATTGCTCAAGTCATATCCAACATGCGCATGCATTGCACAAGGAGTGCGAATGCAATTTATCAGCCAAAACTTTGGGTAACCCTTCCTCTTGTTCCCTTTGCTAAACCATACTCACATGCATGCATCCAGTTATGATCACCAAAGGACTAGATTTTTCGATACCACAGTCAAAACTCCAATTATATACCGAATTCATTCCCTTCAATAAACCATCTGGAAATCACCAATGACCCCCCTTTGGCCTTTGCTTCCAACAGTTTTTTCACTTCAAATACATGCAAGCATTTACACAAACACCTAAAGAATGTTGCTACTGTTTGTTTACTACAATTCTAACATCCCATATCTTTCTTGGATAATGGGACCAAAATCAGCATGTTGAGAGAAATACTCCATCGCTGTCAAGTTGCTGGGGTTTTCTTTTCCCAGAAGAAAAGCAATATCAAGTTCATTGCAGCTGGCTGTACGAAAGCATTGCTCCCAAAGCAACCGAAAAGTAGTGCTTTTGCAATAAGAATCTTCAAAATCTCTGAACTTTGGGATCCCGAATTATGTAATCTCTGGTTTAAAGGGACATATAACCAAACACTTGACAGGCGCACAAAATCAGCAACTTGCCTCCGTGGCCCAAAAAAAAATTACTTCCTTTGTTAAAAAAATAGAGATTTGTTCTTGTTAAGAGAGTGATCTTCGGAGAACTTGCTTGTATTGAATCTCTTTTGAAGAGAATAATATTAATAAAAAGAGCAATTTTATTTAAACTTGACAAACTTGATTTGAGACACGAAATCGACCAGAAATTTGAAATAAATCAAACCGAATCGAAATCAACTCGAAATTTAGTTAAACCAAAAATGGATCGAACTGATTTTCAACCGAACTGGTTTTCAAACGAACCGAAAGCAGCACAAACCAAAGGCAACCCGAAATAAAAAAAATATTAAAATAAATAAATATGGGATGTGAACTGTCACACAACTCACCAAAAAAACCTAATATACAAGCTATATAAAGTCATATGTAGGGTGTAAAAATTTAACTCAACCTGAAAACCCGACTAAAATCGATCAATGTCTTATTAACATAATATTGGCCCGACCCGATATTAACATAATCAACCCGATACCCAAACTCAAATCACCATAGATCCGAACTAAAACCGAAATAGGCCTGAATCAAACTTAAACTGAATATAATTATACCTGAAATGACATAAATCAAACCCAAACCAAATAACACGTTTACCACATCTACTTGCATTGAACATGGCTAGTAATAAGCAACCCAAAATAAACAAAAGGTTGTCAATTGGATTGATGGCTATTCTTCGGGTTTAAACAATCCAGGTAAAATATAAATGTCGTTAATTTTAGGTTTAATCATAAAATTAGTGTCAAACTATATTTTTTAGTTAGGTGTCTAAATATTTTTGGGTCAAATAAGTGTCTAACGTTTTATTTTATTACTTAAATAAGGTTTTTTCACCAACGTTGTTAAAAAAATTCTTTCATCCGATTAGAACATGACATGTGGCCTGATTCTTTTATTTATTTAATTTCTGAATTTCTTTAAAAATCCTAAAATTTTAATTTCTTTCAATCAAACTCTCAAATCACATCTCCCTCACCGTCCATCATCTCCCACATGTCGGTAGTTCAACGTTCACCCCAAGTATCACGTACCTTACTGTTTGGTATCTCCAACCCACTAGTCGTCGATCGCAACCCAATCGATCTCTTTTTTTTATTGTTGGGGGTTCGTTGATGATTCATTCATCGTTTTCAACGACGAGATGATGAGATTTTTAATCGTGGAGCCTGACGAAGACAAGGGTGACCGATGGTGGTTGAATCGGTGGTCGGATGTGAGGAATTTAATGATTTAAAGTTAGGATTTAGGGTTGGTTAGAGAAAGTAAAGATTTTGGGTTTAGAGAAATTAAAGATTTTTGGGTTTTTTTTTATAAAATTAAAGTTTTTTATTTTTAAAATTAAAATTAAATAAAATTATAGAAAACATGTCACCTGTCATGTTCTGATTTGATAACGAAATTTTTTTAACGATCGTGAAGGAAAAACCTTATTTGAGTAACGAAATGAAACATTAGGCACATATTTGGCCTTAAACAAAGTTTAGGCAACTAACTAGAAAAAAATTATAGTTTGGGCACTTTTCATAAGGTTAAGCCTTAATTTTATTATATAGTTATATTTTGATACAGAAGTATTATAAAAATAATTTAAATTCTAAATCCTAAAACTCTAAACTATAAACCCTAAACCATAACCTAAATTTTAAACTCTAAACTCCTAAACTATAGAACATAAACTAAACACATAAACTTTAAAACTAATAAACTTGTATAAACGTAAACAAGCTTGTGTATCAAAGTATTTTTATTTTATTATTATTTGATGACCTCATAATTATAATAAAAAGATAAAATGATTTTTTTAAGATCTATATGTTTATAAATTTTATCAAGACTTTTAAAACGTAGATGATTGAAAAATTATATTATTCAATTAATAATCTTTTATTTATTTTCAAATATTTAAAGGTCAAATTGGTTAAAATTGTAAGCGTATGATACTAAAAGTTCATTTACCTTTTTTTATAACTGATACGTTAATAATTAATGATAAAAATGAGCATAAATTATAAGACGGGTCAATATTTTCAAATAAAAATAATGTATAAATTGGATGTTGAAAATTTAAAAGGGTAATTATTCCCTATACTAGAGGTGGAAAATAAAAGTTTTTACAAGTGCCTTAATTTTAGAGTTTAAAGATTTAGTTTGGGATTCATGGTTTATGAGTTTATGTTTAGGGGTTAGAATTCAGGGTTTATATGTGAAAACCCAAATCTTTCATCATATTACCATAAGCCTTAAACCTAACCTCTAAACCATATATTCTAAACTTTAAATCCTAAATTCTAAACCCCTAAACATAAACTCATAAACTTTAAACCCTAAATTAAATCTCTAAACTATAAAAGTAAGGTGTTTATAAAAACTTTTAGTTTCTACCACCACCAGTATATTGAATATAAATCAAAATAATTTTTAAAATAATTATTGTTACATGCATAAAATATATTTATATTTTGAAATAGTATACAAATTTAAACCAAATCTACATTCATCTCTAAATCTTAAAACTCTCCAAATAAATCATCAAACGGGTAATTACAATCGGGGATAATCGTGGGAGGCATGGTTCTTGCCCTCTAGTCAAATGGAAATTTGTCTCAGTTTCTCCCAAATTTAAATTGTGGAATTAAGCCCTTTTAGTCCTTTGACGAGATGAAAAAATTGCATTTTTTACTAAAAAATAGAGAAATTACGTAAATATTGTTTTAGGTTTTTTCCTTAAAATATGATATTTCCTATTTTAATTCCCTAAATATTATATTTATTACAGTACTTTAAAAGTCGAATTCAACAGAATCCGACTTTAAACAGTAAATTAAAAAAAAAACTTAAAGATTGGTTCAGGATAATGCGACTTTAGGATTTTTAGGAAAAATACTGTTTATAGTCTAATTCTGTTGAATCTAACTTTTAGAGTACCGTAGCAAATATAATATTTCGAAAATTAAAATAAAAAGTACCATATTTTAGGAAAAAATTAAAACTATATTTCAGTAAAAATTTCCAGTTTTTTATATTTTTAGACGATATAAAAATTTAATAATTTAATATAAAACTTTTAAATATATATATAATTTTAGAATCAAAATGAAATTTGAGGCACCCCGTGCCACATAAAGGGTAAGGGTCTGGGGACAGGAGGAGCTCTGCACATTGCACAGCAGTGGTCCCCCATCTCCGTTTTAAACCACCACACGATATGTCCCATAGCCAAAACCCTCCCGCCCCTACAGATAGTAAAAGCACCCCCATTAAAAGCTTCCGCCACACAAAATCAAAGACGTGAACCTCACTCCCCCATTAACATAAGCTTCCTTCCTCTGCCACTGCCAACCTTTTCTCATCATATGTTTTACAACCTGTTTGCCTGTCTCATCTCTCTCTAATGTCTGTCCAAATTTTAACCATTTTGTTCGTATTGACCCCTCACATGCCTTTCCCTCCCACCTTTTCAAGTTGCAATCTCAAGGCGAAGGATATTGGTCCCCATCCCATTACCATTTTTCCCTAAACCAGATATACCTCTAATTTTGCTTTCACTCCCTCTACTTTTCAAACTATATGTTACCATTCGGACTTTGATTCTTTAAATCAAAACCCCATAGCAATATTATCTCAAAAATCCCATAACAATATTTCCAATTTACCAACAAATGTGAGGAGAGTCTAACGTATATCAGGGTTACGGTATGATTACGGTGTGACATCAATCGAAATATTATAAAGTACGAAACTTAAAATATTATACTTTTTGATAACATTTATGCTGATGGTCTCACGACAAGTATCAATACTCAAAGATAAATTTTGATACTTAACACCAACTTAAAATGTTATCAGATACAAGTTTCGATACTTAACCATCAACCTAAAATATTATAAAAACACATAACATTTTAGGTTGGTAACATTTTAAGTATCGCAATTGTAACATTTCGATTAGTGCCCCACCATTATCATACCATAACCTTGCTGCAACCACTCACCTACAAGTACAAATGTTAGCTGCAATCAAGGATGAACCTAGAAGGGGGTTAGGAGGGACAGTCGCCTCCTAAAATTTTAAAATTCATATACAATTTAAGTTTTTTTAGAATTTTTCTATATATTTCTTATTAGAAATATATTTTTGTCCCAACCCTTAAAATTTTATAAGTTCGTCCCCTAACATAAATAAAATACTGCAATGTTAAGTCATAGAATAGAAAATCAAAGTTCAAACCGCAGAGATAACCAAAGACCTCGAAAGATTCATCTTTATTAACAGTAAGTAAAAACAGATATGGAGCGAGATACCTTAATCTTACAAAGAAAACCCTTTAGTTTTTAAATAAAAGAAATAAACTAACAATTTTCTGAACAGAAAAGGAATAAACTAATAAGTAAACTTCTAAAATAAGATAAGTGTATAGACCAATGGCATAACTAAACCAAAATATAAAACCAAAAGAAGCCAATCCAAATAAGCACAATCCCCAGTTCCAAGTGGCCACCAAACCATGGCCCCTACCACTTTCCCTTTATAGCACTTTCATTCAAAATATAAACACCCAACCCAACTCTTCAATAATTAATGTCACTAAAATAGATTAATTAATTTAACATAAACCAACCATGATTTAATTCTATGGCAGCGGCTTCCAGCTATCATCCATAAACCAAATGCTTCAAACAATAATCCAAAACAAACCCTAATTAATTAATCAACAGAAGATGATTAACACTTAATCCTGTACAGTGTTTTGTTACCGGTGAAAATTAAAAATGATCTCTTGCTTTCCACCATGGAACCTAAAACTCATCCACTCAGGAAAATAATTAAACCGAAAGGAAAATCAGCCGAGAAAATCCTGGGGATTACAGAGCTCTTTCCTCAGCTTTTGAGAGAAAAGCCTACAGGCATCCATGCTCAGATCAATGGCCGCAGCTAAAGCCACGAAAGCCGCTGCATCCTCTGCACAGCTCACGTGATGCACACTCACCTCCACGCAAGGCTTGCTGCACTTTCCTTCCCCTCCCACGCCAGCCGACATTACGAACCCTCTGTACACGCAATACGGCCATAGTCCGTACCCGAAATCCCCGCTACTCCTCGGACTGCACGCCGGCGATGTCGCACTGGCCGGCGTCATCCGCCCGTTTGTACCACTGTTGTTTCCGCCGCCGCCGCCGAGGTCGACCACGAACTTCCCGCCTTTACTCGAACTGAGTGTCGACTCGGCTAGAACAATAGCAGCGGCGCTCATATTCGGAATGAGTTCGAAACGGTAACCGAGTCCGTCGGAAGAGCCGCGCTCGCGCCAAGCCTCGAGACGGCCCCAGGGTTTCCAGGTGCCATCTCCCGGACGGAGAATAAGCCATGAACCGGGATTGGAACGACTGACTCGGTCCGAGCCTGGTGAAGCCACGAAAGGTGTAACCATCGAAGCGGTGGCGACAGGTGAACCGGATAAGTCGTGGACCGTTATTGACCACCCTTTTCGTTCCTTCCCTGACCTTTCCCTTACGCTCCCAAACGAACTTAACCAACTGCGAGAGCTGCTTGGCTCCAACTGTAACGACCTGCAGGATTTCAACTAAATATTATCAATCCCAAGTTTTAAACTAACACAATGAAAAATCACTCTCATGAATAGTTTTCAATCAAAGGCATTATAACTTTAACTTTGCAATTTATAAACACCGACCTGGATCTCTGATTCCGGTCACCGGTATTTCTAAAACTGAACTTGCATGTGAAAACCGGTTGTTGGATATTTCCTCGGATCTGGAACACTTGAGGGCTACATTCCGGTTCGCCGTCGAACTGAAAAACGAATCTCGGGTCGGGTTCCGCTTTAACATTCAAGTGAAGCTGGGCAGAGGAACCTTTAATAGCTTCTTTCCCAACCGAAATCCACCCATTGTGGAAAACGCAAGCCCTGGATTCAGTTCCCGCCAGATCCAACGGCAACGACACTTTCCCCAACAGACGACCCGAGTTAACCCCGCAAGTACTCCCACCCCGGCCGGTGTAGATAGCGATTTTGAGGCAAGGCTTGGCGGAAAATATCGACTTCGCCGTGAGTTTGTCGATGTCGGCTTTGCTGAGATAGAATGTAGCGGCTGGGGTATGAAACTGGTTCTCAGGGAACTGATTCTCCGGCGGAATGTAGGGAACGACGGCGGTTTGCAGAGGGAAATTCTTAAGTTCAATCTTGCAAAAACAAGGCGACGACGAAGGGTGAACGACGGACCGCGCCGGCTTAGACGCAAGCGGAATCTTGAGAGCTAGATTGCCGATAGCAATTCGCACGAAAGGGCAAGGGTCCATTGCTTTCCCCCTCTTTTGCACTTGCCCTTTCTCTTAAAAAAAACTCAAAATAAATAAAATATTTAAGCTTGAACAGAAGACTGTTGGTAAACGTAAAACACAAACACCGTTGATGTTTGCTTCACCATTGTTGTTTTGTTTGGCTTCTTAGAATCTCCGAAGTTTTAATCTGGAAAAAGAAAATTACAAAATTCATGGGAATTTCGATTAACGGTTTGGGATTTGGGGGAAAGGGTTTTCAGATTAAGTATTTTAAAGGGGTGGATGACAGCTGGGTACAGGCTGGCGTTAATTGCCAGAGCGGAAATAGAGCCGAGCCAAATGGTCGGCTCCACATTTTATCCCACATGACGAAACTACCCCTTATCATATTTCGTTTCACTAAAGTAGCCTTCCAATGCACATAATCAGAACTCACTTCTACTTTATAAAAACTGTTTTTCGTGGCAGAAAACAAAAAAACTGATTTTTAAAATGTCAGTTTCGGTTGCATAGAGATAATTTACTTGATTCTATTCTCTAAAAAATATGAATATTTTGATTGTTTCATAGTATTAATTTAAAATTTAATTGTGGATAATTTTTTTAAAAAAACAATTCAAAATAATAATAAACTAATATTTAATACCCGCTACGCAGGGGTTTTCAGTTTATTTTTTTCTAATCGTATAAAAATTATTTTAATAATTTATTTATTTAAATAACATTAAAATTTAATTTTAAATTAAATCTAATAAATATTTTTAATTAAATCTTATAAAACTATTTTAAATGATAAATTGCATTTTATCTAAGTTTAATTAAAAAATACTTTTGAACCCAACAAGTTATCCTAATGAAAAAGTGGATAATGTTCATCCTAAGAGACTCGGGTTCAATCGCTTTGTCTGTAAGGTGTGTATATTGTTAAAGAGTTAAGAATATATATGAACATATACTACCTTTTAATTACCTTTAGACTATTCAAAAAAATAAAAATATTTTCAGGTATTTTAATTGATAATTCTTTTATCTGAAATATAATTTTTATATTATTTTTAATAAAATAAGTTAGAAAGCCTATGGATGGTCATTTGACCCGAACTCAACGAGTTTCGACCTGAGGTTGAGGTCAGATTGAGTCGAGTTCGGTTTTAGAATGAAAAATACTTGATACAATTCAAAATAATAGCTTACTTTTATTCTAAATATTTTGAGATAATTGCTATAATGTCTCTATATGTATTTTTTAATTAACTCGTTATTTTATCAAATAAAAATGAAAAAAATAAAATTTTAATTATCTCGAATCGGTTCTACTTTTACTCTAAAATTTGAGTCGATAAAGCATCATTAAATGTCGTGTCGGGTCGAGTATTGGTTGACCAAAAATTCGACTCATGATCATCCCTAAAAAAGACACTGCATATCAGT
This sequence comes from Hibiscus mutabilis, assembly GCA_019671005.1. Lineage (NCBI taxonomy): Eukaryota > Viridiplantae > Streptophyta > Magnoliopsida > Malvales > Malvaceae > Hibiscus > Hibiscus mutabilis. Next base: position 42,846,851 of record CM033732.1, read on the forward strand.
CGTGATTCTCTTCTGAAACCTGAAAAAATAATTAGGTACCTAATTGTAAAAGTTAATATACTTTAGATATTTATGTGTGATATAAGACTTTGTACAAATCCAATCAAAATACAAATGAACTTATACATTTTTTATTTCTAACTGTTAATTTATTTTTGACTGATGAATGAATGTACCGCGTAAAATATATTCAACATCACACATCTTTAAAAAAACACTTTAGTTAAAATATCCTCTCTTTGCTAAAAGAAAAAACATTATCCCCTAAAGTTAGGGTTTCACTGTTGGGGTGGTGCGGCTTGGCCTATTTTTGAAGCGGTGGCTACCCTATTTTTTCTCCCATTTGTTCACCTTTTTTAGCGATCATTTTTTGCGTTGTTTGACGTTTTGTGGCTGTTGCTTTGGCCGACTCGTTGAGCTTTTGTTGTTCCAGAGACCTTTGTCAGCGTCAGACCCGTTCTAAGAAGATGATTTGACTATCGTTGGTCGTGGGCAAAAAAAGGTTTTCTTTCCCCTCTCTTTTCGCTAGTCTCTCCTTCCCAGTGCAGTTTGGGTGGCCTTTCTGCTATGTTTTAGTTTTTGTGGATGGATTAGACTTTTGCCTCTCTATTGGCGACCGTCCGTTGGCTTGGTTTCGGCCATGTTCTTCTTGGTCCACTAGGCTTTATCGATCTCTGATCTTGTACGACAGCCTCACGGTGGTTCATTTTCTATGCATTTCGACCAACGAGTTATCCTTCCATGTAACATAAGAGTTCGTGCAACTGAAGACTTTGGTTAAGCTAGCTCTTTTTATATCGTGTAACGTCCCAAAGCGGATGTCACAAATTGGGCCTTAAGTTCAAACTAAAACCATAAAAATTTGTATAATCCAATACATTCCGTTCATAAAATCTGTCAAGTTCAAATATTTGACATACACGTAATAGTTAAAACGTTACACGTGAGCTCCATTTAAGATACATAATTAAAAGCATTCGACTCATAATTTAAAATCCAAATAAGAGTTACAATACAAACATAAGGTCCTACGAATACATAGCCCAATAATCTAAGTGTTGTACTCGGACAACAAGTCGATGCTGAGGTCTTACTTCGATGGTGCTCCAATGATGGACGCCTACCTGCGAACGGAAACAACAATTTCAAACGTTGAGCTAACGAAGCTCAGTGGATACACTTGCACTCAGTCATGCTTCATGAAAATCATAAATAAGAACAAATAGCTAAAGAATGGCATCATGGCACAAATTAACAACGTTGGCGCTACCTCTAGCCGCCTAAACACATAGTAAAACAATAGAAGATATTAACCACATACATAACACATGTACACCATACTGACAAACCTGGAGTGAGGCCCGGTGCTACACAACTTTGGGAACATACACTATTGGGTAAGGCCCGATGCCACACAACTTTGGGAACGTATACCCATACTCAAAATCTCTCATCGAGCATCTTCGAATAAGACCCGGTGCCACACAGCTTCGAAAATGTACATTCGGAAAACTATAACCATAGTGTTGCAACACACTCTTATTATCACTGGGTATCCGGATCCCAACAACAAGGTAACTCAGTCATACGCATGCCCTTACGTGGCATACAACAATTATTTGATCCACCAAGTATCCTTATTGCTCAATACAAACAAACCACCAAAGTATTATTTAAGTTATTACTCATTATGTAAGTAAATAAGTTAGATTCTCAATTTTTCAGTTTTACTATTCAGGTTAACCCAATCGAGATCCTTTGGGCCTTAGTCCTCGAATTATAGGTCCCTCAAACTCAAAAATAAATTTTTTGGGCAGAATGCCCAGCGAGTATCAATACCAGCTTACGAGTATCGATATGCTCCCGTGGGTACTGACACCCGCTTATGCATACCGATACTTAGCTTAGCATGCTGAAAGGGTTTAACCAAGCCTCGTACCAATACACGGGGTCGTGTACCAATACTCTATGGGTACCAATACTCCTCAAAGCGTACTGATACCCATTTTCGCTATTGGAATTTGATGGAACATAGGGTATTGATACCCCATTGGGCGTACCAATACACCCTTTAAATTTGACTTGGTTTTATCAGTTTTAACATGGGGTACCGATACGTATTCGACCCATATTAGTACTTGAACCCAAAATTCATTTTTTGAAGTTTGTAATTCACTCCAAACACCCCCAACCTTCATGGTAAAACCCCAAATCGAACCTATAGGTTATGGATGGTAGTTTAAGTGGTTTCCTACCATTTTTATACCATTTTAACATAAAATTCAAATTTAGCCATTAAATGGGGTCTCAAGATCTTAAATAACCAAAACATCAAACCAAGCAACAATCAATCCAATTTTATGATTTCCAGGAATACAAAGGAGTTAGTAGTGTACTAACCTTGATGAAAAGCTGCAAAAAATGCTCCAAGCTAACACCTCAAGCCCTCATCCTCTCTTGAGCCTTTGAAGCTTCTCCAACCTCTTTCACTATAAAAAGATGTTGTAAAACAAGTTACAACTTGTAGGAAATAAAGAATGCAACTAAACTTACTATTAGAGCTAGAAAAACGAGATTAACTCCACCTTTAACCTAACTTTCACAAAACCCCCCACTAAACCCAAAAATGTATTCCTCCACCATTTCTAATAATTCTTACATTGATTCGTAGATCCTTGAAAGATGATCAACCTTCTCTCAATAATAATTTCAAGATTCACATATCTAAACTCAAAGATTCAACATTTGCTTGGGTGTAAGAGTGTAGAAAATGGAATGGTTTGAGGGGGAGAGACAAGGGAGACAAAAGATGATATCATCTACCCCTTTTTGCAGAAAACATAAAGACCCTCAACCTTTTCTTTCAAAAACAAGGTGAAATTACCCTTTTGTCCCCCATTTTCTATCCTAACTCATATTCAAGCCCAAAACTCAAGCCATTCAACCATATATGAGCCCACTAAGGCTCTCAAGGCCTAAATTCTAAGCCCAAACATGAAGCCCATGCTTTGGGTGTAACCCGACTCTCAGATTCTGAAATCTGGGTCGTTACATCTTGGATCTCCACGTCAATTTTGGGGGCTCTATTTGTCTTATTTGTGGTGTTCTTGTGTGTCTGTTTGTTTATGTGATGTTGTTTTCTTCTTTTCTTGTCGTTTTAGGCTTGCTTTTCTTTTTTTGTCTCGTGTTGGGACTTGGTGTTGTTGTGTCTTGTTTTGCCATTTTGGCTTGTGTTGTTGATGTTGTTCAGGTTTGTTGTTGTTGTCATTCAGGCTCATTGATGTTCTTGTGTCCTATTTTTATTATTTTAATAAAATGCCAGATTTTCCTTGATAAAAAAAACATAACACATTTATTTAGTAAAAAAAATATCATTTCCATAAATAAAAATTCAAGGTGCCAATTCTCAAAGAAATAAAGGCTTAACAGTCAAATAAGTGCCCAAATTATACCATTTTTTCAGATAGGTGCCTGAACTATATTTTGAGCCAAATAGGTGCCTAACTTTTCATTCCGTGGCCCATTTAATATTTTTTCATGACAGACGCTATTTTTTCTGTTATCCAATAAAATTCGAACATGTGGCATGATTTATCATTTTATGAAATTAAAATCCAAAAAATAGAAAAATAAAATAATAAATATACAGATTAACCCAACAATCTATAATTTCTCTAAAAGCCCTAACCCTAACCCTAAATCCCTAAATCTTCCACTTCGACCATCAATTCAACCACCACCGGCCACCCTTGTCTTCATCGGATCCCTTCTATCGAAGGCCTCATCATCTCATCGTCGAAAATCGACGAATGAACCACCGATTGCACCGTCGAACGAACACCCAACAAATAAAGAAAAAAGAGGTTGATTGGGTTTCCACCGACGGTAGAGCATGGCAAATGTCGAACGGTGAGGTACACGACGCTTTGGGCGGTAAACGGTGAACCACCGACTTGTGGGGATGTTAGATGGTGAGTGAGATGTGATTTGGGGGTTTGATTTGAAAGAATTAATTTTTTTGGGGTTCTTAAAGAAAATTATATTTTTAAAGAAATTCAAAAATTAAAAAATATAAAAAGGTCATGTGTCATGTTTTGATTGGATGACGAAATTTTTTTAATGGTCATTGATGGAAAAACCTTAAATGGTTCACGAAATGAAATGTTATGCACCTATTTGACTCAAAATATAGTTCAAGTACATGTCTGAAAAAAGGTATAGTTTAGGCACTTATTTGACTGTTAAGCCAAGAAATAAAAAGGAATAGTGTTATTGGCATAAAAAAGCCAAAAATGTAGGTTTCCATTTATATCCAATGTTGACACGTGGGTTATTGATAATGATATATCTTATTTATTTTTAAGTGTATTAGACAGTACGAGTGCAAATGAACATTGTGTTCGATAAATTATATGTGAATTGTTTTTATAATATTCGTTTATGTTTAATTATTAAGCTAAATAAAAAGTGAACAAAATTTTTATGTTCATTTAATAAATAAACGAACACAAACATATGTGTGTTCGATTCGTTTATGTTCACGAACAAGCTCATTTATCAACTTGTTAAATTGATATTTATGAAATTATCTTTTAATATAATTTTATTAATTATTAAATTTAGATGTATTGTTAATTTTTTATTTATAAAATTATTTTTTAATTATAACATTACTAAGCTTATTTGAAGAATGTATACATTGATTTCTTGAAATTATCTTTTTAATACAATCTTATTAATTATTAAATTCAGATGTATATATTAATTTTTTATTTATGAAATTATTTTTAAATTTTATTAGTTGTTCAAATTTTGATTTTTTAGAGAAAATTTTAAATTGTCAAAGACAAAAAAGTCTTTACAACTCTTATTTTCAATTCTCTAACTAAAAAAGCTTTTTCATTTTGAGCGATTTTACCTCAATTCGTTGTTACGATTCTCTCTTTATCAAACATTTAATTAGAAGATTTAACTGGTCAAACTTCTAAAAATAATTTAAATATTTAATTTTGACTCAAAAAACTGTTTATCGAACAAGGCATGATATAATAAGGTCCACAAATAATTTAGAATATATAATTCATTTTAAGAAGTGAGTAGTTCTATTTAATTGGAATGTCACCAATTATATATTTAATTCATTTTGCGCATGCCAGCTAATTAATATAAATTTTGAAATATAATCAAATAGATGTTTGTTTCTTTTTAAAAAATATTAATAATAATTCCAATCGATTGTCATAGTCAGTTATAGTATGTTCAATTTCTTACAAATTTAAAAACTCAAAAAAATCATCATTTTTTAAAAGAAAATTCTGAAAAATTATATCGGATTCTTTTTCCAAATCTTCCCATTTTCTTTACAATATTATGATTTTTAAATTACTTTTAAAAAATAAATTGACTATAATTACTGTTTTTTAAAATATACTTTTAGATAAAGTTATAAAAAATTTAGATTTATTTTGCGATTTTTGTCTATTTCTAAAATTTTAAAGACATTACATAAGCATCTTCTAACGTTTATGACGACGGGCTAAAATAATGGACAAAATAAAATTAAAGAAACCAAAGAAATTAAAAATTAATGAAATGGTCAAAGGAAAATTTTCATTATAACACAAAAATAAATATTAAATCTAAAATTATCGTCCAACAAAAAATCAAATCTTGTTATTTTTCTATATATTTGTATATATATGGTCCAAAATTGATATTAGTAAAAACTTTTGAACTTAAACTCTAATTTCGTTGAATATGATTTTGAAAATAATTGTATGAATCAAAATTACTTAAAATATAAACTTTTTTTAGAACTTGATATTTGAACATGGTCTAATTCGATTTTAATATCAAAATTTTAAATTATTTTTTAATTTTGTAATAGAAAAATAAAGATCAAACGAGAATTTAAACAACCTTGTCCAAAAACCTGGGTCAGGTCTACTAGTATAATTAAGTTAGCTGAAATTAAGAATCTTTGCTTCAAAATTTCGGCATCTAGTTTTAATTTTTTTCAAATATGTAATATCCATAACAGAGTTTTAAAGAAGTAGCTCTATCGATCCTTCAAGAGTGTTTATATTGTTACATCTTGTATGGATTTGAATCTCGTCATTTGTCTTGAAAATATAATATTTCTCTACTTAATAAAATAAATAAATCATTTCGCTAATAGTAAAGTGCCAAACTAAATTTTGCCAAAAATATGTAACATGAGACAGTTTGACAAAAAAATTAAATATTTTTTTATATTTTTATCAATAATAAATTTTAAATAATAAGGAGTCAAAGTTAAAAAAGTTCGACAAAAAATATAACATGCGACGGTTTTAATAGGACAGATAAAGTATAATTTCGTCAATATTAATGATGAAGTACACAATGAAGCTAGTCAGATTTTAGGACGTTCGAATTCCGAATAATTTTGAAAGGTTTATGGGACTGTCGACCGCGGTGGTGGAGACTGCATAGTCGGAACATGATTGAATGGGAGGGCATTGGGAATGGTTAGCTCAACAATTCGGCAAACCACAATGTAATTGTGGTAACTATTTGGATACTGTCCAGACAAATTAAATTATGGAGGATTTTTGCCAAAGAAGTGGAGTTGGGCTTGGGTTTTCAATCCATGTTGCAGCCGACTGTTCAGGTACCATTGCAGCAGATTTCTGGGTCCTTTGCTTCTATTTTAACTGCAGCAGCTTCATTACAAGATTTTATCAACAAGAAATTTCATCACTCCTAATTTGTTCACTAGTTTAAAAACTTTCAATTTAATCATTGAAGTTCTAATTTATTCTCATTTTAATCACTAAATTATTAATTGCCTTTTCAAAATCATGAAATGACTAAAACTACATTTTTTGTGAAAAATATGATGTGAATTCCCTTTAATTTCTCGATGATGGAGCATCTTCTTTTAAGTCTCAACAGTGCGAAGGCAAATAGAGAGGACGTGAGTTGTATATCTTGATTTCACACTGATCAGACGATGGATATTGTAGATTATAGTGGTTTGGAGTTTAGTGAGTTTTAAAGTAATTTTAAAAAAATTTAATTGACAAAGTGGTAGAAGACGATGAGGTGATTTTACCAGTGTCTTAAGTGGTCAGAGTCGAATACGCAATAAAATGGTGGTTTCAATGCCAACATGACACAAGGATGAAACTATAAAATTTTCACCTTTGAGGAAAAAGATAAAAAAAGAAGAGAAAACGATGTGGATGACATGTGACTGCCATGTTAGCTCACGAGACTGTCATATCACCATTCGATTTATGTTTTAATACATGAGTGACCAAAATAAGAGCAAATCAAAAGTTTGGTGAGTAAATTAAAATTTTTATACTTTAGTGATCAAAACATGAATGAAATCAAAGTTGAGTGACGAGATTTGTAATTTACCCAAAAATTAAGATCCAAGTTTTGGAATTTTGAGGGTTAGGTATAAATCTCATTACATGTAAATTCTAAATGAACTATATTTAACATTATTTACTCATGATTATGTTTGATTTATATTTTGTAAGTATTAATTTTATTTATTTATATATTTTGTATATTCGATTTACAGTTTTTATTAAGAATATGTGACCATCTCTATTAGAGGTGCTAATTAAGTTAAGCAGCTCGCAAACAATTCGAGTTCGACTCGGTCAAATCGATCAACATTCAATTCGAGTTGAGCACAATTTCATCGAGCTTAACGAGTAACAAGTCGAATCGAGCAACAAAATTTAACGAGCACGACTCGCTCGATAAACACCCCTATTCTCTATCAGTCATATCGTCCTTTTTTTTTTCCTTTTCCTTTTCAAGTTTTCCTATGTTACCACTCACCAAGACGGATGCGTTAACTTCTTGATTAGGAGTTGAAGCAAAGATGAAAAGGAAAGGTCAGTCCAACCATTGAAGTTACAGTATTGATGATCTCTAGAGAATTTGACCCTTCATTAGTCCATGTCAGGAAAACAGTCTTTTTAAGACAATTTTCTGTTTGGTCCCTATATAGAAAACACTGGCCTAGGTCATTCCATAAATTAACAACAGACAACATCAGTTCCTTCAAAGTTTTTGCCACCTCCAAACGACATGACATGTCCTACATGAAGATATGTTTATCCAACATCCCAAAAACAAGAAATTTAAAATCCGAATATAAACTTCGGTTGTTCTTCGAGTCAGCTCGTAAAAATGTAGCAACAGAACAAAGCTTGGAGCAATCTATTTTACATGCTACAGAATGGAAATGCCCATGTTGCTAAATGTACTTGAAATGTATGAAACTAAGCATCATTGGATTGGTATAAAATATTCATGTTCAACATCTGTGTTTGATGCATATACTAACATGTTACTTAAACCATGTCCGGGACGTATCGGAATTCAAGTACGTGAAAAATATGCTGTGGAATCAAATTGCAAACAAACATAACCGGCAATAAGGTTGCTTAAAACACACGACAACAGTCTCTGACTTCATCTAGCTCGTAATCTAACACACTATCGAAATAGTCATGTCAAAAAAGCGATAAAAAATGAGAATCCTAGTCCCTAGTCTAAGGTCACCAAAATGCTGTCAAAGAAACAAAAATCAGCAGAAACCGAGACGGAAAGAATAGTGGTTTGGCTTAATTCTAACCTCAACAAAGTTCAAGGAACTGCAAGGTAATGTGCAAGCTGAGGATGTATATGACATAAATAACAAAGGCAAAGGTATACTGAATCGATGATTACATTAGGTAGGGGACTTTCAACGGGAACAACTGTGGTTTTACTTTGATTAGTTCAACAGGAAACATATGTGGATTCAACATAAAGTAGCGTGAGGACACAAGCATATCACATGACCAAATCCATGTTTCAATTATAGATCTGTCCTCTATATGCAGACAGCATTCTCAAAGCCATATGTCATTAGATTGAAGCATTGTCGTACATGCTTGTAAAATAACATAATTCCGACCCATAGTACAAACATGCCCCCCCCCCCCCAAAAAAAAAAAAAATCAAACAATGAACGAGGAAACATTCGGTTATAGCAATTTACTGACTTCTTTCACAAGAATATCAAGAAACCCAGGTAACTCGTTTTCATATCCAAACATGCATGAGGGTGTACAGCACACAGAGCTGAACATGTAATGCTTCATACAATATAACAAAGATAATCAAACACAAATGCATACACAACTTGAAGATATAAGGTCGTATCTAGTGAACAAGGCTGCCGCAGGATTTAGGGGGATCCCAATGCAGCCATTTTCCCTGTTTACAAAGGGAGGTTGTTTCCACGGTTTGAACCGTGCCTAGCAAGCGAAACATTGACCATCACATCGGAACAGTCTTCCAATGCAAAATCTCATGTAAGTGTTTGGTTAAGATGCTAAAACAATCAGAACACATGAAGTTCTACTTAAATATCACATATCTACTCATCTTTCCTTCACACAAAACCTCCGAAATAGAATGATCATATATGCTTACCCGACAAGAAACACTGAAATTCCGAATACCGATAACGCATCAAAAAAATATACACACATAAAAGGATGATCACATTAGCATACCTAAACACTAATTAGCATACAGAGAAGAAGATTCAATCAACAGTGATCATATCAAAGCCTATTGCATGCATGGATCAGATACAAATGAAATGATTCTGCAATTTATTTTCTATGGAACAATGAAACACAAGACAATAATAACAACATCATCAAGTCATCAGCCAAAACATTTTCCATTAAATTTCATATAGCAAGTAAATACTAAAAATAAAATTAAAAAAATGGGAAAAGGGAAACTATATATTGATAAATTTATAGAAGAAAAGTCAATCTATGGAAATTTGGGAAAAACATACATCATCAGTTCATCACCATCATGGCCATTAAATACATCAAGACAACAATAACAACAACATCATGAAAACTGCTTCCAATCCCATTGTCTTGTTCCTCTGCATTTCAATGTATGTTCCTCCTCCACCTTTAAAATCTCATCAAAGAAAGATAAAACAAAAAAAAACAGAAAAAATAACATATACTATAATATTTAGATATTTGCCTGGCTCCATCCTGTATGCCTTTTTGGGTAAAGGAGTGGGTTTTAGTTTTATTACACAGGGGAGAGAAACAGAGCTACATTGGACTCTGTCTCTCTCATCTGCGAATCCTTGGAAATGAGCTTCGATTTACAAAGGTGTGGAGAGAAAATACCTCTTGAAGAACAAGGGAAGCTTGGTCGTCATAGGAGGTCTTGAACGCCATTACTGTAACGGGTTTAAGGTTTTTTATGGTGGGTTTAAGTGGAGGGGGAAAAACGAAAAATGAAATAGCGCTTTCCTCTCTTTGAGGTTGTCTGGTTTTTGTTGTCAGAAAGAGAAAGGTGAAAATGCAAGAAGATAAATAGGATGGAAAATAAAAGTGGGGTTCATGTCTAAAATGGGAATTTAAATAGATGGAGTAAAAGTTCTTTGTTTTCTTGTTTAAATCTCATTTGGTTTTTTACACATTAATTCTGATAAAAATTATTTTTAGAAACACTAATTTTTTTTTTGTCTTTTCGATTTTTAAAATTTTGTCATGATTAATTTTAACTAACCCACATTGTACATCTGATTTAATAGATAAGTCTTTTAATAATAGTTTTCTGCATACACTAGAGCTCGAATTCATAAAAAAATTATATAAATATAAAACTAAAATAAAACTCATAAAAAAGAAAAATCATATAAATATAAAAAACCTTTAAATATATTAAAAATTTATAAAAATCTCTAAAAAAAAAAAACACATAAAATTTTAAAAGCTCATCCTGCAAAGCGCGTCTTCGCCAGAATAATAACATTTTGGTAAATAATCTGAAAATAATATTATTTCCTTAAATAAAAAACGAAAAGAGTATATTTAGATAAGAATGCCTACTAACTCCAAATATAATTTTAATTTCCCATTCAATTTATATAATTAAACCATCGAGCTGGTCAATTCCCCTTCTGATGTGATTTTTATAACCAATAATTTTTTGCCGTCCCTTTTTGAGAAGAATTATATTTTTAAAGTAAATATCGAGATTTAAATTCATACAAAATGTGAGAATATAAATATCATTATCACTTGATCAATTAGTGAATTTTTTTCATCATTCTCTTTGTTTGATTACGACTTCTTCCTATTCTTCTTTCCCCTCGAAATAACTTTCAAGCCGTTTTTGTAAATTTCAGTAAATATAGTAAAATATGATTTAAAAGTGGGAGACCAAATATAATTACTATGTATTCATAATTAGTGATAAAGTCATAATTCAAGATTAGAAGTAAAATATTATAAACAATAAAAATGAAAAACAAACTTCAAATAAATTAAAAAGTGAAAGGAAGTAAATAAACAAAATTTTCATTATATATTTTAATAAAAAAATGTAGAGCCGCATTCCCCCAACCTATGTCGTAGATTCTTCTTTTTCATTGCAGATGTAAATACTAAACTCTCATATTTAGTGAATTTGAATATCTAATAAATAATTAAATATATAATTGATTTGAACTATGATTGAAATATAATTTAAGCTAAGGGTATAAAAAATTCTTGAACTTTTGAAAAAATTAATTAAGTTTATGAATTTTTTTGCACCTAATTAAACCATTGAACCAATAAATTTAATCGATTAAATCCTTTGACTAATTTTGACCGTTAAATCTGGACACTTTTTGGATTTGTTAGTGCAGTGCATCGTGTCACAGTATTTTCACTTGACATTTTCAAAAAAAATATTTTATTTAAATAATTTTTTAAAAGTTCTAAAAATTCTAAAAGACTTATAAATTTTATAAAAATATTTTTTTTAAAAAAATCTGTAAATGCAACATGATAGAACTGTAGTGTATCATGTGCCAGTAATATCTAAAGAAAAAATTGTCAAGATTTAATGGTCAAAATTGCTCAAATGGCTTAATTGATTAAATTTCTTGATTCAATGGCTTAATTGGGTGCAAAAAAAATTTTAGGGGCTTAATTGATTTTTTTAAAAGTTCAAGGGCTTTTTACACCTTTAAGCCTATAATTTAATATCGATACGGGTTGGTCTAAGTGATAAGCAGTTTGGTATCGCTTAAGCAAATTTCGAGTTTGAGGTTTTGTGTATGCAAAAAATTTCCGCTGAGAATTTACCCACTAAAGTCAGGTGTACAGTGCGGATCAATTTGGATTAACGAGGATAAAAAGCTAAAAAATAACTAAGAGGGCACGAAAAAATATAATTTAATACTAGATAATTAAAAGGTTCATAAATTAAAGTATACATATATTTTAAATTCAGATCTTACGGAAGTTAATATCAATTAATTGGAAGTAAGAAATGGGAGGGCGTGATGGTAGCGTGAGCGAAGCCAAGCATCAGTGAGTCGCACAGCCACAGCCACAGCCACAGCCACTCTCGGAAGGTCAGGCAAACGGCAGAGGCAGCAGCAGCGTCCCTGTTTTTTCATTTCAAGCTGACGTCACATCTTTTTGTTACCGATTTTTTGTTTGACCAAAACTACTGCTTCCTTTTTCTCTTTCATATAAATTTAACTAAGTTAAATCTCATTTTCTCTTTCATTTATTTTTGTATTGGGTTTAATCTTAGAGGGTTAAAATTTGAGTTCTCTCATACATAAATATTTTATATAAATTCTTAGTTTTAATTTATTATATGTTATTTTTTAAACAAAATTATTGGTTTTTATAGAACAAACACAATTACACGGAAAAAAGTCAAAACAAACACATCAACAACGACAAGAAAAACATACTTGTAGATAAGAAAACACAACCAAAAAGAAAAATAGAAGAAAAACTCAAAACATGTCTCCAAAAACAACATGAACACCAAAGTAAAGAAAGAGCCAACAACAATTTCTTCATTTACGTATCGTTTAGGAGCACCAAAGATAAAACTTGTAGAGAAATACACTGAAAAATCATCAAGTTGTCATCGTATTAAAGATCAAGAAATCAAGATAATCGATGGAAAGCAAAGAAAGAGACAGGAGCCGACGATCCAAGCCACCAATCTTCTACCAGTAAAAATGAGAGAGTCCTGACCACTGTCGATAGAAGCTGAACAACCAAACCGGAAAAGAAAATCAAAAACCTGCAAGCAAGCATAAAGTAAAAATTCAAAATCGGAGGAGAAAAGAGGGGGGAACATAAGCCAAGAGAGGCGTTCTACACGAACCTTCATGACCCACAGCACCATGAAGGGTCTAGGGTGCTAATTGAGTTGAGCAACTTGCAAACAACTCGAGCTCAACTCGGTCAAGGTCCAACTCAACTCGATAAGTTCGCGAGCAACTCGTTATTTTTTTAATAATTTTTATGCTTTTTTGGTGGCTACCTTAAAAAAATATTCCGGAAAGTTTAATTCTAGTTAAAAGCTCTAGAAAAGTTCAGTGATTTGCTAGAAAATTTACCTATAAAATATTTGGTTTCAAATTTCTAAAACGTTTTTTATTTTTCGATAATACAAAAAGTTAATTTGTACTAATAAAAAATTAATTATAATAATTAACTCTTCCTTCTTTTTTATTAAAGCCTTTCATTTTTCTTTTATTATTACTTAATGTATAAAACTAGAAAAATGGAAAAAGTCTTCCTTTCCCATCTAAAAAAACAAGAAAAAAAGTTAAAACCCCAAAACCCTAAGGCATTCTTCCTTTGTTGTTCATCGAAGATTGTTGATAAATTAAAAAGAGTCAAACACTTAAATATCAACTTCATCTTTAACTTGGGCATGACAAGTTCGTTTATTTATCTCTTTAGTCCTTACATTTTTTCTTCTTCTGAATTTGCATGTTTATATTAAGCTATAATAATATCACTAGATTTTACCTACATTTAAAAAATAAGGTAAAAATTTTAGCGAGCTTAACGAGCAACGAGTCGAGTCGAGCAACGAGATTTTTAACTAGCACGAGTCAAGCAAAAACTTATCGAGCTTAACGAGCAACGAGTTTAACCGAGGAACGAGATTTTTTAACGAGCACGAGTCGAGCACTACTCAACTCGCAACCGCTTGCTCAATAAGCACCCCTATGAGGGTCCATCATTCTCCTCGCGAGAACGAGCTCGGGCATGAAAACATGATCGTTGGAGATCGAAAATCTCAGCAATCGATCAGAGGGGACAACGGAGTAAAAAAGTGAAGGAGAGAAAAAAAAAACGAAAGACAAAAACTAAAAAACAAAGAGAGGGGAAGGTCACGGGAGGAAAGGACACCCGTCGATGGTCGGAGAGGCAACTGATTTCAAAACAAAAATAAAAGACATAGGATTTTTTTTAGAGAGAGAGATATCAGATCTTTTTAGAGAGTGATAAGACTTCAGTTTATTCAGTTATTATAGTTACCAATCCGTAGATGGCATTTTGGAATATAATCTTAGATATAATATATTCAATCCATTTTTATGTATTTCTATATTACAAATATATATAACATTTAGATTCAGATGTTAAAATTCTATCCACTGTGAACTCGAAACGGGTATGAAATAGGCATCTTATATACTCATTATTTGAATCCGTGTTATTTGTGTGGATGAAAGTTTAGATAAAAAAAATTAGAAAATATGTTTTATTCAAAGGCATTTGAACCTCGGTCATCTTACCGAACTGAGATATTCAACATGTGATTTAAATTTGGATTCAGATTTTTACGGTTTGAATATTTAGTGGATAATAATATTTATTTCTAATTTGGATTCGAATAGTAATACTAAAGATATTCTATTTGTTGTCATTCTAGTCTATAATGTACATTGTAATGATTATTTTTTTATGTATTTCTATTATTATAATTATAACTTAAAAATAGTTTAACTTTAATATTAAAAATATGTATAAAATAAGAAAAAAAATAAAGATACACAAATAACAAAATCATTTCATTCAAAAATCAATTTTAAAAATAAAAAATATTTACGCCTCATCTAGTACAACAAATGTGAAATAGGTGTGCTGTATTAAATAACACTTGTGTATTAAAAAGATTGATGAAAGATTATTGTTATTATATTAAGGCGCGTGGTTGTGAAATTTGTGACAAAATTAAAAGATAAGTATTATGCATAAATATACTCTTTTACCCTTAAAATTCTAGCTTTATATTTTCCCATTGTTTTGACATTAAGTATTATATTATTTTTAGGGTTTTAGGTTTTGACATTTCAATCTCATGATTTAGGGTTTATGGTTTGAAGTTTGAGTTTATGGTTCAAGCTTTAGGTTTTGTGGTTTGTGGTGCAACTTAGAGGTTTATGGGTTAGAGTTTACAATTTAAAGCATATATTTTAGGGTTTGGAGTTTATGGTTTAGGGTTTAAGGTTTGATGTTTATTGTTTAAGGTTTTGGTTTAGGGTTCATGATTTATGGTTTAGAGTTCTTAGGGTTTGGAGTTAAGGTTTTACTGTAGGGAGTTTAGGGTTTAAGGTTTAGCATTTGAGGTTTATGGTTATAGGGTTTTAGTGTTCTTGTTCGGGGTTTAGGGTTTAGTATTCGTGATTTAGGGTCTAGGGTTTATGGTTTGCAGATTAAATTTTGAGTTTATGGTTTAATGCTTGAGGTTCATGGTTAAAGGTTTGGGGTTTGGAGTTTAGGGTTGAGGTTTAGGATTTGGATTTTAGGGTATCATTTATGGGTTTAGGGTTCATAATTTAGGTTGACGGTTTAGGGTTTGAAGTTTGTGGTTTTAGGTTTTTGTTTCATGGGTTAGTGTTTAGTGTTTAGAGTTTAAGGTTTAGCATTTTGAGGTTTATGGATTTAGGGGTTAAGTTTGGGATTTAGTGTTTAGGGTACATGTTTTATGGTTCATATTTATGGTTTATGATTTTGAGTTTAAGGTTCAGGGTTAATGGTTTAAGGTTTAAGGTTTGATGTTAGTGTTGGGGTTTAGGGTTTGTGGTTTGTTGTTTAAAGTTTAGGGTTGGGGATCATTATTTATAGTTTAGGGTGAGCATATTTATAATGGTGTAAATATGTAAAAATAGTATGAGTGTAATTAACAAAACTTGCGTAAAAATTACATGTTAAATAAATACTACTTTCGTGATAAATATCACCAAAATTTATGTATAAAATTATACGCCGTATTAAATTTCACATCTATCAAATATATATATAAAAATAAATTTTATAATAAAAATATATTAAATAATAGAATACGCATACTACAACCAATCACATACGATGCGGTAATTTAATAAATCACATTTTTAACTCTGATTTGATTTGAGTGTGCTTTGTCTGCAGTAGTCGATCAAACAAAAAGGGGAAAATAGAAGCCATATTTACATTGAAGAGTGGAGATAATTAAAAACCCTGCCTGCAAGGCAACTGACTCTCTGCAGTGGCAGATAAATAAAAGGAAGGACTGAACTGAGTTCTTCAAATGATGCAAGGGAATATAACTTAACAACACTTTAAAACTGTCAAATTATGCTATTAATCCCTATATTACACATAAATTATGGATATAGTATTTGTATTATAATTTAATTATTTTTAGTCATTTTTTAATTCCGATATTTTAATCTTATTATTTCCATAAACAACAAATAATATCAATAGAACTCATCTCAATTTTCATCAATAATCACCTTATGGCTGTGTTTTTTTTTTTTATCTTGATCAATAGTTGTCTGTCCAAATCATAAGGGATGTGTCACCTGTGATGTGTACATCAACAATCCTAATCTAATTTTAGCGGTCAAATATATTAAGTCCAATTTTACTAGTATTTCATGTTATGCACATAATTTTTTAATTTGATCATTGTACCCAAGTTTGTTATTGGTCTAGAGCAGTGATAATAATATCCAATTTTTTAACATTAAAATATTATTTATATTAAGAGAAAAATTTTAATACATAATCTATGTAAATTAAAGTTTACATAGATTTTTTAGTTTTAGGGGTTAGGGGTTTAGTTCAGGGTTTAGAGTTTAAAGGTTTGAGTTGTATGATTTAGAATTTAAGGTTAGTATTTAGAATTTAGGGTGTATGATTTAAGGTTTGGGGTTTAATTTTTTAAATTTTATGTTTAATTTTGATTTATAATAAAAAAATAGACAGACTTACTTGTATATCAAATTTAAATCCTTATATTAATACTACTTATATATTATACTAATAAATAGTAATACGTTGTAATTGAATACGTCAGACTGATAAGTGTAGAGTAGGGTGGGGGTAACTGTAAATTAATCGGGCATCGCAAGAGACAAAAACAAAGACAGGAAAAACGTGTGGGGGACATCAAAGATTCCTTACAGAATTGTTGTCTAAAGATGCAGATTGGTTTGTTTTGAAGTTTGTCTGTAATTTTCAAATTCTTGCTAGAAATTGAAAAGGACTGTTTGCCAGATCTAAATAAATAAATAAATAAATAAATAAAACATCAATTTTATCGTCGTAAAAAAAAAAAACAAAATATTTTAGGCACCTGAAATTATAAATTTTTATATGCTTAAAGTATTTTTTATAAAAATAAATGTTTAAAGTTTCAAAAATTATAATTTTAGGTGCCTGACCATTAATATGTGTTAAATTTTTTTAATCAATCAATGCTTGACACGTGACATATTTGGGGTACTTAAAGTTTTAACTTTTGAAGCTTTATGCACCTATTTTTATAAAAAAATACTTTAGGCACCTAAAATTATAACTTTTAAAACTTTGGGCACTTATTTTTACAAAAAAATACTTTAGGCACCTAAAATACAAAAATACATAATTTGGACACCTATTTTTGATTTAAGCCCATTATCAACATCAAATATTTTTTTTGAGATTCATTCATTGACCTATTGGCTAAATATATTCATATTATCTCATATTGCATGGATTTAAATTTCGCTATAAAATGTAAATTTTCTCTATTTAATAAAAGAATATCAAATATTTTTTAAAACATATATCAATATTAAAGGTTAGGTACATTCATAAATAGGAACGAATACGGGTTGGGTTGTTTTTACGTTTAGATTTTGATTCGAAAACTAAAAGTTTTTATTTGACCGAACATCGATTTAGTGTTTGATGATATTTTATTAAATTTAAATTTGATCCAAACTTTATAATGAAAATGCGTTTAAAATAAATATAGAGATAATTAAAAAATATAGAAAGAAGAGTATTATAATAATTGTTTCATTTTTATTAGGCAAAACACTAAACTAATTGTAAAATAGAGAGAAATGTATTATAGAAATCATCTATAAATATATAGAGTGAAATTCTATTATTATCCTGAATCGGGTCAAGTAAAAAAAAATTTCACCCAAAATTAAATTTCGACTTAACTTTATCCTTTTCAAAACTCAATCCAACACAAAATCGAATTAAAAAATAGTTATATAGGATCGGGCCAAAACCTAATGCTTAAGGGTAAACTATATCATTAGTCATTGAGTTTAATTGTGACATCTACCTTTTGAATTAATGAAACTTAATGCTTTTACCATGATTATTGTAAGATAGATAAATAAAATTAAGGGTAAACTATATTATTATTCTCTAAGTTTAATTCGTTTTAGATATTGAATTAAAAGTTTACTGATAGTCACTGAACTTTTAAAACTTGCATTATAGTAACCGAACTTTTAATTCATTTTCATTACAATTATTTGTGTTGAAAACTTCCGTTAAAGTTTTCTTTCGCAAAAAATTCTAATTTTAAGATTTGACAACCACCACAAAAGACCGATTTTCCAATGAATAAAATGATCGTTAGATAATTTCAACGTTAGGAAGACTCCATTTGCACATAAGATTAATATAGTTTAGTTTTGAGCAGACCCGACAATTGAACGCGAGCAGATTATAAAGTTTAAGCTTTTAGTTTCAATTGAGATTTGATTGATGTTTGGGGAGATTGAAAATTTTTTCGACGAGTTCGTACTGATAGAAAAAATAAGGAGAAAAAAAGAGAAAAAGAAAAGTAGTTTAGTGATCTTTTCAATCAAAGAGATCACTAGACGACCACAAAAATGACGACTAAAGGCGATGGTGCAATAAAAACTAAAAGCTACAATTTTCTAATTCGACATTGTTAACCGTCGGACCACCTCCTAATAAACTCAGTGTTGACACATGATACCTCCTAATGAACTCATGTCATAATTGACTTTACGGGAGCAAAACTCGACTCAAAAAATTCAAATAAAGTATACTTTATAAAATATGACTTGAATAACTCAAAATTTTTAGTAATTAGTGGATTGATTTTCAGTTTTGATTCGAGTACTTCAAATTTTCCTGATACATGTATATTACATATGAAAAAAATATTGTTATAAAAATTCGTTTAAATTGGAATTAAATAGTACGATAGCATTATAAATATTTACAATTAAATTTGAACAAAAACTCAAATAACTTGACTCTACTCGAATTTCATAAACTTGACTTGACTGTACTCAAATTTCATAAACTTAACTTAGTCAAAAAATTAAATAACGTTTAAGTTATAAAATATGACTCATAAATTCGACTAACCTAAAATTTTTTACTCGACTCGCTCGAATATTCACCCCTAGTTATGTTTTTGTTATTTTATATCTATATAAGTTTTCTCATATGTTACAATATTAAAGTAATATATAATATTTTATATGTTTGCATATTTGTGTTATGATCACATTTGTTTCAGGTTGTGTTATGCTCATATCTGTTAGCATCAAGTGCCCACACAATTTTTTGGATAATTATTTGTAGCCCATAATAATAACCATCAATTATTGGAGGGTTTTTTTTTTTTTTTGTATAAACCCAGGACCAAAACCCAACCCAAACCTTGTTTTTCTTCTTTTATTATAACACTATTTATTTTGTTTTCTCTTTTATTTGTTATAATCATCGGTATCCAATTTCTTTTGTTACGAAAATTAGTTTATGAGTTTTTATTTGAAATACGACTAAATTGATTGAATATATAATTATAGAAGACTAAACGTGTTACTATCCATATTTTAATAATCACAACGTTATTCCGTTAACGGCTGTAACGGCCGAGCTACCATTTTGTTATAAAACATAAAGTTTAATTGTCATTTTATAACATTTGAAAGTTTGGTTACCGTTTTATTTTTTTAATAAAATTCAGTGACATTTTGATACTTGAATGATTTCATGAATGGACTATTTTCCGGGTTCTATTTTGCGAAGAAATCATACAATTCAAACCCTAAATGAAGTGAGCACCAGTAACATATACATATACATTAGCTAATACTTTACAACTAATCACTAAAGCTTATAAAATCACCTCATATGTTACAATGTTTGCAAGACTTTATACTAGTAGACTGAGCTTCTCACCAGAGTCCAACATTGCCTCCTTGATCTTCTGGTCACCACCTCCTTTACCGATAACAATTCCGACCAGTTTGCACGGTTGAGCCTCTTCCAGCATTTGAACCACCGTTCTCATGGTTGGTCGAAGAGCCGGTTGTCTAGTAGTGCACAAAATGGCGATTCTCAACACCTTGATTGCATCTTCTTTGAAAACATCAGGAATCCTTGGGTCAACTATGCTTAAAACACTCTCTTTAGAGTTTATTTTGCTGCAAATCCAATTCACAATATCCTTATTATCTCCAAACTCGAGCTCGATCGGTCTCTTCCCACTCACTAACTCCATTAATACCACTCCGAAGCTATACACATCGCTCTTCTCGTTCACTTTGTACGTGAAACCATATTCTGCAGAATTCACAGTTTACTACTAACAATCAGAATCTATATAAACAGTCTCCTAATGTATGTATGTATTCGAAAGGGTAAACATATATACCAGGAGCTATGTAGCCATGGGTGCCAGCAATGACATGGGTTGAGTCTGTAGCACTGTTGGCCTGAACAATCTTGGCGAGTCCAAAATCAGCAATCCTAGGCTTCAAAAACTCATCCAACAATATGTTGCTAGATTTGACATCACGATGGATCACCGACCTTTCGCATCCGTGATGAAGGTACTCGAGTCCTTTTGCTGCTCCAATCGCAATCTCGTGCCTTGTATCCCAATCAAGCTCCATTTTGCTACTCATATGCAATCGATCCCACAAGCTTCCATTATGTAAGTACTCATACACCAGTAAACACGAGTCTTCACTGGTAATGCTGCAGTAGAGCTTCACCACGTTAACATGTCTTATCGAGCTCAATGTCTGCACTTCTGCGTCGAATTCCTTTTCCTTTCCGGCATGTTTGCTGAAGACTGCAGACGTACTCCAGCTCTTTCTGCCGCTACATGAATCAGTTTTCCGTAGGTGCTTCACGGCGAGTTCGACGCCTTTCGAAAGCATTACTCTGTATACGTTCCCCGATCCTCCTTTTCCGATCAGATTTTTTGGCTTGATAGAATCAAGGATTTCATCTTCACTGAAAGTTAACACATGGAAAGACTTAACGTTCCAAGATCCGTCCTTCAAAGAAAGTCTGTTATCTTTTTCGGCTCTCCTTACGTATAAGAAGAATCCGAGTGAAGCAAGCAAGACCGTCGCGCCGAGCACGATACAAACTATAAGCGTACGAGCATCTTTAGAAAAGCCAGAATCCGATGGACATTGCTTGAAAGTTCTTATACTAGAACTGCAAAGGCCCGGATTTCCAGTAAAGCTACCATTATATGCTTCACTGGAGAAAGACTTTGGTATAGGACCAGTTAATTTATTGTAAGATAGATCAACAAGGTTCAGCTTCAACAAGGACAAACTCTCTGGAATTTTCCCGGAAAGTTGATTTCCGGAAAAATTCAGAGAGTTCAACGTCGGCAAAGATCCTAAAGCTGATGGGATTTTGCCGGAAAGAACATTATCAGCCATGTTTATGCCACTGATGGAAACACAAGAACCTAGTGAATCTGGTATTGAACCGGACAACCTGTTGTTCTGCAAGTTAAGGTTGCTCAATCTTTTAAGTTCCCCGATTCCATGTGGGATTTTCCTGGAAAATCGATTGTCGTTTAGCTCAATTCTAACCAAAGATTTAGCTTCCGAAATCTCTTCAGGCAATTCACCTGATAACCGGTTGTATTCAGCCGACAGTATTCCCATTTGCTTAGCGTTCTTGATATCAGACGTAATTGGACCTTCAAGTTGATTGTAGGCAATATCAATTATGTCCACTACCGGTAATCCCCATATTCCCGCCGGAACGATACCGGAGAGCGAGTTGTTACTGACTCTGAACCGCTTCAAGGTGGTGCAACTCGCGTAAGTCGCCGGAATTTCGCCGGAGAACTTGTTCTGAAGCATAAGAAGAGCTCTCATGGTACCTTTCTTGCACATGTCGGGCGGAATCGGACCGGTCAAGAAATTCTCTGATACATCGATGTAGTTGAATTCAGCCCAAGAACCTAGTTTTTGAGGCAAAGGACCCGACAACAGATTAGTGTAGAGAGACAGGTTCACCAGTTTCTTGAACTCGCCCAACTCCGGCGGCACTCCGCCGGAAAACCGGTTCTCAAAGAGTTGCAGGCTGATCAGGTTTGTCATAGACCCCACTACTGCAATATCTCCTTCAAGATTGTTCGCCGAGGCATCGAAAAATTCGAGCTTCGTAAGGTTTCGCAATCCGACAGGGAGTTTTCCGCTCAATCCATTGTTGTAAAGCTCGAGCTGCCATAGCTTGTGAAGCTTTCCGATCTCTGTCGGGATTTCACCGGACAAATAATTGTATTGAAGCTCCAAATCTATAAGCTCGGTGAGGTCTCCAATGGCGGGTGGAATCTTCCCCTCGATGCTGCAATTCGCCAAGTAAAGCCAATTCAGTTTCTTTAGCTTCAAAATCTGATCAGGGAAGGGAGCTCGATCAAAAGGATTGTCCCCGAGGCTTAGAACAGCAAGATTCGTCATGTTTTCCAGCGATTTCCATGGGAAAACGCCGGAAAATCCACTTCCGTTCAAGTAAAGAGAGTGTAATTTGCTGAGAGATGAT
This sequence comes from Hibiscus mutabilis, assembly GCA_019671005.1. Classification (NCBI taxonomy): domain Eukaryota; kingdom Viridiplantae; phylum Streptophyta; class Magnoliopsida; order Malvales; family Malvaceae; genus Hibiscus; species Hibiscus mutabilis. The sequence continues at coordinate 42,869,830 of CM033732.1, forward strand.
ATATCTGGAAACGAACCGGTGAAAGGATTGTTTCCGAGATCCAAATACTGAAGATTTAAACAATTACCCAATTCTTTGGTGATTTCACCGTGCAATGAATTGAACCCCAACGAGAGCTTATCCAAGGATTGAAGCTGACATATCGAATCCAAAGGAAGAACACCCGCCAGGTTCTGGTTCGAAAGCTCGATTTCCTCAACAGACCCTTCGGCGTTGCAAGTGATTCCGGTGAAGCTACAAACAGAATTTGCAGACTCCCATGAATCAAAATCGTTGGGGCTTGATTCATTAAGAGCTGATTTCAGGTTCAATAATATTTGGAGTTCATCGGATTTTACACAAGGAAAGTGGACACAGAACATCAGACAAAAGCAGAGAAGGATTTGTCGGTATGAACAGGTGTTTGACATGTCGGAGATTTGAAACAGGAAATTAAAAGGTGAGACTTTTCTACAAAAGGTTGAAAGGAGAAGAGGAAGAAGAACAAGTGTGGGATATTGTAAGAAAGGTGGCGAGCGAGTAATATATTGCAGGGGAGGACTTGTGTTATATCAGCGGGATAATTATAAGAAATATAAGCGGGATAATTATAAGAATGTCATCTTGTTCAATCATGGCGACGGTAAATTCGACTTTGATAAAAAATTAAATAAAAAATTATCAAACGAAAGATTAAGAGAAGAAAAATGTGACAAAAGACAGAGGAAACGCACCAAAAATGTAGAAAAATTGTGTCACAAGGATAGAGTTTGAATTTAAAAACTATGAAACAAAGGATGAAACAAAAAAAGAACGAATTATCGACGGTCGACAATCAACACTAAAACTAATATTGTTGACGGAGGGACTAAGTGTATGATTTACCCCTAATTTCAATATAATATATAAGTTAAAATCTAAAAATACCCTATTATTCACTTGTTCAAAAAAAAAGAAAGAAAGCCCTCAAATGCTCTGCCCAATCCGGCCGGGGAAGCGGCAGCTGTCCACCGCACCGTCGTGGTCGGCCCCATTGCCAGTGGTCGTCGCCGTCGTCAGCGGCCGGAAGTTGAAAAGGCGACGACTTTTCGACTCTCCTTGACGCGGTGGGTTCGAATCCAAGGTTGGATATTCAAACCGAAGCTCCAAGAAACGTAGACCTAAAGCGTAAAGAAAAGAAAATAAAGGTATTTTTTTACCTTTTATATTTTGAATCTGTCTTCCGTTTTTTTTGCCTATTCGAATTCAAACCCTTATTTTTTGAACCAAAAACTTTTTTTTTCATTCGAACCGTCCCTTTTACATATGATTTAATGGGTTTTTATACCCAAAAAATATATAAAAAATAGCAACTTGCATGAACAACTTGTCCACTTGATTCGAAATAACATCATTTTTTTGCAGATTTTACTTGGGCGGTGGCTCAAACAAGTGGCCGGTGGCGGTGGCAGAGTTCGGGGAGGCGCGCGTGCAACGCACGACCAGTGGGTGGCCGGTGGTCGTCGTCGTTGGTGGCCAAAAGTTGAAAAGGTTGTGACTTTCCGGCTCTTCTTGACGCGGTGGGTTCGAATTCAAGGTTGGATTTTCAAACTGAAGCTCCAAGAAACGTAGATCTAAAGCGTAAAGAAAAGAAAATAAAGATTTTTTTTTACCTTTTATATTTTGAATCTTTCTTCCTTTTTTTGCCTATTCGAATTCAAACCCTTATTTTTTGAACCAAAAACTTTTTTTTTCATTCGAACCGTCCCTTTTACATATGATTTAATGGGTTTTTATACCCGAAAAATATATAAAAAATAGCAACTTGCGTGAACAACTTATCCACTTGATTCGAAATGACATCATTTTTTTGCAGATCTGACTTGGGCGATGGCTCAGACAAGTGGCTGGCGGTAGTGGCAGAGTTCGGGGCGGCGCGCGTGCAATGCACGCACGACAATTGAAGAGGCATATGGGTGGCTAGGGTTTTTTTATGGTTAAAAGGGTATATTAGTAATTAGGGCAATTAATAATTTTTAATTAATTAGGTTTAATTTGGGTATTTAAAATAGGTATTTGGGTCTGTGTTATTGTTGTAATGGGTAGGGGTAATTGGACTTTGGGCATTGTATTTAATTGGGCTCAAGCCCGGACAAAAAATGGGTATTACAAAATGTTAACCTATATCGACAACCAAATTAAGGATTTGTTTTTTGTTGTGTTTAGAGGGCTAAATTAACTTTTTTACCTAAGAAATTTCGAAAGAAACCAAAAATACTCCCCCAAACCTTAGTTTGCCCATTATTTTAGCCCCCAAACCTTGGTTTGCTAAAAATTGATTTTTTTAACTTTTGCAAAATTTTACTTTATCCCAAACCTTGATTTGCCCACAACAACCAACAACGACTAAGTCTCAATATGTGGTCTTTGCGAATTGAGGCAGTCAAACCAATCTCTAAAAAACAAGTCAAAGCACCAATAGGATTTGCACTTGGAAAATCATTTTTTTTTGAAAAGGGTACTTGGCAAATCACTGAAGCGTCAATAATGGGGTTTGATAATGCACTAATTTTTTATTTATGTAATTCATCTATGACCCGGTGATGGCCGAAAAAAAAAAAAAAATAAGAAAAGATTAAGCGAAATCATTTGATCCCACCATCTTAAATTTTACAAATGGAAATAATAAAACAATCAATACTCTCATTTAAATTTTATAATCGAACCTATTGAGTAATGTCCGTGTTAAAGAGTATAATTTTTTTTTAGGTCATTCAAGTTCAAGCAACATAATCTATAAGTATGCATATATTTATTCATATATAAAATAAATACACTATTTTTCTTTTGAATTTTGTGAAAGTAAAAACAAATTTGCTTTTTAATAATATATATTAATATCTTTGAACAGTAAAAAATATTTGCATTTAATGTTTAGCTGATCTTATCTTAAAGTTATGAACAAAGGGTGTCCACACTGCAACAAAAATTCTATGTACTTTTTTTTAGTTCTAATATATGCCTCAACATTAAAAATATTAAGCCCTACACTCTAATCTGAATTTTTAAATCTTAAATTCTAAGTTATAGCTAAACCATACATCTCAAATTCTAAATTCTAAACCCTAAAAACTAACCCTAAATTCTAAAGTCAATTTTTAGTATTGAGGCATATATAAAGACACCGAAAATGGACAAATGATTTCTATTAGTTCACACTATTTGGTTAAAAATTGGTTCAGGTCTATTTCGGTTCAACTAAAATTTATTTCGGTTTCGGTTCGGTTTATTTCAGTTTCGGGTTAAATTTTGAGTCATCATGTTCGAGTTAATTTTAGATCTCGGTTGAAATAAATCGGTTCAGTTTTCGGATCTCGAGTCAAGTTTGCCGGGTCTCGCACCAATTGGGCTGCAAGTAACACATGGAGGTGCTAATAACGAGGTTTGCATTAATTACTTATTTATGTAATTAATTATGACTTGGTGGAGCGTGGAAAAAGATAATGTAAAATATTAAACGAAATCGTTTTTCCATTATCTTCTAAATTATCTAAAATTAAATAGAAAAATAAATACACAATGTTTTTGAAATTGTCCAATGAATAATTATAGGTGGTGTGATCAATGATTTTATATATGAGTTTATTGATATCATATCTAAATCTTAAATAGTGTTTGTTAGTTATTTTATTTAAAAATTATATAAAAATATGAAAAGATAAATATTATATAATAATATTAATTACCATTTAAAAGAAAAGTATTTTTAACCATTTTCAACTGAATTGATATTCGATTAATTTGTGATATCACCTCAATAAAAAGTTATAATAAGTGAAGATACAATTCAAATGGATGGCATAGGCTTTTGTAAAAACTCGATTGGAAATGAGAATGGAGAAGTCATCGATTGTTCAATTAGTTTGCTGAAAGATCTACTGATATTAAAGAGGCACTGTTCAGTAATAACATCTTCGAACCCAAATTTCTTAAAAATAGTACTATTTTCTTTTCATCTAAGATCATTATTTAAGTTCGAAATAATATATAAATGAATGTATAATAAGATTTTTAACATATTTATGGGCTTTCTTAGATAATACGAACTATCTATCTTATTAAAAAAATGTAAATGATTTTTTACAAATAATTTTAATTTTATATTTACTAAATGATTTTAATACTTCTAGTTGAATTTACATTATTTTATTTTGAATTGAATTTACATTATGTTTTTCACGAAATCGACTCAATTATTAGTTTTTATAACGTACGTGTTTTCTTTTTCACAATTTATAATCCCAAGACCACTCGTGTAAAATTTAGGACAGGTTTTTTTTTGATAAAGCAAAGTGGAAATTTAATAAAGCAATAAAGTGTGGGCCATGAGTTGGCCCACAAATATAAAGGCAGACAACAGCCATCGTTGACCACTGTAGGTAGAAAGTGGAGACAGTCAAAGCACTTGGGGGGCATTTCACGAACACTGAAAATGCCACTTGAAAACCACGATATTAAGACTATAAGTCGGATAAAAATTGTGTCATAGATGAAAATTAAACATATAAAATTGTGTCCAATCTTCAGAAACGACATATTTTTTCTATAAAATAAAGTACTTTTAAAAAAAAACTCTTAAGTTTAAGTTTTTTTTTTTGCTTTGCTGTGATAAACAGCCGTTGGAACTATAACGTTAGTCGACAAGAGTTAAAAAATTCAGTTGTAGACAAACACTCGTTTAGACGTTAAAAATAGTAAATAAACATTCGTTTACAATCAAAATGTTGTTTGGTAAAAAATTAGTGAGCAGATAACCGTTTAAGTTGTTAAACACAATTAAAAACGGGGCCTTAGTGGCTTAATCTAAATGCACTCTTATAATCAAGCACATATACAAATGAAGAGATGACTTGTAATCAATTAATTTTTTCTTTTGTAGGGAGCCAAGCAACCAAATACGGATGAACCGAGAGGTGTTAGAAAGACAATTGTATTTTTGAAAACTTTAAATTCTCATATAATTTATGTAAATTTTTTATTAGTTATTTAAGTTCATCCTTTAAAATTTTATAACTTTACACCTTTAAATTATAATATAACTCAAAACAATTTATATTTCTAACATAAAATTTTGTATTTATCTCTTAAGCGGTATATCAACGACTCCATCATTTGGGGAAACAACAAATAAATAATGGAGGGGACAATTATTCAATCGGTAAAAGATATACTTTGGGGAAAAGCATTCAACCCGTTAATACTTTATTGACAAGTCAAATGTCTACACTAAAAGCTATTAAATAGCTATATATTGTTCAATTTTGGATTTTAGAATTCTTCTTTTGTTGTTTATTAAAATAATTGTGTAAAACAATTCATAATATCAGAATTTAGATCTTAATATTAAATTCACTACTAACAACTAATTAATTTTGTAGGATATGACACTAAATTTCTTAAGTAAAATTAAATGTTTGAATTTTAACTTTGTGAACGAAATAAATTTAATTGAGAGGATTGTCATAATAAATCTTACCGGAGAAATTTGGACAATATTATACTTAGATTTTTTTTTCAAAATGTTGTACTTTTTTAATTATTTGCGTGTCTATTGTACTTTTTACAATGATTTTGAACTTGAATTGCTAACAATCCGTGTGTGAACAATATTCTAATTTTTTGAATTAAAAGATTAAAACCGTGGCGAAAGGAAACCGACTATAAATAATATTTTTTTACTATTCAAGCTGATTTCAGCTTGGGTACTGTTCATACTCGGGTACTTTCTATGGGGTTTTAATTCAAAAAAAATTAAAACATTGTTCACACTCGGATTGAAAGCAATTCGAGTTCAAAATCACTGTAAAAAGTACAATAGATCCCCAAATAATTGAGGAGGTACAACATTTTTGAAAAAGAAAATCCTAAGTACAATATTGATCCAAGGTTTTCAACCTTACTCGATCTAAATTAGTCAACCAATAAATTGATTATAAAAACATTTATATTCACTAAATCAATTGTTAATTAATTCCCCTTATAGTTCTTTGATTCTAAGTTAGATATTTGACATGATATTTAAGTTCAGGTTTTATTTTTATTTTATTGTCTCTAGCTATCAATATTCAATTAAGCCTCTCCACCTAGGAATGTTAGTGGGGCAAGTTTTGTGGGGATTCGTCCGCGTTATGTTCAATTGAAAAAAAATGAGTATAAGTTTTGTGGGTTGAGAGGTGAGGATGAGACAAAAATTAAACCCATCGTAGGTGGCGAGACATGCATGAATAAGATTTTATATTCACCTCATCCCCACCGGCCTGTACCATCCCCACCCGTTAATATACATAATACTTAATAGGTATATTTAAAAAACATTTTTAAAAATAATTTTAATAATACTCAACTCACATTCACTATTATTTTTTTATTTCACGAAGTCATAGTTTCATGATTCTCACCCATTTAAACTGTAATTAAAATAATGTCACATATGTGGTGAGAGTCTGGAGAACAAATATTGCATATTTTTCATTAAAAATAGTTTATATTTATTTAACTGTTACTTATAAATAAATTATCTAAAGTGGATCGTGTGACGGGTATAAAGAAGATTAGGTGGATCTCAAAACCTGCATAAATGGTGAGGCGAAGACAATTATAGTTTTACGAGTCGTAGGACGATGATAATTTTGATTTTGTATCTGTAACAGGTCACAAAGTGAAAATGGAGTTAAAAAACCTTGACAGAAATGAACGCGGGAGTATCGTTCGCACTCACCCGATCAATCTACATCCTATGACTCCACCTGCAACATAACATAGTGCATCAACTAAAGATTGTAAAGGGTATATAACATTTCATTAAAATATTGACCATGTGGTTATACTGTTAATCAACCCAAAACAAATTATAAGTAAAAACTGATAATTGAATCGAATAAATCATCAAAATAAATAATTCAAATTTTTTATTAAATCGATTTAAAACTGACTATTTATTCACATTTAATACCCATGAGTCAGTGGGTAGATGAGCTCCAATTTACCGTTCACATTTGGTCCACACTTCCATTCATGTCTCCATCCATCAAATAATCTTCAACTTCCATGACTCTCCTTCAAACCTAGACTTTAAGTATTTGTGTTCTTGCCATAACACAATAAGGTATCATATCTCAAAAGTCACAGAATCACCCCAAAACTTTTTAAACTCTTGAACCTCGATCAATGTCATTCATCGTTAGATGTTTTCTGTCTCGGGATATGTTTTCCTCTCACGAACAACCAGAAAGTGGAGCCTCCTTAGAGCCTATGGGGGGCTTGCCCCCCTAAAATTTGGAGAATCAACATTTAGTACTTTGAATATTTTAAAAATTTTAATTTGGCCCCTTCAAAAATTTTAAAAATATTATTATATTTCAAAAGTTTTGAATATTTTTAATTAAGACCCCTCCTAAATTTTTTAAAATTTCTTATTAATTCTCAAAATTTTTGAAAATTTTAAATAGGCTCCCTCAATCTAGGTTTCCAAGATCCTTCCCTGCCAACAATAGTCTCTCCTATGTTTGAATCAACGAATGGATACCCTAATCTTCGAGAAACACAAATGACTCCGACCACCACCACATGTAACAAGAAACTTAATTTAGTGACTCAATTATAAGTTTTTAAAATACGGTGATCCATTTACAAACTTAATAGTAATAAGAATGTCTTATTAGTCTATTTTAATATTAAAAAATATTTTATATTAAAAGTTATATATTCTATACGCAAATCTAAATAAATATTATGTTCTATTACTAAATAATAATTCAATTTAGACTGATCAAGATTGAATAAAAAAAATCATCTAAGACCGTTCGATATGAACTAAACCTATCATATTTAGAGAATAACTTGACCGTTAAATAAATATCTAAATTTAAATGCATACTCGTCGCATCTATACTATTTAACGTGCCATGGAAAACCCTACGCTAAACCCTACCTTGGAACCTGACAGAATCCTGCTGGGTTGATCGTCGAAGGCGATTGATCAACTCAGGGTAGTATCGGTTCGTGAACGACTTGGGTCTTCGATTGCTGAGGAGGACCAGAACATTGCTAAAAAGGCTAAGGGCTAGGATGAGCAAACAGAAATTATGGATACAGATGCAATGAGTGTGGGTAATTTGGCTGAATTTGCTGCGCTTGGAAATTCAATTTCCCCTAATGCAGGTGGATGTGCGAGTGGAGATACGTCCTCTAACGATAAGGCGAAGGAGTCATATGCCAGTATGGCGGCGAAGGATAGTCACACTAATGGAGGTGATGATGTGGATTTTGAATTTGGTTCTGATCAGGTTGTCGTTCTCGATGAAGATTGCATCGTGGATGAGTCTAGGCTGTTACCCAAGATTAAATTCTCGAAACCAGTTCATGACCAGATTGATCGAAGTATACGAAATATGATTATTGTCCGTCTTTTGGGTCGTTCTATTGGCTATTGTGCGTTACAATCAAGAATTCATGCCATGTAGAAGCCCAAGGTGAGATTTAGTTGATTGATCTAGAAAACTATTACTTTTTGGTGAAATTTGAGGATGCTAGGGATTATGCCATGGTTTTAACTGATGGACCTTGGACGATTTATGGAAGCTATTTAACGGTTCAACCATGGAGTTGATCTTTTTTTACTACGAAGAAGCATCCTTCCCATGTGGTTGTTTGGGTTCGTCTTCCCGATTTGCTATATCGTTATTACTTTAAGGCGTTATTTAGACGAATTGCCCAAGTGGTTGGCCGTGTGGTGCAGGTGGATTACAATACGCAGGCGGCTGAACGTGGAAAATTTGCACGTTTGGCAATTATGGTGGATTTAAATAAACCTCTCAAATCTTGCATTGGGATTGATAATTTTGTGCAAAAGTTGGAGTATGAAGGACTTCAACATATTTGCTTTGAATGTGGCATGTATGGGCATGCGAAAGAGGTATGTCCTAGTTGTAAGGGTGCTGAAGATACAAGGAGTGTCGAAGTCGAGCTGTCTGCCGCGTCACGAGCTTGAGGGAATATTGATGGTTCTAGTTTGAACGGGCCATTGATGGTTGTGGCTAATAGGCGTCGAAAGGCAGCCTCTAACTCATCTGGAGGTGTTGGGACTGGGACGTCTGCTAGGGCAATTATTGGATCGCGTTTTGTGGCTTCAAGGTTGAGGAGGTCCCGATGGATACGGCTGAGGTTGAGGGTGCAGCTACGGCTAATACAGGGGTGATTCGCATGATGGAGAGTGGTAAAGGTCAGGTGTCGGCGTCGAGTTCACGTGGTTCAATTCTATAGAAGGAATTTAAAAAATAGCCGCGTATTTAGCATCAAATCCGGATAAAAGATCTACAACAAGGGTTACTAAGAATTCTGAAAATAATGGGGTTGAAGTGATATCACTGATTGAGGGCACGTAACCGATGGTAGTGGAACATGTTGTTGCTCATAAGGGAGGTTCGCATAGGGCACTTTCGATTTAAGATCCTGGTCATGTTTAGAAAGGTGCTTCTCGGGTGAAAGGTGGGCAGGGTATTAGCCCGGTAGCACGTCAAGGAAAGGAGAATCGAGGGTTGAGGATTAAGAAGAATGTCGAGTACAGGATACTGCCACGTTCTGCACTATCCGGATGGGTTCAATCTTCTTATAACTTAGTTGATGAGGAGGCTGGTAAGGTACAGGCACATGAGAACCATGTTGATTTGTAGATGAAAGATCAGGATCCAGATGATATCGATTTGCATCTAGAACATCCATTGTCCTTGGGCGAGGATGTTGTTGCGGATAGGAACGCTGGTCGTTCGACAGATCAATAAGGATTGTTTGTTCCTTTATTATTTTATTAATTTATGATAAATATAATATTCTGGAATTATAGGGGTGCAATGAATGCCTCATTTCATAGATATTTTAAAAATTTTGTTCGAAGTAATAAGCCGCATGTGGTGGTTTTGATGGAACCACGGACGAGTGGTTATTTGGCTGATAGAGTGCTTCGAAAACTTGGATTCTCTAATTTTTTCAGGGTGGAGTCAATGAGGTTTAGTGGAGGTATTTTGTAACCCCATTAACCCGGCCTAGCCGAAACCGAGCTAAAAAAACCACATTATATTTGTCGAAGCAAACCCGATCAATTAACCTAAACTGATCCTTTTTTCTTTTATCGTGTCTAAATGCATCCAATTAATTTCTTAAGGTGAACATGCTTCAGCGAAAACATTACATTAAAATTAGATTTCAAAACAGGGTTCAATTGCTCTAAAATGCACATTAGGGACCAAAATGTAATTTTTGCAAATTATAGGGTCTTTATAAAATTAAGATTACCAATCCTTCATTAGTCCAATTTCATGCTCACATATTAAATTTTAGCTCAAAACAATCATCCAAGCTCATTCAATTGCATACATAACGTTTAGGGACCAAACTGCATCATTTTCAAACTTCAACAGACAAAGCATAAAATTATACACTGCATACCGATACGTGCTACCCCTGTATCGATACGGTTCAACCAACTTAATGGCTCTGTATACTGATACGCTAAGCTCCGTATTGATACGGTATGCTGAGTGTCAAGGCTGTCTCTTATTATATTACGATCCTGCCTTGACAAGCCTGTTCGGGACCGAGCAAAGGCGGACCGAGCGATGATATGAGCAATGCCTAAAGAGCGACCAAGTCAAGGATGCAAGTTATGATGCTTTGGGAAGGCGATGAAGGCCCTGTTCAGAAAGTGTCCTCGTTTGGGACGAAGCAACGTCTACTCGCGTCATACTTGGTAAGTTTATTTAGCTCTTTAGGGGGAAGTGGTCTGGTGTTGGGTCTCCACCATCCTCCTCGCCAAGCGCTAGCAGCCGAGCTGCCTTGGTGTAAGTGACCTTCTCCTAGGCCCACGTAGGGCTTAGGTGTGCGGGCATTGGAGCCAAGCGGATGGCACGATGTCTCTCTAGGAGGATCTCTTAGGGACGGTTTGGGGCCACAGGGCCCCATATCGCGCTCGTCGCGAGAGTCAGGGGTTGGTCGCTAGCATTCGCTAGGCCCCGCGGGATACGATATTCGACGCACATGTTGCCTGATGGATCATGAGACGACGCTTCCGAGTTGAGTCCTTGGATAAAGGGCATGTTGAAGGTCGACTTGTCTAGGTTGGGTCCTTTTCGCGCCGCACGGTTTGCCGATCGGGCCTAGACGGCATGGCCGTGACAGTTGGTATCAGAGCAAGGCTTTCGAGCCGAGTAATGTGAAATAAATTGAGGGTTGGTTAGTGCACGGAGGTGCCTGACTATTGTTTCGGGCATAAAGGTGCTTGGTTATTATCTCCGCGCAGTGGCGCTCATTCCTTTGGCACAATGGTGCTTAGTTGTGAATTTGTGGCACAGAGGTGCATGTGAGTTTTATAGTGGAGCCAGCGCACAAAGGTGCCTGTCGGTAACCACTATAGCGATCGAAGCATATGTGGTGCTCGATCTTTATATTGCACTGAGGTGCTAATGAGTTGGACCTGGTGGGATCAAGACACGGAGGTGACCGACGCTAACCACCATGGTTGTTTCAAAGGCAAGAGGCACTTATTTCTTGCCGCATGAGAGAGGTGCTAATGAGTTGGACCCGGTGGGATCGACACGGAGGTGACCGACGCTAACCACCATGGTTGTTTCATTGCAAGAGGCACTTATTTCTTTTGCCGCACGAGGTGCTAATGAGTTGGACCTGGTGGGATCAAGACACGGAGGTGACCGGCGCTAACCACCATGGTTGTTTCAAAGGCAAGAGGCACTTATTTCTTGCCGCATGAGGTGCTAATGAGTTGGACTCTGGTGGGATCAAGACACGGAGGTGACCGACGGTAACCACTATGGTTGTTTCAAAGGTGCAAGAGGCACTTATCGCTTATCGCATGCAGGTGCAAACGAGTTCAAACATAGTGTCATCAGTTTACGGAGGTGACTGACGTTACGCACTATGGTTGTTTTGTGCTGAGGCACTCAATATGTCTTGAAGTCTTAGCTGGGTCGTCATAGTGAAATCAGTACACAAGAGGTGTCTGACGTTAATCACTATGGTTACCTCAGTATTGAGAAGTCGACTACTTGTGAATCGTTGATGCATGCCCGAAATCATATTGCAAACAAAGGCACGAGGTGCTCGTCGTTAACCAAAAATGATTATCCTTACATGATGTCATGTGGAAAGTAACCCTTTATGGGGCTCGTTTATGTTTAGCGCAGAGGCGCTTGTTGTGTTGAAAAGAATAATGTGGTTGGGCTTGTGGCACAATAGTGCATCACTTGGTCAATGGAAAGTTAGTATTTGCAGGTTACAATGGTACCTCTAACTAGCGAATGAATTCTTTTGTTCAGTCGACGAGGACGTCGACAAGATGATGCAGAGAGAAGCGAGACAAGTTATACGTTACGTTGGATAACCTTAAAGGCAGTTGGCGTGTGGGAAAAGTGTTATTAGCCGCTGGAAAGCCTAGATGCATGAGTTCATGAGAGCAAGGTTGCTCGAGTGGGAATAGATGTACATTCATTTGGCAAATTGTGAATGCGTAAGGCAATATTTACCAACCAGGTATCGTTCGAGACTTGTGTAAATAGGTTATCACTAATGTATGTGCTTGTATGTCTTATAGTACATGCCATATAAAGAAAGACAAAGAGACAAGTACTCGCTTGTATCGTGTTGGTAACAGAGATCATTTTACATCATTAAGCAATTAAGTGCAAGGTGAACTTGTACCGCCCGCTTGATATTAACCAGATGGTGACGCATTCATTGCTTGAAGATCTCACTATTCGGTGGGACACAATTAGCGAATGGGCTTAGTGCCAAAGAGCAAACCAATTGTGTGGCGGGTCTTAGTTCTCTTGCATATGGGCGGCAGGTATGCTATTTTTGTTTTGTAGGTCTATGGCTAGTTGTGAGACTCAAAGACACTACAAGACATGCGTTAGTTGAGTCAATGATTTGCCACAAGTGTTTCGCTCGAACCACAATCAGAGAAAAAGTGTGGGAGCATGAATCTAGCACTTGACATTGAAGAAGCAAAACTGGATCATAAGGGAATCAAAAGAACCCAGGATCGAGGCTTGAGTTATTTGCTTGAATGTTCAGATGATGTGACTAGAGAAGTGTATTAAGTCAAGCATAGATCAAAGAGGAACTGCCTTCGATGTCCATATCAACTCATCAGGTGATGAAGAATGAGTGTCAGTATCGATGAGGACATCGATAATAGGAAGTGTGGGAGAGTGTCAAGGCTGTCTCTTATTATATTACGATCCTGCCTTGACAAGCCTGTTCGGGACCGAGCAAAGGCGGACCGAGCGATGATATGAGCAATGCCTAAAGAGCGACCAAGTCAAGGATACAAGTTATGATGCTTTGGGAAGGCGATGAAGGCCCTGTTCAGAAAGTGTCCTCGTTTGGGACGAAGCAACGTCTACTCGCGTCATACTTGGTAAGTTTATTTAGCTCTTTAGGGGGAAGTGGTCTGGTGTTGGGTCTCCACCATCCTCCTCGCCAAGCGCTAGCAGCCGAGCTGCCTTGGTGTAAGTGACCTTTTCCTAGGCCCACGTAGGGCTTAGGTGTGCGGGCATTGGAGCCAAGCGGATGGCACGATGTCTCTCTAGGAGGATCTCTTAGGGACGGTTTGGGGCCACAGGGCCCCATATCGCGCTCGTCGCGAGAGTCAGGGGTTGGTCGCTAGCATTCGCTAGGCCCCGCGGGATACGATATTCGACGCACATGTTGCCTGATGGATCATGAGACGACGCTTCCGAGTTGAGTCCTTGGATAAAGGGCTTGTTGAAGGCTGACTTGTCTAGGTTGGGTCCCTTTTCAAGTGCCGCACGGTTTGCCGATCGGGCCTAGACGGCATGGCCGTGACACTGAGCAAACCCATATCGATACGGTTCACCCCCATATCGATCCCTTATAGTTTTTTTTCAAAAATCAAATTTCAGTAGCTCGAAGGCGTATCGGTACGGGAGCCTGTGTACCGACACTAGAAGAAATATTCCACAAGGCGTACCGATACTGTGGCTAGGCATACCGATACCCTTTGTTAATTTTCGGTGAATTGAGCCTTTCTAGACCCCGCGTACCGACACCATAGAGCTTGTACCAGTACGCTGAGGCCTGTAATAACCTCTAGGTCCAACATATGACACTTTGTCTCAATCTAAACACATTCAACACATATCTAAACATCATACAACATCAAGAACATGCTTAACACCAACATATCAACATTTTAAGCAAACCTAACAAGCCTAACACTAGCATCCACATCAACTATAGGCATGCTTCCTACTCAACATGTAAAAACCTCAAACCAAACTTTAAACAAGCATAAATGGCCAATTACACATCCGAAATATCAACATAAACTTGCACAACCAAGGAGTTTAGCAAACAACCCTCCCAAACATCAAACGATTACATTGCCTTTATTACTACACGTCTAAATCAAAGCTATACTTTCGCAAAACACAAGTCCTTGGATTTTCCTTCGCTTGCTCGCTGCCTCCAACCTTTAATTCTTTGCATTGATGGAAAAAGAGAGCGTAAGCACACTAGGCTTAGTGAGGAATGCTCAAAAACAAACCACCATCAATGTATTTAAAACCATTTAACAATCCTTTTGAAAAACCACTTTCCAAAACACCTTTCAATCATCATTTCAACATCATGCCTTATCAAAACCATGCACTTAACATTTCCAAAACAACATATTAAACCATATGCAACATGTATCATGGATTCAACAGCAAAGTCCCATTTGCTACCCTCAATTTAAGCTTTCCCATGCATACTACCAATGCAAGGCTTAAAGAGTAATACATGTTTAAACCAACATTAAACAACATAATCCATCAACATGATACACTATCAATTATATTGGCTTACAAGTGATCATTAACCAAATTCCACTTCACAAAATATAACATCGGATACCCGGATTCAACAAGTGTTCCCAACACCTCATGCCATCTCAATCGAAATTATTGGTACAATTACAATCGGGGAAAATCACAACCCCAACATCGGTTAGATGAAACCCACTAACGAGAGTCTTCGGTACATAGATCAAAACCCCTCGACCGTTAGGGTACTTGGATGGAGTATTTGGTACACCAGATCAAAACCCCTCAACATCCAAGGAGGCTTTTTATAGTGCACTATCAATCCTATGGCCGACCAACTACATCTGATAAAATTTTCAAAATCTTTTCACATTATCACTTGCCAATATAATTCATGTCATTACATTAACTCACTGTTTTCATATGCATCATTAAAACCATTTAACCAATGCAATCAATCTTGCATTAACCAATGTTCAACAACATTTATAAAACATGCATCATTTCCAAATGCATCATAAACATTATATAAAAAATTTCCAGCATTTAACCATGCTTGAACATGGAAATACAATGAGTAATTAAACCATTAAAATAAGTGCATAAAACCAATTGCCAAACTGAGTTAGAGGGAGAATTCATCCTTTACTTACTTCCAAGCTTAGACCAGCATTTCAAGCTTAATCTAAACCTTTAAACACATCTTTCAAACCTTTGAAAAGCTGTAAAACTCGTTCTCACTCACTGACACGCAAAGCCTCGCTTGCCGATACGGTAAACACGCCTCCAAAGTTTTCAAAACGTCCATTCAAGCTTGAGGATCAATTTCTCATAATTTATCCACACAAAAACAGAGGATTCAATGCATCAAAATGCATTCAACAGCCCAACAACATCAATTCACATAAATTCTCAACAACTTTACCCAATTTCACTATAGAATAACCGAAAACAACATCAAACATCTTCCAAACTTAACCCAGCCAAACATTTTAATCCAGCAATTAACATCAATCAACATCTAAAAACACAATAACATCATCCTTATACCTCCAGCATTCATTAAACCTCCACAACTCCCCAAAAACATACAACTAACAACCTAGAAAATTAGAGATTCACTTAGTTTCGAGATTCCGTTGTTAAAGCCCACTTATTAACATTATTAAACATCAAAATCATGATTAGAATCAATCAAGAACTCAGCAAAATATAGACTATACGAAAATCCATCAATCTAATCAATTAAACCTTGATTTAACCAATTTTCCATAATTAAATCATCAAATCAAGTTAGAAATCCTTAAACAAGGGTCAAATACTTGGGAATTCATTAAAGAAACATTCATTATAGGAGAAGAACAAACCTTACCTCTAATGAGTGATTTCCATCTCAATTGGATGTTTTAATCTTGAAAACAAAGAAATTTAATGAGATTTTGAAAAACAAGATTGAAGAATCAATTAAGAAATAAGAATTTAAGAAATCAAGAGTGTTACCTCAGATTTTTGATGAAAAAGTGAGTGTTTGGCTGAAGAACTTTGAGAGAAAAGTTTAGGAGAAAAAGTTACGTCAATTTTTGGTTTTAAAGAAAATAACTAACTTTTTGTTAATTCTCCTTTTAATTACCCAATTAAAACTCTTTTAAAATAATCCCAAATGAGAGGAAAATCTGATATTAAATCTTTTTAAATAGCTCCTTAAAGATTCTAAGATTTGACCCATTTTCAAAATAGTCACTAAAAATAGTTTTAAAACTTTACATTTTGGTCACTGACCCAAAATGTCACTTTTGAAACTTCCTTTTAAAAAATTGATTTTATCCATATTTTTGTCTTACTCAAAAATATTTATTTCCATTTAATCCCGAAATTGATTTGAATGCTCTAATCCAATCCATCGGGCCGTCTAATCAATCTAAAAAACTCCTAGGCCCAAAATCGGGGTGTTACAACTGTAATACCCCAAAATTTGCTATGTTGATTAATGTTCATTTAGTACTAAGATAAGGGCTTAAAAACTAACTTAGTGACTAAAATGACAGCAAGTCAAAAGTTGGTGTCTAGAGTCTAAAGATGGGAAAAGTATAGGCACCTGATGGATAATTTTACCATTTATGATTTATTCCACATATAAGTAATACATGTTACAGGAAGATGATCTGTATAGTCATATTTTCGGTATAAGATTTATGTAGAAATTTATTCTCGATCGAACAATCAAGGGAATGAGCAAATATTGGATTCAAATAAAATTACATGGAGAATTTACCAGTAATTATTTTATCATGTACATGGATTAAACAGATTATGGAGAAAAATCTGATATAGACTCCAGGAATAAAAATGCAGTATAAGATATCGAATTTCAATTGAATTGCAAAGTTAAGCATGCTCAAGGTATATGATAGGTGACCTATTGGGAATGTCTTATGTCAGTACTTGAGACTGATAAAAAGGAATCAGTTCGAGTTAATATTATTCGTATGGATATATGATAAAGGATTATTAAGAGAATTTTATCCGATAAAGATTTTGTGTAAATTATCGGTATATTTGGACCGAGTCAAAATTTTATGTTTGACTTCATAAATATGGAATATTTTATTTGATAATATTATTTATTTTTCAGATATGGAAATAAGTAATTTTTAGAATTTATTTGATAGCCCGGTGAAAAGGAAATCGCAGTAGAAGTAGTAAGTGAATATCAGGAAATCGGATCGAATCGAAATTTCAGAGGCTGTTCCATAAGTCACAGAAAATTCATAAAATATTATTTTATGAATAAATTATTAATTGGTTGATTGTGATCTAACTAGAATAGTTGGATTTTTTACAAAATGGCAAAATTTTGTGATTTAAGTGACTAGTTTTGGAAATTTGGTCACAATGGCAATTTTGAAATATTTTGAAAGTACTATGGGTAATATGGTAATTTCCCATGTGAAAGCATTACTCTAGTTTGGTTAAGGTTGAATGGAATTTGGTTGGAATTGAACTAGAATGATAACTTGTAATTTGTGATTCGGTTGGAGGTTAATTTTGGAATAAGGATTAAATTGAATAAAAAATTCAATTTAGCAAATACATGTGGCATAAACTAATAAAATATGAACAAAATGTTCATCTTCCCTAACCCAAAATTTCTAACACCATGGGGAAAGGGAGAGAAAAATACACAATTTTTTCTCCAAGTATTTTGAAGGCTCCAAAGTTAGAATCAAGGTATGTTGCTTTGGAAAAAAATGATTTATGCTTAATGCTCTTTCTTTTGATAGTAATTTTATGAAGAGTTATGAAGATTTGATTATGTACTTGAAGAGAGAGAAAATAGGGTTTCATTTTCCATTTTTAGATTGAAGCTTGATTTATGCAAATCTAGTGTTGTAGAGATGAAATCAAGCTTAGATTGTGATTAATTTCATGTTTAAGGACTAAAAATCCTAACCCTAGAATTTAGGATTTTATTTAGGGTTTTGAAATTGATGATGAAAATGAAAGATTGATGATATTAGAAGCTTGATTTTGATGTTAGAATGAAAAATCCTCAACTAGTCGTCTAAGTGACTATTTTGGCATGCTTGATAAATTAGGGAAAATATTGTGAAAATTATTCTAGTGGTGGATTTGAAGAGATTATGAACTAAGAAGCTTGATTATGGCTTTTGGACTAAAATAAAGTCCTTAAAAAGCTCAGACACCCAATTTGGCATGTAGGAATAATTTGGGGGTTTTAGTGTTAATTCTTAGAAATGAAGAATATATGTTGGAAAAATTATTTTGAACATATTAGAATGTTGTTTGAATGAAAAACAACAATGGGAAGGTTTAGAGACCAATTCGGTCACATGGAAGAATAATGGGAAAATTTTATGAAAATTTTGATTATGAGATTTTATGATTCGAATATGTTGTATGAGGTTAAAATTGAGATTAGAATCCAAGAGATTAAATTGACAAGAAAGGAAATGGAAATGGGCCATTTCAACAGCCCTGGTTAGTTCAAGGACCAATTTAGCTTTGGTCTAAAAGTAAGGGAAAAATGTGAGAAAAATTATAGAAATGTTGGATTAATTATTCGATACAAGTTTGCAAGTTTATGTGTAAAATTAGTGACTAAAATGTCACTTTGGTAAAAGATAGTGCAGGAAGGGTATTGAATAAAAGTTAGTGAAAAATGATGGAATTATTGAATGATGGTGATTCGAGCTTGAATAAATTGCAAAATGTGCAAAATGGTCACCAGGGACCATAAAGAACAATTTGGCATTATTAAAGGAAAAAGTGGAAAATTTTGGAAATATTTTATATTCAGATAATTATACTAGTATAGTATAGTTAAGCAATGTTAGATTAAAAAAAATTTAACATGAATATTGTTATGTATGTTCAAATGGTACTGTACAGCTATTGATGAGGCTAAGGGTACCAGATCAAAAGAAAACAAGGAAAAAGTATAGAAATAGCTTAGTGAGGCTAATATCATGCATGGCCCAGGTGAGTGCATTTTTACTTATTTATTATATATATGATATGAATGAGTGCATTTTTATATATTATATATATGTCACGAGAGAGATTTGAGAGAAGTCGACATTAATATTAATGAAAATATATGTTGATCAAAGTTATGTAAATGGCATGAAATATTAAATGGCATATGAGATACACTGATACAGAATAATGATTTATCTAAGATAAATCGGATTTTAGATTTTGGGTACGAAAATGAATGATAGTATTGATGGATTGGATATTGAATATGAAAATATTATATTGTTATGCCCAAGTACTAGTGTGAGAGTCTTTGGTATAATTGGATATCCAAAGAGTCATAGCAGTTGCAATCCAGCACTACGGTGCGATCTAGGCACTTCGGTGTTGATATCAGATGCTATGGCGTTGTAGTCACTTCGGTGATGTTTAGACACTACGGTGTCGACTAGCACAAAAAAATGCTATAATGAGGAGCAAAGGGCTTCCTCGAGTACGTACTCATTACAGTCGCTTCGGTGATGCAGACGCTACGACGTTGTAGACACTACGATGTCGTATGATGACTCGTATACCATAGGTTCACATGAAATTGTATGAGAATCTTTGGTATAGTTGAATATCCATAGGGTCTTAGCAGCTGCGTCCTAGCACTACGGTGCGTTTCAGTCACTTCGATGATGTTTAGACACTTAGGTGTCGACTCAGACGCTACGACGTTGTTCAGACACTTCGGTGTTGTTAGCACAAAATGTGCGATAATAAGGAGCAAATAACGTCCTTGGTTATATGAGGAGCAAATAGCGTCCTCGAGTACGTACTCATCTCAGTCGCTTCGGCAATGTAGACGCTATAGCGTCGTAGACACTACGGTGTCGTGATTACTCGCGTACTATGGCATCACATGATTTTGTACTTTGGGTGATAATACATGAAATATATTTATGCAGACAATTAAGTTAAAAAGCTTAACGTATATTTGATTGATAAAATAAAGGTTTGATGATATGATATAAACTGCAATTGGGACACGCTTGCTATTTTGCTGGAACTGTATTGCACTGTTATATGACAAAGGAATGACTTGATATTTACCTTGGGCCATAAGATTTTATAGTACAGTTACATGATTTTACAGTATAAAATTAATGCATTACAAATTTCTTACATGATTATTTCTGCATTACAAATTACTTGATTTTATACTTTGGGCTATAATACTTGAAATGCATTTATGCAAGTAGATAAGCTAAATAGCTTAATGTACACAAGACTGGTAAGACAGATCGAATCTTATGATTTGAATATTATATTGGTTTAATGAAATATACATGTAAGGTAGTTCTATTCATGATAAAATGTTATCAACTATAATTGGAAACCGCTCACCATTTTGCAAGGTTGTATTATTTATAATCATTATTTTACATTATTATGGTTATGCCTCACAAGTTATACTTAGCGTGTGTTTCATATCACACGTAGGTACTTCGGACGAGATAGCAGAGGAGGAGCTGCACATCGTTGGATCAAGTTAGCCTGCATTATCAGTAAGTATCACCATATCCTAGTCTAGTGGGGCATGTATAGAATTTAATTAAGTAGCTATTTTGTATATCTAAATTTTCGTACGCTACTTATAAGTTAATGTGGATGTATGATCTAGAAACATGACTAAGTTTAAGAAATTAAGAATATTAGAAAAGATGCTTCAAACGGTTTTAAACTTAGTTGGTCGTTTATCGCGTAGCGATTTTAAAATCAAGAAATGGTCTAGGCAACACACATAGTTTCACCCTGAATCATATTTTCATTTTAATAACTGCTTAAAGTATTTTATAAACCAATTCAGGGTCGAAACTAGCTACGATTGCCAGACATAGTTTTGTTTGAAAACTGAAAAAGGTCAACCACTGAACTACTTTGTTGAGAAAAAAATTTACAAGTCCGAAAATCAGTGTAAATCAGTTAGTAACATCTTTAATGTGTATTCGAATATCGAATATACGTTGAGGGTGTTACAAAAACTCTCCCCCTTAAGAAATTTCATCCTTGAAATTTACTTGATGGAAACAGATGTGAAAACTGCTCTAACATGTCCGACTTACTCTTCCACGTGGCCTCCTCAACATCGCGATGTCACAACAACACCTTAACAAGCTCAATCGTCTTGCCATGAAGAACTTTACTAATGGAGTCAAGGATCTCCACTGGTTCTTCATCACATGACAAATTCGGTCGATACTCAACATCCTCAACCGGCATCACATGCGACGGATCCGATCGATACCTCCACAACATAGATAAATGAAACACATCATGAATTTTCTCTAAATCAAGAGGCAACCTCAACTGATAAGCCACAAGACCTATACGTTCCAATACCTCATACGGTCTAATAAACCTCGGGTTCAACTTCCCTTTACGTCCAAAGCACAACACCTTCTTCCAAGGTGAAACTTTCAGGAAAACTTTTTCACCAACCGTATAATCAACCTCTTTACGTTTCAAATTTGCATAGGATTTTTGCCTATATGAGGCCGCTTTCAAACAATCACAAATAAGCTTTACCTTATCATTCGTGTCTTTCAACACATCAGGCATGGAAACATACTTTTCCAGCCTCAACCTAACATAAGGGCATACGACACTTCCTACAATACAAGGCTTCATACGGTGCCATCTTTATACTTGCCTGATAGCTATTATTGTACGTAAACTCCACCAAAGGCAACTGCCTTTCCCAAGTTCCTTGGAACTCAATGATGCAACATCTCAACATATCCTCCAAAATTTGAATCACACGCTCAGACTAACCACCCGACTAAGGATGATACGAAGTACTGAAATTGAAACGAGTACTCATAACTCGATGCAAACATTCTCAAAACCTTGCTATAAACCACATACCCCTATTCGAAATAATCGACTTGGGCACCTCGTACAACCTTACAATTTCAGCAACATAAAGATCTGCCAACTTATCCAAAGTATGCGTCGTATGCACTGGCAGAAAATGTGCATACTTCGTAAACCAATCAATAATAACCCAAACAAAATCCTTTTTAATAGGTGTCAAAGGCAAAAGGATTATCATGTGCCTCGTTCAAAATCATATGCCTCAACTCCACATCACTAGGCACCACTATCCGATCTTTAAAACACAACACCCTATCACCATTAAAGTAAAAATCTATATGATTTTCATCCATGATATTCTTAACATGTGGCACCAACACTTATTCATAAGGTTACTTTTCCTTAATCAACTGCAACAAATATGGCTTTACTTGCAACTCAGCCAACAAACCTCCATCACGCGTTACACTCAACCTCGCAAACATAGCCCTCAACTCCACAACAACTTTTCTACTCAAAGCATCAGCCACAACATTCGCCTTGCCCAGATGATACTCAATTGTCAAATCATAATCCTTAAGCAACTCCAACCATCTACGCTGTCTAAGATTTAACTCTTTCTGTGACATTAAATACTTTAAACTTTTATGATCCTTGTATACAATACACTTCTCACCATAAAGGTAATGTCTCCAAATCTTCAACACAAATACTATCGCAGCAAGCTCTAGATCATGCGTAGGCTTGTTCAATTGTCGATAGTCAATACAAATCCTCAAAGTGTCATCCTTCTTTTTCACTAACAACACTAGTACTCCCCACGGTGAAACACTAGGTCAGATGAAACCACCGGTGCAACAACTCCTGGAGTTGCATATTTAAATTTTTTAAATCCTTTAGTGCCATGCTATACGGCGCAATCGACACTGGAGCCGTATCAGCATACATCTTAATTCAAAACTTTACTTCTCTATCTGGAGGCAACCCAGACAACTCCTCTGGAAACACTCCTAGAAAATCACAAACAGTATGAATATCCTTGGTCCATACTTCTTCCACATTCGGGTTTATAACATAAGCCAAATATGCTTGACATCCACACTACAACAACTTCTGCGCCTCTAAGGCAGAAACCACGTTGGATAAGAACTTAACATTTTCACCCACAACGACCATTTCATAATCAGCAACAAGTTTCAATCAAGCTCGCTCAAATCACATTAAAACCATAAAACGACAGCTCCATCAAATCAACCATAAACACATGACCTTGAACCATCGAATGACATATTTTATACAACCTTCTCGTAATAACCGTCTCTTCAAAAGAACTCGTTACTTGCATACTCACATCTAACATTTCTACCAGTATACCAAGCAAATGCGCATGCTCATGCAAAATATATTAATGCATAGAACCAGAATCTATCAGAGAAAGTAATGACATAGACCGCAAGGTAAAAGTACCTGCTATCACATCCATGTCATTCCCCCTTCACGATGTGCATAGATCCTCGTTGGTCTAGTATCCTTGGGTCGAACCGCAACTGTATGCGCCACGATCCTTTGTCCTTCCTCCCTCCATTAGAAATGACCTTGACCGCGCCCATGGCCTCTTGGTGGTTCAACAATAGGTGCAGGTGTCTGCACACCTGTTGCGCGTAATAAGTGCTACGCAATTGTGCAAGTATACACGTCGCAAGTTATAGTATAAAAGATATCATTTCCACAGGGATTGGTGCCACTTCAAGAATCTAATCTCTTGCATTGTAAAAAGTAAAAACACAAGTAGAAGATTATAAGAGCTTAACTAATAACTAATCTAGAAAGTAAATAAGTAAAAGAATAGAAGAGATCAAATGAGAGAGATAAGCCAGGTTATCGTGAGTTGAGGCAGTTGCCCTTGCACTCTTTTACCAAGATGATCCAATCGACTATCAACCTCAACTCACGATGGCAACTTGCACAATGGGGTTGCCTTGGCAACTAATCGATGGTTGCCTGGGCGACTAGTTGGGCAACTACTTGGGCGTCTGGGCAGCAACTTCAAGGTTCGACAGAGCATTCTTCAATGGTTTCTTCTTATCCCTAAGTCGAAACTCTAGCTACTTGTGCATGCCTTGATAATACATCCCTGCGTGAATCAAGGGTGAACAACAACCAATCTTGCGCTCTTCTTAGCCGTTGAAATCCTTAACTTATTCCTAAGCCGGATTAATCTTCACCATCAATAGATTGAATAAAGATCATATTCATTCGTTTCTTGAATATAACTCTCTCGATATTAGATAAATAGATGAAGTTACGAGATCCTCTCCCAATTCACTCGCCAACAAGAATAAAAAACAAGAATGAATAAACCTTGAATAGAAAAGTGCAAACTCTTATTACCTAAACAAAATCCAATAGTTTCTCACAACCACAAGACACAGGAACCTTAGCCAAAAAGATTTAGTTCATGGCTAGGTTCCAAAGAAACACAAGATAAAGAATCCATAGCATGAACCTAATTGAACAAGAAAGAAAAAAAGATGAAGAATGGATAGAGCTTTGTCAAAATCATCCTTGCCCTTGATGTTGTCAAAAATTCTCTCTTCTCTCCCTTGGAGTTGTCAAAATTCCTCTCCCCTCTCTCCCCCATTGGAGTTGACGGGTTGGTGATCTATTTATAGGGCTAGGTCAAAGTCCTCTTTCGAGGAGGAAGTTAAGTTGGAATTAAATTATCTTTAAAGAATATAATTCTTTATTATAATTATATTCCTTCTAGAACTTCTCCTATCTTCTTGGAATTTAATTATTCTTTAACCTCTTCATGGAAATCAAACTCCTTTGGGATTTAGCTTTGCTCAACGTCATCTTGGGCTTGTCTAGTCATCAATTTCAACTACCATATCCCTTTATTCTTTGTCGACAATTGCCCTGGCAACTGGCTCGGCGTCTCCTTCATGCATTGCCCTGGTAACTAGCTTGGCATCTCCTTCATGCATTGCCCTGGCAACTAGCTCTAGCCTTGCTTTGGCAAGTGATTCTGCACATACACACAAAACACACCAAAGTAGCATCTTTTCCCACAAAAATCACCAAGTTATGTAATCAAGCTCAACCGTGGAAGAAAACATGGATTAATGCATGAATGACTAATTATGTAACTAATATGAGCCTAAGTCTAACAATAATATGAGTAAAAAGGGTAAGAAAAATAGTACTTTTGAACACTTATCACACCCCCAAACTCAAACTATTGCTTGTCCTCAAGCAATGCAAACTAATAATTACCTGCCAAGACTTTAATTTTCACAAACTTAGCTTTGAACTTGATTTCAATTCTCAGAACTGGGGCACAAAATGTGATTGGCTTTTCATTTTTCAGAAAACTTAGGAGTTACTCGGAATCAAACTGTAATGCTTGTGAGTGTGTGTAGAGTTGTGTGCAAGTTGATTTTTCCGATCCTATGCAAACAAGAGGTTTTCAAATTACTTCATTGGGTTCTCTTAACATGTTTTAACTAGAGCCGGTTTCGGGCACCTCTAGTGTTTTGTTTTTAATTTTCTTAAGTTAATTAATTTATTCGACTAGAGCCAGTTTCAGACACCTCTAGCGATCAATTTTTAGCACATGCTAGAGCCGGTTTTGGGCACCTCTAGCGATCAATTTTTTAGCACATGCTAGAGCCAATTTTGGCCACCTCTAGCATTCATCCAATTTTATTCTATTCCCCTAATTTTTTTAATTATCAACCTAAGTTCACTAGAATTCCTTAAATCAATCAAACCACAACAGTGTTTTATCAAATTTAGCATCATAGTAAAATTCTAAGTTTTTCCATGGTTATCCTAGAATAAAAATTCTATCAATTAAGTGCATTGGCAAAGTCATTATCGGATATTCATCAAATCTAGGCAATTCTTGTTCCAACTAAAGGCATGGCAAGCAATTTATGTATCCTAAATGAAATACTTAAGATGAATGCAACTAAACATGGAAACTAACTACTAACAATCCCCCCAAACTTGAGTGAGGCATTGTTCTCAATGCATGCATTAAAGATAAATAAAAATAAAATGCAAACGAGGACTTACTCCGAAAGTTTGTCATCATGGATGATTAGTTTAATTTTGGTTGGTGTATTGATTCTCTTGCTTGAACGCGATGGTTGTTTCCTTGTTGCCGATGGTTGAATCGATCCTCGTACGGGGTTGTCCTCATTGTCCTCTTCATCAATGTCATTGGCTTTTCGCTTGGAGGATTCAATTGGTGCGGTCTTTGTTGGTGCAATGGAGGACTCGTCCGAATCTGAAAAATCAGACAATGATTCCGTACGAGTTGATTCGGGCATAGGTGCTTTACCTTTGGCTTTTGCAGTGGTTGCCGGGATGTCTTTAGCTTTGGTTACCGTGGCATCTTCAGGGTTGGTTGCCGGGGCATTCTTTGTTGCAGTTGCCGTGGCAAGTAGTCGGTAGTGAATTTTCTTAGCATGGTGGTTGTGAGTCTTGTTGTGGAAAAGAAAATAAAGAAAACCTGGAAACTAAATATAATGAAGAAAAATAAAATATCTCCTAAAAATAAAAATGAAATTAAAAGAAAATATTGAAAGGAGAGCATGCTCTTGCATCTCTTAAAGTGACCACTTCTTTGTTACGTTCCACATGGGCACCGTTTTAGTGCTTCAATCTTTGTCCGTTAACTGAATTCATGTTCGTCAGCGATGGACTTGATTATCACGGCACCATGAGAGAATGGTTTGACAACTTCGAATGGTCCCGACCATCTTGATTTTAGCTTTCCCGGGAAAAGTTTTAGCTGAGAATTGAATAAGAGAACTAGTTGCCCTGGCGTGAATTGCCGCGGCAATAGTTTCTTGTCATGCCATTGCTTTGTTTTCTCCTTGTAGATTCATACATTGTTATAGGCGAGTGCAAGGAATTCTTCTATCTCGTTGAGGTCCAACAAACGCTTTTGTCCGCACTTTCCCAATCCATATTCACGGTCTTGATTGCCCAATATGCCTTGTGTTCGATTTCCACCAGTAGATGGCATGTTTTGCCATAGACAAGTCGGAAGGGGGACATACCTAAGGGTGTTTTGAATGCAGTGCGATATGCCCAAAGTGCGTCATCTAGTCTTAATGACCAATCCTTCCTAGAGGGATTTACAACTTTCTCGAGTATACCCTTCAATTCCCGGTTAGAAATTTTTGCTTGCCCATTGGTTTGTGGGTGATATGCCTTGGCAATCTTGTGTGATACGCCGAAGTGTTACAACATCTTGGCAATAAGTCTGTTGTCAAAATGCTTGCCTTCGTCACTGATAATTGCTCTCGGCATCCCAAACCGTGTAAATATGTTTTTTTGCAAGAATCGTTGCACGATCTTGGAATCGTTGTTGGGAACTGTAACTGTCTCAACCCATTTAAACACGTAGTCAACGGCAAGTAGAATGTAGAGGTTGCCGAATGAAGATGGGAAAGGTCCCATAAAATCAATCCCCCACACATCGAATAATTCCACCTCGATGATGTTTTGGAGCAGCATCTCATGTCGTCTAGAGATATTGCCCGTCCTCTGGAAACGACCACATTACTTGTAAAAGTCTTGGGCATCTTTGTACAATGTTGGCCAATACAAACCGGATTGCAAAACTTTGGCTGCAGTACGAGTTCCTCCAAAATGTCCTCTATAGGGTGAAGAATGGCATTGCCGGAGTACATTATGCTGCTCTTCTTCAGGGACACATCGTTTTATAACCTGATATGCTCATTGTTTAAACAAAAAAGGCTCGTCCCAAAAGTAATGCTTAGCATCATGATGAAACTGCTTCTCCCCTTGGTGAGTAAGACCATAAGGTAAAATACCACAAGCAAGGAAATTAACTAAATCCGCGTACCAGGGTATTGCCGAGGCATGTGCTGCCATGGCGACTGCTCCCAAAATTGCGAGGCGTGCGCGTCAAGAGTTACTGCAGCGTCAAGGGTTACCGAGGCATGAGCATCCATGGTTGCCAAAGCGTGGGCGTCAAGAGCTGCTGCGGCATCGAGGGTTACCGAGGTATGCACATCCATGGTTGCCGAGTCGTGTACGTTAAGAGCTGCTGCAACGTCGAGGGTTACTGAGGCATGCACATCAATGGTTGCTGAGGCATCAAGGGTTGCTGCGGCATCGAGGGTTACCGAGGCGTGCGCATCCATGGTTGCCGAGGCGTCGAGGGTTGCCAAGGCAACTAAAAGTTGCTCATCCGGGAATGCATCACATATCTCTAGATCTACGTCCTCCTCCCTATTGCGTTCTAAACGTGATAAGTGATCGACCACTTGATTTTCTGTTCCTTTCCTGTCCTTAATTTCAATATCAAATTCTTGTAAAAGTAATATCCAACGAATCAAACGAGGTTTGTCATCCTTTTTAGCAAATAGATATTTGATTACCGAATAGTCCGTATGAACAATTACCTTTGTACCAATCAAATAGGATCAGAACTTGTCAAATACAAAAACTACAGCTAGTAACTCTTTCTCCGTTGTTTTGTAATTCACTTAAGCACTATTAAGAGTTTTACTAGCGTAGTATATCACATGGAAGGTCTTACCTGTGCGTTGGCCTAGGACTGCTCCTACTGCAAAATCACTTGCATCACACATGAGCTCAAAAGGTAGCGTCCAATCTGGTGGAACGATAATGGGTGCCGAGGTAAGCTTTTCCTTTGGGGTTTCGAATGCTTGGGTGCAAGAATCATCAAAATCGAAGAATTTATCATGTTCAAGCAAATTGCACAAGGGTTTAGTGATTTTAGAAAAATTATGAATGAACCTCATGTAAAAACCTGCATGTCCAAGAAAGCTTCAAATTCCTTTAACCGAACTTGGTGGGGGTAATCTCTCGATCACGTCCACCTTGTCTTTGTCTACTTGAATTCCCTTGGATGAAATCTTGTGGCCGAGCACTATTCCTTCATCTACCATAAAATGGCACTTCTCCCAATTGAGGACTAAATCAGTTTCTTCACATCTTGCCAACACCTTCTCTAAATTGCCGAGGCAGCTGTCGAAGTCATTACCAAAAACAAAAAAATCATCCATGAAGATATCAAGGAAGTCTTCGACCATGTCTGAAAATAGTGCCATCATACATCTTTAGAAAGTTGTCGGGGCGTTACACAATCCGAACGGCATCCTTCGGAAAGCATAAGTACTGTATGAGCATGTGAAGTTTGTCTTTTCTTGATCTTCTGGTGCTATGGCAATTTGATTGTAACCTGAATAACCATCAAGAAAACAATAAAAGGATTTACCTGCAAGATGGTCAAGCATTTGATCAATAAAGGGTAATGGGAAGTGATCTTTCCTAGTGGCTTTGTTTAGCTTTCGATAATCCATACAAACCCTCTAACCGGTCACAGTCCTGGTTGGAATGAGTTCATTGTTTTCATTACTTACCACCGTTATACCTTCCTTTTTCGGTACACATTATACCATGCTTACCCATGTACTATCAGAGATAGGGTATATAATGCCGGCGTCAAGCCACTTGATGATTTCTTTCATTACAACCCCTTTCATGGCATGATTCAATCTCATCTGCGCCTCAATTGAAGGTTTGTGATCATCTTCCAACAAAATCTTGCGCATGCACACTGCCGGGCTAATTCCCTTCAAGTCGACAATTGTCCACCCTATTGCCTTCTTGTGTAGCATCAACATTTTGATCAGCTTCTTTTCCTGCTCAGGTTGTAACTTAGAAGAAATAATTACAGGTAATGTATTATCGGTTCCTAAGTATGCATATTTTAGTTGCTCTGGCAACTGTTTCAACTCAAGAATCGGTGGTTGTTCAATAGAGGGCTTTTCGAGCTTACCTTCCTTACCTGAGTAATCCAGTGGTTCAAAGTATGTACCTGGTTGATTGACTAGCCAATTTTCCTCTTCTTGTTGTTCCTCATTGACCGGTTCTTTATACTTCTCAGGTTCCTCTTGATCGGCAATGTAGTTGTTGAGGCAACTAAATTCCTCATCGAAGTTAAACTCTGTCGTGACATGAAGAAGTTGGCATTCTTTTGGATCATCGATATGCCTTAGTGTTTGGAACACATTTAGTTTAACTTGCTGGTCATTCACCCTCATTGTGAGCTCTCCCTTTTCAACATCGATCAAGGTTCTCCTTGTTGCTAGGAATGGTCTCCCGAGAATGATAGGTGCATGTTCATCTGCTTCACAATCCAAAACAATAAAGTCAGCGAAAAAATAAATTTATCAACTTTTACCAGTATGTCTTCGATTTTCCCCTCTGGATGCACATAGGATCTGTCGGCTAGCTATAGCATAACTGTTGTAGGTCTTGCCTTCCCGATTCCTAGTTTCTGGAAAACTGATTTAGGCATCAAGTTTATGATAGCTCCAAGGTCGCATAATGCTTTCCCGACATAGTAGTTTCCAAGGGAACATGGTATTGTGAAACTTTCGGGATCCTTCAACTTAGGTGGCATACGATTGTGTAACATGGCCATGCATCCCTCTGTTGCGGCAACTGTTTCAAACTCTCATAGCCTTGTTCTCTTGGACACAATGTCTTTAAGAAACTTGGCATAGTTCGGCATTTGTTCAATTGCTTCCACCAATGGCAAGTTGATGTGGACTTGCTTTAGGATATCAAGAAACTTCTTGAATTGATATTCTTGCTTTTTTCGCTTCAACCTTTGTGGGAATGGTGGTGGAAGTCGGATATCTTCGATCATTTCATTGGTTTGGAACCTGATTGACGGCATTGCCGGGACAACTGGAGTTGCCAAGGCATTATCAACTGGGGTTGCCGAGTTATGCTTATCGTAAGTTGTCAAGGTATCCTTATCGTCGATTGCCGAGGCATGCTTATTGCCGGTTGCCGCGGCAATTCCTGGTTCAGCATCTGAGGCTTTGCCGCTAGATTCATCTTGATCTTTTTGTGGAGTTTTGTTTGATGACCGGGCTTGAGCCTCTTTAAGTTGTTGGCCACTTCTAGTGGTGATCGCCTTACATTGCTCATGGCCAGTTCCTCTTGCCACTTCAGTATCGCTAGGTAAACCTCCTTGCGATCTAGAATTCAGGTTTTAAGCAAATTGTCCAACTTGATTTTCCAATGATTTAATTGCCGCCTCTTGGTTTTGCAATCTCATCTCGGTCCTGTTAATAAAGTATCAGTTCTTTTTATGAAGTTACTATTCTCATCCATATAAGATTCAGTTTTCAACATAAAAGCATTTAGAGAATTTTCCAAAGAACTAGATGTTGTCGGTTGTTGCTGCGGCAACTGTTGCCGTGACATATTCTGCTGGAATCCCGATGCTTGTGCATTCTGATTGTTATGGTTTAGAGCATTGTTGGGATTACTCCAAGAAAAATTCGGGTGCTTCTTCCAAGCTGGATTGTATGTGTTGGACATCACATTGTTGTTCCGGTTGTAATTTCCCACATAGAAGCTGGATTCCGAATTCTGCATACATTCAGAAGAATCATGGTTACCACCATATAACTCACAAAAAGAATCCATTACCTTGACCTCATGTGTGTTGTTTGGTTTCTGTATATTCTGGACCATCTTGGTTAAAGTGGCCAATTGTGCCGAAATTGAATATGATGATCCTAGTTCATGTATTGTGGCTTGGCGTCTAACTCCTCCTCTTCTAGTAGAAGGGAATTGATAATCATTCTTGGCAAGCCTATTTAGAATTTGCATTGCTTCCTCCGATGACTTATCTAGGAGTATGCCGTTTATCGAGGCATCTAGCATCATCCTTGTTGGTGTATTCATGGCGTTGTAAAACATTGTTACTTGTGTCTACACTGGGAATCCGTGTAGGGGGCACTTGTGTAGAAGTTCTCTATATCGCTCCCAAGCCTCGTACATGGATTCATCATCTGCCTGCCGAAAAAAAGTAATGTCGTTACGAAGCTTATCAGTCAAATTTGTAGGATTAAACCGAGCAAGGAAATCACGACAAAGATTGATCCAAGATCCTATTGATCCGGCAGGAATGCTATTCAACCATGCTTTCGCCCTATCCCTCAGTGAATAGGGGAATAATCTTAATCATAAAACATCGGGGGTGACTCTGTGTATTTTGAACGAGTTGCAAATCTCGAGGAAAGATTTTAGTTGCTGAGCTGCCAAATTGACCAATTATGTTGATCATATTAAACATCACCGGTTTTAACTTAAAGTGGTCGGCTTCAATTTCAGGTGCGACAAATCCCGGATTAAGTCCATCAAGATCTTCTTCAAGATAGTCTCGAATAGTTCTGTTTCGTGCAAGAATCACTCCTCCTCCTGCTGGAACATCTTGATTCATATTGCCGTCTTGATTAGCCATTGCTACTCTTAACCTTCGTCTAAGTCTTTGTAAGGTTCGTTCGATTTCTAGATCAAAGGGATATTCTGGTGTAATCGGTCTCGCCCTGGTCATATACCAATGCAAAACCAAAGTTTGTTAGCCCTTTGAATTTTAAACAAGAAAAATAATTGCTAATCCTCGGGAACGGTGCCAAAAACTTGTTGCGCATAATAAGTGCTACGCAATTGTGCAAGTATACACGTCGCAAGTTATAGTATAAAAGATATCGTCTCCATAGGGATTGGTGCCACTTCAAGAATCTAATCTCTTGCACTGTAAAAAGTAAAAACACAAGTAGAAGATTATAGGAGTTTAACTAATAACTAATCTAGAAAGCAAATAAGTAAAAGAATAGAAGAGATCAAATGAGAGAGATAGGCCAGGTTATCTTGAGTTGAGGTGTGATAGCCGATTAGATCGTCTTGGTAAAAGAGTGCAAGGGCAACTCAGTTGCCGTGGCAACTTGCACAACGGGGTTGCCTTGGCAACTAATAGATGGTTGTCTGGGCGACTAGTTGGGCAACTACTTGGGCGTCTGGGCAGCAACTTCAAGGTTCGGCAGAACGTTCTTCAACGGTTTCTTCTTATCCCTAAGTCAAAACTCTAGCTACTTGTGCATGCCTTGATAATACATCCCTGCGTGAATCAAGGGTGAACAACAACCAATCTTGCGCTCTTCTTAGCCGTTGAAATCCTTAACTTATTCCTAAGCCGGATTAATCTTCACCATCAATAGATTGAATAAAGATCATATTCATTCGTTTCTTGAATATAACTCTCCCGATATTAGATAAATAGATGAAGTTACGAGATCCTCTCCCAATTCACTCGCAAACAAGAATAAAAAACAAGAATGAATAAACCTTGAATAGAAAAGTGCAAACTCTTATTACCTAAACAAAATCCAATCATTTCTCACAACCACAAGACACAGGAACCTTAGCAAAAAAGATTTAGTTCATGGCTAGGTTCCAAAGAAACACAAGATAAAGAATCCCTAGCATGAACCTAATTGAACAAGAAAGAAAAAAAGATGAAGAATGGATAGAGCTTTGTCAAAATCATCCTTGCCCTTGATGTTGTCAAAAATTCTCTCTTCTCTCCCTTGGAGTTGTCAAAATTCCTCTCCCCTCTCTCCCCCTTTGGAGTTGACGGGTTGGTGATCTATTTATAGGGCTAGGTCAAAGTCCTCTTTCGAGGAGGAAGTTAAGTTGGAATTAAATTATCTTTAAAGAATATAATTCTTTATTATAATTATATTCCTTCTAGAACTTCTCCTATCTTCTTGGAATTTAATTATTCTTTAACCTCTTCATGGAAATCAAACTCCTTTGGGATTTAGCTTTGCTCAACGTCATCTTGGGCTTGTCTAGTCATCAATTTCAACTACCATATCACTTTATTCTTTGTCGACAATTGCCCTGGCAACTGGCTCGGCGTCTCCTTCATGCATTGCCCTGGTAACTAGCTTGGCATCTCCTCCATGCATTGCCCTGGCAACTAGCTCTAGCCTTGCTTTGGCAAGTGATTCTGCACATACACACAAAACACACCAAAGTAGCATCTTTTCCCATAAAAATCACCAAGTTATGTAATCAAGCTCAACCGTGGAAGAAAACATGGATTAATGCATGAATGACTAATTATGTAACTAATATGAGCCTAAGTCTAACAATAATATGAGTAAAAAGGGTAAGAAAAATAGTACTTTTGAACACTTATCACACCCCCAAACTCAAACCATTGCTTGTCCTCAAGCAATGCAAACTAATAATTACCTGCCAAGACTTTAATTTTCACAAACTTAGCTTTGAACTTGATTTCAATTCTCAGAACTGGGGCACAAAGTGTGATTGGCTTTTCATTTTTCAGAAAACTTAGGAGTTACTCGGAATCAAACTGTAATGCTTGTGAGTGTGTGCAGAGTTGTGTGCAAGTTGATTTTTCCGATCCTATGCAAACAAGAGGTTTTCAAATTACTTCATTGGGTTCTCTTAACATGTTTTAACTAGAACCGGTTTCGGGCACCTCTAGTGTTTTGTTTTTAGTTTTCTTAAGTTAATTAATTTATTCGACTAGAGCCAGTTTCAGACACCTCTAGCGATCAATTTTTAGCACATGCTAGAGCCGGTTTTGGGCACCTCTAGCGATCAATGTTTTAGCACATGCTAGAGCCAATTTTGGCCACCTTTAGCATTCATCCAATTTTTATTCTATTCCCCTAATTTTTTAATTATCAACCTAAGTTCACTAGAATTCCTTAAATCAATCAAACCACAACAGTGTTTTATCAAATTTAGCATCATAGTAAAATTCTAAGTTTTTCCATGGTTATCCTAGAATAAAAATTCTATCAATTAAGTGCATTGGCAAATTCATTATCGGATATTCATCAAATCTAGGCAATTCTTGTTCCAACTAAAGGCATGGCAAGCAATTTATGTATCCTAAATGAAATACTTAAGATGAATGCAACTAAACATGGTAATTAACTACTAACAACCCCCCCAAACTTGAGTGAGGCATTGTTCTCAATGCATGCATTAAAGATAAATAAAAATAAAATGCAAACGAGGACTTACTCCGAAAGTTTGTCATCATGGATGATTAGTTTACTTTTGGTTGGTGTATTGATTCTCTTGCTTGAACGCGATGGTTGTTTCCTTGTTGCCGATGGTTGAATCGATCCTCGTACGGGGTTGTCCTCATTTTCCTCTTCATCAATGTCATTGGCTTTTCGCTTGGAGGATTCAATTGGTGCGGTCTTTGTTGGTGCAATGGAAGACTCGTCCGAATCTGAAAAATCAGACAATGATTCCGTACGAGTTGATTCGGGCATATGTGCTTTACCTTTGGCTTTTGCAGTGGTTGCCGGGATGTTTTTAGCTTTGGTTACCGTGGCATCTTCAGGGTTGGTTGCCGGGGCATTCTTTGTTGCAGTTGTCGTTGCAAGTAGTCGGTAGTGAATTTCCTTAGCATGGTGGTTGTGAGTTTTGTTATGGAAAAGAAAACAAAGAAAACCTGGAAACTAAATATAATGAAGAAAAATAAAATATCTCCTAAAAATAAAAATGAAAATAAAAAGAAAATATTGAAAGGAGAGCATGCTCTTGCATCTCCTAAAGTGACCACTTCTTTGTTACGTTCCACATGGGCACCGTTGTAGTGCTTCAATCTTTATCCGTTAACTGAATTCATGTTCGTCAGCGATGGACTTGATTATCACGGCACCATGAGAGAATGGTTTGACAACTTCGAATGGTCCCGACCATCTTGATTTTAGCTTTCCCGGGAAATCTTTCCTCGAGATTTGCAACTCGTTCAAGATACACGGAGTCACCCCCGATGTCCTACGATTAAGATTATTCCCCTATTCACTGAGGGATAGGGCGGAAGCGTTGTTGAATAGCATTCCTCCCGGATCCATTGCATCTTGGACTGATCTTTGTCGTGATTTCCTTGCTAGATTTAATCCTACAAATTTGACTGATAAGCTTCGTAATGACATTACTTCTTTTCGGCAGGCAGATGATGAATCCATGTACGAGGCTTGGGAGCGATATAGAGAACTTCTACACAAATGCCCTTTACTCAGATTCCCGGTGTGGACTCAAGTAACAATGTTTTACAACGCCGTGAATACACCAACAAGGATGATGCTAGATGCCTCGGCAAACGGCATACTCCTAGATAAGTCGCCGGAAGAAGCAATGCAAATTTTAAACAGGCTGTCCAAGAATGATTATCAATTCCCATCTACTAGAAGAGGAGGAGTTAGACGCCAAACCACAATACATGAACTAGGATCATCAGATTCAATTTCGGCACAATTGGCCGCTTTAACCAAGATGGTCCAGAACATGCAAAAACCAAACAACACACATGAAGTCAAGGTAATGGATTCTTTTTGTGAGTTATGTGGTGATAACCATAATTCTTCTGAATGTATGCAGAATCCAGCTTCTATGTGGGGAATTACAATCGGAGCAACAACATGATGTCCAATACATACAATCCAGCTTGGAAGAAGCACCCAAATTTTTCATGGAGTAATCCCAACAATGCTCTAAACCAGAACAATCAGAATGCACAAGCATCGGGATTCCAACAGAATATGCCACGACAACAGATGCCGCAGCAACAACCGACAACATCTAGTTCTTTGGAAAATTCTCTAAATGCTTTTATGATGAAAACTGAATCTTATATGGCTGAGAATAGTAATTTCATAAAAAGAACTGATGCTTTTATTAACAGGACCGAGATGAGATTGCAAAACCAAGAGGCGGCAATCAAATCATTGGAAAATCAAGTCGGACAGTTGTCTCAAAAACTGAACACTAGACCACAAGGAGGTTTACCTAGCGATATCAAGTCGCAAGAGGGCGGCCATGAGCAATGTAAGGCAATCACCACCGAAGTGGCCAACAACTTAGAGAGGTTCAAACCCGCTCGTCAAACAAAACTCCACAAAAAAAGATCAAGACGAACCTAGCGGCAAAGCCTCGGATGCTGAACGGGAATTACCGCGGCAACGGCAATAAGCATGCCTCGAAGAACCGGCGATGCCTCGGCAACTTGCGATAAGCATGCCTCGGTAACCCTGGGTTGAAAACGCATCGACAACTCGGATGTCCCGACAATGCCGTCAATCAGGTTTCAAACCAATGAAAGGATCGAAGATATTCCGACTTCCACCACCATTCCCACAAAGGTTGAAGCGACAAAAGCAAGAATACCAATTCAAGAAGTTTCTTGATATCCTAAAGCAAGTCCACATCAACTTGCCCTTTGGTGGAAGCAATTGAACAAATGCCAAACTATGCCAAGTTCTTTAAAGACATTGTGTCCAAGAGAACATGGCTAGGAGAGTTTGAAACAGTTGCCGCAACAGAGGGATGCATGGCAATGTTGCACAATCGTATGCCACCTAAGTTGAAGGATCCCGGAAGTTTCACAATACCCTGTTCTATTGGAAATCACTATGTCGGGAAAGCACTATGCGACCTAGGGGCTAGCATAAACTTGATGCCTAAATCGGTTTTCCAAAAACTAGGAATCGGGAAGGCAAGACCTACAACAGTCATGCTGCAGCTAGCCGACAGATCCTATGTGCATCTATAGGGAAAAATCGAAGACATACTGGTAAAAGTCGATAAATTTA
Organism: Hibiscus mutabilis; assembly: GCA_019671005.1. Taxonomy (NCBI): domain Eukaryota; kingdom Viridiplantae; phylum Streptophyta; class Magnoliopsida; order Malvales; family Malvaceae; genus Hibiscus; species Hibiscus mutabilis. Next base: position 42,907,562 of record CM033732.1, read on the forward strand.
TTTTTCCCGCTGACTTTATTGTTTTGGATTGTGAAGCAGATGAGCATCCACCCATCATTCTCGGGAGACCATTCCTAGCAACATGGAGAACCTTGATTGATGTTGAAAATGGAGAACTCACAATGAGGGTGAATGACCAGCAAGTTAAACTAAATGTGTTCCAAACACTAAGGCATGCCGATGATCCAGAAGAATGCCAACTACTTCATGCCACGACAGAGTTTAACTTCGATGAGGAATTTAGTTGCCTCGGCAACTACATTGCCGATCAAGAAGAACCTGAGGAGTATGAAGAACCGGTCGATGAGGAACAACAAGAAGAGGCAAATTGGCTAGTCAACCGACCAGGTACATACTTTGAACCACTAGATTACTCAGGTAAGGAAGGTAAACTCGAAAAACCCTCTATTGAACATCCACCAATTCTTGAGTTGAAACAATTGCCAGAGCAACTAAAATATGTATACTTAGGGACCGATAATACATTACCTGTAATTATTTCTTCTAAGTTACAGCCTGAGCAGGAAAATAAGCTGATCAAGATGTTGAAGCTACACAAAAAGGCAATAGGGTGGACAATTGCCGACTTGAAGAGAATTAGCCCGGCGGTGTGCATGCACAAGATCTTGTTGGAAGATGATCACAAACCTTCAATTGAGGCCCAGAGGAGACTGAATCATGTCATGAAAGGGGTTGTAATGAAAGAAATCATCAAGTGGCTTGACGCCGGCATTATATACCCTATCTCTGTAGTACGTGGGTAAGCCCGGTACAATGTGTACCGAAAAAGGGAGGTATAACAGTGGTAAGCAATGAAAATAATGAACTTATCCCAACCAGGACTGTGACCGGTTGGAGGGTTTGTATGGACTATCGAAAGCTAAACAAAGCCACTAGGGTTATTCAGGTTACAATCACTTCCCATTACCCTTTATTGATCAACTGCTTGACCGTCTTGCAGGTAAACCCTTTTATTGTTTTCTTGATGGTTATTCAGGTTACAATCAGATTGCCATAGCACCAGAAGATCAAGAAAAGACAACCTTCACATGCCCATACGGTACTTATGCCTTCCGAAGGATGCCGTTCGGATTGTGTAACGCCCCGACAACCTTCCAAAGATGCATGATGGCACTCTTTTCAGACATGGTCGAAGACTTCCTTGAGATCTTCATGGATGATTTTTCAGTTTTTGGTAATGACTTCGACGGCTGCCTCGGTAATTTAGAGAGGGTGTTAGCAAGATGCAAAGAAACGGACTTAGTCCTCAATTGGGAGAAATGCCACTTTATGGTAGATGAAGGAATAGTGCTCGGCCACAAGATTTCATCCAAGGGAATTGAAGTAGACAAAGCCAAGGTGGACGTGATCGAGAGATTACCCCCCACCAAATTCAGTTAAAGGAATTCGAAGTTTTCTCGGACATGCAGGTTTTTACAGGAGGTTCATTCATAATTTTTCTAAAATCACTAAACCTTTGTGTAATCTGTTTGAACAGGATAAAGTCATCGATTTTGATGATTCTTGCACTCAAGCATTCGAAACCCTAAAGAAAAAGCTTGCCTCGACACCCATTGTCGTTCCACCATATTGGACGCTACCTTTTGAGCTCATGTGTGATGCAAGTGATTTTGCGGTAGGAGCAGTCCTAGGCCAACGCACAGGTAAGACCTTCCATGTGATATACTACGCTAGTAAAACTCTTAATGGTGCTCAAGTGAATTACACAACAACGAAGAAAGAGTTACTAGCTGTAGTTTTCGCATTTGACAAGTTCCGATCCTATTTAATTGGTACAAAGGTAATTGTTCATACGGACCATTCGGCAATCAAATACTTATTTGCTAAAAAGGATGCTAAACCTCGTTTGATTCGTTGGATATTACTTTTACAAGAATTTGATATTGAAATTAAGGACAGAAAAGGAACAGAAAATCAAGTGGCCGATCACTTATCACGTTTGGAACGCAATAGGGAGGAGGACGCAGATCTTGAGATATGCGATGCATTCCCGGATGAACAAATTCTAGTTGCCTCGGCAACCCTCAACGCCTCGGTAACCCTAGATGCCTCGGCAACCATGGATGCACAAGCCTCGGCAACTCTCGACGCCACAGCAGTCTTTGACGCGCATGCCTCAGCAATCTTGGGAGCAGTCGCCACAGCAACACATGCCTCGGCAATACCCTGGTACGCGGATTTAGTTAACTTCCTTGTTCGTGGTATTTTCCTTATGGCATTACTCACCAAGGGAAGAAGCGGTTCCGCCATGATGCTAAGCATTACTTTTGGGACGAGCCTCTTTTGTTTAAACAATATGCAGATCAGGTTATACGCCGATGTGTCCCTGAAGAAGAGCAACAGAATGTACTCCGGCAATGTCATTCTTCACCCTATGGAGGACATTTTGGAGGAACTCGTACCGCGGCCAAAGTCTTGCAATCCAGTTTGTATTGGCCAACATTGTACAAAGATGCCCAAGACTTTTACAAGTAATGTGATCGGTGCCAGAGGACGGGTAAAATCTCTAGACGACATGAGATGCCACTCCAGAACATCATCGAGGTGGAACTGTTCGATGTATGGGGGATTGATTTTATTGGACCTTTCCCATCTTCATTCGGCAACCTCTACATCTTACTCGCCGTCGACTATGTGTCTAAATGGGTAGAGGCAGCTGTAGTTCCCAACGACGATTCCAAGATCGTGCAACGATTCCTGCAGAAAAATATATTTACACGGTTTGGGATGCCGAAAGCAATTATCAGTGACGGGGGCAAGCATTTTGACAACAGACTAATTGCCAAGATGTTGCAACGCTTCGGCATATCACACAAGATCGCCACGACATATCACCCACAAACCAACGGGCAAGCAGAAATTTCCAACCGGGAGTTGAAGGGAATACTCGAGAAAGTTGTAAATCCCTCAAGGAAGGATTGGTCATTAAGACTAGATGACGCACTTTGGGCATATCGCACTGCATTCAAAACACCCTTAGGTATGTCCCCCTTCCGACTTGTCTATGGTAAAACATGTCACCTACCGGTGGAAATCGAGCACAAGGCGTACTGGGCAATCAAGACCGTGAATATGGATTGGGAAAGTGCCGGACAAAAGCGTTTGATGGATCTCAACGAGATAGAAGAATTCCGTGCACTCGCTTATAACAATGCACGAATCTACAAGGAGAAAACAAAGTGATGGCACGACAAGAAACTATTGCCACGACAATTCACGCCAGGGCAACTAGTTCTCCTATTCAATTCTCGGCTAAAACTTTTCCCGGGAAAGCTGAAATCAAGATGGTCGGGACAATTTGAAGTCGTCAAACCATTCTCCCATGGTGTCGTGATAATCAAGTCCATCTCTGACAACCATGAATTCAAAGTTAATGGACAAAGATTAAAGCACTACAATGGTGCCCATGTGGAACGTAACAAGGAAGTGGTCAACTTAGGAGATGCATGAGCATGCTCTCCTTTAAGTATTTTCTTTTTCTTTTTATTTTTATTTTGATTTTTATTTTTAGGAGATATTTTATTCATTATCTTTAGTTTTCAGGTTTTCTTTGTTTTCTTTTTCACAACAAGACTCACAACTACTATGCTAAGGAAATTTACTGCCAAGATCCTTGCCTCGGCAACCAATGAAGAAGATGCCGCGGCAACCTACATCGTGCCTGCACAAGCTGATGCCACGGCAACCAACTCTGAAGATGCCACGACAACCAAAGCTAAAGACATCCCGGCAACAAGAAAACAACCATCACGTTCAAGCAAGAGAATCAAGACATCGACTAGAAGGAGACTAATCATCTACGATGACAAACTCTCGGAGTAAGTCCTCGTATACATTTTTTTTGGTATTTTTATGCATGCATTGAGGACAATGCCTCACTCGAGTTTGGGGGGGATTGTTATTAGTAGTTACCATGTTTAGTTACATTCATCTTAAGTATTACATTTAGGATACATAAATTGCTTGCCATGCCTTTAATTGGAACAAGAATTGCTTAGATTTGATAAATATTCGATGTTGACTTTGCCAATGCACTTAATTGATAGAATTTTTATTCTAGGAAAACCATGGAAAAACTTAGAATTTTACTATGATGCTAAATTTGATAAAACACTGTTGTGGTTTGATTGATTTAAGGAGTTCTAGTAAACTTAGGTCGATAATTAACAAATTGAGGGATTAGAATAAAAATTGGATGAATGCTAGAGGTGCCCAAAATTGGCTCTAGCATGTGCTAAAAAAATTGATCACTAGAGGTGCTCGAAAATGGCTCTAGGAGGCGTTAAATTTTTTTAACTAGAGGTGCCCGAAACCGGCTCTAGTCGATTAAATTAACTTAAGAAAACTAAAAATAAAACACTAGAGGTGCCCGAAATTGGCTCTAGTTAAAACATGTTAAAAAGAACCCAATGAAGTAATTTGAAAACCTATTGTTTGCATAGAATCTGAAAAATCAACTTGCACACAACTCCGCACACACTCACAAGCATTATAGTTTGATTCCGAGTAACTCCTCGTTTTCCAAAAAATAAAAAGCCAATCACTTTTTGTGCCCTTCAGAGAATTGAAATCAAGTTCAAAGCTAAGTTTGTGAAAAATGAAGTCTGGTAGTAATTATGAGTTTGCATTGCTTGAGGACAAGCAATAGTTCGAGTTTGGGGGTGTGATAAGTGTTCAAAAGTACTATTTTTTTACCTTTTACTCATATTATTGTTAGACTTAGGCTCATATTAGTTGCATAGTTAGCCATTCAAGCATTAATCCATGTTCAATCAATCGTTGAGCTTGATTACATAACTTGGTGATTTTTGTGGAAATAGATGCTGCTTTGGTGTGTTTTTTTTGTGTGTATGTGCAGGATCACTTGCCAAAGCAATGCCGAGCTAGTTGCCGTGGCAATGCATGAAGGATATGCCGAGAAGAAGATAGAGAAGTTCTAATAGGAATAAAATTATAATAAAGAATTATATTCTTTAAAGATAATTTAATTCCAACTCAAACTCCTCCTCAAAGAAGGACTTTGGCCTAGCCCTATAAATATCAAGGAGATTTCGACAAAGATGAAAAGAGAGAGCAAGAGGGAATTTTCGACAAGTCCAAGAGAGGAAGCAAAGGGGAATTTTCGACAAGCATCTAGGGCAAGGAGGATTTTCGACAAGCCTCATCTTTTCTTCCTTGTTCGATTGGGTTCATGCTAGGATTGTTTATCTTGTGTTTTTTTGGAACCTAGCCATGAACTAAATTACTTGGCTATGGTTATTGTGTTTTGTGGTTGTGAGAAACTATTGGTTTTTGTTTAGGTAATAAGAGTTTGCACTTTCTATTTCAAGGTTTATTCATTCTGGTTCTTATTATTGTTTATGAGTGAATTGGGAGAGGATCTCGTGATTTCATCCATTTATCTAATATCGGGAGAGTTAGATTCAAGAAACGAATGAATATGATCTTTATTCAATCCAATGATGGTGAAGATTAATCCGCTTAGAATAAGTTAAGGATTTCAACGGCTAAGAGGAGAGCAAGATTGGTTGTTGTTCACCCTTGATTCACGCAGGATGTATTATCAAGGCATGCACAAGTAGCTAGAGTTTCGACTTAGGATAAGAAGAAACCATTGAAGAACGCTCCGCCGAACCTTGAAGTTGCTGCCCAGACGCCCAAGTAGTTGCCCAACTAGTCGCCCAGCAACCATCAATTAGTTGCCAAGGCAACCCCGCAGTAAGTTGCCACGGCAACCGACGTTGCCCGTGCACTCTTTTTACCAAGACAATCCAATCGCTATCACACCTCAACTCACGATAACCCCGCCTATCTCTCTCAATTGAATTCATCTTTTCTTTTATTTATTTGCTTTCTAGATTAGATTAGTTAAACTTCTATAATCTTTTACTTGTGTTTTTACATGCTTCAACGAAAATGTTACATTGAAATCAGATTTCAAAACAGGGTTCAATTGCTCTAAAGCGCACGGTGGGGACCAAAATGTAATTTTTGCAAATTAAATGGTCTTTATCAAAATTAAGATTACCAATCCTTCAATAGTCCAATTTCATGCTCACACATTAAATTTTAGCTCAAAACAATCATCCAAGGTCATTCAATTGCATACATAACGTTCAGGGACCAAAATGCATCATTTTCAAACTTCAACAGACAAAGCATAAAATTATACACTGCGTACCAATACGAGATACCCCGTATCGATACGGTTCAACCAACTTAACTGCTCTGCATACCGATACGTTAAGCTCTGTATCGATACGGTATGCCGAACAAGCCTGTACCAATACGGTATGCCAAACAAGTCTGCAACGATACGGTTTACCCCTGTACGGATCCCTTATAGTTCATTTTCAAAAATCAGATTCCAGTAGCTCGAAATTGTACTGGTACAGGATCCCATGTACTAACACCATAACAAATATTCCTCAAGGCGTACCGATATGGTGGCTAGGCGTACCGATACCTTTTGTTAATTTTCGGTGAATTGTGCCTTTCTAAACCCAGCGTACCGACACTAGAGAGCCCGTATCAGTATACTGAGGCTTGTAATAACCTCTAGGTCCAACATATGACACTTTGGCTCAATCTAACACATATCTAAACATCATACAACATCAAGAACATGCTTAACACCAACATACCAACATTTTAAGCAAACCTAATAAGCCTAACACTAGCATCCACATTAACTATAGGCATGCTTCCTACTCAACATGTAAAAACCTCAAACCAAACTTCAAACAAGCATAAATGGCCAATTACACATCCAAAACATCAATATAAACGTGCACAACCAGGGAGTTTAGCAAATAACCCTCCCAAACATCAAACGACAACATTGCCTTTATTACTACAAGTCTAAATCAAAGCCATACTTTCGCAAAACACAAGTCTTGGATTTTCCTTCGCTTGCCCGCTGCCTTCAACCTTTAATTCTCTGCATTGATGGAAAATGAGAGCGTAAGCACAATAGGCTTAGTGAGGAATGCTAAAAAAACAAACCACTATCAATGCATTTAAAACCATTTAACAATCCTTTTGAAAAACCACTTTCCAAAACACCTTTCAATCATTATTTCAACATCATGCCTTATCAAACCATGCACTTAACATTTCCAAAATAGTATATTAAACCATATGCAACATGTATCATGGATTCAACAACAAAGTCTCATTTCCTACCCTCTAAGCTTTCCCATGTATACTACCAATGCAAGGCTTATAGAGTAATACATGTTTAAACCAACATTAAACAACATAATCCATCAACATGATACACTATCAATTATATTGGCTTACAAGTGATCATTAACCAAATTCCACTTCACAAAATATAACATCGAATACACGGATTCAACAAGTGTTCCCAACACTTCATGCCATCTCAACCAAAATTAATGGTATAACTACAATCAGGTACAGTCACAACCCCAACATTGGTTAGATGCATAACCCACTAACGGGAGTCTTCGGTACATAGATCAAAACCCCTCTACTATTAGGGTATTTGGATGGAGTATTCGGTACACCAGATCAAAACCCCTCAACATCCAAGGAGACTTTTTATAGTGCACTATCAATCCTATGGTCGGCCAACTATATCCGATAACATTTTCAAAACCTTTTCATACCATCACTTGCAAATATAATTCATTTCATTACATTAACTCACTGTTTTCATATGCATCATTAAAACCATTTAACCAATGCAATCAACCTTGCATTAACCAATGTTCAACAACATTTATAAAACATGCATCATCTCCAAATGCATCATCAACTTTATATAACCAATTTTCACCATTTAACCATGCTCAAAACATGCATATACAATGTGTAATTAAACCATTAAAACAAGTGCATAAAACCAATTGCCAAACCGAGTTCGTGAGAGAATTCATCCTTTACTTCCTTCCGAGTTTAGACCAGCATTTCAAGCTTGATATAAACCTTCAAACACAACTTTTAAACCTTTGAAAAGCTGTATAACTCGTTCTCACTCACCGACACGCAAAGCCATGCTTGCCGATATTGTAAACACACCTCCAAAGCTTTCAAAACGTCCATTCAAGCTTGAGGATCAACTTCCCCTATTTTATCCACACAAAAATAGAGGATTCAATGCATCAAAATGCATTCAACAACCCAGCAACATCAATTCACATAAATCCTCAACAACTCTACCCAATTTAACTCCACAATAACCAAAAATAACATCAAACATCTTCCAAACTTAACCCAGCCAAAACCTAACCTTTTAAACCATCAATTAACATCAATCAACATCTAAAAATACAATAACATCATCCTTATACCTCTAGCATTCATTAACCTCTACAACTGCCCCAAAACTCACAACTAACAACCTAAAAATTTAAAGATTCACTTAGTTTCGGGATTCCAATGTTAAAGCACACTTATTAACGTTATTAAATGATAATTGTGTAAAAGTACTATTTTTCCAACCCTTTTTACTCACATTATTGTTAGACTTAAGCTCGTTTTAGTTGCATTTATAGTCATTCATGCATAAGTTCGTAGTTTCCTAGTTTAATGTGCTTGGCCATGCATTTTATTACTTTTTGTAGAAAAAATACTGCTCTTTTGCTCGTTCGTGTGCAGGACAAAATGCCGAGCCAATTGTCGAAGTCTGTCATGGCATTGAAGGGATCAAAGCGATTAAGATCTCCAACCGCCCAATTCAAATTCAAATACAAAGGATAAATCCCCAATTTTTATTTATTTATTAGCTACATTATCTCCTACATTTGAAATTCAAAACGGAAGCCCTATCTCCACCAAATTCTCATGCAAAAAACTCTCATCCACACCTATTTAAAGGGATCAAAACACATGAAGAGAGGAGAAGAAATTAGGGGAAATCGAATCGAGAGAGAGAGAGATCAAGGGGAAAGCTGATCGTGGAAGTGATTGGATTGAGGAGTTCATCTCCTCTCTTTTTTCTTAGTTTGTAATCGCACATCATCCACCATGATTGGGGAATTTTCCTTCGTATTTTTTTTCACCCAACCACGAACTAAATTAGATAGTTTGGGTTATTAGGTTTTGAGAGGATTTTGTATGGATGATTTGATTTCAGTTTAATGTTAAATGCACAATGTTGATTCAATTCTTGTTCTTGCAAATTGAGTAGTTTAGAGATAAACACTTGAGTGAGAATCATTTGCTGAAACTCAAATCCCTAAATCGGTGACATCACAAGGGAGAGCGAGATCAATGAAGGATTCATGAGAAGGAATAATTTTAATGAAGTGACAGGCATTGGAGGTTCCTTAACCGAGTTGATTTCAAAACAGTACGAGAGTTGATGAAGATCAACGGACCGAATTGAATCTGGGTTTCCTAACATTGCGAGAGCTGAATGAAATCAATTTCCTCTTAAACCAAGTTTTTGGAAAGTGACAAATTGAAAGAGCTTGGTGATGGGGAGAATTTCAAGCGGCTAACAAGAGTTCAAGGAAAGACGGTGATCATTCTTGGTAAAGTAACGTGTGACAGACGTATCACCAAGTTTTGCGCAAGTGTCAGCCCTTCAAGTTAGAAATAACGTGAAGGCAGTGAAGAAAACTCTGCCAACATTAGAGACACAATTGTCTTGCCACGACATTACACTTACCGCAACAATTAACTTGCCAGGGCAACCATTTGCTGAGAAGGGTCATACTCTGACTCAACCACTTGCGATTGCATTTCACTGGTCACGGATAGTCCTAATTCCAACAAACTACTTGTCTGGGCAATTACTTGCCACGAAAATCTACTTGCCTCAGCATTTCACTTGCCTTCAGCATTTAACTTTCCAAAGCAACTCATCCGGCATACTCTAAATCCTAATAATCCAACCAACTCTCTCATTGATTAACTCATTTCCTTTATAATCTTTAGTTATTTGTTTTATTTTTCTATCACCATTTATCATCACAACTATTTTCTTATTTCAGTGCAAGGAGTTAAGAGTCCAAGTCCTTCATACCAGTCCTCGTAGAGACGACGCTCTATATTTATTACTTTATTACTTACGACATGTTCGCTTGCACATTTACGTAGCACTCAAAACACAAAACAAGTTTTTGGCGCCGTTTTTAGGGACTGGCAATTACGATTTTACCTTTAATTTCTTGTATTGTTTTTTTCTTTTTTATTTTGTTATTTGTTTCAAGTGGCTAACACCCTTTCGTTTTGTATTTGTGTATGACCAGGGCAAGACCAACAGTACAAGACTATCAACTTGAACCTAAGATTGAATGTGTACTCTATAAGAGAATAAGAGAACTACGCACAGCTATGGCGGATCCAATTGCCAATGGCAATCAGAATGCCGCGGCAAGAGGCAATGTAGCCATAGCAGATCAACCAGGTCAAGTACGAAACATACCTATTCGAGATCACTTACTCCTAGACCTTGATGATCTCAATCCAGGAATTGCTACTCCTGAGATTCAAGCCGCAAACTTTGAATTGAAGTCCGTAATGTTCAATATGCTAAATTCAATTGGGGAATTTGGCGGCTTAGCAAACGAAGATGCCAGGAAACATCTAAGATATTTCTTAGAGGTTTGCGATTCTTTCAAACAACAAGGAGTCCATGAGGATGTCCTTAGACTTAAACTTTTTCCCTATTCACTGAGGGATAGGGCAAGAACATGGTTCAACAGTATATCACCAGGCACTCTAGAATCTTGGACAAATCTATGCTGAAGTTTCCTTGTCAGGTACAATTCTACTAGCATGATAGATAAATTGCGTAATGATATTACTTCTTTCCATCAAGCAGATGACGAATCGGTGTATGAGTCTTGGGATCGTTGCAAAGAGCTTCTTTGCAACTGTCCCACGTATGGATTCTGAGAATGGACGCAAGTAGTGATGTTCTACAATGGAGTCAACGCACCAACTAGAATGATGCTAGATGCCTCAACAAATGGAACACTCCTAGATAAATCACCAGAGAAAGCATTTGAGATTCTTGATAGACTTGCCAACAATGACTATCAATTTTCAACCGCTAGGAGGGGACATGCAAGGTGATATGCCATGGCAATTGAGCTTGATTCAACTGATGCCATCTCAGCACAATTGGCCACATTAACCAATATGGTTATGAATTTGCAGCGTCCCAACAACACACATGAGGTAAAGATAGTAGGTTCATCTTGTGATTTTTGTAATGATAACCATGATTCTTTTAAGTGTCCATAGAATCCAGAAAATAGTTTTTACGTTGGAGACTACAACAGAAACAACAATCCATATTCCAACACATATAATCTGGGATAAAAGCACCATCCAAATTTCTCATGGAATAATCAGAATGGTTACAACAATACATCTCGATAGAATAATGAAGCATCAGGATTCCAACAGAACATGCCACGGAAACAGAATCAATTATTGTAGCAACAATCAATAGCTAGTTCTTTGGAAATCACTATCTATACTTTTATGCTTAAAATTGAATCTTATATGGCTGAAACTAGCAATTTCATGAAAAAGACCGACTCTTTTATGAACAAGACAGAAATTCAGATACATAGTCAAGAAGCAGCAATTAAGTCTTTAGAAACTTAGGTTGGACAGTTTACCCAAGCCCTAAGCACGAGGCCACAGGGAACCTTGCCCAACAATACTGAGGTTGCACGAGGTCTAGGCCATGAGCAGTGCAAAGTAATCACTACCAAAAGTGGAGCAAATATGGGTAAAAATCTTATCTAACCCGAGGAGGATGAGCATACGTTGAATGATAAAGAAGAGTCTTAAAAAGGGAATGCCACGACGATTCTATGTACCGCGGTAAGTCTATCTATTACAGCCAATACAGTCGGGATGAGTAAAGACAAAGAGAACAAATCAGCACCACCATTTTCACAGAGGTTGAAGAAGTAGAAGAATGAGTACCAGTTTAAGAAGTTCCCTGACAATCTTAAACAAGTCCACATCAACTTACCACTGGTTGAGGCAATCGAGCAGATACCGAATTACGCCAAGTTCCTTAAAGAAATGGTATCTAAGCGTAAAAGGTTGAACGAGTTTGAGACAGTTGCCTAGGAAAAAATGCATGGCTCTGTTACACAACCAATTGCCCTCTAAGCTTAAAGATCCAGGCAGTTTCACAATACCATGTTGCATTGACGAGCATTATATCGAAAAAGCTCTATGTGACCTTGGAGCAAGCATAGATCTTATGCCCAAATCTGTGTTTCAACGTTTAAGTATAGGCAAGGCGAGGCCCACCACAGTCATATTGCAGCTTGTCGATGGATCATATGTGCATCTCGAGGGAAAAATTAAAGATATTCTGGTAAGAGTTGTTAAGTTTATTTTTTTCACTGATTTTATTGTTTTGGATTGTGAAGCAGATGAGTTTGCACCCATTATTCTTGGGATAGCATTCTTAGCAACAGGGAGGACTTTGATCGACGTTGAAAGAGAAGAACTCACCACGAGGGTGAATGAGCGGCAAGTCACACTCAGAGTGTTCAAAACGTTCAAGGATGTCGATGATCTAGAAGAATACCAAGCAATAGAAGTCATGAAAAAGTTCAACTTCGATGTAAAGGACTATTCCTCGGCAATTCACTTGCCAAATCTAAAATAAAAGAGATAGAGGAGACTGAGCTAAACACTATAGAGCAACATGAAGAAATTGGGTTCTGAATCAACCATGTAAGTGTTTTGAATCACTTGATTTTCCAAATACATAATTTAAACATAAGAAACCTTCCATCGAGCGACCCCCTATTTTAGAATTAAAACCTTTGTCAGAAAAATTAAAGTATGTTTATCTGGAAGAGAGCGATACCTTGCCTGTAATTATTTCTTCTAAGTTACAGCCTAAACAGAAACATAAATTGATTGATGTATTGATGATGTACAAAAAGGTAATAGGTTAGACAATAGCATATCTAAAGGGGATCAACCCAGCAGTATGCATACACAAGATCTTGTCAGAGGAGGGCCACAGTAACTCCATTAAAGCCCAAATGAGACTTAACCCAGCCATGAAGCAAGTTGTGATGAAGGAAATCATAAAGTGGCTAGACGCTGGTATCATATACCCTATCTCTGACAGCTCCTAGGTAAGTCTGGTACAATGTGTTCCGAAAAAGGGATGTATGACTGTGGTAAGCAATGAAAACAATAAACTTATTCCTACTAAGACTATCACATGATGGAGAGTTTGCATGGACTATCGTAAGTTAAATAATGCTACTAGAAAGATCATTTTCCTTTACCCTTTATTGATCAGATGCTCGACCGTCTTGAAAAAAAACCTTTTTATTGTTTTCTTGATAGATACTCAAGTTATAACCAGATTGCCATAGCTCCAGAAGACTAAGAGAAAACCACAATCACTTGCCCATTCGACATATACGCATTTAGGAGAATGCCATTTAGACTTTGTAATGAACCAGCAATATTCCAGAGGTGTATGATGACAATTTTCTCATATATGGTGGAGGATTTCCTTGAAATTTTCATGGACAACTTCTCAATTTTTGGGGACAGCTTTGATAATTGCCTTGGTAGTTTGGACAAAGTGTTGACACGATATGAAGAATCCAACCTAGTGTTAAACTGGAAGAAATGCCATTTCATAGTGAATGAAGGCATCGTATTGGGTCACAAGATCTCGCATAAGGGCATATAAGTGGACAAGGCAAAAGTGGGCGTGATTGAAAAATTGACGCTACCAAACTTAGTCAAAGGAATCAGAAGTTTCCTTGGGAATGCAAGTTTTTACAGAAGGTTCATTCATAATTTTTCTAAAATCTCTAAACCTCTGTGTAATTTGCTTGAACATGATAGAGCTTTCAAGTTCGATGAATCTTGTGCCACGACATTTGAGGAGCTAAAGCGGAAGCTTACCACGACACCTATAGTTGTTCCACCAGATTGGACTTTACCGTTCGAACTAATGTGACGCAAGTGACTACGCAGTGGGAGCTGTCTTAGGTCAACGAAAAGGTAAAACTTTCCATGTGATATATTATGCTAGCAAAACACTTAACGGTGCTCAGTTGAACTACACCACTACGAAAATGGAATTGTTGGCAGTTATATTCGTATTTGAGAAATTTAGGCCTTATCTGATCAGCACGAAGGTAATTGTTCGTACTGATCATTTGGCAATTAAGTACTTAATTTCTAAAAAGATGCTAAACCTCGTTTAATTCGATGGATTTTGCTTTTACAAGATTTTGATGTAGAAGTTAGGGGCAGGAAAGGAATAGAAAACCAGGTTACCAATCATTTATCCAGACTTGAAGGGAGCAACAAAAATGATGACCACGTGAAGATTCATGACACGTTCCCAGATGAGCAGTTGTTAAGATTAAAGCACTATATGTTGAGAGAGACAAGCTCACAATCTCCTTGGGAGATGCATGAAAATGCTATCGCTAAGGATTTTTCATTTTATTTTTTTAGTTATTTTTGGATTTTTGTTATTTTAATTTGTTTTGGGACTTTTATTAATTATTTTGGTTATTTAAATTTTCGGTTAGTTAGACTTTTGGTTTTAAATTTTAAATTTGTTATTTTCGGTTAGTTAGGTTGTTTACTATTTTTCAAATTTAAATTGTGTTATTTCTTTTTGAATTTTAAATTTAAATATTTTCTCTTTTTATTTATCCATTCTTTTATTTTTATTTTATTTTATTTTAATCTTTTTCTTTTTTTAGGTCAAGAGTTTAAATTGGAGATGAATTGAAGAAGTGTCGGGAATTTTTTTTCAAGATAGATCAAGGGCCGATAGGTTATTGTAGGTTTAAATGCCTAATTTTTTTCAAACCCTAGAATTATTTCATCTATTTTTCTTCTACCCTAGCCGCACCACTCTTCCCCTTCCCATCATTGTATGCTTTTTCACCCATTGGTGAGACATCATTCAACCTTTCCATCACTCGTCATTCACTTCACCATTATAACACCAACCTTCTATCTCTCCTATTCATTTACTCTCTCATATTCACTTCATCTTATTCCCATTTCATTTTCTCCATTCTTGAAATTTTGAGTTTTTATTTTATTTTTCTTCTTGAATCATAATCATGTTCATAAACCTCAAAACCATGGATGAAATTTGTCCCTCGCGTATGCCACAACCATCATACCGTAAGTTCACCATGGAGGTCGTGCAAAAGCGGTTTGAAGAGAAGTTTGCAACAAGGCATGTTTGGGAGGAGCATGACTTTTGCCTATGACGTGCTACACCCAAGTTTTGGTCTTGAGGAGTCCATATATACCACGATCGAGAGTCATAAATGGCCAATATTATGTGAACAACCGGCGGGAGTAAACGTCTCATGGGTAAGAGAATTTTACTCTCATATTTCTAGTCCAAATAACCCGGTCGTATTTGTACGTGGCAAGGCCATTCTTCTCGACGCTACTACCATAAACGCCTATTATGGTTTGATTTTTAATGAAGATAAACATGCAAAGTTTGTGAAGAATATGACTCGCAAGAAGATGTACCAAGTTTTGAAGGATCTTACCTTGGAAGGAACGAAGTGGAACAAGGGAGAACTCAAGGGAACAGTAAAACCGCATTATGCTAAAACCTGAAGCTAAGTTGTAGATTAATTTTATTAAGACTCTTTTAATGCCTACCACACACAACACCATTGTTTCGTTGTCTCGATTGTTATTGTTGCATTCTATTCTTCATAAGTGTGTTATCAATGTTGGGCAAATAATTGTGAATAAAATTTATGCATGCAGTAATAAGGACGTATGAGCCTTATATTTTCCCAATTTAATATCTATTTTGTGTGAGAAAGAAAACGTACCAATTAAGCCAACCGATGAACGACTGCTGAAGCAGAGTGGGGGGACAAAGGCACAGTACATGCGAGTAATGCAAGAAGGAATACCACAACTAAAACCAATTGTCCCAGTTTCCCCGGCAAATGTACATGACACGACAAAAGACGTTGTACCAAAAGAGTTTACATCGACAAGTTCTCAAGGGGAGGTCGATCTAGTAATCCCTTTGTTAGAGAAGTTAGAACGCATGGAGGAGCGAGAGATGCAGCTCATGTGGTATATCAAGGATCAGGATGTTACACTAGCACAAATCATCTTGGAGAAGTACCCCAATGGCCAAGTACCATTCCTCGTGTTCCCTAAAGTGTTACTTACCACGGCAAGTGAGGTTGGCAAGTCTGGCCCAGCTGAGAAGGAAATTACCATGGCAACTGATGCAAAGGATAAAGGTAAAAAATCAGTAACTGATCCTATGCAAACTAAACCATTTGTTGATCTTGCAGATTCTGAAGACATCACTTCCCCACCGTTGATGTCCCCATAATCGGATGAGCTACCACAGAAACCAACGAAGCGTAAAGCTTCACCACTTAAGGAAGCCGAAACGGTGGGTGAGTCAGAGAAGGAGGTAGAGGAGACTGAAGCTTTAACCCTTGCACCACCAGCAAGACAGCAACCAACATGCATTGGAAAGCGTGTTGAGCACATAGCCACCAGGAAACCACGAGCTAGAGGTGATAACCTCTCTTACTAGTATTTGCATTCTCATTTTTGTTTTGTTTTTGTTTTCATGCATTGACGACAATGCTTTCCTCGAGCTTGGGGGGATTGTCTTGGTTGTTTCATGTTTAGTTGCACTTGCATTCATTTGTTTTTAGTTATTGTCACTTGCCATGATAGTTTGCTTGAATGAACTTGTTAATAGCCTACTATGATATATGATGACGATTTATTTGCCATGACATTAAGTTAAGAGAAATTTTGACTCTAGGCTTAGCATGGAAAGTTGCTTAGGATTTCGTTATGATGCAGCTTTAATAAAAACTGTTGTGACTTGTTAATTTAGGAGAACCTGGTGAACCTTAGGTAAGTAAATATTAGAAAAATGCTAGAGGTGCCCAACTGGCTCTAGCGGGGGAAAATATAAAAAACGAAGAATGAACCTTTGCTAGAGGTGCCTATCCGACTCCATTACACAAAAAAAGAAATGCTAGAGGTGTCTGAAACTGGCTCTAGTTAAATCACTTGCCTCGGCAAGTTAATAAAACTAAGGTTTTGCTTGGAACTCTTATGATTGACTTTTACATGACTACGCGCACACTTCACTTGCATCATACTGAATTTTGAGTAATCTTTCTATATTTTGCCTAAAGTCACAAAGGTAATTAATGCTAGTTGCCCCGGTTCTGAGGATTAAAGTCAGGTACAACTTGTTTGTGTTTGGTAAATGCCTTGGTGGGTGATGGCTAGTTTTGCATTGCTTGAGGACAAGAAATAGTTCGAGTTTTGGGGTCTGATAGGTGTGTAAAAGTCTTATTTTTCCTACCCTTTTTACTCACATTATTGTTAGAGTTAAGCTCATTTTAGTTGCATTTGTAGTCATTCATGCATAAGTTTGTAGTTTCCTAGTTCAATGTGCTTGGCCATGCATTTTATTACTTTTTGTAGAAAAAAATACTGCTCTTTTGCTCGTTTGTATGCAGGACGAATTGCTGAGCCAATTACCAAAGTCTGTCATGGCGTTGAAGGGATCAAAGCGGTTAGGATCTCCAACCTCCCAATTCAAATGCAAAGGATAAATCCCTAATTTTTATTTATTTATCAACTACATTATCTCCCATATTTGAAATTCAAAATGGAAGCCCTATCTCCACCAAATTCTCACGCAACAAACTCTTATCTACACCTATTTAAAGGGATCGCAACACATGAAGAGAGGAGAGGAAATTGGGGGAAATCGGATCGAGAGAGATTAAGGGGAAAGTTGATCGTGGAAGTGATTGGATTGAGGAGTTCATCTCCTCTCTTTTTTCTTAGTTTGTAATCGCACATCATCCATCATGATTGGGGAATTTTTCTTCGTATTTTCTTTCCACCCAACCAGGAACTAAATTAGATGGTTTGGGTTATTAGGCTTTTGAGAGGATTTTGTATGGATGATTTGATTTCAGTTTAAGGTTAAATGCACAATGTTGATTCAATTCTTGTTCTTGCAAATTGAGTAGTTTAGAGATAAACACTTGAGTGAGAATCATTTGTTGAAACTCAAATCCCTAAATCGGTGACAGCACAAGGGAAAGCGAGATCAATGAAAGATTTTTGAGAATGAATAATTCTAAGGAAGTGACAGCCATTGGAGGTTCATCAACCGAGTTAATTTCCAAACATTACGAGGGTTGATAGAGATCAACGAACCGAATTGAATCTGGGTTTCCTAACATTGAGAGAGCTGAAGAAAATCAATTCCCTCTTGAACTAAGTTTTCTGAAAAGTGAAGGAACTTGGCGACGGGGAGAATTTCAAGCGGCTAACAAGAGTTCAAGGAAAGACGGTGTTCATTCTTGATAAAGTAACATGTGACAGACGTATCACCAAGATTTGTGCAAGCGTCAGCCCTTCAAGTTAGAAATAACGTGAAGGCGGTGAAGAAAACTCTGTCGAACATTAGAGACACAATTGGCTTGCCACGACATCGTACTTGTCGCAACAATTAACTTGCCAGGGTAACCATTTGCCGAGAATGGTCATACTCCAACTCAACCACTTGCGATTGCATTTCACTGGTCATGGAGAGTCCTACTTCCAGCAAACTACTTGCCTGGGCAATTACCTGCCACATTAATCTACTTGTCTCATCATTTACTTGCCTCCGACATTCAACTTGCCAAAGCAACTCATTCGGCATACTCTCAATCCTAATAATCCAACCAACTCTCTCATTGATTACTTCATTTCCTTTAAAATCTTTAGTTATTTGTTTTATTTTTCTATCACCATCTATCATCACAACTATTCTCTTATTTCAGTGCAAGGAGTTAAGAGTCCAAGTCCTTTAGACCAGTCCCTGTGGAGAAGATACTCTATATTCATCACTTTATTACTTGCGAGGTGTTCGCTTGCACATTTGCGTACACTCAAAACACACAACATTAAACATCAAAATCATGATTAGAATCAATCAAGAACTCAGCAAAACAGTGCCTATATGAAAATCCATCAATCTAATCAATTAAACCTTGATTTAACCAATTTTCCATAATTAAATCATCAAATCAAGTTATAAATCATTAAACAAGGATCAAATACTTGGGAATTTCAATATAGAACCATTCATTAGAGGATAATAATGAACCTTACCTCTAATGGGTGATTTCTCTCTCAATTGGATGTTCTAATCTTGAAAACAAAAAAATCCAATGAGATTTTGAAAAACAAGATTGAAGAATCAATTAAGAAACAAGAATTTAAGAAATCAAGAGTGTTACCTAAGATTTTTGATGAAAAAATGAGTGTTTGGCTGAAGAACCTTGAGAGAAAAGTTTGTGAGAAAAAATTGCGTTAATTTTTTGTTTTTAAGAAAACAACTATCTTTTTGTTAATTATCCTTTTAATTACCCAATTAAAACTCTTTTAAAATAATCCTAAATGAGAAGAAAATCTGATATTAAAGTTTGGTAAAATAGCTCCTTAAAGATTCCAAGATTTGACCCTTTTTCAAAATAGTCACTAAAAACAGTTTTAAAACTTTACATTTTGGTCAGTGACCCCAAATGTCACTTTTCAAAACTTCCTTTTATAAAATTGATTTTACCAAAATTATTCTCATATTAAATAATAATTTTAAGATATTTTTCCATATTTTTCTCACTTAAAAATATTTATTTCCATTTAATCCAGAAACTGACTCGAATCCTCTAATCTGATCCATCGGACCGTTTAATCATTCTCATATTAAATATTTATTTTTGTCTCACTCTGGCATGATGAGGTGGACTTGGATGTTTTACATGTATCGTCTCAATTTATTAATTGCAACTGTAGATATGTGTATATGCCAGATTGGTGTCAACTTACGGCAGTATATGCAAGTCCTACGGCAGCTAAGAGGAAGTTACTCTAGGTTCCTTTGTCTCGATTAGATCTTGGGGATGATGTACCTTGGCTCTTTGGGGGCGACTTTAATGTAATTTACAATAGGATGAGAGATTGAGTGGTTTCCAGCTTACGTCGGGTGTCAGTAGGTTGTTTTCAGAGTTTATCATTGATAAAGGGCTGTTGGATGTTGGTTATATGGGAGATGACTTTACTTGGCATTGGGGATCTCTCTATCAGCGGCTTGACCGATGTTTAATGAATGAGGCTTAGAGTTAGAAGTTCCTCTAGTCACAGGTCGAACATCTTGATAGAGTGGGTTCTAATCACTGCCCGATTCTGTTTAATGAATTGTCCATTTCGTTTTTTGGCCGCATGGCAAGAACACCCTCAGTTTTAGGAGTTCCTTGCCGGCACATAGAGTCTATCTGAGCCTTTGGAGGATAATCTTGAATCATTTCGGGTTCAGGTAGAAAAGTGGAACAATGAGGTATTAGGCCATATTGGGCAAAAAAAGAAAGAATTAATTGTCTGAATTCTTGGAATTAACTGTGCTCACCAATCTCGGTTTTTTTTTCTTCATTGATGGCGTTAGGGGAAAAATTAAAGAGCGAACTTGAGGTTGTGCGGGCAAATGAGGAAAGCTTATGGTTTCAAAAGGCTCGAACTAAATGGGTTGTTTCTGGGGATCGCAATACGCAGTTTTTTCATGCATCTACCATGGCACCAAGGAGAGCAAATACGGTGTTGGGTTTACTGAATGATGATGGTGAATGGTGTACGGATCAAGAAGATTTAATGGATATGGCCGTATGTAACACCCCTTACTGGTCTCGTAGAGAATTGAGTCGGAGATGTCACCGGTAACCAATATCAAAAACTATACGGTGAAAATTGATGAAGCAATACAATAATTTATTCAAAGAATACCAATATTACGATAATTCGATAATCATTACCAGAGGATAGCCAATTAGTTAATCCATTTGCCTAAGATAACCAATAAGTAATGAATTCAATATTTAGGGACCAACTTGTAAAAGCTAGAAAATTGAGGTCCATATCATTAATTAACAATACCAATATTAAATTAAAGTCTTAATATACATACATGCCAAATTTCACTAAGTTTTGAGGTCTACATCAAGCTCAATTAACCCTACCAATATTAAAGACTATTTTGCAAAGTTTACCAAATTAGTTTAGGCCAATAAAAAAATTACCTACCTTGGTATCGACACTTGATGGGTGTCGAATCCACCAAGAAATAAATACCTGCGAACTTCTTTGGATTTGTAGTGTGGTAAGCAGGGTTGAACTCACAGAGCGTGGTAAGAGATGTAAGTTTGCTAACTAATACTAGTTTGAATAAAAAGTAAATAAGGGGGTTTTGTTTTGTATGTTACAAACGAGATAAAAAAAGTAATAAGATTGAGGTTGTGCGAATCGTTGATGGAGCCTAGCCAAGGTTGTTCGTGGTATTTTGATCCAAGTTATTAGATCAAAGACTTCAAAGGATAATGTGTATAATTCTTCAAGTAGCTTGGTTTTTACGTTAGACGATAATCCACAAATAACCTAAAAGTTCTCTTCTTTTAATTAGTTAACAACCAAATAGTCCATAAGTTGTTTAACACTTATTATCTAGGTTACGTTCCTTAGATAGTCCACTTTAGAATGAAACCTATCAAATAGCATTAAGTGATTAAGAGACCAAACACATATATTTAAAAAGCGATAATCCATACAAGTTAAATATATGATTTCATACCTTCAAAAACCATAGTCCAAGTTTTTTTTCCACTTGCATCAATAATCCATGAATTGGTTGATTGTATACGTATAATCCAACATACTCAATATAAATAAGCCCGGAAGATATGAAAATACTTATTGAATTATGAAGAATATAAAGAACAAGAAGTCTCACTAATTACTGAATTGAAAACCTTGAAACAACACTCGGCTAGAAACTAAGGGTTTAGCTACTCATAGAATAGTTGGAAGCAAGAAGGGTTTTCTAGGGTTATTCTGTTCTCCTTTCTCTTCCCCCATTGATCATATTTATAGGCAAAGAATTATCCATCAAATAGGAGAAGTAGTTACAATAAATTACAAACCCTAATCCTACATTAAATATAATTTAATGTAAAATGAAAGTCTAATTAATGTAGGATTTCTTCTTTTCCAAGCAATCACGGCAGCATAGGATTTCTTGTGCGTGTCTGCCTCTAGTGTCCGCATAGCTTACTCGTTAGTGTCCAGCGTTCACGTAGTTCCTTCACGTTTTAGCGTTTGTATTACCAGACACGTCAATGTTTGTAAACCAGCGTTAGTAGTTGTTGTTTACGGCTGTGATCATCATTGTATTCTATTTATCCGTGATCTTCTTGTTCGTGTTCGTCCATGTCAGCGTCCGTAGGACTTCTACTCACATTCACCTACATCAACATATAGCTTCTGCTCGCATTCCAGTGTTCGCGTCAACGCTCGCATCTAATTACATGTCAGCGTTCGCTTATACTGGTCCGCAACTTTGCTTTTGAGTCTATCCACATAGCATTTATCGGTGCGTTTGCACTCGGATGTTTCCATCTTTGTACTAAGTTCTGGATGTTCACATCCCTCGTTCGCAGGATAATTTCCAACGTGTAAAATACGTACTAATATCATTTTTTATGCATGAAATATTCATTAGCTGCTTAAACACATGGAAAATCAAATATGAACCAAAACAATGACTTGGAGATAGATTAGTGTGCTAAAACATAGGAAATTATATAAGAAAAATATGCAAATATACGACTTATCATATACCCTCACACTTATATTTTTGCTTATCCTCAAGCAAACTGAAGATCCAAAACCTAGGGTCCGTTTGGTAAATAGAAAGGATAAGAGTAGTAATAAGTCAAGATTTCAATTTAGCACAAGCAAATAGTTATCCAATTAATTTCATGAAGTCAAGGATGTAAGAGAATTAAAACACACTCGCAAGGATTCACTCATTATTCGCTCCATGTGTTTAAGGGACAACAACACTCAAGTCAAAGCATGTAAAAGAGTCTTACCATAAGCTCGCAAATATATCACATCTCCACAACTGTTTGGATCGAATCATAAGATTAAAAGGTCTTTGATAGGGTTGTAATGGGGCTTAGGACAAGCATAGCGAGAGAGACTTTTGGGCTTCTTGGAATTTGAAAAACTTTATACTTCATTTCTTGCGTACCAAGCATTCGCATTAATTTTTAGGAGAAAAAATGATACTTTGTTTGTTCACACATCTTTTCTTTTCTCTTTTCTTTCTTTTTTTTTAACAAGATAATTTTTTTTTTATTTTTCCTTGCATTTCTTTCCTCTTATTTTCTTTTTCTTTTTGCTTTATTTTTCTTATTTTTAGGAAGGTATATAGTTTTCAAATTCGAGTTCAAATTGGGGAAATCAACAAAAAGATTTAGGCTTGTAATGTGGTTAATTTCCAAATAAAAGGCTTAAGCTCAAAAGTGGTTCTCTAAGGGTCAAATATACTAGGGTAGGCTTTTTGGCTCAAGGTTCATACCTAAGTGCCTTAATCATCTCAAGTAATTCAATCATGTATGGTCTCAATATGTATAACAATGCAAGTTCTAGAAGAAACTAAACGTACTTGACAAACACTCAATGAAAGAAAAATATGAAGCATAAAAGTTGAATGCTTATTAAGGCTCGAGTCTCACAAAAAGGGTTTATGTTGTGTACAATTCTATCCATTCGACTATCAAATCAATTAATCAAACAAGATTTGCAAGGCTAAAAATTCATCAATTCTAGTTTACTACCCATATCAGTCTCAGTTTTACTTTAGGATCTTAAGTTTCAAAAATTTCAGCATGTTGGTCCAAAATAAAAATTTCATGCAAAAGTAGGTCTAAGTCCTTAATAAGCATGGAATTCTCATATTAGACCCTATATATAGCATTCGCATAATACCCCCTCCCACACACACACTTAAATCGAACATTGTTCTTAATGTTCCCTACACATGCGAACATAAATATACAATTAAAAGTTTAAGGGAGAATAGTGCTCCCTTGTTCGCAAGGTGACTATGTAAGGTGTGGATGGTTTGGGCATGACGTCTTGTTCTGGATGCTGCAAACGATTCTCGTATAAAGAGCGAGGCTACCTCCCCCACACTTGGATTCTATCATAGTCTACGAGGGAAAGTGTGCAAACCATTGTAGTCTTATACGACATATCAGTATGCCGTACAAATAGATTACTTAGGCAAAAAGTCTAGGTGCATCTATCTGATGATGCAAATGTGAGATTGTGAACGTTTTCTTGTGAGGGCCTGGTTCGCAAAGCCTTTGTTTCTGCAAATGCTCATGTGTCTGCGGTGTAAGGCTGCATCCACGAGTGTTATCCCCTGTTTCCTAAAACAAACAAAAACATAAAAGCTCATAAAAGAAATTAAATTATTATTAAACTGTAAATAAAATTAAAATTAAATCATGGGTTGCCTCTCATGTAGCACTTTTCTTTAACGTCTTTGGCTAGACGTGACTTCCTTAGTTTGCATATTTCGGATCCATGAGCATTAGAACCTCTTTGTTCGTTTCAGAAGGACATTCATAGAATGGTTTTAACATGTGTCCGTTCACTTTAAAGGCTATGTTCGCCTCAGTATTTTGAATCTCGACCGCACCATGAGGGAACAAATTAGTAACAATGAAAGGGCCTACCCATCTTGAGAATAATTTACTAGGGAAAAGTTGTAATCGCGAATTATAAAGCAAAACTTTTTGGCATATCGCGAACTCTTTTCTGGAAATCATTTTGTCATAGAATGCTTTGGTCCTCTCCTTGTAAATTGTTACACTTACATACGCATCGTTCTATATCTCCTCTAGCTCTTGTAATTGCAACTTTCTGTGTTCGCATGCCTCACCAATGTCCATGTTAAACTGTTTGATAGCCCGATAAGCCTTGTGTTCTAGTTCAACCGGAAAGTGACATGGTTTGCCTTATACCATCCGGTATGGGGATATGCCTATGGGCATTTTATAAACAGTATGATAAGCCTATAGTGTGTCGTTTAGGTGTATGCTCCAGTATCTTCACGTAGGATTTATGGTTTTTTCCAAAATGGACTTGATCTCGGGGTTAGAAACTTCGATTTGTCCATTCTTCTGTAGTGTAATCACTCATTTTCACTTGTAAATATATTAATATTGCATGTATATTTATTATATGAATGTTACTAATATAAGGTGATGTGTGCATGTATAAGCTATGTATACGTATTAGGGGTGTATGTATGTCGCGTATGTATCTAGAGTATAAGCGTATTTGATTAATATAATGATGTTATGTTAATTATATGTATGATTATACGTACATATACTAGAATATTATATTAATTAATGATTGTATAATATAAGTATATATTTTCGTATGTATATGTATTGCTGTTATAATTATACTATTCTGTGTTAATGACAAAGTGAAAAATTAAATATATTAAACCCAAATAAATTTACAGTCCAAGTCCAAGTCCAATTACAAGGCCCGGTTGGCCCAAATCTAAATCTTATCTAATTACAATGTGCAGGTAATTGTGGGCCGTTGGATCAAGATCTGATCCAACGGCAACGATGCAATGGAAGTCAAAAATATCTGCCGGCGCGTGTTCCACACGTATGGACCGTTCGAGTGCCACGCGCGCGTGTGGTCCACGCGCGGTCGCTTTAACATCCCACGCGCGCGCGTAAGATCCACGCGCGTTCGACTCCTCGATTGCGGAGCTCCACGTGGCGAAATCTGAAGCCGTCTCATCAATCGAGGCTTCATCCGGCCGATCGTTCTTCAAGCCATCTCGACCGTTAGATCCGATCCGATCTAACGGAAAAAAAAACGCGTCCGTCATTTGGCGAGAATCGTCCATACCGCCACCGCGCGCCGATATTTGATCCCTTGTTCGAATATATGCCCAAGACAACAAGCAAAGTGTCAGTTCATATCTGAAAAAGAAGATGCAACTTGCAACAAACAAGGAATAATATATATGAAACGGGGCTTTTGTAACGGGGGTCGAAAGAAAAAAACGAGAGTAACAAAAAAGGGAGAACGGAGATCTTGTAATAGAAAAAATCTGAAAGTTGTAAACATCCAAGATAATCAAAAGACAGTCCATTGGTAAATTTTGTCTCTTTTTCTTACTTATTTTCTTTACATGCATATACGAATTAGAACAAAAAAATAGAAACACAAAAAAGGGAGAGTAGTCTTACCGGCGTTGTTTGTGGGTCTTCCCTTCCTCAGTGATAAGCCTTTCGGCTCCTACAAGCCAGATCTGGTGAACTAAAGGGAGGAGAAGACCCTTTTATAGTTTTGTTTTGGTCTAAAAAAAAATATTTTTGGTTC
Organism: Hibiscus mutabilis; assembly: GCA_019671005.1. Lineage (NCBI taxonomy): Eukaryota > Viridiplantae > Streptophyta > Magnoliopsida > Malvales > Malvaceae > Hibiscus > Hibiscus mutabilis. Next base: position 42,933,875 of record CM033732.1, read on the forward strand.
GTATTTCCTAGATCTAGGGCGAATAGAGGTATATCCTCTGAATCCAACCTAGGATTCGTATTGAGGACGAAAAGGGGGTCGTTTTGGTGAATTTTGGAGGCTCGCCGGTGCCGGTTAGCGGCGGCCGACCGTCGGATTCTGGGTTTTAGAAGAACAGTCGAGAGAAAACGAAGAACACATTCTTGTGAAAAACCAGAAAATGAAACAAATGGCCAAAATTTTGATTTCGGCCTTAAAGGGGGGCTTTTATAGTTATTATTATTTTGCTAAATAGGTAAATTACACACTTAATCCCACCGCGTTTTCAATATTTTCATTTTTGTCTTGCCGCATGGTATAATCACAATCCCAGTCCCCCTGATATTTCAAAAGTTTACAATTTCATCCCTAAATTACACCGAATCAGTTTCTGAATGGTAAAATTACGCCCTTAACCATCCCGCGTTTTTGAATTTTTCACTTTGGGTCTGCCCCTTGGTCTAATTACAATTATGGTCCTTTTAGGTTTTGTTTGTTTCGCAATTTCATCCCTAAATTACATATTACTGTTCTTTAATTTCTGCCACTGACTTTTGTTTTTCTTTCATTTCAGTCATGTATTCTTTGTAAATACTAATGTTCGTATTATAATCGTACATGTTGATGTATTCTATTATTTTATTTTATTTTATGTCCCTCGTATATGACTCGTATTTTGTGTTTACATATATGTGTGTTAAGATTATAATGGTCATGCGTTTTTATCCGGTTATTCATATCAAGCATGTTATGTTTTAGTTGATTCGTACATGGCGTATTTTGTATTTTATATGTGTGTGTTTCCTTGTTTTTAGGGTTACATGTTAGTGTATTTACTCTTTTTGTATGATATGTGGACCCGCATATGTTGAAATATGTTTTATTACCAGTATGCATGTCTTTTCGAAATATTTGTTCGTCTATATGTACTTATTCCTGCCTTGTTATTTTGACATATTATAGTTGTTTTATCTGTTATTTAGAATAATATGTATATATACATGTTTTAGTCTAGAATATCATTTATGTTAAATTAGTATTCTGGTATGTTAATATTTATTATATTTAAATATTTTACCATGTTTTACGTTTTTGCCACTAAAATTGCATATCGAGATATAACTTGTTAATGCAGAGTCCTTTTATCCGAGCGTAAACGGGGCCAGTATCAAGCGTAGTGATAGTGGTTGGGCGTTTATTCTCGGGTAACGGGACCCTTAAAATATATTCGCAATTATGACCGAATTTTAAAATAATCGTCACTCTAATCCGGAAAATCCAATATTAATAAAATGGTAATTATTAAAGTACCAATTTTTTGGGCGGCGTGTGTGGGGTGCTAATCCTTCCCCATCCGTGAACCGACTCCCGAACCCGTCTTTTTGAATCTGGTTTTATGGTGTCCGCCTACCTAAGTGGCCGGTGGCGACTCCATTTTTTATGAGGTTTTTGTAAACCCCACGAGATAAATATTTTATATCCCAAAAGAATCACAAACACTTTCAAAAATCCTCGTTTTTATTTTAGCGATAAAAAGCAAAAAGACATCGCTACAGATGGCGACTCCGCTGGGGAGATTTTTGTTTTTTCGAAAAAAACAAATGAGAGTCAAGCTTTTAAAATAATTACCGCTTTACTAATATTGGAAATTCGGATTAAAGTGACTATTAAATTAACATTCGGTCATAATTGCGGCGTTTATTTTAATGCATTTAAAATATGGCATATAAACCCGTCTTTTTAGTGGGGGAAACGCTAATGCTTTCGTGGAGATATCGTTCTCCCGTATGGGCCTAGCAAGTACCTTCGGGGCTCGAGTACCTTATGCTTTCGTAAGGATATCGTTCTTTAAATGACGGGCATAAGCGAATGGGTCCCCGAATTGAACCTGGTTGAAAGGAGCCTATAATGGGTGATGATCGGGGGCCTTGCTACTCTTAGTAGAGGACAACAATGACAATTCGGGTACCTCCTAGAACCAAGACTGCATGTAGAGAATACATAGAAACCTACCCATTTAGAGCCATGCGGATAATCTTAGGTTTTAGACGGGATAAATAGGGTTGTTTTGTGTGTTTATTCTGTTTAATTTTGTCGTTTTATTTATATATTTATCAATTTTATCTGGTACTGACTTGTTTCCTTTTCGCTTTTTGTTCTTTTTCTCATACATCATTGCATTTGCATCGCATAAAGGTACTGGATCAAGTGGTTTGCCTGATCAGAAAGTCTTTCACCATGGAAAAAAGGTGTCTTAGGAAAGAAGAGCTTAATTTGTCGGTCGGACATTGGTCGAGGTCAACCAGAAAATCCAAGGGGACGATGCGCCTAACGAACGCGTAATAGCTGGATACACCTATGTGAGTCTCCAACAGAACGACTTGTGGGATCTTCAAAGCATTTGGGAAAGATGGGACCGAAGACTACAAGACTTATTTTGCGATAATTATGGCGACATCGCACAGCTATTATATGTTCGGATTAACCAGCCCCTACTCCGAGCTATAGTCCGATTACGGAATCCGACTTTTGTCGCTTCACCTTCAATGGGCAGGACATGATGCCTACGGAGAAGAAGAGTACACTCGCTTTACTTAACCAGAAAAATATTCAGGAAGATTGGATCTACGCGAAACCTCCAAGGAATCAGAATTACACTGCGAAACTCAAAACCTTTGCGGGAATGAGTGACGATTGGGTTAGTGGCCTCCTTCAAATCCGAGGAGATAATACAGTCTTTGCATGGGAAAGTATTCGGGACATCATATCGACACATCCAGACGAGGCAAAGAAAATGGACCTATTCGCTTTAGGAATATATGGCTTGGTGATCTTTCCCAGAGTACTCGGAAACATTGACATAGCCATTCTGGATTTGTTTGAGCGGGTGAAACGGAAAGCAAACCCAGTACCAGCAATCTTGGTCGAGACTTTCATTTCCTTAAATGCTAGCCGGAAACATGAAGAAGGACGTTTTCGAGGCTGCGCACAGCTATTACAAGTATGGATTCAGAGTCACATGTGGAAGACGCCGACGAGAGTCCTGCCGGGGATATCCTTCCAAGGTTTTTCGCCTTTACGAGAATACTTAGCAAAGGAATGGCGAGAGGATTTGAAAACAAAAATGTGGACCAGTTTCTTGAGAACATTCAAGATGAAGACATAGCATGGAGGGTCACATGGCTCGGTAAAGTTAATTATTTTCTATCTGATTGTGGTGACTTCAACCGGGCTGATGATGTTGGGATTGCATGGAGGATCGCTTGTGCCCGCTTTTAGTATCTCGGCAATTCGGATCACGACAGTTCATTCCCAATACCGCCGGATTAAGCCAAACTGAATTTCATTTCAAAGGGGAGTTCAAAGGAAAAATTCAGACCATCATGAGGGCACGGGATCATTGTTACGGATCGGGGTGGAAGGAGATACCGAGCACATGACTACCCCAGATTACGATCTTTGAGAGGCGTTTGAGGGTTAATAATGTGATTCCGAATCGATCAAGGACCAGCGGTGTGTCTCGAAGAGCTTACAAAGGGTGGTACCGTCCGAAGCCGACATCTTAAGGAGTGAACTCGAGGAAGTTAAAAAGAAAATGGACATCCAACAGACCCAACATGCGAGCGAGCTCTATAAAGCAAGCTTAGAAGTTGACGAGTGGGACGGGATCATTAGGCAATTGAAGAAATTGAATGCGGATTTAAGCGACAAAAATACTCTTTATCAAAAAGATGCCCTCCTATTACAAGCAAAAATACAAAAGGCCGACCGGAGTCAGTTCATAGCTGTAGAAAGAGAAAGAATGAACGGCATCCGTTTGGTGGAAGAAGAACGAGAAATTAACAAAAGAGCGATCGAGAAAGAGATTGAAAGCCTCCGTTTGGTTATGGAGGAAGAAAAACGGTCCGCCAAGAAGGCCATTGATCAAGAGAAAGAAAGATTCAGACAAGAAATCAGCAAGGGAAAACAGGTTGTTCATCATGAGAGAGAAAATGTCGCCATATGGAAAAGAAAATCCATGAGTAGTCGAAATAGACTGTTAGAAATGCAGAAACTGTACGATGACACTACTCAAAGGTTGGAGCAAAGCCAAAGTCAAAATGATGAATTAAAAGGAAAGGTGGCGGAAGTCGAACACTCACTTCGAATGTACTGCCGCAGGAATAACTTCGATGAGCTGCAGGAAAGAGAACGAGAGGTGGGTGTGTTACAAGCACGAATTGGGTCCCTCGAAGCAATTGTAGAGGATTACAAGGAAAGAATTAATGTGTTCGAGGAAGCTGCAGCCAGAGGGGACACCTATTGGCAGAAGAGATTACGCGACGCTGCTCGAATGGTACAGGACAGAGACCAGTACTACGCAAACCTAATGGTGAACATACAGCGAGTCGCCAGACATGTAAATGATTTAGCTGTCGAGGCTGAGACACTCCGACCTTTTATAGCCCCGGGAATGGAAGAAGCTCCTAGGTTCCTCAAGCTGCTCAAGGCAATTGGAAAGTTAGGAGATAAAGCTAGAGTCTATCTATAGGACTCTGTGTTATAATTAGATCTTTTGTACTAGGGATCTTTACTTTGTAACACGAGTTTTGTTGTAATCAAGACCCTTTAATTCCCGTGGAAGTAATTCAAAAGGGTGATTACCAGTGAATCAGTACCTTGTCTGCATGCATTCTTCCATTTGCATCATAACATTCGCATCATTGTACATGCATTTATTTTTTGCAACCATATTAACAATATGAATATTGTGGCATTGTATGTAGTTAACCTGCAATCATTCATCACCTATACTTTACCCGGCTACAAAGAAAGCTCATGGAAGAAAGAATAATCAGTCTAGAAAGAGGGCAAAGAGAGCTCGAGACAAGGCTTGAAGAGGCCGCAGAAGCCTTAGTGATCAGTTGCGTGATCACAAACATCTATAGTATCTGACATAACTGCATTACTGGCAAAAAGTCTTGGAAAACGAGTAGAAGGAGAAAATGTTCAAGAACCAGAGGGTACCCCGGCTCACTACAAGGTTCAACCGACTGCACCAAACCAGGCTAGGAAGGTGTATATTGACCCTGCAGGAATATCTTCTAGCTTTCAAGTAGGGGCACCTGAGACTCAACCCTCGATCATCAAGCACTTTATAAAAAGAAGAAGTGCCGGACCTGAATATGGTCGAAAGAATCAGGAATAAGGTAGAAAAAAAGTGGGAAGAAAGATTTCGCCTTATGGAAGAAAAATTTAAAGCGTTACAATCAAATGAAGAATCAGGAAACGACGCTAGTGACCTAAGTCTGATGTCTGATCTTGTCTTGCCACCAAAATTTAAAACACCAGAGTTCGATAAATATGATGGAACCACATGTCCTTACGCACACATAACGATGTATTGTAGAAAAATGGCGGCTTACCATAAAGATGAAAAGCTACCGATCCATTGCTTCGGGATAGTCTAACTGGGAGCGGCGTTACGTTGGTATACTCGGTTAAGCAAAGCGAATGTTAAAACATGGAAATATCTGTCTAAAGCATTTACTGAGCAATACAAACATGTAACAGACATGATCCCTAGCAGAATTATGTTAGAAAATATGGGGCGAAGTCCAATGAAAGCTCTGCGACAATATGCCCAAAGGTGGAGAAGTGGCCGCCCAAATCCAGCCACCTATCCCGGAACATGAAATCACGCCATTATTTGTCAATACTACGAAAGGGGCACTCTTTGATCGCCTCATTAATAACACAACACAGTGTTTTGCCGACTTGATCGGGGATCGGGAGTCTCTCGAATCGGCAATTAAGAGCGCAGAATTGATGGTGGGGAAGGGTCTCGAAAATACAACAAGAGAAATGAAGTAAACACCACCATCACCTATACCGCCCGAAGAACTTCACAGTCTCTCACAGCCACAAGCACTGTGGGAAAAACACAAAATTCGAATCAAAGAAATGAGAGAGTCACGAAAAAAGAGAAAGAGATGAGAACTTTCACTCCCCTACCTGTTTCGTACTTAACTTTATTCCCGGTTATATGAAGCAGACACTGGTCCGCCATACATCGTTACGTTACTCTGTCAATCCACCCTTCCCGCCTTGGTATAATCCAAGCGCACATTGCGACTATCACGGCGGTACCCCTGGACATCCCACTGAGAACTGTCTTGCCTTCAAAAAGCTTGTACAGAACTTAATCGATTCTGGGATATTGAAGTTTGAAGAGCCGAATGTAGCCAACAACCCGCTACCCAATCATGGAAGTAGAGGAGTTAATGTCATAGAAGAATGTTTTACCATGAGGATAAAGGATGACGTGTCAGAAATCAAGTCTCCTTTACGGTGGGTATTTCAACAATTATACATGGCTCGTGTGATCAACAAGGGCATGATAATAAGGCAGAAGGAATGTGGAAAGTATTGCGAATTCCATCAGACTGAAGGGCATGATATCCAAGGATGTGACGAGTTCAAGAAATTGGTGCAGAAATTAATGAATGAAAAACAAATTGAATTCTTTGAGGAGCCCATGGGAAAGAAGGGGTCGGACGTACACATGACGGATAGCCCCAAAACTAAATACGGGAATGATAGACATTTTATTATCTCTCCCAGGCCAGGGAATGCAGGTGTCTCCCAAGGAGAAACCAGCAAAATAAATCCCAAGATCGTCATTTCAGCACCATCTCCATTCCCATTCAAAGATATGCGACAAATTCCCTGGAATTATGCCGTGAATGTGACCATGCCAGAAAAATCAGAACACGAACAGGTAAAAGAGCCTACGCTGGAAGACCAACAAAGCCAGAACGATGTGAACGTTGGTGAGGCAGGCCATTTCACAAGGAGCGGCTGATGTTATTCCTCCGAGGCTTTGAAAGCGGCTGAAAAAGATAGGGGGAAGAGTACAGCAGTTAGCCCTACGCAGATATTTGGAGAAGAACCTCCCCAAAAGATAACTGAAAAGGTAACTGAAGCCCAGGCCAAAGAATTTCTAAAGTTCTTGAGACATAGCGAGTACAGCGTAGTGGAACAACTACAAAAACAACCGGCCAGGATCACAGTGCTGGAATTACTCTTGAGTTCAGAGAAGCATCGGGAGACGCTATTGAAAGTGCTGAATCAAACTTTTGTGCCCCAGGACATTTCTGTAACAAACCTGGACATGATAGTGGGGCATATTACCGCCTATAATCATATCACATTCAGTGATGATGAGATCCCAGAGGGAGGAATGGGGTCTACCAAAGCCCTTAACATCACTACCCACTGCAAAGGGTATGTATTACCAGGCGTCCTGATCGACAACGGGTCAGCATTGAATGTCTTGCCTATGGTAACCCTGCAAAAATTGCCAATAGATGGTTCGCACCTAAAGCCTTGCTACAACTCGGTAAGAGCCTTTGATGGTACGCAAAAAGGAACAATGGGGAAAATTAAGGTGCCCCTATTGATCGGACCAACTGAATATGTGATCGATTTTGTGGTGATGGACATAAAACCATCTTACAGCTGTTTGTTGGGAAGACCGTGGATCCACTCCGCAGGAGTTGTCCCATCATCATTGCATCATAAATTAAAATTCGTAGTTGAAGGCAAATTGGTCACAGTAGAGGCAGAGCATGAATTTGTTGCTTCAGTGACATCAGACACCCCCTACATTCAAAATGATGAAGATACCACAGAATGCTCGTTCCGAGCATTAGAACTAGTAAATGCCACATTCGTTTCAGAGGGAAGCTGGATCCCCTACCCCAGGTTATCTAATTGTACCAAGATGACCGTCTTGAGAAACTCGGGCCGAGGAGCCAAAATAGGAAAAGGGTGGGAAGAAATTACAAGGAAACACGAGACCCAAGAATATGATAACCAAGAAGGATCGTTTGGGGTGGGTTACCAACCAAGTGTCCAAATGAAGAAAGAGGAATATAAGAGGAAGGAGGAGCAAAGAAAAGCCAGATCTAAAGGAGAGGACATTCCGTGGAGGTCGATATCCTTTCCTAGTTTGAAAGCCACTTTCGTCTCCGGAGGGTTCTACCAGCCAGGTCAAGATATTGGAGAGGCAATGAAGAAAAATGATGAACTTAACCAGGAGGAAATACTCAGTAAATCATTTGAGGGGATGTACATCAACATGATAGCTGAAAAGGACCGCGGCAGCAAAATGTTGACCAACATCCGCCCTTGCCATCCCGGGGAAACACTCGATAACTGGAGCTGCATTGATCTACCTGTAGTCTTTAGGAATAGATCAGAGTAATGCTCCGAATCAACCTTTTGTTTTTGCCCATAGACAATGGGGATCTCTTGTATGGGGCACCTATGTTAACTTTTTGATTGAAATGAAAATATCCCCACTTTCTTAAAAATGACCAAAGTCTCATTTATTCCATTCATGCATTCTTCATATTCATTCCCCTTCATGTAAAGCCGTCTCTTTCCCAATACAATTCATTCTTATTTAATGTAGGTCGCTCATGATTGACGATATGAATGATACCGGATCCAATCCTGGAGTAAATTTCGAATGCCCTGAGGTCTCAGAGGAAATTGAGGAAGGATATGATGAAATAGAAATTGAGGTCCCGAAAGAGTTAAAGAGAATGGTGGACGACGAAGAAAGGCAGATTATGCCCTACCAAGAAGAAACAGAAATTGTCAACTTGGGGACTGAAGAAGTGAGAAAAGAAATAAAAATAGGAACGACGATTTCCTCAAAAACTAAGCATGAATTGATAGCCCTACTTCAGGAATTCAAGGATGTCTTCGCCTGGACTTATCAAGATATGCCAGGATTGAATACCAACATAGTGGTGCACAAATTGCCAACAAAATCGGAGTGCAAACCAGTACAGCAAAAACTTCGGAGAATGAGGCCAGATATGTTGTTAAAAATCTGAGAAGAGGTGAAAAAGCAATTTGATGCTGGATTCTTGGAGGTAGCCAAATACCCTAAATGGGTTGCAAACATTGTACCAGTACCAAAGAAAGACGGGAAAGTTCGTATGTGTGTAGATTATAGGGATCTGAATCGAGCTAGCCCTAAAGACAACTTCCCTTTGCCACATATTGACACGCTGGTTGACAACACCGCAGGACATTCATGGTTTTCCTTCATGGACGGCTTCTCAGGGTACAACCAGATAAAGATGGATCCTAACGACATGGAGAAAATCACATTCATAACCATGTGGGGCACTTTTTGTTATCAAGTGATGCCGTTTGGGCTAAAGAACGCAGGGGCAACATACCAAAGGGCAATGGTGACTCTTTTCCATGACATGATGCACAAAGAAATAGAAGTATACGTGGATGATATGATTGCCAAATCCCGAACAGAGGAAGAGCACCTACAGAACTTGAGAAAACTATTCCAAAGACTACGGAAGTACCAACTGAGGCTCAATCCTGCCAAGTGTACCTTCGCCGTTACTTCTGGAAAACTCTTAGGGTTCGTAGTAAGCAGAAGAGGGATTGAGATTGATCCGGATAAAGTGAAAGCCATCCAAGACCTTTCACCACCCCGCACGCAAAAGGAAGTCTGCGGTTTCCTGGGGAGGCTGAATTATATCTCTCGTTTCATTTCCCAATTAACCAATCAATGCGACCCGGTCTTTAGACTTCTTAGAAAGAATAATCCTGGCATGTGGGATGAAGAATGTCAAAAAGCCCTAGAAAAGATCAAAAAGTACCTGACAAATGCTCCAATTTTAGTCGCACCAGTACCTGGTCAACCACTAATTCTCTACTTAACAGTCTTCGAGAATTCAATGGGATGTGTACTGGGGCAACACGATGAGTCAAGAAAAAAGGAGCAAGCCATCTATTACCTAAGCAAGAAATTCAATGATTGTGAAACACGGTACCCGCCAGTGCAGAAGCTGTGTTGTGCTCTAGTTTGGGCTACCAAGCGGCTCAGAGCAAAGACATGTTATACCATACTACCTGGTTGATATCCAAGCTAGACCCACGAAGTTCTTAATGGAAGCGCAAAGACTAACGGGAAGGATGGCTCGATGGCGGATGCTATTATCCGAATTCGACATCGTATATGTTCGTCGAAAGTTGTAAAGGGGAGTGCCGTAGCAGATTTCCTGGCTAGTCGTGCTTCGGATGACTATGAGACATTGAACTTTAGTTTCCCATACGAAGACTTGATGTGCATTATAACCGAAGAAGAGATTTCAGATGATAAGTCATGGAAACTTTACTTGATGGAGCCTCCAACGCCCTCGGACATGGGATAGGGCAGTGCTAATTTCACCGAGGACGTCTATTATCCTTTCACCAGCAGATTGGAATTCTTCGCACAAACAATATAGCTGAATACGAAGCTTGCATCATGGGACTGAACTCAGCCATCGAGAGAAAGGTTAAGGAACTTGAATGTTCGGAGATTCGTCCTTAGTCATTTACCAATTGCGCGGGAGTGGGAAACCCGAGACCCGAAGTTGGTCAAATATCACGAATTGATCCAAGAGCTCGTCAAAGAGTTCGAAAAGGTCAGCTTCAATTACCCGCCCCGAGAAGAAAATCGGATGGCGGATGCATTGGCAACCTTGGCATCCATGTTTAAAACAAACACCGGGCAGAAATGAAGCCCATTGAGATGCGAGACATTTGAAAAGCCTACTCATTGTTGTAATGTACAAGAAGAGATTGACGGAATCCATGGTACTATGACATCCCGCAATATGTCAAGCTTCGAAAGTATCCGAAGGGCAAACGACAATGACAGAAAAGCGCTCGGAAAAATTGCAACAAAATATGTCCTAGATGGGGAAATCCTATATAGGAGAAGTCATGATCAAACATTCTTTGAGATGTGTGGATGCCCGGGAGGCGAAGGAAATCTTAGCTGAAGTACATGACGGGATCGTGGAACGACGCCAACGGGATGTCTATAGCCCGGAAAATTATGAGATACGGTTATTTCGGTTGACCATGGAGGGAGATTGCATCGATTACGCCGAAAATGCCACAAATGCCAAATTTCGCCTGACAAGATTCATACACCCCATCGCCTTTACACACCATGAATTCTTCGTGGCCTTTCGCAAGCATGGGGCATGGACGTCATCGGGCAGATCCATCCGAAAGCCTCCAATGGGCACCGTTTCATTTTGGTCGCCATAGACTACTTCACTAAATGGGTAGAGGCAGCGTCTTACGCCAATATCACCAGGACTACAGTTTGTAAGTTCTTAAAGAAGGAAATTATTTGTCGATACGGATTGCCAGAGAGAATCATCACCGACAACGCTTCCAATCTGAACAACAAAATGATGAAGGACGTGTGCACTCAATTCAAGATAACACACCATAATTCCACAGTCTATCGCCCTAAAATGAATGGAGCAGTGGAAGCAGCAAACAAGAATATAAAGAAGATCATAGCGAAGACTACGGATACCTACAAGGATTGGCATGAGAAGTTGCCTTTTGCCCTTTTCGCCTATAGGACATCCATTCGCACATCAACAGGGGCAACACCCTACTCCTTGGTGTATGGCACCGAAGTAGTACTCCCAATTGAGGTAGAGATTCCGTCCCTCCGGGTCTTAAACGAAGTAAAACTGGAAGAAGCTGAATGGGTGCAGGCCAGACTCGACCAGCTAAATCTCATTGACGAAAAAAGACTAAAGGCCATTTGTCATGGTCAGATGTACCAAAAGCGGATGGTGCAGGCTTACAACAAAAAGGTGCACCCACGAGAATTCAAGGAAGGGGATCTGGTACTCAAGAGAATCCTCCCTATCCAGAAAGATTCTCGAGGAAAATGGATGCCCAACTGGGAAGGACCGTACGTCGTAAAAAAGGCCTTCTCAGGAGGAGCCCTGATCCTAACAGAAATGGACGAGGACGAGCTGAAAAATCCCGTAAATTCTGATGCCGTCAAGAAATACTATCTCTAAAAAAAAAAATTGGAGAGCTCAAGACGAAAACCCGAAACCGGGCGTCTTGAAGCAAAGGAAGGACTCGAGTTGAAAACCCGCAAAGGGCGGCTCGGGTAAGTTGAAAAGTTAAATATCCGAAGAGAAGGGTATCTTCATGAACATTATGAAGAGAAGGCTTCAGGCAAAAAAATTCTACACGGTTGTGTGGTCATGTATCATTCATATCGAAGATAATGAGGGATCTTGTATTTTCATACTTAACTCATGTGTGTCATACCTTTCTTTTTAAGATATCTCGAAACCCTTAATCGTAATAAAACCGTGTTTTGAGCATCCATTCCTGGCCTTCTTGTCAATTTCAGTCAAATAAGATAACATAGGCTTATAATGAAACAAGAGATTTCGAAGCATTACTATGATTTAACCTTGAAAATGCAGGTGATCAAAGAAAACGATGTTAACTCCGTCCTCTAGTTCCCTAATGGCTGTCGATAGGGAAGGCGGGAAGCTTCAAACAACCCGGTAGGATGACCAATGGCACATGTCCTATCTGTTCAAGGAAGGCACACGAGATAACAAAAGAGATCTCTTGGGTGAAAACCAAAAGGGCACCCCTAAAAAAAACTCTTTAAAGTGAAAACCCGAAAGGGCACTTTAAAATTCCAAATCGTAATTGAAAAAAAAAAGAGAAAGGTCGAGATGGTTGAACTTGGCAGTGAAGCGGGGTATCGATGCCCGTAAGAAAGGAGAAAGCGAACGTCAAGATCAAATAAGGACCAAAACAAGCCCACCAAGATATTGAATCTCATGCATCATTAATAGTCAGACATCACTAGGATTAGGAGCATGTCAATTCATTCATTTGTCATAGCATTTTGTTTTCATCTCAGACAGGTATCTGCAGATCCAAAGAAACACCGAGGGCCATCACGGTGTGAATCCCAAATGGGAAGACAATGTTTTTACATACAAAAGGCACATGTTTTCAAGCTCCAGAGAGAGGTTCTATATAGGAAGAATCCTTCTTCTCCGAGAGTTTTTCAAGCTGAAAGTTCTATATAGGAAGGATTGACAGCTCAGGTGAAGACTCGCGGTTCTATATAGGAAGGACTCCCGGTCAAAGCAATTCACCCATGACATGCAAGATTATATAGGAAATCTCACTGTGTTAAAGCGAAGAGTTCTATATAGGAAGGGCTCCGAGCTTTATTGTCTTAGAGTAAAAGATTCTATATAGGAAGAATCCGTAACTCCAAGATTTCAAGACGCCGAAAAGTTCTATATAGGAAGGACCGACGGCTCCAAGGTGAAGACTCGCAGTTTTATATAGGAAGAACTCCCGGTCAAAGAAATTCACCTATGACACAGGGTTATATAGGAAACCTGTTGTGTCGATAGCAAAGAGTCTTATATAGGAAAGGCTCTGAGCTTCATTGTCTTAGAGTGAAAGGTTCTATATAGGAAGAACACTGTAGCTCTCGAGATTTCAGACGCCAAAAAGTTCTATATAGGAAGGACTGACGGCTCCAGGATTTGAAGACTAGCAGTTCTATATAGGAGGAACTCCCAGTCGGAAGAATCCATCAGTGGCGCAAAAGGTTTTATATAGGAGAAACCAGCGTTGAAAGCAAAGAGTTCTATATAGGAAGGACTCCAAGCTTTATTGTCTCAAAGTGAAAGGAAGGACTCATAATTCGGGATGTCAGAGCGAAGGGTTCTATATAGGAAGAGCCTGTAGCTCCAAGATCGGAAGGTGACGAAGCTCTATATAGGAAGAACTTACGAGCCTGAAGATTCAGCCAAGGAAGAGTGGAGATGTCTAAAAGAATTCGTTTTTCCAAGGCTACAAATAGGGAAGTCTGATAAAAATGAGTGCTTATGAATCTTTGCTTTGTTTCCCATTCCATGAGAACAAGCAAAGAGGGGCAACTGTAATCACTCATTTTCACTTGTAAATATATTAATATTGCATGTATATTTATTATATGAATGTTACTAATATAAGGTGATGTGTGCATGTATAAGCTATGTATACGTATTAGGGGTGTATGTATGTCGCGTATGTATCTAGAGTATAAGCGTATTTGATTAATATAATGATGTTATGTTAATTATATGTATGATTATACGTACGTATACTAGAATATTATATTAATTAATGATTGTATAATATAAGTTTATATTTTCGTATGTATATGTATTGCTGTTATAATTATACTATTGTTGTTGGGCTGACAAAATGAAAAATTAAATATATTAAACCCAAATAAATTTACAGTCCAAGTCCAATTACAAGGCCCGGTTGGCCCAAATCTAAATCTTATCTAATTACAATGTGCAGGTAACTGTGGGCCGTTGGATCAAGATCTGATCCAACGGCCACGATGCAATGGAAGTCAAAAATATCTGCCAGGCGCGTGTTCCACACGTATGGACCGTTCGAGTGCCACGCGCACGTGTGGTCCACGCGTGGTCGCTTTAACATCCCACGCGGGCGTAAGATCCACGCGTTCTGACTCCTCGACTGCGGAGCTCCACGTGGCGAAATCTGAAGCCGTCTCATCGAATCGAGGCTTCATCCAGGCTGATCGTTCTTCAAGCCATCTCGACCGTTAGATCAGATCTGATCTAACGGCCGAAAACGCGTCTGGCCGCTGGCAGAATGTCCATACCGCCACCGCGCCGATATTCAGTCCCCGTGTTCAGAATATGCCCAAGACAACAAGCAAAGTGTAAGTTTAGATCTGAAAAAGAAGATGCAACTTGCAACAAACAAGGAATAATATATATGAAACGGGGCTTTTGTAACGGGGGTCGAAAGAAAAAAAATGAGAGTAACAAAAAAGGGAGAACGGAGATCTTGTAATAGAAAAAATCTGAAAGTTGTAAACATCCAAGATAATCAAAAGACAGTCCATTGGTAAGATTTTTTGTCTCTTTTTCTTACTTATTTTCTTTACATGCATATACGAAATAGAACAAAAAAACAGAAACACAAAAAAGGGAGAGTAGTCTTACCGGCGTTGTTTGTGGGTCTTCCCTTCCTCAGTGATAAGCCTTTCGGCTCCTACAAGCCAGATCTGGTGAACTAAAGGGAGGAGAAGACCCTTTATAGTTTTGTTTTGGTCTAAAAAGAAAATATTTTTTGGTTCGTATTTCCTAGATCTAGGGCGAATAGAGGTATATCCTCTGAATCCAACCTAGGATTCGTATTGAGTACGAAAAGGGGGTCGTTTTGGTGAATTTTGGAGGCTCGCCGGCGCCGGTTAGTGGCGGCCGGCGGTGGAGAACACAGCGGTCGACCGCCGGATTCTGGGTTTTAGAAGAATAGTCGAGAGAAAACGAAGAACACATTCTTGTGAAAAACCAGAAAATGAAACAAAAGGCCAAAATTTTGATTTCGGCCTTAAAGAGGGGCTTTTATAGTTATTATTATTTTGCTAAATGGGTAAATTACACACTTAATCCCACCGCGTTTTCAATATTTTCATTTTTGTCTTGCCGCATGGTATAATCACAATCCCAGTCCCCCTGATATTTCAAAAGTTTACAATTTCATCCATAAATTACACCGAATCAGTTTCTGAATGGTAAAATTACGCCCTTAACCATCCCGCGTTTTTGAATTTTTCACTTTGGGTGTGCCCCTTGGTCTAATTACAATTATGGTCCTTTTAGGTTTTGTTTGTTTCGCAATTTCATCCCTAAATTACATATTATTGTTCTTTAATTTACCGCCATGACTTTTGTTTTTCTTTCATTTCAGTCATGTACTCTTTGTAAATACTAATGTTCGTATTATAATCGTACATGTTGATGTATTCTATTATTTTATTTTATTTTATGTCCCTCGTATATGACTCGTATTTTGTGTTTACATATATGTGTGTTAAGATTATAATGGTCATGCGTTTTTATCTGGTTATTCATATCAAGCATGTTATGTTTTAGTTGATTCGTACATGGCGTATTTTGTATTTTATATATGTGTGTTTCCTTGTTTTTAGGGTTACATGTTAGTGTATTTACTCTTTTTGTATGATATGTGGACCCGCATATGTTGAAATATGTTTTATTACCAGTATGCATGTCTTTTCGAAATATTTGTTCGTCTATATGTACTTATTCATGCCTTGTTATTTTGACATATTATAGTTGTTTTATCTGTTATTTAGAATAATATGTATATATACATGTTTTATTCTAGAATATCATTTATGTTAAATTAGTATTCTGGTATGTCAATATTTATTATATTTAAATATTTTACCATGTTTTACGTTTTTGCCACTAAAATTGCATATCGAGATATAACTTGTTAATACGGAGTTCTTTTATCCGAGCGTAAACGGGGCCAGTATCAAGCGTAGTGATAGTGGTTGGGCGTTTATTCTCGGGTAACGGGACCCTTAAAATATATTCGCAATTATGACCGAATTTTAAAATAATCGTCACTCTAATCCGGAAAATCCAATATTAATAAAATGGTAATTATTAAAGTACCAATTTTGGGCGGTGTGGGGGTGCTAATCCTTCCCCATCCGTAACCGACTCCCGAACCTTGTCTTTTTGAATCTCTGGTTTTATGGTGTCCGGCCTACCTAAGTGGCCGGTGGCGACTCCATTTTTTATGAGGTTTTTGTAAACCCCACGAGATAAATATTTTATATCCCAAAAGAATCACAAACACTTTCAAAAATCCTCGTTTTTATTTTAGCGATAAAAAGCAAAAAGACATCGCTACATGTAGATGGTAAGTTGTTGATACTCGATGGGTCACACCATACTTCTTAATTAAGTTCTTTATTGTGTTGTTGCATAAGTGTGTCCCTTGGTTGCTGATGATTGCCTTAGGTGTTATGAATTTGGAAAAGATATTAGTTTTGAAGAAATGTACAACAACCTTAGAATCATCAGTTCGAGTAGCTCTAGCTTTTACCCATTTCGAGACATAATCAACGACTAATAAGATATAAGTATTGTCAAATGAGGGAGGAAATGGTCCCATGAAATCAATGCCTCATACATTAAATATTTCACAAAACAGAATATGTTTCTGTTCGTGATAAGCGTAGGGGTGGAGTCTTAGTAACAAGGTAGTTAGCGTGGTTAGCATACCATGGTATGATATCTTTGTACGCTAAGAGTTGTCCTATTTTCTCTTTTCTATCTGGTTCACCAAACTTATTTATGGGTACCTACAAATAGTTAGGGGTATCTAGGGAAAACAAAGAGCATGAGTCATCAGGGAATACAATAGTGTCATAGATATTAAATTTAATGTGTTCACTATCAAATTCCATAGTTAATACTCCATCATGCATGTTTATATTTGTCCTAGCAGTTTTCAAGAATGGTCGCCCCAACAGGATAAATTTAGGTTTAGATGGGTTGTTTTCTTCCATGTCAAGGACGTAAAAATCTATAGGAAATACGAGTCCCTTAACTTGTACCAAAATGTCCTCCAAAACCCCTTGCGGATAGAAATTTAACTTATCGGCTAACTATATCACCAAACCTATTTTCTTAAGAGTGTCCATGTTATTAGCGGAATAAATAAAATTAGGCATAATATTAATAGAAGCTCCTAAGTCAAGCATGGCCTTCTCAATTTTAACATTGCCGATTTGGCAAGGGATGGTAAACATACTTGGATCTTTGCATTTTTGTGGGAGTTTACATTTTAGTATTGTTGACACATTCGCACCCATACGTACCTTTTCATTTCAGGTCAACTTTCGTTTGTTCGTACATAGCTCTTTGAGAAACCTTGTATATCGAGGGACCTGTTTGATTGCATCATTGAGTGGAATGTTTACCTCAACTTTGAAGAATGTTTTAAGGATTTCTCTCTCATGTTCATCCTTCTTTATCTGTATGAATCGTTATGGGAATAGTGGTTGAATCATAATCGGTGGCACAAGGCTTTTCGTAGGGGCATCTTTCTTTGCAGGTTCAGACGGTGTGGAGCTGCCATCTTTGTTAAGGAATGGTGCGAGCTAGAATTTCTATGGTCTGCTGGCATTTGCACCGGTCTATTCGTTGTTCACGTTAGGCAGGTTCTCCTTCGCGCGTTCCTTCTCGACGTCTACAGATGGCGTGCTAGCTTTTTTAATTCTTCGTTCACTATTTGCATCATCCGTAGGTTCTTCATTTGCATCATCTTTGTTCGCTGAGGGTATTATTACCTTCATGCCCTTTTATTCTCCATTCGTAGTTGGCCTAAGGGGCCCTTGCAAATCCTTGCCACTTCGCAGAGTAATAGCATTCACATCTAGCTTAGGATTTATAACGGTTTGAGAATGTAACTTACCTCGCGATTCTGTCTGGCTAAGAGATGAGGTAATTTGACTTACCTAAGTCTCGAGGTTTTTAATGTTGGACCTAGTCTCTTGCTGAAATTGCTCGAGGTTGTACGCGAGCTTGTACACGATATCCTTTAAGGGAGGCTTTGCGAGTACGGACGGTTGGGCTTGGTGGTATGCTTCTTGCAGATGTTCGTGCCTGTTGCATAGGTTGGGATGGTCCTGCTAGCCTGGGTTGTATATGTTCGAGTAAGGGTCATAATTCATTTAGATGAATGGTCTGCTAATGGCGTTCGCATCTTCTGTGCTACTGTCTTGAAGTGTTGGGCACGCATATATTGTATGTTGAAGGCTTGTGCAAATTCCACATACCCTTTGTCGTTTGTGTATTACCTGTAGCTAATCGTTCTATAAGAGAGGTCAATTTTGTAATCTTATCTTCAAGGGAAGAGACATTTACCTCGTTCACACATCGAGAGACGGTGTCTTGTACTTGGCTGAATTTTTTAGAGTTTTTGGCTATGATATTGGTTAGTTCCTTAGCTTGGGTGGGGGTTTTGTTCACTATAGCTCATCCGCTCGCAGCGTCCATCATCCTTCACTCCATGGGTGTTAAACCCTCTTAGATATACTGGATGAGTAATTGCTTGAACACATTATGTTACGGACAGCTCACACATAGCTGTTTGAACCGTTTCCAGTATGCATGCAACGTATCATTATCCCGTTGACGTGCTCTACATATTTCCTTGAGTATATTGGTGGCTCGCAAAGTTGGAAAGTATTTTTCAAGGAAAAGCTTCGCCATATTAGTCTATGTCTCCACCGATCCAGACGATATGTTGTATAACCAGTCCTTCGCATAATTCGTGAGTGAAAAGGGGAGGCTCGCAGCTTAATCTGATCAATGGTTACATTGTGCGGCTTCATGCTCGAGCATACTACTTGGAATTCCTTGAGATGCTTGTACGGATTTTCATTCTTGAGTCCCCTAAAAGTAGGTAATAAATGAATTAGACCAGATTTAAGTTCAAAAGGGACCGTGAGGTCTTGACAATTAATGCACAAAGGTTGTTAAGCAATCTCAGGGGTAGTTAGTTGGCGTAGAGTTTGTTCAGCCATTTCGTGAATGTGTGGTTGTTCGCAGGGGAGGTTCACATGATATTCATGTACTTGGGAATTCGCTTGGGTTTGTTCGCAGACATCGTCAGTAGTGTACGTCTCGGATGATTGTTCGCCCTTCTTTGTTTATCGCTTTAGTCTTCCAAAGTACGTTCTATCTACGGATCAAATAATAAATATGTATCTGCAATCCTGGAAGTTCGAAGCATAAAACAAGAAAAAGAAAAAGAAAATAACTAAAATAAATTAAATTAAAAATAACTTAACCTCTTTGGCACCATTCCCCGGCGGCGGCGCCAATTTTTTTATGGGTATCGAATCCACTAAGAAATAAATACCTGCGTACTTCTTTGGATTTTTAGTGTGGTAAGCAAGATCGAACCCACAAAGAGTGGTAAGAGATGTAAGTTTACTAACTAATGCTAGTTCAAATTAAAAGTAAATAAGGAGGTTTTGTTTTGTATGTTGCAAACGAGATAAAAGAAATCAATAAGATTGAGGTTGTGCGAATGGTTGATGGAGCCTAGCCAAGGTTGTTCCCAGTATTTCGATCCAAGTTATTAGATCATAGAATTCAAAGGATAACCTGCATAATTCTTCAAGTAGCTTGGTTATTAAGTTATATGATAATCTACAAATAACCTAAAAGTTATATTCTTTTAATTAGTTAACAACCTAATAGTCCATAAGTTATTTAACACTTATTATCTAGGTTAAGTTCCTTAGATAGTCCACTTTAGAATGAAACCTATCAAATAGAATTAAGTGATTAAGAGACCAAACACATATATCAAAAAATCATAATCCATACAAGTTAAATATGTGATTTCATACCTTCAAAAACAATAGTCCAGGTTTTCTTACTACTTGCATCAATAATACATGAATTGGTTGATTGTATACGTATAATCCAACATACGCAACAGAAATAAGCTCGGAAGATATGAAAATACTTATTGAATTATGAAGAATATAAAGAACAAGAAGTCTCACTAATTACTGAATTGAAAACCTTGAAATAACACTCGGCTAGAAACTAAGGGTTTAGATACTCATAGAGTAGTTGGAAGCAAGAATGGTTTTCGAGGGTAATTTTGTTCTCCTTTCTCTTCCCCCATTGATCCTATTTATAGGTGAAGAATTATACATCAAATACGACAAAGAGTTACAATAAAGTAAAAACCCTAATCCTACATTAAATGTAATTTAATGTAAAGTGAAAGTCTAATTAATATAGGATTTCTTCTTTTCTAAGCAATCACTGCAGTATAGGATTCCTTGTGCGTGTCTGCCTCCAGTGTCTGAGTAGCTTAGCCGTTAGTGTCCAACATTTGCGTAGTTCCTTCACGTTTCAGCGTTTACATTACCGGACACATCAATATTCGCAAACCAGCATTAGCAGCTGTCGTTCGCGCTCTAAGGTCCGCAGCTGGGATCATCATTGTATTATATTCATCTACGTTCCTCTTGTTCGAGTTTGTCTACGTCAGCGTCTGTAGGACTTCTACTCGCATTCACTTGCATCAAGATTCAGCTTTTGCTCGCATTCTAGTGTTCGCGTCAACGCTCGCGTCTAATTGCATGTTAGCGTTCGCTTATACTGGTCCACAACTCTGCTTCTGTGTCTGTCCGTATAGCTTTTATCGATGCGTTCACACTCAGATGTTCGTATCTCGGTACTAAATTCTGGATGTTCACAGCCCTCATTCACAAAATAATTTCCAATGTGTAAAATACGTGCTAATGCCCTCTTGTTATGCATGGAATGTTCATTATCCGCTTAAACACCTGGAAAATCAAATATAAACTAAAACAAGGACTTAGAGATAGACTAATGTGCTAAAACATAGGAAATTATATAAGAAAACATGCAAATATACGATTTATCAGCACTCAATAGGCCGTACTGATACGCTTGGTCGTTATTTCTATTAGGACTAAAATGGGTATCAGTACATAACCATCTGTATCGTTACGCAATACACCTCTCAAATTCTAATGGCAAAATTCGGTATCGGTATGGACTAAGCGTACTAGTACAAGGCTGATATTGAAAATAGGGATCGGTATGAGGCCAACTCCTACCGATACCCCGACTATCTAAAATTCCAATAATGAAATTTCTTACCGATACTCTCAATACTACATCGATACCCTCTTTAGCCATTGGTCCATATATGCTCACTTGTACCAATACGCACTTACCTGTATTGTTACACCTTGTTCTGCAATTCTATAATTTAATGTTTTTGCATCATTTACCTAACCAAAACGTGTTTAATGACCCCCTAATCAATACCACTTGTCTCTAATAAGTTTTAAGACCTATGTTCCATACTCATGTCGCATTTTAACATTTTTAGCATCATGTGAGCTAAAGAAGTACATTTTAACTATATATGCAATCTTAATAGTCATTTCAAATCCACAACATACCATATATGCATACTTTAAACTTACATACTCAAAACATGCCCATTATGCCATTCAAAACATGCTAGAGCCATATGTCACCATTCTAGAACTTTGAAAGGTAAATGTACATTACAAAATAGTAACTCGGAGGTGACTTGCAACTGGCTAACCACAATCCACTTCATGAAGCTATAGAACCTGAAAATATATGCAATGAACTATGTTAGGCTTACATAGCCTAGTGAAGTAATCAACGGTAATCCAATATACAATACAATGCATACCAATAGTATCGATGTCATGCATTTCATATTCATGCTTTGTATGCAGCTCAATAAACATTCTATGATCAATGTATTCCATATATGCAATAATTAGCAACATGATTAATAATTATATCCCTTGGATGATAGTAACAAATGGATACTCAAATTCCACCAACACCGCCAAGTTAATGAATAGTCAATCTCGCCGACATCGCCAAAGACCAATTTCTCAATCATCCATCCAACGTCGCCAATAAGAGCCTTAGCCCAAGGACCTTAGTCCATCCGTAAGTAAGCTCAATGAATTCTATTGACATGCCAATTGTATCCAATATATATACTTGTATCCAAGGTCTGGTGTATATGTCAATGATGTTTACAATGACCGATACTTACCTTCAATAATGCCAATGTACAATATTCATCACTTGTATCAATATTCAATGTTCAACGATATCAAATCAATGACAATGGAAATGCTATATTGCAATTCGATTATAAATCAATGTATCAATGAACACAAGCTTACCAAAGCTTACCAAAATAATGAACAATGCTTATCACAATGATGAACAATGCAAAGGAATGACACCTAGCCAATACCATGACACAACTACACTCACCAATGACTTCGAAGCTACTAGGGCTCTCGAATTACAATTTTTTTGCTAGGAGGCTTGTTAGGTGTTGGTGAATCATCTCCACCAATGGATTGAGCTATATAAAAAACATGGAAATTTATCAAAATCCATTCCTATATATTCAATGGTTATAAACAATATCTAAAGCTATTTCTAATATCAAAATACAATACATAATCTTAAGAATCCATGAGAATTGGTTAGGGTTTTAATAGGTTTAATTTCATAATTTCTCCATAAATTCATAATAGAGATCAATAAGGAATCAATAGGCTTACCTTGATTAATTGATGGGAGCTAACTAGTATCAATAAATCAAAGAAAATCAAATCTTGGGAATTCCTTCAATGGAGGTGCTAGCTTAGGTAGGAGAAGGGGAGGTGGTTGCTTAGCATTTACCCGATAGAATAGTTTGTGTCATCTTTCTTTCCTATAACCTTTAGTTTAATTACTAAAGTAATTTAAGAAATCTTTGGGTGAAGTATTCTCCTCCCCATAGTCCACGTATAAGAGGATTAATCCCTTGAGGGTTAATCACTTAATTAGTCCTCCAACTTCTCAATCTTTGCACTTTGGCCACTTAAAACTCAATCTTTGCATTTTAGTCACTATACATATTTCTTAAGTTTTCAATACTTATGATATGGACCAAATTCAATGACAATGCCCAATTGATCATTCATATATATGAAATTAGACACATGGTCAATGGTTAATGATCATTTGACTCGCTGGAATATGAATTTTTGATCACTGGAATCCGATTTTCAACTAGGCCGGTTTTAGGGGTATTACACAGTGAGTTATTTTGTATCTCTTTTTGCTTCTTCTAGTGTAGACCCTGGTGCGTACGAGATTAGGGGATTGGTCTCAGCTATTCAACATCATGTTATGGAGGACCTTTGTCGCGAGGTGACGAGTGATGAGATCTAGAGTATTTTCTTTGCTATGGGGGCATTAAAAGCCTCGGGTATTGACGAGGTCTATGTATTTTTTACCAATGCAATTAGGATCTTATTGGTGGGAGTGTGTATAAATTTATTATGGATATTTTTGCCAATAGTGGGTTTTCGGCACCATTGAATCGCACTCTTATTATGCTTATTCCTAAAGTACCTCAACCGATATTGACGAGTCAGTTTAGGCCAATAAGTTTGTGCTCTATTTTGTACAAGGCGGTGACTAAATTGGTGGTTAATCGAATCAAGCCATATTTGTCAGAATAGATCTCTGGTTCACAGTCGAGCTTTATTTCGGGTTAGTCTATTTCTGATAACATTATTATTGTGCTGGAGGTTTTATATTCTATGCGTCAAAATAAAGGGAGGTCAGGGTGGATGGCTATCAAAATAGACTTGAAAAAGGCACATGATCACCTTGAGTGGGCTTTTATCAATGACAATTTGAGGGATATTGGTATTCCAGACTATCTTCGTCATCATATTATGACTTGTCTATTGTTAGTTTCTTCTCAGGTTATTTGGAATGGTTCGTTGACTAGTTTCTTCACACCATCACGGGGGACTAAGACAAGGGGATTCGATCTCTCCCTATTTATTTGTTTTGTGCATGGAACGCCTTAGTCAGGCTATTCAGTTGGCTGTACAAAACGGGTTGTGAAAGCTATTTAAATTATCTCGTAATGGATTGTGTGTTTCGTATTTATTTTTGCCGACGATATGATCCTATTTGCTGAAGCATCCTTGGATCAATTGGATGTGATTCGTAGAATTTTGAGGGATTTTTGCAATGTTTATGGTCTCAATGTTAGTATTTCGAAAATAACTATTCATTTTTCTCAAAATGTGGAGTCTATTTTGCGAAATTAGATTAGTGGTTCATTTGGATTTATTGAGGTGGAAGATTTAGGGAGGTACTTGGGGGGTGCCAACGTTACATTAGAGAGTGACGAATGCTACTTATCAATACCTTGTGAATAAGGTTTAAGATAAGTTGTCGGGTTGGTCTGGGAAAATCTCTCATTAGCTGGTTGTATTATTTTGGCTAAAGCTGTATTGATGGATATACCATCCTATAGAATGTAATCATCCTTCCTTCCTATGGGTGTTTGTGCAACCATTAAGTGGATTATTCGATGGTTCATTTGGGGACATACTTCGGAAAAGGGTGGGATCCATCTTCTGCATTGGAATGATTTGTGTAAATCGCTGGATGAATGAGGTCTCAGATTTAAACGTTTACATGTTCAGAATAAAGCGTTTTTGATAAAAAAAAAAAATTGCATTTCAATTGCTGACAAATCAAGACCAATTGTGGGTACGACTATTACATGAGAAATATAAGTGGGATAATAATTTTGAGGGCCCGATGTTAAAGACTAGTTGTACTCGTTTATGGCGTGGTGTATGCATGGTGTGGGAGGATTTCGGGCAAATATTGGATGGCATGTTGGAAATGGTCAAAGTGTTCAGTTTTGCAGGATTTGTGGCTCCATGGTCTTGGTCCACTTGTGTTGACTATGTTGTCGAAGACGTAGTGGCGAATATGGAGGCTCGGGTGGCTGATATGGTAGACGAGATGGGTAACTAGAAATGGCTAGAGTTTGGTCACCTTTTATCACGTGAGGCTATACAATTTGTTACTGCTGTGAAGGCCCCTTCGTTGTCGCATATCCCTGATGGGCTGAGCTGGTTGTCGAGAACGAATAGGCAATTCTAAGTTTGAACGACATATGGGGTTTATGTGGGTACGCAATTTGGTCCTACTGAGCCAATTTAGAGATTTGTTGCTAGATTTTAAGGTTTACCTCGGGTTTAAAAGTTCTTTTGGTTGGTTTGTCATAGGCGTGTCTTAACTAAAGGAAAGGGTGCGTCGGCGTATGGCTACCGATAGTAGTTGCATTGTGTGTGGGGTGATTGAAGAGGATATTGACCATGTATTGCGATTTTTCCCGGGGACATATATCTTGTGGTTGTCTTTGATTAAACATGAGAAGGTGGATGAATTTTTTGGTTTAAACACGAAGGCGTGGATCTATGTTAACCTTACAAATTTTGGGGAATTTGCTACGAATAGTGTTGATTGGTATGTGTTGTTTGGGTCACCGGTTTGGAACCTTTAGCGACGTCAGAATAACCTTATTTGTAATGAAACAGATATTGGGCGTGAGTCTGTCCTTACTGTGAGTATGCGCATACAAAAGGAGTGTGGTGCGGGACTGTGATCGTGGCTCGTGATTGGGACCATGGTGTGTGGGATGTTGTACAGTGATGCAAGTCGCCGTCCGGGTGGTGTATGCTGAATGGGGATAGTTCTTGGTGTAGGATGATATGTGTTGCATCGAGCGGTGGTGTAATATGCGATGATGCCGGTAAATGGTTGATTGGTTTCTCGCGCCATATTGTAATATGCTCAATTATTATAGCAAAATTATGGGGTGTTTTTGAAGGTCTCTCAACAGCATGGTCGATCAGAATTTTCCACTTAATTGTGGAGTCAGATTCTAAAGAGGCAATCTCATGTATCCAAAGGTATAAGGGTGATGCTTCACCTTTCACACTTGTGCCTCATATTGTGGCCATGATGAACAGGGCATGGGTGGTCCGTTTGGAACATGTGTTTCGTGAGGGAAACTGAGTTATGGATATGATGGCTACGCTTGTGACTTTTGATGATACAATTTGTCATTTGTTTCTTTCTCTACCAGAGGATGTGGTTAGTCTATTACTGGATGATACAAGTCCCAGGAATCCGGGTTAAGGCTTTATTTTGAATTTATGTTTGGTTTTGTGGTTGTTTTTGCTTCTTCGTAAGCTGCCTTTGTTGCTAGCTTTATTACTGTTATGTGTACTCTTTTCCTCCATTTAAGTTTAGGGAGGTTTTTAACGAGGCACATAATAGTGATCATTTTATTAATCAAAAAAAAATTATTCAACGTGCCATATCCCATCACTTCTTGCTTCATCTTTTGTGTATCAAGTAATTTCACACTCACTAACCATTTTGCTTAAAAAGTTTGGACAACCCCTTTTCATACCTTTAGGCTTTAACTCTTCTATCCTTCGCATATTTTTAAGGGTTATATTTTAATACACAAGTTATGTAAAAAAAATTACACAATCTATCTCTAAAATCTAAAAAGTTTAAATATACATTTGGTACCTAAATTAGGCATCTTTTCTCAAGTTGGTACTTAAAGAATTTTTGCTCCCAAGTTGGTACTTGAACTAGGCATATTCTTCCAAGTTGATATCAAAACTTATACATTCTATCAATGTGGTCCTTGTAACACCCCAATCCCAATGGATCCAAGATGCTATATTCGAGCTACCTTTAACCTGTTCTTTAAAAAATTTGTTCAAATTAAAACCTCAAATTTAGCTATAAATCGAAATTAGTTAAACCAAAATAAAATATCTTTATAAATAAGTTCAAATCTTAGGATAAATGAGCTTCATACAAGTTTTAAATCATCATATATCAAAAGATGAAATTTAGAGTTTACAGACCCAAAAGAGTTAAGGTTCTACGAATACATAGCCCACTACTAGAATTTAGCTTTTGCAACTATGAATCGACACTGAGAATCCTTGATGATGTGCTCCCTCGAACAAGCAACATGTCAACCTACGCACGAGAACAACAAATCCACAAAGCTGAGCTTACAAAGCTCAGTGATACATTTCTACTATACGTTATTCTATGCATTTCATAAATATGAGCAAGCATAAATCAACATTTAGGAAATGATTTAAAGTAAGCCAAACCGTTATGCACTTATCATAGCCTGGGATCACAAAGCATCGGGTCAACCATAATGTACTCGAGATTAGCTAGCATCGTCATTATCGTATTTGGTATCACCTAACATCGAATACTCGCATTTACGATTATACCCAAGATCACCTAGCATCAGGAAATAACTTATAAAGGTACACCCAAGATTACAAAGCATCAGGTACACATTTCAGCGAAGTACTGCAGTACATGCTCATTACAATTCATCCTTACCATTAAAAGACCATTTAGGCCCTATTAGAACCCTTAATGGGGCCCACATACAAAAACAACAAAAGTTGGGCAATAGCTACAATGGGTATTGATACACGTGTCTAGGTACCAATACTGGCTCGACCGTATCGGTACCAAAAGTGGCTACTAAAATTTGCATAATTGGCTTTGACACCCATATTCGAACCCCAACTCACTTGGGAGTTATTATGATGATTTTGGCCCTCAAGGGCCACCCAAACATGCTCATAACACTAAAACATCATTAATCTCAACAATCAAACTCAAAACCCTATTATAACATGATTTTCTCTAACCCTCACCCCAAATGCAATTTAGCCAAGCATCAATCATTTAGGAAAGGCAGGAAATAAGATAGGTTAGAGATGTACTAACCATGTAAACCAACTCAAAAAAACCACAAGCAAGCTTCTCACTTCTTCCCCATTTCCTTGGTGTTGGAAGCGTCGTCCACTTCCTTAGCTAATCAAACAAGTGTAAAAGACAAACATTACACTTCTAAAGATTAGGTAAGAATTTAGAACAAAATAAATCAACATAAAATCAGCCCCAAATGGCTCTCCATGCCCACAACCCTAGAATCTCGTTTCTTCCCCTCTTACCACTATTTTGCAAGCTTTTGGTCTCGTAAGGTAGATCTCTCCATGGAGATTTTGATTTTTACCCTTAGAATTCTAGGAATCCAAGATACAAACTAAAATTTTTTATTTTTGCTCATACAAAACTCAATGGAGGATGAAAGAATGGAGGAAAGAAGGATGAAAGATGAAGTTAATAAAGATGATATAAGCAAAAGAGGTGTTGTCCCCTTGTCTTGCATCTTCCCACCAATGAGAGCAAGGGTGGTGCAACCCCCTTTTTAAAAAGGTGAAATTCCTATCCTAACCTTTCCACTCTTCCCAAATAACACTCCATAACAAACCATGAGGCCAAGGGCCAAGCCCAAACCCTGTTAGGCCCAACTAGACTTCCTTGAAACCTAAAATCGGAAGCCCAAAGCTCGGGTCAACGCCCACCCGTTGACTCAAAAATCTGGGTCGCTATAGTCCTAATTTGAAATAATTCAATAAATTTTACTCTTTATTTTATAGAAATCTTATCCATTTACTATTTGCTCTTCTCTTAAATTGTTTGTTTTTCTCCTATAAGTTTTGTATCACTTTCCTGGTATAAAAATTTGAACTATAACTTGATGTTGCATTATGGTAGAACACAATTATCTCATTGTTGTTTTGATCTATTAGGCTTGTTTGATTTGACAGTATCACAAAAAATGACTAAATTGTTGGTGTTTTTAAATACAAATGGTTAATTTTATTGACTTGTTTCGAATTAGGGCCAAATTGATAGAATATATAAGTTTTTGGGACTAAAAATGTAAATAAAAGTATCATAATAGTGAATGAAATTAAAGTTTGGGTACCAAAATGGGAGCAAAAATTCTTTAGGTGTCAACTTGAGAGAAAATGCCTAGTTCAGGTACTAGTTTGAGGGCAAAAATTCTTTAGGTACCAACCTTTTTCCTCTCAACTTGGGAGAAAGTGTATAGTTCAAGTACCAAATGCATATGTTTAAGCTAATCTAAAATCTAAATCCATAAACCTAAACCTAAACTTGAACCCTAAATTCTAAACCCTACAATTTAAACTCCTAAACCTAACAAACTTGTGCAATCTTTAGTTTACACAGCTTGTGTGACATTTTTCTATTTTTTTGTACAAGTCATCTTTCACATCGTTCATCTTTGTAAAGTATAAAACATGCAAAAGATCAAAAGATTACTTAAAAATCCATTACAAATGTTTAATTAATTAATTATATTTTTTACATAATATATTTCTAAAATTTAATTTTACATAACATTTGTGTGAAATATAGAACATGGCTCATTAATTTGTCAACTTTTTAAAATGTACCAAATTATATAAATTTCTTGTCATTGGATTTTTAAAAACTATCATTAGAATGTAATACGATCAAGATCCAATGAATGAAAATGAGAAATCTTTTTTATATCAAACTTGAATTACAAAGAATGAATTATACAAGGTATATATAGCTTACAAAAGGTTTACAGTTTTGTATAACTAACTAACTTAGCTGGCTGCAATAATATATATGTAATACCCCTCAAGATGGATTTTGGTGAATGTTAATGAGTTCCATCTTGAGAACAAAAGCTTTGAAAGCAGGAGAATGAAGGGGTCTAGTAAAAATGTCAACGAGCTGATTGGAGGATGGAACATGAAAGAGCTTCAAGAATCGTGCCTTGACCTATCTCGAACAAAGTGATAATTTATTTCGATGTGTTTGGTACGCTCGTGAAAAACTTGATTCTTGACTAAATGAATGGCAGCTTGATTGTCACAATATAGAAAAGCTTGTAGAATACTGACGCCTGTGAGAAGAGAGGCATGGTGGCCGGAAAAGAAAGAACGACGATAGTTGTGTTATGAACGGTTAAGAATTTGGTAAAATACAGAAAAAGGAATATCAAAATTATATTATTAAACTGGAATGAATAATGGATGCTTAGCTCAATACAAATGATGGGCTTATATAACCCAAAGTCATAACATATTGCTAACAAGCTAGCCCAAATGCTAACAAACTAATAACAGGAAATTAACAACTAATTACACTACTCTAACAACGCCAAATGAAGAAAGTAATACAGCAGGCTAACGAGCTCCTATGTAGCAGATGTCATAGCTCGATATTCTGCCTCACAAGAAGATCTGCTCACTGTTTGTTGTTTCTTTAATTTCAAGAAATGAGATTATCTCTGATATATGTACAAAATCCAGTGGTTAATCGGCATGTTTCAGGGCAGGAGCCATAATCAGAATCGTATACTGCCATTAGATGAGGTTGTCGAGGAGATGACCCAAACTGACTAAGAAGATGGACAACATAAGATATGTGTGGTCTGGTGTGTGTAAGATATAACAACTGTCCAATGAGCCTTCTATACAGGTGAGAACCCTCTAATAAGTCTCCTTCAGTGCTGTTGAGCCTTCTATACAAGATTTGTCCCATTTAGTCAGGTTTTTTTATTTTTCTAAACTGTCCATCTTTTCATGAATATTTTCAAAAGTAATTAATTTTCGAGTAAATAAAATAATTAATAATTTTTATATAATATTTTTAATTTATTTTCACTATTTGAGTTATAAGAACTTATTTTTATATTAAGAAAATAAAAATTAGTTATAATCTAAATAAAATATAGAAGTTGATTCAATTTGAATAATCATGATTTTTTAATTTTAAAAAATCATTAGCAGTTCAAATACTATGGTCATGTTTGTCAATTAGTGGATAGTTAATAGTGGATTACATTAGCTGATAGCTGATAGCGAATTGCATTAGCTGATTGTATAAAATTGTTTGATAAAATTAACTGATAGCTGAAAGTTGTTTGATTATTTAAACAAGCAAAATAACATATAATGACATAATGATATTCGATATTTTTGAATAGTTTATTAGTTATTAATATTTTGTATCTATTCAAAACACGAAATGATTAGTCATTGTGCTTGCTCTAGTGGATAGATACTTTGGGAAACCAAAAAATATTATATATATTAATATTAATTAGATTATGCAAATTAAAATTTTAATATAATATTACTAAGCATATATGAAGGATCTATATATTAATTTTTTATTTATATAATATCATTTTAATACAATTTGATTAATTATTAAATTTAAATGATATTTGAAGTATATGTATTAATCTCAAATATTTGAAGGAAAATAATTATTTAAATTATATATAAGTATGTTTTAATTCAAAAACATATTTAGGTCATTTAGATATTTTTTTGTAGTTGTTAAGATATAAGAGTCTTTACAACTCTTATGTTAAATCCTCTAAACCTAAAAACTCCTTTTAGTAGCTTTTTTAATTTGAAAAATTTTACTTGAATCCGCCATTATAATTCTCTATTTACCAAATACCCAAATTAATAAATTTGACTGTGTTTAAACCTCTAATTTTATACGAGTGGCTCAAATCTTGGCGCTGAAAAAATATGGGCTGAAATTGAGCTTAGGCAAAGATCTGGTGGGGCCTTGTTACCGCGATTATAACAATTACTGCCGACCGTTGATGATATCAGCGGAGAGAGAAACAATTCGCTTCAGTTTTCGATTGCGATTGTTGAGGATTTCTGATTATTGTATGACTCGAAAAAGGGAGGGAGAAATGGAAAACAACGAATTTGATGTAGAATTTTTAATTCGCATATTTTTTTATAAAACGAAACAATTATTTCATGGTAACAGAGTTTGGCATGGGACGAGGCTTGTTCGGGTTTGCGCATTAATTTCCACATGTCTTCGTTTTTTACTTTCGGCGTGGCCGCTGAGGTTGTTGATCAGGCCGCGGCTAATTTGCGCTGTCAGCGGGGAGGGCTCCCGTTTTTATATTTGGGACTTCTCTTGGGTATTAATCCTAGGAGCAAGGGAATGTGGGAGCCAGTTATTGTCTGCTTTCGTATGTAATTGGCCGGCTGGAAGAAGGTTTCACTCTCGTTTTCTGCTAGTGTGACACTAATGTGGATGATTTGGGGGAAATCCTTGCGTTATTTTCTGGTCTTCTAGGAGTTTTGGACTCTAATGTGGATGAGTTGCTAGCGATTGAGTTTGTGTTGTCAATGATGTCGAAATCGTCTTGGGCTGACCGATGTGTGGTCGTTAAATCGGATTCCGCCATTGCCATTTGTTGGATAATACATATGCAGCATCAACCGTGGCGGCTTTGGGACATGTTTGTGTTCATTGATTCCTTGAGTTAATCGTTGGTGAATTTGTGCTTCCATCGTGTATTTCGTGAAGCTAATTTTCTTGCGGATGCTCTGTCCAAGGAGAGTGATGATCGAGCGGCACTTTTCATGCTTGTTTATGATTTTTGCGTGATTGATTTGGAGGGGTCAGTGGCTGATTGCTGGTTGCTAGTTGCTAGTTGCTAGTTGCTAGTTGCTAGTTGCTAGTTGCTGGGGCAGCTTGGCGTTTGTCGGGTGGTGTCGGTCGTGCTGCTGTTTTCCTTAAGGTTCATGTGTGCTTGTTTCTTGCCTGGCAATTTCTTAGTTCCTGTTGCGCCATGGTTTGCGAGTATGGGAAGTGCTGGGATGTTTTGGTTTTGAGCTTTGGCTCTGTTATCGTCCTTTTCGTTGTGCTTCCCTTAAGGTTCTTTTTCTTGTGTTTGTCAGCTGTCTGGTTTGTGTTGTACTGTTCCTTTTATTTAGGTATAGATGACTTTTAATAAGACACACAACTAGTCTTAGGTTTATATGATTCTTTTTAATAAAATCATACGTCGCCGACCAAAAAAATTTAAAATTAAAATTTAGAATTTAAGATTTAAATTTAAAGTTTAGGATGCAAAGTTTATGGTCCTAAAATATGATACATGACAATATTAAAAATTTAATTGTGAAAAATCATTGTCAGTGCATGAAATAATCACCATTGTACTTAGGGAAATTATTCCATGCATTAACAATGGAAAAAAATTCACAAACAAAAACCTTTAATGTTGCCATATGTCTTATTTTTAAGGTTTAAGGTTTAGATTTAGAGTCCCTTAAATTGGACACATGAAAACATTAAAAATCTGATTGTGAAACAAAAATTCACCGTAAGTTCATGGAATAATCACCCATACTAAGGGAAATTATTTCATGCACGAAAAGTGAAAAAAATCACATATAATGCAGCCATATCCCTATTTAGGGCCTAAGATTTTGGATTTAGCGAAATTATATATATATATTAAAAAATCCACGAAGTATATATAGACTGCTATGTGGGATTTCATGTCAATAGCCTTAAAAAATAACATTATAGAAGTTTTTTTTTTACAAATACTACTTTTAATCTTAATCATACCTAGATAGAAGGGGACTCTAGGGAGAAAGAAGTGGGTGTGCCTAGTGGGTCTAGAACTCGTGACTTAAGTGAATATGAGAAAACAAAAATGAGCACATGAACAGATCTATATACATTGCGGGCACTAATTTTATGGGTTAATCGTATTTTAGACCCTAATAATTTTGAAACTATTACAATTAAGCCTTTTTCTCTTCTTTGCCCCTCCCAAAATTTTTATGTTTAATTATATTTTAAGACCCTATAATCTAAAATTAATAAAATTAAACTTTGACTCCTCATTTTTTTCTAGTAATTACATTGTAAGACCTTTTAATTTTAAAAGTTGTAAAATTAAACCTAAACTTCTTTAATTTTTATGATTTAATTACTTTTTAAGACCATATTCGTTTTAAAGTTAATCAGTCTGCCTCCCTTGTAGTTCAATCATGACTTCATCCTTGGATGAGCAGCTTGGCCAACTGGCCAAATGTGCTCGTTCAATAGTTAAGTTTTTTTTTAAATAAATAGTAATATGATTTTTGTATAAATGTCAAATGATAAATTTATCATCATATCTAATACTTGTATAATATGTAATTAGGACACATGGAAAATGCAAACAAAACGTATACATAAATAATTAGTTAATGGTATTTACATACATGTGGTAATTGGATTAAGTGTGATTTTTTGTATTTATATTGTGTATAATTACACTTTGACAATCAAATATATCTAGAAATTAAAATTCCTTAAATTACAAGAGGTGAAGAGGGTGTAACTATTTATGTCCCACTTATGAAAAAGGTAGTAATTACATTTTCTTGTAATTACTTTATAGTGTTCAAACGTACCCATAGATTGAAAAGCCATTCGTAGTTAGATTTAATATAAATGGCTGTAATTGCACATATACGACATGTTTTAGTAATCATTGTAATTAATGTGTCCCAGTAAACTGGAATTCAGATTCGATTCATTATTATCTTATCCAATTAGTTGACACTCTAAATTTTTTAAAAAAAAATACTTTATAGATTTTATATAAGAATATAAAAACCAAAATTGACATCACTATAAAAGAATATTAACAACATTTTTCTAAATACTTATACTGTAATCTAAATTTTTTAACGTTGTTGTTGTGTAAAACGCATGTATAAATTATATAAATCATGATATAAATAGTAAGGCTTAAATGAAAAATAAGTGCTTAAACTACACCTCTTTTGAACTTTAGGTGCCTAAAGTATTTTTTGTTAAAAATAAGTGCTTAAAGTTTACACCGTTACAATTTAGGTTCCTGGGTATTTCTGGCGATCGAAGGGGTGTGCTCAGGGGTGACGATCGGCGACGAAAGCGGTGACGATCTAGGGGTTTGCTGAGGGGTGGGAATTGGGTGAGAATATCCGAAAATTATGGGGATCCGAACTGTCGGGATAGAGAATAACCGAAGTTTTCACCCATGGGAACGGGGATGGGGAAGTTTTATCATCGAATCTCAATTGGAGATGGGGACGGGGATTGCTATATCCGAACCGTGGGAATAACCGAACCGTAACCGTATAAATAACCGCTGAGATCCCAAAAAATATCTGCAAGGATCCCGATATTTTAAAATATTTTTAAAAAATATATACTTATTTATCTATATACCCTAATATATACCTTAATAAAAAACATTAACTATATTATTATCAGTTTAACTTTCTCCCAAACCTAATCGCACTCAAGTTTCTCAACATGTTTCTATCTTAGTTTTTAGACATAAGCTAAAACCCTCGTCTAAATCTTCCCCGGCACATAACCCTTTCAATCTTCATCATCTCGTAACTGCTTTCAATCGAAGTAACCAAACTTTATACTTTAAAATGAATTGGTCATTTATTTTGATTAGTTAAATAATAATTTTGTTTAATTTTTTGGGATGTGGATTTCCCGAAAACTTCAGGATCCGCGTGGGAAGGGTATGGGGGCGAAAAAAATCCCCGAAATATTTAACGGGGATTCCCCAAAACCGTAATCACAAGTGTCGGGAGCGGAGTGAGGAATGCAAAACCGTCCCTGCCCCACCTGATTTCCACCCCTAGGGTTCGGGTATGGAAAATTTTAGGGATTGTTTTGTAAAAATTGAAGAATTTCAGGATTTTCTGAAAAATTAAAATTTGTGTAAAAATTTGTTTTAAATTTTTATTTTTTAAAAAATAATAAAATAAAATATGTCATGTGTCATGTTTTGATTGGTTAACAAATTTTTTAACGGGCATCTAAAATTGTAACGGTGTAAACTTTAGGCACTTATTTTTAGCAAAAAATATTTTAGACACCTAAATTTTAAAATATGTATAATTTGAGCACCTATTTTTCATTTAAGCCAAATAGTAATTAATTCGTAATGAAAAATAATAGATGGGAGCTTGACCAACAAAATTAAGCGTAATTGAAAGTTCCTTCATTACACAGGTAAAATTCTAGGCAATTGTTCTAGCCAGTGAATTCTGGTTGGCTCATGGATTAATTGAAAAGTACAATAAGTAAGCCCATCTAATTGGCAGAAAAATGGACTTTCAAGCCCATAATTTTCAATTTTTTTGTGTGTTTCACATTTAATAATTTTGTTCTGATTTAGTAGTTTTTTTCGAAATTTTTGAACAAAGAAAAGAAGATTGTTCAGGATCTAGGAGAAAGAGAGAAGGGAGTGCTTTTGCTAGGTTTAGAACTCAAGACCTAAGGGTAGAGAGGAAACATATGAGAAAGCTCTTGTCACCTGGCCATCATTATTTTCTTTTCAAAACATTTTTTTTGAATAAATAGATATATTTACATTTTGAAGGTAAATGTAAGATTCGAATTTATACAAAATGTGACAATATGAGTGTTCATAGTCTCGACCAATTAGTGAATATTTTTTTATGTAAGCTTTGATTTTAGTTTATCGTGCTATAACTTGTTATGGTAAATCGGAAAAAAGCTATACTTTGTTACGGAAATAGGAAATACACGTGAAATTTACAAAATGATTTAAATGTAAGATTGTGGATTTATTGGTGCTTGAATTCAGAGTTCAGCATTGCAAATTTCTATTTCAAACTGAACACACACTCATGTATTAGAATTTTTGCAATTTTGTGCGTATGAAGTTGTTGAATTATGCTCTCTGTAGCCAACAATGAGCTCGTTGAGTCATGCTGATTTTTTTTTACAATAAGAGTAATTCATTAAAAAAAGATTACAACAAGGCTCTTAAAGCAGAGGGCAGAAATCATTTCTAAAAGCTTTGGCAAAAGCCAATCTGCAGCAACATTACAAGCTCTTTTGATAGAAACAAAAGAAAAAATGGTTACAAAGAAGACATTTTAATAATATCGTCTTCGATAGCTGCAAAATCCTATGCCTAGAGCTTCTTCGTAGAGATCCGTTGAATAACACTGGAACAATCAGATTCAAGAATCACTCTGTGAAAACCAGCTGCGATAGCCAATAGAGTCCTCAGTCTGACCGTTGTTGCTTCAGCAGCAAGGGCAGAAACAGTCTTGAAAAGGCTGATTTTTCCTCCAAGAAACCGACCAGCTTCATCGCGAATAATAGCCGCTGCACCTGCATTACCCGTCTTCGGATCATAAGAAGCTTCGCAATTAATTTTTAAAAAAAAATCAAGACCATGAGGCTTCCATTGAAGAGGGCTTTCAGATTTATCAATAGTTGGACAATGTTCCTCTGTTTTCGCACACCTGAACTCAGCAAAGGCTTTAATAATCCTTTGCCAAACGTCTCATGGTGAGTCTAAATGACCTGAGAAGATGAAACCATTTCTAGACTTTCATAACCCCCAGCAAAGAAAAACAATCAACTCAAGACCATCAATGAACATCCCATTATCAGCAAGCGAACATAATTTTTTCCGCCACTTAGAAAAGCCAGGAAAATTGACCTCATTCGGAGAGTATCCAAAGCTCAAAGAGTGTCACACTGCCCTAGCAAAAGTACAGAAGGTGCTCGGTGTTTTCCTGTTCACTCCCACATTGAGGGCATTGGGAACTGACAGGAACACAACCATGGAAACGAGCTTTTAAATTCTCATTGGAGGCAATGATATTGTGGCATGCCCTCCAAATAAAGTTCTTAATCTTTGGGGGAATTTTGAGGCCCAAATTGATCTCCAAAAGTCAGGATCCTTTGACATGTCCTTACTAGAACTTGATTGAGAATCTGCATTAGGGGAATTAAAGAGAAAATGATAGCCTGACTTAACTGAATACTCCCCATCTTTGTTATGGAACCAAACCATCTCATCTTTACATATGGGACCCCAATGGGTAAAGCACAGATCGCTTCCACCTCAGGCCTGGAGAACAGCTGAAGAAGCTTGCCTTTTTTTCCATTCACGATTAACCACATGAACAAGGCCAGCCACCATATTGTCAAGGCAGGAGCTGGGACATTCATACGGGATTTTTCATGGACTAAAAATGAGGAATCTACTTATCATCCCATATAGAGACCTTTCTTCCATTGCCTATCTTCCAAACCGAGCCTTTGAGGATGGTCTCAATTCCTTCTCTGATAATAGACCATGCCCATGGTGATTATGGCTTTTTTGGTGCCGTGAAAATGTTTCTATTTGGGAAGTAAATTTCCCTCAGAACTCTTACTAACATAAAATCCGGGTTCTTGACGATCCTCTAAGACTGCTTTGCCACCAATGCTTTATTGAACGCTCTTAAATCTTTGAAGCCGAGACGTCCTTGATCCTTGAATTTACACATTTTTTTTTCCGTTCAAGCCAGTGAATTCCTTTGTTACCATCTTTTGAGTTATTCTACCAGAATCTTTCAATAGTAGAGCAGATTTTATCGTAAAACGTGACAGGGAAAAGAAAACACTGCATCACATATGAGAGGATCAGCTTTGATTAAAATTTCTTTTTGCGGCTTGGGATAAAAATTTGGAGTTCCAGCTCTGAAGTTTTCCTTTGACCCTTTCCATAATAAACTTCAACGCTTCTTTTTTACCTTTGCCCCAGATATTTGGCAGCCCTAGGTATCTACTTTCTTCATCCATTCGACTAATACCCAACATCTCTGTAAGGTTGTTACTCAGAGATAAGTTCACATTGGGAGAAAAGAAGACATGAGATTTATGAAAGCTAACCGTTTGGCCCATAGTAATTTAAAAGTCTTTTAGAATCCGCTTCACAATTACCTTTATCAACATTTGAGAATAGGATACAGTCGTCGGCAAATATTAAGTGGCTAATTATCAGGTATCTTCTTCCAATTCGATATCCAAAAAAAGATTTTACTAATCAATTCCATGAGAGAACATTGGAAATTAATAAGAAGAAGAAAGGAGATAAAGGATCTCTCTGTCTGAGTCCTCTGTTAAGATAGAAAGTATTATGTCTTTCCCCGTTAATGACCAGAGAAAAAGAAACCGTAGAAATACAAGACATAACCCTTTGTATCCACCATTCATCAAAGTCCATCCTCACCATTAATTGTTGAAGGACATCTCAGTCAACTTTATCGTAAGCCTTCTCCAGATCAAGTTTGATAGTCATAATGCTTGATGACCATTTTTTCTTTTTTCATCGCGTGAAAGGCTTCATGGGCAAGAATAATGTTGTCATGGATTAACCTACCATTGTCAAAAGCAGACTGCATCGGAGGAATGATGTTCTGAGAGAAAGCCTTTAAGTCTTGAGGCAAAAATTTTGGTTATGACCTTAACCGAGAAGTTGCACAAACTAATAGGTCGAAAATGGCTCACTTCGACTGGGTTCCTACATTTAGGGATCAAAACAATATTAGTACAATTAGCTTCTCTGTCAAGAACACCGCTATTAAAGAAGTCAGTCACCATGCCAATCAGAACTTTTTTAATAGTCTCCCAGAAATTTTAATAGAAATTTCCTAAAAATTCATCTGGTCCCGGTGCTTTGAAGGCCCCATACTAAAGGCAGCTGCTTTTATTTTTTCTTCCTTTATCTTAGCACAAAGGTAGTTGTTCATTTCAGGAGTGATGAGTTTTGGATTATGCTTGTAATCTCTTCAAAATTAACTTGTTGGTCTTTAGTATATGCCATCTTAAAATGTCTTTCAATAAACTTCACAATAGATTATTCCTCTTCCAGCCATCTTTCTCTCTCATCTTTAATCTTACATATTGAGTTCTTCCTCTGATTGTGAATGGTTGTTGCATGAAAGAATTTTGTGTTTTTGTCCCCCATTGGAGCCAATCCACTCTAAAATGTTGATGTCAGTGTCTTTCTTTGCTCTCCCATAACTTTTGTAACTCAGTTTTTAATCTAATCACTTCTTTCTTAGTGCATTCATCCAGGGGAACATTTTGTATTTCCAGCATTCTTTTCTTTGTCTCCTCCGATGTCTTCTTGTTTTTGCCAAACATGTCCCTACTACATTTACTAAGCTTGATTCTAGTAAACTTCATCTTTTGGGAAAAGGCTTTTGAAGCTTAGTGATGATAGGATGATCTCCAGGCTTTCTTAATATTTGTTGAATAATCGTCCTTAAGGAGCCATTTAAATTCGAACTTAAATTTCTTTTTCTATTTTTTCTTTCATCCAGAGAGTAAAAGAATAATTGGATTATGACCTGATACAGTTGTTGCGTCCATCACTCCAACCGCTCTAAGGAAGGCTAAGCCTCATTCTTCAGTAAAATAATTCTGTCCAGCTTTTCTAGAATAGCATCACTGGAACATCTTTGATTGGACCAAGTAAATGCTCTCCCTGTGATATCCGTTTCTATCAGTTCTGATTTTTTAAGAAAATGGAGATAAAATTGGGAACGAGAAAGATCAAAGGGGTTACGACCAATTTTTTCTCCTGACTTTGTAACCACATTTGAGTCCCCAATGATACACCATTTTTGCATTATTGTGATTCTTTAATGCAGAAAGACCCTCCCAAAAAACATATTTCTCTTCAGAGTATGATGGTCTATAAATGAATGTACAAAACCATATCTCTTCCCCATTGAAAGAGATGAGAGAGTCAATGTAATGTTTTGCTGCTTTGATTACACTGAGAAAAACTTCTTTGAACCACTATAGAGCCAATCCACCTGCAATTCCTCTAGGTTCGACATAATAACTCTCAGAGAGTCTCATTTTTTATCTGATTTTTTCTAGATATCTAATCTTTTGCTTTGTTTCACTGATGAAAACAATACCATGTTTGTACTTGAATACTGCATCCTTCAGAGCTCGGACCGTATGTCCATTGCAAAGGCCTCTAACATTTCAAGCTAAGATGGCCATGACAGTGCGGGACCTCACTCAGAACCAATAGAGAGAGAAAAGCAGCACCAACACTGACTAGGAAATAATAGGGGAACAAAGCACCAGTAACCATAAACCTCAGAACCCTAATCACTTCGAAAGGTACAAAAGACGCAACAAAATAAGACTACCGAAACAGACAAGCAGGCAGCGACCAATCAAAATATCAAGAGACCAAATTAAAGATAAACGAAACGCAAGAGAACAAAAAAACATAAACAACCAGCACCCAAAAACCAGGACGGATGCCAAATCAATGTAACAAAGAAACAACCAAGAGCATATCCATAAAGTCAGGGCCACAAAAACCCATAGGAAATCCATAAAGCTTCATCAACGGGGAAGAGAAAGGAAAAAAAGAGAAACCAATTACAGGGAGAAGAATCTCAAATCAAAAAAAAAATTGAAGCTCCAAAACACCCTTCGACCCATACGCTAACGCCTCCAACCAAACTCCCAAATCGGGCCAAAACTCCACAAAAAAGACCGACGGTGCACTTAGAAGGGGATTCCACACATCTAAGCTGCAAAATGAGCAAGACCTCTTTACGAATTTTGCAAACACGGGTTGGGATTTTTGGGGAAGAAAGCTAAGGGGTAAAACAGTATAAGCAACGGCGGATTATCATATATTAGGGTCGGAATAAATTTTGAGTACGAGAATTTTCATACCTTTATAATACAAATACAGTTAATTTTATACTCAAACAAATCAAATGAGATCAATTTTAATATTTTTATGAAAAATGATATACTTAACTCTTTAAAAATTCTATTTAACTTTTTAAAAATCCTATATCATAATAAATTAAATGGGGGTGAATTGATTACCCAAAGTGCATAAGCAAAGGTTTTGAGTCATGTTGATTGAAACCTTGATGGAGACGAGTCATGCATATCTTTTTTGCACTCTTTCTTTTTTTGTTAAAGGATTTTTATGTGCAAGATTAAAGGTGCGAATACTGACGTTATAAATGAAGAAAAATTATTTTTATTATGTGTTTTTGTAAAATTTGATTTGCATTAGTCAGTCGATGGGTCGAAAATCAGTGACTAAAAAAAGGTGAACTACTTAGATGACCACCGAACTTTGGGGGAAATTTTATTTTGACCATCCAACTAAGCAACTCATCAATCAGACCATTGAACTTTTAAAGTGATCTATTTTGATCACCAGCCGTTAAAATCTAACGGAAGAGGTGACATGGCGGTTAACGTAAATTTGTATAATCACACATTTGATCCATGCTAGTTACCTTTTATATCAATTTGATCATAATTTTAATTTAATTAAATAAAATTAATCAACCAATCAGATGACGACACGTGTCATCACCCGATTGGATGAATTTACTCTAATTTTTAATTTATTTTATTTAATATATTTATTTTTCTCCAATCAGGTAATGACATGTGTTAAATCGCAAAAACTGATAATTGAGGCAAATTTTATTTTGAATCTAATTAACTCTTCTCAGACCTTAATCCTTAGACGCAATGGTTTCACTAACAAATGAGATAAAATGAGAGAATAGGGGAAAATAAATAAAATACTTTTGACACATCAACCAGACAACTTGATTGATAAACAAAAGTAAAATAAAAATATTTTTTGTACCAAACAACTTTATTAGAGGTTTTAAACATTTAAAAAACAACCAAAAAAGAAAACGATAAATCTAAAAAAAAGTAAAGATAGTGTTGTACCTGTCAGATCAGACACTTTCTCTTTAAACAAAAAAAATCTCTACGACCCATTGTAAGAAGAGTCCCTGAGAGTTGTCAAAACAGGAACTAGTTGAAAT
Source organism: Hibiscus mutabilis (assembly GCA_019671005.1). Classification (NCBI taxonomy): domain Eukaryota; kingdom Viridiplantae; phylum Streptophyta; class Magnoliopsida; order Malvales; family Malvaceae; genus Hibiscus; species Hibiscus mutabilis. The sequence continues at coordinate 42,976,509 of CM033732.1, forward strand.
CTCTAAAAATCAGCAACCACCTTTTATGCTTATTCTCTAAGACGACAATCAGCACAAATAACATCAGTAGACAATCTAAAAGGGGATCCAACTATCTATTACTATCGACAAATACGAATCAAGAATAAAGGGTGTGAGAGCCCCCGTAAAAAATAAAGAAATAAAAAAAGGGGGACTTTAAGGATGTTGTTTTTGAAGACGCGTGGAAACTACCTTTCTGATTGTTACAATATTTCCCTTCCTTTTAAACCAAACAACCGATAAGCTTGAGACCTACCAAAAAAAAAGAAGAAATATCGTATGGACATATGGTTGAGCTTATCAACTTTTCCAATTTTGTATTAACATGCTTAATTCTATGAAACATTTAGCTTCTTGTCGTGCTGGTCAATCACTTATCGATTGTATCTTAATTTAATTAAGATTAACGTTTTTGTATAAATTTAAAAATTGTAGGTTCAAATTTACTTAAACGCGTAATGTTCTTTAATTTATTTAATAAGAATACACGTATATTAATTTTAAGAGAAGTCTCAAACAAATCCTCTTAAGAAACTATTTTTTTCGTCATCACCGCACTTTTTTTATGTTGCATGTAAAATTGAACATTTCAAAAGTTATATATGGTAGCTTTGCACATGCAACATTAAAAAGAAGGATGGCGATGACGAAGGAAGGTGCCATAAAGTGATCATTTCAACAAATCCAACCTATGGTTGGGTTGTCACTAGCTAGGTGCCAATTCTAGGTTCAATAAAATCCCCATTCCCAAATATAAAAATCGATCTTCTGCACATGTCTGATTTTATATATGTTTAGTTTTTCTATTGAGCATTGTGGTCCTTAAATTGTTGATTAAAATATTATTTTTAGAAAAATATTAAAAATATTAATCAATACAATTTTATTAATTTAATATTTAGAATTTGTTTAATGACAAATTTCTTAAATAAAGTTGAATGATACGTTTGAGAAGAGATAGAGACATTAATCCCACATCAGAAAAATAAAATGAAGGTCTTGGGATATATAAGCGATGGTGATATATATCCTACAGACATGTTTTTAGGAAGAGAGTAATAGTTCCGTGACAAATAGTATCAAAGTGATCTTTTGATTACTTAATTTTGTTCATGAAAAGCGCCACATCACAAGTGTGGTTGACTCATGACGAGGCGTTCACGAGAGGTTAAGTGGGCAGAAACAAAAATATTAATCTCACATCAGAAAAAAAAAAAGTATTGTGATATATAAACGTTACAAATCCTATTAAACATATTTTTTTAAGTGTCATCGTCAGACAAGATTTTAGTGATGTTAGTGAGAGACGTTTGTAATGATCACTGGAAATCATCTTCGCTAACCCTTCATTTGTAGTGTTTATAGCTTTGTAAACCGTCCACAAATTTTGTTACAATACGGAAAATAAATAATTAGAAGTATAATTGATTATCTGGAAAATTAGACTTCATAAACTTTTGACGAATAAGTGAAAAGCTCACTCAGCAAAAATATAATTAAGATGTTTGAGACTTTAGTACAATTGTCACTGATCGGTTCAAAGATTTAAAGGGTTAAGTATAATTTATTAAATTATAACCCTCAATTTAAATAAATGTTTATTAATTTGTTATGTGCGTGGTAAACTAATTTTTGTATAAAAAATGAGCATAATATGACTCAAAATCTACGAAGTACATTAACATATTTATTTTTCTCATGTATTTTACTATTAGTCTATAATTAATATTTTATTTTTTTTTGTAAATATTTAATTTATTTTATTTTGAACTTTTCTTTTCAAGAATCTTGTATGGTCATACTTATTGTACATGTTCCCAATCATCTTAATCGTCACAAAATGACGTCTAGATCCTGAGTGTCAAAGTTCATACGACCCAAATTTACTATCTTTGTATTTGTAATGGATCATTCGATTAGATTTGTACCTTAATATATATATATAATTAAGATATACTTTTCTTTTAAAATTATTGAAAGTAATAAATTAACTTAATTATCTTTGATTAAGTTTATAAACGCACATAACATGTTAGTCATTTTTATATATTTAATACATTATTTCAATTAAATCAATCAAATATGGTGTAAGGATAAAAAAATCACAGTAGAATATATCGCTTGGAAAATTTATATTATGGCCTAATTTACCACATCAGCCATGATCTCAACTAGTAAAACACTCATTACATTATTTTTTTCAACTAGTGAATTTTTATAAATGATTTTTACATGTCATTTAAAAAATATTTATTTTAAAAGTTATTATATAATAGAAAAATGAAAAAAATAATATTGTGAATGGTTTTTATTGGTTGGGGCCATGTCTGATGTAATAAGTCATACATATGATATAATTTCTCGTATCGCTAGATATTGATTAATATATTTTAATATTTTATTACACTCAAAATACAGATGAAAGAAAATATTTTACTAATAATATATATATATTAATGAAAATTTACTCGATATATAATCACATGTGGTGTAATAAACAATTTGTATATAGATTATCAATCTCATGTTCGATCACTAAATAATAAATTTCAATTGATTTATTTAAAAATCATATAAAATATGAAAAATATGAAAAGGAAAAAAACATTTTTACAATAATATTAACTAAATTTTTAAAATAAATCCTCGTAATTTCTCAACTAAATTAGTACACAGTCAACTTATGACATCAACTTACCCACTTTAAGTAATAATAATGAAGAAAATGTTAATGGTGACAATATCTATAAAAATATCATATTATTATAATTTAATTAAGTAAAACTTAATTGTCTTAAAACAGTAACATCCTTAATTGAACTCATATAAGAACAGAAGGTAGTTAGGTTGTTATTTATTAAGTACAATACAATTTTATGTCATTTGGAAATATTGTAATGATTAGCAAAAATACCACATTAACCGACAACAAAACTAAAGATGCCCTAATGCTCTTCGCATATACTCAGTACAATTTATTAATGCTATGATTACTCCATCACAACTTCAAAATATTAAAAAGAAATATGTAATTTGGTACACTTGTCAATTTATTTAAGGGTAAATTACATTGATAATCATTGGACTTTTAGGATATTTTCACTTTGGTCACTAAAATAAAAAACTTTCATTTCAATCTCTAAACTTTTAATTTTCTTTCATTACAGTCACAAAATTTTTAATTTGCTTTCATTGCAATCTTTGTCGTTAAAAAATACTAACATGAACGTTAAAGTCTTATTTCCAAAAAGAACCCTAATTTTCCAAATTTACAACTACCTCCAAGGCCAAAACTCCAATGAATAGAGTCTTCGCCGACCAATCCCAACGGTAAAAATGATCCATTGGACCAAAAGTTTAATGTAGTTTGGTTTTAAGTTGATCTATTAACGATGACAGATCGGGGAGTTTTAATTTTAATTTCTATTGAGACTTTTAGATTTTATTCACTATTATTAATCGTCAGAAAAACTTTAAAGTAAACATGTTAATCTTCTGGCATAACAGATCTTTCCCACCTTTGATATTGACAGACAACCACTTCATTCATCGAAATTTTGGCCTTGATAGTGGCTATAAATTTGGGAAATTAGGGTTCTTTTTGGGAAAGAAGACTTTAACGTGTCACATCAATATTTTTTAAATGGGCTAATAATAGTGACCGAAATGGAAGAATTCAAAGTTTAATGATTATAATAAAAGTTTTTAATTTTAGTGACCAAAATAAAAATATCCTAAAAGTTCAAGACATAAATCAAAGAAGAACAATAATACTAAAACACGCGACGCTAGAAAAATAATAAAATGCATGACACTAGAAAAATAACATAATACATCATGATATAAAAAAAATAATATAACAACAATTCGTTGATTTAGTAAGGTGAAATATTTGAATCCCAACATTATGAATAGAATAAATTAATTAAATTAGAAAAGTCGTTCATAAATCTATGCAATACACGATCCAAATTAATAAGTCATTGAATTAAATATAGGTGTTATACTAAAAAATAAAATAATATTTTACAAACTAACATCTCAATAATTAACTCTTAATACATTTTTCTCAGTTATATCTCAATCATCTCAATAACACCAAAACAAATGACTTCGGTTCCCTCATGAGGTTGTGAACCATTCATCGGAAGACGAGCTCAAAACATATGGAGTATTATAATAGTCGAGATCAAAAAATACTTTCTCCCGCTCATGAAATTTATCATTTATTAAACTTTAATTGTTAATTTTTAGAGAAAATAACAATGATTGGATGGCCAGAGTTTTCTTACCTCATTTCTCCGTTCTTTAGGTCTTAGATTTTAAACTTAATATAAATATTTTTTCTCTCTTCTCTTTTAAATTTTGGGATAAATTTATAACAGAAGCAACCCTTCCTTTATTAAAAAGATTATTAAATTTTTAAACTTTGATAATAAATATTTAAATATTTTAAATAACTAAATTTCTTAAAATATATGTTTAAAAATTATTTGATTGGCATTTTAAAAAAAATTTTATCAATGATAAATTTTAAATAATAAAAAGCTGAAGTTAAAAATTTTAACCATAATAAATGATAAATTTAGTATGATCAGGAGAAATAAATGACAATAATTTTTCCATCATAACTTGACATTTGTCATTCCTTCATTGCTTTGTTGGCCATAACGCATATAGATTTCGCTAACTTTATATTTACTAAAATATTTATTTACAGATGTATTTTATTATTAAATTTATATAAATGGACTTATGACATTAATGTAAAAATTAGAAGAAAAAAATACTATTTAGTATTTGAAATAGACAATATCAGACGAAAATCCAGGTCTGCTCTAAAACTTCACTAAAATCTCAGCATTTCTCTTTTTCTCAAAGATCCAATTATGCAATTTTCCTTTTCGTGGGAGAAGGAAATTTACTAATCCAATGGCTTCGATCCGTCGAACTCTCTCGCCAGCACATCGCGACCGTTCATACCAGAACGGCGCTGGATTCTCCTCTCCGTCTAACAAGTTTTTACCCAACGGAAGCGGTAAACACTTCTCCTCGTCTTCGCATTTACGGATTTTATTCACCGCCGTAAATTTAGTGTACCGCAGAGGGTGGCGGCGGTCCTTTTGCAGGTGTCTCCTATTCTTCGTAATAGGGTTTGTTTTCGGAGTTGCTCCGTTTGGATACACGGATACAGATGTCCGAGCCAAGGATTTCACTTTCCCCGACCTCAAGCCGCCACCTGTCAACCTCCAATTGGAGCACCGGGATGTTTCCTCTGTTTCATTGGGCGTTAATACGAGATTGGCGGAACAAAAGGAAGTTGTCAATTTAATCGAGCAGTTAAAGCAGTTAATCGTCGTTACGCCGACTTGTAATCGGGGTTTCCAAGCGTATTTCTTGAACAGGTTAGGGCAAGTTTTGAAGTTAGTGAAGCCGCCGTTGGTTTGGATAGTGGTGGAGGAGAAAGCTGCGTCGCTTGAGACGGCGGAGATTTTGAGGAAAACCGGGGTTATGTACCGGCACGTGGTGTCCACGCTCAACTCTAGCAGCGTGAAGGAGCGAACGGTTCATCAGAGAAACGCCGCTTTGGAACATATTGAACGGCATAAGCTGGACGGGATCGTGTTTTTCGCCGACGAAGACAATATCTACACGCTCGAGTTGTTTCAAAGCTTGAGAACTATAAGGTAACTTCATTTTCATATTTATGATTTTAATGGGTTAAAAACGGGATTTTGGAGATGTATTTGTTTGGATGCTGGATGCCTATAATTATTGAATTGTTTCTATCAACAGCTTGTTTTGTTAGGCTATTAGTTAGAGATGGAGGCAGTGGGAAAGGGAAGTGAATTTTGGTTTTGTAGTTGGTGTTTCACTGTCTGTAAATGATTGCTATCACCTAATTCATTAGGTCTTTTCGTCTGTGAATCTAATCAGCTTGTTATTTCTTTAGCATTCAAGTTACTTGATCTAGTTTGATTTCCATATGACATCCGAGCAAATGGTTCAGGTGTCTGTTGTCGCCTGCCGGTTGTCCAATGTTTGAAGCATTTCCTCCATCTTTTGTATATTGTAGCATTGGTTACTTTTTAAATGTCATTTGATCGGTTTGTCATTGGATGTTGAATGAGAAATTAACTTAAAACACTTTGTGACTGATTAGAAGTTTTCTTAGCTTAGAATGATATAACTTGTTGGAATTCATCATTTTTGTCGGTATGCGACTGCGGAGAGCTCTTCAACGGTGTAATTATACCTCAAATTTTGTCTTCCCCTAATTTTGCTAACTTACACCAATCCATAATGTGGATCTACTTTTGTAGCCGTTTTGGAACTTGGCCTGTTGCCACGCTTGCACAAAGCAAAAACAAGGCAATTTTGGAAGGTCCGGTGTGCAATGCTAGTCAAGTAATTGGATGGCACACAAACGAGAAAATTAAAAGACTTCGTAGGTTTCATGCCGGTATGTCGGGATTTGCTTTCAACAGCACTATCTTGTGGGATCCAAAGAGATGGGGGCGTCCCTTCTCAAACCCAGTTCGACAGTTAGACACGGTGAAGGAGGGTTTCCAAGTATGAATTATGCCATCGTGTTTTTATACTTTAATGTACTATCTCTTCCAATTTTGCAGCATGATTCTTTGGTTTGCTCATTGTTTCTTCTATGCAGGAAACTACATTTATGGAACAAGTTGTGGAAGATGAAAGTCAAATGGAAGGTATACCACACAGTTGTTCGAAGATTATGAACTGGCATCTCCCTTTAGATATGGACAATCTTGTTTATCCAAAAGGATGGCTACTTGAGAAGAATCTAGAGGTCACCTTGCATGTTAAGTGATGGAAGCTCATCTCTACAATTCTTTTATGTTGAGGGCTTAATTGGGTACGAGATTTAGCTTTTCTCTTTCTGTAAGCTCGATTTCAGTTATCGAACAGATAGCCCTTTGCTAAAACAAGGAAAAAGAAAAACACAAATGAATAGATGGCAAATATAGAACTAATGAAAACAAGTGTTAGATCAGGCAACAGTTCTATCTTGAGTTGTTGCTTCTTTTGATGTTTATGTAAATCATATTTTTTTTGCCTTTGAGTTTTATTTTTAGTATAGATATGTAAATAATGTCTTACTGAAGCTATTTTCTGGTCACAGCTCTGCCCTTATTTTCTGCTGGTGGTACAGTATTCAAACTTTTCCGACCGGATTTGCCACAATCATCATCATATAGTACCTTACGCAGATACTCGTCTGACAGAGGCAAAGAGACAGAAGGTTTGTGGTCTTCTTTCTAGAATTTTGAAGTATGAATATTCTTGTGAACAAAATCTTGTAGAGTTGTGGTGTTTGGGGATTTAATTCGTTATTTTCTGGAGCACTTTACATTCCTTGGCCTCCTCGACTCCACAAAATAGGTGGTGTTTGATGGGAGGTTTCCCTTGTTTATACCCTATACTTAAGCACCATTATATCGAAAACAAAGGTGATATCGTTCGTTACTTGTCCGAAAGCATTTTCCTTTTACCTCATCCTTGTAAGTTGATGCCTTTTGTTGTTTTCTCTAGCAACTTGGAGGTTTTGTTCAGAATTGGAATGCTTGAACAGGTCTTACATGTTGACATTTACTGCTATATTCAGAAGTAAAGCAATTTAATTCCTTCCTTTATTTGCGCTGTAGACACGGTTATGAGTTTTAGCAGATGTTCCGAAAATAAAAAGGCTTAAATATAAACTGGTCCCCAAACCATATCTTTTTCTCATCTTGGTGCTCAGAAAAGGTGTCTATACTCGTTTTTCTTTTATATATATGTTGGTATCCCTGTTAGTCGGCCGTTAATCAAGAATGATGGTCAATGACGATGTAGCTCAATAATAGAGCAGCACGTGGCTTCTTTATCACATGGTAAATAGAATTTTTTTGGATAAATAGAATTTCTTTTCTATGTTTTGGGCAATTTGAGGAAAATAATTTATTTTGGGTATGAGTTAAAAGGAAAAAAATTTTTATATACATATTGTGTAAATTTTATTTTATACAAGTCTTTTAGTTTAAGGGTTATGGGTTTAGTTTATAGTTGAAAGTTTAGAGGTTTATATTATAAATTTTAGAATTTAAAGTCAGTGTTTAGAGTTTAATTTTTAGGGTTTAAAGTTAAAAATTTAAAATTTGAATTTTGTAGTGTAAATATGTAGGCTTACCCATAATTTTTTTAACAAACATAGCCGGCTTAGATTCAACAACAAGAAAACATACAAACATATCCAAGAAATATAAGGGGTGAAAGAAACTAAGCACGAACAAGATGTACAACATGAACAGGGGAAGAAAACGAGAGTTGAGAACAACCAAAACACACAAACACAAAGAAACATAGCAGTAGAAGCAGACAACACCCAAAGCAAAGGGGGAGGGCGAAATCGTCGAGGGAAAGAGCGCCACCAAGTCAGTTACTGATCTTGAATTTGCATAGATACTTTTGATGGCACAGAAAGATAAGGAGGATGATGAAGATGCAGCAAGAAATATACTAGAGACGTCGTGGATGAATCTGAAAACTTCGATGATTGAAAGAGGGCGAAACAGAGACGAAATCACTTCATCTATCGAAAAAGGAGGTGGAGGACAAGATCACCGTCGACGGAGCTCGGTAGAACTGAAGGCAAGGAGCCGAACACCTAACCCAATTGTAGACCCAACATCCCCTCATGAAACTAGGATTCGAATAGTGCCATGGGCACCAGAGGAGACGGCTCCACAACCTAATAAAAGAATGATCGAAGAGATGAATGTTAGAAAAAAAAAAAAAAAAAAAAAAAAAAAAAAAAAAAGTAAAACGAGACCGGAAGAGGGGTAACCACCCCTCAGAGGTCAAAAGCGTCGTCGCCTATAATTAGAAGTACCAAGACGAGACACTCAAGCCAGAGTAAAAAACGGCCTTGATATAGATGCTATATTAGTTTGTGGGTCAAAAGTTATGACCTTCAACCTTTGATTGGGGCCCAAAAGGATGGGCAATTAACCTTATTTTGGATTCAATCGGTGTGGTTCGCACCATTTTATCCTAACCTTTTATCATTTTAATTGGGAGGGGTGAGCGTTCGATCAAGTGTAAAAAAATTTGAGTTATTCAAATTGTCGCGTCATATTTTACAACTCAAATTTTATTTGAAATTTTTTCGATTCGAGTTGAGTCGATTTTTCGAGTTCCTATAAAAATTTAATTGTAATTATTTATCATGTTATAGTACGGTTTGATTTCAATTTAAATCACTTTCTCTAATCATATAAGATATATGCATATATATTTCTTCATATATTTTTCATATATTACAATATTTCTTCATATTTTTATATATCGGTATATATATATATAATAAAAAATTGAAGGACTCATCTCAAACTTAAAAATAAATCCATTAATTACTAAAATTTCGAGTTATTCGAGTTTCTATTTTCAAACTCAAACTTTATTTGAAATTTTTTCGAATTGAGTTTTTCGATTTTTTCGAGTCGAGTCAAGTTTTGCTCACCCCTATTAACAGGGTAGAAGTCATTTTCTCAACTCCCGTTCAATCTTATCACTAACATGTTTTATAAACAGGATGTTGGAAAATTAAAAGAGAGTCATTTAATTATAGTTTGATTACAAATGGGTTATTTTTTAAAATTATAATTTAATCACTTAATTAAAATATTATTACAAATAAGTTACTTCTTCGAAATAGAAGCCTAACGTGATTTTGTATAATAATATTTTGTCTTAATTTTAAATAATTCAATAAATTTATCCCTCAATATTTAAAATTTTCATCAATTAAACTTTCTTTTTGTTATACTATCAAGCCAAATGAATTTATCGAATTAAAAAAATAATTAAATAATTGCATTCTACCATAAAACAACAAATTATTGATAAAAAGACTTCCATTAATGAATATCTGTCAATTATATGGTTGAGTAAACTCAGCTTGCAGCTTTATAAAGTACATGTATAACAAAACCCATGATTCGAATATGAGATTGGTACAATTTGCACTTGGAGCTTAAAAAGCAACAACAAAATATGAAAGAGAGTATAATCTAAGTTCCAACAAAAAAACAGATTACATAGGAAAAAGTTTGCAACTCCCCTACTTGATGTTTTACAAAGAACAATAAACATAGTGTCCCGTTGGTAAAATTCAACATTATATAAGATAATGAGAGCAATTCAATGCAACATGAAAGTAATATAGTAATTTATGAGAATAACAAAGACTAAATTATTGGAATTTTTAAATATAAATAATTGAATTATTTTGAATTAAGACCAATCAATAGAAAGTATAAGCTTTAGGAGACTAAAATTGTTATTATATTAGGTCACATTAATGTCTCGTCTAATATTTAATGGCCCGGTAACATGTTTGTAATAATATTTTGATTGAGTGACTAAATTGTAACTTTTACAAAAAGGATAGCCCATTTATAACTAAACTAATAATTGAGTGACATAGTGTGTATTTTATCTAAAATTAAATATTGAATGAATTATAAGTGTATTACTTAATATTTAATACTAATGCAACTAGACAGTTTTTTTAATTGAAATTATAATAAAAGTTTACAATAAGGTACATGGACAACACAGTCATTGCCACAACTCAATCGCGAATAAAAATAGCGATTGTGAGCGCATATTCAAATTTAGTTTGAGGGTCCAAAAGAGGAAGATCGACAAGATAACCAAAAGAACGCCATCATGATCAGTCGTGATGACGTTAAATCCAACCCTAATGAAAATTAAATGAAAAAAACAAGCAAATAACCGATAAAGAAAATGAAAAGTATATCAAAAGATATAGTAAAACATGTCACAAAGACTGAGTTATTTATTCAAAACTAAAAATAAAAGAAAAATAAGACAAACGATAAAAAAAAAAAAAGACAACGATAAATTTCGACGGTCAGCAATCAGTACTAAAATCGATGTTGCCGTCGACAAGCAAAAAACAATAACAAAAAAAAAAAAAGACGAGCTACGCGGTTAGAATTTTTTTATGTAATTAGATTGATTAATTAATGTGAATTTCAAAAAATAATATAATTTTAAAAGAAATAAAATAAAATATATTCACATTAAATGATAAGTATATTTTTTTCGATTCTTCGTTAACAACAACCGCGTAATAAAATTTACGTATCAATGATCATGAAATGTTTCCTATTATTCTGTTGTCATCTATAGTTTTTCAGTTTCTTTGTATTTATTTATTGTGTTTTTACATGCATAATCATCGATATTTTACGAGTTTTTCATCTTCAACACCTCAAGTATAGCTTTAAATTATTGTAGATGTACCTTTTTGTCTTTTTGACTCCTTGAAAGGATTTTTTTTTGCATAATAACTCATGTTTTTTTTTGTTGTTTTTGTATTCGAAAAATTGATTCATCCATTTTTTGAAAAATAAATAACATATCAATCAGTGTCGAATACAATGGTAAATCACATTATATTTTTAAGGAGATGTACTAAATTTAAATTTTGAATGCGACACTATTAAAAAGAAAAATCATAAATTTCGAACATAGACTATAAAAGTGAGGTGTATTATATATATATATATAAAAGAAACCCTTTTTTCATGCTTTTAGTGTCTTTGTCTCTTCGTTAATAATATATAATGAGTTATAAAATTCAAAAATATATTAAGAGACAAAAGCACCGAAAGAAGCACGTAAAATAAGAAAGCGTTGTTCTTTATATTTTAAGAAGTTGATGAATCAAATTTCAGATGCCAAAATACAAAAAATCTCTTTAATTCAAAACAAATTTATTCAATCTGATTCTATTCTAATTCTAATTCTAATTCTAATTCTAATTCGTGTTCGAATTGATAAAATTCCAAATTACATTTTTAGTTGATAAAACAAATTGTACTCGATCAAATGAATATTTGTTTCCTGAGCTTCTCCATCTGGTGGATCATTTTTTTACTCATAATTTTCTTTTTAAAAAAGTAGGCTAATGAATGGAATGTAAAGTTTAGATGTTATAATTTAGGGTTTATAGTTAGAATTTAGAGTTTTAAGATTAATTTTAGATTTTGACTTAAAAACAAGCATATTTGTGTAAAAAAAAAATTACACTGACAGTGTATCAAATATTCACCCAGGTTAATTTTCTCACAAATTAAACTTATCTTAAGGGATTTATATTCAATACACATACGGTAGAAATAAAAGGATTTCGAGTTTTGAGGTTTAGGATTTAGAGGTTATGAATTGAACTTTAGTGATTTAAAATTTAGAGATCCTGATTAAAATTTAAAATTTAAAATTAAATATTTTATGAAATAATTACCCTACCTTGAGTGGGACATGACAAAAATTGGACATTCTTGGTCCCTTTCCAAGTTACGGTAAGTGTGGATAGGAAGCAGACATTTTCATTTTCATGAATCATTGGGACCAAACAAAGCAGACAAATACTCATTTTTAACAACCCATTGGTCAAAAAGCAAAGCTTCATCATATCCTTCTCTTCATATTCTCTCCTCAGTTGGTAAAAATTAAGATCGGATATTCGAACAAAAGGATTCGGATAGAATACAACAAAATTTTAAATTAATCGAGTTGACATTTCATTTAGGCTTAAACTAAAAAACATCTCTTAAACTACATCTTTTTTTCTGCTGTTAGACATTAAACTATGATTTGTGCAAAATAGGCCCTTAAGCTATCAATTTTTGTTACTTTAAGTTCCTAAATTATTTTTTGGTCAAAATAAGTACCTAAACTATGTCATTTTTTTTCTTTTAGTCCCCAAAACTACAATTGGTCAAAAAAATTATGATATGTCAACATCTTATTAGTCGAAATAATTTTATTTTGACTTAAATAACTATCGGACTTAAAATGACCAGAAATGATAGTTTAGGGGCTTATTTTGATATATGATATGTTAAAATTTAAAAAGAACATAAATATTTATATATGTTAGAAAAGCATATTAACCATAGACTTAAAGTGACCAAAAATAATAGTTTAAAGGCTTATTTTGCCCAAATCATAGTTTAGGGACTTAAAGTGACCAAAAATGATAGTTTAAATGCCTATTTTGTCCAAATCATAGTTTAAGGGCTAAAACAGAAAAAAAAATACATAATTTGAGGGCTGTTTTTTAGTTTAAGCCTTTTATTTATCACTTATATTTTATTTGAAAATTTATATTTGATGTTGTTAGTAGGACCGAAAGAGTATAATTTTTTAATGTAAAGTGATAATGCGACAAAACCATAGACTTCCATGTGTCACATACTTAGTATATCTAAAAAAATATCGAAACAATAAACAAAATAAAATTTTAGTTATTAACTTATGAGCGATATTAACTTGAAAGTGTCAAATTGAATTATCACATATAATCGAAGATAGGTTATTTATACAACACTATTAACAGAGGCGTGATCTATTAATACAATGTAAATTTTTTATTTTTTATGAGCAAAATTATTGGATGAAATTAACTGTAGAAAAATGATTGATTTTATGGGAGAAGAATAATTGTATAATATTTAATAAAAATTTTAATCTCAACCATTAATTTTTACTCAATTAATTATCCAAAAAAGAGTGTAAACTTAAAAACTTTACATTGTATGAGTATATCGTAACCACTATTCGGTGGTGAAATTTGGAGTAAAAGTTTGAGAGGGGCAACTTAATTTTTTTAAAAAATTTTGGAGGATAAACAAAAAATTTAAAAAAATTGAGGGTTTAACTAAAATTTTTAATAATTTTGAGAGATTTAACAAAAAAATAAAAAATTAAGAAGAAATTTAATTAAAAATATTAAAAATTTTGATGTTTAAAATGATTTTTTTAAAAAATTTGAGGGGTCAAATTAAAAATTTTAAAAATTTTAGAGACAAAATTTAAATTTTTCAAAATTTGAGAGGGGGTCGTGGCCCCACCGATCCCTTAAAGCATCTACCCCTACCTATTAATATACTATTTTATTTTGATATAATATTCACTTACATAACTAAAAATTTATTTTATTTTATTCTAATTTACAATCATTGGATTAAAAATCAAATGTTAAATTATGTTTAAATTTACCCCTAATTTCACCCATTGATTTTTTAATCCAATAATTATAAATTAATGTAAAACAAAATAAATTTTACGCTGTATAATTAGATTATATCCTTTTATTTTATAATTTTATATATTTGTTCCATTTGAATTGATATCATAGAATCAAATTATATCAAATTTAATCATACATGTAGTAATAATAATGTAAAAAAAAAAATTAACATAGTCAATGAAATCTTGGTTTAATAAGAAGGTTGAACGTTATTTTTAATGCAAGTGTGCAACAAGAATCCGATAAATGGTATCAACTGCACTAACAAGAGTTGAGTGCAATAACAATGCATATTGTTCTTTTAAGGAGAGAATTTGAGTTTAAATTTTTGAGACAATATTATTAAAACGGGAAGCCACAATTTTTAATATAAACTATAAAATAGACATGTATTATAACAAAAAAAAATGAATCGACCGCCCTTATCTGGACCCCTTTTGTAAATAAAGGCTATATGCCAAGTTGCTAAACCTCATTCAACTTCCTACTGTAAACTATAAATAAAACTATATGGTAAAAAGGACAGCCTCATCATAGGACAAAATAGTGTACCAGTGGCCCTTTTCTCTAGGTCAATGCTCTCCATTTTGTGCCCTAAAGTACACCATTCACAGTTGAGTTTGACACTCAGCCTTAACCTTATATGGTCCCCGCACTCCATTTTGTGCCCTAAAGTACACCATTCACAGTTGAGTTTGACACTCAGCCTTAACCTTATATGGTCCCCGCACTCCATAGTTTTACATTATTTATTCTGACCAAACTCATAATGCAGCCCCTCACATGCGTTGCTGGGGCTATTCCCCGACAACAATATCTACAGGGCTGCCATTATCCCTATAGTTTATATGACAAGCCTTGAAGTTCAAACCAAACAAAACTACTTGTTAAACAGAGGGTATATTCATGAATTCATGCCGGAGTTGTCGGACCGGTAACCCGGTTCGTGTTTTCAGTTGGTTAAGTCTAGCGAAGGTAAGGCAGCATATCGGAAAATGCATGCAAAACAATGGTTAAAAGCAGAATAAGATGTCATACAAGTACCATTACCAACACACAAGAGTTGATACAATCATGTAAGGTTTTACAGATAATGTGGATTGTGGAGGTCTTTCGCCATAGAGAACACACATTGACTTGGTCCGGACACTCAATCGATTGAATCGTAAAATTACTCACAAACGTTTTAAGTCTTGATGGGTTTTTTATAACTTCAGTACACTAGAAAACAGGTTTACTTGTTTTGAATCCCCTCGCCAAACGAAGATAAATGTTGCAATATATAGATAAAACATGATCTCCTATCCGCTCCAGCATCCTCTCATCTGATCGGAAAGAATCACGAAAGTGCTTCTGCATCTTCTCCGGAAAGGCTGCTGAATTGGATAGCAAAAATCATCTAGACACTAGCTAGCTAGCTCTGATTCCTGCATTTTTTTCATGGAATTGCATTTATACGTCGTTAGTGTTTCTTAAATCTTCAAAATCTGAACACTGCAGTACCGCACTATAAATTATGTCATAAAACAGTGCCAAAACTTTTATAGACAGTTTAGAACGTTAGATGTCAAACTAGTAGGTTGAGGCACATAAAAATGCTTTTGCAACATAAGAATAATTGTAGGAGAATTCTCTACACTACCAACATGTATATCTAGGCATTTCTTAGAACAATATGTAAATTATAAAAATTGATTTCAATATTGACTAATGAAATAGCACTCGGTGTATAAACATATAAACATAGTTACCAAGTCCGATGGCATCAGAGCTTTTCATGATCCTCAGTCTTTTGCACGTATCAGTAAACATCCTGCAACAAGTGCCAAATTTGAATTAGGCAGCAGTTAACTGCCATTGTTCAGGTCGAAATTTGAGAAATAAACAGTAATAAGCTGAATTTCCTAATGCAGCAACATGTTCCAACTCGGATTAACACAGACAAGCAGGACCATACTGAACTCTGAAGTTAGTTGACTGGAGCATAAAAGTTTGAGTGAAAAAAAGAATGATATAGAAAAAATGGAATCTATTTCGAAAATTTTAGCAGGTCAAGGAACATTCCTATCTTGAGATAAGCTAAGCATACACCGATGCAATGGTTTTAAAATCCCTTTTCAGAGGGTAAAAACAAACAGATTAGTTGTCGAACCATTGACGCATGTATGCATGCATTATCATAAGATAGTTTTTTTTTTCTCTAGAGCTAATGAACAAGGGTTCCTTTCCATTTAAAAGGGCTCCCAAAGAAATCTTATAGATAATATATGAAGACAAGTCTGCACTTTGTACACATCCTAACTGATTCAGAGATGTTCTTACTTCTTAGCATTTCTTTAAAACCTCAAAACAGACTCGAAAGCCTGACAATAGATTGCTAAAACAATATGGCAGAAACAATTTCTGTTTTTGACTCTTTTGAGTGCATTTTGTATAACATGTTTTTACTTCTCCAGAAGTATTGATATTGTCATAAAGGAAGTACAAAACTAGAAGCAAAATTATGAAAAAGAGGAACTCAGAGCTCACTCCCATGGGACATCACCCACAAGCATCCAGTCACCATCTTTATCCTCGTAAGTAAGAACAAATTCTGATCCATGCAGCAGATCCTCCAGCTTGCTTTCGCTCATCAGCTCCCTACCCGGGGTTCCATGAGATCCACATTGTCCTGAAATCATAGTAAAATAGCAGTAACCGGACCCATGCAAACCAATACTACTGTCTTTGTATAAATAGCAGCTGCAGAGCACAAGAATTATGTACATATAAAGTCCATGGCCTAAGACCGTTATATCGAAATAACTCACCTAGGGTAAAACATCTGAACATCTTCTCGAGAGCAGAAGATAACTCCTGATATTCAGAGTAGTTTCTCAAATCCACTTTCCGCAAATAAGGAGCACCCTCCATACTGACCTTAACAAACAGGGCACCAGGCCCTACCTTTCCATCTTCTTCATCAGTGTTCTTGGAATTAGAGGCCAATGAGTTCTTCCGGAATGATCTAATAGGAGGCCAACCTACAACCTGTGCCCTGCAAAAGAAGGATGATCAGAGAATCTTATCATGGTTAAACCGAAATTTATAACAAAAAGCCAAGAGTGCGTACTTGCTAGCTGGTGCTCCACTGTTATTGTTTGCAGTCACATTAGGATCAGGCATGGTACTACTAGCAGCATGAGGTCTATCATGTACCACATTTCGGTTCGTGATCTCTTTAGCTTTTGTTGATTGAGACCCAAGGTTCTCAAGCACATAACCCGATTTCAGTTTCAAGTTCGAAGAAGGCCTGGATGACGGCATCACACTTACTTTTGAACTAGAAAGAAATTTACCCTGCAACATAGATTATGTACTTTGCAGGTTAGTTCTCTTAACATTAGTCTTGGTATTCATAAATCGCAATAGTTTCTACCTCGGAGAACCCATCCATTGCATCGGAGAACCCTCTTTTGTTGCCTGAAACAACAGTCTTCTGCGATGCAGTGCAGTGACCATCACTTGAAGGATGCAAAGGGAAAAGGGGTTTCTCATCGAGTTGAGCCGTGCTTAGCAAGCAAAGCTCCAGATTTCTTTCAGGAAACTGAGATCCAGGAAGCCCGAGACTAAGCTCTGTTGCCTTCAGATTCAAACTAGACTTGCTTTCCTCGGATGCAAGGGAGACAATAGAGCTATCCATGGGAGAACAATCAGACAAGCCCATGTAGTTGCGTTCCTTCAATTCGGCACTATTCTGGCACACACTATCCATGGAGCCTGAAGAACCAAGTATAGTTATCTTACTTGGACCGCCTTCCTCCTCCACGCCGAGCAGCGGTGGAGACATCGAAATTAACAAAGTCAATACTTGACAACCTGCTAAATTCAAAGATAACCAAATTTATTATTTGAAGATTTAAAGAAGCTAAAGCAGCATATTTAAAGCAATAGCTAGCAACATGAACCTATGAGTAATCATAAACTATCCCCAAACAAATTAAACAACAAAGTTTTAAATAGATCCTTATGAAATTAGAGAAAATAAGGGATAAAGATCAAATAAAACAGCGTGGATCTTAAGTATGAGAAGCATCACCTTTTCAGATGTTAAAAAAACTCCTATGAAATTATTGAGGGAAGAAAACAAATATCAAGCAAATTGTTTCAATGGAAATTATATAGCTGCATTTAAAGTATTTTCTGCTTGGTAAATGTAAATGCATGCAAAAATGAAGGAAAGATTTTTCTTCTTATTTTTTTGAAGAGCAAAATGATAATATCTAAAAAAGACGCCAATAGTTGTAGTGTGTTTGGTTACTGAGAAAATGGCTAGAAAAATGGGAATTTATTTTTCAAACTTAAGCTCTTAAAGCTTAAGGCCAACAGTCAAGCTGAGCTCGACTCTTTTTAACATACGGAGAGAAGAACTAACTCAAACGAGACTCTTGCATTTTTTTCCATTTTCCCCTTAAATTTCTCGTCAGCTTTCTCACGAAACAAACATAACTGATTTGAAAAAAGAGCCAAAATAACAAAAGAAAAAAAACTGAAACAAAAATTTTCTCCTAGAAACATGAAAGGGAAAAAGAAAGATTACCTGATGGGATTGGTAGATCGGAAACAGATCGAAATCAAAACCCTTTCTTTATTTTGGTTTGATTTTCACTCAGAACTTAGAAGGAAGCAAAAGATGTTTTATTAAGAGAGAAAGCTAAGGACCCTCCATTGCACGCACACAAAGTAACAACTGCTTATTTGCCGTGAGATGTCAAACTCTATGCTTTAAATTAAACAGACTCCAAATTTTATATAAATATGTTATAAGTTATTGTTTCATACATTAACATTAGTTTTTCTCATAAATGAACTCTTAATATTCTTACTATTGAACCCAAGCGTCGTCCCAATAAAAAAATAATATGTTCATCAAAGGTTAAGGAAAAATAAAAACAGATATCAAATTGTAATCACCTTAATATTATTCAAAAAACTGTATCATATTCAAAGGATTCTAAACCTTAATTCATTAACCTTAAAACACTAAACTATAGTGAAAAAAATTGTTGTCGTGTAAGAAATAATTTTCCTATATGTTATCCTCCTAAATTTATTTTATAAAGTAACTTATTTTACAATTAATTGTAATTATTTATAATAGTATAGTACATATTAGTTCCAATTTAAATGGTTTTCTCTAGTTATACAGGATATATATACATTTTTCTTCATAATTTTTCACATGTATAAATAAGTGTAATATTATATAGTGAATGAAATATCTTCTGGAATATAAAATATATTTATAATTTTATTTTTAAAGGATGAATTTTTGAGAAAAACAATTGATTAGAGTATAAAGGATCATATTGAATAAAATGCAAAGTTGAGGAACTAAATTGTAAAAATAATAATTTTATTATTAAAAATATGAATTGAAGTTACACATATATTCTATAGTGGTAGTGGAGCATGTGGCTCAAATTTGGTCAAATGGAATTAAAACAAAAGGTGAATTAAAGAAAATAGAAAAATCATACAAAGTTGAGGACTGAATTGCAAAAGGATAAAGTTTGTTTTCAAAAATAGGAATTAAAGCTACATAGGTATTCTACCGTGGTTTTTAGCATGTGGTTCAAATTTGATAAAAAAAAATACTTAATGAAGGAGAAAGTGAAGATATAAGGAAACCTTGGACTAAATCATAAAATAGTAGATTTCAATTAATCAAGTTAGAAAAATCTGAATTCGACTCGAATTCAAAAATCAGCTCGTTTATTCAAGTTGAATCAAATAATTCAACTCGGATAACTTGAAATTTTAAAAATATTTTTCTCGAGTTGAATCGAGTTAAATTTTGCTGACATCTAATCAAAATGACCATAAATGATAAAAAAATATCAAGTATTGGGATTAATGTAGATAAAAGAAGGTATAATACTAAATTAGAGAAAATTGTTCAGCTTAGGGACTGAAAGTTGTTATTTTTTTTATTTTTACTTAAATCATAAGTGAAGACATGCGGATTGAGTCTTGGATAAATTTAATTCCATATTATTATTTAATAATAAACGCAAAAGTATTTTTTAAAAAATGAATAGCAAAATGTTAACAACTTTTTAGTATAACGTTTCTGAAATAATGTAATGATGAGAGATTTTCGTTATACTTAAATTCTCATTGATAATAGATTTTATGGTCAATTTTTAACAACCCTTTCTATTTTCTTTATCAAAAAATAAATGAATGTAAAATAACAATAATAAAAAAATCTTAATTAGTATCTATAAATAAACCTATCTAGATAAGCTGAGTGATTCATTCAACTATAGGCCTCATATAGAAAAATTATTAGACGGACCCGGCTCACCATATCATCTGCTGTCCCAGTAAATAAGGTACATCCATATCATTTTTACTCAAGGCGGATCTTCACCTCTTTCTTACATGTAAAAAAATAATAAGTAGTTATTTAAAAGTTTTTTTGATATTGATTGACTTTATTGGCTGGGACTGATGACGTGGTGAACCAGGTCCATCTAATAATTTCTTCTCATATCGTTTAGTCGAATTTGAACTTGAGGTTAAATTTTGGGTAAACAAGTCCATTGATCACTAAGTTATTCATGCTTTCCTATTTCGGGAACTAAATTATTATTATTTTTGGCTAAACTGTTACTAATGTTACGCATTTTTCTTATTTTAGTCACTAATGCTATTTTTTTATTTGGTCATCAATCTATTGCTTCTTTTTTTGTTTTGGTCATCAAACTATTATTTTTTGTGAGTTTTTTAACGGACGGTGACCAAAATAGGAATAAATGTAATATTAATGATAATTTTATTAAAAATAATAATTTGATAACCAAAACAGAAAAACGAAAATAGTTTAGTGACCAATCGTGACCTAATTCATGAAAATATTCATCTATACGGCACGAAGCTGCTAATGGAATACGAGACGTCTATGTCCTCTGAATCTTTATCTAATGGTGATTTTAGTGTTTGTTAATTTAAATAATTATCAAATTAAATTATGTCTCTTTTAAATTTTAGATTAAATATGTATTATGTATATGCTAATTTAAAATTAAATGACTTTGCTCTCTCATTATTTGATCATGACTATGCCCCTACATCTATAAACACATCATAATATAATTTATTTTATTGTTATTCTACCATTGGTGTGTTTAGAATTGAAATTTCAAATTTTCAATATAAATGAAGATCTAAAATGAGAATAAAATGTAATACATAAATTGGATTTGAGCAAAATATAATAATAATAATAATAATAATAATAATAATAATAATAATAATAATAATAATAATAATGGGGAATTGTTTAGCTAAATATAACAAATTCAACTACCCTCCACTACACTCATTGCTTAGCTTATTATATATTCTTTCTATTTTAACAAAATAGAGATTCCTTATTCATATCCCTTTTGAATAACTATTATATTTTCTATTGTTTTATATAAATTTTTTTGTTTAATAATCCGTATTCAACTCATTGGTCGACTAATTTGAATTGAGTTTTGTAGAAGTTCAAATGGGGACGATCCTCCTAACCCAAATTTTTTCATTCACAACGTTAGGATTCGAACCCCTTACTTAAAAAGAAACCTAGTGCCTCATCACATTATGTCAACTAGTTGTTGGTATTTTATATAAAATCTTTAATATATATATATATATATATTTACAAAAACCACCTATAACGTATTCACTTTTAATAACTTTCATTTTTAATTTAATTTTTAATATTTTGTCCAAAGGTATATTTCTTAGTGAATGTACATAGACATTTGGTGTGCTTACTATTAGTTATTACATTAATAAAAAATCAGGGGTCAAATTATGGTAACCCAAAAAATCAAATAAGTTCGAGAGTAAGATAATTGTGCCGATATCTATAATTTTTAGAATATTTGAATTTAAATCAAATAATTATTTAAAACTAATGGTTGTTTATTATTGCATAAAATACAAGTATTATAATTTGATTCAAAATAAAAAGAAATAATGCTAAAAAACAAAACAAAATAAATATATTATCATTAAGATATGTGAACTCACTAAATAATATGATTTAACAAGTTAAAAGGATTTTTAATATAAATTTTCTTAAAGTAAAACGATTTATATTCTCATATCCAAATCAATTTTCTACTAAACAAATTCGAATATTGAATCCATTGTTTACAACGATAAAATTAATTTAAAATGATAAAGCAAATATCTAAATTAATATCCACGACCGTCTAACACGTTATATGTATTAATTAAAAATATTAAATTTACAACATATAATATTTTTCTTTTAAAAAATACAAATAGTACACAAGTAAACTGCACCAGATACCATTACATTTTAAATTTAGCACCAATTATATCATTAAATTAAAATTTGATATTATTTTAGCACCGAGTTTTAAGCTTATCAATTATACCAATAAACCATTAAAATAGATGGCGTGCATAAATCTTCATTGTCCGCGTGAAATGATGTAGAGTGATTTTAACGATCTAGCGATATAATTGAAATCTAAACTTAAAATTCAATATTAAATAATATTTAATTTTTAAATCATTAATATAATTGATATTAAATTTAAATTTAGGAATATTTACCCGAAATATAATTACAAAAATGCAAAAAAATCAGTCATACAATTTATTGGGGGAACCTAGTTGATGGGGGACAAAGAAAAACAGGAATGAAGCGGTATATGCAAACAAGGTGGGTTGGGGGACAAGAAAGCGGCTTTTAATTTGAGTTTTGCCGGGTACAGACCGCGACATTTAACTAACCTACACCCATGTTTTTCTTTCCCCCCTTTCAACTTTCACGCGCCTTGACCCCACACCCACAAACACGTACCAATCAAGGAACAGAATGCATGTGAGTGATACTCAGATTGTTGTGGGTCCTCGGACTTCGAACGAAGTTTGATGATAGCGTCCGTAGAGGACGGCACGCGCGTTCATGTGGTTTTTCAGGGACGAAAAAAAAAACTTGTTAAATTAGGGAAAAGATGAATATAAATAGTAATGGAAAAGGATTAACCAATCAAATAAGTGCTTAACCTATATATTTTTTCAGATAGGTACTTAAACTATATTTTTGGCCAAATTAAGTATTTAACATTTCATTTCGTAAATCATTTAAAGTTTTTTCGTCAACGATCGTTAAAAAAATTCTGTCATCCAATCAAAACATGACACGTGACCTGATTTTTTTTTATATTTTTAATTCTCGAATTTCTTTAAAAATCTAAATTTCTTTAAAACCTCCAAAGTTTTAATTTTTTTCAATCAAACCCCCAAATCACATCTCTCTCACCGTCTGGCATCCCCACAAGTCGATGGTTCACCATTCACCGCCCAAAGCACCACTTATCTCACTATTCGACATCCGCCATCTTCTACTGTCAGTGAGAACCCAATTGAATTCTTTTTTCTTTATTGTTAGGTGTTCATCGATGGTGCAATCGACGGTTTATTCGCCGGTTTTTTACAACGAGATGATGGGGTTTTTGGTAGAGATGGTCCAATAAAAATAAGGGTGGCCAGAGTAGAGGAATTTAGGGTTTTAGAGTTTGGGTTGGGGTTTTTAGAGAAATTAAGGATTGTTGGGTTAAGTAAATACTTTATTATTTTATTTTTCTATTTTTTGGATTTTAATTTCAAAAAATTATAAAACTATGTCACATGTTCGAATTTCATTGGACAACAAAAAAAATAATGTCTATCATGGAAAAACTTTAAATGAGTCACGGAATGAAACGTTAGGCACATATTTAGCCCAAAATATAGTTCAGGCACCTATCTAGAAAAAAAAGTATAGTTTGAGCACTTATTTGACTGTTAAACCATCGGGAAAATGGTATTGTTTCGAGATTATTTAGGGAAATATGATTGATTGTACAGTAATCAGCAAAGACGCCTGCTGAGGGCGATTTTGCAAACTCCCCCCAAATTTCAAGACTAAATTGTAAGGAAATGAACATACAAGGACTAAAATGATTATTTTCAGAAATTACCATCTTATAGTCTAAAACCTTGAAATTCCACAAGCTTTTGTTTAGGTGTCTGTTTGAGATAACTTTTTAATCTACTTAATTTTCTTAGAACTACACACTGACAATGAGGCAAAGGCGCCTCGATCCTGTTTTCGTCTTGAAAAATCTTGTTTTTGTCTTCAATTTTGATTTTTTTATAGATAAATTTTTTTTTTAACTTTACCGACTCAAAAAATTGAATTTTTTTTATCAAAATATATTATTTATAAATTTTTTGATTACATACAGTTTTCCCTATTTTGAAATATTTCGTGATTTATGATACATGAAATTAAAATTAAAGGGATCAAAATGAGCTAAAATCAGTTTGGAATTGTGTTTAATTTTGAATATTTTGATATATAGTAATAATTTTAAATTATTAATTCGGTTGCGGTTTTCGTTTGAACCACATGATCAAATTAAAAAAAAAAATAAAGTTACAGGTATCATAAACCATGAAAAAATTCAGAATAAAACAAAATTGCACGTTTCAAATCCTTATAAATAACAATATATTTTGGTACAAAAATGGAGTGTTTTTACTCCGGAAAGTTAAAAAAAATTAAAAGTAACGATAAAAAAATTGAAAGCCAAAATGAGGTTTTTAAATACAAAAACAGCCCATACGCCTTTGCTAGCGTGTAGATCTAACAAGTTTACGTGGATTCAAATAAAAATTCACCTCAATCGAATAGAGTAAAAAGTTATGACATTTTAAAATTTTAGAATATAAAATTATAGTTTTAAAAATAATTATTTTAGTCCTTGTATGTTCATTTCCTTACAATTTGGTCTCAAAATTTGAAAAGAGAGAGAGCGCACTTTGCCAAAGACTAATAGAAATCCTATACCTCTCTTTCGGTGCTTATATTTATGCCCCACACAAAAAAAAGACAATAAGTTGATCATAAACATATCGAGTCGGGCTGGATTTTGCTCAACTTGACTTGCTAAGATCTCGAGTTGAGTTAGATTTTATTTCGAGTTAACTCGAATCAAACGTTAATCAAATTTTAATCGAATTAAGCTCGAATTGTTTGTAAATTGCTCAACTCAATAAGGACCCTAATCAGTAATTTCAGCTATTTGTTGCGCGCTTTGGCTATAATCAGTGCATACATGTTATCATATTCACGATTCATCAGCAGCGTCATCATAGATATCAACGTATGATCATGCATGTTGCTAAACCATCATCATCAGGTTAAGCATAACACATTACTATGTTTTTCTTTTTTATTGTTTGATAGATTCAATTATTCGATTTTAATTTTTTATTAATGGAAATTATTAAAAGAAAAATCAAAAGTCTAGTCTAAATGGAAGACGGTAAGGTTATTTGTCAAAACTAGGGATGGCAACGGGCCGGATTTGGACCGGATCTAGCTAGACCCAGATCTAGACCCGTTTTTACATCTTGGATCTAGACCCGCCCCAGATCTGCGGGTCTAGAAAATTGGGACCCAGGTCCAAATCTAATGGATCTTACGGATTCGGGTCCAAAACGGGTCTGTTAAAAAAATGACCATTCGACCTATTTTTTAACGTAATAAAACTGTCATTGACTAATTTCACATCACATCTCCGATGGAAGAAAGATCAATTTCAATACAACTAGTAACAGAATAAAAAACGATAAACTAAAGTCTCAAAAAAAATCTCCAACACAATTACACAAATATTTTTTGAATAACATAAACATTAAAAAATGTAGATCATAAAACATTCCATTGTCGCAAGCCGAATACCGCACTTCTACCTCCTTAGAGTGCTAGTCTTCATCACTACTTAAATCATCAACATCTTAAAACAAACAAGAAACAACCAACCAAAGAGAAAATTTTGTTTAATGAAAATAATATTTGTGAAATTTAAATATTAATATTAAGGTTATGTAATATAATAAGTTTCTTCTTTATCATGTCAATAATATCCACCACTTCCGCATCATCATCACAATCTTCATTAATAGTGGAACAAACATGTGTTCCTTCAAAAGTGTCTGTCATAAATAAATAAAAATTACATTAGAGAATAATGTGAAATATAAAATTAAAGCAAAAGAAGGGAAATAATATTTTAAAACCAAAGGTGAGTTTTTCTATAAACGGGTAAACGGGTCCAGATCCGGATCTTAGTGTCAAATCCGGACCCGGATCCGTACTTTAATCAAAGGATCCAGACCCGGCCCGGATCCATCGGGTCCAAAATTTTAGGATCCAGACCCTATAAAACGGATCTGAATCTACGGATTCGGGTCGGGTCCAAGATCTATTGCCATCCCTAGTCAAAACCTAGTCTTAACCAAGTTTTTTTAATTCAAGATAAAATGATTCAAATACTATTTAATAATAGAAAATTTATTTGTATAAGGAGAGTCGTTTCTAAGATTTTAGTGGCCTAGGGGCAAATCTAAAAATTGGGCCCCTAGTAACAAGTATTTAAAAAAATTAAATTCGAAGAGTATAAAGAATAAATTAATTTGTTTTTAAATTATGTTTTTTTTATTACGCTCAATAATTATCAAATAAAAAACATCAATAAATTTTATTAAACGCGAAACAATTTACACAAAACAACTTCTATGAGCATTTCTAGATGCCAAATCACTAATAATAGTGTCTATATCAATACGATCTAACATATTTTTCTCAATACATAAAATAGCTAGATCATTCAACCTTTCTTGTGACATTGACGATCTCAAATAGGTTTTCAACAATTTTAACTTCGAAAAACTTCTTTCAGCAGATGCAACTGTCACCAGTATAGTTAAGAGGATTCGATAAGCTATTGAAATATTTGGATAACAATCTGCAACTTTGACAAACTTGAGAATTTCCAATGCCGACGTTAACTCATTTGGCAAAGTCACTTGCAACACTTTCAATTCTGAAAAAAGATCATCTGCATCAATATCAGACAAATCATTATGAGAAAAAGCAGTCCTAAAGTTTGTGCAAGATTTTTTTAATTCATCATTATCTAAAGATTTTAACCTTTTGGAATCAAATAAAAATCCAAAAATATTGTCAAATAACTCTAATTGTTCAAATCTATTTTTCAAAGAAGTTATATCCAAATCAACAACCACAAGAAAATAATTAACTCTAAAAGATTCTCGGGTGATTGCACTTCTTCTCCATCATCATTCTCGTCAAATTGTCTTCTTCTAAACACATGACGTTTTATTGAAAGTGTTGGTTCTATATTCATATCAAATGCAAGACTTTTGGCAATATCCATGTAAGACTCGAACCAGTCACTTCTATATTTCTCAAAGAATAACGTTACACTTTTCACTTCATTAATTGTAGTTCTAATACACATAGATTTAGATTGCAATTTCTTACTCACCTTGTTAATAGTAAATAAAATCTCATACCAAATCACCAAGCTAAGTAAGAACTCAAAACTTACAAGAGAATTAGCTAGACTTTCCGCTTCACTTCTTGTCTTGGCATCTTCACCACTAGAATTATACAATGACAACAAAGCTAATTTTATTTGAGGTGCTTGAAATCTAATAGCTTTAACACTTCTAATTCGACTTTCCCATCGAGTATTACACAAAGATTTCACTGTAAAACCTTTAACATTATCAACTAAAATCTTCTATTTTTTGGTAGAACTTGCAAATAATGTGTATATGAATTGCACAATTCCAGAAAAAGAAATAACTTTACACAAGAATGTGCCATATCCGGTATAGTGAGATTAAGACTATGACAAGCACATGGCATATATAAAGCCCTTGGATTTATTTCAAGTAACCTCTTTTGAACCCCTAAGTGTTTTCCTTTCATATTTGAACCATTTTCATAACCTTGACAGTAACACTCCGATTTTGGGCTTAGAGGTTTTGAAGTTTATTATACGGTCCGATGGACCGGGTTAGAGATTCAAGTCGGATTCGGGACCGTATATTTTTCAGCAAGATAAAAATATGGAAAATAGTTAAAAATCATCTTTTAATATAATATGATTTTTGGTGGAATCAATTTTAGAAAAAAGGAATTTGGAAATATGACATTTTGGATTAGTGACCAAAATGCGATTTTTGAAAACTATTTTAAGTGACTAAAATCAAAAGGGTCAAATCCTTAGAATCCTTAAGGAGATAATCTACCAAGTGTTTTTTGGTGGTTTTTCCCTTCAATTAAATCTTTTTAATCATGTGTTTTAAAAGGTTGTTTAAATGGACTAAATATCTAAAGTTGGTTATTAGCTTTTAAAAGAATTTCACGTAACTTTTTCCTAAACTTTTTCTCTCAACTTCTTTCCTTCCAAACACTCAGAGTTTTATCAAAATCAAGAGGTAAAGAACTCATTTCACTCAGATTATTGTTTTTAATTTGTTCCTTTAACTTTGTTTTGCAAAATCTCATTGAAATCTTGCATTTTCTTAGCTTTTAACAAGCCAATTGAGGGAGAAATCACATAACAGGGGTAAGGTCCATGATCTCCTCTGTTAAATGGTTCTTTATTGATATTCCCAAGTATTTGATTCTTGATTTATGAGTTGTGATGTGGTTTTAATGTTTTATCTATGTTTAATTGAGTTATTTTGGAAATTTTGGGGAAACATGGTGATTTTCGAAGTGAATTTGATTTCTAGTAATTGAGATGGATTTAATATATGTTTTGGATGTATTTTGATGTTGATAAGTTGTTTTAATCAATAGAATCCCGAAACTCTTGAATCTCTAATTAGTTATGTTGCTAGTTTTGAGTTATTGTGGTGATATTCGAGTTTAATCTTTGTTGGAGGTAAAAGGATGTTAGGAAAGGGTTTTTTGGATGTTGTTAGATGTTGATTGAAGGCTTGTATTGTTGTTTTCTAGCTGGGTTAAGTTTTCGAAACGTTTGATGGTGTTTTCGGTATGTTTCGGATGGTTTTTGAGTGGGCAACTTGGGAGTTGCGGGAAACTATTGTTAGGCAATGGTTTGAATGCATTTTAATGCATTTTTCCTCTGGTTGTATATGTTTAAAACAGGGGATAATCAAGGCGGCGAGGCTTGACATTATTTGGTTGCTTGTCGGGAGGTTGTTTTGCGGTGGCAAGGAAGGCGAAGCGTATCGGTGAGTGGAAACTGGTTTTAAATGCTTTACAAAGGTTTGTAAAGGGTGTTGGGAGTTTAGGGTAAGCGTGAGACACTTACCTAAGATCGGAAGTAAGTTTCCCTTATTTTGCTCTTGAATATGGGCTGGGATATGAGCATGTTGTTTGCATGTTTTGGTAATAAACATGGCATGATTCACTTGCTGGTAAATGCATGATTTTGAATACATATGCAGGGGGATTGAAAGTATAATAAATGCTATTGAGCATTGGTTTTCATTCTGGTTGGGAATGGTGTTTATGCACTGGCAATGAGATTTGCATATATGTTGTTTATGAGATGCATTGTAAAATAATAAGTAAATGGTTTTGTAAATGATATATTGGCTATGTGACATGATGAAAACAATCAGATATAGTTGGCATGCCATAGGATTAAAAGTGCACTATAAATATGAACAAAATCGATCGTGGCCATGGGTCTTTGAGGTGTGGCGGTCTAACTAGGCCACTCGGATTGTTGCGACATCATTTGGGGCATGCGGTTTAACTGGGCAACCCAAATTGATGGTGATCTTGCGGTTTAACTAGGCAAGGTTGATATTCTTGTGGTTTAACTAGGCAAGGGTGAAATATCGCTGTTTAACTAGGCGGGGTGTCAAATCTTATGGTTTAACTAGGCAAGGTTTGAGATATCATGATGGTATGATAGATCTGTGTATCCGATTTGTGTATAGGATAGAGGTAGTCTATTCGGGTCACTATAATTGCCAATATATAAAAAAGATCACGTGTTGATTCTTGTATTAAGTGCTTTGGGATTTAAGCATGGTTTGATTAAAATGCTTTGGGATTTAAGCATGAGATGTTTATGATGTTATGAATAACATTACGTTTTGATTCGGTTAGAATCATGATGTAGTGCTTTGTAAGTAAGCATGTTTTGGGAAAAGCAAGCATATGTTTTTAAATGAATTTAAATGCATCATTGTTTATGAGCATCCTCACTAAGCATGCGTGCTTACGCTCTCTTTTTCCTAATGATGCAGAGCATCGAAGTTCGGGCAGCAAAGGTAAGGTTTGCAAGGATCCAAGAGATAAACTACTTTTAAACTACTTTAAGTATGAACTCGGTTTCTATTTCCGGTTAATAAGGCAATGTGTTCGCCAAGGTTTTTGAGGGTTGTAATCCTGTTTTCTTATGGAGTTTGAATATGTTTTCTATGCTGGTTTTTGAGGATAGTTGATGTTGCTAAGCTTGATGTCAATACTTGTTAGTAGTCGTGGTTGAATGGTGGCTT
Source organism: Hibiscus mutabilis (assembly GCA_019671005.1). Lineage (NCBI taxonomy): Eukaryota > Viridiplantae > Streptophyta > Magnoliopsida > Malvales > Malvaceae > Hibiscus > Hibiscus mutabilis. The sequence goes on from CM033732.1 coordinate 43,007,083, forward strand.
AGGTATGCATCTAGAGTTTTCTTGATGATTACCTTATTGCGATGGTTTGAGCGAGTTTTGTATGTTATGTTAAGTGTGCTGTAATGTTGCTTATGCTGGGAATGACTTAAATGTGCATTTTGGTATGCTTGGCAAAGTGGTATAGTATGGCTCTAGAGTGGTCCTTTGGAAGCATGATGTTGATATGGTTGTTTAATCCTGGTATAAAGTTAGATCATGTATATTGTTGTGTTGATATGTATGTTTGAAAGTAGATAGGGGCTAGGGTGTATCGGTACAGGCAGAGGCGTATTGAAACGTTATGTGGTTACTGGAACATCGTATTTTGAAATGGAGCCCGTGTACCGAAACACCAAAGGAGTCGTATCGGTACGGGTTGTAACAATATTGCGTACTGAAATTCCAATTGAACCGTATCGGTACGGTATGCAAGAATTTCTAAAAACATGTTTTATACTCGAAGAGATGTACCGGTACGGGATCAGGCGTATCGAAATGGTCAATTTACAACCGTATCGATACGGGTAATATTGTATCTATACGGGGGTCGTTAATTCTGTTAATGTCTTATCGAGGCAAGTTCTGTTTCTCTCGTTTTAGTCCCTAAATCTTGTTTTGTCAATTACTTAAGCATGGATGGTTGTTTGAGGCTGATGTTTGACACATAAGCACGAAATGAACCTATTTTAAAGTTGGTAACTTAAAAAGTAGAAAACCCTTTCAATTTTGCTAAAATTACATTTTGGTCCCTAAGTTGTGTCGTGGCCAATTGGATATCGTTATGATGCCCGATTGAGATGTGTGCTCACCTTTGAACAGTATGATCATGTAGGGAAGCGTTAATGCATCTAGGTAAGATAAAAGAAAAAAAAAACAGGTGAGTTTTAGGTTTAATCTTCCCGGTTTACTCCGGTAAACCTAATATAGCTTGTTCGGTTCAGTTTTACAACTAGGCCGGGTTGAGGGGGTCACATTGTACCCCTAATATCATTAATATATAAATCAAGTGACTTGCATACACCTAATAATTCATTAAAAAGGCCCAAGCCTGAAGTATAATTTACATTTAAGAACTCTAAAAAAACTCATCTATTTTTATTTCATTACTTAACATATTAACACATCATACTATTAAACTCATTTGTTCTTGATGACTCACATCTGGGGTACAATCAAGGATAATAGAAAAATATTTTGCCTCTTTAATGATCTTTATTATGGAAATTCTAACACCATGGGCCAAAAAAGAAATCAACTCATTTTGGATTGTAGGCCCAAGATAGTGATAGTGAATATCTTGATTTTGAATACGTCTAACATGATCTTGCATTATTAAATCAAATTCAGCTATCATTTCAATTAAACCTAAAAAAATATCATTACTATCCTCGTAAAGTTTTCCACTACATCCACGAAAAGCTAGATTATTTTTGGCAAGACATTTTACAACAGATATAATCCTTATTAAAACTTGTCTCCAACGTTCTTTTTCTTTTGAAATTTCTTCTTGCAAATCTTTATCAATGCCTTTATTCTTTTCTAATCTTATTCTTGTTTCATTCCAACTATTTATATTAGCCATATGCTCAACACTATTTTCATGTTGTTTAAGCCTCTCACTCAAATGCTTCCAATCATCCATTCCATCATTTGCTAGAAGATTTTTGTTATTTTGAGAAGTGAACAATTTACAACAAAAATAATATATTTTATTCACATGTCTATAGTAAACAAACCATTTTCTATTAAAAGTTTTTCCATTGCTCAATTTTCTAGAATAATATGAGTACGAAAAATGTCTAGAAACTCTATCCTTAGGAAATGTAAGATTCAATTCTCTAATGGGCCCCTTTTCTATCAAAAGGTCTCTAGTTTTAGTATCAAGAACACCCTAATTTCTAGCATCATAGATATCGAAAGGAGAAATTATATTTTCATCAACATCAACATTTGACTCATCAAGTACATTATTTTACTCATTATTCAAACTAGTAGTATCATTATTACTCAAATTAGCATTATCACCATTGAGGCAATTATCATCACTCAAATTTTCGTCATTCAAATTTTCATTAGAATGTTCACTATTATCTTCATTTATGCCCAACACATCACCGTCTAAAGGTTCTTCTAATCGTTTTGGAAAAAAATTATCTAAAGCTCCCTTTTGTGATTCTACTAATTCTTGTGTTCGTTTCCTTTTTCCTTTTTTCACTACCGAAAGTATGTTTTCGCCCCAATATTATACTATAAAAACTATAAAGAAAAAGTATAGAATGGTAGCACCAGAGTATTTGTCGTTGAAGCTTTGCCTCAAACTTGGTTATAGCTTATCAACAGTAAATCTCATAAACCGTAATCTCCTTGAATAAATGAGTTCTTGCCTTCTTAGAGTATCGAATCAAAAATTATAAATAAAAAGTTCAAAATAAATTGTGAGAAAATAACATAAGAAAGAGGGAAAGTGATGAGAAATTGAGATGTGAAGAACAAGAACAATATAAATATTATTTATAGGTGTATATGAAATTTTTATTCTCAATTTAAAATTGAAAAAATTAAAATATTATTATAATCTTAATTATGGCCCTATAATACACTAATACCTAGACTATTAAATATCAACAACTTTATCCTTAATTATGATTGGTGGGCTGTTTAACGGTAAAAAAATATTATTATAATCTCAATTATGGCCCTATAATCTTAATTATAGCCCTATAATACACTCTATTTACCGCTTATAATTTTAAACTTTAATGGTAAAAAATAAATTTTGGTAGGCTATTTTTTTCCTAGTAGCCGGTGGGCCCTGCCGCCCTGGGCCGTCGCCCCTGTTGTCCAGGTCCAGGGACGGCTCTGTATATAAGTTATATAAAATTTTAGGGTTTAAATTTGATACGCATGCTTGTGTAAAATAAACACAAGCCTGCCTATTTTTACTATAAATTAAAATTAAACTTAAACACTAAAAAACTAAATCCTAAACCCTAAACCTTAAATTCTAAACACTAACTTTAAATTCTAAACCTTACAACCCAGACCTTTAAACTCTAAACCCTAAACTAAACTCCTAATTCCTAAAACTAAAAGGTCCGACTGTATATTGAAGTTTTTTCTCAAAATTTTATACAAATTTATTTATTTGAATGTCATCCATTTTGGTTAGCCGCTAGGTTATCCTCTGCACACCGCTTGCTTTTGTTTTCTTTTTTATTTTAACACGGTAATACAATTTTAACGTGGGTCATCGATTGTTGATATTCTAGCAGTTTGTTTTTTTAATTAGTTTGTTGATGCAGTAGATATATTCGTATTTATTTTTTGTTCAAGTCTTTTGATTGAATTTTGTTAACTTTTTTTTGTATGGTCCTATATGACCCCAAGTATCTAGTTTATTGTGGCAATGATTATAAAAAAATCCAAATTATGTATTTAGTTTACGATTATGGTTGTACACCCTTACTGCAATTTTAAATATTTCCTCTTTTTAATAAAATCAACCGCTTCTATTCAAAACAAATTTATATTCAAAATTTAGAGTTTACAGTTTAGGATCATTGTTTAGGATTAGTGTTAGTTTAAGGTTTAAATAGAAATAGCTGCGTAAAATTACACAATCAGTCTATTAAATAATGGGTAATTATTTGATACACTGACGGTAAAAACTAAAAGTTTCCACAAGCGCCTTAGTTTTAAGATTTAGAGACTTAGTTTAGGGTGTATGGTTTAGGGGTTTAGGTGTATGGGTTTTGAATTTAGGGATAGTGTTGAAATTTATAGTTTAAGGTTATAATTTAGGGTTTATAGATTAAAACATAAATCCTCACCATATTACCTTAAAAACTAAACACTAACCTCTAAACCCTAAATTCTAACCACTATCCCTAAATTCTAAATCCCTACAACTAAACCCCTAAACCCTACACCCTAAACTAAGCCCCTAAACCGTAAAACTAAGACGCTTGTGAAAACTTTTAGTTTTTACCGCCAGTATATAAGATAATAATCCTTAAGTAATCACTTTAATATAATATAATATAATATATTATTTAAATATAATTGTAAAAACATATAATATTAATATATTTAATATTTTATTATTATTTCAAATAGTAAAACAAACAACCCAGACAAAAAATTGAAATTTTATTTCCGTTCATATTGTTTGATAGATTTCTCGACATGCACATATTTTATGATACATTAATTGTCAATAAACGAGTCTTAATCTAAGAAACTTGATCGTTTCATTTTTTTATCTAAAAAAAATCAATTTTGAGCTCGAAAAATGAAATTTGATCGACTCAAATTGAATAGAGCATGGCGCTCTACGGCTTGATCTCGATTCAACTCAACTCAAGAAAATATAATGCTCATATTTTGGCATTTCAATAAATTCTCAGATCCATAAAATAAGATAGTTTCCCTCTAAAAGATTATTTGTTGTGCAACAAATAGGAACAACCACCGGTTTACGTAGTTCTTTAGAGCTGACAAACCTTACATTGCATGTAAAGATACCCGCTTTAGTCCTTGTATTTCATTGTTTCCTTCTCAAAACCAATAGTCGGAAACTGCTTCGCGTACTCCTCGACTTCTTGTCGGAGCTTAGCGATTTCAGATTGAAAGTTCGTATCTGACTCCATGGTTGCGACAAAATCCTTCAACTTTGTTCCTGGATTAGTAGTAATTCAAGGGAAATATGTGAGCATACATTCCTTCCATTTTTACAACATATAAAAATATTGCCCTCTAGGTGATCGACGGATTAGACAACTATACCTTTCGTCTCAGCCTTGATTTTCAAGGCTAATTTGACAGCCGCATCAAAGAAGTCAGCAACCTTCTCGAAATCTTCCTCGACGAAACCCCTAGATGTGAGAGCTGGGGTTCCTGAATCACACGAAACCACAATTTAAAATCCTAGGGACCTAGATAACCAACATAAGAAACATATGGCTTCATGATCAAAGGTGTGAAGGGCCCCATACCCATGCGGATGCCACCTGGAACCATAGCAGACACATCCCCTGGAACAGTGTTTTTATTGGCTGCAATATGAACTGATTCCAATACCTTCTCAACTCTTGAGCCATCAATACCCTGTCGAACACCATTTCAGAAACAAGCATAGACTCTAATTACCAACAATTACCAATTAAATAGTTAAAAAGTACTTGAAATTGGGGGAAAAATGATAATCCATTTATGGATTCTGGTCAGTTAAAGGGTTGAAAAGTTTCTATACCTATTAAACTAGTTACTATCAGGGTTTTCTATAGGAATTCTCATGACAACATAAAATGTACGAGAATTCTTGGTAAATCAGCTTGAAAGGAACAAGAATTCACGAATCACATACCTTGTTTCGCAAATTGACCAAGACTAAATGGTTCTCAGTCCCACCAGATACTAGATCATAGCCGTTCTCTAGCAACCTCTACAAAAACAGAACAAGGAGAATTGCAACCATCAGTTAAATCACTCGAGAGTGTACACAATAAGGCCAAAGGTACACATAAGCCAAGTACTAGTAGTGAACTTGCATCGGGTCATTCAGTTTACCTGAGCAAATTTAGAGCAATTACTGAGAACTTTCTCTTGGTAAGCCTTGTACTCGGGTGTTCTGACCTATAAGCACATACGTCAAACTCAAGGAATCTAATACTCTTGGCTAACTTGTATAAAAATACTGTATGGCCTCAACTTGGCATTGCATATTTCACTAGATTAAATACATTTTTTTATCAAAGAATACCTGCTTCAATGCAACTGCTAAACCAGCTATGGTGTGATTATGCGGACCACCTTGAAGTCCAGGAAAGACAGCTTGATTAATTTTGTCTTCCAAATCATACATGACCTGTATGTAGCATGGAACACGAGAAATTGAACAAGTCACTTTTTCCTTCTCTTTTCCACTCATCCAACTTAGAGAGAGAGAGAAGCATACCAAAACTTAGATCATACTTACCTCTTTCCCTTGTTTGTTAATCTCTTTGACTCCCTTCCTGAAGAAAATCATAGCACCACGTGGACCACGAAGTGACTTGTGGGTTGTGGTTGTTACAACATCAGCATATTCAAAAGGAGACGGAATAACACCTGCAGCAACCAACCCACTTATATGTGCCATGTCAGCCAACATAATTGCTTTCTGCTTGTCACAGACCTGTCCATAAAGCAAAAAGAGGTGGTTTCTCAAAATTGAGTCAAGATTTTCATTGATATATGATAAAATCTACTGACATCAAGACAAGTAAAAGGTGTATACCTTCCGGATACGTGCATAGTCATAAAGGCGAGCATATGCACTGGCTCCAGCAACTATAAGTTTTGGTCTGAAAAGCACGACACTTTTCTCTAACTGCAAACATTTTTATTCATCTAATTCAGCTCCTTTAAAGAGACTTTCAAGTTTCATCGAAATTTTCCAAGAAAATACTTGCAAAGGGCTTGTGATAAAGATGAGATCTTTAGCTTCTATGTCTCAGTTGAATTTGATTTAAGATGCATGGAAGAAAGTCTAACTAATAAAGATATAAATTTCTCTTTTGAATGTCAAATTATGCTTAAAAGATACAGCACATAGCAAATATTCCAAGCAAGTTCCAGCCGTGAATCTCGAAAGGATTGTGAAAAGGAAAAGAAACATTATTCAAAAATGCATCCCTGGTTTTGTACAATATACAGTCCTCAAGTGTAGATACCAAGAATAGAATAAAAGAGAAGAGCTACCTGATCATAGTCAATGTAACCTGTATTCTCGTCCAATCTATATGGCATTGTCTCGAAGAATATGGACACAGCAGATATCTTCTTAGTGTCAGTCTGTATGATGCAAAGAAAAAAAATGAGAATTTGAATTTCAAATACTACAAGCACCAGTTGAATAGCCTTAAAGTAATGTTACCTGATACGTTATTTCTTTAGAAAATAAATGCAAGAAAAAAATTACAATTAGAATTAACAATATCAGACAAAAATGTAATCTAATTCAACAGAAAAGCTCATAATCAATGGAAATGGTTAGCACCTGATAACCATGTGAAAGATGTCCACCATGGGGTAAATCTAGTGCCATAATTCGTTCATGGGGTTTCAACAATGCAGTATACACTTGAAAGTTAGAAGGAGATCCAGAAAGCGACTGAACATTGACTGCAATAATGAAACAGATACAGGATAAGCTACATGCTGCCTAGAAAGTAAACACTCCTTACACAGAATACTTCATATGCTCAAAATAAAGTGTAAAACAGACATTCAACTAAATATGGAAGGCATATTGGCATTTTTGATAACATCTCAAGTCTCAACATGCAGGTCCCAAAATATTCATCTTAGCTTATAATGAAGGGAAAAAGGAGAGATGTGCATAATTCATTCACCTCCCCACTTTGCAGGATCCAACCCAAAAGCCTCTAGTGCACGTTTTTGACACAAGGACTCAGCCATGTCAATGTACCTGACCAAATAAGAATTAACAGAATTAGACACTGACCTTAGCCTACTAAGCTATGTTACTAGGACTCAATTGCGAGTGTTTGACATGGGTACTTATACAAAAAAGAAAGAAGAATCTGAGGAACATAGCCATCAAGAATTTACACTAAAATATAAAACTGCATAATATATAACATATATAACAAAGGCATCTTATTTTCTGATTCGATTCCCTGAAAATTACAATCAGTCTGAAATCAATTTATAAAAGAATCCATATCTTTTTTTTTTCTAATTGATACTAAAATTTACCATAAAAAAAAAAGCAAAAGTAGATTTGTCTTAACTCGTTTCCTCCATAGTATCTAGCACCAGGATATCCTTCACTGTACTTATTAGTCATGACAGAGCCTATTGCTTGCATCACTGAGACGGATGTAAAATTCTCGGATGGTATAAGCTCTAGTCCCTATCACACAAATAAAACGAAAAACAAATTGGATCTCCGAATCAATCAAGCAATACTTGAATAAAGTTGAACCAGAAATGCTAAGAGATTTGAATGTTTATTAAAATACCTTCCATTGCCTAGCTTTCTCGTGTTCGATTATGTTAGCAATTTCAGGATCGATTTCCTCAAGCGGAGCATTCAACTGATTTACCCACTACAAAGCCAATCACAATTAAAAGATGAAAGATCTGAAGTCCAAAATCCAATCCCTTAAAAAAAGCAATAATATTAATAATGAGGCTTACGTTAGCACGAGCTTTCTCTTTCTCCGCGGCAGCTGTTGACTGAAGCAAATGAAAATTAAGAAAAACATTAAAGAATCAACGAAAGAAAAGAGAGAAAAGGAAGTTTGACATATAGGGAGCGTACCATGTAATAGAGGGAGGTGCCGTTGAAGAGAGGTCTGATCGGCGACTTGATGGAGGAAGAGAGCCTGCGAAAGCTCATTGCCACCGCCATTGCTTGGCGAAGAGGAGTCTCTGTTAGTGGGTTAGTGGAGGACCGGAATTTGTTTGTTTGTTTGTTTTGTGAATCTTGTGTGAGTAATAAAGTTAGTGCATTTTTGTAATAATATAAAAGTGCGGGCTGTCAGTGTCAGATCCATCCGAGTTTGTTCGGGCGGGTGCGGTGTAACGTCGCTCGTTGAAACGGTAGTGTAAAGTAATCTAATGATGGATCATTCTGAAATGGACGGTAGTAGGTGAACTGGATCATTAAACGATGCCGTTTCATGTTCGGAGATGGTGAAGGTGAACTTGGGTAAGCCTACCGAGACCGGGGTTAGCCCATTAAGGAGATGCCTAACCCCCTGGGCTTACTTCAATATTTGGTCGACCAAGACTACCCCACATATACAAGGGTTGAGTTTAAAAATGGTCCCTACATGATGTTGAAATAATCTTTTGAGCATCACAATTTTAAAAAAAATTACAAAATGATCACTAAATTTTTTATTTTGTAATAAAATGATCCTTTAATTTTTGTCTTTTCCCATTAAATGTGATATGTTAATTAATGGTTAATATCTTATGAGATACCTTAATTATTTGGCCTACGACGACACCGACTTTAGTGTAGATCATTGATCGTCAGTATTCTTTTTCTTTACTTTTCGTATATCTCATTTTTACTTTTTCGTTGGTTTTTTTCTAAATTTTTGTATTAGAATCTCTTTGTTCCAGGTTTCTACTTCTCACACATCTTGATGTGTTTGTTTTTCTCTGCTTGTGGCTCGCTTTTCCTCTGTCTTGTGGCACGCCTTTATCTTATGGCATATTATTTGTCTATATTTGAGGTAGATTTGTGTTTGTGTAGAGTTTCTCACGACGCCCAATTCTGATGTGCGATTGTCGGTAGTCATTCAATAGTTTGATTCCTTTTTGTGGTTATTCACCAATACATTCAAATCTATTCATCGAAGTAGCTTGCAAGACTGTTGGTTTCGCTTATCACTTATCAAATGTCTATTTGGATTAAGATAAGGAGTTTTGTTTACGCTTGTTGCGTTTTTTGTTAATGATGTTTCTTAATGGATTCATTTTGTGTGTTGGACTACTTTCCTGACCTTTTGTCGTTCAATTGAGCCTTCACTTATCTATTTGAACAAGAATTTTTCCTCTTTTGAGATGGAAGAGTCTTTTTATCATTTCCTCTTTTTAATTTTTTTTATTTTCTTTATTGTTTGTTATGGTTATTTTCTAATTTGAAACTCTTTGTTTGAGTCTCTTTCTAAGTAATAAAAGTTATCCGATATTATCTTCAAAAAGTGAAGAGTTATAACTATTTGGAAAATGACATATGAAATGAAAGAAATATGGCGAATAAAATTACCAAAGGCGTATTGTTAAGAACTTCAGAGTCTTCAGTTCATACATCCGGAATGGGTTTCTCTTAAAAGAGGTAATCTCACCATGCAAATGTACTAAACTCAATGAATAGGAGGCGAAATCCTCGTATATTGATAAAGGCAACTATGATATCTGTACATACAAGACAGTTTTTTAATGTTTTACCTGAAGACCTAGTCGACATAATGGTCGTATTGGCACAGACAATCAAAGCTCGGCAATTAGAGCCGAGCCATCACCATTTGAGAAAGAAAGTACATTAGCACTTCTAGAATCTGAATTATTTGCTTCACTATCTCCCTATATCAAAAAAAAAAATGCAGAGCCATGTTTATGATATCGAAGAATAATGGATAGATTCGAACAGCAGGTCAAGCAGCTTGAAAACAAGTTTAGTGTTGAGAAACACACCTGTTGAACTGGGATTAGGGGATCCTGCATTTTCTTGGAAATATCCCGCAAAGTTCCCTGCGTGAAGTGCAGTTGTTTAAAACTCGATATATGGCTTGCTGAACGGTCAGCAGAGGGGAAATCAATTAATGCACATGCAAAACAGAAAGCAAAAATAAAGTGACGGTGCACAAAAACTTAAAGGCAAGAATCAAAACACTGGAAAATTGTAAACAATGGGGTATGGTTTAGTGGGAGGGAATGCATTTCTGTCCCTACCACATTGGCAGACCTTTCCGAACCCCATCCGTGAATACTTTTTACCAGCCCCAAACAGTGAGAAAAGTTCATATCCCTTTCCTGAGAGTGCAATACTTTTTTGATGGACAATTTGTTGTGTGCACGACAATTTAACTTTCTATTTAGAACACTGATTGCAATCATACCAAAAGAGAATCTTCAAGGAGCAGTGAAAAGTGATTTACTCATCTAAATTTACCCAATATATGAAAAGAACCATGACGGCAAACGTAGCAAAAGAATCATGGGAAACAAATTTTCTCAATTGTAAATAACAAGCATGGGGAAATGAAGATATGTGAAGTGTCAATCGCAGCAGACACGGCAACCTTGTTTGCCCAAAAAAGTCCACAGGCATTGCATAGAGACCTTGGACCAGATGGACCACGTCGCATCATTGGGGTGGACTTTGAGCTAATGCCACAGTGCATACACCTGGGTAAGTGTGAAAATGACATCATATTGAGATTTTATCAGGAAGTATAAAAATGATGCTAATAACTGATAAAGAAGAAAAATGAGAAATGTAGCGCAGCACGCACAAAGTTAAAAAAAAAAAGAAAACAAATTTACCAGACTCTCATAAAAAGAAAATGCGAAGAATAATACTCTTAAAGATGGTACAAAACTCACACAGCATCTGATGGGTTATTATCATCCTGGGAAGAACCCCAGCTTTCACCTCCTTCAGACTTCTTGGAAGATTTGGCAGATGTAAATTGACCCTTATTACGCTGCATCCTGTTGCACTCAGAGAAATCAGAAACATGAACTTACCATATATAGAATATATATAAAAAAAAAAACGTCAATAAGGATATACCATCTCTAATGAGTTTTCTAGACCTCCTTTCAGTTACAAAACATGCTAGATTTTAAGAATTCAATTTCATCAACTTAATTTTATATATGTTCTTTTTTCTAAATATGCAGTTAAATTGTTAATCATTATGATAAATCCCCTAAAAGGATAAAAAGGGTATCATCTCCCCTTTATCCACAAGGTTCCATTGATGCACCTAGACCAGCAAATTAAACCTGAAGGAAAATAGATTTCTATGCTATTATTTGATTTTTTTAATATTTTTCCGTTCAGTATTATTGCACTTTATCCATTGCTTGTACATAAGAAGTATGTCTAACTAAAAAACAGCTTAAAGAGACGGAACAAGTTAAACTTGCCTGACTAACAGTTTAAACATTTTGTTTCCACTTTTAAGACATAAGTCCCCTAAATCACCAATATTTTTGGACAAAACAAGCTATTAGTGGATTGAAATTGCATTACAATACACAATCCTCACTATAGGTGATGGAATTACAATATTAGTTCATACAGATTCTCCAATTGAAACTTTTAATCCAAAGTAATGGCCCCCTCTGTTTAAATAAGCACAAGATTAACTTATAAGTTATAATTGGTTTTAAAATAAGTGGCATGAATAGACAAGTTAGATCACTGCTTAAACGGTTATTCCCTGTAGATAATTATACTCTACAAAATTTTCTGTTCGCATTTTATAGTTTAATTAGCAAGATAAAAAAAACTGCAGAGGTCTCAGTCACAAGTAACAGTCCATGAAGATTAAAATCAGTAATACTATATGGTGGAAAAAAATCATCCTTACACAGTCTAGTGTTCCGGGATATATTTTGTCGTGTCACTGATTTGTTGACCTCTAATCACTATTTTACTCCCTAGATCTTTGAGAATTTCCCAGCAACTTTATGGTACATAGGGCTGTCAACCAGAGGACTTTGCAATATAGTATTAAGACAATTACTAAAAGCTTGTCTATCAGGGCTATACCAGCATGCAGTTATACCTATTTATCACCCTTTAGAAGTGGATGATATTTTATTTTTATTGTCTTCTAGTGTTGAAAACTATTAATAGAGATCCTTGGTTTATAATAATGAACCTAAGGCATTCAGAAAAAAAGTGAACTAATCCAAAGTTAATGATGTATTTGATAATAACAAATGAAGAAAGTGGTTAAAATGAAATACAAAATTTATGATAATAATCATATACTTTGCTAATTCAGTATAGACAATCTATTTCTCATAGTATAATAAACCATACCCTACTTAAAGTCCAGATTCATAGTAATTCACTAATTCCTCAAACCTCAAAAGCCCATCAATTTAGTTCTCAGGCTAAGTTTGTAAGCATCAATCGCAAGAACAACATACTGATTTTCCTAGTTCAAAATTTCACAAGCATATCCAGCTAAAATAATTGCATACGGGGAAGGAAAATGCACACCTAAGAGCAACTTCTTGACGTACACTATATCTGACTTTCTTATCAAAGCATCGCTCTTTTCTCTTCCGTCGAAACCTATCTAAAGAGGCTGCCCTATGCAGTTGATTAGATCCTCTCGGGAAGTCCAAAACAACCTAAACAGAAAGAAAAAAAAATAGGTGAACTAAAAATTAAAAAGAGAAACCCAAAATTCTAAATTCAACATATCTGAAAGAATTACCCTTTGGCTCTGAGCAGGCGTATCAACACCATGGGGACCTGAAGTCAGTTCACACCCACCAAGCAGTAATAATACCGCATGGAACTGCAAAATTTAAACCACATAAAACTCTTTACAATGCGCATTCCATTGGAGTTGCTATAGAAACGCGAAAGAACAAAAGTATGATTTTTGATGTTGCGTTTTTGGTTCCATGACTTAAAATAAGAGGAAACGAAATCACATCTCTCTGCAATTTACGCTATCAACTTTTGCATCTTAAGAAAACCCTAATTGGCCTAATTCGTAATAGCTGTAAAAGAAAAGAAACAAGATGGTTTACCTTCTCAGGAGTAATAGCATCGAATACGTAGACCTGGCCACGAAACGAGAGAGTGAGTTGGCTGGCACCGTCGACTCCTTGAACGACGGCCAAGTCAGAGGCGGAAGTAGTGACGTAGATGGGATCGGCTAGGCCGTCGTCAAGGGGATGAGCATCGTAACTAACGCTTTGGTGGTTGTCGGCGGGTGCGGAGGTGGAAACATCGTTGTCGGCGATCTGGCCAGGGATGTTCATGGGCTGAGACTGTCCGTACATTGAGAGAATCGAGGATGTTGAAGCATTACAGTGAAACAGGGGGTAGAAAACCCTAATTAATTAATGAGAAGTAAAACAAAAGGGGTGAAAAATGTGTTCGGGTGTTAGGTTTTGTGGAAGAATTTGGAAAGGAATATATGTCTTGAGAAAGGGAGAGAACCGTGTGTGTTAGAGTTCGAACCCAGGACTGTACTCTTTTCTCTTTTGTTAGTCCGAATGAAAGAGGAAACAGGCCGGAGAACACTAATTTTTTTTAGAAAAATATTTCATGTACTTACAGAAGCAAAAAAAAAAAAAAATCACAAACACTTCAATTATAAGATTTTAGGTTTAAAAATTTAGAATTTAAGAGTGTGATTAGAATATAAAAATTAGGGCTAGAATTTAGGGTTTTGAAGTTAAGCTTAGGTTTTAAGATAATGGCCTTATTTGATAAATAAAGGTTTGAGTCGAAATTAGATGTTTAAGTTAAAATTAGAGGTTTGACTAGTTAAATCCGTTAATTTAGATGTGTAGTGGATATCAAATTGTAGTGAAATCTCTAATTTTAAAAAAGCTACTAATAAGAACTTTTTAAAATTAAAAGTTTTAACATAAGAATTATAAAGATTCTTTTACCCTTAACAATTAAATATAAAAATAATTTTTAAATAACTTAAATTTAATATTTTCTATTTTATTTTTTACCAAAGTTAACAAAATTTAAAGTTGTGGGCAATCATAATTTGAGTACAATATTGTAGCAAACAAAACTTGGAACTGAAAATAAATGAACTTCTAGATTCACTCTTTATAATTGTGACATTTTCTATTTTAATTCTTCACCCTCACATATTTTTATTGTGACATTTATAAATTAATATTTTTTTTATTTTTTATAATTATCACACATTTATATTTATATTTAATAATTATATAAATAATAAATTAATATATAAATCCTTCAAATATGCTTAGCAATATTATATTAAAAATTTATTTTTTTCATAATCTAATTTATATTACTAGATAAAAAAATTGATAACTAATAAACTATTTAAACAAGTATAGAATATAATCATGACTTTATATGTCATTTTGCTTGTTTAAATAATCAAACAACTATCAGTTAATTTTACCAAATACTTTTATACAGTTCGCTAGTCAAAACAGCTAATGCAATCAGCTATCAGCTAATGTAATCTGCTATCGGCTAATGTAATCTGCTAATTGCCAAATAGGGCCAATAGGGTAGAGATTTAGATTTTAACCTATAAATTTTAAATTCTAACAACAACCCTTAAATTCTAAACTTCTAAACCTAAGTACCTTAACTAAATCTCTTAACCCTAATTTTTTTTTATTTTCACTGTGAGTGGATATGATATAATTATCCAATTTTTTAAAGAAAAACTACATATTTAGTACCTTGACTATGCTCGTGTTATTGTTCTGATTAATAAAATTTTAAATTAATAGTTCAAATAGACGAAATATATTTTCGTTATATAGGGGCCTAATTTTAAGTTTTAGCTCAGGGCCCCAAAAATATCCGAGACAGCCCTGCACGTGATGTAATTGAAAAATTAAAATCCCTAAAATAAAGTATGAAATCCCTAATTAGTAAACAATTCAAACTCTCAACTCTTCACGCTCGACTCTTAATCTCTCTTGGCTTTTGTTGCCAATCTGCTCTCTCTTGTAAGTCGTGACTGTCAATCGCCTCGGTCTTGTCACCCCTCAAGCCTCAACTTCACCATCGTGACTTCGTGAGCGTTCAACAGCATTGCATGTAACAACGACAAAAATGCGGGTATTCGTTACTCGAATTTTTGGGTATCTGGATTTTGCGGGTACCCGGTTAGAATAGATCGAGACACATGCCGAAGAATTTAGTACCCGAGACTTCAGGTACTCGATATCTCGGGTATCTAGAAATCCGAATACCCGATAATGAACACCCGTAGTTTTAGTTAATGTTCACCCCTTCAGTGTTTTATGTGAAGGTTATCGGTTGTAGTATGTGTTGTAAATTGATAGATTACCGTTTTCTGGTGGAGATTGGAGATCGTGATGGGGATGATAGAAGAGTTTGGAATCACTCTGAAAGAGGATAATTTCCAAAGCATGGCAATTGTTCTGGATAGGGTGAGCATTTGATTGAGTCGATTAAAAATAATTAGAGTTAGTCGAGTTGACGAGCCCTATTTTACAACTTAAACTTTATTTGATTGTTTTTATTCAATTCGAGTTTATAAAATTCAAGTTGAGTCAAGTTGTTCGAGATTCTGTTCAAATTCAATTGTAAATATTTATAATGTTATGATACTAATTAGTTTCAATTTAAACTATTTTCCATAACCATATATAGTATACATATATATTTCTTCATATGTGTTATACATATAGCAGACAAAGTTGAGGGACTTGACTCGAACTTGAAAATCGCATCTACTAATTATTAAAAATTTCGAGTTATTCTAACTCATTTTTAAGTCAAACTTTATTTATTTTTAAATCGAATTAAATTTATAAAATTACAATTTAAGCCAAATTTTGAGCATCGAGTCAAAATATTCAATTTTTTGAATCTAAATTTGCTCCCTGGACGTAGCTGAGCTCATCGACAAACTCTGCGGCGGGAAAAGTGTCTAAAATCAAACCAAGAACCTTAGTTGGGGGTTCATTTGCCCATATCTAGCTGAACATGCTAAATCTAAAAATTGAACCGAATTGAAGTATATGGACAGTTTATAGTTTACGAGTTTAAAAATCGTGGTTAATCGATGAATTTTTATTTAATTTATAAATTAACTTTAAATATTTTATAATGTAAAAAATATATATTTTATACTTAAAATAATGAAATAATTTAAAAATATTATATATAAATTATTAACTATTTTTTATTTACTTGAAAAATTAATTTTTAAGAAATATTTATGAAAAACACTTTAAAATTTTACCAAATAATGTTTAAAAGTCATCAAATAAAGATGTTGGTCAAAATAAAATACAAAATCCCAAAATCTAAGGTTAATGTGAAAAATCGATAACCGAAGTTAACCGAACCAAAACACGATAAATTATTAAATTTTTTATCAAACCGAACCGTATACACCCTTACCCATATTGATGTCACTCAGACCATTTGTAATACCCCAAAATTTCAGCTAGTGACTAAAATGAATAAAATAAAAGTTTGGTGGCAAAAGTGAGAATGCAGGAAATTTTGAGTCCTTATATGATAATTTTTTCGGAAATAATTTTTATCCCGTAGATAGAAAGTTTACCTATGAGAAATAGGTTGTAAATGAAGATACGAGATTAATCCTGGATTTCGATAAAATGAAATTAATTGTTAAAGTTTTTGAGAATTTTGGATAATCGAATAGAAATTTAAGAAAATAATTTTAGTCATTGTATCTAAGGGAAAGGAAGCCATTTCATTTGCTTAATAATTTTAGGATTTAATATGGACCCTTGGATTTAAGTTAAATTATATTTTAAATCTTAGCCATTGGATTTAAAAAGGACAATATTGGTATTAAGGTTTATTACAAGGACAAAGTTGTAAACTACCAATTCCATATTTAATCTTGGCCATAGAATTTAAAGTAGTGACATGTGGCTTATTGTGGAGCTTTAGATTTGAGGACAAAAAGGTCATTTATGACTATTAGGAAGATTTTTATTAGTTATGGTAAAATAAAGATGATACATGGATGAAGATAAAAAAAATGCTCTTCTTCTCCTTCAAGCCGTTGGTTTCAAGAACAAGATAAAAATATTTTGATTTGATTTTTAAAACCTAAAAGCTTGAATTTAGAATTTAGACATGAAAGGCAATGTTGTTCTCTTTTGAATTCTCTTTCTTTTGATACCAATATTTCATAGTTTTGATGAATATATGTTCTTAAATTGGAAAAGAGATATTTTAGGGTTTGGGAATTCAAATGAAATAAGGTTTTATTTGGAAGGATTAAATGTTTGTATAGCCTTTTCATGCTTGATTCAAATTTAATTCCAAGTATAAAATGAAACTCTAATTTGACAAGTTAGTGTTAATTTAAGATTATTGGATTTAAGTTAAATTTAGGGTTTATCAAGAAGGAATGCATTTTTGCATGATCAAATATGTTGGTAAAAGTTTAAAAGAATGTTGGAATGATTAATGGAAGCCGAAGACTAGATTATTGAAAATCGGTCCCAAATTTCACACATTGGCAGTGAGTTCGAAAATTCACCAAACATTCCATAGAAATAATTAGAAAGTGAGCCATATATCATTATAATCGTGAGTTTATCTAGTTTCATTTGGGACAAACGGAGACTGATTTTGATTTCTATATTAAAAGATATAAATTTTTAAGTGATGAAAGGTCATAAAACAAAGTAGCAGACTCCAGTGAATTGTAACACTGAGAATTAACTTTAAAAATTTGTCATAAACCGTACGAGTTGAAATTGGGCTATTAATTTTTTATGATTTAAAGCTTATTGAATATATTTAAATCTAGAACAAGTAGAATCGAATTTTAAATGGTAGGATATTTTATAAGAATATTTCTTGAAGGTTGTGCAGACTGTCAAATGGTAAAAGTGAGTGCCTAATTTGTGTGTTTCATTGTATGTGCTAAGTTATTGATATGAATGAAGCACCAGAGCAAATACAAAGGCAAGGAAATTTGAAAGAAAAGGAAAAAGATCGAGATTGAAGTTTTTATTGCTAAAACAAGTAGGTTGGTAAAGCAATTGAGGTGGGTGCAATTTCTTATGCTCATCTGTGTTAAATTATAAAATATTGGTCGTGATAAACCAATATAAAAAGTTCCTATGATATGAAGTGATTCTTGAATTCTACATGATGCAATTATGCATGACTTTAAGTTGGTATGTATTTAGAGGAATTTTGGAATAATTAAAGAAGTTACAGAGTAAGTTTATTAAAATCTGCCCAAAATTTTCATGTTGGCAGTAGGTATAGAAATTCTCCAATAATTCTATAAAAATAATTAGAAAGTAAGACTTATATCGTTGACACCGTGTGTTAGTCTAATTTTTGTTCAGGATGAACGATGACTAAATCTGAAGTTTGTACAAAAAGATGTGATTTTTTTACTAGTGAAAGGTCATGAAAATAGGGCAGCAAAATTTTTCGAGTCATAATTAGTAGTGACTTTAGAAAATCGCCATAAATCGTATAAATGAAATAAAATCAGTGAGTTATGTGATTAAAATTATGAGTGAATCTAGTTTATGTTAGAACAAACATAATTGAATTTTCAATTGTATATTGCTTTATAAAATAATTCCTTGAAGGTAGCGCATGCTGCACATTTACAAATGTAAGTACATAACATACATATTTGATATATGTGCATAAAGGGAAGATTTATGATAAGCAAATCTTAAATCTTATTATATGATATTGCATCGACAAATATATGACATATTCTTTATATGTTCTATACTAAGTGGTAAGTATATGGTTAACATGTTTAGTTCATGTTCTTTGTTAAACGATAAAAGTATTGATAACATGTTCATATCATGTTTACTAGTAAATATGGGTTATTATTAACATGTTCGTGACATATTCCTGCTATGATATAATATGATGTTTAGGGTATGAACTGCCCAAATAAAGTTTTATTTATGAAATGATCATTATATTGCCATTGACGATAATTAAGATATGAAAGGATATTTATATTTCCTAAGTATATTTATTGAGAGTTACAGGTATAGTTGGCATGCCATGAGTCTTACTAGTAGTATTATTGGTGCTACTAATAGTGGTAGTATTATTGGTGCTACCTTTTGATAATAGTATTATTGGTGCTACTATCTGCTAGTATTATTGGTGCTAGCATTTGATAGTACTTCGATACTTATATATATATATATATATATTTGTTAGTATACACATGTACTAACATTTGAAAACACTTTGATGTTGACTCGCATATCTTATTCTCTCTTTGTTATACTTTGGGCTATCATGAATGAAAATGACTAAGTGCATACAATTAAGAATTTGCGTAATATATGATTGTTGCAATGACAACAAATGGTAGGCAAGTTAAGCTGTAAAGCTTAACATTAATGGTAAGTATTAATATAGTACTAAAGAAATTGAACAAGCATAATCATAGCTTGTATCATGCTATATCTATTCATGCATAGATGACATATTATGGCAAATGAATAAGTATGAAAACTTGATGATATTGGTATGCATCCTGTTATTTATATAATTATGCAGTCAATCATTTTAATAAGCTTATTTCGTTGTTATTAATCTTGATTATTGCCTCACTAAGTTCGTACTTAGCGTGTGTTTGATTGTGCACACGTAGGTGGTTCGAGACATTGGAGTAAGCAAGGCATTGCATCGAGTTCCAAAAAAAAATCACCAAGCTATCATAGTAATGACATCCTACTTGAGGTTTTTAATTAATTTTAGTGGCATGTATAAATGGGATAATTTTGTCTATTTTGGTTCATTGTCTATTATTTATCGAATAGTCATTTTTTTTAAAGTAAATGAGCTCCGATTTTGTGTATAAGTCAATATAAATATTTTTAAGGGTTTTAAAATTTATAGTATTTTTGAATAAATATAGTTATTTGTATTGTATTTGTTCTATGACATTTGTCATACCCGTATTTTAACCGGGGTACCTGTATATACATAAAATAAGGCCAAATAGTGAATAATAGATAAATAATAATAATAATAAATATAATAAATAAATAGTCCATAAATAATATCAAAATAGTACATGAAAGTCCAATTTACATTCCTAAGATCCCAAAGCCCAAATACAAATTCATAAGGCCCAATTTACATCTGCCTTTCCCGCCCAAACTAGCCTAATTACAGTTCATTGTCAGCTAAACAAACACAAAACTGATTAAATATCCATTTTCCCGCTCAAAAAGTGACATGTGGCAGCTCCCTATTGGCCCGAATTAATAACCACTGATTGTGGTTTTCTTTTTCCCGCCCATCTGATTTTGCTGACTTCAGCCTCTGACATCTATAAATAGGGAGAGAGAAAAAGTCAGATGGTAGTAATAATTAATCATAAATAAACTATTAAATAATAATAATAATAACTAGGAGAGAGAGAATATTACCCTTGGGAATTCAAACAGTTGCCGGAAAAGCCACTGGCCGCCGGAAATTGAGAGGCCAGAAGCCGGAGCGTCGTCGAAGATTGAGCCGACGTCGCCAGCAGCTGAAACGTCACCAGAGCCACCGTCACAGAGGTATACTTTACCGTTTTTTTCTTTTCTACAAAAAACGATAAAATCATGTTAGTTTAGACAAAAACAATAATAAAATGATAAATAAAAATGAGACCAGAGCAAGCTTCATGGTGGTCGGAGTGTTTTTAGGGTTCGGCCAGAGTAGAAGAGGGCTCGAGTTGGGTAGATTTAAGTTTAGATTCAGGGAAGTTTGGGTGTTTCTAATGAAATGAGTTATATTTAGGGTTTAGGCTCAAAAAAGGGGAAAATAGGGTTTTTAGGGTTTTGGCCGACGGTCAGAAATCGCCTTATGACAGCCGGTCGAAGAAGCGTCGGTGGTCGAAATTGGGACGGTGGTCGGTGAACGCTCAAGGGTGATCGGAGATTGGCGGCGAAAGATTGAATGATGGTTGAGGTGGAGGTTGAAGGCGGCGTTCATCGTGTACTTCATAAAAATGAAGAACACGCGATGAACTCAAGTGAAAAGGGGGTTATTTGATCTGATTTAGGGTTGTTTCCTGGGTAATAGGGTGTTTGTAGGAGAGAGAGAGATAGAGCGCGTTTGAGAGTTGAGAGAGAAAGTAAATCTGGAAAATGAGGTTTTGGGGCAAATTTGGGAAATTTATAGTTTTTCCAAAATGGTGCCATTTGGCACCGAGTTGGATGACCCGCGAGACACATTTAGATCGGGTCAGAAGATTCGCGCTCTTTTGTTCGGGTTTCCTTTGGTTTTTGCCTAAACCTTTGACTTCTCTCAATTTGGTCATTTTTCCTTTTATTTTGCCACCTAAACTTTGTGATTCATTCAATTTGACCCTTATTTCCCCTTAATTGAACCCCTAGGTTTGTAATCTGTTCAATTGGGTCACTGTGATTTGTAATTGGACATTTAATTTTGTATCTTTTTCAATCCAGTCCCTTATTAATAAAATTGGCTTTGTGTTTCAATTTCTTTTCATCCAATCATTTATTTAATTGTTTTATTTAATGTAATTAAATTATTTGATTGTTGCATATTTTAAAATCAAGCATATAGTATATTTGTTAGATAACTAAATACACCAAGATTTAATAATTATTTAGAGCCCTTAGTTTAGGTTTCTTTAGTTAGGTTCAATAATTAAAATAGGTTAGATAATTGTAGTAATTAAATGCATATTAAATATAAGACATTAAAATCCTAATTTGGATGGTGTTCCATTGTTCACAATGGGGTATTATCACAATATGGTTTTTAATAAACTATATTTAATATACATAATTCACTTAAAATTGAATGCAAATTTAGTCTTTAATTGACATTAAATAATTAATTAGAACACGTTGTAGCTAATTAAATGTATATCAAATAGAATCTTTTAGGTTAAAATCTGGATGGTGTTCCATTGTTTACAATGTGGTGTTATCTCAGCCTTGGTCATAAAGGTGTATATTCGATATACATTTTCACTTATAATATTAAAATAATAAATTGTTAGAGCCTTAAATAGGATTAGAACTTTAATTAATTAGAAGGGTAATTAATTAGGAATATGATTAATTTAAGGGCTTTAAATATATGGAAGGTGTTCAAGAAATTGGCATTTTCTCATAAAAGTCATTAAATTAATTAATATTCGTAGATTTAAATAACTAATCAAATAGAGACTTTTTATGAATAGTACTTAAAATTGACAAGACAATAAAATATCATTCATTAAAAACCTTTTATGTTGGAAATTCATTCTTAAATACGAATAGGGGTACCACCTAACGGGGTGCTTTTAATCTCGTATTCAAACAAAATGAATTTCCTTAAAAAAGGATATCTTCATTCGGAATTTAAATTTAATTAATAATTATTGGATAAATTAAATTCAAATAATTATTCGGAATGCCAAAAATGCCACGTAAAATTAAAGGTACCGATAACGGGCGTTCGTAGGGGTGCTAACCCTTCCCTACACGTAACCGACTCTCGAACCCAATTTTTAAGATAGAATCTCTGGTTTGGTTTTTTCGGTGTCTTGTCTACCTTGAAGTGATCGGTGTCGACTCCAAATGTTTTTTTAAAAGATAAATAAAGGCAAATCCGATTTAATACGAAAACCCCTAAATTTTCAAGATAAAATTAAAAATGGCTAAAAACCCTAATTTTCTAAAAAGACCAATCGTCAGGCTATTTTCAAACGTCTCGATTTCAAAAATGGTCGCGACAGCTTGACGACTTCACTGGGGAACAATTTAAAAATCGAGAGTCAGGCCTAATTGATTTTATGTGGCATTTTGGACAGTAATTTGAATTTAATTTTTCTATAATTTTTGGATGAATTTTCTGGAAAAATGCAGGTAGCTTTTTCTTGTGTGATATAAATTGTCATTCATGCATAAGCCTTATACCCGGGCTTTTCACTTTTAAGTGGGAGTGAGGCATGATCTTACGTGAGTTATTCAGCTCCGTGATCGGATTTTTCCTGCCTTTCGGTATACCAACCTTATACACCGTGAGGTTATGCCTCCGCTATAAGGGGTCGTATACTCCCGAATCGATGTCTTACTAGTCCAATAACGACAGTTCAGGTACCCAGAGTCTAAATCGAAACCCACATGTTGTAATAGAAGCCCACCCCAGTAGAGCCAGACAGGGACCTAGGACAGGTGTTGCTGATTTAAATTCATTTCTCTGGTTATTCTTGTGTGCAAAATAAACTGTTCTCTGGTTAATTTTACGCAATATAAATTGTTTTTCCTGTAATAATTATTTTTGCTTACAATATCAATTCACCATACTGACACAATCTTTGTTTTGTTTTTTTGTGTGGGTGTGTTTTATCCGATAAACGTTGCATCACATTACATTCATGAGAGGTATCAGTTCGAGGATTAGTCGAGTAGGCAGTGGCCATAAGAGCTGAAAGGTTTGATAGATAAGTAGGGATATAACATGTCACTGAGAATTGGATTCGAGAAGACTCACTACAAGAACGAAGACAATATCCGTGGAGGCCAGGTGTCATTAATGCAAGGTTGTACCGAAAATTTCTGAACATGATGAAGTTCTGCCAGAACCAGTTTAATTTGAGAACCATAAGGAGGATACATGTGATACCAACAATAGAGAAATACGAGACATGGTTACACTGTTCCAGTGGTCAAAATGACAGGATTTATAGAAGGCTTAACAACAATTCAAGTTTCAAGATACAGTTATAGGCAGTTACAGAGATAAACAAGACACGGTATCATCTTCACTAACATTTTTTCCTCAGGTCACGGGATATTGATTGTGAGAGTGACCTTGAATTAAATTCAGATATCAACTTCATAAATGTGACTCTCTTCAACTTTATTTAGACCGATAGGAAAACATTAATGAGTGTTCAAGAATCACGGGAAAATCCCAAAAATAAATTTTGAGTGAATTGCCTCTCAAGCATTGTCGGCTAAGGTCTTTGAATGAAGTGATAACCCAAAACATCATCCACCTGAAGACTACTTTTCTTCGAAGATATCCAAGTATGTGAGGACATTTGGCATTCCTTCATATCCTTTTACAAATATAGAAAATAAAAAAAATATCATTTGTTGTCCCCTTTGAGCCTGATGATTTTCTTTCGATTCAACCCAAACCAAGGATCACCCCTACACTAGGGGCAAAGAGGATGAAAGTTTATTTGCAAGGAAAATGTTCGGTTTTGATCATGTTATGATAGTAACGCCTTGTGAATCAGGGGAAAAAGAAACAAAAGTGAATATATCAAGCATAAAAGCCAGAAAGGCAGAATGAATGAAAAAGAACATTCCGAATCAAGTAAAAAAAGAAGAAAAAAAGAAAAGAAAAAATAGTGGAAGTTTGTGTTCAAAAGTCAACTGAATGAAGTTGAAGCAAAGAAAACACAAAAGTTGAAAAGTACAAAAGAAAAGCAACACGTATATGTGAGATCTTTCATCCAAATAAGTCTCTGTCTAAAGAAGCAGTTGGAGATTAATTTCAAGGAAAGGAAATGAACTCTAGGGTGAAAACCCAGAAATGGGCAGTCTAGAGCGATCTGCAAAAAAAAGAGTATTTCATCCAAACATATCCAGATCAGTGCAAAAATGATATTTCACTTGGAAAAAATGATTTTTAGTTTCATCACCCTTAAGTATCTATTTGAGCATATATATCGTTTCTTTGGCAGCCGTGAACCATAGCCTACATTACAAGCCATAAAAGACCATTTTGACCATAAATGGGTATTGGAGTAAGATAAGTTTGTCTTCAGAATACATCTCGCTTATTAGGGTTAACCTTTCTTCAAGGACTTCCAGACTTCTAATGCTTGAATCAAGATTAGAAAATTGGGAAAGATTGGGCATGGTAAGTTAGTGAGGTGAAGAGTGCCACCTTAAATGGGATAGAATTAGGTGTACGAGAAATGTTTCTCCCAGAAGTTTAATAACTTAGAAGGGGTCACATTGGAGTTGATCTTTGCAGTTTGATTCGAAGGCTCTTTGCACTTGATATTTATGAGGCCTAATCTTGATTTTTGTTTTTCTCATGTTTAACATGACTTATCAAATTATTCCAATTTCTCAAATCTAGTAAAATAATATTTTAAGCCTTTCGCTTATGTTTTCAACAAGCATCTTGCAAATAAATTGATTAGATACAAGAAAAGCAAAGGATTTCGTGGGTATTATTATGATGTACTAATCCTTTAAGTGCAGGCAGAATAGGAGGTGGCCTCGATACTTATTTAATGATGGAAAGTATGACGAGGAAAAGACACAATTCCGAGTGTCAACAACATTCAAACAAAAGCTGCAAGAAAATGACAAGTAATTCTAGGGCAAAAAGAAAGAGCATGTGCCATCTTTTAGGAGCAAAGATGCAGTCAGATCAATCTGTTGAGGATTTTTCTATTCAAAAGTGAGAAAGCAAGGAGAATGTGAACGAAGATAATAGTCAAAGTCAAGCCAGAGTGGGGCAATGTTGCAAAAAAAAAGAACATTACAGGATATCACATACCGGTAAACAAATCTGCAGGCTAAAACAATAGTAAATCATGATTTTTTTTTAGAGTTATGAGAAGGAATTTTGTCAAAGAAGCTGAATGAAAATGTAGCAAGAGCGGCTTTTTGAGAAAAGATTGATCACTGGTATATAAATTGTGAGAAATACATGGTGAGATATGTCAAAAAAGGTACATGTGCTTGATCCATGAAGGCAAAAGAAAGTTCCATCCGAACGAATAAAAGAAAAAACATTGTTGCAAAAAAAAAGAAAAAAAGAAAAGAAAAAGAGAGAAAATCGAGGTGAAAACCTAAAAAGGCGTCTTGAGAAGAAAAAGAAGAAAAAGAAAATCTAAAGTGAAAGCCTGAAAAGGCACTTTAGAGCAAAAGACGCAGAGATCTTGAAGACTGAACCTGAGTGTGAGATGAGTCGCGCTGCTGGTAGAAGATGTTTAAATGAAAGACAAAGCGAAAAAATTTGGAGCTCCCCAGCAGATGAAAGTCTGTCCAAGTGGTCCTCAATTGACAACATTCATACATCATATAGTTAGGAATCCATAAGTAAGATCATGCTAATTCATACACTCAAAGCATTTTTGCATACTTGGGCAGGAAATTGCAGATTCAATCAAGGAAATACGATGATCAATTTATAGCTTTGAGTTTTGGGAAAGAAGATCCAAGCAAGAATGAGCAGAGATTTTAGAAAAGAACCAGCTAAGAAGGAATAAAGATCATGAAAAGGAAGATCCAAGCAAGAACGAGCAAAGATCTTGGAGGAAATATCCAGTTGAGAGTGGATAAAGATCTCGAAGAGGAAGATCCAGCAAGAAATGAAGAAAAATCTCAGAGGAGAAAATCTGACAACGAGCGAGCAGAAATCTTTGGGAAATAGATCTAGCAAAGATTACAGTTGTGTTTATTGAAAACAAATATACTAATTCATGATTTTCTGTTTGCAGATACAGACCAGCAAGGATGTTTCATTTACAGAGGCAGACTTTTCTAAAATATTACTTTGGCAGAGACTGATTACAAGATATTTCATTTGTAGAAGAGAATCTCAAGATATTCTGAGGTAGATTTATCTAAAATACTCCGTCTGTAGAGGCGAATCTTAAGATATTTTGATTACAAAGGCAGATTTCTCTGAAATATTCCGTTTGCAAATGTGGATCCTAAGATACTTCATTAGCAAAGACAGATTTCAACAAATATCCTGCTTACAGAAGCAGATTTCAGTAAGAGGCTCCGTTTGCAGAAACAGATTTCAACAAGTATTTTAGCAAGACATTCTGTTTGTAGAGGTAGATTTTAGCAAAAGATTTCGTTTAAAGAGGCAGATCCTAGCAAAGATTTCAATCCATTTGAAGAGGCAGATTTCAGCAAAGATTTTAATCTGTTTAAAGAGACAAATTTCAGCAAAGATTTTAATATGTTTAAAAAGGTAGATTCCAGCAAAGATTTCAATCCGTTTGAAGAGGAGGATCTCAGCAAAGATTTCAATCCGTTTGCAGAGGCGGATTTCAACAAAGATTTTCTAATTGTGTGCACAGGAAAGGAAGTGCAATGCAATTCTAAATCTTTCGGGTCATCAGTAAGTCCTTCGGGCATGATGTTAAACCCTTCGAGTCATCAGTAAGTCTTTTGGGCATGATGTTAATCCCTCGGGCCATCACCTTTGGTAGTGATGAATTTTTTTGCAAAGAAAAGGAAGTGAATTACAATTTTAAATCCTTCGGGTCGTCAGTAAGTCCTTTCGGGCATGATGCTAAGTTTTTTGGGCTATCACCTTCGGGAGTGATGTAATTGTTTGCACAGGAAAGGAAGTGCAATGCAATTCTAAATCCTTCGGGTCATTAGTAAGTCCTTCGGGCATCATGTTAAGTCCTTCGGGCCATCACCTTCGGGAGTGATGTAATTGTGTGCACAGAAAGGAAGTGCACTACAGTTCTAAATCCTTCAGGTCATCAATAAGTCCTTCGGGCATGATGTTAAGTCCTTCGAGCCGACACCTTCAGAAATGATAAGAACTTTTCGAATGTTATCGCAATAAATTGGTGGGGCATGATATTAGCAGAAATATTAATCCTTTGGACCCTCGGTTTCAAAAAAGAAAAAGAAAAAAAGTGAGAAAAAATAAAAAAAAAGAAAAAGAGAGAAGAAAAAAAGAGAGAAAAGAAAGAAGAAAAATAAAAAAAGAGAACAAGAAAAAAGAGAAAAAAAGAAAAAAGAAAAGGAAAAAGAACAAGAAAAAAGAAAAAGGAGAAAAGAAGAAGAAAAAGTGAAAAATGGCAAAAAGGGAAGAAGAAAGAAAAAAACAAGAAAAAGGAAAAAAGGAAAAAAGAATAAAAAATAAAAAGAAAAAAAAGGAAAAAAAAGATAGGAAAAAGAGAAAAAGAAAGAGATGAGAAAGAAGAAGAAAAAGAAGAAGAAGAAGAAGGAAAAACAACAAAAAGATTCAAGTTGCCGAATTGAAAAGCAAGATAGACCAACTTCAGGCTTAAGCGAGGAAGATTCATAGTTTCAGCGTCTTCTGTTGAAGCATAGAAGAAATTGATCAACAGAGAAAGAGAAACATGAGATGAGATCTCATATGAGCTTCAGATAGAAAGATCAAGATACCTTAGACAGAAAAGCAATGACATCAAAGAACTCAGTGCTTCAAGCGAGAAATTGAAAATATTTCATGTTACTTCAAGAATGAATTTGAATTAATTAATGATGTTTCTTTTTGCATGATTAATCGTTTCCCAGAGGAGAGGATAATCATCATTTCTAGAATTCAGAGTTCATAATAAGAAGAACTCGCCCAACAAAGAATGAAGAGCTCCTAATGAGATGAGTTCGTTCCATAATTCCTAATGAGAAGAATTAACCCAGCAAAGAATGAAGAACTCCTAATGAGAAGAGTTCGCTCCAAAACTCCTAATGAGAAGAGTTCGCTCCAGAATTCCTAATGAGAAGAATTCACCCAGCAAAGAATGAAGAACTCCTAATGAGAAGAGTTCGCTCCAGAATTCATAATGAGAAGAATTTGCCGCATAGTTCATAATGAGAAGAACTCGCCTAATAAAGAAGAAAGAGCTCCTAATGAGAAGAGTTCGCCCTTGTGAGGAATGGAGAATTTCATAATAAGAATAACAGCTTCAAACCTCAAGAGATGAAGAATGTCATGAGCAATTCTGAGTTTTAGAAGATGAAGAATTTCATAATAAGAAGAACAACTTCAGATTCCACAATTCGGCAGAAGTTTGAAGAATTTAAAAATGAGAAGAACGACTTCAAGCTTTGGTAGTTTAGGAGATGGCCAGCGGATTCGGACAAAATTCGTGTATTTTCAGTCTTCGCTCTATCCCTATTCCACAGCAATGAGCAAAGATGGGCAGTTGTCATACCCGTATTTTGACTGGGGTACCCGCATATACATAAAATAAGGCCAAATAGTAAATAATAGATAAATAATAATAATAATAAATAAAATAAATAAATAGTCCATAAATAATATCAAAACAATCCATGAAAGTCCAATTTACATTCCTAAGATCCCAAATACAAATTCGTAAGGCCCAATTTACATATGCCTTTCTCGCCTAAACTAGCCTAATTATAGTTCATTGCCAGCTAAACAAACACAAAACTGATCAAATATCCATTTTCCCGCTCAAAAAGTGACACGTGGCAGCTCTCTATTGGCCCGAATTAGTAACCACGGATTGCGGTTTTCTTTTTTCTGCCCATCTACTTTTGTTGTCGTCAGCGTCTGACACCTATAAATAGGGAGAGAGAAAAAGTCAGATGGTAGTAATAATTAGTCATAAATAAACTATTAAATAATAATAATAATAAAAAGAGAGAGAATATTACCCCTAGAAATTCGAACAGTTGCCGGGAAAACCATTGGCCACCGAGAATTGAGAGGCCAGAAGTCGGAGCATCGCCGGAGATTGAGCTGACGTCGCCAGCGGCTGAAGCGTCACCAGAGCCACTGCCACAGAGGTATACTTCATTGTTTTTTTCTTTCCTGCAAAAAACGATAAAATCATGTTAGTTTAGACAAAAACAGTAATAAAATGATAAATAAAAATGAGACCGGAGGAAGCTTCATGGTGGCTGGAGTGTTTTTAGGGTTTGGCTAGAGTAGAAAAGAGCTCGGATTGGGTAGATTTAAGTTTAGATTCAGGGAAGTTTGGGTGTTTTTAATGAAATGGGTTAGATTTAGGGTTTAGGCTCAAAAGGGGGGAAATTGGGTTTTTAGGGTTCCGGTTGGCGGCCGAAAATCACCTTACGGCAGCCAGTCGGAGAAGCGTCGGTGGTCAGAATTGGGACGATGGTCGGTGAACGCTCAAGGGTGACCGGAGATTGGCGGTGGAAGATTGAATGATGGTTGAGGTGGAGGTTGAAGGCGGCGTTCATCGTGTTCTTCATAAAAATGAAGAACACGTGATGAACTCAAGTGAAAATGGGGTTATTTGATCTGATTTAGGTTTGTTTCCTGGGTAATAGGGTGTTTGTAGGAGAGAGAGACATAATATTTGAGAGTTGAGAGAGAGTAAATCTAGAAAATGAGGTTTTGGGGCAAATTTGGGAAATTTATATTTTTCCAAAACGGTGCCATTTTGGCACCGGGTTGGATGACCCGCGAGACACATTTGGTTTTTGCCTAAACCTTTGACTTCTCTCAATTTGGTCCTTTTTCCTTTTATTTTGCCACCTAAACTTTGTGATTCATTCAATTTGACCCCTATTTCCCCTTAATTGAACCTCTAGGTTTGTAATCTGTTCAATTAGGTCACTGTGATTTGTAATTGGACATTTAATTTTGTATCTTTTTCAATTGAGTCCCTTATTAATAAAATTGGCTTTGTGTTTCAATTTCTTTTAATCCAATCATTTATTTAATTGTTTTATTTAATGTAATTAAATTATTTGATTGTTGCATATTTTAAAATCAAGCATATAGTATATTTGTTAGATAACTAAATACACCAAGATTTAATAATTATTTAGAACACATTGTAGTTAATTAAATGTATATCAAATGTATATCAAATAGAATCTAGAAAATGAGGTTTTGGGGCAAATTTGGAAATTGAATACAAATTTAGTCTTTAATTGACATTAAATAATTAATTAGAACACATTGTAGTTAATTAAATGTATATCAAATAGAATCTTTTAGGTTAAAATCTGGATGGTGTTCCATTGTTTACAATGTGGTGTTATCTCAGCATTGGTCATAAAGGTCTATATTCGATATACATTTTCACTTATAATATTAAAATAATAAATTGTTAGAGCCTTAAATAGGATTAGAACTTTAATTAATTAGAAGAGTAATTAATTAGGAATATGATTAATTTAAGGGCTTTAAATATATGCAAGGTGTTCAAGAAATTGACATTTTCTCATAAAAGCCATTAAATTAACTAATATTCGTAGATTTAAATAACTAATCAAATAGAGCCTTTTTAAGAATAGTACTTAAAATTGACAAGATAATAAAATATCATTCATTAAAAACCTTTTATGTTGGAAATTCATTCTTAAATACGAATAGGGGTACCACCTAACGGGGTGCTTTTAATCTCGTATTCGAACAAAATGAATTTCCTTATAAAAGGATATCTGCATTCGGAATTTAAATTCAATTAATAATTATGGAATAAATTAAATTCAAATAATTACTCAAAATGCCAAAAATGCCACGTAAAATTAAAGGTACCAATAACTTGCGTTCGTAGGGGTGCTAACCCTTCCCTACACGTAACCGACTCCCGAACCCAATTTTTAAGACGTAATCTCTGGTTTGGTTTTTTCGGTGTCCAGTCTACCTCGAAATTATCGGTGGCAACTCCAAATGTTTTTTTAAAGGATAAATAAAGGAAAATTCGATTTAATACGAAAAACCCTAAATTTTCAAGATAAAATTAAAAATGGCTAAAAACCCTAATTTTCTAAAAAGATCGATCGTCAGGCTATTTTCACATGTTTCGATTTCAAAAATGGCCGCGACAACATTCCTGACTCGTATTTGTAAGTCGAATACGATAACGGGTGTACATTTATTGGTATCAGAGCTACATATTTAGTCGATTTTAGATCCAAACTAAGCTTGTTATCAATCAGTAAATGTATACATCCCACTAGGATGTCAAAATTACTGTATTGATGCTTGTGTGGCTTGATGCAACTTCTTACTAAATTGAATTGATTGTAATAAGTTATAAATGAATGAAATTGAGAGATTGTGTCGAGCAATCGAGCAGTTGGGTTAGAATGAGGCTCACAACGGTAGTAAATGAGAGTAATTATACCCGCCTTCCGTTTAGTCTAATGTTAATGCTCCGGTGTAATAAAAATGTTTGTACAAAATTAAGGTTTATTCTTTCAAATATGGGATACGGTTTTGAATAGATTCAATCCCGAAATCCACAGCCATCTATTGCTACGGAGCTGAAGAGCCTTGAAATATTAGACTTCAAGGGTGACATTGATATAGATTCAATATCAGCAAACAATTGGCTTAATGATATAACGGTTATGATATAAAAGCTTCAATGTGATAATCAGAGGGAGCTTAAAATGATAATAATGATTAAATATATAATTATACAAATTTATTTAATTATCGCATTATTGATTTCATAAAAAATTAACAGTTAGTGACTTGATTAAATTATTTTAATAGTTTAATTGATAAAAATCATAATTTAACGATTAAAATAAAATTAGATCAATAGTTTAGTGGTCTTAAAATTAATTTACTCAATTGTTTATTCCTCATAAAAAAAAGTTGCAACTTTGAAGACACATATACATATTTGCCTTATTTTGTCTGAAAATCTAAGATACCTTCGAAAAGACCAAAACACCCACCTATAGCCTCCAACAAACTTTAAACTTTTTATAATTTAAGACTTAATTACAAAATAAATACTTAAATTATATTTTTTTACAAGAGTTGGCTAAAATATTTTTTTTTGTTAAAATAAATGTATAAAATTTTATTTTTGGCTTGTTTTAAAATCAATCGATACACCTACTTTGATATTTATTTCAACTAAAAATAAAATTGTAGACATCCGTTTCGGTCAAAAAATACTTTAAGTATTTATTTTAATAAAAAATAAAATTTTAAATATTTATTTTAATTAAAAAATATTTTATACACCTATTAAAAAACAGTTTAAGCCCATTTTGTAGTTAAGCCTTTAATTTAAAGCAAAGATTAAGACTAATTCCGTCCATTCAGTCTTTAAAGTTCCAACATAAACAATAAACAAATAAAATGCAAAATTTTCTTATCCTCCAAACAGACCCTTGAGCCCCCCACTGGGAAAATGGAGGAAACCGGCAACAGAGCCGATGCCAAACGCCTTCTCGCAATGGCCGAGAAGCTTCTCCGAGGCCGTCATTTGAAAGCCTCAAGAGACGCCGTTGTCATCGCCCGACAAAACGATCCTCTCCTGGAAGGGGCAGATCAGATCCTAGCCGTCATCCAAGTCCTTATCGCCGCCTCAAAAAGAATAAACGACCACCGCGATTGGTACTCTATCTTGCAAGTCGATTGCCGTTCCGAAGACAACGATCTCATCAAGAAACAGTATCATCGCCTAGCTCTCGTCCTTGACCCCGAAACGAATGATTTCCCTTTCGCCGATAATGCGCTCAAGCTCGTAACCGATGCATGGTCCGTTTTATCTAACAGCTCCAAAAAATCTCTGTACGACAAGGAATTGGAGTCGCGTACGAGGAGTGATTCGAGCACCGCCGGGGAATCGTCGGTCAGGAGAGGAGCGCAAAAGCAGGAGCATAAGCAAAAACGCATGCCGAATTCGAAGCCGCGAAACGAGAATCAAGGGCCAAGAACGACGTTTTGGACGGCGTGTCCGTACTGTTATATGCTGTTTGAATATCCCAGGATCTACGAAGGCTGTGGTTTAAGGTGCCAGAAATGCGACAGAGCTTTCCATGGTGTTCTGATTCCGACTCTGCCGCCAGTGGTTCCGGAAAAAGAAGCTTATTATTGTACCTGGGCGTTTTTTCCGTTTATTTCTGGTGATCAAGAGAATCGAATAGAAACTCCTCCTGGGTGTCCCGAAAAACAGCGAGAGAGTGAAAGGGATGGGGGTATTGTGGCTTCGCAGCCGCAGGCAGCTGCTCCCATGACCACCGCAAAAAAGGCGTTATTTCCTCCTCCTGGGTTTCCAGAAAAGCGGCGAGAGAGTGAACGAGATGGAGGTATTGCGGCTACGCCACCGCAGGCAGCTGCTCCCACGACTCCAACGAATAAGGCATCCGAGAGGAGAGATAATGTGGCTGGGAGTACGGGCTGGAATGCGTCCGATTTTTCCCCAAGGAAGAAAGGGAGACCGATGTGAGATTTCCTAGGTAAAGGATTATGGGTTTTTTTGGCGTTGGTTTATAGCAACCTGACTATAATGCAGGAGTTTTTCCATTGTCTCCGATGGATTTTGATGAGCGGAGAAGGAAGGATAATGCCGAGGCCAAAACTCTACTATATCGGAAAGAATGTATAGGTATTGTTGTAGTTGTTGCTAACTGTTTTGCTTGTAGATATTGTGTTGTTAGCGCAATAGGTGATTATGCAATGTCAGGTCGGCGAGTTCTTGCACCATTGATTTTGAGAGGTTTTTTACTTGTTGGAGTTTGATTGAATTGGTGCATTTTCTTGTAGGAAAATATGGTTAAAAGCCATCAATGTTGTAGGTAGCTTTTTTTCTGAATTGCGAATCGAAATATCGGTTGATTCCCTGTTTCATAGCTTAAGTTATATTGTTGGCTGGTGCATATTTCTGTGATTCAAATGACAAACTGCAAATGAAATTCCATGCTCCTTTGAGTCTCATGCCCCTTAATGCAGTGTATCTCGATGAATTGTGGCATGGAGCTACACTCAAGAGAACGAATAGTAATCGATCCAAAGGAACTTGTTCTGAAACCAGGAAATGAATCTAGTTCCGATGGTGACCGCTGTAGGAGTGATTGGATTAAAAGTAGGTGCTCCGAAAGTGCACGAGCTTGGCTAAAACTTCTAAGCTCTAGCATTGGGGAAAGAAATGCGGGGTGAACGACATCGAAAACAACATTACCGATGTCATTGTGAGCAGTATCTGCCTCTGGTATGTTAGCTATACAGAATCTGAACAATATTGTTTTCCATTTTAGGTTAGTGTAGAGAAGAGTGCATCATGTTTCAATGGTGTCGGAATTTGGTCTTGGTAATGCACAAGAATTTGGTAGTGCATGTAAATCCCACAATGGGTGGGAATGGACCTTGAGATGGATTTATATATGACATTTCCTTCCTCTCTTTGCTGTATAGTGAGATGACAAGGCCCTCACATGTCATGTATTGTGATAACATGACACATATCACATGTGTAATCTGTTGGAGAATGCTCAAGTATTCCACATTGGGTGGGAAAATACCTTGGGTTTGGTTTATATAAAGGCCTTTGTTGCCTCCTTGTTGAAGAGTAGTAGACAAGGGCCCTGCACGCGTCGTCCTTCCGGCTTGGTTTGTGCTAACACGTGTCTTTGACACGTACACGCGCGTTCTATCTTTTTATAAAAAATTCAGAAGAGTTTATTTTCTAACAATTTAGAAACGAGTGATGTTTAAACATGTGTTTAAATTAAACATAATGTTTAATGGTGTCTAGTCATGCACTATAAAAAAGTTCTAAACAATTCTTTAAAGCATAGAATGAGAGGCCATGATTGATATTTCTGTATGAAGCTGGTGAAGGTAAAATGAAATGAAAATTCTTCATATCAAATGTTCTTATCCAATGGTTGTTTTGATTACCGAAAGCTACTAAAGATAAAGAACTATGCTACTATCAGTTAACTATCCTAAATTTTACTGTTAGTAAATTATTTTTGAGGCTAACCATGTATAATCTTCATTTGAGTTTATGTGACCGTCTTGGTAGATTCCAAGATCATTCTGATTAAAAGATCATGATGAGAAGATTAATCTTACAACATGGTGAAAATAGACAAAGTCTGCTTGAAATTATGGTTTTACCTACGAGGTCAAATTATTTAGAATTGATGTCTATTAATTCATGCTTTTATATACATGAATTTATGTTAAGCCTTTAAACTAGTTTGTAAACATTGTGAGCATGTTTTAGACTAGGTTGTACTCTAAGGCTAAATGACCTTTCTAAGTAGAAAACCTTTTCATGAGTATGCTTAATAAAATATTTTTATAAGTAAAAATATTAAAGCATAATTTTGAAGAGACCTAAATAAAGAAAACAAATTTTTCATGAATGACTAATTGAAAAAAGAAGTGAGATAGTATTAAAATGCATGTCTGGGATTGGTTCAATGAAAGACTTGGTATTTAAGCGTGCTTTATGCACCACCTCTCTTTCAAACCTACCTGGTGCATTACTATTCCAATTTATAAAAGACTATGACTAAATAATTTTTTAACTTAGTGCAGAAGCTAGAATAACGAATAAATAATCTTTTTAAGAAAAGTTTCTTTGAATCATAGTAGATAAAAATTTATAGTCTCTTTAAACTAATATAAATAGAATTTAACTGGTGCTACTCAAAGGTGTTTTAGTAGCCATTAATTTTTAGAATAATTTTCTTCATAAGAGGGTGAAGGAAAAAAAGAATTGTCTATACAAGGAGTGTATTGAAAGTTCCTAGTAAATTCTCTTTAAAGAAAAGATGAAATATCTTTAAATATGTCATTACTCTAGTATGATTGAGTAAAATAAGAAAACAATCTTTGGCATATAAAGTTATTAAAACATCTTGTTGTATGGCATGCTAGATTAGGGCATGTGATTTTTTAAAATCACTAAAGAAACTCATAAAAATGAAGTTACTACCTAATCTAGAAAAATAAAAGCTTCCAACGAATATGAGTTTTGTTTAGAAGCTAAGCATACTAAACTTTCTTGAAGACGACTTTCTAAATTTAGATCTGAACTCCTTTATGATCTAACAAACTTTAAAAATTGTGAGGGTAAAAAAGGAAAACTCTGTTACATCACCTTTGTATATTTTTTTCTTCTAGATATACAAAGGTTTATCTCCTTGGACTAAAAGTGAAGTTGAGAACTTCTTTCTTAAATATAGAAGTTGAGTATCAGCTAGATACGAGAATAAAACGTGTTAGATTCGGTAGAGGTAATAGAAATGGTCTAATTTTCTTAAAGAGGTGTGTGAGAAGAATGACATAATTCGAAAAAACCTCTGTTCAAATTTTTCTATAAAAAATTATTAAGAAGGAAAAATAAAACTTTAAGAAGAGATAATGAATTCTTAAGTTTTAAGGAGAAATCCATTATCGGTAAATCATGTATTAAACCGATACCTCATAAAATTAGACTATACTCCACACGATTTGTGAAACATGTTTTCATTACTTGAAAGTGTAAGGGTGTCTGACAAAAGTAGTTTAGCTTGATTTAAGAAAACCTCTATTGAATCTAAAATCGTTGATGCAATGTTTGTAGGGTATGATATATATATATTGCCATATCGATTCATGTCCTTACATGATTTCTCTAATTTGTGAATCTAAGGTTGATGTGAGAACTTCTTTCCTCTAAAGAAGCCTAGATTAAGAGTTGTAACACACCAAGAGAATCATGTCTTTTCTTCTAGTTCTCCTGGCAAGGATACTCTAGATTTTGAATTAGAGCCTAGAAGAAGTAAAAGATAAACGGTAGCTACTACCTTTAGTTCAGATTTTATAAAACTTCCTTTATTACAGAAATTAGTGATTTAAAATCTATATCTGAACCTATAGCTCAATCTTTCCTGATAGATGAGGATCCAAAAACCTATGGTGAAGCTATAATGTTCAAATTGATGCTAGTTTTTGAATAAGTTCAGTTTATGATAAACTAGAATCAATAATGTCTAATCACACTTGAAAGAGATTAATGTAATATTAGGAGTTAAGGGTACCTAAAAATAGAAAAGTTTTTTTTCTTTTAAGAAAAATACTCTATTTTGAGAAGGTGTTAAAGAAATTTGACAGTTTTGATGTCATCCCTGTTTGAACTCCTTATGATTCTAAATTACATCTCTTTAAAAATAAAGAAAGTAGTGTTTTCATGATTGAGAATGCTAAAGAAGCATTATGAACTATACTTGGCCTGATATTGCCTATGTAATGAGTAGGTTAAGTAGATGTACTTATAATCCCAGTGATGAGCACTGAATTACACTCAAAATGCTTATTGTAATATCTTAAAGGTATTATAGATTGGCAACTCGATTTGTTGGCTTTCCTTCAGTTTAGAGGGATTTT
Source organism: Hibiscus mutabilis (assembly GCA_019671005.1). Classification (NCBI taxonomy): domain Eukaryota; kingdom Viridiplantae; phylum Streptophyta; class Magnoliopsida; order Malvales; family Malvaceae; genus Hibiscus; species Hibiscus mutabilis. The sequence continues at coordinate 43,045,172 of CM033732.1, forward strand.
GTGACACTAACTGAGTTACTGATAATGATGAAGTAAGCTAAACGAGTAGGTATATCTCACCTTAAATGGTGAAGCGATTTTTAAAAGTCTATAAACAGACTTGTATCGCTCACACTAACATGAAGTAATAATTTATCGCTCTTAACCTTGCTAGGCAAGAAGTCAAGTGGCTTAGAAATTTATTAGCAGAATTTCCATTGTTGGGAAAAACTGACTACTTCGGTATCCTTATTGTGTGATTCATGAACAATGATATGTGTGGCTGAAAAGACAAGCTTACAATAGTAAGAAGAAACATATTCACATAAGGTATGAATCAGTGAGACGTTTAATAATGAACGAAGTATTTTCTTTAGAGTATGTGAAGTCGGAAGGGAACCTAGTTGATCCGCTTAACAAAAGGTCAAGTCGAAAATTGGTTCTGGATTCGTCGAGGGGGATGGGTCTAAAGCACATTGGTTGAGGAATTCATGGTGGATACCCAACTTAGTTATCTAAGTTCAATGTGGTTAAACGAAACTATGAAGAGTACTCATAGTGTACATTTTTTACTACCTATCCCTATGACGAACAATGTACATGCCCAGGTTGAGTTTAATTACTCTTAATAAATTCATAGCCCATGTTTTGGGTGGTCTTAGTGAGAAAAACTTGATGAATTTACCGACTTTGGTTGAACAACTACTCTTAATAAGTTCATAGCCCAGTGTTGAGTGGGCAGTCCTATCGTGAAGGACTGAATGAACTTGCCGCTAGAAAGGATGAGTTTTCTTAAACTCTTAATGAATTCAATCCCAAAGAGTTTGGGTTGTTCTATTGAGAAGAACTTATTGAATTTACCGATCAAAGAGGTTGAGTTTTTATTCTCAACGAATTCTTATCCCAGAGTTTGGGTGGTTCATTTTAAATGAACTTGAAGAATTCACCTATTCATTTGAGAGGATGAGCTATTGTATAAAGCTCTTAATTATTTCATAGCTCTTATTTAAGTGGTTCATAGCTCTTATTTGAAGAATTCACCTATGTAAGTGAGAAGGATTAGCCACCTTCTATGAAAAACATTAGGTTGTTTTTCTAGTACACTTACTAGAATCCTGAGGTCAGATGGCTATATATATTTATATACATTTGTATATTTTCTAACACATCGAGGATTTCGGTGGATGAATGGGTTAGTTGTGTGCTATGAGTTCACCTCTATCTTAGAAAGTTCCAGATTCGTTCACTTATCTAAGAGAAGAATTACTCATTTCACTATGTACTAGTTTTAGATACGTTCATTAGTGCTTAAGCAACTAATCTCGCTATTGCTCTTCTCGCTTTTTTAAACTCAAATTTCGTCACTCTGTTTTTCAAAAGATTCTTTCGCATTTGTGGGGGATTGTTGGAGAATGGTCAAGTTATGTATCCCACATTGGGTGGGAAAATACCTTGGGTTTGGTTTATATAGAGGCCTTTGTTGCCTCATTGTTGAAGAGTAGTAGACAAGGCCCCTGCACGCGTCGTCCTTCCGGCTCGGTTTGTGCTAACACGTGTCTTCGACACGTACACGCGTGTTCTATCTTTTTATAAAAAATTCGAAAGAATTTCTTTGAACACTAGAAAATTGTCTATTGTAAGAATGGTTTTGAAATTCTAACCGGTGCAATTTTCTAGTCAGGTTAATTCACGTAACAACTGTTTTATAGCTAATAATAAGTGTATGTATCTGAATTGTTTTCAGTCCTTATTCGTTCTAGGGATGTAGTTGTTACAACAGTTTTAATTTTACGATTTAACTACATTAAATCAATATTTATTATATTTTAATTAGAGAGTGTAAATGACTTTTTTGCCCCTATGTTTTTTTGCTATAAATAAGAGCTTATGTAGCTCATTTTAAACATACGATGAATTATTTGCTAAACACTCTCCGAGGTTTTTTAAGTGTTTTCTTGGGTTGTTTACAAGAGAAGAGCAGTACATCGATTTTCTCTCCGATATTTGGGTGTACGAATATTGGAGAGACCGTGCTAACCTTGGGGGGCGAACCGCGTGTAGCAGCAACTACACACATTGGGGCGAATTCGTTTCTAAGGCAGTGGTTTTTACCATGACACGGTTTACTAGTTTTTTTGTTTCTTTTTATATTATTTTGCCCAGTCAGTGCTAACGCCCTTGTTTTGCAGCAGTTTACTTTCTAACATAATCTTTTTTGGAGAAAATTGTAAGGAATTTTTCTTGTGTTTTCTAATCCGTGAATGAATTTTTTCACTTTATTATTTATTGGGCTCGAAATGATTTAAATATGCTGACTGATTTAAATATGGATTTTATTGCAGTATTTATCTAGAAATGAATTGAATTGTTTTCAACTTTTAAATTCGATTGTTACAACAATTATTATTACACTATTGATTCAATTTTAATGGCAGATTAATGATTTTAACCGTTTTAGACAGTGAATTAAATATATTTTAATTCTATATTTTTGCAAATGAACGGTTTTACCTTCCAGATTTAGCCTATAAATTGAGGCTTTCTCAACTCATTTTTATATACTACAACAAACACATATTTGTTAAACATTCTTTCATATGCTTTTTAAAAGTTTTTCGAGTTCTTAAAGAGGAGCAATACCGCCATCGTTCGCTACAGTTTTCGGGTGTACGATTTCTTAGAGAGACCGTGTTAACCTTAGGGACATCGTCTAATGCAACGATTACATCAATCGAGACGAATTCGTTTCTAAAGCAATGGTTCAATATCACGACACAATTAAGCTTGATTTATTTCTTTCGATTAATTCTCGGTCAATGTTAATGTTTTTGTTTGCAGCAGTAATATTTCCAACAATTTAGAAACGAATTGCATACTGCTATTCAAACATGAACAACATTAGTAGTGCTTGGTAATGCTGTTCGGGTCAGTATGCTTTCATACTTTCGATGAAAATGATTATACATTGGAAATTAAACTGTATATAGTCGAGTATCCACAAAAAGTTTAATTTCTTAACAAATCTCTTATCATTACTAAGGATGAACAGAAGGGTTAAATATTTGAAACCATGTTTATAATGTGTAATAATATAATATATTACACAATATAACATTTATAAACTTGATAAAGTTTAACCGTGAGATTTTATAGCCTATTAATGTGTATAGTATTAAAATACTATAAAGTTGTGCATTAAAATGTATTGATTATAATATTTGAGCCTGTGTAACTTGTGATATTAATGGAATTTATAATTCCTTGAGATGTTACAGTTTATGTTTATAATGGCTAATAATTATTTAGTGGAGGAAGACCAAAAGCATAATTATTAATTATGTTTTTTACTGAATGGGATTGTGTTTAAATTTTTTAAGGAAAAAAAAAACGAGTAAAAATCATAAATAGCAGTGCTGGTTATAACTTCCATCTTAATGGCTCATTTATTTTATTTAAATAGTTATTTTATAACAGTTGAGCATAAAGGTACATAGATGCTTGCATAAGAGAGAATGATTTGTTTCAACTTTCAATTTCATTGATTTTGAAACGTTAAGATGGAACTAATGATTTTATTTTGAGAAATTTCTAAAAGAATATATGGCGAGTCTCCAAACTAATACTCGCATCAAGAAGTGCTCATTATTTGATGTTAACTGTTTAAGATTTCTAAACTTATAAAATATCTAAATGTGTGGTATAATAATCAAGCCTATAAGAAAAGACATGAGTTTATGAAACAAAAATGAAATACTCACTATTGGAGTACGAAGGACTTAGTAAGAAAAGATACATTTGCATAAGACATGAATCAATAAGACATTTAATAAAAAAACGGAGAATATTCTTTAGAGTATGTAAAGACGGAAAGAAATCTAGTTAATCCGCTTACTAAATGATTAAGTTAGAAATTGGTTATTGATTCGTCAGGAGATAGGCCTAAAGCCCGTTGGTTGAGGAATTCATGATGGAAACCCTACTTAGTTTGTCTAAGTTCAATGTGGAAACGAAACTATGAAAAGACTCATGGTGTACATTCATGCCTATCCCTATGATGAATAGTGTACGTGCACAATGATGAGTTTTTTGCTTTTAATAAATTCATAGCACAGGCTTTGGATGGTCTTAGTGAGAAAGACTTGATAAATTTACCGATATGGTTAAATAAACTACTCGTAATGAGTCTATAGCCCAGTGTTTGGGTAGTCCTATAGAGAAGGACTAGATGGATTTACCATTAAAATGATGAGTTTCTTAACACTTAATGAATTCAATCTTAAGAGTTTGGGTGTTCCTATTTGAGGACATATTAAATTCACTAATAAAAGATGGTGAATTTTTTTATTCTTAATGAATTCTTATCACATAGTTTAGGTGGTTCAGTTTAAATGAACTTGAAAAATTCATCTTAATTTAATTGAGAGTTTGAGCTTACTGAAAAAGTTTTTAATAATTGCATTTCCTTGATCCAGATGGTTTATATTGAGATAAATTTGATAAAATTACCTATGTAAGTGAGAAGGGTTAGCATCGTCGTTGGTGGGGTTAGAAGTATAAGAGCGGATTCGACGTCTGTGGGAAATTATCAGCTTGTTAGAGTCATTCATTGTTTCTCACGGCATTATTGAATTTTGATTCCCTAAAATTTTAAAGTTAAGATATTAAAATATTTTGAGTTCCGTTCTTCATATATCACACTTTAATTCAACCAATGAACTTTAGTTAGTTCGACGCTTCTTAATATTTGTACTTAATTAAGAAATCAAACACTATTTACTTTTCTGCTTCATAATTGAAGAACGAAAGTGTTACGGGTGAAAATACTTGAAAACAAACTTGAAATCTCGGTAAAAATGATAAGAATTTTATAAAATAAGTATTATTATATAAGGTAATTATTTGATGCACCGTTAGTAGAAAGATTTTTTCACAAGCAGGCTTCTAAAGATATCACATGCTCCTTTTAAAGATCTTGAACTCTAAACTTTAAATTCTAAATCCTAAACTATAAGCTTTAAATCATAAAATCTATTTCTAAACTTTGAAATCTAATCATAAACCCTAAATCTAGGCGCTTGTGGAAAACAAGTTTTTCATCGCTGATACATAGAATATTTTCCCTATTATATATCGAACAATGTTAAAAAGTATCGAACATTATAAGATAAAGTAAGTCATGCATATCAACAAAATAATACTACAAATTTAACTTTTTATGGAAGCAAAATCTCTCAAATAATATTAAAATTTATTTTTTTTCATTTTTTTGGTATTTGGGACTAAAATTAAAAAAATTGAAATTACAGGATTGAAACTGAAATTTTTGAAAAGTTGATTTAATTTAAATTAGTTGATTTTTCAACTATAAGTTTAGTCTAAAACTTTGAAAGGGTATAATTTTGTGCTCAGGCGTTCAATTAAGACATTTTTTTTTCTATTTCACGTAATTGTTTGAGATCTACGCATTGACAAGATAACATGCCAATATAGTAGTCTTTTTTCGTTTTTATCCCGAAAAAAATATCATTTTGTCCTTCAATTATGGAATTTTAGCGAAAATTTAAAATTTTTGACTTCGATATTTTATTGTCCGCCGAGCTTAAAAATTTGATTATTCTGTACATAAATATATCATTATTCGTAAGGATTCGATACATATACTTTCACGGCATTCTGAAAATTTCATTTTGGTTATTGTAATTTTTATTTTCTTTTGCTTGAGAACAAAATGAAAAATTTCAACCATATGCAAATATTGTAAAAAAGAAAAAAAAGGAAATACAGATTATCAATTTGGATGAATTTTATAATGATTGATTATAATTATTGTTATTCAATTTCATATTAATTGTTAGGATGCTAATTATTATAGGCATAATACCTAAACCCTCAATTTCAAAATCAATAGGGACTTGAAGAATGTTTAAAGTAAAACATTTTAGCCAACTAACTATAACTTTAAAATTTGGGTCAAAATATTTACTTTTTGAAACTTGTTTAATAGAAATGATATTTACATTTGATCTTTAAAAAACTTTTTTATGTGCACATTATACGTTCTCCTTTAATTATGCGCAATTGATTCTCTTGATAATAGTTCAAGGACTCTATTTATTTGTCAAAGTTTGGTGTTTTTTTTATCAGTAGACCTTACAATTCTTTTGTTACTTATTTTAATGTAACGTTTAATATAATTCTAATTTTTTATTATATGTCTAGATATTGTTTAAACTAAATGTAAACTAAAATTTTTATTTTTTGAATTAAAGTGTATTGTTATTTTGATTAGGATTAAAAAACTCCTATACATTTCGATTAATTTAAAAATTAACTGAAATTTATGTGGTCACGGATAATAATAGTTTGAACACACTCATTGGTCTCCGACCCTAGTCTTTTACTTTGTTTCAAACCTGCCAATGTCATTAATTTTCTTCTTTCTCTCTCTCTCTGAAAAGTCCAAAATCCTCTTTCTCGCCTTTCGATTCTCTCTTATTATTTTATCGCAAAATCCCATATCCAAAATATCATTAATCTGAGACAAACAAACAAAAGAAATCTATTAAATATATATATCGGAACCCCAAGAAGATAAAAATCTCATCCCCACAGCATGAAAGGTGAGTATGCCGATTCCCAAAATGGAAACAAGTTTTCCAAACTTCACCACCCTTACTCTCATCACTTCAAAGGCCCTTCCACTCTCTCCACCGGTGGTGGTGGTACTAGCGCTGCCGCCGATGGTGCTTCCATTGAAGTGGTTCGTAGACCTAGGGGCCGTCCTCCAGGTTCCAAAAACAAGCACAAACAACCAGTCCTCGTCGCTCGGGAACTCAACAACCCGGCCATGAGTCCTTACGTCCTGGAAATCCCACTTCTGTCGTCGGAAAAAACATCGGAATCTGCGTACTCAATGGATCCGGAACCGTTTCGAACGTGACTCTCCGTCAACTTTCGTCTACTCCAGGAGCTATCATAACTTTCCATGGCAGATTTGATATCTTATCCCTCTCGGCCACGGTCCTACCCCCAACGACGTCGTATGACGTACCTAACACGTTCTCTATCTCTTTAGCGGCTCCTCAGGGGCAGGTCGTCGGAGGGTTCGTGGCGGGCTCGTTGGTGGCGGCTGACACGGTGTTTATAGTTGCCGCTACGTTCAACAATCCTTCGTATCATCAGTTAGCAGAAGGTGGAGGGGTAGAGGAAACGAGGAACACTTTGTCGTCTGGTGGAGACGGTGAAGGACACTCGCCGCCATTTTCAGGTGGCGGTGGAGATAGCACCGGTCACGGTGGTCGTGGGGGTGGTTCAGAATCTTGTGGGGTTTCTATGTATAGTTGTCATTACGGTGGCGGATCAGATGGTATTTGGGGGCTCCGACTGCTAGACCGCCTTACTAATGGGTTTCAAGCTTTAGCTTTTCATTTAAAAAATAGAAATACATATTCTTCTTTGCGAATTATTGTGAACTAGTGGAGTTTAGTTTTCTATTTACCATAATATCATACCTTGTAATGTAAAATAATTATTCTAAAATTTCAAGAATTTAGTTTTCTATGTTTATTTTTTAAAAATAATTAGTTCCGGTAAAGTGAAATTCTAAATTTAAGGGTATAAAATTATCCAATGGGTTTGTTCTTGAAAGTTCTTACCCAAATTAAGTTCATTTTGCTTATAATTAATTCTAACATTTCCCTTTTTGATATGACAGTCTATTAATCAGTATGGAGGATGGATTGTTTAGGTAAACTACTTAATATTTAGTATCTCACTCATTTTTATGTTTCTATTTTGATCATTTAATTAATTTTTTTTAGTAAAATGATACTCTTCTGTCCTACCAAAAACGTACATTATTGACTTTTTACGTAATTTTAAGAAGACAAAATTTGTGAAAAAAATATGATGTAAAATAATTGAAATGACAATTTTATTCTTGAAAAGTTAAATTTTGTTTTGTTAGAAAACTAAAAAAAAAGAATATAAAGAGAAATATGTCTTTTAAAAATTATTGATTTTTTCAATGAGACATTTTAAGCGAGACAATTTTAAAACACAAAATGACATATTGAATGGGACAGTGAGAGTATTTACTTTGCTCAATAAAGTTGTTATTTTTATGTTTTAAAATTGTCTCACTAAATTATCATCTTGAAAAAATCAACAACTATTTAAACTTATATTTTCTTTCTTACCCTTTGTTTTAGTTTGCCAAAAAAACAAAAAGTTAAAAATAAAATTGTCATTTGAATTTTGGGTAAATTACAATAATGGTCACTGGATTTTTAGGGCGCGTTCATTCTGATCCCTAAACTTTTAAAATTTTTATTAGGGCCACTCAATTTTTAATCCACTTTTATTTTAGTCTTTTCCGTTAACTTTCGTTAAAAACACGCCCTAAATGGAGGGCGCCCTAAAAATTTGGGTACAATTTTCATATACTCCAGGATTGTATGCAAAGCTAGTGATGTTGTTGGTCAAAGTAAACATCTTTGTCTTGTTTGAGTTTATCTGGACAAAACTCTAAAGTTTCTAAGTTTTATTTGCAATTTGCAGTTGAGGTGGTGACAAAAACAAACTGGAATGAGCTTGTCATCAGTAGTAAGACGCTGATTTTAGTCGATTTATGGCCGCCGTGGTGTGGACCCTATCGAGTGATTGAACCGGTCATAGCCAGTGTGTTTCAAAGCTTCCACATCGTTCTTCATCTGTTGACAAAATCCATTTGCGGACATTTTTTAGGTTGAAATTTAATAAACCCAATTTATCATTCACCGGGAGATGCCAATACTCCAGGCTTGTATGCAAAGCTAGTGATGCAGTTGCTCAAACTAAGCATTTTTGTCTTGTTTGAATTTATCTGGACAAAGCTTCAGAGTTTATAAGTTTTATCTGCAATTTTGGAAAACAGAGCAAGGAAAGAAGGGAAAATTGAAGGAAAAAGGAAGTTAACGTGCCACGTCAGCGTTTTTAACGAAAGTTAACGGGAGGGACTAAAATGAAAGCGGACTAAAAGTTGGGTAACTCCAATAAAAGTTTTAAAAGTTCGGTGACCAAAATGAACGTACCTTAAAAATTTGGTGACCATTAGTGTACTTTACCCTTGAATTTTTTTACATCACATTTTTTACCAAAACTTTTTTTTCCTAAAATTCCGTAAAAAGTTAACGTGTGATAGTTAAATTGGGACGGAGGAAGCATTTAACGTTATGTTTTGTTTCTATTTTTAGTATTCTATTATTATTAAAAAATTAACGACAAAATTGTTGTGTCACCATCTGATTATGAGAGAGGAAATTTAAAAATTATTATGTCAACTTTGCCGTTAATTTTTTAACGGCGGGCATCAAAATAAAAACAAAACATAACGTTAGATATTATTTTAAGAAAAAATATTTAGATGACTAAAATAAACAAGAGAATAGGTAGGGTGCCAAATACGTAGTTTACCCCTTTTTTTATCATGTTGTCTAGTCTCTTTTTATTTATGGGTATATTACCGCTATGGTTAATTTCGTTTCATAAGTGTTTGTGTTTATTTATTGAGTTTCAAAAAGTAATGTTTTAGTCACTTATATTATTATTTTATAACGTTTTGGTCACTTATATTACCGTTCATAACGATTTGATCACCAAGACGTTAAATGACATTAATTTGATGACGCGATACGTTACTAAAATGAATTAATTTTAAATTTGACCACTTAACTTTAGATAAATATTAATTTAACTCATAAACTTTTGATAAATTATCAATTTAACCCTTAAATTTTAGATAAAATATTAATTTAACCATTGGATCTGACAAAAGTCACCCATCGTCGTCACCGTCGACCACCATCGCCAACTATCGTTGGACCCCAAAAATTATATTTCACTTCTTTTTAGCCTTCTGGATGCAAATTTGATGTCTGATTTATCAACAAGTGCCATGAACTCCACAATTCTAGCCTAGAACCCTTTGTTTTCCTTTAAAAATAAACGCCAATAACAAATCTATCATTAATATTTTTTTATTTTTATCTAAAGTTCAAAGGTCAAAAGATAATTTATCTAAAGTTTATGGGTAAAATTAGTATTTATCTAGAGTTCAACGGTCAAATTTAGAACTAATCTCTTTTTCTAACCTGTCACTTTATCAAACTAACGACATTTAATGTGCCAATGACTAAAACATTATAAACGATAACATAAGTGACCAAAATATTATAAAATGGATAACGTAAGTGAACACATATTTTATTAAATTTGATGAGAAAAAAACACTTATAAAATGAAAGTGACCATTGCAGTAATTTACTTTTTATTTATTTTTTTGAATTTGTATATCATCCTTTGGTGAGAAAAAAAAATAAAGGAGCTGAAAATGATGAAAGCAAAGGCCAAGGCAAAAGGACAATGAGATGGCAGGAGTAGGGGTGTTTAAATCTGGGTATTCGAGATGTCGGGTATCTGGTTCTTCGAATAGCATATTTTTCGGCCTGTGAATACTGGGTACTCGTAAAATTGGGTACCAAATATCGATTCATATTTTTTTATTAATTTTTTTAAAAAATTACATATGAAACACATAAAAATTAAAAATTCTTAATTTATAATCCAAACACCATTTGAAATTAGTTTTAAGAGATAAATATATATGTATATATAAGTGTTTTTTATACTTGAATGGAGACCAGAGACACTACAGGGAAATACAATAGCTGAATTGGTACAGGGCATGCTTCAGCTTAACTGGGAAGTGAGGTCTCGACTAATTACACCATTTGAAGTTAGCTGAATTACGGATATGCTGGCAGTTGCTAGTCGTGGGCGTGGCCAAACAGTGGGTGAAGTGCTATACGACTCCCCTTACGATTTTGTTAGGGAAAAGATTACAAGTACATCTCTAAGCTGGCCATTAGCTTCTGTGTAAAAAAATGTTTTCACTAAAAAGAAGGATTTAAAAAAGTTCAATCTTTCTTTCGAATCTCATGTTGACAAAATAATAAAAATATTTTTAAAATATTTAAAACTTAAAAATATAAAATACAAACATAAAATTTAGAGATTTAAATTTAGTTTTTGGATAAAAATATTAAGAACCTAAAATAAAATATAATTTAAAATTAATATATATATATTAAAAGTACCGGGTTAGGTCGGGTATCCGGTTACAAAAAAATTTAGTTCAAACTTGGCCCGACTACCCGAAAAAATTACGAGTCGGATAACTTAAAAAAAACGCGATTTTTCAAAGTTCGAATTGACGAATCAACGAATCGAGTATTTTTAAATACCCTAGATAGGACTAGAAGCGGAGTCCACCTCTTGTCGCCGTTAAAATCTATAGCGAAAGAGTTAAAAAGGATACTATTCTTCCCTTCTCAGTGGTCTCATCTTTCAGTTTCTAAGAGATATAGCTTGATCAATCTTTAATCTCTTTTTTATTGTCCTCTCAATTTTTAAAGTTTTGTTTTGATTAATCAGTATTGATTCATGCCGCACATTTAATTTTGGTGGATGAGTCTTTCGATAAAGATTTTTTACAAACACAAAACCTTAAACTCAAAATATGTTTAGACGATACTAAATTGTTTACCTCTTAGACCAACTTCGTTTATGGAATGATCTTTAGTTTATTACATGCTTTCCCCTCCATGTTGTTCTTGTTATGACTTACAATTATTATCATATAAGAAAAATAAAAAATAAAAAAAATATTGATATATCATTAAAATTGAAATGAAAATAAATTTTATTTTATTTTATAACATATTATAATTCATTCATTAACTATATATAATATCATGTATTATTGATACATCAAATTTAGGAAGATAGAATGAAAGTTTCAAGGTGATCGGTGACAGTGAGATTATTTTCCTAAATTTCATGGATATTTTCTCTCATAACATTTTTCAGAAGAGAAATTATGGTTGTTGATGATGAGGGAGAGTTGGTGGTTGTTTTTGGCGATTTACTTGTTTCGGTGTTGAAGCTAAAAGCCGCAGACAGTGGTCGAAATAGGAAGTATTGAGAGAGAAGTATCAAGAGAGAAAGAAAGCCCCCTCCTTATGCCAATGCGTGTATATATATATATATATATATATATATGTGTGTGTGTCTCTACACTTTTACAGTGGTGAGGCCTTCAAGATCTTTAATGGCGAGAGGTGTCAGGTTTAGCATTATGATAACTATTAACGGGTTAGCAGGAATAGACTCGGCTGATTAGACAATAATCATGTATGTCAGCGTGTTTGAGAATCAGTGACCCGAAAATTGAGGTTCCAAAGGCACATGAATATCTCCGGAGGTAATACTGGAATTAATCCCAGAGGTCCCGGAGGCATGAGCGTATTCCTAAAGACTATATCAATTTTAGGGTTAAAACATTAACAAAGGTATAATAATTATAAATCCTAGCTAAAATTAAAACTATTAATTTTTTTATTAATAAGTATTAGGTATATTGGTAAAATATATTATATTTTAAAATTTTAAATTTAAAATTAAAAACAATAAAAGCCGTCCCAATTCTTGACTATAAATTATAAACGATAAAAAACAAAAAAATTAAAGGGATTGGTTGTTGAAATTTGACCTTAGTTTGTAATTAGGTGGAGTTGGGGTGTTTTCAATGTAATGAGATTATGATAATCCAAATTGAGAAGGGTAGCGCCAGCATTATCCCTTTTAGGCAGGCAGAAGAGGGTTTGTATTATTTTTATGAATTAATTTGGCAGGTTTTGAATTATTAATCATTACTTTTGACTATTTTTATATATTTATATATGCATGATGACATAAGGGTTGGATTTCTTCAAGTTCAGAACAAAATCCACTAATTAATAATTATATATAATAAATGGATATCTAACAGCATGACTTGTCTGATTGCTTTGCTGCATTGCCATCGAGCAGTAGTTTGTGACAAAAAAAGTTAACGAAAAAATAATATTAAATAAAAAAAAGAAATTATAATATTTTATTAATATTTATATTTTAAATCTGTTTTATTAAGAAGCGTTAATAATGAAATCTAATAAATGATTTCAATGAAAAGAAGATGTCGTTTACCCTAGGAAATTTCAGTTCGAACACCTGTATGTATAACGTGTGTTAACATTATTAAAAGATTAAAAAATATGAACAAATACTATCGTGTAATCACACTGATATATTAAAAGAATGTTGACAATGAAGCTTTCAGTTAATAGTGTTGAGTCTAGCAATCGATCGAATATAGTCAAGAGGGGTGAATTAAAATTTTAAAGAATGATGGAAATTAACTGCAAAGAAAGAAAATTGTAAGGAGATTTAGAGTGGCTCAACTCCCTCAATGGAGTCTACATCCATTACTTTAGTTACTACACTAAATTTTTTCACAAATTCACAAATTTGTTTTTCCTTTAGGATAAGGAGTAACCTTACACAATTCAATAGACTTATACCTCAAAGTCTATTGAATCATTTTCCAAATTTGAGTACAAAGAAGAAAACTAAAAAAAAAATCCTCACAAAGAATATGTTTGCAAAGTTTAAGCTATCGCACACACCCGAAAATATTAGCAAAAGAATTACAATGAAGAACAAGACTAGTGTTTAAGAAAGATGGAAAAATTGAGCACAACTTAAATTTTGATTGCTTGAAAATTTGGATTAGCTTTCTTGATACTTTATTGCTGTTTGGAGGTCCCTTTTATATATCCTTTAGCTTTTCTAACCGTTGTGAGGCTTTGGAGGGAGTTTGGAGCCGTTGGAAGCCATTAAAACTGAGCATTTATTTCTCACTTGCACTGATGTTTCAAAATCTTTCAAAAATTTTCAAAACCATCAATTGAAAATTCATACAAAATATAGCCGTTGGAAGTGTGATTTCGAAACCACAAGGGGAAGGTTTCGAAACCTTAAGGAGAGTTTCGAAACCTAAAAGCTTACTGGAAAAATGGATTCAATTTCATCAAAAAGGTTTCGAAACTTTTAAAGAGGTTTCGAAACTTCATTGTGTAAAAATAATATTTTGACTCTAAAAGATGTTAGAAACGTTTTTATAATCTTAGAACATATTTTTGACAAATTAAATTGATTTCATAACTTTATAAATTTTTATAATTTGGTCCTTAAAAATAATTTTAGTTATATCAAAATCAACATAAGTCTAACAAATAGTAAGTTGAAGTCTTGAAATTTTTTCAGATTTCAAGTTCGTCTCCTTCATTATGCCTACATATAAGGGCTTCTCCCCTCGGATATATCACCTTTTAAAAATAAATTACTAATCTAACATCCTTTTGAGATTCTTTACGGGTACATCACCTAAAATCTAACCACACCAATTATGTGTAATCTCGTGGTTGGCCGTCACCACAATTTATTTTTTGATTTATAACATAAAATGATCTCATTCATCTTGATAAATTTGGTCAAATTGGCCTTTGAATTTTTTAGGATCAATTATCTCCTGTACATATAAGTTGCTATAAAGTGTTCAGGGGCTAATTTGACTAAATTTGTCATGTTTAAGGATCAATTTGACTCAAAAAAATCAGGGGCCAATTTAACAAAACTTATCAAGTTTAGGGGTCATTTTGTGTTCTAAGCATTATTTTTGGGTCAATTTTAATTTTTGGTAAAACTATACCATAGTTTTGTGCTATGCATGAGTTTTGGATTTAGTCTTTATTCTTTAAGTTGGTCAATTTTAGTCCTGTACTTTCTGAAATTTGAAATTCCAGTCTTACTAAAATGGTGTAAGAGCAATATGACTAAATTACGAGAAATTAAATAAATCAATTTGAAGAACAAAAAATAAATCTACAACATGCACATAATATCCCAAAAACATAATTCGACTTAACAGAATTATGTGATATGTGAGCTTTAATCTTAGCCGTTGATGTAATTCATTAGATCCGTCAGATGTAAAGGGATTCTGTAACGCCCTAAACTGGATGTCACATTTGGGCCTTAAGCCCAACTCACAAGCATAAATTTTTGACCTAGTTTAGCCCAAAACCACATTTCAAATCCAACATTTCCACCATCTTTTCAAAATAAAACAATAAGCAGTAGTTAAATCGTTTACAAAGGGAGCTTCACTTAAAACAAAGCATTTAAATCATTCGACTTGATCAACACAAATTCAAAATAGAGTTACAGACATAAAATCAGGGTCCTATGAATACATTTCTTGACAAGCCTGAGTACTATACTCTTGAGCACAATGATAAGCTGAAGTCCTACTATGAATAGTGCTCCTTCAATGTAACGCTGCTACCTAAAAACTTGTAAACGGAAACAACGATTTCGAACGATCCTTAACCAAGCCCTCAAGCCTTCTTCTTGCCTTGAGCTTTTGAGTTCTCACCTACCTCTTTCACTACACAAAAGGCTGTAAATCGAATTACAACTTTGCATAAAGAATTAGAAAAGCTAAAGGGAAGATTTAACAACTAAAACGTGGCTAAAACTACCACTATCGCTAAAAATCTTTAACCCCCACCAAAAACCCATTTCCTCCACTCACCACTATTTTCTTCCATTCTTACCTTAATTGATTGATCATCTGATGTAGATTTCAATATCCTTAATTTGTATTTCGAAAATCCAACTTAAAAAGATAAATATTGAGTCTTTATCTTTAGGGCTATAAGAAATTATGAAGAAGACATAGACGGGGAGAGTGTGAAGACAATGTGAGATCACCCATTTTGTTTTTTGCAGAGGAAATAAAAAAGCCAACTTTTTTCCTATTCAAAATGAGGTAATTTACCCTACTACCCCTCCATCATCCTCATATCCTATTTACCAACCCAAAAGCTTAATCCCAACATCAAATGAGGCCCACTAAGGTTTTTCAAACACCCCAAATAAGCTCGACACCTTGGCCCAATATGCAAGACCCACGATTCGGGTGAACCGACCCACGAATTCCAAAATCTAGGTCGTTATAGACTCAACTACAAATGAGTTGAGAAATACCTCTATTTATAGTTGATTCGTCTTTCATCCGACAGTCTTAATGAATTACATCAACTGCTAAGATTAAAGCTCACATACCACAATGGTACAAAATAAGGAATATTCCTAAGGAATATCCATAAATATGCAATCTATATATAAGGAAACAATCTTATGTTCACACTATGTGTTTACATAGGTTCAAATATGTAGGTCTTTTAAAATCCTTCATGGATCGTGTCAAGTCTCGTGTCTTTTTCAAATCCAAAATCTCACAGAGAAACTGTTGGACAACTATGACTACATGTGTCTAGGGCTCGTATTCATGGTATGTGACACATACATGTATGGGGTTGCCAATGATGCATGCATGAGGTTAAGGCAGAGCATCAATTAGGGGATGAGAGAAAAAGGTAAATGTGTACGTCAAAGTTTACCCCCCAAAAAATCAGATGGCAGTATTATAATTAAAAATAAAATTTTAAAATTGGAAAGTGGTATCAATTTTATTTATAATTGTTTTATATAAAATTTATAAAAAATAAAAAATTTGTTGTGTCTATTGGTACATTTTTCACGTGGTTCAATCAATAGGCATAATGTCAAAAAATGTCCCTAACGTTTTATAGAATAGTCATTTTAATCCCTATTCTTTTTTGGTCCACTTTCACCCCTAACATTTTATTTTGGGTCAATGCTCCCGTGGATGAAAACCGTTAGTTAACTAATGGTCAACGCTGGATGGTGATGTGGCATGTTGATTTGACTTGGGACGCTGAAGTGGCAAAGTGCCACGTTAGTATTTTTTTAAGAAATATTTTTAGTTCTTTTAAAAATAATAAATTATTTAATGTATTATTTTTAATTTTTAAAAAATTATAAATAATAAATTATTTAATTTTTTATTTTTTAAAAAATATTTTTTATAAATAATATTTAAATTAATTAATTTTTAATTTTTTAAAAATTAAAAAATAATTTATTATTTTAAAAAATATTATTTTAAAAATATTAAATTATATAAATTATTATTTTATTTAATTTTTCTATAAATAATAAATTATTTTTAGAAAAACTAATAAATAATAATTTATTATTTTTAAAAATTAAGAATTTTTTTAAAAAATTAATGTAAATAAATTATTTTTTAGTTTTTAAAAAAAATAAAAAAATATATTATTAAATTTTTAGAAAAATTAATATTTATTTTTTTAAAAAAAATTGACGTTGGCTAAGTGCCACATCATCATCCCAAGCCAAGTCAACATGCCACATTACCATTCCGCGTTGACCGCTATTCAACTAACGATTTCCATTTACAGGGCATTTTGACCCAAAATAAAACATTAAGGGTGAAAGTGGACAAAAAAAGAATAGGGACAAAATGTTCGTTCCATGAAACGTTAGGGGCATTTTTTGGCATTATGCCTAATCAATAATAACTATTCGTCTTTATTTCTAAAATTGAAAAATCAATTGAACGTTATAAAATGGAAATTGAATAGAATTGAAAATATAATTTTTTTGATTAATAAGGTTAAAGAGTACTACCACATGCCTCGTTAAAAAGCCTCCTTAAGCCTAAACGGAGGAAAAAGAGTGCATGTGGTAGTACTTACAAGACGGCAACCACACATAACAACTCACAAGAAAAAAGCATCAGTATAAGCATAATTGACCACTCGATCAATTAATGGATCTCATAAATACCAGGATTCGAACTCATACATTTAAATTTTAGTTTTTTAATAATATAGTTAAAAATTTAAGTTCAATTACAATTCAGCCATTAAATTTGTTGATACAATATTTTGAAATAAAAAAAATACTAACCTCATTATCATGTAACCAAAAAATTGATGTTGTAAGGTTAAACTTCAATCCATTACTTTTTCATTATTATTTAATACAACCACAATAACCATTTGCCACTAAAAAGAATAAGTACTTTTTACATATACAAGTGAATCCAACACATATGTACGGTAATGATTAATTTATTGAAAAATAATGATGTCGAAATCGTTTTTATGTTCAAAATATATTTTATCTAAATATTCGTTTTTTGATAAAATGAGATAAACGTCGGTCATTTTAAGTTGGGTACAATCGAAAACTCATAAAATGCATTGTTTAACAAACACAATAACATCACCTTATATTTTGAAAATGAAATGATTGCGAACACAATAACATTACCTTGATAATTTGAAAATGAGAATGATTGTGAAGAATGTCCTTCTGTTATGAATAATTGTAAAGGTCAATCTAAAAAGTTTTAGAACTACCTCTTTAATTAAGGGAATATAATATTATCTGTTTAAATTTTTTAAAAGAAATACATGTTTTTTAAAATAAATAAATAGATAAAATAAGAAAATGTTTGTAATCAATGACATTAAATAATAAGATGATTATTGCATGCACAAGTGCTTCTGAAAACTTTATTTACACAAACGCCTTAATTTTAGAGTTTAGGGATTTTGTTTAGGATTCATGGTTTAGAGGTTTAAGAGTAGTAGTTTTGAATTTAGGGGTGTTGATAAATTTTATAGTTTAGGGTTAAAATTTAGGGTTTATAGGTTAAAACCTAAATCTACAAGCATATTACCCTAAAACCCAAACCCTAACTCTAAACAGTAAACCCTAAACTCTAACCCTAAACTCTAAATTCTAACCATAAACCCTAAATTCTAAACTTGTACACTAAAACTCCTAAGCTCTAAATCCTAAACCCTAAAATCAAGGTCATTGTGGAAATAAAAAGTTTCTACCGCCAGATAATAATCCTAAATAATAATATTAACAATAAACTAAAGGGTAAAATACATTGGTGATTACTAACCTTTTAAGGCGCTTTCAATATAATCATCAAATAAAAAATTCATTAAAATCACTAACATTAAAAAAACTTTCATTTTGATCGTTAGACTGAATTTTCTCAATTAAACTCATAAATTCCATTTTAAGTCTAATAAACTTTGGGCTAAACATAAGTTTTGTTATGTTTTGAAAAATATTATATTTATGTAATATTATAACAATAAAGACAAAAAAGTATAAAATATTTAATTGAGATCGAACATAAAACCTTAGGGAGAGGGTATGCAACACCTAACCACTAGGTTAGTGGTTGGGGTGAGAATTTTAGTGTATTTTTATGTTCATTCTAAGAGACCTGAGTTCAAATCAGGTTATATGCAAGTTGTGTATGCATTATCAAGAGGTTAAAAAGGTGTGTATGCATTATTAAAATATTAAAAATATGTATGAACAAATATTAGCTCATAATCACTTGAGATTATAATCACATCAAGACTATTAAAAAATTGATGGAAGCTAATTGCAAAATGAAAGAAAATTGACACAAATGATTTATAGTGGTTCAACCTTCTAAACAATGTCTACATCCACTACCTTAGCTATCCACACTAAGGATTTCCATAAATTTACTAATTTGTCTTTTCTTTTCGGCTAAAGGAGATAACCTTACAAAAACTAGACTTATACCCCGAAGTCTAGTGATTCATTTCCCTAAAGGATGAATAGAAAGAAGCAAACTATGAAAAACCTCACAAGGTAGTTTGTTTGCACAAATGAAATTCACTAAACCCTAACACTTCAATGAAAATAAGATACAATGAAGAACACTCAAGTGGGTTACAAGAATTTGACAATTTGAGCTTAAAAATGTTTGGATATGTGCTTGAATGCTTTAGAATGGCTGTCTTATTGTTGAAGAAGTTCATACCCCTTCATTGATTTCTAGCTGTTTGGGTTATTGGGAAATTGAATCGAGCCGTTGGGCTATAATTTTTCCGCATTAAATGTTGTCTGACAACAAGGATATCAGTACACAAGCATTCATATCGGTACCTACTCAATAAAAATAACTGTTGCAAAAAAGGGTACAGATACGCGGGCAGACGTATCGGTACAGAGTGAAGAAATTACAAACGGTTCCGGTATGGGCCGTACCGTACCGGTACTCGTTTTACTAACGGGAATCCTTAGAAGTTTTAATGGACATAGCATATCAGTATGCGTATAACTGTACTGGTACACGTATAAAAAATACTTAAATTTTGGTTCAAAAAATTTGACAAGTCTTAATGGTAAAAAACATTTAAAAATTTTAATCTCATACAGGTACTCAAAGCACATTTTGAATTACATTTTCAAAAGGCTAAACCGGTACGTGTATAGCCGTACCGGTACTCATAAGCCATAAAGAATTAAAACGTATCCCAGTAACAAAAATTCGTACTTGTACGCATATAGCAGTACCGATACTTAATTACCAAAATGACTGGTTTGAGTATCAAAATACTTAAAAATTTAAGGATTGAAAATGTTGACTTTAAAAATTATTTAAATTCGAATGCTTATTAATTTTTGAGTAAATTCAAGTACCTTAAAAATTTATTTATTTACAATCAAGTTCTTATTATATCAAAATCAAATATAAATTTAACTCAAACTATATACACCCCTAGTTGTTGGCCATCGCTATCATCACCGGCCAAAGGACACCAGCGGACTTGTCTTTTTCGATTTGCGTGAATCTAGGTCATAACTGTTCAACTTCTCCTTTGTCGATCTCTCATATGTCCGCTGTCCGATCGATTTGGTTTCAAGGCATGTGTTCCACTCCTTCACAGTGTCTCGATTTTCGAGCGGACTCCTCGAACGTCGCGTTGTGCTCCGACCGAAAGGTAGATTCTCGTTTTTGGTATCGCTTTTTGCCTCTTCGGTTTTAGCGCTCACTGACCCCTTTTCCTTTGCAGATCCCCCCTCCACCCTCGACGTTGCAGTTTATATAGTGGTATAAAATGGTTGGATTTTTTTGGGTTCAAGGAGATGAGGATGGCTGTTACGGATAGGATTGTTGGTGGATTTAAATTGGTGTAGAAACTGGTCGATAGTGGTGGTTTTGACCGGGACTCTCAATTGAGTAGAGATGAGCCGTGTAACCGTAGAAAATTATTAGATAGATCCGACTTATTACATTATTCCTAATCTTTATTAATTAGGATTACAAATCTGTCCATTTAATAATTTTTCACAACCAAGTGGGTGCTTGGGTTTTAGTAGTTTTTGGATTTGGGTCATTGGACTTCTGGTTGGGTGAGCTGGTTTGTTGGCATGAGACTAGAGGACCGGGTTTAGGTCTTAGCCAGACAAAATTTAGTATCTATAAATGAGCAAAATAGTAATGAACTAAATCTCAACCCAACGTTGTAATGGATTCATATTTAGTAAAAAAAATCAGATAATGTTAACAATTTGAACTTGAACTTTTAAATCGGAAAAAGAAAAGACAATTTCTGAAAAATAAAAGGATTAACTTTCAAAATGTACAAAAATTACAATAACTTGAAGCATATTTTAACCTTAAAAGTTATATCGGTCCATTTTTTTACCAACACTATCGATTCAATTTAATCAATAAAGAAGTGGTTAACCCGACGACTCAATCAAGAAGGTATTACCATTTTTTTATGAAAAAAGAGATCATCACAATGTGCCTCATTAAAACTCTCTAAACATAGTAAAAAAAAAGATTACATAATAATAATAATAATAATAATAATAATAATAATAAACTACAGGAAGACCCCTGCCTAAATATTACGATCATTGGGCTAAGCTATGAACCACATCCTCGTGTAAAAGAGAAACAACTCCAACCGAAAAGTAGTAAAACGAACAACGTCAAGCGTATCATTCGAAGAAGCTAGCTTGGCCAAAGCGTCCGCCACCTTGTTACCACTGTGACACACACGTAGAAACTGAACAGACCAATCACGTTTTATCAAATCTTCAAGGTCGTATTATCAAATTTTAATTTCATGTAATGCATGTTAATTTTGTGTATTTTAAACTTGCAAGATAAGATATCAAGCAGGAGATAAAACTTATTACCAATTTAAAATTGAAATGCATCCTTTATACCTTTAAAATTATGGCAACAATAATGCTAAACCGGCTTAATCGATACACGAGCCAGTGGCCGGTGTATTATTATTTATTGCCAAGAGAATGGGAAGCTAAGAACTAAAAGAGGTGGACTAACTAAAAGAGGTGGACTGCTTTCTTTAAACAGAGGTAGGCTAACTACAAGAGTAAGTATATTACATATACAATCTTCACCCCCCATAAATCTTATTTACCTATTCTTTTTTAACTCAATTGTCTCGTAATAAGATTTTTAACCTGTTCTTTCCCTCATTTAAAGGGTGTTAACCCCTCCTAATCTCTCAGAGTCAGTTTCCTAGACCTACTACTACCTTTCTACATTGTTTACTCGTATCGGAGTGGGAGAAAGGATCATCTCCCTTACCTTCACCATTCATTCGCAAGCTGCGAATTTCGGGTGAGCCTGAAGCATATCGCTCTGAATTGGCAAGGGGTGAATGCCTCGAGTAAAGGGGGGAAGAAGAGGAAGATGAAGAAGCATCGGAATCAGAACTCCTCCATGGCTGTTACACCCGTATATTGAATCGCCGAATATAGAATCTAATAAGTCATCAGCAATTCAGCACTGGTAGAATAGCATGTGCTGTCAGTACAGCAGGAACCTTCATCAGAGTTGCTGCTAAAAAGAGAAGAACTATCACTTGACGATGAGTCCTCTAAAATCCTTTGCATATGATGATATTTTGAATAAAAAGATCCAATGCTCCCATGAGCATCTCGACGAATCGAGCTGGGGTAGAATTCATCAAGACCAGAATGTGCCGAAGACCTCGACTTCAGTGGATTCTTTGAATTGACCCTCAACAGAATGGTCTTGTTTCTGTTCCTCAACAATCTAGGGGCCCTCGGTGAGCACCTGCAAGATGATTTCTTAAACCACCATGCAATGATAGCTTATAAATTATAAAATCAAACTGAGAACAGAAATTCTTTACCTTGCATAAAGAAGCATATATGCTCCTTTTGTTAGGACTCTTTCGAGTTCTGTAGGAGTTACCTGGCACATTATCACCAACCCAAAGAAAAATGAGAAAAGGTTTCGAAACTGAATTCTTTGTACTCTAGGACAAGCATTTTAGACCTACCCATTGGAGCATCATACAAAAAGAAGAAAAAAAATCATAGGCTAATGCCTCCAAATTAAACATCAAAAAAGGAAGCCAAGTGCAGTATTTTCCAACTTTTTCACTACCTTAAAAACTGAAGACATGAACTATCAGAATTAATAAAGTTCAATTCAGTGTTTAAAAAGAAGCATCTGAGGCGCGCCTAGGCGCTAAGGCGAGGGTGAAGCGCCTAATTGGATCTAGGCGAGGCGATTTCAATGAGGTGCGCCTAAGACGCACTAGGCGCAGAAAGGCGCGCCTGTTCATCTTTTTGTCTTTTTTTTTTAATTTTTTATTATGTTTTACTTACTAACTTGGGCCAAAAGTGGAGACCACACAAAAATAACATTAATCAAATGAAATTTAAATTAACCTAGTCGAGTTAATGTGTAATTTGAACTTAAAGCATAATACACGATATATACAAACATTAATTAAATTGGATCGAATTTAAATTCAAATTAATTTGGTTGAGTTTTACAACTTGAACTAAATTTAATTATTTTAGGGTTTAGGAGTTTAGATTTAGTAGTTTAGAATTTAGTCATTGTGAATAGAATTTTGGGTTCAAGGTTAGAATTTAGTGTTTATAGGTTAAAACCTAAATCTTCAACATATTATCCTAAAACCTAAACCCTAACCTTTTAACCCTAAATCTTAACTCTAACCCCTAAATTCTAACCATTACCCATAAATTCTAAACCCCTAAATCCTACGCCCTAAATTGAGTCCCTAAAACTAAGGCGCTTGTTTTAGTTTCCATCGCTAGTGTATTAGACATAATTCCTTAATTTAAATCATATTACCATATATTCTTTTGAAATTATTATATAACTAGCTTTGTCTATTTACAGTATAGAAAATTTCATATTGCATGATAAAATGCAATGTCATGTTTTTTGATTGGAAAGTTAAAGGTAAATGAAATGAAAAGCTTTTATTTAACTTATAGTCCTTTTTAAAGTACTAATTTTTTCTTGTTTAGTACCCTGCTTCATGTGCATTCATACATTCCCCTTGATTGGTTCATGTTGAAGTTGAACATTCAAAGAATCTCATTATTCTTATTACCCAAAATTTTATTGAATGTAAATAATTTTGAAGCAATGCTTAATACATAAAATGTTGATGATAAATACTCTTTGGTGTTTACATTGCATAAACTATTCTTTTTGCTTGACTATACAACTTGAAAAAACATGTATATCTCTTATTTTCAAAAAGTGCGCCTTACTTCAATAAGGCACGCGCCTTGGCTATAAAACCCCTATCGCCTTAGTGCGCCTTGCGCACTTTCTAACACTGGTTCAATTCAGTCAAGAATCAAAAGGATGAATACAATACCATCCTTTGCTTATTTCAAAGATATAGGGAGTATTTTTGTTTAAGTAATCGTAAAGGGAAGCATTTAAAAGAATCGGCCGTTATTATTACCTTTAAATTTAGTAAAGGGAGCACAAGCAGAACATGATTCTACAAAAATTAAGTGTAGGTAACCAAAATAAAATGTACATGAAAACATAGATCGAGGAAAGTTGCATCATGCATGCGCCATGCAGTAAACAAATGAAATGGCTTAAGGTATGCAAATGATGGTTGTAGAGAACATACCGTGCTGTCATCAATCTTAAACCACTTGTTTTGTGCATTTTTAACATAGCACACATAGTGACCGGAAAATGATGCATTCATAATATCCAAATGGACCACTACACCATATAGCTTGTATATGGGTGATTTATCACTTGTCCCGCTCATATATGGTGCCAAGTTTAAGATCTCGGGAAATTGAATCGCTTTGTTAAGTTTTCCGAATTTTCCAGACTGCAACATAATACACACTTAAGCTGTAAGAATCTGCAAAAAAAGAAAAAAGAACAAAACAGCATTTTCTATTGAAAGGTGTACCTGAAATCTCTTCAAAGCAATTGTAAGAACATTTGGAGCCTCTAATATTGTCAACTTCTTTTTGGCCTTCTCATAAGATTTGCATCTGAACAAAACAAGGACAGACAAGTGAGGAAACCTCTAAAATCGATGCCTTCTACCAGTACAGAATTTAGTTGAGGACCTGCAAACATACAGATGTGGGCAGTAGCATAATATAGCACCAATGGTAACTTGCACAAAAACTCAACAAAAAGGAAATTTTGCACGATTACATGACACAGCAGAGAAAAAGTAAACTAATATGCAGGTAAACATACTTGTTCCAAAATTTTGAGGAAATTTTGTTCTCAAGAAGCATCAAAATACAGCACATAGCTTCTTTGAAGTATACCATTTATACAAACATAAACCATATTTCCAACAAGTTCATCTTCAAAACTCTTTGTATGATATTGAATATTGATAGTGTCTAAAGTTACTTTTGAAAAAAAAAAGTAAGCTAACCAACCTGCTACATTGGTACTTATTTTCTCCATCCAGAATCTCTGTCCTGGTAAACCGCCGAAGTGCCTCTTCCAAGGTTCTTATGTCTCCTTCAATTTCAACTGTAAGGTCCATCATTCTTTCATGACGTTCAGACTTGCCTAGGCATTTAATGCACTTTATCTGTAGACAATTCAAAGCAGAACTCTTACCCAGATATGACCTCTAGGGCATGAGAGAAAGAAGAGAAGTGCAACCAAAACATAGATTGGTCTTAGATATTACCTTTGACCGAAGATAGCCTCCAAATGTTAGACCAATTAAAGTCGATTCTTCTTCTAAACAACTTGATGAAACCACACCAGCTTCTTTAAGACAAACAGATTGCATTGCATCAATAGCATACCTGCCAAATGTAAATTCATCAATAGACTATTTCAACATAAATATTTATCGTTTTTCATGAACATTATTAAAATGGTTAACATTAAACATTGCTAAATATATCTTACCTTAAAAATTCATGTACATCTTCTTCTTTCCCACTAGAAAGTTGACTACCAATGTTATGTAGTTGGGAAAGTATTCCTATGGGGGACAGTGGAGATCTGCCATCTTTAGCCTTCAAAATTAGATTTTCGAATTCACACATGAAACACCATTCTTTCTTTGCACCTAAGAAAGAAATTTATACTAAGAGTCATCCAAAATGTCACATCAAAACACAAAAATGTAGTAATTCCAGCTCGGAAACATTAAAGGGACATACATGCTCTGGAATGGAGTCCATGAAGAAAGTAAGCAGTCAGAGGAGGAGTGAAAGTCAAACACTGGAGGACGGCATTGGCATAACAACTGTGCAAAGTAAATAGCACATTAACAACAGAAAAAGAGAATAAAATAGTAAAATATACAGATATCCAAGGTCCAATACAACATAAATGATGAAAACTCAAAATTAAAAAATATGCACGTAAGGAATGTTCAATAGAAGCAGCACAAGGCAGGAACATGATCAAGCAATATTGTTCCCTGATACCAAAATTAGGCAACAATTGGACTTGTCTAACCCAAACTATGCTTGAAGTCTACACATTTTGCTTCTGGAAACTTTTCAGCAATTCTCAATGTTAAATTTAAAAAAGATAACAGCTATTTAGTGATTAGAGAGATGGGTATTTTCCGTTAGACTAGATTTTATGTTTTTTTTTTTTTATCTTTTGTTTTAACCTCATGGGAGAAGATTTTCAGTAATATTGCTTGCATTTGTTTTTCCTGGTTCTCATACCTTAACTAAAAATATTTTCCCACTCTTTTGGATTTATATAACCTTGCAGAATGGCGATTTTAGGATAGGGCTGTTATGAGGGTGCATATGCGGTGGTTCTGTTGGAAAAAAATAAATGCACAACAGTGTTGATGGATTTAGCCAATAATATTAAACCAAATTAAGCAGAGTATATTTTTCCCATAAATATTCATCATAGTGAAAAAAAAGAAACAATCTTATATTACCTATTTCCACAGTTTATAAGACCGCGTGGTTGCAGTTCCACCTTATTCCAGCTATAAAGTTTGACAAATGATTCATATGAAAAAGTTTCCTGCAAAGGCAAAAAAGAAAGCTAATGCGTAGGAGGCTCATTAAGGTTAAAATAGCAACTTTAAGCTTATCAATATAAGTTCCACCAACCTCATTACCAGCTCCAAGTTGATGGTGTTTCGGCAATGTAGATCCTCTGAATTGATCAACAACTTTCAACATAGAGGTTTTCAATCCATTCTTACAATTGGAAGAACTTGAAACCTGAGGTAATTGAGCAACATTTTCACATACGCCTTCGGTCTTCCCAGATTTCACACTGGGAACAACATGCACTCTGGCATTGGATGAATAAGCATCAGACTTTAGTGTCTGAGAAGCATTGCTAGGTCCATTAATGAAAGCAGTAGAGCCTGATTTTTCAGAACATGAGGAAGATAAACCACTGACTAGTGGAACATCTGTACTGATAGCTTCTTTGGGTTTTATGGCATGCGAAATATTGTTAGACCCACACTCCACCTGGTTGGCCCTTTCAGAATTTGAAGACTTGGAGTTTCTGGCATTCAAAGAATCTAAACCAACATTTTCTGACAAAGTTACTCCATCAGAGAGCTTGGCATGCCCTGAAGTAGTAGCACTCTGAGGAGCATTATCCAATTTGGCATCTTTCATGTTGGAGCTGTGTGGATGTGAGGAAGAAGCACTTCCAGGCAAAGTAAACGAAAAATGTATGGATGATCCAGAATCAAGTGAGGCCCCTTTACCGCCTTCTTTATGATATGAGTTAAAAGACTCTTTGTCAGCAACATTTGTAGACGGAACTGATTCCAGAGTTCTGTCCCAGAAACCAGAAGACAATCTAGAACCCTCCGCAATTGATCCCTCATACATATCACTACCACCTGATCTTGAAAAACTAGTTGCTCTGCACTGGCTCTCTCCACTTTGATCAGGCTTAGCCTTGTTTAATTTATTTATTTTCGAAATTTTATCTACAGAATCAACCAGCCTGACAAATTTTGGGGATGATGGATTGGTTTCATCCAAATTGTTGACAACAGACGAAGTCCAAGATGTGTCAATATTAGCTTCAGCAGAAAAAGAACTATCTAATTTATCAAGCTCATTTGAACTTATACTCTCACACATAGAAACATCATCAGATGAT
Organism: Hibiscus mutabilis; assembly: GCA_019671005.1. Lineage (NCBI taxonomy): Eukaryota > Viridiplantae > Streptophyta > Magnoliopsida > Malvales > Malvaceae > Hibiscus > Hibiscus mutabilis. The sequence goes on from CM033732.1 coordinate 43,073,271, forward strand.
TCACTACCACCAGCAGAAGAAGAGAATCCAGAAAATGAAGAACTGGAAGATTCAGAAGCAGAGTTCAGTCCTTCCCCATCAGCATGAAGCTTAACCTTTGCATCATCATCCTTCCCATGTAAAACCGCAGAAGAGCTAGAGGAACAAAACGATGCAAGTTCTGTTGTGGAGTTGGACAAAGCAGATTCATTGGAGGATGTTCTAGTTAACTTTGCATCCAAGTTTTCTTCGTTTTCATACCCGTCTCCATATTGGTCTTGCTCTATCGCCTTCTGACCGTAATCACCTCCCCTATCATGGTTTTGGCTTGCAACAATCGGAGGTGGATAACATTCTTCCTTGTGACCTTGACGCCAGTGAATAATTTGACACTTAGGAGAACTGAAACAGCCAAATTTTGATGTAAATATAATACCATCGAAAGACATTGTACATAATCAACCGTATCATCAGAAAAAATATGCTAAATACAGACATAATTTACTATTATTGTACCATCAAATCATAACACATCCTTAAAAAACCCTAAACAAAATGATGGGGAAAAGCTAAATTATCCTCCAAGTGAGAATTTCTTTTCTTTTCCTTAAAAACACATCTTAACAATTTGTACAAATACTAAGTTAATATACACAACCTCGAGCACTAAAGGGCATGACCGGGGAAAAAAGGAAGTAAAAAACTCTTATACTGCAGGCGAGAAAGGGCACAACGAAAAAGGTCATCTTGAAGAGTAATCGTTTTCTAATATCCAATCTTTGTAACATAAAGATAGGAGGTTCAGACATGGAATCTACAAACTAAAACATTTGCTCAAAATCAGCATATCTATCCATGAAAACATTGCAGCATTTAAGACCAACGCCAAACTTAATGATAGATTTTGGATGTTGAGTTCATAATTAATTTTCACCGAGTCTTCTAAATTGCTTCCTTTCTCACTGCATAAAGACAAAACTTTTACCCCACTTATTTGACTACCGTAAATGTATCCAGATATTTAAATTAGACCAACATTAGCACTGCGCTAATTGAAGCACTTATCTAATCAAATATTCTTTCAATTGCCTGTTGTTTATTCATCACAAATGCCGTTCAAACTAATGGCCTAAACGAAGAAAGAAATATCAATAATTCTAAAAAAGTTAGAAAAATAACCCAAAAATAACAAGCTAGCCTACCAGTATCGAACGGCTTTACAGCGGGCACACCGAGTAGTAGTAGGACAATAACAAACGACACATTGGTGATAGTTCCACGAAATGGAAACAGCACCATATCCAACCGTGGCCTCAAGCTCGGCCCTGGCTGTCTCCTCTGACGCCAAAATCAAAAGCCTCTGGATCTCCGCTTGCCTGGCTACAGATAGCCGCCATTTCCGCCTAACGAAAAAGCCGATCAATGGAAGAACGAGTGAGACCACAAGGACCAGGCTCGAAAACCCTAGATCCCCAACAAGAAGCATTTATCCTGCACCCGGTACAAATAGGCATCCAACGGAGTCGCCAAATCCAAGCCTCCTAATTCACCAACACACATAGATTCCAGCGACGTCGCCGTCTAGGTCGCTCTCGCGATGGAACAAACTCCGGCCGTCGAACATGCAACCGTAGCCGTTGATTTTGGACCCAAAAAGAAGATGGTTGAACATCAACCGTGATCTCCAAAAACGAAATAATTCGATAATTTGATTAAAAACAAATAAAAATAACAAATCTAAAAGGGACTGGCAGTGAGTGAAGAATGTTGATATTGCTTGAGTTTGCGAAAAAGGAGAAAGCTTAAGCTTCTTCTTCAGCTCGAGATTTTAACAGAGAGAGAGAACAATAAAAGGGAATTAGTAATTTAAAATTAATATTTTCAATTATATCATATATATTTAGATTATGTTATTAAAAAGGAAAACTGATGGTCGAGGGGGAAAGGAATTTTGGAACGAAGTGGGGGCCACGAGTTGAACCGGCTTAACTAAACTTCCGGTTTTTCTTTATTATAAGTTATTTTAGTGGAATCGGACGGTGGAGATTTGTTTTTGATTTGGTGGGAATGGAAGCTGACGTCGATGGTTCACTCACCATTTTCCTTCCAAAACTAATTATTCTTTGCTGAGTCTTTGAGTTTTCCATCAGTGGAAATAAACCATTCCACAAGTAATTGTTTTTTTTATATAACTATATCCCAGTACAATGTAGTATTCGTATTTAATTTTAAATCTCCGTAATTTTACACATGCGCAAACTAAGTTGTTTGTATTCGAATTATTTAAATAAAATACATCACTTTTTATCACTAGAACTATTATTTGTCTTTTACAAGTAATTATTTTTAATTTTTTTAATCAAAAAAAGAAATTTAAAGTAATTATTTGTAACGATGATAATGAAACGAAGCGAAGCGGATTTTTGTTTACATTACATGACGTATCAAAAACATAACTTAATCTGAATCAGATTTTGATTTTATTTTAGTTTAATTTGACTTCGAGAACAAATTATATATTATATTCTGAAAACTTAAAAAAAACATAAGTATATTATATAGAAATAATTAGAAAAATATAAATTGAGATTTAGTAAATATATTGGGACAGAAGATAGTGGGTTTCAATTAAGGGTAAAATTTTAATACACTGACTATATAAAATTAATTTTATACAAGTCTGTATATTTACACTATAAAAACTAAAATCCTAAATTCTTAACCCTAACCCTAAAAACTAAACCATAACCCTTAAACCCTATACACTAAATTCTAAATACAAACATTAAATTCTAAACCCTAAACTAAAACCCTAACCCCTAAAACTAAAAGGCACGTGTAAACTTTCTAAAAGGCACGTGTAAACTAAAGTTTACACGGCCTGTGTATCAAAGTTTTTTCCTTTAATTAAACCCAACCTCGAAAACTTTAACAAAAAATATGATCTCATCTGTCTTAAAATCTAATTTTAGAGAGAGAAAAAGCTAATCTTATCAAATTAAATCATAATATAAATTATTAAAATTTCATGTAAATATATCAAATTTTATATAACATAAATTATTAGAATATCATGTAAATAACTTTTAGGGTAAACTACACCAGTAGTCACCGAACTATAGTTTCTTTCCTATTTTGGTCACCGAACTATTTTTTGGGCAAAAACATCACTAACGTTATGTTTCTTTCCTATTTTGGTCTTTTTTTGGCAAAAACATCACTAACGTTATGTTTCCTTCCTATTTTGGTCATCGGTTGTTATTTTATTTTATTTTTTTTAATTTTCATGTCATTTTTTCTTTCTCATCGTAAGCAATATATGCTATTTTATAATATTTTTATTTAAACTAATAAGATGGTGACACGTGTAACTGCCTATTAGAGGAATAAAAAGAATGAAAAATCAAGCCCCTTATGCAGCCAGAGAGATGACGACACGTATAACTGCCTAATAGGATGGTGACACATGTAACTGCCTATTAGTCAAATCTCTCTAGCTGCATAAGGGCTTGATTTTTCATTCCTTTTATTCCATTAATAGGCAGTGACACGTGTCACCATCCTATTAGTTTGAATAAAAATATTATAAAATAACATATATTGCTTACGAGGAGAGAGAGAAAATGACATGGAAAATAAAAAAAATAAAAAAATTTAACAGCAGGTGACCAAAATAGGAAGGGAACATAACGTTAGTGATGTTTTTGTTAAAAAAAATAGTTTGGTGACCAAAATAGGAAAAAAACTATAGTTCGGTAACTACTGACGTAGTTTACCCTAACTTTTAATGAATTGGATTACGTATTCCATTATCATATCCATAATTATGATTTATGATATAGCGCTGAAATTCGTCATATTTTATTGTTTAAGACATTTTTTTTGGTAATGCATACGCAAATTTGGTTGGTGGTTTGTTTGTTGGAAAATGACATTTTTGTGAAATGGTCAGAAATGGAAATCAAATTTATTACCTAATTTGACTGTTAGTGAGTTTATTAGTCAAATTCAGGGTTTTTCTAATTAACTTTTGACTTTATTCCAACAATATTTTATTAGTATTCTATAATGGAGTCTAATTTTGTGCACCTTGTATGTTTCAAAAGGGTATTTTTCTTTTTTTATACGAAGGTCAATTTCTTGAAGGAAAAAAAAACAAATTAGCTTCTAAATTTTGAATTGGTTCTTGAATTAAGATTATTTTAATTGAATTTAAAGTGTTAATATTATATTAATTAATATTTTCATCAATTTTAATTATTAGTTTGGATATTAAATACTAACTCGTATATAACATGAGTTGATGACCATATATAAAATACGTAGACTAAATTGTAAGTATAAGTATGTGTGAACTTATCATATAAATAACTTGAATCTAACAAGTTTTTTTTAAATGACAATGTCATTACAATTTAAGGGCACTTGCATATAAATTGGTCCAGATGTTTTAAATATGTTCCAATTTCAAATCTAGGCCGGGAGATGTTTAGTTTAATTAACCTAATTATTTTTTTTGGGATTTAGAATCGCAACCTTTATCAACTCTGTTACGACTTCCTTAGTATGAAAATAAGAACAAAATTTGTTTTTTTTTTCTTTATATGTTTTATCAATGATTTTATGCCATGTGTATTAATGATTATTCTTATTATTTTATTGATTGTTTATGTTTTATTGATAATACATTTGGCATAAAATTATTAATAAAGCATATAAAGCCTTGAAAAGGAGAAGATAAATTCTATTACTATGAATATATATACAAATATATATTTGTTAATTCAATTAAAGTTTTAAATGTGTAATTAATAAAAAAACATAAATTAATTTTGTCAGATTTAGAAACTCTAGTCAATTTCTTTCTTATTTTTTCTTGCAACGATCTTCTTTTAGTTTTCTTATATTTTTCATCGTTGTTGGTAGCATCAACCTTAAGGGGGTAATTGACCTCTTAATTTGTTTTCTCTCTTTTTTTTTTTTTTATCTCCATCCCCTCTCTATAGTTTATGTTAACATCTTGAATTGTGTTATTTTATTTTGTTCAACTAGTCTTTTTTTCTTATGAAAAAATGGATGATTTTTTTTAATACTGAATCAAACAAAAAATCAATTTATACCACATAAATCCTCGAGCACAGCTGCAGCGGGTTCAACATGAGGGACTGTAAACAACATTTCTCCAATCGGCGCTCCCCGACTCATCCTAGCCAGGCCATCAGCTACTCCACTCAAGGGTCGAGGGATATATCTTGCAACAATATCCCATTCAACGTCAAGCATATTCCATATCGATAGCACAATTGCATTGTCGAAAATAACCTTGGATGAACGTTGTAAAATCCAAGAAACCTTCATGTTTTCGGTCTCCCATCTCTACTCTCCGAAACCCAAGCCTCCAAGCATGGCATAAGGCATCAAGAACTGCCCATAACTCGATTATTATGACTAAACAGTTCTCGATACTCCTGGAGAAGCCAATGATCCATTTTCCATAATCATCCCGTACCAACCCTCCCGCGGCTTCCGAATTGTCTCCCGTGTTAACATCCCCGTAGCATTCGCCTTAATCCATCCCAGTGCAGGGCATCGCCATGATGGCCTCACTGAGCTCACCACAGGGGTTGGGTGGTGATTCTGTTCCGAGTAAGTACTGTACTCCTGTGCCAAACGAAAACAATGAGCAACAAAATCCTTCACTTTCACATACCTTTTACTAAATAACACTAACACCGTCGTTTCCATAGCCGCCAGTATATCACCGCAAAACGACTCGGCCATCTCTCATCACCACCTCTAAATTAAGCTGATGAGCGAAGATTCTCAGCAACCCAGTCCTGCAAACCCAACGACATAAATTTATGGAGTTTGTTCAAGGGAAGCAACCTGTCCTATGTCGAGCTCGCTCGTGAACAAAGACGAAGGATATGATCCACATCTTCATCCCCCTAATCATATAATCTGTAAAGCCTTACCGATGACATATGCCTTCTCGATCGTTCCAGTTTCCACATTGGTTAACAAGTCTTCTTTCACACAAGCCATAGAAAACCTGAATGCATCGTGGCATGCTTTGGGACCAGACCACTTTCCAGATGGAATTGCTATCCTCATCCATTCTGGGTCCTAACGCTGCATAAGCTGATCTTGTAGTGAATAACATGTTATCCTTTTATCTCCAACTTGGTGTATAAGTACCAAACGACGGATGAAGGAGAATAATTGCCGAAATCTGACGCAATATGTGGCTCGGTAACATATGTTTCAGACCAACTAAATCCCAAGTACCAGATTCGGTGACAAAGAATGCAACACTCGCTGGCATTGGGCTCGTACGCGTTGTACAATATAACGCAAACGGTCTTTCAACATTCAATCAATTTATCATACTAAAACTTTGTGGTATTACCATCTCGGATATTCTAGCAAATGCTTTGACGTAAATCATCCCATATGTGTAGCAAACCCCTCCAAAGCCGAGAACATGTATTGTCTCGTAAGGAGGTCGATATCTGTTGGGATGATCAATCAATTGAGATGGTGGCCAAGAGGTGGTGAATTGGCAATTTTAAAGTTTGGAAACAAATTGAAAGATTTAGACAATGAGACACAAGGATTTATAGTGGTTCAAGCTTCTGTCACGGGGCCATTATCCTCTTCCCAAAAGACATGTCTGATAGGATATGCAGCGCCACCGTATTTATATCTCAAGACCTCCCTTTTCCTTTCCGATGTGGGATTAATGACCATGTCTCTTCTCAAGCGTGACATTCTCCCCCACTCAACCTCGTGACGCCCTCGTCACGAGCTTCCGCTCTCGTGATGGGTCACCTTGTCACAGTTGTCCACCCTGCCTACCTCACTCATGGGCGCTCGGCGTGAAATCGGGCAGTCAAAGGGTCGCTCTGATACCACTTGTCACGGGGCCATTATCCTCTTCCCAAAAGACATGTCTGATAGGATATGCAGCGCCACCGTATTTATATCTCAAGACCTCCCTTTTCCTTTCCGATGTGGGATTAATGACCATGTCTCTTCTCAGGCGTGACACTTCTAACAAGCTCTATGTCCACTACCTTAGCTTCCTACTAAGGATTTTCAAACAATTCACTATCGAATTCTTCCCCTTTTCTAGGCTTAGGAGGCAACCCAAAGCTTTGAACAATTCACTCACAATACAAAGAAAGAAGTTTGGAAAATAAAATATCCTCACAAGATACAAATTTTTGCCCAATAATGACTCCCACAATCCCAAACTTGAAACAAAGATATGCAAAAGAATTATACAAGTTAGGTGTACAAGATTTGACTCTAAAAGCACAAAGGGTTGGAGTTTTAACTTGGATGCTTGAGTGTTGATCAATGTAGGTTCATTAGTTGTTGTAACAGCTTTGGAGTCTTGTATTTATACATTCTCATTGATTTCTAGCCGTTTGGGTGGTTGTAGTATTGAATATAGCCGTTGAAGGGCTTCTTTCCCGCAATAAATGTTGTTTGCCAACCATCCGTATCAGTACACGAGAGCCCGTATCGATACCTGTTACAAGAAGAATATAGCCGTTGTACAGTAGGGTATCGATATGCGAAGGAGCGTATCAAAATGGTCATAGTATAAAAATGGGGGCGTATCAAAACGGCAAGGCCGTATCGGTACTATATTTGCTTACTAGAATCTGAGTTGAAAAATTGCATCAGTGCGCCTAAGGGCGTATCGATACGGTTAACGAAAAAATAAAAGTTCGTTGATTCTAATAACTAACAAGGCAATGGTAAAAAAAATTAATGCAAAGATCTCGAAGATCTTGACAAAACATGTCAATACAGATAGGACCGTATCAGCACGATTAAAAATATCTTAAACCCAAATTTTAGGTCGTATCGAAACGGACAAGGCCTTATCGAAACGTAAAGCTTAAAACGTTTGCCCAGATGAGGGCCAAATCGAAACGGTCAATACCGTATCAAAATGCAAGGCCTAATTTTTCAAAGTTATATGAATGTCGTATCGAAACGGGATAAGCCGTATCGGTATGCTTTGCAAAACCAAATTCCAGTAATGAATTTCCGTATCGAAACACCAATGGGTGTATCGATACGCCTGGGCGAAAATGCATAGTTTGGCTTGAAAACTCTAAGAAAAATTTTGGGTTTAAGTTTTGGACTTAAAGAAAATTTTCTTTGTCAATTTGTGAGACTTTTGAATACTTAAAAATTTATTTTCTTTTACAATTTAGTCCTTAAACAATTTGTATTATATCAAAATCAAACATAGGTTTTACAATCTCCCCCTTTTTGATATAACAAAACCAAAGTGAAAATTTTTAAGTATCTTTAGAAAACTTTGAAAATTACCCCCTTAATTTAAGACTGAGAAAGTTTAAAAAATTTTAGCTCAAAGACTTCTCCCCCTTTTTGTTAGATCAAAATCAACGGGATATAAACTTAAGATAATCAAATAACTCCAAGCAATATAAATAAGCAACATAATCATTAAAATTTAAACCATAATCCAAGATAACCAAATCCAATCCAACTTAAAACCTAAAAACATAATCCAAACAACAAAGCAATGATAAAGCATAGGAGTTCATAAAAACATAAAAACATAGGTGCATAAACTAGTCCTAAATATGCTATGATATGCAATGCAAAAAGCCTAAGGATCCATCCCACTGTCTTCATCATCTTCATCTTCGTTATCTTCATCCTCATCATCATTGTTGGCTTGAGTCCCAAGGGATTGACACCATTCACCATGAAATGCGGCAAGAGTGATATCCACTGAGTTTTGGCGATTTTCAATAGCTGTCACTCTTTCCTCCAAGGATGTGAAGCGTGTGTCAATCGCAGCAAACCCGTAATCCATGGTTGTGTGCAAATAAGCAATGTTGGTGCTCAAGTTGGTGAATTGCCCATTAAGTTATGCCATGAGAGCATCAAGATTAGGTTGGGCCACCGGAGCTTGTGGAATGAGAGCTTCTTGAGGGGCCACCACTGGATCGGGTTGAACACCTCCCGGAAGATCGGTATCCATTCTCCATTGTAGAATGTAAACTTTGCGCGACAAAGAGAATGCTCATCAATAGGATCGATGAGAGGTTCCGCAAGGTCATAGGAGCAATCAATTCACATCTTGTGAAATATGTAGCTCTAAGGCGGTGCCATATGTGAAATATGTAACCATAGAGGTATGACGATGTTGCACAAGGAAGATGATTTCTGCGAACATAATTTGAGCAAGGTTTGGTCGTTTACCCTCACAAAAACAACGGATCCAAAAGTCGTCGACTTGTTAGATCGTGGAGAACTTCCTACCGGATGGACGGAACCACCAAGTGATCATGAGGTGTAGGATGCAGTCATGGGCATCTAGCACGGTCACGGAGCCTTCAAGGACATGTCCCAACGAATCCTCATCATCAATTCTCGTATCCTCAAAACCCAAAAAGTTTGCTAAAACGGTTGAATCAATGCGAAATCTCTTACCCATTAAATAAGATTCAATTGCAATAACCAAGGATCTATTTTCATTGAAAATACACCGGGCATTGAAATAAAAAATCAAAACAAGGTTTCGGTATAATATCCCGGGTGTACTCAAAAATGGCATAAATTTCCATTCTTCCATTAAATTAAAATATTTAAATATAAATCTTTCGGATGATAGAAAAAGGATCGAAGTAATACGCCTTCGGCTAATTTTATAACTTTGATACTTTTTAAAACGATCCATAGCATTTGGAAATTACGGTTCATTAAAACAATTTTGATAGATATGGGTGAGATTAGGTCGATTACCATTATGGTCGAGATTGTGACTATGAGGATTGGAACTAGAAGCTATTTCTTTTCGTGCACGTTTCTTTGGTGCCATTATCTGAAATCAAATCAAATCAAAAATAATGTATGCATAAATCAACACATTCAATCCAAAAATTAATCCAATGTTCAAGGTTTAGTTAAAAAAATATATAATATAGTTAAAAAAATATACAAGTATAAAAATAATTTTTTGTAAAAGAAAACTTCAAAAATAGTGTTAAAAATTATACGATATAATTTTATATTGGAATAAAAATTTTCAGATTTGAAAAAGTTTTTACAAAAACTTTGAAAACTACATTATGTATATCCTAAATATGTAATTATGATTCAAAAACAGTGAGTAAATATGTGCGAAAATTAAAAAGAAAAAATTAGGGTTTATACCTTGAATTTGGGATTAAGGATGAATGAAGAGATGTTGATGCACAAACATGATGATTTTTGCTTGGGTTTGATGTAAAAACCAAAAGCCGTTGAAGATTTTGAAGAATTGTGAGAAAAATTGTGTGGGGTTGAGGGGTTTTTATAGTTGAAATCGGACCTAGGGGTTTAGAGAAAAGAGGGGTATTGATTTGAAGTAGGAAAACCTCTTTTAATGCCTTTTAAATTGCTCAGCGACTGCGAGTACCGATACGCCACGTGACGTATCGAAATGCAGTATCAAAATGCTTATTAAGGTGTTTCGATACGCGATTCATATCGGTACATGTAAAGCTGTACCGAAACATGTTTCAATAACCCGTATCGATACGAGGAACACCGTATTGATACGTTTGTGCTAGAAATGACATTTTTGGCTGCAAGTTGCTCAAAATTTGATTTGAATCAAATCGAAATGCATGAAAATGATATGAGATCATCATGTATGAACAAAAGCAGATGTATACTCCCCCTAGCAACAAACGTAGATGCATATATGAGCAAAATCACATAAGCAATGCAATCAATCAAATTCAAGCAAGATTTTAAGACCAAAAGGGCTCTAAGGCTCAAGAAAAGCTGGTTAAACCTAACTCTCTCATAAGAGACCAAAAACACTCTTTGTCTAGTGGTTTGGTAAAGATATATGCTAATTGATTTGGGATGTCTACATATTCTAGAACTACATCTTTTTTCAAGACATGATCCCTAACGAAATGATGTCTTATTTCTATGTGTTTGGTTCTAGAGTGTTGGATGGGATTCTTAGTGAGACAAATGACACTAGTATTGTCACACCTAATGGGGATGGTTCCTACATCAATTTCATAATCTAAGAGTTGTTGCTTCATCTAAAGGACTTGAGCACAACAACTTTCTAAAGATATATATTCGACTTCGTGGTAGATAATGCTACACTATTTTGCTTATTAGAAAACCAAGATATGAGCATAGTACCTAAGAATTAACATGTGCTGGAGGTACTTTTTCTATCTATTTTACAACCCCCATAATCCACATCCGAGAAGGCATGTAAACTAAAGAAAGAGTCTGTAGGATACCAAAGACCTAAATAAGGTGTATATCTAAGGTATCTAAAGATCTTCTTAACGACTATAAGGTGGGATTCTCTATGACTAGCTTGAAATCTATCACACAAGCAAACATTAAACAAGATATCCTGTCTACTTGCGGTTAGATAAAGCAAAGATCCTATCATTGATCTATAAAGCTTTAAATCCACATACTTACCTCATTCATCCTTATCAAGCCTTGTAGAAGAACTCATTGATGTGGCTTGAGGTTTTACGTTCTCCAAGCCAAACTTCTTGAGCATGTCCTTTATATATTTAGCTCAATTGATGAAGATGTCATCCTTCATTTGTTTAATTTGGAGTCCCAAGAAGTAGGAAAGCTCCCCCATCATGCTCATCTCAAATTCACCTTGCATCAACTTAGCAAACTCTTGACAAAGAAATTTATTAGTAGAACTGAAAATAATATCATCAACATAAATTTGAACTACTAATGTGTCTTTGTCATTTTTTTATAAAGAGTGCAGTATCTACCTTCCCCTTTTCAAAACCATTTTCAACTAGAAAACTTGACAACCTTTCATACCAAGCTCTAGGAGCTTGCTTCAAACTATACAAAGCTTTTGAAAGTTTAAAAACATGGTTTGGGTAATTTGGATCTTCAAAACCGAGTGGTTGTTCTACATACATTTCTTCATTTATAAAGCCATTTAAAAATGCACTTTTAACATCCATTTGAAAAAGCTTGAATTCATGATAACATGAAAATGCAAGAAGCATCCTAATAGCTTCTATTTTAGCTACGGGTGCATAGGTTTCATCAAAGTCGATTCCCTCTTCTTGAGTGTAACCTTGAGCAACAAGTCTAGCCTTGTTTCTCACTATGTTATCACTCTCATCTAGTTTGTTTTTATAAACACATTTAGTTCCTATAGTAGATTTATTACTAGGCCTATCAACTAATGTCCAAACTTGACTTCTCTCAAATTAGTTTAATTCCTCTTGCAACAAAAATGCATAAGAAATGTGTATGTCATCTAAATGCACCATGTATATGTTTCCTATGTGATGACCAAAAAACATAATTTTATTTGTTTCAATATTTAAATTTTTGCAACCATTTGAATCAAAAAGGACATTGAAACCTTTGTCACATAGTTGACTAATACTCAAAAGATTATGTTTTAGACCGTTGACATATAAAACATTATTAATGAGAATGGATGAGTGATTACCAATGGAGCCAATTCCTTCAATGTGGCCTTTGGAGTTGTCACCGAAAGTTACTACTCCTCAACCTTTTGGCTTTAGCTCCAAGAATCTAATCTTGTATCCGATTATGTGTCTTGAGCATCCACTATCAAGGTACCATGAGTTTGCACTTGTAGCTTTGGCCTTGTAGCAATGCTCCCCCTACAAACATAGAATTAATTTTTGATTTTTGGTACCTAAATCCTCTTGGGTCCATGAACATTAGTTCTTAAAATCTTGGTTCCCTTGGGAATCCAAGAAGCAATTGCATTAAGATTATTAGAAGTAATAACATCTTTTGGAATCTATACACTTCTAACCTTCTTACCATGATTGGGTCTTGAGAACCCTCAATGTTTGTACTCACCAAAGTTCCTTTTTACATGGTTGGGTTTTGAAGATTGCCTTTTTTCAAAACTTGGTTTCCCAACCTTGTTCAAAGAAGCTTTGAGATCATTTAACTCCTTGTGGCAATGATCATTCAACTCAGAAAGAAGGTTATTTAAATTAATATTTTCTTTTTCAAAATACTTTTAATTGTCTAATAAATCACAAACCTTCTTTTCAAGTTTTGAATTGGTTTTAGATAAGGAATCATTTTGGTTTTTCAAATCAAGGATAATTTTCTTATTTTTCAAATAGTTTCATTATATTTTTCAACCAATTCGTCATACACCTCTTGCAACTCATCATACGCTTCTTGAAGCTCATCAAATATGAAATCGAAAGTGGATGAGTTAGAGGTTACCTTTGGATCCTCTTCAAGAGCCATGAGGCAAAGATTTGCTACTTCTTGCTCCTCTTTATTGGATGATGATTCCTCATCGCTCCAAATAGCAACTTGAGCTTTAAGCTTCTTCTTCTTTCGAAGCTCTTCTTTTTGAGTTGAGGACATTCGGTCCTTATATGCCCCGACTTCTTGCACTCAAAGCATATGAGTTGATCCTTCTCTTTCTCCTTGTTCTTGTTCTTGAAATCTCTTCTTCGGTTGAATTTTCTTCCTATATTGGATTTTATGAACTGAGTGAATCGCTTGGCTAACATAGCCAACTCCTCGTCTTCCTTCTCACTAGAATTACTCTCATCATAAGATGCTTTGAGAGCAATTCCACTCTTTTTCTTCTCCACTTTCTTCTTCTCAACCTTCATTTCTTCTTTTTTTCTTTTCTTCATCTCTTTCTTTCTTCATTATCTCATGGGTGAGAAGAGAACCCATGAGAGCGTCGATCTTTAGCGTCTTGAGATCCTTCACTTCTATGATGGTTGTTCTTTTACCATCCCAAGACTCGGGAAGTGAGTAGATTAGTTTCCGAACTAGCTTCTCCTCCAGAATGATTTCTCCTAGACCCTTGAGGCCATTGACAATGACGGAGAATCGTTCGAATATTTTGGAGATGTCTTCATCCGGCTCCATCTTGAAATTTTCATAGCTCAAATTAAGAAGCCCAATCTTGGTCTCCTTAACTTTATTAGTGCATTCGTATGCAATCTCTAGCTTGTCCCAAATTTTTTTGGCACTTGAGCAAGATGACATCTTAGAGCATTCATCCGGTCCAAGTGAGCAAAATAGCACGTGCATAGCTTTATCATTGATTTAGAGCTTCTTCTGATCTTCATCGGTCATCTCGTGCTTGGACTTTGGTACTAACCAATCACTTTCTCTCTTCATCGAGATTGCCGGTCCATCTTTCACTACATCCCATAGGAGGTAATCGTGGGATTTGATAAAGAACCTCATACGGTTTTTCCAATAGGGATAGTTATCCCCATTGAAGTATGGAGGTTTGGTGATGGAGTGAGACTCGTACAAGTTGTTGCCAGAGGTGGATGCCATAGCTTTAACTTTTATTGATTGAATCACCTTCTAGGATCGCCTCAACGGTTATTAGACCTTCGGTTGATTGTGGCTCTGATACCAATTGTTAGGATGGTCAATTAATTGAGATAGTAGCCAAGAGGGGGTAAATTGGCAATTTTAAAGTTTGGAAGCAAATTAAAAGATTTAGACAATGAGACACAATGATTTATAGTGGTTCAAGCTTCTAACAAGCTCTGCGTCCACTACCTTAGCTTCCAACTAAGGATTTTCAAACAATTCACTATCAAATTCTTCCCCCTTTCTAGGCTTAGGAGGCAACCGTTACAAGTTCAAGCTTTCTACCCAAAGCTTTGAACAATTCACTCACAATACAAAGAAAAAAGTTTGGAAAATAAAATATCCTCACAAGATACAAATTTTTGCCTAATAATGATTTCCCAAAATCCCAAACTTGAAACAAAGACATACAAAAGAATTACACAAGTTGGGTGTACAAGATTTGACTTTAAAAACACAAAGGGTTGGATTTTTAACTAGGATGCTTGAGTGTTGATCAATGTAGGTTCATTAGTTGTTGCAGCAGCTTTGGAGTCTTGTATTTATACATTCTCATTGATTTCTAGCTGTTTGGGTAGTTGGAGTATTGAATATAGCCGTTGAAGGGCTTCTTTCCCGCAATAAATGTTGTCT
This sequence comes from Hibiscus mutabilis, assembly GCA_019671005.1. NCBI lineage: Eukaryota > Viridiplantae > Streptophyta > Magnoliopsida > Malvales > Malvaceae > Hibiscus > Hibiscus mutabilis. Next base: position 43,088,289 of record CM033732.1, read on the forward strand.
GCCAACCATCCGTATCGATACACTAGAGCTGTATTGATACCTGTTACAAGAAGAATATAGCCGTTGTGCAGTAGCATATTGATACGCAAATGAGCGTATCGAAACGGTCATAGTGTAAAAATAGGGGCATATCGAAACGACAAGGCCGTATCAGTACAATATTTGCTTACTGGAATTTGAGTTGAAAAATTACGTCGGTACGCCTAAGGGCGTATCGATATAGTTAACAAAAAATTAAAAGTTCGTTGATTCCAATAACTGACAAGGCAACAATAAAAAAATTTAATGCAAAGATCTCGAATATTTTGACAAACCGTATCGATACGGATAGGACCGTATCGGTACGATTAAAAATATCTTAAACCAAGATTTCGGGTCGTATCGAAACGGGCAAGGCCATATCGAAATGTAAAGCTTAAAACGTTTGCCCAGATGAAGGCCATATCAAAACGGTCAATACCGTATCGAAACACAAGGCCTAATTTTTCAAAGTCATATGAATGCCATATCGAAACGGGCTAAGCCGTATCGGTACGCTTTGCAAAACCAAATTCCAGTAACGAATTTTCGTATCGATACGCCTGGGCGAAAATGCATAGTTTGGCTTGAAAACTCCTAGAAAAATTTTGGGTTTAAGTTTTGGACTTAAAGAAAATTTTCCTTGTCAATTTGTGAGACTTTTGAATACTTAAAATTTTATTTTCTTTTACAATTTAGTCCTTAAACAATTTGTTATATCAAAATCAAACATAGGTTTTACAATATAGTATCCCTCCAACCATACTTATGCTTCATGACATTAACCCATAGCTTGTTCTCATTCAAAATCAGCTGAAACCCAATCTTCATGAGGAAGGCTTTGTTCTGCCGATGGAGATCCTTTAGACCAAGCCCCCATTTTCGAGTTTTTTTGCATGGTGCTTCACCTAACTAGCGAAATACCTTTCTGTCCATTATTGTTACCCGCTACAAATCGTCTGATTAATTTCTCCATAGCATCATAGAGTCCTTCGGAAATCATGTCGACTGCATAATACAAACATGGATGGCTTGAATTACTGCTTTAGCGAGCGTAACTCTTTCGGCCAAAGATAAAGTTTGGGTTGCCCATCCCGACAGCCTACGTTCCATATTCTCCAACAAGTACATTTTTTTTCAAAATTAATTTAGCGTTGTCTCTCCATATGACATTTATTATGCTATCTTGATGATATTTTCCTACTTTGGATCAATGGATTGAGTATAAATAGACGGTTGCAATCGCCGAAGATATATTGCAGTTTTGATAATGCAATTTGTCAACGAGTTATCATTGTTTTTTTTTGCTCAATAATGAATAATTTTATTTGATGAAAAATCATACATAAAAAATATTATTATATGCCTCATTAAAAAAATAATAATAGGATGGAGAAAAAGAATACACCATGATAATATACAACGAAACCAACCCAAAGATGTGGATAATAAAAACATTCGAGTCAAAAACAAATCAGTCGATCAAAAAACACCAAAGCAAGCTATCATGCATCCAACAACAAATCAAGCTCAATTCCAACTAATCATAACATGCCTAATACCCAACAATTTCAAATTAACCCACCAGACACAAGACATACGAGTACGACCATAAGCAAGCACCATCCAGCATCCAACGCAACCAATTCAGCATCACCAAATACCCTCCAACAGTAGTATCACCATACATCATAACAGTGAAAATCACCTCAAAGGATAACTTGAAACCATGAAGTGCTGCCAACCCCCTAGCCATTCGAGTCCGCCATACCATTAGCCTGACGAAGTACATTGTTAAAGCACACACATAGTAATCTTCAACGAGATATTATTGTTATATACATTTCTATGTTCATGTTGATAGTGTCTATCTTTTATCGTCGATAATGATGTTTTTTATCTATAATTTGTCTTGAGTTGTTCGATTGAGTTTTTAACATTTTTCTTGTTTGGTCCTATTTTATTTTTGGGTAAACCACACCACTAGTCACCGAACTGTTGTTCTTTTCCTATTTTGGTCACCGAACTATTTTTTTTGGCAAAACCATCACCAACGTTACATATTTTTCCTATTTTAGTCACTGACGGTTAAGTTTCCGTTAAGTTTAATGAAGATAGTAACATTTCAAAGTATAATAACAGTTTTAGTCCTAAAACATATACATTTCATTAACCTGATCTTCATTTTCTAGAGTTTTTTTTTACTTTTTATAATTTGGTCCTCTCATTTTTACTCTATTTGAAAAACAATCATCTTCTTCCCTTAGAAACCATGTGACTGTCCATCTTTGTCGTCGACTTCTCCGGTGAGATCCTTCTATCATCTTTCCCACAAAAATATGACATATGTATTTTTACTTTTAATGTCAAATCTAAAGCAAAAATGAGTCGTGCTTTGTAAACTTGTTCTGATTTAGATTTCAGGGTATTTGTTTTCTGCTGATATTATGGCCACCATGGACAAATACAACAATAATGCGGCGGCTAGTATCGTGGAGAAGACCACTAGGATGATACAGACTAGGTGAGTTATTGGGTTTGTGGTATTTCTAAACCCCTAAACCTTGATTATTAGAACCATATATCAATTCTGAATTTAAAAGGAAAATACTGCAACTAAATTTTAATATCTCAACCGCCATGGTTAGAGAAATTCAAGGTTATTGTTAAAAAATCTTCAAAAAAGATAATCCAATATCCTCGGTCAATATTTTTTCAAAGGATTTGAAATCAAATGTCTTATTTTAACGGTCATATCTCTAATAATTTATCTATTTTATTAAAAAGAAATAAGCTGTCAATCTCCAAGCTCAATATGCAGAGACATTGTCCCAAATAATTCTCGACCAATTTGTTCTCTTATTATTTTGATAATTATCACCTATTTTCAACTATCTTTTCTCCTAAATAGTGAATAAGGTGGTTGCTTTTAAAGGAAAGTGAATGAGAGGACCAAACTATAAAGAAAATAAGTTAACTTTAAAAAATGAGGATCAAGTTGATGAAATATGTGTTTGGGACTAAAATTGTTATTATACCATGAAATTTCACAATCTTTGTTAAAACTTAATGGAAACTTAACGGTTAGTGACCAAAGTAGGAAAAATATGTAACGTTGGCGACGCTTTTGCCAAAAAAAGTTCAGTGACCAAAATAGGAAAGAAATAATAGTTTGATGATTAACTAGTGTAGTTTACTCTTTATTTTTTAAGTGGCTAGTTTGTGCTAAGGTGATTTTAGGAGAATGTCTTGATTAATCTATTATTGTTTTGCAGACTCTTATAATTTTGAGATATTTTTTTATTTATTCAACAAAATTAGTTGCCATTATTAGTCAAAAAAATAATAAATTAATCTACATGATGATGTAAATTTCAAACTTATATATCAAATTACATGATATATCAAAGTTAAAATGTAATTTTAAATTTATAAAAAAGTTTTTTATAACAAAATTGTTAACAAATATTCTTAAAGCACTATTAAAAAAATACTAAATAGTAATAAATTAATCAAATTCATTGCAAAACTATTACATTTAACACAATATCATCAATAATGCATTATTAATCTTAAAAACTACTTAAGAATTTTATTTCAAAGGTCAAAAGAAGAAAAAGAAAATAGTTAGATTCCTTTCAATTATTGATCTACATGAGAGATAAAAGAGTACTCGATTTGAGGTTTGTGAATATCGAATAAATGCCATAATAAAAATAGGAAATTCATTGAATATATATAGTTACAATCAAAATATATCTAAACTTAAATCAAAATATATATAAGGCATGAATGCTAAAAATGTACATAAATTTTTGTCAAATGTGTAATACGATACATAAACTTTAATTTGGTGCATTTAAACATAGGGAACTTAGTTTTTTTTGTAATATGCATGAACGTCTTATAGTCTATGTTCGAGGTGAGAGACTGCCCTCCTAACAATGCCGCCTCCAAGGTTTGAACTTGCGTCCTCTCATTGGGAGCGCAATGTGCCTTACCAATGCCCTCCTAACTTTGATTTTGATTCAATTATTCAAAATTTTAAAAACAAAGTCGTTCATTTATTTCATATCGAATTGATATAATATTTGTGTACAAAATTAAAATTGATCTACAATATTATAAATTCGACCAAAGTTTATAAATCCAAACAAATTCATCAATTATTAAATTGTTTGGCTTTCAACTTGGATCATCTTCTTTAGCGTTTGCTCATAATAATAACCAACTTTTAATGATTAGTTTACAAGAAAAAGAGAAAGAAAAGCTGGCAGCAGAAAATTGATTGAATGTGATAAAATGATTAGAATGATTCAAATAATTCGTAAAGCCTGCTTTGTAAATAGCTCCTTTTGTAGCTGTTTGGTACGGTGAAAAACCCTTATCCCTCCCCATATGAAATGATGAAACCCTATTTGCAATGGAGTCACCTTAAAAAAGTTGAGAGAAAGGGATTTGAGAAGATGAAAATCTACTCGAACCACATCATTCTATGAGTTTTATAATTTTGTTTGGATATGGAATTTTTTAATTGAGTTGTCTTTTTAAAAAAATTTATTTTAGCTGTAGCATAGTTTAACTAACACCATCCTCATGCAAGGTAAAATTTCATCCGGTCGAGAAGGAAAATAATGAACCTCTCCCACAATTCAAAAATACGCATGAGCAAGGATAGGGAGGGACCCTTGACAATTAGAGCCGTCATGGATTCATTTGAGAGCATCAAGGCTATCCAGTTTTACCGCAAGATGCCGAATGCTAATATCTCACGCACACAACGGACCAACATACACCATCTATACTTCTACTTCTACTTCTAACACAGAACAAACGCCAACAAACTTTGTAGAATTCCGCCTTCATTGATAAATCAAACTAATTCGATTAATTTTTAGGGAAAATTACATATTTAGTACCTAAGCGTTACTGTTTTAGTACCCTAATTATTTTTTTGACAAAATGGTACCTAACGTTACGTTTTTATTCTGTTTTGGTACCTTGGCCTTTAAAAATTAACGGAGACGATGACATTGCTTGGTATAATCATAGTTTTAGTCCAAAAAACTTGTATATATTATCAATTTAGTCCAAAATCCATCAATTTAAAGCATCATCATAATTTTGGGGTAAAATTGCAAAGCTTCTCCTAATCATAGATCCGAGAATTTTCCGCCTCCTCGTATTCTCGCCGGGAGAGATTTGCAAAGCTTCGATCCCATTTTGTAACCCGATCATGGAGTTTGGGTCCTCCAATGGACCCCACATTAGCCTCCCATTGATCCCCAAATCTTAAAGTTTTGATTGTCCCTAGCATGCTTTTTAAAGCCCAAAACCCAAAAACGTGTCCGACTGGAAGAATAAGAAAAATGAAGAATTTACAATTTTAATCCAAAAATTAAAATAATGTTTAAATTGACAGAATTTTAGACTAAATTGATAGATTGCATAAAATAAAGTGCTGTATAAAGTGTATAATTAAGGGCTGATTAATGCTGTAAAATTGTGTGTTGTTATACTGTAAATGCTGTAAAAATGCAGTTCAAAAATGTGTAAAAAACAGTTTGGAAATGGTATTAAAATGCAGTGCAGAATATGTATGCAGAATTGAATGTATGCAATATGAATGCTTTAAATTTATGCAGAAAATAGTTTAGTAAAAGCAAAAAACAGTCTCGAAATCGAATGCAATATGCAGTTTAGTTAAATCAATACAGTGAAGAATTGTTATGTTTAATGTAGTGTAGAATTGATATGTTTAATATAGTGCAATCTTGTTATGTTTAATGCAGTGCAGTCTTGATTTATATAATGCAATAAACAGTTTGATTTTAATACAAAATCAATGTTGTAAATACATTAGGCATTTTTATGTGAATGCAGTATACAGCTTAAAGAATGCATTTTGTATGATGTTTGAAACATGTATGTACGTTATTTTATAAGTGCTGTAAATACATTTTAAAGTATGCAGTTTGAAGTATGTATCTATGCAGTTTAGAAAGAATTAAAATGCAAATTTGTATTACGGAATGGATGCAGTCTAGTAAGGCCATATAGCTAGTTTTGTAATGTTGATTGGTAAGCAAAGTATTGATGTTTGGTGTGCTGTTTAAGTTAAAGTAATGTGTCCGAACTTGACTAAAATAGGTCTTTTGTAATTACTAATGAATAGAATGGTTTTATTTTGAGGTACATGCAAGTTATAAAAGATGCTAATAAAGTGGAGGCTAAGGAAGAAAACCAGTTATGAGCTGATTAAATCTTGTGGATCCGGGATATCCCGTAACTTCAGGATATCCCGTAACTTCGGGATATTAGGAGAGTGTAGTTGTCTATGTCTCGGGTGAGTCACGGTGTCATTCAGTTTATTGTTTCTTTATGTTTTAAGCATTCAACGTCTATGAATGGTCACATTGATCATACACATTGTGTATAAGGCTCAACTAGAGCAAAATGGGAAGGGCATTCGAGCATAACATCATTGTAAGTCTTTTGACAATGTTGGCATTACATATGCATATTCATTTGGCTATGCTATGATTGTGATCCTAATTTGAAAATTAACCTTATAGAAAGTTTGAACTCTTGTGATCTTTACAAGCCATAAAACACAATGAAAGAAAGTAAAGGCCTTCATGTCTTAAATTCAATGTAATAATTGTCCTTGAAGCTTATTTGCTTAAATATCATAAAATTTAAAGAATGGAAATAAACTTTTAATGTTATAAGCTATGAACTATTATGCCTTCAAAGCTTAAATCTCATCTTATATCATAAGATACTCCCCTAACAACAAAAGCATAAATGTATAAGTTGCCTAAACAATGGAAGCCCTTGGAATTTGGCATGGTACATGGTATATTGGGACTATGGTCCACGGGCTACGGCTCAGGGGTTAAGACCTCATATATATAATATACTGGCGACAGTAGGAAGTAATGAGGGATGTGGTAAAGAGATTGGTGACAATTGGCTGGATAGATATTAGGTGAAAGTGAAAGGAATGTTCTTCGATATGTTATAACACTAGCCATTGCTTTGTGCTTTGAGCTATGTGTAACACTAACCAATACAGTCAAACTCAGACCAATGATACCCATGTCCAAATGTGAATCCAAGGCAAATATTGTTAAAAGATGTGAACTCAGATATGAACTCAGAAGGAACTTCGATAAGCTTCAATAAGAATTTGTAATAATAAGATATGTAGGCAAATGCAAAGGTCTGCCTTGTGCAGTGTTATAACAATAATTGAACTCCAACAAAAGTCTCTAAAAGACAAAGCTATGTATAATTAAGATTAAAACTTAAGTGCTTTACTTTATCTTGCTTAATTACATTGATTTTTCATTGATCATTGACATGTACTTACATGGTCACTACTTCATTATGCTAAGTAAGCCTAATGCATTCATGTTCATGCATTTTGCAGGTTAATTAAGTTACCCTAAGATCGATGTGATATAAGGTTGCAAGTCATTCCTCAAAGCTTCTGAGTAACGTTATTGTTTTTCCTTATAACTCCTAGAATGGTGGCATATGTCATTGTATTTGCATTTATGTAAAATAAGTAGTTAATATTTTGATTTATGACTCTTGGTCTGTAAAGGCATTTAAGTAGCTTTTCTCATTGATTCTTTTGAGTTAATATTTGATATGTGATTTCTTGGCTTGGATATAACTTAATACATGATATGTAATGTTTGTGAAATAATTGATGTAGAGATTAATAGGATATGAATTTTCTTGTTATTTGACCCCTTTCATTTACAAGATTGATTATATAAATTCACATTATATATATAACTTAGTATACCGTATAATTTCTATACATTTTTGTGAGCAAAGTCTTTGATTCTTGTGATAAGATTGCAAATTAATATATGTCTGTCTTTGTAAGTGTAAGTTAAGCCTTTAGAACTAATGAATATATGTCATGTTTTATTTGTATACAAGTATCTTAAAAGAAGTACACTTTAATGCCATGTTATCTATCTTTTAATTGTAAAGGTCCTTATGATTAATAATGTATACTTGTGTCTTTAATATGATAGTTTTGCATGTATGAATTATGTAAGGTAGAGTTTTTCTTAAGGTTAAATATGGAAGTTTCGAATAGCCTTTTTGGGAGTCGAGGTATAAATCTATGAAACCTTGATTGAGCTTGTCTTAAGAACTAGAATTATAGTTTAATATGAAATTTTATTGTTTGATCCTTAATGCATGGTTTTATACCTGAGATAAGGGTAAATGACATTCTAACCTTTTGCTTAGAGAATCGAAAGTTAAAAAGATAGAATAAATGTGGTAAATGCCATGAAATCGAAAACCTAGTAGGAATGATGTCTAATTAACATGATTTGATTGTTAATTTTTGAAATCTAAGTAAGCAATGTTGTAATAGGAACGTGGTGATGTATATGAGTTGATATTGTTAAGCATGCTTGGTGTGATTTTATAGAATGATAATATATGTAATGGTTGTGTGTCATGGAGGAAAATTTTTGTAACCTGCAAAAAAATCTAGTAAGAGTTATGAAATTTAGTCATACGATTTCTGCGTTTTGTCTTGGTGACATCTTCGATCCCGATTTTCTTTCGGACCAGGTAGAGGGTGTTACAATTTTGGATATTGGTTGATTTTCAGACACAAATCTAGCTTGAGAGGTTGACCATAGTGCTTGAAGCTTCGGGGTTATGTGGGAACCAAACTTTTGGTAATGTGAGTGACAAACAATTTCCTTCATAGCGTGCTTTTCGCATGGGTTAGTCTAGAAATGACACAACTAGATTGTAAGACCTTCTTGGCATGTGATAGATACGAGAGTTAAGAGTTTGATGCTTGAGAGCTTTTGGGCCATCAGAAAATCTGTCGATATTTTTCAGAGTTGTTAAGAATTCTCCCAGTTGAGAACTTGATTCAGCACTGAGGGAATGCCAAGTTCGCGTCGATGTTTATTGCTCTTATCACATGGCATCTATCGGATTAAAATAATTAGAAGCTTAGTCGTAAGATGCTACTTGAGAGTAATTTTATTCGAACGAGTATCTCATCTTAGGGTGAACCAGTCCAGATTGTCAAACATAAAGATGGTTAGATGAGATTGGTTCAAAAACCACCAATAACTTGATGAGGTAACAAAAAAGAATCATTACTCGTTTTCTATGTTCAATGAGTTGTTTGGCTGATTGTATTGTACTCATCTATTTTTTAGATTGATTAGAGAATGAGATGCTTATATTTAAAGTATTATAGACTATAAATTTTGAAATGGTTTTCGAGATAAAATTATTCTCTCTAGGACGTGTACTAACAACATTCAATCTCTACGTTGAGTTGCGAAAGCTTCCAGCAATGTTAAGGTAAGAGTCACCGGAATGATTCAAGAATTTCATAAATGTAATGCTTAACGTGACACGTGATTATACGGGTGTTGTAGAAATTTAGGCGATAAAAGAGTAAATTATTGAATTGCCCCGATGACAAATAGTTGAGGTTGAGGTCCTACGATTAAGGGGGAAATATTAAGACACCCTTGTGCGTGGAAATGACTAATCTCCCTCGTGACTAGTTAGGGAAGCTTAAAGGTTTGAAACTTTCGTAAATGCTTATAATCGGATCGCATATTTCTTGGTTTTGTCAATTGTGATCGCTGAATTGTTAAATGATTCTTAAATTTTGATGAATCACTAATCGAACCTACTTTGGGAATGAGTCTCTTTAGAGTGGACCTAAAAGTGATTGTAGAGCTTCAAATAGTTTAAGGCCGTTTTGGCTAAGGCAACCATATTGAATTAGTATGAGTCTAGTAGAGAATATGAAATCTATGAAGATGTTTTATTGTATTGACAAAAATGTGTATTTATGCAAGAGGAAAGAAGGGTATGTCTATCCAACATTGAAGAGTTTTGAGAACTTGCTTGCTAAGAAAATTTTAAAGATTGAGAAGACAATGTTAGGTCAAACTAGTTGAGAATTGTTGACCATATGGTTGAATGTTGTACAAGTAAGGTGAATATTGTAAAAGATGAGTCTTGTATAAGGCCCAGTCCTAATTTGAGTTTTATGTTGATCGTACGAATTGATTAAAGATGACAAGTTATTAACAAGCTTCGAGTTGACCACGATTTGGGTGTTGAAGGATAATAAAAAACAATTTCGAGACAAAAAGAGTTGACAACCGTGTGAGTTTGGTTAAGCAAGGAATAATGTCAAGATTTGAGCTTTGAGTGGGGAATGGTTTAGTTTCGGGAGCTGAGTGGAGTAACATCTACTTGTAACCCAAGTAAGATTAGCATTGTGGTTGGCTTTTAGTTCGACTGATTGAGTTGGGCCTTAGAGTACTCTGTGTTTTAGAGAATGTCGTGTGAAGATAGAAGAATCCTTTTAGGGTTGTGTCATGATCTGTGTACTATGCATCCAAGGGAGACAAATTGTACCAAACTCTCGCTAGGTGTAAGAGAGACAATAAGAAGAAATATGTTCAGGTTTGTTGATAAGTGTTGACTTACCATCAGTTTAAAGTCAAACATCGAGTTTCTTCAGGGTTGACTCAGTTGACTTAAAATTTCTTATGTGTAAATTAGATAGAACGACTGAGGGATTAACAAAAGATTTTTGAGTACACAACATCTTTAATGATGTACTTTGAATAGTAGTATAATGTTTGGAGAAGATCGCATGCTTATTTTTGATACAGATAAATTATGTGTTAGAAGAATTGTAAATTTGGACGATACATAAATGGTACAACATCGCAGTATGTTCAAACTTAACATTTGAATCGAGATTTGAGGTTTTGAAGGAATATTTTCAGTTAGTGGAGTTAATGTATAATGACAGATTTTAGTTGAATGTTCAAATAAACCTATTTTCGAGATACAAATATAGTACAAGTGTAAGACTTCATTGTGTGAACCGAGTCAGTGTGAGCAACGATAGTTGACCCGATTGGGATAGATAGACTAAAGATTAAGGTTAGTACGTTTAAATGTCAGAGTGAGACATCATCATTATCGAAAGTCTTGTGTTGAGCAAGCAAGGATATAGAATTTAAATGTCAAAGTTAAAGTCTCCATCAAGGAGTCACCTTGGATATTATACTAAGTTTTGGAAGAATTCTATGTAAATTTACCCTTTTGGCCTTATTGCCTAAATCAGAAGTATAACCATAACGCCTATCGTGTGATGAGGTTAAAGAGATATCTTTGGATTTGCCATATATCTTCATTTAGTAAGGCATTGAACGAGTGTATGTCTTTTTTAAGGGAATGAATTAGTTGAGATTCATGTTTGTACGATTTTGGAGATGAGAGTTTATAGTCTGTTAAGGTGTAGTACATATATATTGTGTGGTGCAGCATAAGCTGCTTTAGAGCTTGAACAGTTGATTTAATTGTAACAATCACATTGATGTAAATTTTTAGGACAAAATTTTCTTTAAGGATGAGAGAGTTGTAACAACCCAAATTTTGGGTTAGTAATTCAGATCTTGGATCCGAGTTTGGATATTTTTAGCTTATGGATTAATTTATAGGAATTGTGATTATGAGATAATAAGGATGAAAATTAAATAAATGAAGTTCATAAGGCTAAAGTGAAAACAAGGGAAGAGTTGGATTCTTTAATGAATTATATTACGCAAAAGTTATGAGATCTTTGTCTAGGATAAATAATAACCTTTGGATAAGATGAGAAATCTCATAATTAAATCCTAGCCATTAGTTTTAAAGCGAGATGTGTGGTTATTTTTTAAAGTTGAATAAAAATTGGATGATGCTTATTTATAATGGGAAAAGAGGAGAAAAAGCTATTATCATTCTCCCATGGCGGATGGCAACAAGAGAAGAAAATGGAGGTAAAGGTTTCAAACTTTATTCTTTAATTTCCTTTATTTTTGCTTGGATTTTGGGTTGCCTTGTGAAATACAAAAATGTTCCCCCATCACTTTATCTTCATGATGGGTATAATATTAAAGGTTTTTAATTGAGTTATAGAAAACCCCCAAATTTCGTTGAAACCCTAAATGAGAAAGCTTGAGTTAAGTTATAGAAACATAAATTGAGGGTAAATGGTGAAAGGAAATGAGTTTTTGAGTTGGGTTTTGGATTAAAACCTAAAGTGTTCTATAGATTTTTTTTGAGAGAAATAGCTTATTGTGGGTTTTAAGATAATTGGTTTTTCTTAAAGAGGGATTCAAGTTTAGTATGGGTAATTAAATTATTTAGTTACCTTTATTAAATATTTGGAAGGATAGTAATGCATTTTTGCACTCATTTGATTTGTGCAAGAGACTTGGAGTGGCTTCACATTCAATAGAGGAAGATAGGAAGTTGAAGAAAGTTTATCTAAAGTGGCATTTCATGATTTTTGCATAAGGTTAGTACACCACTAACTCATTTGTTTCATGCACATCTTAAGGATGATGCTTTGTGTGTTTAAATTTGATGTGTATGGTTGTTTTTGAGTTTTAGGGGCTAGAGACCCTCATTTATAGTATAATCTGGGATTAATGTTAATAACATGTAAAAATGGTAGCAAACAACTCCCATAATATATAGGATCGAGATATAAGGTTGTGGTGTACGTTTTGAGGGCTTTAAGGATGATTCCCAAGCCTTGGAAGCTATTTCTAGGTTTCGATACCAGTACATAGGGAGCCCATACCGGTACCCTAGTGTTCTGTGTTTAAGAACATTGTTCCGTTGAGATAAACTATAAGAGGGTACCGGTACGGTGTTTAACCTGTACCTGTATGCCATGCTGAGTAGTATTGGTACGGATCGACCCGTATCAGTACGAGAAGTCTAGATAAAATTCCAGAGAGTTAATTTCGTATCAGTACGCTGTGAGTACCAATACCCAGGGTACTGTATCAGTACGCAAGATCCAATACCGATACTCACTGGGCAATTTGCCCAAAAATTTAACTTTGAGTTTGAAGGGCTGACAATTCGAGAACGATGGTCTAATGGGCTTCTAATGTGGTAAAATAAATTGTAAAATTGAGAAATCGAGATATGACTCTCTTATACGAGAATAATGTGTAATAACTTGGTAAAACTTTGGGTGACTTGTTGTAATAGCAGCTATAGGAGATCATTGGTGGATCGAGTGATGTTGTGTGTCATATGGTAGTCGTATCTATATTGTGTTGTGTTGGACACCTTGTTTGGTTGAGTCACCTTGGTTGATGGGATTCAGATACCTAGAAAGTGTGTTACAACACCATGAGATGAGACACCGAATGTATGATCCCGAGGTTGTGTGACACCGGGCCTCATTCAAAGATACTTGAGGAGAGATGCTGAGTACGAGTGTACGTTTCTGAGGCTGTGTGACACTGAGCCTCACCCATAATGTATGTTCCTGAGGCTGTGTGACACCGGGCCTCACTCAGAGTGTACGTTCCTGAGGTTGTATGACATTGGGCCTCATTTTAGGTTTTTGGTATGATGCTTATGATTGCTGTGTGAAATTTGATGCATCCATTGATTGTTTTGCTATGTGTTTAGGTGGCTAGGGGTAGCGCCATATGATGTTGTATTTGCCATGTTATCATTTCTAGCCACGTGCTCATGTTTATGATTTGCATAAAGCATGGTCGAGTGCAAATATATCCACTAAACTTCTTAGCTCAGCGTTCGGAATCGTTGTTTTCGTTCGCAGGTTAGTATGTTTAGCTTGTTGCTTGGTGGAGCACCATTAGGGAAGGATTCCAGTGCCTTGTCTCACTAGAGTACAATAATTAGATCTTTGGGCTATGTATTCGTAGGACCCTATCGTGTGTTTTATAACTCATTTTTGGATTTAAAATGATTGAGTCGAACGTTTTTATAATGTAATTTAAAAGGAGCTTCCTTATGAATGCTTTCAAATATTTATCTATGTTTTAAATGATTGAAAAATCTAATGGCTTCAAAAATTGAGTATGGATTGGGCTAAACTAGGCCGAAATTTTATGGTTGTGGGTTGGGCTTGAGGCCCAAATATGACATCCGAATTTAGGGTGTTACAAAACCGCACCGCATTAAAAATTATAATTATTTTCATAGAAAATTTGCGCCGCAATGTCCGCAACCGCGACATTGCAACCTCATCCGCAATTTAATATTATGGTCAGAACTTAAAAATGACATATATGAGATAATTGTTAACACCTATATGAGACAATCAATTTGAGTGTACAAATCAAGGGTTGAACAATAATATAACTAAATAAATGACGATAAATAAGTAGACGTCAAATTCAACTCTAAAAATGATAATAATGTGTTACACACACAAAAATCGTTCATTTTCATTAAAAAAGAAAAAAATTATTAAACAACCACACAAAATCTTAAATATATAAAAATTGAAAACTAGCTAATAATAAAAGAATAAGAAGAAAAAACAAAAGACAACAAAACAAGGGTTATCGGATCATGTGTAATTCAGGCAAACTTGAAACCCAAGTTGTGAGAGGGAACCTAAAGGAATTTTTCGTGGAGTAGTTGAAAATTGCCCGCTGATGGGGTCCCTTACCTTTGCCCTGTTAAAAGGTATATTCTTCTCCTTGCAACTTTGTTTTACTCCTAATTTGTCAAAAAAAAAAAAACTTTGTTTTACTCCTCTACATAATTAGTGAAATTGTTTTAAAAAAGCCGATGGGTTCATGGGCTGAACTTGACAATATAGATTGTAATAGTCTATTTTAAATTTTTAAAAATTTTAGATATTTAAATTAATTTTTTTAAAAAATTTTTTAAATGATTTAATATAAAATATAAAATTAATTATTTTATTTTTGTCTATTTTGATTAGCGAGTTAAGTTTTTGAGGTGTTTTTTTTATTTTAAGGATTTTATTCATTAACATATTAGAATTAATATATGAAGTATGAGGAAAAGGATGATGATTTGTAAATTTTAATTTATAACAAAATATTGTGTAGAAAATAAAGATAATATGGTTTTATTTAATTAGATAGGACCATGAATGAGGTGGTGAGAAAGGCTCGTTGAATAATTTCTTCTAATTTTATTTTGAAATATGATTAACTGCATGTCGAGTCTTTGAGAATTTTAATAATCATTTAAAAGCCATTAAAAAATTAATAGTTTACAGCGGTGTATTTGCGTTAGTGGCGTTCAACAGTGTGCATCGCCCGTTCTAGAATTTTCATATAAAGATATACAATTATACATTAACAATGAAACAATAAAATCTAAATATTTTTAAAAATATGATCCCAACAAGTGATTCTAGTGGAAAAGCGGATGATGTTCCTATAAGACTCGAATTCAATCGTTTTGTCTGCAAAGTATGTATTGTTAAAAAGGTTAAGAATATATACTAACTTGTAAGCACTTTTAAACTACTCAAAAAAATATTTTTAAAAATATATTTAAATATTAATTAAAACACATTTAATTAATTTTAAAATGCTAGCCGGCCAATTGAGACACACATAATACAAGTAAAAAAGAAAACTAGCCGTTGCCGCCCCCAGAAAAACCCTAGATATTCGAACAGAAAAAACTAGCCGTTGCCGCTCTCCATAATAAAATCCAGATATTCCTTAAACTCAGATTAAAAATCACTCGAAGATCATTATATAAACTCCATCATTCCTCCATAAATCTTCAATTAACTCTGGCTCCAACATCTACAGCTACTCTCGCATCGCATTTCTCTAATTGATCTTTTGTCTACAGCGTTTTTCGTTTGATTTTGTGTTGCTAATCTATCTTTTTCCTATTAAATTTTGATTTGAAATTTTGCAGCTTCTGGATTGTCTTATTATATAATTTTTGGATTTGTTTAACTATTTCTTGCAGGATTTTGAGTGTTTTATTGCTTTCGTTTCTCTTTTATTATATACATCTGTTTTGTTTTTTTGGATACTTGATATTATGGATGCAGGATCTTTGAATTCTTTTTCTAACTTGAACGGTCAATCAAATTGGCCACTCCAAGAACAGCTTCTCCTGAGAAGGAATAATTCTAAAGAAAATGTAATCATTTCAGCCTTTTTATACAGTGTTTTATTTGATTTTTGTGATTGCAGATCTGGGTTTTCTTGTTTTTCAACTTTGTAGTGAAATTCAAATTGGTTATGTTTTTTCCTGGTATTATCAGATGGATAGATTCATACCGAACCGATCCGCAATGGACTTCGATTATGCTAATTACATGCTGACCGAAGGGAGAAAGATCAAAGAGGACCAAACAGCGTGCTCACCTGCCAAGGAGGCCTACAGGAAGCTGCTGGCCGAGACCTTGAACATGAACCGGACCCGGATATTGGCTTTCAAGAACAAGCCACCAACGGCGGTCGAACACTTCCCTTCCGATAACTCGACTGCTTCTGTTCATCCGACCAAATCCACAAAGCCTAGAAGACACATTCCCCAGGTAACTAGAGCATGATATGCATGATTTGACTAGAACAGTAGAACCAGGCAAGGACTGAGCCAAGATTTAGGGGTGAGGGGGGCAAACCATAAGTTTTGAAATGTGGGGGGCAAATTCACAATTATACCATTTTTTTGAAAAAAAATATAAAAGACCAAAGGGTAAAAAAAAAATTACCCCGGGCAGTAGCCCCTCCAAAGCTTAATAGCTCCGTCCCTTGAACCAGGAAAATTTGGTACAACATATATTAATATGATGCGGTTGTCATTTTGCTTATTCAGAGCTCTGAGAGAACATTGGATGCTCCTGATCTCGTCGACGATTTTTACCTGAACTTGTTGGATTGGGGCAGCGGCAACGTTGTTGCAATAGCACTCGGTAACACAGTGTATTTGTGGGATGCTTCAGATAGTTCTACCTCAGAACTTGTTACAGTTGATGATGAAAATGGTCCTGTAACAAGTGTGAATTGGGCGCCTGATGGTCGGCATATTGCCATCGGCTTGAACAATTCTGAAGTACAGCTATGGGATTCGGCTTCTAACCGACAGGTTTGATGTAACAGACATTTGCAGCTTCTTAATTTTGCTCTCCCATGACTTATTCTGACATGTCTTTTATGTTTGTTGTTGCAGCTGCGTACTCTGAGAGGCGGTCACACATCGAGAGTGGGTTCGATGGCATGGAACAATCATATTCTCACGACAGGAGGAATGGATGGTCTGATTGTTAACAATGATGTGAGGATCAGATCCCATATTGTCGAAACCTACAGAGGACACCAGCAAGAGGTTTGCGGGCTGAAGTGGTCGGCTTCCGGACAACAACTAGCCAGCGGAGGCAATGATAATTTTGTTCACATATGGGATAGGTCTGTGGCATCTTCGAATTCACCGACACAATGGCTACATAGGTTGGAGGATCATACCTCTGCAGTCAAGGCCCTTGCCTGGTGCCCTTTCCAGAGCAATTTGCTGGCCACCGGTGGAGGTGGTGGCGATCGAACCATTAAGTTTTGGAACACACATACGGGTGCATGCTTGAATTCGGTCGATACAGGCTCTCAGGTGTGCGCTCTGCTGTGGAGCAAGAACGAGAGGGAGCTTTTGAGCTCCCATGGATTTACTAACAATCAATTAACCCTTTGGAAATATCCATCGATGGTGAAAATGGCGGAGCTAACTGGTCATACGTCTCGAGTACTTTACATGGCTCAAAGCCCCGATGGCTGCACAGTGGCATCGGCTGCAGGGGACGAGACACTAAGATTCTGGAATGTTTTTGGGGCCCCGGAAGTGGCTAAAACTGCTCCAAAAGCGAGGCATGAGCCATTCTCTCAGTTGAACCGTATCCGGTGATGGGTTCTTTGTTTTTTGTATACTATTTATTCTGATCCATCCGTGTTTTTGTACATTATATTTTCACCTTCTTAGTGAAATTGTTTCATCACCTTCATACTATTACTTCTTAGTGAAATTTATTTTGCTAAAGAACTGAATTCTTTTTAATTTTAGTTCTTTATCAGATTCAATACTCCAAATGATAATGTACATTTGTTTGACACCGAATTTTTCAATATAAATTTACTTTTAATTAAATATTTAAAATATAAATTTTAAACATAATTTTTAATCTATAAAACAAAATGATAAATAGGACAAGGGTAAACTACTGCAAATTTGGTCACCGATTTCAAATTTGACCGTTATGGTTACTTACGTTTTCGATCTGTAATCTTATGGTCATTGGGACATTTGTTGCCGTTAAAGGCTGATCTGGCACACTAAACTATTACTTCACCCCTATTTTGACCACCGAAATAAAAACAATTTGTATAATTATACATTTAATCCTCCATATTTACAATTTTTTTTTATTTCTTCTCCCTTGCACCATCTTCCATATTCTTCTTCATCTAATTCAATCCCTAATTTTTTACTATATTAATCCCCTAATATAAGTCAGCCAAATTCCAAACTATTAGAGCTATGATTAGTTCCATTCATAGAATTCAAGATATAGTTCCTGATTATATGTTATTACCGCTATTAACTACCATTCACAAGACAAAAAGAACTGCTACTCTTCTCCGATTTCCAGACTTTCTCAATCACTTCCATAACCTGAACCTGAGTAAACAAACAAACTAAAAAGAAAGGATGCAAGTGTTCTGACAACAGTGTTTATAAGATCTATTATTGTGTTAATTGAAACTAATTACAATCGATTTATGTAGCTCCAATTCTTCGCGTGTCCGATGCATGTCCAAACATAGATATGATGGCCCTCTAAATGTAAAAAAAAAAAAAAAAACATAAATTGAAAATATTTGCATTACCTCGTATCCATTATGTACTTATAACACCAAGTGAAAGGGAAAGACGAGGAATTAATTTGGAAGGATGTGTTGGAAAGTTTCCCTTCTTTGTTGTATTATTTAGCCAATAATAATTGAGAAGATAGCAAGACAACAAGTAGTAATGTTCCGAATAGGACAACCTCGTGAGCTTGCTGGGTGCACTTTGCACCTCCTTCCAAACAATTGACGAATTAAGTGTTCAATAAACAACAGCCTTTCGTGTGGTCCTTTTCTGTTCTTTTCAAACTCGGTCATTCAACTGAGTTTAGAGAATTAAGCCTTTTCCGATAAATAACAAATGGGCAACTTACATTGGATACTATTGAGTTTTGGGGTATGTATTGTTTTTATAACTAAACTTTAAAACGCTCAATTATATCATTGTGTTGTTACTATCCGAACATCGTGATAACATGGGTAGAATAGTACCCTGCCACGGTAGACTCGGGTTCGATTTTTGACTGGTGCATAGTTAAAATTGTACTTATAAAAAAACATCGTGATGATATGGGTAAAACGTTGTCATTTTAGTATGATTATTTTAGACCCAAAACGACGTCGTTTTAGGCACTAAACTTTAAGTATTATTAATTTTGTCACTGAACTTTCTTCCCATCGGATTAATTTTCCATGAAACTCACTCAAAATCAATAAAATTAAACAAAAAATATACTACTTTTAGGGTTTGGGGGCTTTCTAAGAGTTGATAGATTGTTTGTTCGAAAATTCAAAGAGTGAGAAGCATTATTTTGAAAACGAACAATTTGAAACTAATCTTATCGAACGGACGTTAAAGGATATCAGGTTATTAGCGTGTCAAATGATTTTTCGTCGATTTTGAGTAGTTTTCGTCGAAATAACCAATCAAGGATAAGAGTGATGAGTGAAATGTAAATGTTTCTTTTCTCGTGAATGACAGTCAGTGATGGGTAGCGATTGTCTACAACAATGGTCAAAATGTTTAATGGCTCATATAGTTTGGTTTTAAAGTTCCATAGAAAAATTGGTACATCTCTAAAGTTTATCGTCTAAAATGATGCCATTTTAAATATCAAAAGCTACACTAAAGCGGTATTGTTTTGGCCACGCCATCTTAATGATGAAAAGATTTGTCCACATCATCATGCTGTTTAGATTTTAATGGTATAATACAATTTTATCCATTTTAATAGGTAACTTAACGTAATCTAGCCTCTCTCTCTAAAATTTCTGCTGTCTGCAAATTTGTTTTTCGTCCTTTAGTTGATGGTCCTATCGGATTTATTATTATTTATTTATATTTTAATAAAAAAATTTGTCTTTCTGGTATATGTTTCCTCTGTTAAATTACAGTTTTAAATTACAGTTGAATTTCTACACACGAAGAGCATATATTAAAGAAAATTCTTGATATATTATTACAGTTTTACGAATTGCTTTAAAATGTTAAATTAAATGTAAATCTAAAATGCAAAAGCACAAGTAAACTAAACTAATTAAAGTATCCAATAAATAAATAGATGAGATGCAGCAGATCAGAGCGTCGGGTATTCCAATGGGAATCTGCAGATTGATCTTAAAATCTTACAGATGGTGGTGGGCCACCGTTTCAGTCGGTAAAAGAAAACTGCTAACCTGTAACATGAGCCCGTGACCGACCGCATCTCATTCTCCATCCTCATATGCTATGGACAAAAGGGATTCACGAGCTCAAAAATTCATCCACTTCTTTTCTAATTCTAATTATACCCTCCATCTATCCCATATTATTCATTCCTACCACTTATCCATTTAGGAACGAAACTTGGTGAAAATTTTTAAAGAATCAATTTAAAAATTTTAAAAAGTAAAAGTTTAAACTAAAATTTTCAAAAAAAAAAAGAATTTTTTTTATCGCTGCACTATAGACTCTGTTGATAGAAATACTTGTTAGTGGCTCAATTGGGTAGGATTGAGATTTTGGTGGATTAGAAGGGACAATGTGTGAAATTTAAAGCATTGCATCTTCTTTTTCTCTGTCTGGAACTCTAAGCTTGTTGCTGGCTTAGTATTTTTCTGCATTGCATTTCAAAGCTTTGTCGTTTTGCCTCACTTTCCCATTCAACTAGGGCCCGGGGGTCCTTTCTAAGCAATTATCGTGATCATTGCACATAGTGACATAATTTTTGCGGCCTATTCCACTTTGGACCAACCTTATTTTCTATAGTATATTTTTAATTATCTAATACAGTGGCATGTTTCATAATTACAAGGCTATTTCAGTAATTCAAACTGCACTATTTGCATGTATAAAAAATCTTCCTGCGTTCTCATATCTAATTGCAACAAAAAAAAATGTTCTCAGCATGGACTTCACTGCTACTATCCTGTTCTTAGCTCTTCTAATCTTGTCCACCAAGGCTTTGGACCCTTGCTGTTCTCAGCCGGATGACTCGGACCTCTCTGTCACCCCTATATACGGCAAATGTTCGCCGTTCAACCCCCCGAAACCCAACTCGTGGCTCGACACGGTCATTAACATGGCCTTGAAAGATCCAGCAAGGGTCAAGTACTTGTCGAGCCTTGTGGCACAAAAGACCACTGCGGTTCCAATTGCCTCGGGCAAACAAGTGCTAAACATTGGCAACTATGTGGTCCGGGTCAAGATCGGCACTCCCGGTCAGTTGCTGTTCATGGTGTTGGACACTAGCAATGATGTGGCTTGGGTGCCGTGTTCCGGCTGCACTGGGTGCTCGGCTACTACTTTCTCGCCCAACACTTCGACGAGCTACGGTTTGCTGGATTGCTCATTGACACAATGCACCCATGTTCGTGGGCTCTCGTGCCCGGCGACGGGAACCGAGGCTTGCTCATTTAACCAATCTTACGGTGGAGATTCATCCTTTTCGGCCCACTTGGTTCAAGATTCCTTACGGTTAGCAGAAGACATTGTCCCGAATTTTGCTTTTGGATGTATAAACAGCATCTCTGGTGGGTCAGTCCCACCCCAAGGCCTATTGGGTTTGGGTCGGGGCCCCATGTCACTTATTTCACAATCTGGGGCACTCTATTCCGGTGTTTTTTTTCGTATTGCTTACCCAGTTTCAAGTCCTACTACTTTTCGGATTCTCTCAAACTCGGACCGGTGGGTCAACCCAAGAATATTCAAACCACCCCGCTTCTGAAAACCCCGCACCGGCCCTCGCTTTACTATGTTAACCTAACCGGGGTCAGTGTAGGCAGAGTACATATCCCCATTGCCCAGGAATACCTAGCATTTAACCCGACCACCGGGCGGGGACCATTATCGATTCGGGTACAGTCGTAACCCGATTCGTCCAACCCATTTACAACGCAATCCGAGATGAGTTTGTGAAGCATGTGAAAGGCCCGTTTACAACAATAGGAGTATTCGACACATGCTTTGATGCCACTGCTGAAGCACAGGCGCCTCTAATCACATTACATTTCGAAGGCTTGTCGATGACATTGCCGATGGAGAACAGCTTCTTGCACACCAGTGCCGGAAATAGGGCTTGCTTGGCGATAGCACCGGTTCCGAACAACGTGAACTCCGGCATGAATGTGATTGCCAATTTGCAGCAGCAGAACCATAGGATTTTGTTCGATGTGATCAACTCTCGCTTGGGAATTGCTCGTGAAGCTTGCAACTAAGTCTCTTAATTAGCTTTATTTTATTTGCTCTTTCTTGGCCTTCTTGTTAATAAATATGACGAAAATCATGTTGTTTTTGTGATTGTTTTTCTAACTGTGAAAACGAATGGAAGTGGCTTAAGCGATTGTTTTCGGAATACAAGATCGAGTATTGAATATGAATAAGCGTTTAATATATGTATCTTTATGAATCGTAGTGTTTGAATGATTTATAGTTTACAAGCGTTTTTTTTTGTTTAACTATCAGTATCTGACTCATTGGCCGATTAATCTAGATCGTGTTTTACAAAGGTCCAATGTGAGGGCGAGCCTCTCAACCCAGTTTTCTCCCTTCACAAGTCTACACATCGTGATTACTCAACCAAATCGAATCAAAATTGAACTGAATTTTATTAATTATAAAAGTAAGTTTTTTTAATATTAAAATAAGTATTTTATATCTTAAATAGCGAAAATAACTTAATAATACTATGTAAACATTATTAATTACTCCCTCTGTCCCAAGAATATTGTCCCTTATTTACTTTTTTGGTCAAAAATTTTAAACTTTGACTCGTGATTATTTAAAATTTATTATTGATAAAAATATGAAAAAAACATATTTTAAAAACCTTTAATCAAATAGATTTTAATTATATATTTTATAAAATTTAATTATTTAAAATATTTAATATAATTATAGTCAAAGTTTAAAAATTTTTACTTTGAAAAAGTCAATAAGAGACAATATTTCTGAGACATAGAGAGTATTTTTTTATCATATTGTACAAATTATATTTTTACAAATATTTATAAAAAAGATTTAAAATTTTTATCAAATAATATTTAAAATGCAAATTATTTTTAAATAAAGTCTAAAATACAAAAACTTAAAATTATAATACAAAGAATTAAATCGTATTATCATATGTGAGTAAAAAAAATATAGAAAAAACCCAACATTATAACGAGATTACTCCATCGCACCTACGAAATTTCATTGGATCCCTTTGGTCTAGTCTTATATAGGAAAGGCTCCGAGCTTCACTGTCTTAGAGTAAAAGATTCTATATAGGAAGAATCCGTAGCTCCAAGACTTCAGAAGCTGAAAGTTCTATATAAGAAGGACTTACAGCTCCAGGGTGAAGACTAGCAGTTCTATATAGGAAGAACTCTCAGTCGAAGGAATTCACCCATGATACACAAGGTTTTATATAGGGAAAACCTGTTGTGTCGAAAGCGAAGAGTTCTATATATGAAGGGCTCCGAGCTTTACTGTCTTAGAGTGAAAGGTTCTATATAGGAAGAACACCGTAGCTCGAGAGATTTCGAAGCTAAAAGTTTTATATAGGAAGGATCGACAGCTCTGGGGTTTGAAGACTAGCGATTCTATATGGGAGGAACTCCCAATCGGAAGAATCCATCGACGCAAAAGGTTTTATATAGGAGAAACCAGCGTTGAAGGCGAAGAGTTCTATATAGGAAGGACTCCAAGCTTTACTGTCTCAAAGTGAAAAGTTCTATATAGGAGGGACTCATAACTCGAGGTTCAGAGCGAAGGGTTCTATATAGAAAGAGCCTGTAGCTCCAAGATCGGAAGGTGACAAAGCTCTATATAGGAAGAACTTACGAGCCTGAAGATTCAGCTAAGGAAGAGCGGAGAGTTCCAGAAGAACACGTGTTTTCAAAGCTACAAACAGGGAAGTCTGATAAAAATGAGTGCTTATGAATCTTTGCTTTGTTCCCATTCCACGAGAACAAGCAAAGAGGGGCAACTGTAATTACTCATTTTTATCTGGTCTGTAAATACATATTAGCATAATTATTAGTATATTAGCGTTGCATGTATACATTGTATTATGTTATGCTATATGTTTATTATGTGCATAAGTGTTATTAATATATGTAAAGTGTGTAGTGTGTGCATGTATGTTATAAACTATGTATGTATACGTATTAATAAGTAATTGTATGTGTGTGTGTCACGCATGTATCTATATTTAGTACGAGCGTATTTGTTTTTACGGATAATGTGTGTAGATGTTATGTTAATTATGTGTATGATTGTATATGTACGTATGCTAGTATGTTATATTAATTAATGTTTGCATAGGTACATGCGTATGTATTATTGTATGTGTATTATTATTATTATTATTATTAATTGTTGTTATAACTAATATTGATGTTATTATTATTGGGCTAATATAAAATGAAATCCAAAAAAAATATTAAACCCCAAATAAATAAATTGCCAGTCCAAGTCCATTACAGGTCTGAAATTATTAATATTATTACAAGGCCCGGTTGGCCCAAACCCAAAACCCTATTTAACTCTAATTATTTTTGTGCAGATCATTATGGGCCGTTGGATCAAGATCTGATCCAACGGTCACGATCAAGGAGGGTTAAAATATCTAGCCAGCCGCGTGCACTACACGTCTGGACGGTTCAAGTGCCACGCGCGATTGCGGTCCACGCGCGGACCCTTCGATATCCCACGCGTGCGTGAGTCCCACGCGTTATAACTCCTCGACTGCTGAGCCCCACGTGTCACGATCTGGAGCCGTTTCACCGATCGAGGTTTCATCTGGGCCGCTTATCCTTCAAGCCAGCCTGACCGTTAGATCAGATCTGATCCAACGGCCGAAAACACCTCTGGCCGAAGATAACTCCCACACACCGCCACCATGCTTCCACCATGCCGGTCTCCAACCACCGCGTTCAAACATATCAGAAGACAAAAAAGAAAGATTATGTTAGTATCAGTCCAGATCTGAAAATAGATATTATATTACTTGTTACCAAACCAAAGAGAGAGGCATATATGTATGAAACAAGTATTTTGTAAGGCAGCCAAGGTTGTAATCGAAAAGAAAAATACAAAAAAAACAACCAGTCTTCAGTGGTAATACTCTTCTCTTTTCTTACTTTGTTACATGCATACAAAAAATATACGTAGTAATAACAAAGAGGGGGTTTAGAGTTATTACCTTTGTTCGTCTGTGGATCTCCCCTCACCAGTGACAAGCCTCTTTGGCTTTCCGAGGCCGAATATGGTGAACTGAAGGGAGTGGGTGGTCCTTTTTGGTTTCGTTTTGGGTCGAATACAAAAAAAGGGGGTTTTCGTTTCGTATTTCTTTGATCTAGGACGAATAGGGGCTTTTTCTCCAAATCCAAGTTCGGATTCGTGTTGAGGGTAAGGCAAGGTTCATTTTGGTGTTTATATTTTGCTAACTAAGGTTGCATAATGATATATAAATTGTCAATGCGGTGCCCTTTTATCCGAGATTAAACGGGGCCAGTATCAGACGTAGTGATAGTGGTTGGGCGTTTACTCTCAGATAACGGGGCCTTTAAAATTTATTCGCAATTATACCCAAATTTTAAACTAATCATCACTTTAATCCGGAAAATCTAATATTAATAAAGCGGTAATTATTAAAGTACCAAATTTGGGCGGTGTGTGGGTGCTAATCCTTCTCCATCCGTAACCGACTCCCGAACTCAAAGTTTTTTGAATCTCTGGTTTTATGGTGTCCGGCCTACCTAAGTGGCCGGTGGCGACTCCAATTTTTAACTAAAATGCGGTTTTTAAAACCCCACGGAATAAACATTTTATATCCAAAAAATCACAAACACTTCGAAAATCCGTTTTTTTTAGCGAAAAGAGGACATCGCTACCGATGGCGACTCCGCTGGGGAAATCGTTTTTTGTTTTAAAAAAATAAAAAGAGAGTCGAGCTTTTTAAAATAATTACCGCTTTATTAATATTAGAAATTCTGGGTTAAAGTGACTATTAAATTAATATTCGGTTGTAATTGCGCGTTTATTTTAACGCATTTAAAATATGGCATATAAACCCATTTTTTTAAGTGGGGAAAACGCTAATGCTTTCGTGGAGATATCGTTCTCCCGTATGGGCCTAGCAAGTACCTTCGGGGCTCAAGTACCTTATGCTTTCGTACGGATATCGTTCCTCTGTACGGGCATAAGCGAATGAGTCCCCCTGAATTGAACCCGGTTGAAAGGAGCCTATAATGGGTGATGATCGGGGGTCTTGCTACTCTTAGTAGAGGACAACAAGGACAATTCGGGTACCTCCTAGAACCAAGACTGCATGTAGAGAATACATAGAAACCTACCCATTTAGAGCCATGCGGATAACCTTAGGTTTTAGACGGGATAAATAGGGTTATTTTGTGTGTTTATTCTGTTTAATTTTGTCATTTTATTTATATATTTATTAATTTTATCTGGTACTGACTTGTTTTCTTTTCGCTTTTGTTTTTTTTCATGCATCATACATTTGCATCACATAAAGGTACTGGATCAAGTGGTTTGCCCGATCAGAAAGTCTTTCACCATGGAAAAATGGTGTCTTAGGAAAGAAGAGCTTAATTTGTCAGTCAGACATTGGTCAGAGGTCAACCAGAAAACCCAATGGGACAATTCGCCGAACGAACGCGTAATAGCAGGGTACACCTATGTGAGTCTCCAACAGAACAAGTTATGGGATCTTCAAAGCATTTGGGAAAGATAGGACCGAAGACTACAAGAATTGTTCTGCGATAATTATGGCGACATTGCACAGCTGTTATATGTTCGGGTTAACCAGCCCCTGCTCCGAGCTATAGTCCAGTTCTGGAATCTGGCTTTTTGCTGCTTCACCTTCAATGGACAGGACATGATGCCTACAATAGAAGAATACACTGCTTTACTTAACCAGAAGAACATTCAGGAAGATTGGATCTACGCGAAGCCCCCGAGGAATCAGAATTACACTGCGAAGCTTAAAACCTTTGCGGGAATGAGTGACGATTAGGTAAATGGCCTGCTTCAGATCCGAGGAGACAATACAGTTTTTGCATGGGAAAGTATTCGGGACATCATACCGACACATCCAGATGAGGCAAAGAAAATGAACCTATTCGCCTTAGGAATATATGGCTTGGTGATCTTTCCAAGAGTACTCGGGAACATTGACATAGCCATTCTGGACTTGTTTGAGCGGGTAAAACGGAAAGCAAACCCAGTACCAGCAATCTTGGCCGAGACTTTCATTTCCTTAAATGCTAGCCGGAAACATGAAGAAGGACGTTTTCTAGGATGCGCACAGCTGTTACAGGTATGGATTCAGAGTCACATGTGGAAGACACCGACGAGGGTCCTGCCTGGGATATCCTTCCAAGATTTTTCGCCTTTACGGGAGTACTTAGCAAAGGAATGGCGAGAGGATTTGAAAACAAAAATGTGGACTAGTTTCTTCAGGAACATTCAAGACGAAGACATAGCATGGAGGGTCTCATGGCTCGGTAAAGTTAATTATTTTCTATACAGTTGTGGTGATTTCAACTGGCTGATGATGTTGGGATTGCACGGAGGGATCGCCTGTGCTCCACTTTTAGTGTCTCGACAGTTCGGATCACAACAGTTCATTCCCAATACCGTCGGGTTAAGCCAAACTGAATTTCTTTTCAAAGGGGAGTTCAAAGGAAAAATTCAGACCATCATGAGGGCCTGGGACCATTGTTACCGGATCAGGGTGGAAGGAGATACCGAGCACATGACTACCCCAGACTACGATCTTTGGAGACGTTTGAGGGTTAATAATGTGATTCCTGAATCTGATCAAGGACCAGCAATGTCACTCGAGGAGCTTACAAGGGCGGTACCGTCTGAAACTGACATCTTACAGAATGAACTCGAAGAAATTAAAAGGAAAATGAACATCCAACAGACCCAACATGCGAGCGAGCTCTATAAGGCAAGTTTAGAGGTTGACGAGCGGGACGAGATCATTAGGCAGTTGAAGAAATTAAATGCAGATTTGAGCGACAAGAATGCTTTTTATCAAAAAAATGCCTTTCTACTACAAGCAAAAATACAGAAGGCCGGTCGGAGCCAATTCATAGCTGTGGAAAAAGAAAGAATGAATGACATCCGTTTGGTGGAAGAAGAACGAGAAATCAACAAGAGAGCGATCGAGAAAGAGATAGAAAGCTGCCGGTTGGCTATGGAGGAAGAAAAACGGTCCGCCAAGAAGGCCATTGATCAAGAAAAGGAAAGATTCAGGCAAGAAATCAGCAAGGGAAAACAAGTTGTCCATCATGAGAGAGAAAGCGTCGCCGTATGGAAAAGAAAGTCCATGAGTAGCCGAAATAGACTGTTAGAGATGCAAAAATTGTACGATGACACTATTCAAAGTCTGGAGCAAAGCCAAAGTCAGAATGGCGAATTAAAAGGAAAGGTGGCGGAAGTTGAACACTCTCTTCGAATATACTGCCAGAGAAATGGTTTCACTGAGCTACAAGAAAGAGAGCGCGAAGTAAGCGTGTTACGAGCACAAATTAAGTCCCTTGAAGCAACTATTGAGGATTACAAGGAAAGAATTAGTGTGTTCGAGGAGGCTGCAGCCGGAGGGGACACCTATTGGCAAAAGAGATTGCGTGACGCTGCCCGGATGGTACAGGATAGGGACCAATATTACGCAAACCTGATGGTGGACATACAGCGAGTCGCCAGGCATGTGAATGATTTAGCCATCGAGGTTGAAACACTCCGACCTTTCATAGTCCCAGAAATGGAAGAAGCTCCCAGGTTCAGCAAGTTGCTCCAAGCAATTGGAAGATTAGGAGATAGAGTTAGTGCTTATCTATAGGATTCTGTGTTGTAATTAGATCTTTTGTATTAGGGATCTTTATTTTGTAATACGAACTCTGTTGTAATCTAGACCCTTTAATTCCCGTGGAAGTAGTTCAAAAGGGTGATTACCAGCGGAATCAGTACCTTATCTGCATACATTCTTGCATTGCATCATGACATTCGCATCATTATACATGCATTTATTTTCTTGCAACCATATTAACATTATGAATATTGTGGCGTTGTGTGTAGTTAACCCGCAATCATTCATCATTCATACCTTACCCGATTACAAAGCAAGCTCATGGAAGACAGGATAATCAGTCTAGAAAAAGGGCAAAAAGAGCTCGAGACAAGACTTGAAGAGGCCCAAAGAAGCCTCAGTGATCAGATTGCTCAGTCACAAGCATCGATAGTATCCGACATAACTGTACTGTTGGCTAAAAGCCTTGGAAAAAGAGTGGAAGGAGAAACCGTTCAAGAACCAGAGGGTACCCCAGTTCACTACAAGGTTCAACCAACTACACCAAACCCGGCTAGAAAGGTGTATATCGACCATGCAGGAATGTCATCTAGTTTTTAAATAGGGGTACCTGAAACTCAACCCCTCGACGCTGAAGCACTCTATGAAGAAGAGGTGCCGGACCTGAACATGGTTGAAAGGATCAGGACCGAGGTAGAGAAAAAGTGGGAGGAGAGGTTTCGCCTCATGGAGGAAAAATTTAAAACGTTACAATCTATAGAAGAATCAGGAAATGACGCTAGCGACTTAAGTCTGGTGTCCGATCTTGTCCTACCGCCAAAATTTAAAACACTAGAGTTCGACAAATACGATGGAACCACGTGTCCTTCCGCAAACATAACAATGTACTGTCGAAAGATGGCGACTTACCTTAAGGACGAAAAACTACTGATACTTTGTTTCCAGGACAGCCTAACCGGAGCGGCGTTACGGTGGTACACCCAGTTGAGCAAGGTAAATGTGAAGACATGGAAAGATCTGTCAAGAGCATTTACTGAGAAATATAAGCATGTATCAGATATGACCCCCAGTAGAATTATGTTGGAAAGTATGGGGCAGAAGTCCAACGAAAGCCTGCGGTAATACGCCCAAAGATGGCGGGAAGTGGCCGCCCAAATTCAGCCATCCCTCCCAGAACATGAAATAACACCGTTATTTGTTAATACTCTGAAAGGGGCACTCTTTGATCGCCTCATTAATAACACAACCCATTGCTTTACTGACTTAATCAGGACTGGGGAGTCCCTTGAATTGGCAATTAAGAGTGGTAGAATTGATGGCGGGGAAGGGTCTCGGAAATATAGCAAGAGGAATGAAGTAAACGCCACCAGCACTTATACCACCCCGAAGAACTTCACAGTCTCACAGCCACAAGCACATGTGGGAAAAACACAAAAGTCGAATCAAAGAGAGGAGAGAATCTCCAGAAAAGAGAAAGAGAGGAGAACTTTCACTCCCCTACCTGTTTCGTACTCGGAACTTTATTCCCAGTTATATGAAGTAGACCTGGTCCGTCCATACATCGTTACTCCTGTCAATCCGCCCATCCCTTCTTGGTATAATCGAATAGCGCATTGCGTCTATCACGGCGGTACCCCTGGACATCCCACTGAGAACTGCCTTGCCTTCAAAAAACTTGTGCAGAATTTAATCGATTCTGGGATATTGAAGTTTGAAGAACCGAGTGTAGCCAATAACCCGCTACCTAATCATGAGAGCAGAGAAGTAAATGTTATTGAAGAATACTTTACCAGGAGGATTAAGAATGATGTGTCAGAAATCAAATCTCCTTTACGGTGGGTATTTCAACAGTTATGCATGGCTCGTGTGATCGACAAAGGCATGATAATAAGGCAGAAGGGATATGGAGTGTATTGCGAATTCCACCAGAATGAAGGACATGACATCCAAGAGTGCGATGAGTTCAAGAGATTGGTACAACGATTGATGAATGAAAAGCAAATAGATTTTTTCGAGGAGCCCATGGGGAAGAAGGGGTTGGACGTACATATGACGGATAGCCCTAAATCTAAATACGGGAAGGATAGACCTTTTATCATCTCTCCCAAGCCAGGGAATGTAGGTGCCTCCCAAGGAGAAACCAACAAGATGAGTCCCAGGATCATCATTTCAGCACCATCCCCATTCCTATTCAAGGATATGCGGCAAACCCCCTGGAATTATGCTGTAAATGTGACCACGCCAGAAAAACTAGAATATGGTTAGGTAAAAGAGCCTACGTTGAAAGACCAACAAAGCCATAACGATGTAAACGTTGGTGAGGCAGGCCATTTCACAAGGAGCGGCAGATGTTATTCCTCTGAGGCTTTGAAAGCAGCTGAAACAGATAAGGGGAAGAATACAGCAGTTAGCCCCACACAGATATTTGGAGAAGAACCTCCCTCAAAGATGAATGAGCCGGTAACTGAGGCCCAAGCCAAAGAATTTCTGAAGTTCTTGAGACATAGCGAGTACAATGTAGTGGAACAACTACGAAAGCAACCGGCCATGATCACAGTACTTGAATTACTCTTGAGTTCAGAAAAGTACCGGGAGACGCTATTAAAAGTACTAAATCAAACTTTTGTGCCCCAGGATATTTCTGTGACAAATCTGGACAGGATAGTGGGGCATATCACTGCCTATAACCATATAACATTCAGTGATGATGAGATCCCTGAGGGAGGAATGGGGTCCACCAAAGCCCTTAACATCACAACCCACTGCAAAGGGTATGTAGTACCTGGTGTACTGATTGACAACGGGTCAGCATTGAACGTCTTGCCAATGGTGACCCTGCAAAAACTACCAATAGATGGTTCTCACCTAAAGCCCTGCCACAATTCGGTAAGAGCCTTTGATGGTACGCAAAGAGGGACAATGGGGAAAATTGAGGTGCCCCTATTGATCGAACCGACTGAATATGTGATTGATTTTGTGGTGATGGACATAAAACCATCTTACAGCTGCTTATTGGGAAGGCCGTGGATCCACTCCGCAGGAGTTGTCCCCTCATTATTGCATCAGAAATTAAAATTTGTAGTCGAAGGTAAATTGGTCACAGTAGAGGCTGAGCATGAAATTGTTGCTTCCGTGACATCAGACGCCCCCTATATTCAAAATGATGAAGATGCTGCAGAATGCTCGTTCCGAGCATTAGAACTAGTGAATGCCATGTTCGTTTCGGAGGGAAGTCGGATCCCCTACCCCAGGTTATCTAATTGTACCAAGATGACCGTCGCAGAAACTTTGGGCCGATGAGAAAAAGTAGGAAAGGGGCTGGGAAAAATTTACAAGGAAACCTAAGAGCCAAAAATATGATAACCAAGAAGGATTGTTTTGGGCTGGGTTACCAACCAAGTGTCCAACAGAGAAAAGAGGAATACAAGAGAAAGGAAGAGCAAAGAAAAGCCATATTTAAAGGAGAAGACATTCCGTGGAGACCAATGTCCTTTCCTAGTTTAAAAACCACTTTTGTCTTCGGAGGATTCTACCAGCCAAGTCAAGAGGTTGAAGAGGCAATTGAGGAAAATGACGCACTCAACTAGGAGGAGATACTTAATGAATCATTTGAAGGGATGTACATCAACATGATAGCTGGAAAAGACCGAGGCAGCAAAATGTTGACCAACATCCGCCCTGTCGTCTTGGGGAAACACTCGATAACTGAAGCTGCATTGATCTACCTGTGGTTTTTAGGAATAGATCAGAGTAATGCTCCGAATCAACCTTTTGTTTTTTCCCGTAAACAATGGGGATCTCTTGTATGGGGCACCTATGTTAACTTTTTGATTGAAATGAAAATATCCCCACTTTCCTGAATGACCAAAGTTTCATTTCCTTCATGTTCATTCCCTTCATATAAAGCCCTCTCCTTCCCAATACAATTCATTCTCATTTAATGCAGGTCGCTCATGGTTGACGATATGAATGATACCGGATCCAATCCTGAAGTGAATTCCCTGAGGTCTCAGAGGGAATTGAGGAAAGATATGATGAGATAGAAGGTGAGGTCCCGGAAGAGTTAAAGAGAATGGTGGCCAACGAAGAAAGGCAGATCATGCCCCACCAAGAAGAAACAGAAGTTGTAAACTTGGGGACTGAAGAAGAGAGAAAAGAAATAAAAGTAGGAACGACGATTTCCTCAAAAACCAAGCACAGGTGGCTGAAATGATGAGTATACTGACCACTATGATAAAAGAGAAAAAGTTTGATGTACAAGAAGAGAAGAATGAACTGAATGAAAGCCAAATTATGATGGCCACTAATCAAGACCTCATATCTAAACAAGGTGATTCTGGTAAACCCAAAGGTCAGTGAACCATCGCAATCAACGTAAATAGGACATCCGAAGATGCAAAGGCTTCAATTTTAACGAAAGTAGAGATGAGCCAAAGAAAAGCCAGAGAAAAAAAGATAAAAAGAAGGCATTTTAAATTCTGATGGCATACACAGATTTGCTCCCGATACTAGTCCAGAAAGGTCTTGTGACTCTAGTCCAATCCAAGCTGAAGGAGCCTTTTTTTCCTAAAGGGTATGATATCAATGCTAGATGTAACTATCATGTAGGAGGTACGGGTCATACTACAGAAAATTGCGGAGCTCTAAGGAACAAAGTCATAAGTCTTGTCGAAGAAGGGCTATTGAGTTTTGAAAAGGGAATCCCCAAAGCTTCCAAAAGTTTGACCAATACTAGTGCACCAGAGCATACAAAGAGGAGTCAATTTCCAATATTCATAATCCAGTAGCCGGGGATAAAGTTCAAATTCTAGTGTCCAGCTTTCTGAGTCATCATCGGCCGGCATCCAAAAGCCAAGAACTAATGGTCCCTTTGATCATATTCCTATCTCGTATGAAGAGCTATATCTGCTATTGTTGGAGGCGCGATTGATGGTCCCATGTCATATCACACCTCTATAACCTTCGTACCCTAAATGGTATGACACCGAAGCTCATTGTGAGTATTATGCTGGAATTATGGGGCATTCAATTAAAAACTGTACCGCCTTCAAGCGTCGAGTTCAGAACCTCCTAGAATGTAACATATCGAAATTCGAAAGAGAAAATCAAGATGGTTCGAATACCGTTCAAGTAGCAATGGAACCGAAGGATTTGAAAATTAAAGAAGATGAAAAGAGCCATTCGAGACACGACGCTCAAGCTAGTGGGTCGAAGAAAGAGATGGATTGTCTGAAAAATGAACTGAAGAGCTTGCAAGACAACTATGAAGAGCTTCGTGTGGCTTTTAAAAATGTTGGTCTGGGTGACACTCCCGATCAATGGAAAGAAGAAATCAAAAACTTGAAAAGAGATGCCAAATTTTGGAAAAAGAATTCTAAGGCCAATGAGGAACGAGCTAATACCTTGTCTGGTAATCTGCAAGCAATGGAAAATCAATACCTTGCCCTCAAGGAAGACCTGAGAAGTAGTCAAGCCAAGATTGAGACCTTGAACATGTGTATACGTTTGTACAGAGATATCGCTACTGAATTAAAAGACAGTCAGGCTAAAGTTCAAAAGCTAAAGAAGCGAGTGGATGAGTGTAACGATATTCTAGTGATGTGCAAAGATCTTGTGGATGGTTTTAGGAAAGCTTGGAAGGAAAATAACGATAAGTGGTATCTTCAGCTTCAAAGTTTTTCAGAGAAGATAAAAGAAAAAGACTACTACATAAAGGATATTATTGCTGAAGAACAAAAGTGGCCCGACAGGTGACAGATTTGGTTTATGCGACAACTGAATTGAGTTAAGACGATGAGCTCTCAGAACAAAGCGAGAAGTTGGCTAGGCTCCTAGAGAAGTTACAGAAGCTAGGCACTAGGGCCCGACATTATCTGTAACTCTAATGTCTGATGTAACATGACCTTTTTTGAAAGTTGTTCTAAGAAGTTTACTCCAGAATCAACCTCTTTTCTGCATTCATATTTACATCCAGCATTGCATGTTTATTGCATTTTGCAACATAACATGTTCATTATATACATTGCATTTGCATTTATAGACCATTTTTGGTAATTTACCCTGGGGCATCCGACTTAGGTCCAATTAAACCCATTATTTTAGGATTAGGTCATTCTAAGCAGAGAGTAAAAGAAAAGGTCCACTTTAGAAAGAAGTTGGAAGAAAATAGGGCAAGTTTTTGGACTGACTATAACTTCAGAATGAGAGAAATCTGTCTATTTCACGTGCTTTGTGAGTTTAGTTTACTTTTAAAAAATGATGAGCTTTTGTCAAAAATATTGTTTACCCGTTTTAATAAAATAAACTTATTTTACATACCATTTGACAAACAATTCATATTCTTTGATTCTTTAAACATTTCATTTATTGCTATGAGTTGGTTTTTGTTTTCCCAAACAAATGTACATATCATTTTTATCAGGTCCTTGAATTTCAATTGCGAGAGTACCTTTTATTCAAATCAATGATCAAATTCGAACAACACATGTCCAAAAGAAAGTAAATATTGCAAGGATACTGTAAATGTGAACTTATTTTGTTCTACTTTAGGCAGACAAAAGGAACAAAATGAGTGTTCAGGAAATGGGCAGATCTCATCGAGTGAATTCCCCTTACAGTCATTTGTTGTTTAAGGTCCTTGAATCGAGTGTTGACCCAAAATTCATACCCCCTAAAGACTATTCAGATGTCTGTATGTGAGATGACGAATGACATTCCTTCAATTTTTTTCACAAATAAGAATATATCCATTTTGTCCCCTTTTTGAGCCTGATTGTTTCTTTCTAATAAAACCCAAACCAAGGATCACCCTCATACTGGGGCAAAAAAGGAAAAAAAATTATTTGTAAATAAAAGCAGCCTGGTCTAGATCATGCTACACAGATAACACTTCAATTAGGGTGAGAAGTGAGATAAGATATATTCAATGCAAGGGTCAGAGAAACATTAGAAGAGGCCAATGAAAGAAAAGTTTGTGCACAAAGAAGCTAACCAAATCAAGTCGAAAATTGTCAACAAGAAGGCTAAAACAATCAAGGGAGAAAACACTAAGTCAAAAAGTGCAATACAGGAAAAGCAAGAGCCTTGGAAGATTGGTTATTCTCAAGCAGAGGCAAGAATCAATGTCAAGTTGGGATTGTAGAATATTCTACAGTTACATTTTTCTAAACATGAAAGAAAATGAACTATAGGGTAAAACCCCAAAACGGACAGTCTAGAGAGATCCAGGGAATGAAAAAAGTTACTCTATATGAGCATACCCACATCAAGCAATACAAGAATGAGTTTCTAATTAGAAGCTTATACCAACTTTGGCGGATCAATTCCGAGCCAAGACATAAATCGGTTAGAGGCTACATGTCATAGAACTACAAAAGAAGGAAATGAACTCTAGGGTGAAAACCAAAAAACGGGCAGTCTAGAGCGATCCGAATAATGAAAGAAAAATGGCATTTCATCAAAGTACATTCAAATTGCAAGTGCATAAGTGAGAGTTTGCCAAGAAGAAATGATCATTGCTTTCATTACCCTTAAACACTTATTTGGGCCTGTATATCCTTTTTTCATACCCATGAGCCATAGCCTACATTACAAGCCTATAAAGACCATTCTGATCATACATGGATGTCTGAGTTTTGTCTTCAGATTATATTCCGCCTATAAGGGTTAACCTTTCTTCAAGGAACGTCAAGCTTCAAGTGCCTGATCGACACCAAATGAGGGAAGGATGGGGCATTGTGAGTTAGTGAGAACAAGAGAGCCACTCAAATAGGGTATAAATTAGGTATGGGAAATGTTCCTCTCGGAAGCCTAATAGCTCATAAAGGACTTCACATGTGCTTGTGTTACTGCAACCCTTGTATTCCTTTAAACATATGCTTCACTCGGGTTGCTCATTATCAATTTGAAGAAAAAGTATTTTTTGGACTTGATATTTGATTGCTCAATTTTGAGTTTTTTTAAAAAATTCCACAATTTTGAAAAAAATTAATCATTTCTTCCAAACTCTACACATGATTTTTGCATGAAAAAAGAACTCATCTTCACAAGTTTTTGCATTTAAAACTTTCTCACCCAAAGTGTCTAAAGTAAGGCAAACTCGGCATGTTGGGTTGAAGAACAGGAACAATAGTTGGGGCATCCTTGTCTATAAACATCACAGAATTAGAAGACTGAGCTTAATAGAACTCATGATTCAGGGAAAGAAAACACTCAATGTTGACATTAGCCCGAAGAGGTGATTACCAAAAGAAACGGTCAAACTTGAGAGAGGTTGGGGCATCGTTCGACAAGATTGACCATATCAGTCAATAGAACAGAACTC
The DNA here is from genome assembly GCA_019671005.1 of Hibiscus mutabilis. Lineage (NCBI taxonomy): Eukaryota > Viridiplantae > Streptophyta > Magnoliopsida > Malvales > Malvaceae > Hibiscus > Hibiscus mutabilis. The sequence goes on from CM033732.1 coordinate 43,125,632, forward strand.
GGGGCATAAAGAGAAAAGTGCTAAGAAGCCTGATATGACCAGCTAGAGTCACGGGGCATTCCTCTTAGAGTCAAGCTATGGTCAACTACATTGTATGTCATTCATCTCTGCATCGAGCATGTAGGTTAAATTGCATACATACACCATGAAAATATGGTGCATTCATCAACAAGTGCATATACTCTACCATACATAAAACATGAATGATTCAAATATGGCGAATCCTCAATCAAGAAAAGAAGCTGAACTACAAGGAGATTGATCCCTCAATGTGAAATCAAAGAAAAATCAAGGAAAGAGTGGGGTAAAAGTGGTATGGAATCCTTGACATGAGAGAGCAGATCACTGTCAGTAAGTTCCAGCATCCTAGATAGGAATGAGTGGAGCAGATTATTTTTGACAAATGCCGAGTATCCTTGGCACAAAAGAGTGAAAAGAAAAAGAAAAAAGAAAAGAGAAAAAGAAAAAAAAAACAACAAGGTAAAAACCCAAACGGGCGCCTTGAAAAAAGAGATTTTTTAAATATTTCAGGTACAAACCCAAAATGAGGCCCGAGGCATTCAAAAGTTCATCACATTTGTCTCATCTCCCTGAAGTGGCAGCGGAATGAGAGCCAAGACGAGCTCATATCCCTGAAGAGGCAGTGGAATGGACCCGATATAAAGCTTGTTTCCCCGAATGAGCAGTGGAACAATTATTCATCACATTTATCTTATATCCCTGGAGAGGCAGCAGAATGAGAACCAAGACGAGTTCACATCCCTGAAGAGGCAGTGGAATGGACCCGGTATAAAGCTTGTTTCCTGAAGGAGCAGTGGAATAAATCACCCATCACATTTATCTCATATCCCTGGAGAGGCAGTGGAATGAGAACCAAGACGATTTCACATCCCTGAAGAGGCAGTGGAATAGACCCGGTATAAAGCTTGTTTCCCTGAAGGAGTAGTGGAACAAAACTTCATCACATTTGTCTCATCTCCCTAGAGTGGCAGCGGAATGAGAACCAAGACTAGTTTATCTCCCTAGAGCCGCAGCAGAGCAAACTTCAGATGTAATCAAGAAATATTTTGTTCGAAAAAAAGAAAAGGAAAAAAAAGAAAAAAGAAAAGGAAAAAAGAGAGAAAAAATAAAAAAAAGAAAAGAAGAAAAAAAGAGAAAAAATAAAAAAATGAAAATCAAGGTAAAAACCCAAACATGCGCCTTGAAAAGGTCTGTTTCAAACATCTCTAAAGCACGAACCCATAATGAGGCCTTAGACATTCAAAAAGAATGAAATGAAGATACGTTAGTCTCATCTCCCTAGAGTGGCAGCGGAATGAGTACCAACACAAGTCTGTGGAGCAGAGGAACTACAACCTCAGACCTTATCTCCTTGAACTACCAATAGAGCAGGTCACCCATCCAATAGAAGAGAAACTACAACCTCATATCTTTACTCATTCCAATGGAGCAAATCACCTGACCCTATCTCCTTGAACTACCGATGGAGCAGGTCACCCATCCAATAGAAGAGGAACTACAACCTCAGATCTTTACTCTTTCTAATGGAGCAGACCACCCGACCCTATCTCCTTAAACTACCAATGGAGCAGGTCACCCATCCAATAGAAGAGAACTACAACCTCAAATCTTTACTCCTTCTAATGGAGCAGATCACCCGAATCTATCTCCTTGAACTACCAAATGAAGCAAGTCACCCATCCAATAGAAGAGGAACTACAACCTCGGATCTTTACTCCTTCCAATGGAGCAGATCACCCGGCACTATCTCCTTGAACTACCAATGGAGTAGGTCACCCATCTAATAGAAGATGAACTACAACCTCAGATCTTTACTCCTTGAAATTCTAATAGAGCAGATCACCCTACCCTATCTCCTTGAACTTCCAATTGAGCGGGTCACTCATTCAACAAAAAATGAAAAAAAGAAAAAAACACCAAAAAACAACAAAAAACAAAACAAAAACAAACAAAAAATAAGAAGAAGAAAAAGAAAAGAAAAAAATAGCGAGCAAGGAAGCATCTGTTTTCGACCGGGCATCGTTGTACTTTGGTAAGTCTCAACCTAGAAAGCAGAGGAGCAGATTGATCGAGAACTCAACATCCTCGAAGAGAGAAGATCGAAGACCTACTGAAGACCGGAGATAGAAGACCAGCGCTGAAGAAGAAAAGCAGCAAGTGAAACTCATTTTGCTTCCTCAACCTCTATTTTAAAGATTTTGCTTTTCCGAAAGTGACAACGTGGATCAATCAAATCAAGAAAGAAGACATGCGTTGAAAAGAAGAAAGATCTACTAAAGAAAGAAAACATACGTCAAGAGGGGATGACCAACCAGACCGGATGAAATTGGTCATTTTTAGTCTTTGCTTCGTTGCCATTACACAACAACGAGCAAAGAGGGGCAGCTGTAATAAACCATTTCATCTGGGTTACCCAAACCAAACCCATAACTGGCCCAACATCCAAACCCAAAACCAAACCATTAACTCACAACCTGACCTAGATCCAATGATCTGACCAGAACTAGAAAAAAAGCCTAATGACCCTAATGTTCAGCCGTTGCCGCCAAGCCACCGCCGCTGCCGCTGCCGCTGCCGCCCCAAGCCATCGCCGACCACCATTTAAAATCCCCAAACCAAATCTTCTACAAACCCTAAAATCAACCTAACCCTAGACTAACCTAACCCTCTGCCAACCCTATAACTTATACCCAACAACACCCTACAAAATTCGGATCTCATCAATCAACAGATCTGCAACAAGCGTTAAAATAATGGGGGAGAGTTTTTATTTTGGGGATATAAACTGAATGAAAATGTAAATGAAGGAAGAGGTTTTTAGATCTGAAAAATCATAGAAGGGAAAAAAAGAAAGGGATTTAGGATCTGGAAAAATTGTAAGGGGATTGAGAAAAAAAGAGATATCGAAGAAGGGGATTTTGATTCGGAAGAATGTAAAAGGGGCCTCAAAATTTTGTAAAATTTTGTTCTTGATTCAAAAAAATCCGAATCAAAGTTTGAAGTCAAGGTTTGTAGTTATAAATATTTTTCTTTAATCCAAATCATTTTTTAAAAGGGGAGGGCCTCAAAGTTTACCTTGTTGTCGTCGAATCCTTGCAGTGAGGCCACCATGGCAGGTGAACAGCCGTGAAACCAAGAGCGGCGCGCCATTAGCCGCCTAGGGTTTGGGTGTTAAGAGATTGGGGAAGATGAATACATAATTTAGGGTTGCTTTTTGTTTTGTTTAAACCATTTCGAATCAACAGATAATACCCCTTTTAGTCTTAAACTGGTTGCATGGAAAACGACACCGTTTAGGGTCCCGACCTGCGCGGTGACCCGACCCGGGGAAGGAACCGCGTTTTTGGTTCAATGGGTTAATTACCCGAGAGGCCCCTCTACTTTCCGATTGTTTTCATTTTTATTTAAGGAATAATTACGCTTCAGATCCTTTTATTTTTATGAGCATTTAATTTTGTTCCTTTACTTTTATTTTTCTTTCCTTTTAATTTCTGTTTATTTAAATTTAGTCATCATATTTAATTTTTAATTTCCACCATTTTATTTATGTTAATTTAAGTTTGTTTCCTCATGATTTACGTTTTGTTTATTTTAGTCCTTTTTATATTATTTCATGCCATGTAAATTATTAATCCATGCATTTTAGTCTTAAATCTTTAGTTTCATGTTATTTTAGTATGAGTCATGCATTATTATTATTATTATTATTATTATTATTATTATTATTATTATTATTATAATTATGTGTACATAATATAGTATTATTATTATTACTATATAAAATACTTTATTTTTTTATAAATATTATATATTAATATAGTATATAAAATATATGTATGTATATATTTTTTACATATGGCTTATATTTTTATGTACAATAGTTTTTGTATATATATTGTATATTATGTATAATACTTTATATATTTGTAAAATATTGTATAGTACTCTTGTTCAATTACTATGTATATAAAATGGTAATAAATACTTATTTTTGAAAATGATATACATATATAAAAACTATTAACTTAATATATATAGGAATGTTTTTAATACATATTTTTTTGCTTTAACTATTATATTTTAAGTATATATATAATAATAAATATTTATTTTATAAAAAATAATATATATATATATGTAAACTATTAACTTTATATATAGCTTTTTGATAATAATAAAATGTATTTTACCTTAAATATTATATTAAGTATATATATTTATATAATTTTGCATCATAATAGGAATTAGAGGTGTTAAGAAATAAAGTAATATTCTTTTATTTAGGGGTTCGAGAATTAGTGTTCCGGGCGTAAAGTGATGCGACCTTCTCGATATCCTTAAATAAAAAATATCCTTACTATTTTAGGATATAATATTTAAGGGAATTTTCTTTTATTTAGAAAATCGAGAAACTATTTTCCGGGCGTAAAGGTGAGTGAATTTCTCGGTTATTCTAAATAACGGAACGTTTCTTTAAATATTTAGAACATTTTCATGCATTTAAGGATCGTGTTTTAAATTTTAATCGAATTCATAATTTTCAACAACAAGACATTAGATAATCGACTAGGTACCGATTTTGGGCGGTGTGGGAGTGCTAATCCTTCCTCATTCGTAACCGACTCCTGGACCCTAAATTTTTATCTCTGATTTTATCGGTGTCCGGTCTACAATTTTTGAAATGATCGGTGGCGACTCCATACATTTTAATTCCAAAACCGGGCGGGGTTTTTTAAATACCGAAAAAAATTAAAACCCGAATAAAAGGAGCGTCGGACGGATTTGGGTGATTACAGAGGTGTTAAGTTCCTTAAGCAATATCATGAGTTTGAATCTTAACATTATGAATAAAAAATTGGGTTGTGAGAGTTACTTTCATAATAGATCTTTGTATTACTCGATTCGAATTAGCCGATCAACGAATCATATACTTCCATAAAAACTTTTACAAGTGTTTTTTATATATATTTTGAGGATAGTGCCCTAAATCCATGTGTGAAAAATCATCTAGACAAAGTATAAAAGGACAGCAGCACACAACGATTATTAAATTCCAAATCCAAGCAAAGACCGGAAAATTACATTAAAGTAACAATTTGTTTTTGTTATTCTCACAATTTTTCGAGCTTTACCCGGACTATTTCAGATCACGTTATATAATATTGTATACTATAAATATAAATCTCTCACTCTCGCCTTAAACCATGTTGCTCTCTGCTTAATTATTGATCAAAAAATGAAAGCTGAAATCAACCCCACCATTGATGCACCGCAACACCTTCATCCCGTACCTTCCCATACAAAGCCAAGCATTCCCAGTAAACCCTTCTGCTCATACTCTTTCTTCCACCAACTCCTTTAGGGTTGCATTCCATGAACAGTTCATCAACCAATCTAATTGCCTTGCTCTTCATCATGTCTTCGACAACTTCGGCCTCCGCCTTCATCACCACATACTCTTCCTCCTTCACATTCTTCCTCAGCCAATCCGACATCCCGTTCTCCGGCACCACCTTTTTCTTCATAGACTCCTCGGTCAATGTCTCAATCTTGTATATGTCAAATTTCAGGTTCCTTGTTGGGTAGTGCTTGGCAAACCAGCTGGTGCCACTGCCACCGTCTTTCTCCGGCAAGCCTACATCGATGAAAACACGACGAGGGTAGCTTTCGAGCGTGTCCCCTAATAAATCCGGCAAGTATTTGGTTCGTTTGCGGTAGGTTTTCGATGTCCCGGACGATGCTCTTGGTGGTTCGAGAAGGACATCTTCGAGTTTCTTCAATGCCGCTTTCTTCGCTTCCGATGTATTATATTTATACCATAAGAGCCGCCTTTTGGTGTCCGACGTCGGACTCGGTCGAGCATGTTTGAGCTTTTTCATTACAAAAACATTCGTGGATTGAAATTTCCTGTAATAAACAATCTTATAATTAGACGGCTTGTTGAATGAATGTGAGGACAATTCATCCAGCTCTTGAACAGCAACGGTGCCTCCGATTTTGAGGCTTCGGTCGATTAATTCGGATGCGGATTGAAAGCTTTTGGAGAAGATGAAATCAAAGGACTCTTCCGGGACGAAGCTTAGTTTATCAAAATCATTTACAGCACTGAATTCCATATCGATTTTCGCCAACAGCAAAAAACCCTGAATCTTTTCTTCATCATATTCGTCGTTCAACAATAGTCCTTTGTTTCCCGGTTTCAGAATACCTTCATTGTTCAAATCATTGAAAAAAAATGGCAGAAACTCCGGATCAGCGGCATCATCGGAGACAACTATAGGCTTCAGAACAGATTCGTCGTTGCCGATGAATTTTACTCCCGACCAGGGAAATAACACGACGGTCAAGGCCAAAACCATCAAGAACCGAGCAAGGAACTTAAAATCCCTGGAGCGAAGAGCTTTGACCATCAAAAGTTTACCAGAACGCAAATTAATGTCATTTCCCCAAGCTTTACGCTTGCTGTTATGGCTTTTGGTTTCCATTGATGGAAACTCTTGATTTTTAAAAACAAGAATTCAATCAGTATAGTACAAGAAACAGAAGAGAAAAATCTTGAGATTAGCAGATGAAAGGGAAAACAAGAAATAAGTTCAATAGGCGAGAAAGAGAGGGACGGAAGACTGAGGGGGCAAACTTAGCGGGTACAAAATCGGGCGGCGGTGTGGTTTCCACCCACGAGAGCAACACGGGTACTTTGCGTTCTAGACCAAAGTAATAACAATTCCTTCGTACGCTGAAACTCCATCGTTTTACCCTTTTTTTACTCAGATTTATCAGTTTTGGATGTCATACACCAATCATTTTTTTACGACGCATGGTTAAAACACACCGGTGGCCACCGGGTACAGGTTGATTTTTTTATTCAAGCAAACATTGGTGGTGGCTTCGGTTCTGGGGAAATTGGTATTGGGTTTTATTTGATGCGGGGGGACATAGGTTTCTGGTGGAGTAATATTTGCCAAAGAAATGCATGGTTTCACGACAAATATGCTAAGCCTTTTATTTTCTTATAATCTCTTTACGTTGCGTTTACCCCCACCCAACTTCACATTGCACTGCCTATCTTGGGACATTTTTAGGGGAATATTAGGATGGAAAAAAATAGTAGGGATACAGGGTACGTTACAGTTTATTTAGTAAATTAGGTTAATTGTTACAGTGAAAGAAAATTCGTCGTGTGTTAACGAGTTCTCCAAATATTTTTCTTTATCTCATAAAAAAAATATTATTTGAGAAACTCGTCAGGTACACACGAAAAAATTTCCCCTTAGATTGTTAAATAAACTCTATCATGCCCTAACATCTCTAATTTTTTTTCTTAGTCCAATTAGGAATGACAATAGATCGGATATGGATCAGACTCTATAGAGTTTGAATCCAAACTGATTCATAATCAGACCTCTAGATTTATCCAAATTCAAATACACCAAATTTGAGTCTAATACAAATAAAATATCTAAAATTAAAATCCGAAAGTCCTTAATTTTTTTTGAAGTGACAACTCAAACAAATGTCTTTGAAGATAAAATAAATATTTTTTCTTTAAAAAATATCTTTTAAAGTAGCTTGCTCGAAGAACTCTAAGTCTAAGTTCGAGTAACCCTGTGGGTTGTTTTCAAAAGCACCCCTCGATATAGTGGTCGAACCTCCACTCCCTGGAGCCACCATCGTTCCCGAACCCCCACCGCCACCTTTGGATGCGCCTCCTCCACTACCTTTGCCACCTCCGCCACTTCCACCTTTGCCACCCATTTAGATAAGTTATAGCCTACGGATGAGTTGACTAACAATATGAAATTTCAAGACTGCGAATCTGCAATGTGAGTCACCAAATGAGTAACGTTCCAATATTTATACTACCAGTAGTAAATGGTAATGTAGTGGGTAGTGGAATGGTCAAACTCAGATTTGAATAAATTTAGTTTAAAATCAATTAAGACCTCCTTTATTATTCTCATAATTAAATTAAGCGTACAATTTACACCGATTAATGGAGCGTCGATTGTGACCAACTTTGGAACTACAATTACATCTCATGCATTCTCTTCTTTACATGAGCCTCCATGAAATATAAATGCATTTAATTTTTTTTTCAGATTTTTGAATTCAATCGTTTTATCTACAAGATGTATGTGTATTGTCAAATGATTATTCAATGATTTAAATTAAAGATAAAAAAATTAGAGAAAAAAATAAAAAAAAGTTATTCAATTCATATTCTAATTTTATTTTGAAATATAATTAATTGCATGTCGATTTTTTAAAATTTTTAATATTTATTTAAAAGTCATTAAAAACTTAATGACATGCAACGGTATCTAGTATCAGTGGTGTGTAACAATATGTGTTGTCCGTTTTAAAATCATATTATTTTTCAATAAAATCATATCTGTTTAATTACAAGTTAATACACTTAAATTTAATTATTAGAGACTTTCAAAAACAAAGCCGAACAAAAATCATAAAAAAAGAACTTTTCTTTTACGAATGAGTCAAATTCTCCTTTTAAGTGTCAAATAACGATGGCCCTACTCCTGAATTATTCCGCTGAAGGCTAAAATTAGTGAACAATTCAGCAGCCTAGTTCTAGTCCAATATTTTTTTAAGCAATTCTATTTAAACTATAATATATATATATATATATATATATATATATATTCCATTTGTTGCTTTTTTATTGTTTTCCTTTCTTTTCGGAATGCCATTGAAATGATCTTATGTTGGTGGCAACATTTTCTTTTCTATTCTTTTCCAACCTTCTAAGGTTTTGGTTCTAATGTGTGTGTCTGCAAGCCATTAGCTCATTGTTACCTGCACAAATAAGCGTCTGGAAGTGGAGAAATAGTTGTTCTTGTGATTATAAGCCGCCCTTACCGAGCATCTACAACACCTCCAAGATAGACCTTGGTGGCTCAAGGTCTTTTTCGGGGAGTGCATTGCCAACAAGCTGCTGCATCTGTGATGCAAAAGTATCGTTCAGAATCTGCAAATTCACAACAGGGTGCAACGTTAAAAGTTACGCTAAACCGAAAAAGAAGCCTTGAGAATGACACTGGTGAAAGCAAGAAACAAGATAAACCAATATCATACATTTTCATATCCCAGTAATCTGAGTTAAAATACGTGTTTAGAGATACCTTGCATCCGAACTTTGAAGAGAATGATAGCTTTTTACCTTAGCCTTCAGGCTTTTTCACTCCGATATTAAGATTTCAACCCGTCCAGATTTTCTTAGTAATTCGACCGTTTATACACCCTAATCTTGACAATAAAAACGTTGCTAGCATCATGAATGCGATGTTTTATACAGATTACTCTCCCTCTGTTAGATTAACACAATAGCAGTGTGATGGAAATAAGGAATATCACACAATGAACTAACCGGCTCTTATATCTAACTGCTTCACAGAGACGGTATGGTCGGTTTGATAAAAAAAAATCTGGAAACCGACTTATCCTATCGAAACCAATGTTGGTAACTTCTCACTTCTCTAGCAGAAATGAAGAAAACCATAGTTGTGTTGTATTCTATAAAGTTCAGTGGGCAGGCTTGGATTTTGTTTGCTTACACTAGTTTATTAAGCTAAACAAACAATTTCGAATTAAATTTTAGGGTTCATTTAATAAACGAGACAATCTCAAACATTAGTTACATAAGTTTGTTGATGTTTATCAACAAACTCATTTATAAGTTCGAGTAAATGATCATCTAAAGCTCATGTACATATCATTTAGGCTCCATTCGGCGGAGCTGTTGAAACAGGGGGTTGGGTGGAGAAGCTGCGTTTGGGGAGAAGCTGGAATTTTCAGCTTCTCCGAAAGAAGCGTTTGAGACCAAAAATGGTGGCAAAGCTGGGCAAAAATGGGGAGAAGCTGGGTGTTCGGCGAAGCTTCTCCAAAAGCTGGGTGGAGAAGCAACACCGAACGAAGCCTTAGTGTTCAACAATAAAAATATTCCTATTTATTTATTTGAATTTCTTTAATGGTTTGTTCACTTGTTTGTTTGTATATGTTGACTAAATAAGCTGAAATCTTAGGAATCAATTTGTTGGCTTATTTTTAGGGCTGAATTATTGTAGTTTCTTGTAATTGTAGGATTATTCCCCTAGTTAGATCATTCAACTCTTGTATAAATACCCACTGATTGTTCAAGTTGTGATACACAATTGAGGAAGAATCCTCTTGAATATTTTGTTCCTCTCAATTTAACAGTATATGATTTGTTTATTGTTCACTAACATTCTATAAATATTCATAGACAAGCTCGACTAAGAGATGTAATGCTCGGCATAGTAAAGAATTCGGGAACTTATTTTGAACAAGGAATGGAAAATATTGTTAGGCTTTCACTTACAGATACAGCGATTCGGGAACCTTTGTACCATGATTTATTATCTTTTCGATTTTCCAAGAAGCTGAGAACATCCTACAATGATAAGACAAAAAAGAAAAAAAGATAGTGTAAGTTGTGCAAATTATTAGGGTCAATTGCAAATTTCAAACCATTTACTGCATCATTCACCTACAACTTACTTGTCCCATCCTATCCCAGTACCATCGCCAAATTGCAATGAAAACTCGAGCCTCGAAAACAGTATGAAGGTGATTTATAGTACTTATCAGCTGTTCTTTTAATGGCTGCATTATGCCTCTAATATCAGACTCTCCCATGGTTTCTTTAGAATCTTGGAGAATCTTTTTTAATTTTGTCGAGTTCTGTAATTTGGTCTGGAGGAAAAAGGAAATAAAAAAATAAAAAATCAATTCAACAGCAACCAAAATATTACTTAAACAAATTAAAATGATTGAATGAGAAACTTCAAGCATGACTAATATGCCTCTAGAATGATGAAAACCGACTGACTGACACAATTTGCTAATAAAATGATCGATCAACATGTTTGGATCAAATTTGAAACTTTGAGACTATATATATATATATATATATTGACGCATATAGCCTACATACAGAATGAAAGGTCCTCATAGTTTCTCTTCAGGGGAAATTAAATTCCCAAAAGAACAGTGATTGCTGCTTCAGAAAATAAAAGCAGCTATTGGTGGTGTCGTTGCATAAAGAAGCATGAAAATCAAGCTTAATTTGCCAGACAACCCTATAGTCTGATAATATAGATACCCCCACAAATGAATTATCTAACAAGTTAATTCTTGTTATAGTCTAAGATTTTTGCTTCTGTAAAAGTTATTTTCAGCATTCGGATAAGCTCGAAATTAATTCATGGCTACTTTATGAAAATGACACTCACATTTTCAGCAAGTTTTTCAACAACAGCCTGCAGGTACCCTCTAAACTTGGTTCTCAACATCACTGTCACCTCACTAAGACGCTCTCCGGGAGCCGTATTTCCTCCATCAGGAATGCACGAACCCCATGACTTGAACTGGGCCTCTATCTTGGGACGTAGGACATCGAGCATCCTCTTCATAGAATTCAACAGGATACCCAGCTGAATGCAGCAATCAAGGTTTTAATCAAACAACTCCGAAGAGTACGAATCCCAATGGAGATTCTTGTTCACTAAAGTAATTCTATGGCTTACCTCATCAGGAACAGTGTAGGAGCATACGGACCGTTTAGTAAGTTTCTGCATGTACTTAAAGCCGAATTTCTTCGGTTCCAAATTTTCCTTCAAAGGAGACACGACATCTGCATACTGCTTATCAAGTGCTTCCACTATTGCTTTCTCAACATCTGAAATAGCCTGGTATAGAAACATAGCCCAGAGTTTATTTCTTGTTCATGAAAAACCTGGTTAAACAATTCACGATGTATATTGAAACTCTGAGGTGAAATATAAGGAGTAGATAACATACATTTTCCAGAACAAAAATATATTCAAGCCACCGGCAGATGATGTCTTCATAGTCACTCAATGTCTCCTTGAGTCATTCATACATTTCATCAATAAAAGGAGTTGTAGAATGTTGTGTTCCAACTCCTGACCACTTTACCTGCAAGTATATAAGATTCAAACAACTTTTACACCAAAAACAATCTATGAAGACCAGTTTGATAACGTCTGCAAGATGCTTCTAGAATAGAATATTTTAAGATTATCTTCATTTGTGCATTTCAATTGTAATCATGTAAAAAGAATACAGAAGTCATCACATGCTTAGAGAAGATGACAACGATCTGTTCTTCCTGACACAAATCAGGTAGGAACTAGGCCCTGGTATATTAATGTAGTTAAAGAAGAAAATGTGGTTCGACAATAAGATTGTTGCTTAAAAAGAATGTACCTTATCTAGTTTGCATGATTCAAGTATAGATTGCTGTTTATCTTGAATCCATACCATGACGTACAAGTGGAACAACTCCTTTGCATCAACTCCACCTTTCACATAACTGGAAGAACAGTAAATGAGTTTGTGATAGTGCAACTATAGATTACTAACAGAATGGCCATTACCAAAAAGTTACCTTATGTTCCAGCTGGCAAGATCTCGCTGAAAATTGGCTGTTTCAATAACAAGTTCTACCACAGGTGGTGAAGGGCCAGATGGTGGGCATGCAAAAAGGAAAGCACGTAATCTGTTGAAAAGCTCAGTGCTGTATATAGATGCTGATAGGTTTGGTAGGTCAATAAAACTGCACAAAGGAGCAGGATTTAGTGTTGTGACTTTGTATAGATGTGCCTAATGAAAACTTCACAGATGCATGATTGTATGTCCTGGTATGGTGTGCTGAAAAGTGAAAGGGCATATTTTATCACCAATTTTGGTACAAAAGGGTAAACACAAACACATTGTTTAAGCATATTAAAAGATTGCACACTCATGACCATCGTATCAGGGATTATGAAAATAGCAGAAAGTAATTAATGCCAACATCATGCTCGTCTTAAAATCAAATACGGATCTCAATTATTGCTAAAGTTTTGGGCATGCTCCATCACATGAATGGAATTTTACTTTTTGAGCAAGCTTAATACAAAAACCAAAACGGGAAAAACATACCTGGGAAGTATATGTTGATTGTGAATCTCAATATCAGTTAATATCTCATTCTTAATGTTCCTGCAAAGACATGTCATCTTCTGGTAAGCAGTAGACACTGCAAAAGGGTCCAAAAATTTGGGTTCATTGTTGGTGGTAACAAATTCATCAGTCTCAGCCAAGTGCCTTCTTGATCTGTTTCTTGCAGCAGCCTGTGTATATATGAATATTTAGAGTGGAGGTGAGGCGTGTAGAAAGATAGGTACATCATTAAGGAAATTAAACTACAAACCTGGAAATAATGACACAGATTTGCCTGTGCTTCTGGAGACAATACGTCATGTAGAAGAGTATACAGTTTAACAGCAGGTTCCAGTGCGGGTGCTGCAAGTCCTGTTGCAGGCTTGAACACATCCATAATGCCAGAGAATAATGATTCATCAAGTGATTCGTAGTTCTCGAAAACCAGAGAAAGGATCTGCTCGAGCTGATCTTTGGTTTCTCCCAAAATACGATTCTGGAGATGCAGCAAACAATCATCTGTGTTATTAAGGAGAATAATATTATACTCCATGTAGAAAAGCAATTTTCCAGCTTTAGGAAAAACTAATTAATACATAAAAATAAAGCAGAATTTAAGTTTTTGCAGAAAAGAAGAAAACAGAATTGATTTTCTGTTATTGAATATTTTTCGAAAAATTACATCCTTTACAGTGAATTTATAGACTCAAGTATTGGACTTTAGTTACAATTAGGAGTCCTAAGTACACAAGACATCTAACTCTATCTTTTAGGAAGTAAACTTTAATTTAAACTACAATTTACATAAGGACTCTAACTCTATCTTTAAACTACTATTTACATAAGGACTCTAACTCTATCTTTAAACTTTAATTTAAACTACTATTTACACAAGGACTCTAACTCTATCGGATAATCTAACACTCCCCCTCAAGTTGGAGAATATACATTGTATAATCCCAACTTGAATAGAAACTTGTCGAAAGAAGCTTTTGGTAGTGCTTTTGTAAGTACTCTGCCACTTGTTCTTTTGTAGGAACATAAGATAAATAAGCTGTCCCACATGTTTAGTCCTATCATGGTGGACTGGATTTCGAGCAATTTGTATGGTGGACTGATTATCACAAAAAATCTCAAACTTCTCCTCTTGGTTCACATTTAGCTCCTTCAATAGCTTTAACAACCAAATTCCTTCGCACATTCCCAATGCTAAAGCCCTATATTTTGCTTCAGCATTGCTTCTAGATACAACTGTTTGTTTCTTACTCCTCTAGGTCACTAGATTTCCCCAAACAAAGGAGCAGTAACCACTAGTTGATCTCCTTTATGTCAGTTCACTTGCCCAACTTGAATCTAAATAAATCTGAACAGTCTTTTCTTGAGTCTTTTTAAATAGCAATCCATGCCCTGGTGTCCCTTTCAAGTATCTCAAAATTCTAATTGTAGCTTCCATATGATCTTCCCTTGGATCAGTCATGTGTTGACTGATAATATTAACTGGAAAAGCAATGTTTGGTCTGGTTAATGACAAATAAATCAACTTTCCCACTAACCTCTGAAATTTACCCTTATCAGCTTTAGGTCTTGTGTCCTCTCTATTGAATTTTAAGCCTGCTTCCATGAGAGTATCAATTGGTTTGCATCCCAAAATTCCTGCTTCATTAAGTAGATCAAGAACATATTTTCTTTGGTTTATCACCAGACCTTTGCTCGACCTAGCAACCTCCATACCTAGAAAGTATCTGAGCTTTCCTAGTCATCACCTGTCAGAATAATGTCATCCACATATACTATTAAAATAACTCTTTTATTGCTAGAGGTTACCTTAATGAAGAGAGTGTGATCTGCCAAGGATTGTTTGTATCCATTTTCTAGAATCACCTTGGTGAATCTGTCAAACCAGGCTCTAGGTGACTGCTTCAAACCATAGATGGATTTATTAAGTCTGCAAACTTTCTGATCTCCTTTTACTGACTTCAAGCCCGAAGGCACTCTCATGTACACTTCTTCCAATTTTTCATTAAGGCATTCTTAATGTCAAGTTGATGAAGCTTCCAGTCCTTGTTTACAGCCAAGCTTAAGAGAACTCTAACTGTATTTAGCTTAGCTAGGGGAGCAAAGGTCTCATTATAATCAATTCCATAGGTTTGAGTAAAACCCTTGGCCACCAACCTTGCTTTATACCTCTGTATACTGCCATCAGAGTTGTATTTTATGGAGAACACCCATTTGCATCCGACTGGTTTTTTGCCTTGCGAAAGATCTGTAATGGTCCAAGTATCATTCTTTTCAAGTGCTTCAATCTCCTCTTTAACATCCCTTCTCCACTTAGAATCTTGAGCCTCATCAATAGTGTTAGGTATCTGTTCTTTATCTAAGCAAGCTGTAAAAGCCTTAAATGATGGCATTAAATTACCATAAGCAACATACCTCTGAATGGGGTGTTTTGAACATTGTCTTACCCCTTTCCTTTTAGCAATAGGCAAATAATCAAATTCAAGTAAATGAGAGGGAATATCGGCTAGAACAATACCTCCATCGTTTTCATTGGCAACTGAATTCAAGTCCAATTCTCGGAAAGTGTCAGATTGCAAAACAGTCTCTGGAATAGTTTTCTGTTTTCTGGTATAAACTTTCAATTGCTTAGGAGGCTGAGGGGTTTGTGAGGAAAGTTTGGGTGAATTCTGAGGAGTAGTAACAATAGGTGAAGGATGGGGAAGTTGTAGTTGTAATAATAGGTGAAGAAGTAGAAGGGTTTAAAGGAGTATGAGGTTCAAATAACAAAGGATTATTAGTAGGTAATAACTCTGAAGGTAAAGAAGGGTAAACTTGATTGGTAGAAGGCTGAAAAACATCACAATTCTCCCTAATTTGCAATTTGCAGGAAATAAGGTTCTTGTTCAAAAAGGTGAGATCCAAGGAAGTAAAAAATTTACGAGAAGGAGGATGATAACATTTGTAGCCCTTCTTAAGTGAAGAATACCCGACCAAGACACACTTCAAGGATCAGGGTCAAGTTTTGACCTAGAGGGAACATAATCTTTCACAAACACAGTGCAACCAAAAAACTTTGAAAGGGAGAATAGAGGACATGAGGTTTAAAATTGGGGTAACTAAAAAAAAACAGCTCTAGGTGTTCGTATTGCAAAACCTTCTTGGGCATTCGATTAATGAGATAGGTTGCGATTAACAAAGCCTCACCCCACAAATACTTAGGAATATTACTAGTGAACATCAAAGACCTAGTTACCTCCAACAAATGCCTATTTTTCCTTTTCGCAACCCCATTTTGTTGTGGTATATCCACACAAGTGCTAAGTTGAACAATCCCTTTTTGTTAAAAAATTCCCTCAAGGACTTGGTAAAATATTCACTCCCATTATCGATTTGAAGATCTGAATTTTACTTCCAAATTGGGTTTCAACCATATTGTAAAATTTCTCAAAAACAGAGGCTACTTCAGATTTATCCCTTAACAAATATGCCCAAGTTGTTCTACTATGATCATCAATAAAAGTGACAAACCACCTACTACCAGTTACATTCTTCACTCGAGAAGGACCTCAAACATCACTATGAATTAATGAAAAAGGTTGGGAAGGTTTGTAGGAAGATGGTAAATAGGATGCTTTTGTATGTTTAGCGAGAGGACATATATGACATTTAAAAGAACTTGGTTTTTTATTAACAAACAATTCAGGGAATAATTTAGCAAGATAATGAAAATTAGGATGCCCTAACCTAAAATGTCATAACATTATATTATCAATTTGCCCTAAAGAAGTCAAAGAGCAAGAAGTATTTGGTAGGGTAGATGGTTGATTTCCGAGGACATAGAGACCATTTTGCAAGCTAGCAGTGCCAAGCATCTTCCTCGAATTCATTATTGCAAAAAACAACAGATTTGATGAAACTGTAATGAACACTTCAAATTCTTGGAGAGTTTACTAACAGAGAGGAGATTGTAGGCGATATTAGGCACAAACAAAACATCTTCAAGCAACAAATTATCGTTAATGAGGACTGAGCCACTTCTTTTGATAGGAGAGAAACAGCCATCGGCTGTTTTAATAGAACTTGTAGAAGATGAATCTGAAAAACTAAGGAATAATTCTCTGTTACCAGTCATGTGATCAGATGCTCCAGAGTCGATGATCCATGGTGATGCACCTTTGGTAGAAAAAAGTACAGTGGGAGAACAAGTATTCTGTATGCTTTTATCCTCCACGAGGGCTAAATATGCTTCACAGGTTACTGTCGAACCTGAAATTTCTGGAAAAAACTCCAATACAGCAGCCTGCTCTATTATGGACAGCATCTCAAAGGTTGTCGAAGGGGATCCCATTAAGAATTCTAACTAGGATCGATGTTAGACTGATACCATGTAGAAAAGCAATTTTCTAGCTTTAGGAAAAACTAATTAACGCATAAAAATAAAGCAGAATTTAAGTTTCTGTAGAAAAGAAGAAGAAAAAAGAATTGATTATCTGTTATTGAATATTTTTCGAAAAATTACATCCTTTACAGTGAATTTATAGACTCAAGTATTGGACTTTGGTTACAATTAGAAGTCCTAAGTACACAAGACATCTAACTCTATCTTTTAGGAAGTAAACTTTAATTTAAACTACTATTTACATAAGGACTCTAACTCTATCTTTAAACTTTAATTTAAACTACTATTTACATAAGGACTCTAACTCTATCTTTAAACTTTAATTTAAACTATTATTTACATAAGGACTCTAACTCTATCGGATAATCTAACACTCCACGTATAAACAAAAAGTGGAACGCATAGTACCTCTTGATGAGTTAATACTCCTTTATTATGGCCTTTCATAACAACAGGCATTAACAATTCATGCAACAATCCTATGCAGTCAGTAGTAGGTGTGGCCACATCCATTACATAAGAAAGATACCTGTAAAAAATGTACAGATGCCAAACCTAAAAACATTGACCAAAATAGTGACCTTCTGTAATACCCATTTTTCGTCAGGATCCAAAAATTATATTCGAACAACTTAACCTAGTTAAACCAAATTAAAAAAAAATTAAAATAGCAAAAATAGGGGCATGCCGCCCCATGCCCTGCCACCCCTGTCGAAGCACCACCCCATGCCCTGCACTTTCCCCCCACACTCCACGCCACCTCCCCATTTCCTTACTTCCCCCTTCCCCTTCCCCTTCATCCACTTCAAGATAACCACGCCACAATTGAAAATAGGAGACTACTCCCACGCTTTTTTCAATCACCATCCTCTAGATCATCACTCCTTTCACTAAACCAAAAATAAACATCACTCACCGCCCATCCTAAACCCCCACCCTCATCCATTCATTCACTCTTTTTTGCTTCAAACTTTCATTGCCCCATCACCGAATCATCAATTTCCCACTACCCTAAAATTGTTTTGGGGTTATCTATTCCCAACTCACCTTTTGGCAGCCCCAAACCTCTTTTAGCCGAAACCAATGTCACCCTCACTCAACTCCTAGAACCATTAACCCGTGAAACTTGATTAATCGAGCACAAATATTTAGGTTTGGGGGTATATTCTTCCTTTTTATATTTATGGTATATTGTATCTTTTATGGTTTAATAAAATATTAGTTGGTAATCCTTGTTATTTATTTAAATTTCGTTCTTACATGTTTTTATTTTTAAATTTTTTTTTGTATGTTTATATATGTTATTCGAAGGTGTTTAGTTTAATTTTCAGTTATTGTTAATGTTTATATTTTATCGTCTCATTTAAATATATAGAGATATATTAATACTAGTTGTTTTTATACCTATTGTACGTATATATCATATCATATATTTATAGTAGTATATTAATGAAATGTTTACGATTGTGCGTAAATATAATATACATATAGTTTACATATATATTATATATAACCTATATATTTGTATATGTAAGGTTTGTATGCAAACTGTTCTCTTCCTTTCTTTAGGTGCATGTACATATATTTATACTAATATATACTATAGTTGTTTGTACGTATGCTGTCTCTTTATTTTACACGTATTCAATCAATGTATATATGTGGATAAGTATGTATTTATGTGAGCATTCGTATTTGTTCATATGTATTAAAAGCCATGTTTTATTTATTACATTAATCTAGTTAAATACCCGAGGTCCCGATATTCTAGTGGGAGTGTCGTCCCGAATTTTTGGGCGTCATCTCTTTTAGTATCGTGGGTTGCGGGTTAGGATGCTCTAATCACATACAATTTTTGGGGATTAAATTTTAAATTTTTATTTTCTTGCAAATGGCAACACAAAATTAACGCGGTACCAATTTTGGGCGCTGTGGGATGCTAACCCTTCCCCATGCGTAACAGACTCCCAGACCCAAATGTTTTAAAATCTCTGGTTATATTTTAATGGTGTCCGACCTACCAAAGTGGCCGGTGGCGACTCAATCTATCTTTTTATTTTGAAATTTTTTTGGTATTCTATTAGGAGTGTCATCCCGGCCTCCGAGTGTCATCCCCTTTGATACCAATTTTCAAATAAATAATTCTAAATTAGGAGTGTCATCCCGGTCTCCGAGTGTCATCTCTTTGGATATCATTTTTGAATACTTTATTCCCGAAAATTTTATTTCCAAACATTTTCCAAATTATTTTATTTTAAATTTTAAAAACCTTGATGACACCTTCTAAAATATGAAGAGCGACACTTGACACAAAGTAAAAGAAAAAACAAAATTCAATTACCTTAGCTTGGTGTAGACGTCAGAAACTCCATTATACAATGCAAACTCTGTTAATAACCATTTCCATGATCCGTATAATTGTAAGTTTCTTTGCTGGAATTGTTGAACCTTCATTGCAACTTCCAAGACAAGGTCATAAGCAACTGTTTCTGCAACAGAACCACACTAAAAAGAATGCGATTAATACCACAAAACAATTGCAAAATTAATTCAAGTTTTTTAGATTAAACAACTCGATGTCAGACAATAGTACCAAATTGAAAGCAAACAAATGGACTGAACCTTCTTTCTTAGAACTATGAGCTACAAACATTAATGCAATTAAGGAGCTATGATTTAAAAGTTTAAGCTAATCAAGACTAGTTCACCTTGAGATGACTATTATCATATGAACTTGTTGAGTAGTTTATATACAGCTGAAGCTTGCCAACAGGTTCATGTTTTGGCTCACGGTAAATAGACCACCACTGCAACTTGTCAGTCTACATTCAACTTTCATATGAGCATTATTAAATCAATTAAAATTACAAATTAAGTAGAACTAATTGTCGGTATTTTGGAACAATACCAAGTCTTCAGCAATAGTAGCCACTTGTATAAGGACACGACCCAAATGCTTCCCCTTGGAATATTGAACTTCAACAATTAGATCATCTCCCAAACTATCCGGGAAGCTGCAAGAGGTATCGGTTCCTATCTTGTCAGTAAGAGACGAAGAGAAATTTAGAGATGAAAGCAATAGAGTTAAGGAATAGTTACATACAAGAGATGTGTTTCACCAGATCCAGGCTGCATTCTTATGTTGTTTTCTTCAGTTGAACTTTTCAGTCTCAGCATGCAAGCATATGTTTCTAATGACATTCAAGGACAGAGGAAAGGATGTTGGAAACTTAAAGAGAAAATAATAAGTTGGCTAATTCACAAGTAGAAGGAAGATAAACTGGAAGAAACAAATTTACAAGCAATACTACAAATAAGTACAATCAAAATGTTTTAGTTACAAACAATTAAATACAGATGCCCTTAAAACAATCTACAATTCAATTGCAAAACCACATCTTTTAGAAAAATACCACATGTAGCATAACTAAGGAGCTAGTATCGATTGGCTTTAGCATAGTCAGTGTGAGTATTTCTCAAGTCTAAGTAGATAATATGAATAAATCCATTCAAACAGAATCCTACTTTGTGTAACCTTTAATGAGAAAACAAGGGGTTTCAAAAGACAGATATACCTTGCACAACTTCATATGAAGATGAATTGTTGTGTACACTTGTCACACCAGTTTTCAGTAGTTTAGATACTTGTTTTACATACTGAGCTCCAGCATGCATATATGCTGAACTTTTGCCTGAGAAAGAACGGTTTGCAGGTAAACGAGGTGCAACACGAATCCTTTTAAGAGAATGCCACCTTGAAGAGAGTACTGACTGAAAGTTGGACAACTGATTCCGAATAGTCTCCAGCTTAATTTCCGGAGCACTAAGAGATGACATACTACAGCTAGTTGGTGGATCCAGGGTTGTTTTGACTTTGCGCACTGTGAGCAAATAAAGTATTAGGATAGACAACAAAAATGACCCTAAAAGTCAAAATGTGAAATATGATAGGAAAAATTACCTTGCACCATCATCTTGCCAACAATTTTCTTAGGTTTCGGGGCAGCTGTCTCATTGGTATGCTCTGAAGAGAGTTTTTCCATTAGTTCCTCTTCTGATTGCAACAGAACTTGTTGTAATCTACGCACCACATGCAAATTTTAAGGAAAGCAAGAGAAAAAATAGTGGGAGTAGAACAATAAAGCATACTCGTTTACAAATCATAAGCAATTCCAAATCTTCAAAATCAGTTAAGGAACCAAATTCAAATTCTTTAGATCATTTCCTTCTGAGAACTGGATGCATTTTCATCGAATTAAGAGGCAACTATCAAGATAGTTTGTTTGATACAAAAAGCAATATATCCTATTTGTATTAAGATTTCTGCAAAATTTTACTGCCTTTACCATTCAAGGTTCAAATTTCAGTTTTAACTAAAGTCAAAGACAATGAACCAAGCTAAGTGACATGTTGCACATGGAGGTTTAAGCAGAACCAAATATAACAGCTCCAATAACTATTACAATACCTAGGTGAAGGAATTTTGATATTAACTTAGAACAAGACAAACCGTTATAGTATTAAAAATTACAAGCAAGAGAATAGACTCACCCAAAAGTATCTCGTAATATAGCACATTCATTTTCAAGAAACATAGGAGCTTCCATGCAACCCCTTGCCCAAGCATGGAGGCACAGCCGAACACATGCATCGTAGGCAATTACTGCATGCCAAGGTCCAAGAGCACTGATTTTGATATGACAAACACTTAGAGCAGTTAGTAGACAAAATAAACTGCAGAAATAAAGGTCAATTGTTGTCATGGGAACATCAGTGAGTCCATATCGGTCTGAGATACCTTGCATGAAATGTTGGGATGCAAGCACCACCTGAAGATGATGCAGTGGCGGCTTCTGCGCCAGCATTTCTGGGAGCAGATAGAATAAACGATATATTAAAGCGCACTCTATCATATGCTGTAGGGGAATAGATTGATGTGATTTCAGATTAAATGTATTAATTGCGCAAACCTTTTCCTGTTGCTCCTATAACACTCTGGCTTAACACCGGACATGGATTTGAATGTCTTGGGATTGTGTGAAGCAGCTGCACACCAGGTGCTTTGTGTTTCAGACTCTGGAATGTGCTCAGTATCTTGTTTAACTTCCTGCACTGAACTAGAAAATGGTGGTGCACTTGGAATATCATCATTAGATATCTTTTCATGGGGTAGCTTCCTAGAATTCAAATCCTGCAAAAATCCATCTCAGCGAGAGCAGAGTACATAAGTCAATAATACTCACAGCATGGACCATATAATATGGAAGAGGTTAATGACCAAAATGCCAAATGCATATATCATATACGTGTGTGCATCTATACATGATCAAAATGAATTTTTAAGCTGAGAACTACATGTCGAAACTTTTTATTGTACATACATCCGAAACCAGGAAGTTCAAAATTCCCTTTACCTATTAAAATCACCGGTAATCATGATAGGTTGCCCTAAAGGCATTCATGAAATCGAAGGTTCTAGATGTGCATGTTCCATCAGAAGTCATACAAGAGTAATAAGATTAGCTAAGGAAGAAATAGTAAAAGTCTGACGTCAACAAGCATAGATACCAATAATATCCACCTCGGATTCCCCTTAATTGTACCTAACATTAGCAAACTCTAGAGCTGATTGATAGTATACACTCTTAATCTTTATGTATTTTCCAACCATGTCTGTGATTTCCATTCAGGTGACTCCATGAACCTTGATTACTTTGCTACAAGCAAAACAACTCAAACCGAAGTTTTAGTAAAACAAACCTTTCCAGCTGTACTTTCCACATTAATCCGAGAAGGCACACTCGAAGTATACCCTTCAGAAACATATGCTTTACTCCGAGGGACTCTACCATTAATACTCACCACTTGTGTAGTAAAAAACTCAGAGCTACCAGCCGAATCTGAAGACTCATCCTCTTCGATAATACCATCTCTTCCGACAGGATATCTCCCATTCCTCCTCACTAACCTATCACCCAAATTCCCTCTTCTCCCTCCCGAACTAACATCCGAATATGCATAATCACTGGCAGTGGCATATAGGGTCTGTCTTTGGGCCGGCTTTCCATATCTATGACCAGTTCCATTAGAAACTCTTTCATCTTGTGGAGAAGAATCAAGAGAATACCTCCCTCCATAAACAGCATCTTCCTCAGAGACACTAGTCACGTCGTTTTCAGAAGCGGGGGAACTGTCCTCCTCACCAGTTAAAGCGGCGGACCTAAATGGGATTGCCGTCGCCGGCAAGTGGCCGCTCCTGAATTTCCCCGGAGGCGGTAAGCCGAAATTCCGGCCTCCGGTACGGATGCTGGTGATTGGATCAATCCGAGGCCTTATGTTAGACTGTGAAGATGGAATTTCCTTCGGCTAAAACGAAAACAAAAAACAAATGAGAATTCCTAATTCATGAAATGGAAATTCAAAAAAAAAAAAAGGAAAAGAAAAGAAGAACTCTCACTTCTCGCACCCATTTGAGGGCATTGTTGTCGAGTCCTTCAGTGAACATGTTCTTGGTACCGTCTCTTATATCCTGCCTGAACCAACATTGTCAAAATCTCTTGTAAGAATAAATCGATAAATAAAACTTACGAACAACAATTCTGCGGAGTGAAACAACAAAGACTTACATAAGAAACTATGTTCACAATTTCATAGCCAAGGAAGCTTGAGCTTTTAAGGCAAAAACAAACAAACAAAGAGAGAGAGACCAGTACAGAGATCAACTTTAGAAGATAGTGATTTTACAGTAAAAAAGAAAGGCTTTTGCTTGGCTCTGAATCGGAAAGAAAATACAGAGGATTGGATGAAAATCAAAGCTTTCCCTGAACAATTTTATGGGGGTTTTCTTGTTGTATTCGAGGTATTTGTTACGTCGTTTCAATTCTAAACGACCTCGTTTTGAATCATTTAAATGAAATCTTCTGAATCTAAACAAACTGTAAAAGAGTGCGAATACAGAAACGTAACGGCCGAATTGGCGTGGCAGATAAAAACTCCGTTATTTCATTTTTTAATTATAAGTCGAACGTTATTAGATTTCAGGGATAAAACAATATTTAGCCCCAGAATTTGATAATGTTTTAAATTGGTCCCTAAGTTTGTCAACGCCATTCTTAAAACTTGACAAATTTTCGCTACTTGGTCTAAGATAATTTTGAAATTAGGCATATTAAGCCTTAACCTGGCATATTTTATTTAAATACTGTTTAAGTTTATCAATTTCAAAAAGGCATAAAGCCAAAAAAATGTCTCTAACGTTTGATTGAATAGTCATTTTAGCTTTTATTCTTTTTTGGAGCAATTCAATCCTCAACGTTTTATTTTTGGTCAAAGCGGCCCCTCTGCGAATGAAAACTGTCGGTCAACTGACGGTAAATGGCTTAAAATGACGTAACAAACCTATATGGTAGTGCACGCTGGCATGGCAGTATCATATAGACAAATGTGTTGACTTGAAAAAACGTTACATCAGTCAAAAAAATAATTTTATAAAATTTAAAATATTTTTTGCTGACTTATTACTTTGTCAAGCCATTTCAAACTGTTTACCGTCAGTTTTCTAATAATATTCATCCGCATAGGGGCTATTTTGACCCAAAATGAAACGTTGAGGGTTGAATTGCTAAAAAAAAATATGAGCTAAAGTAACTATTCAGTCAAACGTTGGGATATTTTTTTTAACTTTATGCCATTTCAAAATTAAGTAAATTAACTCTAACCCTTAACTTTAATTTTTAAATTGATGACTTAAAAATTTAACCATAATCCCATATTATTATGGTTCATATTTGACATCCTAATATTTCATTACAATTCCATCTTTTGACCTACATGAAATATGATATTAAATAGAGAAAGTTAAAATGAAAAATTTCTTGATTAAGGATACACTTGAATGGTATAATGAAAAGAAATCTATAGGGGATATATTACAATAAAATATGATAATTTAGATACAATAAAATATTACATTTAATACATCACATTTTTTTGAATAAAATAATATATCTCATTTGGTATAAAAGTATTAATAATTCAAGTATTAAAAAGTAAAGGTGCATGAAAGAGGGCGCACGATAAGAAAACGCTCTGGGCGCACATTAGTAGGACTAACGCGTTCTAAGGTTTTAATCGGCATCTTGATTGGAGTCTCTTGTTTTTTATTGGATTTCTCGTGGGTCTTGGCAATCGGATGACGGATCAGAAGATATTCGACGGAGCTGAGAAGCAGACTCTCAATTTTCATCCACTGCTTCGTCGGGAGGGAAATATGGCTGTTGAGCCACCTGCTGCTGTATTTGATACTGAAATTGCAGAATGGAAGTATGCTCTGGTGGGGCAATTCATTGGATCTGCTCTAATTTTTTTTTTGATGCAGAGAATTGTCGAATTGCTTTGGGGAAAAACTCTACTGTCAAGGTGAGTTTGGTTGTACCTAATCTTTATATTTTTGCTTTTACTGATATTGCGGCTAGGGATTGGGTTCTAGAAAATGGTCCATGGCATATTCAGAACAAACCCTTAATACTTAGGAAATGGTCACCAAATCTAAAAAAAGCTGGATTTTAATTTGTGTCGAATGCCTGTATAGATTCATTTGTATAATGTCCCTCTGGAATTATATTCGAAGCAAGAGCTAAGTTGTATTGCTAGTGCACTAGGCATGCCATTGTGGCCTGTTCGAAGATCTTTGTATGGTAGTAATGAGAAGCCTGTTCGAAGATCATAGCTGTGTATGGTAGTAATGAGAGGCCTGTTCGAAGATCTTTGTGGAGACAATTGTAGGATATTCATCATGATATTGGGGAGGTTCAATGGCTAGTGGGAGGAGACTTTAACATTTTTGCTAATGCTACTGAGAACTCTGACTTTGATCTGTTAGGGCCTTATAGTACTTTTAAAATAAGGGAATTGACTGACTATTTGGATGCTCTTGATCTCACATATCATCTTTTTATGGGACCTACTTTCACCTAGTCTAATAAACAAGAGAGTACTTATATGGCTCAAAAATTGGGCAGGGTTCTAGTGAATCCTGTATGTCTACAGTTTTTTATAGGATCATTTATGGAGTTTATGGCCCCTAGTGAGTCTGATCACATTCTAGCAATTGTGTGGACTTTTAGAAATGTTCAAGCTCATAGAACAAAACCATTCAAATTTTTTAATTTCTGGACCATGAAACCAGAATATAAAGAGCTTGTTAAAAGTTCTTGGCAAAAGGAGGCTGTTGGTGTTCCTATGAAGGTGTTGTTTGCCAAATTAAAAAGATTAAAGACTAAACTCAAAAAGTTTAATAAAGTGCACTGCAATGATATTTTTAGAAGGGTGGAGGCAAAGAGAAGAGAACTGGAACAACTACAGCTTTGCAATCTCTCTTCGGTTGGGCAGTATGATGTTGAGGGAGAGCATTTGTTGTAGAATGATCTTATTGATTGGAAAAGGCTGAGATATTGTTTTATAAACAAAAATTCAGAGTACAATGACTGCAGGAGGGAGATCTTGATATAATTTTTTTTCATTTTGCGGTTGCTATTAAGAGAAAGCAAAACACTATAAGGCTTTTATATGATGACTCAGGAAACAGACTGGAGGATTTTGATTCTATGTCTGCTGAGATAGTTTTTTCTTTTCAAGACTCACAGGGCAAATTGATGGAGCAGTCAAAGGTTATTTTGATGATCTATAGAGCTTATTACAACATTATCTTCTTATTGAAGCCAGGGAAAAGCTGTGTAGGGATGTCACTTCTTAGAAGATCATGGATCCTTTATTTGTTTAGGGAAATGATAAGAGTCCAGGCCCTGATGGTTACACAACCCGGTTCTTCATGAAATCTTGGAATATTGTTCGAGATGATTTCATAGCTGCTATCAAACATTTCTTTTGCTCTCCTTCTTTGTTGGCTGCTTTCAATGCTACTGCCATAATATTGGTTCCCAAAACTATAAATTCCAGCAAGGTAAAGGATTATAGGCCCATCTCATGTTGCTCAGTAGTGTATAAAATTATTACCAATATTATTGTCAACATATTGGCTCTTTTTTTCCTATGATGATATCTTTGAACCAATCTGCTTTTGTTTAGAGAAGAAGTATCACTGACAACACACTTTTGGCCCAATAATTGATCAAGGGATATTCTAGGAGCAGTCTCTTCCCTAGATTGCTCTGAAAATTGATCTACAAAAGGCTTTTGATTCTGTTCATTGGGATTTTATCATTCAAGTCTTGCTAGCCATGGGATTGCCTGAAATTTTCATTAGATGGATTCGTGATTGCATTACAACTTCGAAACTCTCTTTTTCCTTTAATGGCAGTTTATTAGGGTTTTTCAAGGGTGAAAAGGAGTGAGGCAGGGGGATCCTCTTTCCCCTTATATCTCTATTTTGGTGATGAATGTATTGTCCTCTATGTTGGACTTGGCTGCTAGTAAAGGGATTTTTAAGTTTCATCCAAAGTTCAAGAAAGTCTCACTTACTCTCGTACTTTACGGATGACCTCCTTATTTTTTGTAAAGGAAATATTGATTCGATTGTTAGAGTCTTAAGTGTGCTTGAAGAGTTTTATTTGATGTTTGGCTTAAAGCTTAATGAGGCCAAGACAGTTTTTTGCTTGTGGTATTTCCAGTAGACAACTCTCTTTGATCCAAGGAATTACTGGTTTTAAGAAGGGCACTCTGCCTGTTAGATATCTAGGTGTCTCTTTAGTAACGAGGAAGTTGAGGGACAAGGAGTGCCATGCCTTGGTAGATAAAACCAGAGGAGGTTGAACCAATGGGCAAACAGGAAACTAGATTATGGAGAAAGATTGCAACTTATCAGGTCTGTCATCTTTAGTATGGCAAACTGCTGGTGTAGGCAATTGATTCTCCCTAAGTCTATTATTCGCAAAATTGAACAGCTTTGCACTAGATTTTTCTGGATGGGCTGTGATGCTCCAGCTAAGAATGCTCGAATTGGCTGGAGTCAAATATGTTCTTTGAAAGATGAGAGTGGTCTGGGATTGAAGGATTTTCATTGCTGGAGCAAAGCTTGTTGTTTTTTGCTCATAAAAAACATATTGGCTAATCAGGGGTCCCTATGGGTTTCTTGGTTGGGTGAATATGTGTTCAAAGGGGAGAGCTTTTGGACTATTGGTTGCAAAGCCTCTTTTAGCTAGATTGTGAAGAAGTTGTTGCATCTCAGGAATTTAGATGCTATTGTTTTTGCAGGAATTAATGACTAGACTGTGGTAAAACTTTCTTGGATATGGGGGAAAATTCGAGAAGTTAAAGCTAAAGTACAGTGGCAAAGATTGATTTGGTACCCTTCTTATGTCCCTAAACATTCTATAATAGTGTGGATGACCATCTTGAATAGGCTTCCCAAAAGAGCTCAATTGATGCAGTGGGGGATCACTCAAACTGCAGACTGTCTGCTTTATAAAATTGCAGTGGAAACTAGGGAACATTTGTTCTTTGAATTCTTGGTTTCAAGGGAAGTGTGGAAAATAGTGTTTAAACTTTGCAGGGTGATGATAATAGTGGAGTAACGGGACAGTGAGTTACAGTGGTGTTGAGCTCAAAATTGATCAACCGAATCTACTAAGAGGTTTGAATTTGCTTCTTGAAAGAATTGGCTAAAACCAAAAAATAGTGGACAATATTGCACAATGATTTTAGAGTGGTTCGACTGCCCAACCGAGTCTACATCCACTACCTTAGCACACCACTAAGGATTTTCCAATTCACTACTATAAATTCTTCCTTTTAAGGCTAAAGGGATAACCTTACAACCCTATCTTTTCAATGGCTAAGATAGAACCACTCCAGTTTTTCCTTAGGCTAAATTAGAACTTTTCCCTTTTACAAGGTAATTTGTGTAAACAATGAAAACGCTCTCTATACAATATATACAAGAGAAATGAAGAATAAAAGACTTAAATGTTATTTCTCTTGATCATGAAGCTTGGATATGTTCTCTAACCATCTTCAAGTGTCCCAAGTCTGATTTTAAAGTGTGGAATAAGTTACAAGCCGTTTATGGCCGGTGGGGATTGTTTGGAGCCATTGGAGACTTTATTTCCAGCCATAAATGCAGTCTGGGCATCTCGGTATCAGTACGCAGGACTCTGGTATTTGTACCTGCCAAATTAGAAAATAGTTGTAGCATTTAAGCTGTGCGTACCGGTATGCAATACGTTCGTATCGGTATTGTACAAGGGGTATCGATACGCGATGTCTCGTACCGATACTAGAATTCCTTTCTGGAATTCTGAAAGCAAGCTCGTATCAGTACACTTGAGGGCAATACCGGTACGGCTGACCATTTTTAACATATTTGAGTATTTAAACATGTATGTAAGCCAAAAACTCATACAAAAATAATTTTCATTTGTTATATCGAAACAAATATCTCAACAATCTCCCATTTTTAACAAAACACCTTGAAAAATTGTTTTTGAAATTGCTCCCCTTAGAAAAATAATTTTTGAAAAAGAGAATATTTTGAGAAAATATTAAAGCTTTCTCCTTTTCTTTTTGAAATTTATTTTTTCAAACACATCTCTCCCCTTTTTGTTAGGTCAAAAATAATTTCAAAACCAAGTTTAAAATTACATTTAAGTTCAAAACACCAATTTTTTGAAAGGTTGATACCAATCGTTGGAAATTTAGTATCAATTGATAGAAAATATCAATTGTTGGTGTAAAAATAACAATGGAGAATAAGATATTTTTTTTTAAATCAAAAGCTCCCCCTTAATCAAAGCATTCCATTTAAAAATTTGTTCAAAATTTGACACTTAAGAGATTGAATTTTACCATTGAATCAAATCAATTTATTGAATCAAATCAATTTAAAAACACATAAAATTTAATTTATCCAAGACTTTTAAAACTTTATGCAAACATATGAACATTTATCATAAAAATAGGCAACCAAACGATTTATAATCAAGTATATTAAGATTAGATGTTACCCATCTTCTTCACTTGTGTGACTAGAGCATTTCCATATTTTTGCTTTTCTTGTCATTACTCCAACGCACCTATAAGAGACATTTACTTGATTTTTGGTATCCAAATTACTTTGGATCCTTTGACATTAGTTTTAATGTCCCTAGTTCCCTTAGGAACCCATACTTGTCTAATCCTATAAGTTTTTCTTTTCTTTATAGGACAAGTATGCATAGAATGACCATGATAATGACAATGTGAGCATTTTGTCATTATGGGATGAGATGAATTATTTGAAATAATTTCATTTTCTTTTGTTAAGCTTTCAAGCTTAATTTTTAAATCAAGGTTTTCTTTTTCCAAAACCCAATTGCTCATTTTTCAAAATCTCATTTTGGTTTTCAAAATCTAATTTTATTTTCAAAAGAAAATCATTTTCAAATTCAAGTTTTTAAATCATTTTCTTAAATTTGGAATTCATTGTCTCAAATTCCAAAAACAATTCATCAAATGCATCTTGTAACTCATCAAAAGAATATGAATTTAATTCATTTGAGTTAGAAGATGCCTTAGGCTCATCGAGAGCCATTCATCCACCTTTGAT